>CAWUFW010002028.1:1223520-2447041 GCA_963921515.1 Calotriton arnoldi
CCCTTTCGAAGGGCTTTGTAGCCGTTATATAGTGCTAGGAGGCCCAGGGCGGGGGGGCCTGTCCTTGGCCTCGCAGCGCTATACTGTTGCATAATTAGATTTTCTTACACAGAGGGAATAGCATGTTTGCTTCCCAGCCCAGGTCACCAGTGCTAAACTTAAAGAGCTGTCTAGTAAATGCAGCTAGGTGCGGAAAACCTGTTAGTTAAGTTTCTTTTATTTTGCCAAGTCTTCGATTACTTTGCACTCAAGTTTTCTTTTGTTTTTGCTTGTGGGCTCTGTTCTCAAAAGATGAGCATTGTTTTATTGCAAAGCTACATTGTTTCTTTCTTATGTGTATTTTCTGAAATTATGTTTTAACACAATCATGCAGTACACCCCAATGCACACCACTCCAATCTGCTCTACTCCAATCCACGCTAATCCACGCCAATCCACCTCACCTCACAACACACAAATCCGCCCCACTTAATCCAATTCACCCCAGACCAATCCATACACCTCCACTCCACCACACTCCAATCCTCCCACTCTAGCCCAAAACAATCTGCCCCACTCCAATACAAAACAATCTGCGCCACTCCAATCTGCCCCACTCCATCCAAAAAAATCTGCTCCGCTCCATTCAGCCCCACTCCAATCTGCCTCACCCCAGTCCCCCCACTCCATCCTAATTCATCCCCTCCAATCCACCACAATCCACCTGACTCCAATCCAATCCGTCCAATTGCAATCCAATCCACCCCACTCAATCCCAAAAATCTGCCCCAAAACAATCTGCCCCATACAATCCAAAACAATCTGCCCCATCCAAAACAATCTGCCCCATCCAATCCAAAACAATCTGCCCCATCCAATCCAAAACAATCTGCCCCATCCAATCCAAAACAATCTGCCCCATACAATCCAAAACAATCCGCCACACTCCAATCCGCCACACCCCAATCCACCCATTCCATCCTAATTCACTTCACTCCAATGTACCACAATCCACCCCACAGCAATCCAACCCACCCTAATCCAATCTACTCCCACTTCAATCAAACTCACCTCACCTCAATCCAATCCAATCCATCCCCTCCCCAATCCATCCCACTGCAATCCAATCCATCCCCTCCCCAATCCATCCCACTGCAATCCAATCCACCCCACTCCAATCCCAAAAAATCTTCCCCACAACAATCTGCCCCACTCAATCCAAAACAATTTGCCCTACTCCAATCCAAAACAATCTGCCCTACTCCAGTCCAAAACAATGTGCCCCACTCCAATCTGCCCCACTCCAAAACAATCTGCCCCACTCCAATCTGCACAACTCTAGTCTTCCCCATCCAATCCAAAACAATCTGCCCCACTCCAATCTGCCCGATTCCAAAACAATCTGCCCCGCTCCAATCTGCACAACTCTAGTCTGCCCCATCCAATCCAAAACAATCTGCCCCACCCCGTAACAATCTGCCCCACTCCAATCTGCACAACTCTAGTCCCATCCAATCCAAAACAATCTGTGCCTGTCCAATCTGCCCCACTCCATCCAAAACAATCTGCCCCACTCCAATCCGCCCCACTCCAATCCGCCCCACTCCAATTTGCCCCACTCCAATCCGCCCCACTCCAATCTGTCCCACTCCAATCCACCCCATTCCAATCTGCCTCACCCCAGTCCACCCATTCAATCCTAATTCACTTCACTCCAATGCACCACAATCCACCCTACTCCAATCCAATCCACCCCACACCAATCCAACCCACCCCAATCCAATGTACCCCACTCCAATCCAATCCACCTCCTCCCCAATCCATCCCACTGCAATCCAATCCACCCCACTCCAATCCCAAAAAATCTTCCCCAGAACAATCTGCCACACTCCAGTCCAAAACAATGTGCCCCACTCCAATCCGCCCCACTCCAATCCGCCCCACTCCAATCCGCCCCACTCCAATCCGTCCCACTCCAATCCACCCCACTCCAATCTGCCTCACCCCAGTCCACCCATTCAATCCTAATTCACTTCACTCCAATGCACCACAATCCACCCTACTCCAATCCAATCCACCCCACACCAATCCAACCCACCCCAATCCAATGTACCCCACTCCAATCCAATCCACCTCCTCCCCAATCCATCCCACTGCAATCGAATCCACCCCACCCCACTCCAATCCCAAAAAATCTTCCCCAGAACAATCTGCCTCACTCAATCCAAAACAATTTGCCCCACTCCAACCCAAAACAATCTGTCCCACTTCAACTCAAAGCTATCTGCCACACTCCAGTCCAAAACAATGTGCCCCACTCCAATCCGCTCCACTCCAATCTGCCCCACTCCAATCAGCTCCAATTCAAAACAATCCTCCCCACTCCAATCTGCACCAATCTAGTCTGCCCCACTCCAATCCAAAACATTTTGCCCCACTCCAAAACACCCCAATTTAATCCAATCCACCCCAATCCAATCCACCCCAAACTAATCTAATACACCCTTCTTTAATTCACCCTACTCCAATCCACCTCAATCCAATCCACCTCACCCCATTTCAATCCACCCCACTCCAATCAAATTAATCCACCTCACTCCACCCCAATCTGCTCCAATCCAATTCACTCACTATCTCAATCCACTCCAACCCACTCCACCCGATTCCACCCCATTCCACTCTACGGCACTCCACTCCACGACTGCACTCTACAACACTCTCTGCCACTGAACCACTGAACTCTACTCCCCTCTACTCAACTGTATGACACTCTACTCCACCTACTCCAATCAACAATACACTCTACTCCAACAAATCCAGTCTATGACACTCTACTCCTACCACTACCCTCAAGGCTACTCCATGCCACTAACTTTTAACCATGCTGAAGACCTATTGACTTTGCCAATGCTTGGTAACAGTGATGTTATTCTGATCCTTTGCCTAGAATATTTAGCATGTTAAGATGCACACAACTCATTGGGTACTAACGCAGTGGTGAAACGCACAATACCTATGTGGTGGTGTGTCTAAGGTATTTTTAGCTGTCATTTGAATTATCACTTACATATAATAGTGTTTCATTCCACATTTTCTAAGTAGTTATATAATACTATTTAATGATGCTCATATAATGGACCCAGGAAGGACGATTGTGCCTTGCATAGATTCAAACTCCTGATCTGCAGTTATACAGCCAGGATGCAACTCACAAAACTATTCTGCTATCAACCGCTTGCCTCCTCCCCAGGCTTTGTTTATTTTCAAGATTTCCTACGCCCCTTGTGCAGCACACATAGAAACAGCAAATTGCCTATGATAGTTTATGTGCAGGAAGGTCCCCCTTCCTGCACATAAATAATCATTTAAAAAATGCTGTTTTGTAACTTTAATGTGTGCTGCATTAAGCAGCACACATAGAAGTTACAAAACAGCATTTCAAGATTCCCTTCAACAAAGGCACCTTAGCATAACAGGCACCCTTGCATTATGGTGCAAGGGTGCCTGCGTTGACGTTAGGCAGCTAAATTTAGCGCTAGCGCAGGGGAAACGCAGGGCTGCATCATATTCTTGAAAATATGGTGCAGCCCTGCGTTCCAGAATGCCGAAGCATGCGTTAGCAATGTTTGCTTGACGCTATACTTCTCCATTCTGTTGTACATATGCCCATATGTCTCTTCAGCAATGACAAAGATGATCAATAGTCCTGTGATGTTGGTTTTCTATGATGTAAATTCTTGCGATGTCACATTCAAATTAGAGGGGCCTAACATCTTCCCTTTCGCCCAGGGCCCCACAGGTCCTAGGACCGGCCCTGCATGCACACACAGGTCTGTTGACACAACTGGTGTCATTCATGGAGGGCATGTCATCTGGCATGTCTGCCCTACATCTGACCAATCAGTCCATGGCCTCCTCACTGACGGCAGCAGTGTCCCTCCTGCAACAGTCCCTCACCCCTCCTACCTCTGCCCCATCCACAATCCCCAGCACCCTGCCTGTCCCAATAACACACACACCGGCACAGGCATCCACCAGCACAGACACAAGCAGCACACAGACACACACGCCAAAATCCAGACGCACACGCACGCACAGTCAGGGGACTGATACCTCACTCACAGGGGATGGGGCCCAGGAACACACACACGCATCCACGAGCACTGCGCAGTCCTCAGATACCTCTCCCTCCAAAACCCCTTCCCTTGCCTCACCTGCAACCCCCCCCTCCCAGAAGCTCTTCCTCTGTGAGCTTGGCCTCTTCCCCACAGATCCATCTGACCCAACGCACAGACGGAAGAGGCGACCACCACACACAGAGGGGAGTGCACACCCGGACACCCTCCCCCAGGCACAGGCAGACTGAGGACCCCATTCGGAAGTCCACCCGGACCAGGAAGGGCAAGACCCCACCACCACCACCACGCAGCTCCACCACACAGTCTCTCTCCTCCATCCCCCAGGCCACCATTTCACAGGTTCCCCCACCACACCCTGCCCCAGGTTCCCCCACACACCCATACTGCATCCCCAAAATGCTTAGGCCCTCCCCCCCTACCACTTGCTCTTCCACCCCCAAGCCAGACACTCAGCCTGTTTGTGCCACTGGTGTGGAGACCGGGTCCCCCCCTCTGTCCTGCCCACCTCATCTGCCCCCCTTCCACTCCTTTGGAGTTATGCACTGCAGGGGAGTCCACAACCACCCCGTCTGACTTGGGCACTGTAGTGGGGACCCAGTCCACTCCATCTGACCAGCCCACTGCAGTGGTGCCAGCACCCACACCATCTGACTTGTGCCCTACAGTGGTGCCGGCCCCCACTGAGTCAGACACCTCCACTGCAGTTGCCGGTGACACTCCTGCACCCACCACCCCTTCACTGCCTCCTTCTGGCATCCCCTGATCCTGTCCCTGCGGTGCCTGGCCTGCCCCTTGTATGCCCCTCCGAGGGGGATGTCCCCTGTCCGTACCAGTGCAGGCAAGCAATGGGTGACAAGTTGTCACATATCACCCTGTTCGGACTGTGTATGTGGACTGGCCATTGGCCTTAGTTTCTTTTGGACTTCAATTTTTTTTAAACATTTGCTGAATAAAGCCTCTTTTCGATTACTAGTGGTTTTTCTTTTGATGTACATGATGTAGATGAGTATCATCATGCATTTGCTGTTGTAATAGTGTTCAGATCAGGTAAATGAAGTGTTGCTGTGATGGACTCCATGTGGTCCATGGGATATGTGTCCTAATCTAGTCTGGATCCATAGCATCCTTTGCTGCAGTCTGAGGGTGTAATGTTCTGCATTTGACACAGGGATGTACGTATTGCATTTGTAAATTGACATCTGTGGCTTACACTGATGCACATCTGGTGGGCTTACCACTGTTCAATGTTTCTATTTCCCTGACTGTGTGCCCATCTCCACTGGACATGCAGTTTAGCACATCAATGTTGAAGGACTCATTTGTGTATACAGTGCAACTTGCTTAACACGTGTTTTGGGTATATGCAGATGACTGACGTGACACTCTTGTACCCAGGCTGATGTGAGCAGAGCCTTCAGTGTGTTGTGATTGTTGACTCACTGACCGAGTGTTTTGCTGACATGTTTGAGTGGTGCACAGACAAGGTTTGGCACAGCGGACCTTCCACAGGAGTGGAGTGCCCTCATGGCAGTGTGTAATCCCGTGACATTGCCTGGGCCCGTGTAGTGTGTTGTGTAAGCATGTCTGTGTGTGTTTCCTTCCCTTTTCCTACACCGGCTGTGTCCCTACGGATGTTCCTGTTTGTGATGCTTGCTGAGTTGTCCTGTGTTCATCCAGCATCTTGTACCTGGTTTCTCCGTGATGTGGGTGCATGGCAAACTAATGTTCATCAGGTTGTCATCCCTAGTTGTCTTTGTTGTCAGGGCTGGGGATGTGGGCAAACGCAGATGAGACACAGTCAGGATTCCCTTGGCACTTGTTGGTTACACAAGTCATGTAATTTACAGTTTGTGGTAGCTTTCAGTGATTGTGACACGTTGTGTGTGTGACTGCTGCCACTCCTCAGGGTCAGAGCTGCAATGTTGGAAGTTGTCTACGTGTGTTCTTTGTGGGTGACCTTGGCTTCTTCATTGGTGTGTGACTGTGGCCGGGATCCCATTGATTGGGGTGGAGTTCACATCATGCCCATGTACGGTGTACTGTGCAGTGTGTCAGACATTCACGAGTCTTGTTGACTGGCCAGGTGTGATGGGTTTCTGCACCTTAGTTCCCACAACCACCCCTGGGATTGTCATGAGTGCATGTGCAATGTCACCTGTCCATGTGAGCTTCACTGCTGCACATTGGTGGAGATCAAGGTGTGTGGTGTTGAGTGTGTGCAAATGTGAGTTGTTGCACGGCTAGACCCCTACCTCCATATTGGCCTCGGCTGACAGGCCGTGCTGATTGATTTGTGCTTGTGTAGGTGTGATGGTAGTTTGTTGCTCAGGACACATGGCTGTGGTTCACAGTGTGAACGACATCTACCTTTGTCATCACAGTGGGATTATCATGCAGGCTAGTGTCACCACAATGTGGGGTCCCTGGGGGTAGTGCTGTGGTGGGTCTGTCTCTTGCTGTGTTAGTTGCTGTTCCTACAAGCTTGTGTGACATGTGTAATTTGGGCTCCCTCTCATCTAACAATGCCTGATTGCCCACATAGGGGAATCCGATCCATGAGTTACTTTTGTATGGCACTGTATACACATCTGTGTAATTGGAATTCAGGCCTCCTCATGTGTTGTGTGGTTGCCTGAGGACACTGGCAACCCCCATCACCTGTTGTGTTTGATATGCAGTGTGAGGCTGCCTGTTTGTGTTTGTGCATCTGCACCACTGCATTGGCATATCTTTGGTGTGCCATTGCCTGTATGTTGTTTGGAGGATTTCCCATGCTGTCCCTGGGACTCCTAGGTCATCAGTCAGCACAATAATCATGGTTCGTATGTCCCATTGCTGCCATGGTATGGTACTTGTTCACCTCACATCTACAGTCTCCCCAGTATATCTACATTTGTGTGTCCATTAGTGCAGATATGTGGGTCTGCATTATGATGGTCACTTCTGGCATTGTGTAATTGATAAATGGAGACGATGTCAGTCCCCATGGGTGATGTTTGTCTGCACATGGCCAAAGGTATGTTTTATTTGCACTGCACTGTTTGCCTCACCCAATCTATGTTGCTATGGGACACAACCACTACTTTGCCACTGATGTGTTTGTTGTTCTGTGACAAGGAATCATCCATGCTGTTTGGCAGTTGCAGCTTTTTCCATGACAACACTTACCTTTTGGTCACTGTGATGATGGGGGTTTGGACCCCATTGCCACAATGTTCAAAATGTGCTTCAGCTATGGACCCCACACTTACCTATTGGTCACTGTGATGATGGGGGTTTGGACCCCATTGCCACAATGTTCAAAATGTGCTTCAGCTATGGACCCCACACTTACCTATTGGTCACTGTGATGATGGGGGTTTGGACCCCATTGCCACAATGTTCAAAATGTGCTTCAGCTATGGACCCCACACTTACCTTTTGGTCACTGTGATGATGGGGGTTTGGACCCCATTGCCACAATGTTCAAACTTTGCTTCAGCTATGGACCCCACACTTACCTTTTGGTCACTGTGATGATGGGGGTTTGGACCCCATTGCCACAATGTTCAAAATGTGCTTCAGCTATGGACCCCACACTTACCTTTTGGTCACTGTGATGATGGGGGTTTGGACCTCATTGCCACAATGTTCAAAATGTGCTTCAGCTATGGACCCCACACTTACCTTTTGGTCACTGTGATGATGGGGGTTTAGTCCCCATTGCCACAATGTTCAAAATGTGCTTCAGCTATGGACCCCACACTTACCTTTTGGTCACTGTGATGATGGGGGTTTAGACCCCATTGCCACAATGTTCAAAATATGCTTCAGCTATGGACCCCACACTTACCTTTTGGTCACTGTGATGATGGGGGTTTAGACCCCATTCCCACAGTGGTCAGGGTCTGCTTGCATTGTGACGGCCACACACATTTTCGTGTGACACATGTGATAGGGGGTCACATTGTATGTTCAATGTCATGTTCAGTGTTGTAGGCATTTGACACAGACTACACACTCTTGTCATGATGTTGGGGGGATGTCTTTTGCTGACATTCCTTATGTTGGAGTATGCTGGTTGTGTCATGCATTACCCATCCTATGAGTGGGGATGGTGGTTGTGACAGGCATCCAGCCCCCCATGAGAAGGGGTGGTGGTTGTGGTAGGCATCCAGGCCCCCCTGAGTAGGGGTGGTGGTAGTGGTAGGCATCCAGCCCCCCATGAGTAGGGGTGGTGGTAGTGGTAGGGATCAATTCCCCTATGAGTGGGGATGGTAGTAGTGACAGGCATCCAGCACCCCATGAGTAGGGGTGGTGGTAGTGACAGGCATCCAGCCCCCCCTGAGTAGAGGTGGTGGTAGTGACAGGCATCCAGCCCCCCCTGTGTAGGGGTGGTGGTAGTGGTAGGCATCCAGGCCCCCATGAGTAGGGGTGGTGGTAGTAGTAGGCATCCAGCCCCCCATGAGTAGGGGTGGTGGTAGTGACAGGCATCCACCCCCCCTGAGTAGGGGTGGTGGTGGTGGTAGGCATCCAGGCCCCCATGAGTAGGGGTGGTGGTAGTGGTAGGCATCAATTCCCCTATGAGTGGGGATGGTAGTAGTGACAGGCATCCAGCCCCCATGAGTTGGGGTGGTGGTAGTGGTAGGCATCAATTCCCCTATGAGTGGGGATGGTAGTAGTGACAGGCATCCAGCACCCCATGAGTAGGGGTGGTGGTAGTGACAGGCATCCAGCCCCCATGAGTAGGGGTGGTGGTGGTAGGCATCCAGGCCCCCATGAGTAGGGGTGGTGGTTGTGGTAGACATCCAGGCCCCCATGAGTAGGGGTGGTGGTAGTGGTAGGCATCCAGCCCCCATGAGTAGGGGTGGTGGTAGTGGTAGGCATCCAGCCCCCCTGAGTAGAGGTGGTGGTAGTGGTAGGCATCCAGCCCCCTGAGTAGGGGTGGTGGTGGTGGTAGGCATCAATTACCCTATGAGTGGGGATGGTAGTAGTGACAGGCATCCAGCCCCCATGAGTAGGGGTGGTGGTAGTGACAGGCATCCAGGCCCCCATGAGTAGGGGTGGTGGTAGTGGTAGGCATCCAGCCCCCCATGAGTAGGAGTGGTGGTAGTGGTAGGCATCCAGCCCCCCCTGAGTAGGGGTGGTGGTAGTGGTAGGCATCCAGCCCCCCTGAGTAGGGGTGGTGGTGGTCGTAGGCATCAATTCCCCTATGAGTGGGGATGGTAGTAGTGACAGGCATCCAGCCCCCCTGAGTAGGGGTGGTGGTAGTGACAGGCATCCAGCCCCCCATGAGTAGGGGTGGTGGTGGTGGTAGGCATCCAGGCCCCCATGAGTAGGGGTGGTGGTAGTGGTAGGCATCCAGCCCCCCATGAGTAGGGGTGGTGGTGGTGGTAGGAATCCAGCCCCCCATGAGTAGGGGTGGTGGTAGAAGAAGGCATCCAGCTCCCCCTGAGTAGGGGTGGTGGTAGGCATCCAGCCCCCCATGAGTTGGGGTGGTGGTAGTGGTAGGCATCAATTCCCCTATGAGTGGGGATGGTAGTAGTGACAGGCATCCAGCACCCCATGAGTAGGGGTGGTGGTAGTGACAGGCATCCAGCCCCCCATGAGTAGGGGTGGTGGTGGTAGGCATCCAGGCCCCCATGAGTAGGGGTGGTGGTTGTGGTAGACATCCAGGCCCCCATGAGTAGGGGTGGTGGTAGTGGTAGGCATCCAGCCCCCCATGAGTAGGGGTGGTGGTAGTGGTAGGCATCCAGCCCCCCCTGAGTAGAGGTGGTGGTAGTGGTAGGCATCCAGCCCCCCCTGAGTAGGGGTGGTGGTGGTGGTAGGCATCAATTACCCTATGAGTGGGGATGGTAGTAGTGACAGGCATCCAGCCCCCCATGAGTAGGGGTGGTGGTAGTGACAGGCATCCAGGCCCCCATGAGTAGGGGTGGTGGTAGTGGTAGGCATCCAGCCCCCCATGAGTAGGGGTGGTGGTAGTGGTAGGCATCCAGCCCCCCCTGAGTAGGGGTGGTGGTAGTCGTAGGCATCCAGCCCCCCCTGAGTAGGGGTGGTGGTGGTGGTAGGCATCAATTCCCCTATGAGTGGGGATGGTAGTAGTGACAGGCATCCAGCCCCCCCTGAGTAGGGGTGGTGGTAGTGACAGGCATCCAGCCCCCCATGAGTAGGGGTGGTGGTGGTGGTAGGCATCCAGGCCCCCATGAGTAGGGGTGGTGGTATTGGTAGGCATCCAGCCCCCCATGAGTAGGGGTGGTGGTGGTGGTAGGAATCCAGCCCCCCATGAGTAGGGGTGGTGGTAGTGGCAGGCATCCAGCTCCCCCTGAGTCGGGGTGGTGGTAGGCATCCAGCCCCCCATGAGTAGGGGTGGTGGTAGTGGTAGGCATCAATTCCCCTATGAGTTGGGATGGTAGTAGTGACAGGCATCCAGCACCCCATGAGTAGGGGTGGTGGTAGTGACAGGCATCCAGCCCCCCCTGAGTAGGGGTGGTGGTAGTGACAGGCATCCAGCCCCCCCTGTGTAGGGGTGGTGGTAGTGGTAGGCATCCAGGCCCCTATGGGTGTGTATGGCATTGGTGATAGCCATCCCGCCCCTATGGTTCTGATGTTGCTAGTGTACGTCATTTCTGCATCCCTATGTGTGTGTGACATATGTCGGGTACGTGTCGTTTGTTTGTGTAGTGGGTGTTTGACTTACCGTCTGCGCCGTACGCGTCCATACCGGTTCCGGTAATAGATGTAGAGTATTGGTAGGACCTGCGCGATGGGATTCATGGTTGGTTCGTCTCGTTCGGGTTTCTCGTGGCTTCGACTCGTACTCGTAGATGGCTTGTTCATCTCATAGCCGTGGATCATCTTGTGGCGCGAATCGGAGCTTATGTGCGGCTCTCCCGGATGCTCTGACGTGCCGGACGTAGCGACCAGTTCGGCGCGTACGGATTGCGCATCGTACTTGTACGGCCGGAAGGTGCTGTGTATTTACTTCCGTGCGACTCGAATCGGCGTTTCCGGATCCAGCTCGGTCGGGGAACTGGAGATGGAATGGGTATGTACGGCTCGTTCGGAATTTTAGCAGTAATGCGCAGCGTACTTGCTCGCTCGGACGACTGTTCGAATCGGGCGGGAAAAATGCGTTGGGCTCGTATTTTTTCAGGACGAATCGTATTCGGTGCGCTTCCGCCCGAGATCGGAATCGACCCCTTAGTCGTAATTTTGCATAATCTGCAGCAATTTTGCATAGTTACACTTCAGCAAATTACGCAAGTTTGACATGTCCCTACTTTGAACCCAGGAGCTCAACAAAAGGCAGCCCCAGGTGAGAGAACCTCACAGCATGGAGCTGCAGGATTCCTAAGGTGCTTTCTGAGCCCTGGGAACAGCAGGACCACACATGGTACTGCTGTTCTCAGGCGTCCAGGTGGCAGAGATGTAGTGGATGCAACATTCACACCATCCTCACCATCCCTACAATTGAAGTCCAACTTTTTGAGTTTTTTCTACATTTCACCTTTGATTTAGCAAGAAAGAATGCATTTTGGTCATTTTGCGTTTACCACCTATTTCTCATGCCATTGCCAGCCCCATTCCTCTAGTTTAACTACACTCTGACACTGCATACAGTTTCAGCTTATCCGACATCTTTTTGTCTTCCCTACACCAACTACTTCTTCTTACCCCACACCCTTTTCTCCTCTCTCATCTTATGTCCCTCCTGTAGGAGGCTGGCTCAGTATATAGTATATACCTATGGTGAGGCACTGTGCACTGAGTCCAGACATCCCTTAGTGATAGTGTTTAGGTCCCTGAAAACCAGAGCTCTCAAGCGGTAGCTGTGGATAGCAGCTAAGGCTTATCCAGGAGGGTGTAAAGCAATTGCATGTACCACTTTAGTAGGTCAGTAAGCTTTTCTCACAAGAAAGAACCACACCAGGTCAGTAGAAAAATATTTTATATTTATGACTACACACCAGGCACTAACTTTGTATACCTTCTACCCGAAGGTATCAATTGCACACAAGGAATACTTACAAAACAGGTAAATAGAATAGAAAAACACATAGGGCCCTACCAGGGGGCAAAGCCATATACTAAAATAGTGAAATGCAGAATAGGTAGCAAAACAGAACTGGTATCTAAGATTGGAGGACTCCAGGGGAAGCAAGGAACCACCCAAGGTCAGTAGTTAGGGACCCCAAAGCGGCTGGGTGCAGAGTCGTTACACACGGTCAGCATCCATAGAACACCACGGGTAAGTAGCAGCTTGTATTTTAGAGTTCTAGGACCCTTCCCAAAGGACCCCAAAGGAACCACTTGGAGGAAGGAAAGTTGGAGAGTCACCCCACCCGTGGATACCCAGAAGAGATGGATACCTGCACCAGGGAGCCCGGGTGCATAGGGGTGAAGAGATGCCGGAAACCTCCGTAGACGGCAATGGAGAGTCGTGGACATTCTGCAGCTACAGCGTCTCGTGGACCAGGCCAGTGAAACCAGGACAAAGAATCCAGATGAGAAGAGAACCTGAAAGCAGAGGGGACAGGGTCCAAAATTACCCAGAGGTGACCAGGAGGCACAGGAGCAGCCCTGGTTGGAGATTCTTGCTGAAGTATGGTGTGAAGTAAACAGCAACTGTGGAGGCCAGACTATGTTGCAGAAGACTAGGAGCCTTTCCTGAGCTGTCCTACGCTGGTCGGCGAGTGCAGGAAGGTCAGTGGCCATCAGGACCACTAACAAGTCTTGGCAAATGCAAACAATGGTTCGCAGTTGAAGATGCAAGGATGCAGACCAGCAAGGTCTGAGTGACTAACCCAGCAAGGGTAAGTCAGGACCAGCCCTCAGCACGATGGGGAGCCAGAAGGAATTAGTACAGCCCCCTCGAGGTCCATCTGGCAGCAGGCACAGTAGGTCACAAGGAAGAACCAGCAGCACACAGGAGGAGAAGCCCCACGATTCAAGAGATGCAGGCAGGACAACATGCTTGGAGCTGTGCAGTGCTGGACACAGGGGCTGCTTGAACCTTGAAGATCTTCCATGAAGAGAGCCAACAAGCCTTGGCAATGACAAACAGACGTGGGGCACAGTGAGGCGGTCACCGTTGGCTGGAGAGGGATTGCAGTCTCCCATGGCCAGACTGGGAACAGCAACCAGCCCTGGCAATATGCTCGACCGGCCCCAGTAGTTGGGTGCTAGTGAGAAGCACCACTCCCACTTCACCACTCCGGCTGCACCACTCTCGCTTTTGTTACAGGGGGGTGATATGTGCATCACTGCTGCAAAACCGTCCCCCAGTAACAAAGCCGGCCCCCACGGGTCGAAACCAGCGCCCACCCTTTCGAGAGGTGGTAACACCTCTCCTTAGCAGAAACTCCTTTGTTCAGCTTCCACTGCCTGAGTTAGGCTCAGCAGCAGGGGGCAGATTAGGGTTTGAAACCAGCAGCATTGCAGGCTGACAGGCAGACCCTGAAAGGCTACACAGGTAGGTATTGGAGGGTGATCTAAGGACCCCTCCAGTACATGGAACCATCCAACTAACACTGGAATCAGTGTAGTTGCATGATTCCAACATGTTTGATACCAAACATGACTAGGGTTGGGGTAGCCGTTATGTAGCTGGACATTTTGACATGCCAGTGTCCACTACATAACTTAAGATGGCTGCCTCGCACTTACAAAGTCCAGAGAATGGAGTCCGGGGTTTATAGGGGTACCTCTGCTCTTGCAGGGGTACCCACACACTAAGAACCATGCAACCTTCCCTTGGACTGAAGGCCCTGCCTTAGGGGTGACTTATAGGTTTTAAGTGCAGTGACCGGGATATAAGGGAAACCTTATATCTCAAGTGAAGGGTGCAGGCACCCTGACAAGCAGAGTGCAATGGCAGTTCTACAGACACAGTTTGCATGGGCTTCCATGGGTGGCATAATACATGCTTCAGCCCAAGGGGGACCCCCTGCTGTACCAATGCCCTGGGTACCTCAGTACCATATACTAGGGACTTACAATGGTACCCCAGTATGCCAATTGTGGGGTGTACAAATTACTTACCAGCAAATTTAGAGGAGAGAGCACAGTCACTGGGGTTCTGATTATCAAGATACCAGTGAACTACAGTCAAGACACACACCAGGCAAAAAGTGAGAGTATCTATGCCAGAAAGATCCTACTTCCAAACACCTCCTATTTCTTCACCCCTTATTTAACATCTCACAATTTTGCCTTTTATCAGCTACAACCAATGTTCTCTGTCCACATTTTGTCTGATCTCTCAATCCTTGTCCTCTATTTCCATTAGTAAGTAATCGGCCAAATGTGTCTTTGGACAGAGCCAGTTTCATAGCAACTTCAACCCTCCAAGTGGACGGCCAACTCCATATATTTTGTTTCAACCAGGAGCGCCCCTCTGTTGAATTGGAGGAGCATCACCCCACTTAAATGCCCCTGAGATGAAAAATAAAATGGTAATTCATTACCATTTTATTTTTCAGTGACCCTGAGCTGAGCATCAGGACGGGGTGGGACCCTACTGAGTGACAGCATCAAGGAGGAGGGTGGGCTGCCTTTACATTAAGAGCGCATGTCTTTTCGGCCGGCCGTCTTGTGACAGCCAGCCACACATGTGCACTTTAAACCTCTCAACCCAGCTATCTTAAGCCAGCTGGGTTGAGAGTAGGTGCAGGCCTCCAGTGCACTGTGGAGTGCCGAGGCAGGCCGCTCCCTCCAATCAGGGTGCTGCTCTCATGCTGTGAGAAGCACCATGATTGTTCAAGGGAGTTTGCTGGGGCCTGCTTTGCAGTCGCGACGAGGTCTGGAGTGAGGAGGTGCTGTTATTATCAGGTAAGTGATATTTTTATAATTTTTAATGGTATTTTCCCACGCACGCCTGCCCCGCTCCCCCCTTCCCATAGATGCCAGCCGCCACTTGTTTTGATATCATTTGCTGCAGTGTGGGCCTACTTTCCTTCTTCCACCACTATTCTAAACTTACCATTGCCAAGACATTCAAATTAGATCCATGCACAGAGTATCGAAGGAATATTACTTCAAGTCTGAGTGTGCATTACTAAAAAAGATTGTCCCCTTACTGATCGTATTATGCCAAATGCTTCAAGTGACCCCAGGCACATGACTGCATATTCCAGATATCTGCTTTGGTTGCCCTGACTAATGCGTTCTGGGAGTTGTGGTCACGATTCACTTCACATGGACCAATGTTCTTGTAATAATAAGTCATTTTGTAAAATAAATGTCTAGGATAAGTATGTGTGGTTGAATGTCAGTGTTCTAAATATAATTTACAAACTTATCATCCCATTGGGTGTAGATCGCATATTATTAATTCCAATAGAGAAATAAGAGGTTATATTCGTTACAATCTTCCAGTACGATCCCTATGTGATCTATCAAGACAGGAAGAATATGGTAACCGATGCCACCACCAGAGAATGTTCCATGCTATCACTATTATTATTATACAGAAAGAAACATATAAAAAGAAACTTTGACCATTTTGGGTGTGTCCAACCTGCTTGGATTTGTAAAATGTTGTTAATAATCTAAGGTTTTATGATATAAAGGTGTTGTAATAGCAGAAAAAAGAGAAACGTGGAGAATATATAGAGGTCATGGCGACATGCTTACACTTACTGCTGTTAAAACCAGTATGGTTCCTTGTATGTAGGCAGCAGGTTGAGTAACTGTGTATACTATCACCTCTACAAATTCTCCCCTTCAGTACAGGTTCTGACATTATAGTCAATACTCCAAAGTCAAGAAGTAGTATACAAGGGGAAACTTGTTGCTTCTGTAAATGTTAATTTAGTTTTTTGTTATACCAGAAATTGTATTGATTCCTGGAGGACACTCAAGGGGCTATAATAACAAACGTTAGCGAAACACTTACAAGATTTTTCAGATGTAGGACTCTGAAATGAAAAGATCAAAAGATCCAACTGGTCTTGCGGCATAAATATGTAATTACTGCATTGAAAAACAGTGAAATAAAGGGGCATATTTACAAGCCGCTATCGCCACAGGAACTTCACTTTTAAAGATGTTCCTGTGGCGATAGGGGCTGTGCCCTATTTACAAGGCGGTGTTAAGCCACTTAATGTTGCTTAACGCCGCCTTGTAAATAAGGCACCCTTTTACACTATACTTAGCGTGTAGGGGATGGGCAATGGGCGTTGCGGTGGGCGTTCCGCCTCAACACCCATTGATTTTGACGGGGTGGCATAAATATGGGGCAGTGCCAAAATTAAGACCAAGGAAAACCTGGTCTTAACATGGCGAAACGGGGAGAAAAGTTAATTTCTCCTCGTTTTTGCTGTTTCTATGTGTGCTGCATTCTGCAGCACACATAGAAACAGCAATACGCCATGAATGATTGTTCATGTGCAGGAAGGTGTCCCTTCCTGCACATAAACAATCATTTAAAAAATGATGATTTGCAACTTCTATGTGTACTGCACAATGCAGCACACATAGAAGTTTCAAATCGCCATTCTGGATTGTTTATGTGCAGGAAGGGACACCTTCCTGCACATAAACAATCATTCCCTCAACGCAGGCACCCTTGCACTAATGTGCAAGGGTGCATGTATTGGCGATAGGCAACTGAATTTAGTGCCAGTGCAGGGAGAAACGCAGGGGTGCACAGTATTATTGTAAATACGGCGCATCCCTGAATTTCTAAAGTGACGGAGCGGGGCGTTAGCTTTTTTGGTGCTAACCCGCGCTCTGCCACTTTCGTTGTAAATATGCCCCAAAGTGTCTGAGAAACACATTTTGACTTCGCTATTGTCGATTTCTGTACATCTATGAGAAATGCCAGGGCACTGTGCACTGTGAATCCTTCATGTGTCCCCATGTCAAGATTAGGCACCCCATTCCATTTCAAATATTTTATATCCTCGACGCAAAAAATTACTCCACCACTTAAGAATTTATTAGCAATTTACATAATTGCCTAAGTAATCTACATAATTGACAGAAAGTTTAATCTGACCCAAGTTCAAATGCAACACTTATGGCTTTAAATTGAAATTGGTATAATTCATTTACGAGAGTAATTAAGCCATGATGTCTAACAAATACAATGCATGCAGCCCGAGCCCTTGAAGGACAGCGGATGTCATTAGAATTCTGTATTTAAATGTAAGAACTATGCTCTTCTGCAGAGTTCCTCTGCTTTAAAAATATCATCTGTCCTACTTGACCTTGACAATGTTCCTTTGAAAATATGTTATTTAAAAATCAAAGCTATTTTGTGCCCACAAAAGAATGCTATTGGTTTAAGCTCCACACGTTTCAAATGGAAAATGTTCAGCGTGAGTCAATCATATTCCCAGCAGTGATTAAACATTGTGCCTTTGGATTTATTCCACATTACAAAACACATAATTACTTTTGCAGCAAAGCTGTCGCAAGGTGATGATCCAGTGAGGAAGGGATGGAGGCGTGGTGCGGCGCCCAGAGGAAAAAGGCACTGGATGCCCCACACAGATACAACAGGTGCTTCCGGGGCGGGAAATTATTTAAACGTTCACTGATCATATAATGGAGTACTGAGAAGATAAACAAATACCGGTACACTTCTTGTTCAATGCCCTCACCATTGCCAGACCTGCACCTTCAAATGTTTCCTGTCCGACACTCAGAAAGAACTCTGGGCTTTTTTTTCTCCACCTCAACTTTGATTAATTTAATTACATCATATTTCTTTCGATTCACTAAAAATTATCAGTTGCGTCTTAGTTCCACGATAAAAATAACAGTACCAGGCCATTAGTCTGGTGTATATATTTTGGAACTACATTGTCTGCAATAATAGCAAATAAAACGATGGTTAAAGAGATTTGCACTTTAGAAATATTTCGAAAAATTGCAAAACATGGCGAGATTTCAAATCACACAAATATTGTACTTGACTAGTGGTGGCTAGCCTGACTTTTGCAATATGATGACGGGTTTCAAAGTTGTGACCAGCTCCCTCCACCCCCCCAAAAAAAAAATCACTAGCGCTCAGAGAACAAACAATGGTTTCTTTTGAGTCTTGCTGCAGTGTTGGGCATCCCCCTGTAACCTTCTACTTCCATAGACCATGCATCCAGAGTTTTCAAACAAGCTCCACTTGAAATATTGCACTGTCAGAAGACAAAGAGAGATTTATGGATTATATAGACACATGTGGTAGTCTAATTTATGCAGCACTAAATGAGTTAGAACCTTCCTATTGAAAGCTTTATTATTCATAGCTCTCAAATGACCATTATTCAGAAGGTCCAGTACTCATTTTTAGACAAAAATTATCTGGAACCTCTCAAAGTGTCAGTCCAGTCCAGTGGCGGCCAGCACCGATCGGGGGTGGTGGGGCGGGGGCAGGGGCGAGGAGGGGACGTAAAAAAACCCAACTCTTGCGTATCTCCTCTGCGTCAGGACTCCGCTGGCACCGCACAGGAACCAAGAAGCACCCAGACTCCCCTGACCAATAACAACACGGCAATGCAGCGTTGTGATTGGTCTGAGCGTTGTGGATCGGCGCTTAGTCAGGGAATGGGGGCCTGGGCATGTTCTTCATGCAGGCTGTAACGCAGCCTGTATGGAGACATGCAAATTGCGCATGACTGTTTTGGCCAGCCCCAGAGGGTCGGGCAGACAGTCATTGAGCACTTGGAGTGGGCAAACCACTCCTCCCCTGCCCTGAGAGCAGAGCAGCCCCGCCCGCCTGCCCGCAAAGCAGAACGGAAACACAAAATGATAATAACTTTGTTATTTTCATTTTATGTTTCCTTTATTTACACTGCTCAAAAGCAGTGGGGCGACGCTCCTCTGCCTTGACGGAGGAGCCGCCAGTGGTCCAGTCCAATTTTTTTAACTTTCTTTATTGGCATTTTTCCATAAGCATCACAGTGCATAAGCACTGAATATCAAACAGTCAAACATTATTCATAACTTCGTGCATCATCTGAGTTACAGTGAGGTGCAGTTTTTATACATAACCCGTACTGAGTCCACACAGTCCTCATTTCATCACACAGTCCGGTATTAATAGAAGTAGGCAGTCTGTGGATCGGGGTATTGTAGAATGAATCTTCCCCACCAAATCTCCTAGTCTTTCATGGCAGGGCACATCTGCAGGAGGCGCGTCCTATTTCATACCTGGAGACCCACGTCTAGTATGGCCCTTGTTTCAGCTAGTGGATATCTTGTTGGGGTGCTCCCATTTGTGTCTGTCAAGGTCTATGAAGGGTCAGACCCGCCCTCGGACTCAGTGGACTGCTCCATCAGGTAAGTCTGGAGAGAGTCCTATATATCCAGTGGTCGAGAACTTGGAGGTAGCAACTTTGCATAAGTGAGCAGCTGTTTTTTTCAATAGATCAAATCTTGCAGCCATTCCTTAAATTTGGGAGTGCATACTCTCTCCCATTTGCATGCAACTTTGCGCTTAGCTAACAGAAGGCCAAGCGCCACATGTCTTCCAAAAGACACTTCTATATCTTCTGTGTATCCCAACAGTGGCACTAATGGTGTGAGATTTAGAGGCTTGCCAATCATTAGGGTTAATGCATCAGCAACCTCCCCCCAATAAGCTTGTATCTGTCCTCACTCCCAGGCAAGATGGAGGAAACCAGACCCCGCCACCCCGCCACCCCGCACCATATACATCTATCATCAGAGCGCTGATTATAACGATGTAGTCTAGCAGGTGTGTAATAAACCTGATGTAGTAATTTAAAGTGAATGATACGAAGTTTGCTGCTGGAGGCTTTGCGCCCCGTCTGTTGACTACAGTATTTTCTTTGCTTGTCGATGAGTGTGGTCTCCAGCTCCCCGTCCCAGCCAGAACATGCATTTCCAGTCACCTAGGAGCCTCGAGCTAGGCCGAGTTGTATAATGTTGAGACAATATGTTTCGGGTTTGTGGATTGCATTAGTACATGAAGAATGCTAAGCGTAGGAGGATTCCGGGAGAAATCAGGCATGCCCACCTTCACGTCATGACAGAGCCTGATGTATAGAAACAACTCCAAGGATTTTGGCACTTCCTCAGCGAAGAACTTGTCTCAGTTAATGAAGAGTCTCTCAGAATACAGATCACCCCAGGTGGTTACATCTGCCTTATGCCGCATATTCCTGCAATCCTGGAAATAAGGAATGATAAGGCAATAGGATGAGGGGTGAGCAGTCTTTTGGGCCATTTTTTTGTTTGTTGCAGTTTTATATAGTGCAAACTCGACCAGAAGGTATTGGTGTGCCTTACATGAGCACTAGTTACATTACACAAGGACAAATTCATTTTTTGGTAGGCACGGGGAAATTAAGTGATTTGCCTAGAATCACAGGATGTTGAGCCGACGCCGTGGAGTCTACTGTGAAGTCTACCATCTCCGTCGTCCACACCCTTGTGCCAAGGTAAGCAGTTGTGAGAATAGGAGCCATGTAGCCATGTTCTATAGCTAAATTCGGTAGGAAGGGGGTCGGCTTATACCAATATGCTGCATAAAGGGCCTATGCACATAAGAAATAGAGTTCCATGTCAGGTGCTTCAAAGCCCCCCTTGGCAAATGGCTGTGTGAGCACCTCCTACTTCAATCGCGGCTGTGAGGCCAGTCTTCAATGTTTTAAAGAAATGGCACCCTGGCGAGTAAGGAATGTTAAGGATCAAGTAAAGAATTTTGGCAAAATGACCATTTTCATCAGGGAGATAACCCCCTCCAGGGAGAGAGGCAAGGATATCCAACGTGTGATGCTGTCCATCACAGCCGCGAAGGCAGTGCTATAGTTAGCGTGGATTAATTTGCACTTGTTACTGGTGATCAATATTTCCAGGTAGCGGAGATCCGATGTGCGCCATGTCAATGGGTAGCCCGGGCAGTATTGTTTTGAGGCCAGTGTGAGGGGAAATAGCTGAGATTTCTCCCAATTTATGTGAATGCCTGATAGCTCTCTAAAGCGGATAAATTCTCACAATATTTCATTTCGGCTTTCCAGGGGGTCTCTGACATATAACATGATATCATCAGCATATGAGGACACCAATATATGCCTAGTAGGGTACCTAATAGCATAGTCACAATGATGCTGTCTCACTTTAGCCGCCAGCGACTGCACTGCCATCGCAAAGAGCAGGGGTGACAATGGGCACCCCAGCCTAGTTCCCTATGCAATGGGGGAGAGCAGGTTCCATTTATTTGCATTTTTTCAGTCATTTGGCAATACAACAGGGCAATCCAAGATAGAAATGGGGGAGGGAAACCTATTCACCTGAGCACGGCCATCAAATAGTCCCACTCCAGAGAGTCACATTTCTTGGTGGCATTGAGGAACACTGCAGCCCCGGCTAGCTCTGGGTCTATGTCCTGAAGGAGTGAGAACAGTGTGCACAAATTATGTGAAGTGGTGCATCCCGGTATGAATCCTGATTGATCAGGTCTAACCAGAAATCACATCAGCAGGCTCAAGTGATTAGCTAGAACCTTCACTTGTATTTTGACATTGCAGTTAATGAGTGAAAAGGGCAAGTAGGATTCGCAAAGCTCCGCTTATTTTCCAGGCTTGAGGAGAGCGATAATTATCGCTTCCCTCATTGAGGATTGGAGAAGGCCAAATTCCTTTGCCTCTTTAGAAACTGCTTTCAGGAGCTGGACAAGGGAACCGATGTAAGTCTTATAGAAGTTGTCCAGCAGCCCCTCCAGGCCAGAGGCCTTGCTAGATTGTAACTGCATTATACCTCTATTATTTCATGTTCCTGTATGTCTTCTGATAAAAACTACCACTGCACATCACTCAGCCAGCCTAATGCCATATCCTCTAAATATGCATCCATGTCTATGGCATGCGTCTGACGAGTTGTGTAGAGGCTGGAGTAGGAGTGGGAAAAAGTATTTAGTATTTCAGGTGCATCTCTAAATAGTATACCCTGCAAGTCTCTAATCGCAAGGATATAGTTTGAGAACCTGGGTTTGCGTGTTTTACCTGCCAAAGCATGGCCTGGGTGCTCCCCCTCTCCATAAGTCCTGGCTTTAAAGTATTTGCCATGGAGCAAGCACTCGCGTTGAACCATGTCTTGATAGTCAGTGAGAGCCTCCCTGAGTTTGACCACAATCCCTGACTCTCCTTGTCTGCCCCCCCAGCCTCTTGCTATCGTTTTCCAGCCTCTGAAGAGTGCTCCGGATGGCGTGCAAAACCCCACCACTTTTTGCCATGCAAGTTCAACGTATGGTGACTTCAAAGGCCTCCCACACTGTGCACACCTCCGGGGTAAAGTCTTTATTTCTCCCGAAGAAATCGAATATCCCTTGCCTCAGCTCCTCATAGAATGGCACATCAATCAACACTGTGGGGCACAGTCTCCACGACAAGTAGAATGAGAGATTTGCTGGGGGCTCAGCGCAAGCAGGACTGGGGAATGGTCAGAGTAGATTTGCGCTAGATGTGCTACCTCATGTAACCAACCAAGGGCTCAATCCCTGGGACACAATCCAATAGTCAAGTCTCTAAAAACTATTGTGCACTCCAGAGTGAAATGTGGAGCATTCTTCACTCATTCAGTAATTGATGCTCCTCCGTAATGTCTTGAATATGGCAATTAGCTGAAGTGTGGTAATGGTGCATGGGATGGGATCTATCCATCGTCGCATTTAATGCAATGTTTAAGTCCCCTCCCCAAATTATGTGTGGACCCTATATTCATGATTAGACCCCACAGTCTGTGAAAAGAAGGGGCTTCATCCATGTGAGGGCCATAACAATTGATGATTGTAATGAACGTCGAAGCCAGTCTCCCCCACATCAAAGCATGGCATCCCTGGGGATCACTCAGATAACCCTGTGGGGCATATGGTGTGCCCTTTCGAATAAGTGTGGCGGTGCCCCTGGCATATGTTGAGTAAGTTGCAAAGCTTCTATGTGATGCCCATCGGGCAGTGAAAGTGGTGTGGGTATTGTCCTCCATATGCGTCTCTCGTAACAATGCTATATGGATATTGTGTCTATCCAAATATGCTAATATGTGACGACGTTTACATGAATTACCCAGTCCCCTAACATTCCACGTTAGGCAGTGACACCGAACACAGGCATCAGTAGTATAGGTTGCTCCGGGGTTACCCATCCCAGTTGAGTCATGTAGGCTCTGCTGTTGTGTGCCAGCCCCTGCAACACAGTGACAGGTAGGGCCTCAAACACAGGGTTAGCGACAGTGACTGATGTGCAATGAATAATAGGTAGAACATTGCCAATGCCCCCCACCTCCCACACTGGTGGCTCAAACCCACCAGGTAATAGTCTCCCTCCCACCCAACAAAAAAACTATCTTGAGTATGTCATCTTTCATTACACTTTCTGGCATGTAAACCTTAGAATCAAGGAGGGAGAAAGAGAGTAAGAGAGAAAAAAGGGCAAAGGAGGAGAACAGCATAGGAGGAGAGAATGAAAGGAAGCTGAAAAGGGAAAGTGGTCAGAGGCTTCAAGAAAGCAGGAGGCGACTATTCAAATCAATACAGTATGTAAGAAGTGA
Source organism: Calotriton arnoldi (assembly GCA_963921515.1). Classification (NCBI taxonomy): domain Eukaryota; kingdom Metazoa; phylum Chordata; class Amphibia; order Caudata; family Salamandridae; genus Calotriton; species Calotriton arnoldi. Next base: position 1,247,130 of record CAWUFW010002028.1, read on the forward strand.
GTGATGTAGAAAGCAGTAGGGTAGACGAGAGCCAACAAGAGTGCTTGGAGGGGTCAGTAGAAAGAAGTGGTAAAAGAAGAGAGTGGTTAGATAATAGGTGAAGCAGTCAGAGTAGAAACAGCACAGCTCAGACAACTAAAACACTGGTAAAGTATAATCGGGGTATCCTTTAGGGGTACAACCAGTAAGCCTGGTGGTTCTCAAATGACTGTCTCTTGTAGAGCCAGAGTCTGCCGGTTTGCCTTGTTTTATATTTCTGTGCACGCCTCCGACGTCAGCTTCTTGCTTAAGCATGTCACATTTTCTGGACGAGTGGTGTCTTCCTCCCTGTACTCTCAGTTTCTTGATGGGCCCCTTCCGACTGACGGTCAGCTTGAAAACTGGGCCATGGCACATCTCCACTTGCAACTTTAACCTGGTTCCTACAGCGGTGAGGGTCTGGATTCATGTGACAAGCGACTTGCCGGGGAGGCACGGCTTGCACTGTATTTGGTGAAATCAATGACCTGTTACCGGTTGGTGAATACTTGAACTTTACCCTGATGGGTGAGGCAGAAGTGCACAGTATATAGCATTGCATATTGAATGTTGGCTTGCTGAAGCTTCTGTTTGATGGGCAGGAATTTCCTACGGGCCTCTTGCACCGCTATAGTGAAGTTAGGATATATGGACACTGCGTTCCCTTCAAAATGTAGCATGCATTTCTCCCTTGCTAGCCACAGGGCGGTTTCTCGATCATGATAGTTTAATAGGCAGACAATAACTGGTCTTGGTGGTGTGCCAGGCGGAAGGTGAGTTGTCAGCGATCTGTGGGCCCTCTTCACTATAAGCATCTTGGAAAATTATTCTGTCTTGAACACTGTCATGAGCTAGCGCTCCACAAAGTCCTCCATTCTTCCCGTGTTGGTGGACTCGGGAACACCTACTAACCATAGATTATTTCTGTGTGACCTTGCATGTAGGTCTTTGTCTTTTTTTGCAACTATCACTATTAAACCCTTTTCTATGTTGAGGAGTTGTTCGCTCCTGTGAGAGGCAGAGTCTTCAATCACCGAGATCCTGCTCCACTGCCATGATGCGGCCATCTTATTTGTCTAGCTTTTGGGCGATGAAGTCCATCCGAGAGCACATGGAATCCATTTTGGATACGATGGAGGTGAGGCTGTACTGCATCACAAGGAGGAGTGATTTCATATCTGCTGCATCAGTCTGTTCTTCATTGGGGAGGTCTTCCGCCGCTCTGCACTCGAGTAGATCTTCAGGCATCAAATTGAAGCTTGGTCTGCCTGCCATCTGTTTTTCCAATGTCATTATCTATCGTGAAATCTCAGACAAGAGTAAGCAGTACAAAAACTATGCAGCAGGCAACTCCAGCCGCCCACGTATCAATTAGAGGCCTGGTGTGTCACTGCCGCCTAGGCGTCTGCCAGGCTAGAGTTGTTTGGTGCTGGTACACCTGCGGTCCCCCCTCTCCTCCTTGTGGTTATTAGGAGGGGCACGAGCAAACCTGGGCATCACGAACAGCCACCACAACATCATACACTCATCCTGCTGACGTGGCCTGAGTGAGCGGTGATCCTCCGCAGTGGGTGAGTCAGGAAAGCCCCAAGGGCTGTGCCGTGCCCAGCATGTGTTGTTTCCAGAGGCCCCCAATTAGTCTGATAGGAGGTGTGGGTAGCCGCTTTCAGCAGCGGAGCACTGAGGAGGATCACAACAGTAGTGGAGGCGAGTGTTCTGGGGTCCTTGGGCTTCTTCTGGTCATCATCCACACAGGGAGTCTACAGTGCAGGGTATGTCCTGGAGTGCACAGCAGGCAGTCAGGGTCTGCGTATGTAAATGGCGACTGCCCCAACTTTTCTATATTGCCACTTGGTAGGCCCCCGCTTCTTAGCTGGCACTCACCACCTCGGCCCAGGCCACGGTTGGTCTCCGACAGTCGGAGGCCTCGGATCAGTTGGTTCTTCTGCTCAGGAGCTATACTCACACACCCCCGGACTGCGCGACCAGGCCTCACCCACAAGCAGTGGTCCACCTGTTCTCAGTTTCCTGGGCAGACCCGCTCACAGATATGGCCTTGGTTCAAGTCAAGGGTGCACCGGTGCAGCAGAGCCGAGCCCACCCAACAGCAATCATGCTGTGCACTATGTAGAAGCACCTTCCAGCCTTCCTGTCCTCCTCCAACAACCCGTGTCTCCACAGGCCGCATGGCGCGCCGGCTGACTTTAGCCAGCGGCTCCACCACGTGGATCACACCAGGTAGGCCCAAGGGGAGATCAGGCCAGCCAGAGGCCAAGGCGGCACCTGCAGCCAGGCACCGGCTCCTCACCCAGCACACTCTTGGGTCTGCCAATGCGATCAGCCACTCATTTTTAGGCACGTCTTGCCGCTCTGCCTCACAAGGGCCACAAGTCTCCAATCACCGGTATTTGCTGCTTTACCTGGCACAAATAACACTCCAAATGGTTCTTCGCTGTGCATATCAGTCAGGCATGTTAAAAGAGCTGTTCGTGGCAGCCGTTTGGGGCAGGATTATGACAGATGTCGGTCTGGACAGCAGGAGCATCATGCTCGCCGGCTCTCTGACGTCCCCCCCCAGTCCAATCCATTTAAATTGAAAGTTTGACAAGCAGTTTAATGTAAGTGAACCTTCAGTCTTGATGGGTTGTGAGGTAGGGGGAATTCAAAATGTTTATATAAGAAATTGGGTTATTGGTTGAGGTGGGTGGCAGCCCACAATCCTTGTCAGAGGGAACCACAAAAGTCACTAAATTAACCAGTGCTTAACCCTCTCGTAGTTTGGCACAAAAGCAGTCAGGCTTAACTTAGAGGCAATGTGTAAAGTATTTATGCAGGGCACACAGTAATAAAATGAAAACACAATACAAAAAAAATCCCAAGCCAATTTAGAAAAATAGACAACAACAAAAATCCAGTCAGAAGAACCAGGGATATTCAACTTTAGAGTTTTTAGAGAAAATAGTGCCTAAAAGCAAAAAGCGCCACTTGTGGTCATCTGGCCACACTAGACCAGGCAGCAGTCACAAGTTCAGGGTGACCGCAATGGAGCGCGGGTAGGTTACAGGGACCAGGTTTGCCCCACTGAAAAGTTTCCTTCAATGTCTGGTGCAAAGAGTTCTGTTTTCGGTTCAGAATGCCACGAGGAGGAGGAAGAGTGTTCCGCGCGAAGAGTCAGTCAAGTGTTGCAGATGGCCCTTTCCGTAGCTTCATGTTGGAGGTCGTTGCAGAGTTTTGCCATGAGCGGGCCCGTTTGTGGTTGTGAGGAGCCCAAACTTCAGGATTTCACAGAGGAATACACTCTGATGCCAGCCCAGGGTCCAGGACCTGTGGAGACACCTCTTAGGGATCAAGGACTCACTGAAGAAGGGGCCAGCAGGGGTCAGGCAGGTCCAGCTGTAGGTTCAGACAGGTCTAGTTGCAGAAGGTCAGCTGGGCAGTTCCAGGGATACCTCTGCAGCTTTTTGTGTCACTGTAGCTCACACAGGACGTTGACCAACTCCCTGTTGAAGTCACTCTGGGTAGCCTGGGACAAAGCCAAGCAAGTTACCAGTGTTCCTTCTAAAACAGCAAGGCAACCTTCAACAGCAGGGCAGCAGGGTAGTCCTTCTTCTGTAGCTTCCACATGTCCAGAAGGGTTCTGATGAGTGACTCTGGAGGTCCAGTATTTATACCTTGTACCAACCTTTCTATGGGGGACTACCATACTCCCTGTCCTACCCCCCACATCCAGTTCTGGAAAGTTATTCCCCTTCCCCTGTAAAGGTTCCAAACTGTCTGGGGGTGACAAAAGGCATGGCAGGTCTGGTGTCAGGTTCCTTTGTGTGTGCAAGAGGTAAAGTCTTTTGATGTGTAAGTGGGGCTGGGTAGAGCCCCTCCCCCATCCATCCTGCCAGGGTGGCCCATCCTGTCCACACCTATGGCCCCTTTGTGTTACTGTCTGGAAGCAATACACAAACCCCAACAGCAGAGCCAATCACAGTCATGTGACCTAGGACGCTGGCAGAAAGCACAAATGTTTGGGACAAGAAAATGTCACTTTTCTAAAAAAAGGCATTTTCAGAATTTTGACTTAAGATCCAACTTTACCATTAAAGACGATTTTAAATTATAATTTGTTTCAGTGTAAACGGCATATCTCTATCTTGTTGTAGGGATTCTGCACATACACAGAGCTATGCACAGGATAATACGACCTCGGAGTATAGTGGTGAACCAACCATGCACCTTAGTACCCACAATCCCAACCCGACTAGCTTTAGCGTCTCATTAGCAGCGGTGCTACCAATGATTAGACAACCCAGAACACGGTCTCTCTCTCTCAGGGCTCGCGGGAGCAAAAACACCCTTTCATAACTCACTCATACTTGTCCACAACGTGCGTAATAAGAGACACTGTATAGTTTAAAATGTTTATTTCAATTATCGTGCTCTAAGATACAATACACGTGCCAGTACTATCAGCAGAATGAATAATGATAAAATAATAAGCATAGTTACAATTCCATAAAATACAAACAGGGAAAGCATTTCAAAAGGCAGTGGATATAGGGCTAAATGACCTTACCACCCTCCCCGTGCTATTAACTAGCTTATTATTGAAATAGAAGACCTCTGGGCGTTGTCAGGCGAACCCTCATACCTCAATGTCTAGATGCAAGGTTTTACATCATCAGACAAGCACAGCTCTTCTCTCTGGAAAGGTTTTTCTCCGAGTGCCCCAAACAGCGAGATCATAATATTAAAAGCACCCGAATTTCTCCAGTGCAGCTGTACTTAGTGTTATGTCTAAGTGCGAGGGACGGGCCAGATCAGCAAGAACAAGGGACGTTGTTTTTCGACCTTGTACATGTTGTGCAGACGAAACCCACAGGGAACAGGAGAAAAGGTGAAAGGCAGAAAGGCAGACAGTTCTAATATAGCTGGGCACAAGCAGAGGCTGGAAAAACAAAGTCACAAAGTAACGTGCGCAAAAAGGCATCAAGGCAGCCTGGCCTAAGCCAACTTAGCAAAGCAAACAATGAGGCCACAAACCACACGACACCCTCCCCTGGTCAGTCCATAGGCTAAGACATAGGACGAAGACAGAGTTCAAATCGATGGAGCAGAATGCGGAAACGTCCACGTTGAAACAGTCCCCAACGAAGGACAGTGAATGGGATGAAAAAACAGGAGGAAAAAAAAATCCAGAAAGGGGCAAAAAAAAAAATCCAGAGATGCAGGAAGCGGAAAGCGTAGGTCCCCTAATCCAATAAAGTGTAAGTACAGAAAAATGCCACACCTTCCAAGAGGACATCGTTGGAATCGTCAGAAAAAAGAGACGCCATCCAGGTCAACAAATCAAAACTGCATCCATGTTCCTCGCAAGAGGGAGCAGTGAACAGCCTTGCGGGACAACTAGCGTGATACTCAATATAACTTTGTCGTAGGAGAGTCTGAGCAGCCGCCCAGACATCCCATTGCGCCAAAATTCCAAGTGCAGCCGCACACGCCATTAAGCCATCACCTGAACAGTCCCGTTCATGGGCCTCTAAGGGACCCACCAACTGGACAAAATCTGGGTCAGACAGAGACGAATTGGAGAGGCAATAATCCAAGGACCACGAGAAAGGACATCGGATGCAAGACATCACAGGTTGCACGCAAGTGAAATACGCAAAGCGAAAAGAAAGTCTATAGGACACACTAAGTGTCGCCAAAGGCAGGATGCCGAAGCCGGCAAGGATGCGTTCACGGAGCATCCGGAGTCGGCCTTGGTCGAGGAGGGCCCCAGGAAGTGCAGCCATTGCGCAGCCAACAGACCAAAAGCAATATACCAGCCGCCAAGGTGAGGATCAACGGAAAGCCGCCAAAGACGCTGGATAAAATGGAATGAATAAAAGCCGGTATTACACCGAAGATAGTTTGAAAGGAGGTAACAAGGCCAGAGCCCACAACTTTAAAAAAGTGCACAAGACCTTCGGTGCGTGATGCATTGAAAACACGGTGAATCAGCTCACCAAAATGTTGTGGGAGGTTTGTGTTCAAAAGGGCCTGTATTTCACTGTGGGTACTAGCCACCTGGAGGATGAATGTCTCCCGTGCAGATGTGAGCATAACCTCCTGGTTCAACAATAGCGCCTTTATTCTGCTCAATTTATTGAAATCTGCCTTCAAAGTCGGAATGGAAGGCCAAATGGAACTATCTATGATGTCGTGCGGGGGAGGAAAAAGCACATTTTTACAGCACACAACCCGGTGGGAAACAGTTACAATATAGGGTATGCCAGCCAGCATTCCACAGCAGTCCTGATTATTCAGAAGGAGATAGCTACCATTTGCAAGCACAGTAAAAGTAGGAGATATAGCAGGAGCAGGGATGCACTTCAAAACACAAGCAAGATTCGGAGCCGAAACGTTACAAGCTCCGTGCAATTTAATGTTCTTACAAATCAGGGAATGACCCACAGTAGAATCGCATGACTCTCCTGTGAGAAAAACTTCCTTTCCGTCCCTAAGGCATCTATATAGGAAAGGCAGGGACCAAAGTTCATGCAAGAAGGCACTGCCTAGAGGCTGAAAACGGCCAACAGGATAATGTTTCATGCAGGAACTGAACTCAAATAAAGAAAAAGGCAAAGCAATAACCCTGTGAACTAGCCACACTGCAGAATCCAATTCCGCCACAGAGAATGGTAAGGGCTCTATTTTCTCGATATGTAAGAGAGTGTATGCTGCATCTTTCATGGACATGAATTGCTGTTTCTCAGTTAAATTAAACAGCAAGAATAAGGCAGAGGTGTTCAAAAAATGCCAAGTAACTTTACCCATTTTAAGTGTTTGCAAAGTCCATGCAAACTGCATCACTGAACGCAATTGATTCTGACCATGATATAACACAGAAACATCATCTTGTACAATATCAACAACAGAGGAAACAATATTCTCTAATGTGTAAATGCGAGAAGACAGGGTATTAATACTATTGTCAACAACAGCAAGCACCTTTTCCAAATTTGCTTGATCAATTTCCCGAAGACGGGAAGCAGCTTCAAGTTGCGAAAGCTTCCAGAGTTCATTGTAAGTTTCATAAATGAATCTCTTAGGTCGAGGGCCCTGAGGCCCCAGAACAAAATCGGACAGATCAACGTTGCCTGATAGGAGGGATAAATGTTGTTATACAGAATCTAAGGATGAGTGCTGCAACCACTGTTTACACAACTTACCAACAGAATATGTTGTAACAGTACGAGAGTCAGAAAACCTCGGGTCCGGTCTATCCTGTTTGTAACCAGGAACAGAATAATGAAAAAGCATTTGGCAGGCATTTGATGCCATTGGCCAAGCCAACCAGGGTAACTGAACAAACGTAGAGACATTAAACGAATTGTTCTGAAACAACGCTTGCAAATCGGCCAGGGAAACATTAAAACGCAAGCTGTCGTTGGGAGTGGAAGACAATGTGGGAATGGAGGGTGCATTCAATTGTTTAGAAGTAGCCAAACCCCAACAGGTCGTTTGATAGATGGTATGATTTGAAAATAAAATTTGGGCTGGGATTAGGCAAGCAGGGTGCAAGGCTTCCGTGCCTTGCACCTGCCATGATTTGGTGCCCCAAATAGATTTTAAGTCAATGGTGTCCTTCCAGTGTTCATAACCACCCACTGCTAAGGCGTTCAAAAATGAACCCGAATAGAGCAATTTGGTGTGGGTCAACTTGATCTTCTGAGTGGACGAAGTATTCAATTTAAAATAATAGGACCCAGGGTTTGATCTATCAAAGTCTGTAAAATAAGTCAACTTACTTTTAAGTGTGTGGGAGCTACCTGGCAAAGGGGTTGGACAATGTTCCCATTGGGTGTAATTAAAGGGACCCCGCAGAGTACTTGGTTTATGGAGAAAGTGGTTGCCCCAATGCTGGTAACAATATAAATCGGCATAAGTTGCAGAATTCATATACAAATCTTCAGCATTAAAAGCAGCATAATATTTCAAATCAGTAAATAACGATTCAACGGCATGCACATCCCAATCGTCAGAATGAATATTACTTTTAACGACATCACCCATTGAAACACAAAGAACATTTGGTACATTAATAATTTCGGTGGGTCCATGAATTTGGAAGTTTACCGCATCCCATACGATGCCATCAGCGACTGGGAAAGCTGAAATGTTCACGAATGTGTGGTCACGCTTCATGATGTGAGAAGAAGAATGCGGAGCCAAAGTTCCAGCGACACAGTTCACAGTAGAGCGTTCTGGTAGACAGTGACCATTGATGAGTAGAAAGAAAACGGTGACAAAGCCAATGGACATGAACAGAAAAATCAGGAATAGTACCAACCAGATGTATGTCCATGGTGGGATCAAAAAATTGTCTCTGAACCAGGAGATAAAAACACTGAATCTGGATGGGATAAGTGATGAGGAGGAAGCCGAATCAAAGGAATAACAGGTTGGGCTCAGTGGTGTTGATGGTAGGTGAGCCACCGACTCGTTGGCAGGGTATGTATACTCGGTCTCCTCGTTGCAGGGGGAATCCGGGCAGTCGAGCAGGCGATCAGGCACATCTACCATCTCAATGGCAACATCAGTGACCGTTCGGGCTGGAGGGCCACAAACATTTGTCCTAGAAATGGCTGGACAGGAGACCGCTGGTGTTACACTATTCAGGATCGGCCAGATGTTGTAGCTTGACATTTTCCACTGAGATGTATCTGTTCTCTTTGCGACCAGGAAGCGGTGGTAAGATGACAGTTCGAGTACCCTTCAAGCCAAGGACTGGAACCGGTGCACGATAAGAGGGGCCAAATTCTTTTTTGTTCTCCACCTTCTCTTGGACCAGGTCTCCAACCTTCGGAAGCCAGCCGGCGACCGGAATCTATAGCACTTCGTCCGTGGCTGAAGGTAAATGTTTGTTTGCAAGTTTGTCACGGGCTTTTTGCAAGTCCTGCAACATAGTAGAATGGTTATCTACATCAAAGATTGCGGATTGCGCCGCCATGTCTAGACCATCAAGGTCGGGCACAAACATTTGGATGCCAAAGAGCATTTCGTACGGGGTCCGCCCAACCAGAGGTCTTCTAGGGAGATTATTAAGTGCACGTTGTACGCTATACAAGTGGGCCAGCCAGATCCTGCCAGTACCTAAGACTCTAGCTGTCAAGGATTGCTTTAAGTCACGGTTCATTCGTTCAACAATCGAATTGCCCTCAGGCCGATATGGAGACGAAAATTTCACCCGCACACCCAGTGACTCCCATTGCGTCCTTGTACGCCTTAGAGGCGAACGCCGGACCTTGGTCAGAATGGAAGGTGCCACAGGCAAAATTCCCACAAAGACACGCAAATCCCTTATGACATTTCGAGCGTCAGCACTCCGTTGTGGCCAAACCCAGATAAAACGTGTGCACGAGTCTACTGCAACTAAGATGTATTTGTATGCAGTGTCAGAAGAAAATGGACCGCAGTGATCCAGGTAAACACACGCAAAAGGTCTGTTTGAAATGCAGAGCGGCTTTTGTGGTGGTCATTTACCGTTGAAGGCTTAATTTGCTGACAAACATCACAAGAAAGCACATAAGTACGGGTCTGTTTATATAAACCACGCCACCAGTAACGCTGCTGCAAGATGGAAACAGTCGCAGATACACCAGCATGGGCCGAAGCCAAGCCTTCGTGTGCGGCCGTTATCAAGGAAGGTCTGCGGTCCGCGTTGGGAATCAGCCGATCACCAACGTCTGGAATTCTTACGTAAGGAACCTGTTCGGGACCTAATTGATAAGAGTATTTGGAAGGAAAACCCCATGGTTAATTAGCACCTTCCTTTGTTGCAGCAATAGCTGCCAAAATATCATTATCTATCTTAGTCATGGATCTCGTAACTGCTGCGACTGAGCACGTTGCTACTGCTGATTTGGCGGCCTCATCTGCCAAACAGTTACCGACAGCGTGTGCGCCCACACGCTGGTGGCCAAGGGTGTGAATCACCTGTGTGAGAGGCAAACGTTGTTTAAGATCTGCCACTCGAACCCAAAGCATCTTATGCTTAATTGTGCTGCCTTTTGCATCCCTATAGTCATTCTGTGATCAAAAGAATAGATTGTCATTGAAAGACTGAACACAGTAGAAAGAATCGCATACAATAAGGGTTCTCACGTCTGGATTAGCGAACTCAAGTGCGAGCACCAAAGCACGCAGCTCGGACAATTGTGCAGTACTGTCTCCTAGTGCCTCAGTGTGCACTACAGTCGATTTGAACTCACCGTTCACCATGGTACCTGCAACAATAGCACATGCTGCTGAATAAGCATGCTTGGAACCTGTGGCCGGTTGTGCCGAACCATCGGTATAGATAATACATTCGTACTCCTCAAGCGGTAGCAAGGACAGAGGAGGAGGATGAACAAATTCATACTGTAAAAACTCCTGTGTCTGAAGAGAGGAATCAAAGATGAAAGTGACATCTGGAGACGTCAGAGATGTAGCCCATTGTAGCCAAACGGGGTGCAAAGCCTTAGAGTTCGGAACACTCGCTTTCGTCACTGCCTCAGGGGCAGGATATGGTGTTATCACCAAAATGCGTTTTCCCTGTGCCAGTGCGCGTTCCTTTAGAATCGCCATTTGCACTGCAGTCAAAACTTTCTCCACAGAGGAAAAGCGCATTTCTGCTGAAGTGTAAAGATGTGACTTGTATGCAATCGGTACTGTGTCACCTTCGTTAAAGGTTAAGTACGTGAAACCCACTGTCCCTGGAACGATTCTAATCACCAGGTTAGTGTGGTTATCACGAGTCAACAAGAATTTCGATTCAAGTAGATCTGACTGCAAAGATTGCAGTACAGAGGAATGCTCGGGAAGCCAGCATGATTTTGTATCAAGGCATAAAGAGGCTTGATACGCTGGGCATATTCGGGAATGTAAGTACGCCCGAAGTTTAGAAAACCCAGTAAAGACTGAAGCTTCTTCAGAGTAGTTGGAGGGCACAAAAGTGCGCATTTCTCCAAGAAATGGGGAGCTAAGCCCTTACCTTCATTGTTGAGCTCATAGCCCAAAAAACAAAACGGTAAATTCAGCAATGTGGGATTTGGCAAAATTAAATTTGTATCCTAAGATCGCAAATTCAAGAATAATGCGGTCAACGCGGGAAAGATGCGGCCATAATTCATCGTCTGTCAGATAGATATCGTCGACGTACGAACACGCATCTGGGTCTATGCTGTCCAACAAAGAGACAACACGGGCGGCGAAGACACCCGGACTGTTCTTGTAGCCCATGGGTAAATGCCGGAATTTGAATTGTTTACCACCGGAAGTGAAAGCACTCCATTGGCTGCACTCCGGGGACAAGTTGTGCGTGTAAAATCCATTGGATAGGTCGAGTGTCGTTTTATATTTTTTACGAACAAGACTGTCTACGAGCGCAGAACTGTGGGTATTTTGCACCGCAAAGGTCCGACAATGAGAGTTCAAATGTCGGTAATCCAAAACTAGGCAGTACGATCCATCGGGTTTAGAAACCGCGAAAAGGGGATTATTCATTGGTGATACGCATGTTTCAATTACTCCTTGATATTCTAACTATGTTAGAATGTCGGAAACGGGACCTTTAGCTTCCCGCTTGATGGGATATTGGGGTTGTGGCTGAGGGAGTGACCGTAAAGGAATATCGTGGGGGGGAGAGTCTTCATCCCAACCTGCGTGATTACGGTATAACGCCGGAGCCAAGGCCACAGCCCATTCAGCTGCGAGAGCCTCCGCCTTGTCCTTGGGGACATGACGAGAAAAGCACGGAAGGATTACCTCCTCCCCTCAACACGCAGCAAGTACGAATGGGGGCGGCCAATCCGCCTCTGCCAACAGAATATCGTAAGAAGAGGTCAGATTCTCCCAAAAAATCCCTTTAATAACACGGTGTATGTTACCTTCAATTTGAAGGACAATATTATATAGTCTGTCAGGGGGTGCCACTCTGGTGTCAGCTGTCTCGACAGTAATGAAGGTGTCAGTTGCTGTCGCCTCCACATGAGGACGTAGTGCCTCCCGCACTATGGTAACTTCTGCGGCGCTGTCTAGGAGCGTCACTGCCCACGTCCAATTCAGGAGTCTCGTTCTCACCGTCTGTGGCATACCTCGCTGTCAAAGCTGCTTTTTTTTTCTGATGAAACTGTGGGCGAGAACGTGGAAATTCTTCGGGTTTCCCTCGGACTTGTTGTCGAGGTTGGTCACGTCCCTGTGGAGCCTCACGACCCCTGCCTCTATCCTGGCGTTCTCCTCCACCTGTCTGGGAGGTCGACGGTGCCTGTGAAGAACGAGGAGAACGCGGATCAGGGACTTGAAATCTCTCTGGAGATTTAATTCTCGCTCTATCGCGCAAATCATAAGTGCGTTCAGAAGATTCAGAAACCGGGGATGCGCCATGCGACCCTGGTTTCTTCTGTTGCTTACCCTGTTTCTTCAACCGCCAGTTCATTTTAGTACAGAACGGTCTCTCATCTTTCTCAGATTGAGTTTTCTGTTGTGGCTGCGATTGAGTTTGCGTTTTAGCAAAAGGCTTAACTCCCAAACTATAATTGTAAGCAAAAGGGGCACCCCTGACACAAATTCCTAAATCAGGGAAAATAGCTCAAATGTAAGTATCACAAAATAGGAATGACAACATTGATTATAGACATGAATAATATTTATACGGAATTTCTAGAGCCATATTTATACTGAATGTATCATGTCTCCTCTGAAGTGATTATTCACCTTATCTACATGTCTTGATAACAGAAGATAATTTAAAGATCATGTATAATTCTATTCCTTATGAACATTGATATGATGTACAATGCAATTGCAATTGATAGAACATCCATATAAAAATTGATTTGTCTCTTTTTAATATATAACTGAACTTGGAGAGAATTACGTTCTTTCCCTTTTCTTTCCTTTTTTTAAATGTACAGATATTCTAGACAATTTATAATAATAAATACAACAATAAATATTTTTGATACCCTTCACAGAGTGTGCATGTTTTGATAAATATTATTCATGTCTATAATCAATGTTGTCATTCCTATTTTGTGATACTTACATTTTAACTCCCAAACTATTGCAGCCAATGGTTTTATAAGCCTGTGCAATAATTTTCGGTAATTCGCGTGGCCTGTCCGGTTCTGGGACTAAAGCCAAAGCATTAGCTACTTGAAAGTTAACTGCATCGCCCTTGACATTCGCAAGGATTAAGTCAGCCACTACATCGAACACTCCCACTAGTCTCATCCCTAATTCCACCGCCGCTTCAGGGCCATGCTCATCCTGTACTCGTTTAATTACAGAGGGGAGAATTGTCATGGAAGGAGTGCCGAAACACTTCGCATACACTGCTGCGAATACCTTACCCCAGTTGTTGCATTCTTCCAACTCGGGAATTAAGTCTTTTGGCAAACTGATCGTTAAAATCCTGTGTTTGTCCACAGGAGAAGTATTGGGAAAAACTGCCTGCAGCTGGTCAAATTTTTCTGCAAGCCAATAAGGCAAATCATCCTTATTTTGTGGGCGCTTGCCCATCACCGAATTAACCATAACGGGACTTATGGTTACACCGCCCGGTCCAGCTGGATGCACCGCAACTCCAGGAGGGGCTCCCTGAACGTTGCCTGTAACATACTGTACTAAAGCCCTGTGAACGCGTATCAAAGACGTATGTAACTCACGCAGTTCAGCAACCGCAATCGTCAAATTACGCGGATGTGGGGTATCCCCCTCCAAAACTGGCCAAGTGGCCCCTTCTATAGATAGGGGGCCTAAACTAACCGGTGTGACCGGATGTGGGAGGGCGCCATTAAACCAAATACGGTGTTGCCATGCCGTAAGTGGTATTTCGAGAGCCTGATAAGGCCGATAAGCATTGGGTAGGGCAGTGATAGTGTACTCATGGAACAAATCGTCTGCTCCATCCACTGCCGGAAAAGTGACCCAAGAGTAAAACACCTCAAAATGGCGGGCCGGGTCAGCCTGCACCACAAAAATGAGTGAGACACCCGCGTCAGGCACTCCATAAGCCAGTAAATGAGCCCGGAGCGCAGCGCGGCTATGTGCCGGTATATTTATATCCGCCATTAAGACCAGAAATAATCGACAACCTAATATGAGGCAGCACAATATAGGGGTTACTTAAACACCTTTTAATAACTTCAAGCTTGAAAGAACCTATAAAAACGTCAATATAGGAGGTATCACCCTCACACACGTTTCCGGAAGCGTATGCGAAGGCAGTTGTGGACAAGCACAAGTACTACACAAGCGTCTCGCAGATAAGCAGCCCACTACGTTGGTGGCGCCATGTTGTAGGGATTCTGCACATACACAGAGCTATGCACAGGATAATAGGACCTCGGAGTATAGTGGTGAACCAACCATGCACCTTAGTACCCACAATCCCAACCCGACTAGCTTTAGCGTCTCATTAGCAGCGGTGCTACCAATGATTAGACAACCCAGAACACGGTCTCTCTCTCAGGGCTCGCGGAGCAAAACACCCTTTCATAACTCACTCATACTTGTCCACAACGTGCGTAATAAGAGACACTGTATAGTTTAAAATGTTTATTTCAATTATCGTGCTCTAAGATACAATACACGTGCCAGTACTATCAGCAGAATGAATAATGATAAAATAATAAGCATAGTTACAATTCCATAAAATACAAACGGGGAAAGCATTTCATAAGGCAGTGGATATAGGGCTAAATAACCTTACCACCCTCCCTGTGCTATTAACTAGTTTATTATTGAAATAGAAGACCTCTGGGCGTTGTCAGGCGAACCCTCATACCTCAATGTCTAGATGCAAGGTTTTACATCATCAGACAAGCACAGCTCTTCTCTCTGGAAAGGTTTTTCTCCGAGTGCCCCAAACAGCGAGATCACAATATTAAAAGCACCCGAATTTCTCCAGTGCAGCTGTACTTAGTGTTATGTCTAAGTGCGAGGGGCGGGCCAGATCAGCAAGAACAAGGGACGTTGTTTTTCGACCTTGTACATGTTGTGCAGACGAAACCCACAGGGAACAGGAGAAAAGGTGAAAGGCAGAAAGGCAGACAGTTCTAATATAGCCGGGCACAAGCAGAGGCTGGAAAAACAAAGTCACAAAGTAACGTGCGCAAAAATGCATCATGGCAGCCTGGCCTAAGCCAACTTAGCAAAGCAGACAATGAGGCCACAAACCACACGACAATCTGACCCCAATCCACTGTTAGCACTTATTAAATGTAATAAGGTAACCTAGCTTTGGTCACTGGTAGAGGTAGGCCATATAAAAGTGAAAAAAACAGCTTTAGGAGGTTTTGACTGCCAGGGCATGCATAATTTAAGTAAACATGTCCTACTTTTTAAATACAGTGCTTCCTTACCTATGAGCCTGTTTGGCCTACCTTAGGAGTGACGTATAAGCATTAAGACAGAAGGTTTAGACCTGGTAAAAGGTTTATTTTGCCAGGTTGAAATGGCCGTTTAAAATTGCACTGCAGGTTTTGGTCTGAAATATGTTGTAAAAGTGCTACTTTACTGGGTGTCACAATGAGTGCTTTATCTGCAGCAATATGATGATCTTCACTGCAGTATGCTATCTCTCATCCCAGTTTCTTATAGCTCTCACTCTCCCCAACTTAGGGGCCGATTCCGATCTCGGCCGGAAGGGCTCCGAATCGGATTCGGCATAACCGGATCCGATTCGGAGCCCTATTTCCCGACCGATTCGTACGCGCGTCCGGACGAGCGAGTACGATGCAAAATCGCCGACCGACTCGTTCGGGCGTCCCAACCGCTCCGACCGACTCGTTCCCGGTTCGAACCGCATCGACCGACTCGCTCGGACACGACTCGCACCGCGCAATGGAGACGTTCCCCGGCTGGGTAAGTACGATGCGCGCCGCGAGCAGTCCGACCGACACGCGCCGCCCGGCTCAAAAAAGCAGTCAGAGACGTACTTCGGGGGTCCGTGTCGGACCCCCCTGTACGCGTAGCCGCGCGAGTCGCACACAGGGGGGACCCATGGGTCCCCCCTACCTGTGCGTGTACGGTGCAAGTCGCTTCGCCACGTACCCGCTGTAGGGGGCGCCCTTGTTCGCCTCACACCCATTGAGTCAATGGGAGCCCGCGTACGCGTTGTACGACCGGCTCCCATTGACTTCAATGGGAGTCCGACCGACTCGAGTCCGATAGCATACGGACGCATCGTACTCGTTCGGTCGGGCTGCACGGGTCCGATTCGGTCGGAAATCTCTCCGGGTCCGGCTCGGTCGGAGACATTTCCGGCCCGAATCGGAATCGGCCCCCAAGTGTTTATGTGCATCTCTTGCGTAGGTGTCCCCTAAATGTGTTTTATATTTAAAGTCAGCCCTTGAATATAAAGCTGTGAGGGTCCAATTATGAGTTGTAGAAGCAGAATTCCAGAGTGAAATTCAACTCTGCAGAATTATGAGATGGGCGGTGTTCCCAAACCCAGATGTACAAGGTGCTGGAACACCAACTCTGATATTACCGGCCAGTAAAACCTGCCAGGAAAGTTGCTTAGAGAAAGGGCTGCATTGCATACCAGCCCCGCATATCAAGATCTGCGTCTCATCTCATCTTCAGATGAGGAAACGGGGGATAATCTAATGCTCTCTCTGAAAGAAACATCTTCCTTTTCCCTCTTTCACCCTTTCCATGCCACGACCCTCTCTCTTCCGCAAACAGGAATTTCCAAACACACTTACCATTTGCTCAAAGCAGATGGAAAATATGAGTGTGATCCATATAAACTTGAGATTTCCATGTGGAATACTGCTTGAAAAATCCAGGTCAGTACTGTTATTCCCCATTCTATGGGGTTTAACCTGTAGCAGGAGTAAATATGTGTGGAGATATAATCTGGAAATTGCAATTTCAGATTCCTAAAATCTTTGTGCATGTTCATAACTCCTACCTGGGGCCCTAGTGGACAATGGTTTGATGATCACTGGATAGTGTTCTATCCGACCATCACTTACCTGTGAACAGAAAACTCTAGTCTTCTAGTGTCAATGCACATAAGCAGCAATATCAGTATGACATTAGCCAACAGATAGAACAAATTTGAACTGCAATGGGCACCTGCACATTGCAAACACAAACCTAAAAGTACAGGTGCCCAATGTCATTGACAACTATGGTGTACTGGAGTATGAGAAATCCTCCAAAAATGACTTGCGAAAACCCACTCCTCAACTACCGTCCACATGGCCAGTGCTGGCCTCAAAATTATTGTTCTTCTCCCCAACTTCCCCAGTACTAAAACATCCAGCATATTCATAGCAGACCTTTTGGACCAGATCTTCCAGCCAAAATGCCTTGCTCCATAGTACACCCCATGCAGTCTCTGCCCTTCATTACAAATCCAGGGATAAATTGTGAACCCTGTGCAGTCTTGTGTTTGCACACTGATTGGAATGACAAGTTGTGGGATGTTTATCACACACTTGCCGTATTCTCCTGATATATTCCAGCAGGTAAAATCTGTCAAAATTTATCGGGGGAAAAGGCCCATAAAAAAAACAAAATCTGCAGAATTCAGTGTGTGAAATACAGATTCTGCATGTTACGTCTCATTTACAAGTTAAAAATCAAGAATATTAGCTATTTACTACATATAGTAAAGAACTCACCCAGAAGTCAGGGTTATTTAACACATTTTTCAAATAATTCACACTATTATGGCTAACGTGTAATGAGGG
This sequence comes from Calotriton arnoldi, assembly GCA_963921515.1. Lineage (NCBI taxonomy): Eukaryota > Metazoa > Chordata > Amphibia > Caudata > Salamandridae > Calotriton > Calotriton arnoldi. The sequence goes on from CAWUFW010002028.1 coordinate 1,264,871, forward strand.
TGTTGACCTCTCAATTTATATCATATGCCCCATGGCACATCCAAGAAAATCCAGCAATTGTGCATTCATCTGATCTAGACCCTGAATGCCCATCTCTCTATAAATGTCTCTGAATTATTACTGCTGCTTAGTCCCTGGTCAAAAGCACCATGTATGTGTTCCCTTACGAGCTTATCCAAATGGCCACACCACCATAATGGCCTGCTCCAGTACATTGTACCATTAACACTGCTGGTGGGAGAGTCACCACCTAATGGGCACCCATTTGCACCGTGCCATCATCGGAACTCAGAATTCCACTTCCTACATAAAGAGCTCTCTGTGGAGTATTCAGATACTCTCTGCTGATCCTGGCTGGCCTGATCATGGAGCAGGCCTGAAGTTGCCAGTGACTTCCTGCCACATTAATTTTTGTTGGTGGCTAGGAGTGGATTCCCTGTAACTTAAATAACATAGTAAACTCTTACTCATAAACATGGTGCCATGACCTGCACATTGGAAGCTGTAGCACCAAAGTGATTCAAATAGAATTAAAACTGATGTTGTTCCTTTCATTTTCCATCCGGACTCCATAATGACAGGGTAAATTCATCAATAGAGCTTACAAAATGTAAAAAAAGGCTACCACCAGCAATCTCTAGTTAATTGCTCATAACATACAGCCTTGTCTGAATACATTTTAATAGTGCAGAAGCCATTTCTTTTGAAAGAGGAACAGCTGTACACTGCACTGGCAGCAGTGACAAATCACAGTTGACCTTATCCTACATTCTTGATGACAGTGATAGTCTTTGAGTAGCAGATAATAGTGGGCCACTTAAAATATTCAAGCACTCACATCTTAGAGTTAACTAATGGTTGAGTTAATGAAACTACTGAGTAACTGACAGATCCTTCACTGGTCCACAGCTTGCCATTGTCCCAACTCTCAGATCCACCCAATGGTTCAGTGCACCTAGATCCATATGCACTGAGCCACTCCACCTAATACCTACTGATGCCCTCTGCCATTTTGCAGATCAATACTCTTAAAGGACATGAGCACCACTTCAATAGAGCTGTCTTCCAGATAAAAAGAGGTAACCCTCTATGATGATATATATTTTGGATTGCTCTCCAGATAACAGCCTTGTAATAGGCTCTCTAGACCCTCTGGCACTAAGGACTTTGCCAGTGTACCAACCTGAGACAGAAAACCAGATGGACTACAATCACCCAGCTATCCACTGAGCATTACTTGATTGACATGTGTTCTAGGTAAACATAAATCCTCTGAGACATCACAGGGATAGCTAGTGGAACTCAAACCCCCTTTCATCATGGAAAGTCACACTCAGTAACACGAGGAGATTATATTTTCAAGATTGAATTAAAATCAAAATCCTATCATTGTGCATACAATGTGAATAGCAACTATTAAAAAAACAAGCAAAATAGTGGCAATAATGCCTATCAGGAGGGTGAACGATAAAACATATAGTAACAGTCTGGTTGTATAATAAACCTTATTTATATTGTTTTGTATTGTAATGGGTGTATTATAATGTTTATTTGTATATTATACATATATTGGTATTTCCCATCCCCCAATTTAGCACCAAAAGTGACCTACTTTGGGGTATATTCACAAGAACGTGTGATAACTACCGCAAGAGTAGCGTAACGCAACTTTTAATAACGCAGCCTATCACGGGAAAATAACTCCGTGTCAACGTGGAATTCACAACAAGGCAGTACCATGCGATAGTCACCAGATAACGCGTCAAATGTCAGCGTGAAAATCAATGCCACGCCGAAAAAATGCGAAACGTGAATGCGAGAAATAATGCGATGAGGCCAATCGCGGTACAAAAAGTAGCGAAAAGCAGCCTCAGGCCTGCAAATCCCACACGTCTGGCGGGAAATTGCACCATAAAAACCACAGACACAACACACCAGAAACAAGCCAAAGCACGTAGCAACATGGATGCACCCTGACCCAGCGCAGAGGGCAACGCAAACCACACAACCCCCACAGACCACCAGCAAGGAACAACGGGGTCAGGGAAGGCCAAGGAGAAAAGGGAGAGGAAGACGGGGTGCAGACCGCAGGAAAACAAGACCAAGGCCACGGAGGCGACAGAACACTACCAGCAACTGACCCACAAGCAGACCACCTGGAATGCAGTCCGAGTGCCCAGGAGGCCAATCCAGGAGGCCAAGAGGCGCCGGCAGGATGTGACAACCTAAACCAGGTACAAACCCGCTGCCAACAGGAAGGCAGCAACGGCTACAGGAGGTGGCAGTCCAGCGCCACAGGAGGAGCTGGAGGAAACCCAGGCCACAGTCATCAGTGTGGAGACGGTGCAAGGAGTAGGGAGTACGGACACAGCTCGAGAGGACCTGATACAACAACAACAGGGTGAGGAGCCAACAGGGACTGGGGGCATGGGGGGTGATGGGCACAATGCCACACATGCACCTCCCCTTCACAATGCAGAGGGACAAACAACACCTCCAGCAGGTCAGAACAGCCAACCCATCAGTGATGCCCGAGACGAACACCACACACCCGACACCCAAGCCCTACAACAGCCCATGGACATCCCACACAACCCACCACCAGGACCAGGGCAGACAAGCTACACAGAGGAGAACCCAGACCCTGCAACAGACCACACAGCATGAAGCACCCGCAATCACGGCTGCCTCACAACACTTCACCCACCCACACATGGCACCCCAATGCCAGGTGGCAGAACGCCAAAAGGAGATGGCCCAACAGGTGCGGGTGTTGCCCAACCCATGGAATGAGAACTAGAACACATACGTGGGTGTCCAATACCCTTCAGGGACCACCCACACCCCACAAAGGAGACCCACACTGCCATAGAGACACATGCAGATGCACATACCCAGTACAGAACCACACCCAGGGGCACGCACATATCAGTCACACACCCACGTTGGCTCTGCGTACGACGGCACAATCCACTCCCCTTACGAATTGAGTGGGTGATGACAAAGCTACATGTCCAGGTTCCAGCCCGCTGCCTGCGGTGACATCGCTGCGTCTACTGTACACAGCACAATGTAATGTCGTAGGACCCAGGGCCCCCAGGCATACAACAAGACCAAAGGGACACATGCACATATCATGTTGAACTGGCTACGGGCACGTGTGCCCGGCCCCTTTATTGGCAGGGCCACATGTACAGTGATGCCTGTGCTGGATGTGTGTGGGGTGAGTATAAGCCAGCCCACACGGAGTGCTTGGTGCTGGCAACAACCTGAAAAGTGGACACCAGTGTAATGGAAACAGAAAACACCAGCATAACAGAGTCAAATGCAGAGCAACATGGAGGGATCCAGAGTAAGGACAGAGGTCACCCAATATTCAGTCTGGACGTCTCGTGAGTTGCAGTGCACTGAGGTAGGGGCACTAGAGAAGAGCGCGCTCATCTGAAGTAATAGCTAGGATTATGTCCCTTCGGGTTAGCCCTGATGCAGATGCAGTGGGGTGTGTTACACCTGCATCAACTTCATCATCAACGTCCCAGGACTCCCACACTGCCTGAGGTGACAGTTGCGTCCGCAGTCCACAGCGCAATACTCAGTATTAGATCCGGGTGTGTAGCTTGACTACCACCACCAGTCTGCATTCCTGCCTTGGGGCTGTTGCCACCTGCCCTCCCATTGTCTGTGCCTTCTCCCGTCCGCACACTTGACACATCCTCCTCCTCATGGTCCAAGGTCTTCCCCACTGCATGAGGTGACATTGCTGCGCAACCTCACAACAGCACAAAACTCAATCAGCAACTGACAATGGTTTGCGGTGCACTGAGTCACTGGCACCTGGAGTGCTGAGCAGGGTATCAGGCCAATGATGGCATCCACAACAAGTCTGAGCAACTCCGTAGGTCTGTCAGGACCACCCTTTTGACTCTGGCAGATGGCAGTTGAAGGTGGTCCTTGCGGTGGTGGCGTGTGCCTCCTGCGGTGATGCTACGTCCGGGCCGGTCAAGACCCAATGCCATGTGTGGGCCCTGGTGGCCCGCAGTTGGGGCCGGAGGAGGCAGACAGCGCAGGGCCACAGACACATGGCGTTGATGACCCCAAGACCATCGCTACAGAGGCCATTCGATGTCTCAGAAGAAGGGGTCCCAGCCCTGAGCAGCACAGAGTTAGTGGCCCTGGATGCACTGCGGCCGGCACAGGCACCCAGTCACGGGACGGTGACTTGCGGTGCAGTCAGATGGGCCATGCGACCTGAGCGGGTACCCATCAATGTCCGAGGTGTAAGTTGCGGAGGGTTTCGGGGGACAGTGGAAGGTGTCCTCCAGGGCATGATGCGGAAGGTCTGATGTCATCTGGAAGCAGCAAATGGAGAAGTGGAAAGCGCAACCCTCATCTGCACCAACAATTCGAGATCAGCTACATGAGGATGAAAACTAGCCCCTAGTCCATAGACTCAAACGCCACCAATGTACGACCAGTGAGTGTCCATGAATGTCGAGGAACAAACGTAGTGGCACATGTGCTGTGAGGGGATGCAGTCTGCGATGATGCCGGTACACAGATGTGAAGTCCATAAATGCCAAATCAAGGCTCTGTGGCCTACTGGACCGCAGTGTAGGCCGGAGGCAGCGGTCAGCAGTGGCCCACAGACACGTGTCGTGTGCTTGTGATGCATTTGTTTGCTTCTCTGATAGCAGGGAGTTTGGTGATATCACCCCTGCAGTAGACATCGGGTCACTGCCATGATGTAATTAAGACTCAGTTCCAAATGTGTGACCTACCTGACCGTGGTGTAGGCCTGAGGCAGCGGTCAGCACGGCCCATTCACCGAGTGTCGCCGGCATAGGTTGGATGGCCCCACCGGCCTGCGTAGTTCAGGTTCAGTGGCACCAAGTGTAGCAGGCTGGCGTTGAACAGGGTTAGTGGCACCAAGTGTCGCAAGATGCCCATATGGAACTATGCCTCACTGATTGGGGGGGGTCTGGTGCTGTGGCCGCTGGCCCGGATTTGGGGTCACTGCCATTCATGACTCAGGACACAGTTTCACATATGGGACCTACTGGTCCGAAGAGTAGGCCGGGGCGGCAATGGAGTACGTCAACGAAAAAGGAATGAAGCGGGCCGGTATCGTGGAGGCCGTGATGGTCTGAGGTGGCTGCCAAGGTCTCGGGCCTCGGGCTTGGGGTGTGCGCCGGCACGTGGTGGGCCCTCCTTGACACACGCCGGTGTCGGAAGGTGATCAGTGTGGCCTAGCTGCGCAGGGGCTGGCCTGACGGGTTCGTGGTCCAGCGTGCCGGGGTCCGGCAGGCGCACGCCATCGCAGGCAACTCCGCTCACGAGAATGGCGTCGGCCTCGTGGCGAGGTGGGAGGCGCCGCCCTGGCAGAGACGTGGGTCTTTCCGGAAGAGGACCACGCCCAGGCCTACATGCTTTTTATTCACACCCCTACGCTGGCGTGGCGTACGCCGGGCCATCCCACTCCCCTGATGCTTAGGGGGGCACGTAACAGGCAACATTTCCGCGAGGTCCCCCACTGGCTGGGGTGACATGGTGCCGTCCACTGTCCACTACACTCCATACGCAAGCGGTGTATGTCGCCATGGTTATGGGTGTGTTCTGCATACTGCGAGGTGTCCAGCACATCTCCGGCACTCTTGGCATTGTGTACTTTCCCAATCATGGTTCTACTGCATCCTTCACACATGCCTGATTGCCACCTCTCCCCACATTCGGCTATGATGTGGTTGAGGTGCCATGCCGTTGCTGGCTCATGTTCAGGGCTTGCCCATGTGGACATTGTAAGTTGTTCTGTCGTGTCTGGTGGGTGGGCATATTGTTGTGCCAGTTGTATGTGATTTTGTGACGTGTGCATTGCCAGCGTTGTTAGTTGCATGGTTGTGGAGTTGAGGTGTGTGGGGTGTTCATTTGTATATTGCCAAGGGGCTGTGCATTTCCCTTGTTGCCCTCCTGGGGTCGCTGGTTGATGATGGGCTGTCGGAGGATGAAGGTATCATGCACACTGGCTGTGTATTTGAAGGCGACATCCTGGGTGTTCCACGGTGTTCTGTTGTTGCCTGCACATTGGTGTGAGATGTGTGCTTCCTGTTGCGGCGATTGTGTCCTGTGTCACCAGGGGGCACAGGTAGTACATGTGTGCTGTGTATTGCCCCCGACACGTGCGGGCATCCTGCTATGGCGTATGGTCCTTGCTTGGTCTCCAGCGGATCCTGCGCATTGTGTTGTACGTGTGGGGATTGGGGTACCAGGGTGATGGTGATGTCCAGGACAGGTGTGGGGGACTTGGATGTGGCTGGCTGTGAGACTCCTCCGACTCTGGCGGGTGTTGGTTGGGGGGTCCGAGGGGCCAACAGGTGCAGCCACGCCATCAGCTTTGTGTGGGGTGGGATGTCGGTTGTCCGCTGTGTTGTTACCGTAGGCCTGTTAGGCGATGATGGTCAGGATGCGTAGGTTGGTTGTCCCTTTCAGCCTGTTGTGGACGGTGACATTGTCAGATGTTGGGTCTGTGCGGCTGGTACGTTTCCTGGGGTTCCGCTGTCTTTGTCTGCGCTGCGTCTGTGGTGGTCCGGGGGGGAGGGGGGTGTTCCGGGTGTGGTTTGGGGTCCTGGGTTGGTGGAGGTGGGTGTTGTGGCCCTCTTGGGTGTCCGGGCCGCATGATGTGTGGGTCCATGGCATCTGTTGCCCTTCGGATGTGGCCCTGGGCTGTGCTCCCTTTTGTGGTGCTGGCTGCCGTCCGACTTTACACCAGGTCAGAGCAGGTGTAGATTTCCTGGTGCTAACGCGCCTTATCGCCTGTTTTGTGTTTTAATCGCGGATGTGGCTGGTCGTTGTGAATGTTGAGGTGTGCTGTTGTCTCGGCTTTTGTCACGGGAACGCCTACTCTGCATCTCATTAGCGATATTTGCGGGGGGCTCTGTGGCGATGTTTTTTGCGGCTGCTATCGTGGGTAAACTGGTGCTGTGGGCTGTTAATACCGGCTTGTGAATGGAGAGGTAAATTTATCACGACTTTGGCTGCGATAAAGTGCCGTTAATTCGGCGATGGCTCCTTGTGAATGTGCCCCTTTGAGTTTCAGAGATAGTTCACACTCCAATTCTCTTCTGAGCAATAGAACCATGTTCAGCAAAGTAGAAGCGTCTGCTATTCTTGTCTGTGTCGGTATGCAATCAGATAATTCTGCCAAGTGAAGACTAGATGTGCCTCCCTATTGCCTTCAGGAATAGAAGGTGATTATGGCTCTGTATGGTCTCCAGTATGAACTTACGCTCTATCTCTTCACACTCTGTTCTTAGTTTATATATTATATCTGAACATTGCTGAATATTTTCAGAATAAGCAATTAGCAGAAATACTCTGACAACCTTTCAGTTATTTAATTTCTATTAAACCTTTTCTATCGTTTCCTTCGAACCAAACTGCACCTCTTTCAAACTGTCATTGTTTACCCAGTCCAACCGAGTTGTTACACAGTGCTAAAATCCAAGAGATACTGCTGCAAAACTCCACTTTGCGCTTTAAATGAGCACCAGTTACATTGCACATTGATTTTGTGTAGTCGCTGTGAGATTAAATGATTTGCCCAGAGTCAAAGGTTGTTGAGCATACACCGAGATTTGAACCGTAGTCCCAGGTCTGAAGTCAACAGCTCTGACTGCTACACCACATCCTCTTCTTGACTCTTTAATGTGTTTTCTGGGACAGAGCCAAGAGCACAGAATTTCCTCCAGAAGCTCACCTAGCACTTAGCCTCTTCACTTGTGTTGCCTATTTGCGTTTCCTAACAAGCACTCCTTATGAGTGCATCTTCAGGCCGTCTCTCTCCTCCCCATGTCTTGCAGTCTCCTCCCGGGTCACACCTCATTGCTTCCCCTCTTGTTTTATTTATTTCTCTTTCCACAGACACAGCTCCAATCTTTTTTACATCATTCACCCCCATCCAACAAACTAACCTCTGGGTCATTTAAATTGTTTTCCATCAGAATACGGAAATGAACATTAAGTCCTCTGTGCAGAGGCACAAAAAGGATGTCTCAGCATTTATCGCTTCGAGACGTCTTTCCTGCCAGACAAGGTGCAGCCAGTGACACATGGCGCATTCTCACCTAATCTCGGTCCCTGGCCTCATCTGCATTCACACTGTACTTATCGGGTACATGTTTCTTTTTTTTCTTTGTCCTCCCCCATTTACTTAATATCCCGCTTTGTAATACCACCAGTAACAGCACAATATATTGCCTTTCTCAATATACAAGTCATAACACTTTAACAGAGTTTCAGTAACTTAAATTGCACAACTACTCACCAAGCTACAACTTACAACAAAAAAGCATATTATTAATCACATAGGTGAAACCTATTGCATTTACCAATGCTTGTTCTAACTTCTTTCCATTCTGGCTGCTATGATTGTTGTAGAGTCAAATGGAAGGCATCATGATGTACAACATGCCATGTATGTGTAGAGTTTCTCTGTATGTCTTTATGTATGTGGTATTTGCATGGCAAGAGCCTAGCCAAAAGGTAGCATAGAGCTGTACAGGTCAATGGTCTACCTCTCTATCACTACACTGTGGTTGGGGATGGCAGCAGTCCATGGCTAAGTCTGGTCCTACAGGTTTTATGGGCAGTGATCCAGTCTATTGGTTCGCTAGAATACTTCAGCCAATCTGACACAAAGGAGTTCAGATAACTAGTGTGCACTGAGTAAGTGACAGGGTGGCTTGCGACATGCAGAAACTGGCAACACAGTCATAGAGTATTATTTGTCGGTGTGTCTGTTTTTAAGGCTAGCTGACAGTGACAGCAGCTGTACATGGCACTGCCCAAGCATCTGAAGTATTGTTTCACATTTCTTAAAAAATAAACTGATGACACCCCATGGGAGGCAGGGCTAAAGTTAAGCATCTATGTTACCTCTGTATAGATCCATCCCTGTCCCATGTCCTCTGGTTAAATGGCTTCTAACTCTACGATTTTCTCTGTCGAAATCCTTTGAATGTAACAGGTCCAGCTTTACTGCCTCCACTAATTCCTCTCCCATGTTCTACTGATTCTCTGGTCCAGAACACCTTTTACTGGTTCTTCAGTTACCTGATGTCAACTCTTGCATGCAGCACTGCACTTTATCTATTGGGGTCCCCCATGCATGTGCTTTATTCAGTCTTAAGAAATCATATGAGAATTGGAAATGGTGTCAGATTTCCATGGAAACATAATTTTGGTTGCCGTAATGCAGTACGAATATAGCCTCTGCATGTTAGGAAGACCAGATGTGTGGTTACTGACAATCAACCCCGAGTATGGTGACGCATTCCAATGGCCACAATTGGTGGTGGAAATTATACCAACAGTGGGGAGCAAAGGTGGATTTTCCAAACAAGTATTCTCCCGAAAAGAACTCCTTCCATGACAGGCATAGGCAGTTTGGTTGTCTACAAACACCAAACACCTTGGCTGTATGTTCTGTAAATGATATATTTCTTACAGAAATTCAGCCTCATTGGTAGATGGAAAGAAAATCTGCCAGACTATAGAACCTTAGGTGCTAGGAGTCCCTAATTTTGAAATGGTTAAGAACATCACATCCAGTGCCCTGTTAGCAAAAGAGCATCTTGAGTTTTTTAAAGAAAGAATCCCATTTAAATGTGACAAAGGGGTCATGTTACGCGTAGTGGGCTCTCAGTGCATAAGTGGGATTATTAATTCTTTTTTAGCTGGTCTTTGTGGCGATCCAGTCACATCTGAGCGAAATCCAACTCTACAATTATTTGACACTGTAGGAATCTATGGGGGATGTTCTGAAGAACGTGCGATAATCATCGCCAAAATAGGTTAACGCAATTTTTCATATCGCCGTCTATCGCGGGAAAATACCTCTGTGTTTATCGTCGTATTCTCAACACGGCGGTAACATGCGATAGTTTCCTGATAACGCGTCAAATGTCCGCGATAAAATTACTGGGACGGCGATAAAAATCTAAACCCTTACGTGAAAAAAATTGCGATGGGCCCAACTGCGATAAAAAATCCAGCGATAAGCAGCACCAGGCCTGCAAGTCCCACACGTCAGGCAGGAAAAACCACTATAAAAGCGGCAACAAAAAACACAAACAAAACACAAACAACTGCGAAGCACCATGGAGGTAGCCGGAGCAAGTACAGAGGACAACCAGAACCCCACAAGCCCCACAGAGGACCAGCCTGGGACCTCGGGGTCAGGGAAGGGCACGGAGAAGAAGAAGAGGAACCCGCGTTTCAGTACGCAGGAAAAACAGATCCTCATTACGGAGGTGACAGAACACCACCACCAACTGTTCATCACCTCCACTGTGTCATTGGCAACTAAAAATACAATATGGCAGTCCATCTTGGCCAAGGTGAATGCAGTCGGAGTGAAGAGAAGGGAAGTGGATGACTGCAAGAAGCGCTGGACTGATGTGAAGCGCAAAACCAAGCTGAAACTCGCAGCCAACCTGAAAGCAGCAAAGCAGACTGGAGGTGGGAGTCCAGCAACACACCAGGAGCTGGATGAGATGGAGGAAATGGTGACCCGAGTCATCATTGGGTAGATGGTGGCAGGAGTTGGGGGACCGGACACTGCACAGCATGACCTGAGCCAACAGCAACAGGGTGAGTAACAACCGGGGACTGGGGGGACGGGGGGAGATGGGCACAATGGCACACATGCACAATTAAGTATAGCACATCTGCGGACAAACCATGCCCAAGAGTCACAACTCCGACCAAGAGCCCAATTTACCCAAGTCTGCAACATCTCAGCACTGTATAAGCACAGAAGTGAAAGGCACACCGCCTGAAAGGGATAAGGGCCAGCCAAATCAGATCTGAAGGGGCAACACACCCACAATGCAGCACACACACATAAGAATCAGAGCATCTCAACATTGACAACAATCTGGTACAAACTGCAACACTTTCACAACAGAACAGAGGACACAACTGCTGCCGCTTGTGTGTAGAAAATGGCCATTCACATTTGGCATAGCAGGAAACTGTGAGATGATAATGTACAAGTACAACCTCACATCCCTGATGGTGTAGAAATGTCAACTGTCCCGCATCAAATAGGCATCTCCTCACAAGCAGTCACAATGTACATTGTCATGCAGTCTGTTAGTAAACTTGTACAATGCGTGAACATACATGTGAACACAATGTCAATCTGCATCTCCCCTTCACATTGCAGAGGGAGAATCAACACCTCCTGCAGAGCAGACCCAACAACTCAGCACTGATGATGAAGAGGACCTCCCCAACATCGACACCGACGCCCTCCAACAGCTCATGGACAGCTTCGGCATCCCACCTCCAGGAGCAGGGCAGCCCAGCTGCATTGAGGAGACCCCACCCCCTGCACAGACCACACAGCAGGAAGCACCCACCACCACGGCTGTCTCCCAGGACCCCCACGACCAACACATGGCATTCCAACGCCGTGTGTTAGGGTGCCAGGAGAAGATGGCTGATCAGCTGCGTGTGGGGTTCGACCTCATGGCAGCCAAACTAGATGCCATACGTGGGTGTCTAAGTCCCATCAGGGACGACTTACAATCCCTAACGGACACCCACTGTCCGCTCCATGCTCTCCAACAATCCATGGCTGACATCGCTGGAGTTATGACTCTGAGCCAAGAACAACTGTCTAGTCAGAGTGGCTCCAGCGATGTCAGCCGGGAGTTGGGACACATAAGGAGAATGATGGAGAACTTGGAGCGGATGCAGGCGGAAAGAATGTTTGCCACGGCTGCACACCAGTGAGATGTAACTGTGATCTTCCATGCCCTGCAGATCCTCGTCATGGCATTGCTGCCACAAGGCCTGGCATGGATGAATGCTGCTGCTACTACTCCATCCACATCTCCGCCCCCTGATGTGTCAGTGCCCCACAGTGATGCAGACTAAACACCACCACCCACATGTGAGGCACCTGACACATGAGAGGACGAAGATGATGATGAATCTGGCTTTGTGGTAAGAATGAAGTGGTAGCATTCATCTCCGCCATATTGCCTGTTTCAGCTTGGTTCTGCCCTCTGCATCATGCCCTGGAATAACACCTTCCACTGTCCCCCGATACACTCAGCAACACTCACCTTGGACCTCAACATGGACTGCCATGTTTTGTTTGGTTACCAATGACACAGCAATCACACTGCAGACTGAAGTCTTCCTCTTCCGATGAAATTGTCAATCCCTTAAGGACTCTGGCTGGCCCTCCACGGGGCAACAATGTAAAGTGGGGTTTGTATGGCCCTGTACTGGTCCAGCTTCAACACTCCACTGAATGCAAATAAAACATTCTAATTCACACAGATGTGTCATGGCTATGATCAATCAAGTATGAAAGTATGGATGAATGTAGGGACAGTGATTCCACAAAAAGGTACTCCCTGGGTAATGCTATCAATGCGCATGTATGGCCGTAACCCAGATAGGCAGTGAGACACACATTGTCATTCAAATCAACACTCATCACAGTTGAATACAAGTGACGGTGCGTAGACTTTATTAGCATATGCGTGTCAGTACGGGCAAGATGAGTGCCACAACATGCAGACCAATGCAGCAGTATGTCAGAATGAGGAACATTGCCAAGCGCCGCTGTCCACTCCGGGGGAGTGCCTCACCTTTCACAGGTGTGTGTTAACCCGCGTTGTTGTCCGCTCATGTATTCGGAGTCCAGGCGAATGCAGCCATGTCCACTGTTGTCGTGGGATATGTGACCAGATCTCCAAGATGCAACAAGGTGTTTGGACATGTGCAATGGGTTCCAATCTGTTGTGGCTGCAGGTACGTAGTTACTCGTCCATGAAAACGATTGCAGCTTCGTAGGCTATCATTTCCAACATGAGGTCGTTGTCGACTTCATCAAACAGGACGGCGAGGCAATCCATTAGCAGGTCCGGACAGATGTGCTGCGTCCACCCCCTTTCACCAATTAGCACTACAGCCCAATAGGGGAGCGGTTCAATGTGGTCACTGCACACGAGGAGTTGTGCAATCTCCCAGGTCCAGCTGCCAGCATGTATGCCAAGTATCAAGGCATCCCATAAACGGGTATCACGGTGACACTCCTGGTCGTGGGCCAACAGGGGGTGCACACACCTGTCAAAATCCAGTTCAGCTACCGTCCTGTTGGATAGGCAGACATCCATGGACCACTCGAATATGCACGCTCAACAATGCAACACAGGCTGAACGCAGGTGATGTTGGCAAGGCGGAAGCTAAGCCGGTAACTGATCCGCAGCACTGCCAATGGCCGTGCCCCCAGTAAATGCAGCATACGTGCACGGTACAGTTCCACGTGACAGGGGTTGTGCATGTGTCCGGGATGTTCTGCCTTTGCGTTAGTGGCTCTGGTTGAAGCGGCACTGTTCTGACCTGCGCCAGTTCTGTGGATGAAATGCCACAGCTCGGATCAATGAGTTGTTTTAGTGTGCAACAGATGTACGCCTGGGATGGTGTGGGAGTAAGTGTGAAGGCCATTCCATGCAAGATAACTTCGAGCAAGCACTTCTGTGTGTGGGGTGTGTATACATTGGTCTTTTGTTGGGCTGTGCGTAGTGTGGGAGTCGTCATCAGCTGCTATAGTATCTGTCAGGGGGTGCCGGGCACATGCAATTCCAAGGTCGGAGGTGCAGATGTGCTTCCGCCTGATAGTTCAGACAAAGGAGCTTTCATCCCTAATGTTAGTTTGTCATCTGCTTGAATTCAGGAAATGTGATGTGGCTTGTTGGGGGTGGGGTGGGATGTGTGCGACTTGGGGATTCATGTTTGACATGTCTTGCATGTGGCAAATGAGCGGCATCACTGTGTGTTACATTGCCTCACAGCTGCTCCTCCCGCCCTCCGAGCCTATTTACTTGTGTGCGCTGCGCGGTTGCATCACTTGCACTCCTACGGCACACCATTGTCATGCCTGTCTGCGCATGTCCACAAGCCTGACAACAACACTGTGATGTTGGCCGTTGAAGGTGGGCGGCCACGTGAGTTTAGGCCTATGGTAAGGATAGGGCGGACACAGATGTAGAGTTCATGCCCGGCTGAACTCGCGCTGCGATTAAGGCTAGGCATTTGGCGCATGCTGCGGCAATACAGATACACACAACACTTGGCATGTATGAGCCAAGACCCCGAGCGGTCTTGCGCTCCTTCATTTCTCCGTTCGTGCGAGCCCGCCCTCCGGGTGCATGCTACATTGCAACATTGTCGATTGCGGGCCGGGTGGCGCCGACGCTACAACAGAGATACACACATTAGTTACTTCCTTGTCCAGGCCAGCACTGAACCACGCCCAGAGCCCCGGCCAAATTCTTCACACCCCTACGATGGACTGGCATACGCCGGCCCAGCCCACTCCGCTTACGCTTACAGGGGGGGGGGGGACAAAGCTACGTGTCCAAGGTCTTGCCCACTGCCTGAGGTGACATGGTTGCGTCCGCTGTCCACAGCGCAATGTAATGTGGTAGGGCCCGGGGCCATCATGCATACATAATGACCACACAGACACACTTAGATAGATAGTGGAACTGGCTATGGGCACGTGCGCCCGGCCCCTTTTTATTACCAAGGTCACATGTCCAGTGACGCCTGTGCTGGATGGGTGTGGGTGAGTGTAAGCCAGCCCTCAGGGAGTGGTTGGTGCTGGCAACAACTAGAACAGTGATCATCGGATCACACACACAGATTCAATCATAAAGGGTCCATGACTTGCAGTGCACTGAGGTAGGGGCACCAGATCTGACATCACACACACAAGATTCAATCATAAAGGGTCCATGACTTGTGGTGCACTGAGTTAGTGGCACCTGAAGAGCTGAGCAGGGTATCAAGCTGATGATGGCATCCAAGACAGGTGTGAGCAACTTTGATGGGCTGGCTGTAAGACTCCTCCAACTCTTGCAGTTGTTGGTTGGAGGTGGTCCTGGCGGTGGTGGTGGGTTTGCAGCCAGCGATGATGGCGTGTCCTTGCAGGTCAGTATTGGATTTGATATGTGTGAGCCCTGCTGACCGCAGTGTAGGCCGGAGGCAGCGGTCAGCAAGGGCCCAGAGCCATGTGGCGTTGACTTGAGCTGCACAGAGTTTGTGGCACCTGAAGCGCTCAGCGGGTGCGCAGCCGGGCGGGCCGCACTGGCAGCAATGTCTGTTGCCTACTGGACTGCGCCATAAATAAATCAAGACTCAATTTGAATTGGGGGACCTGCTGACCACAGTGTAGGCCGAAGGCAGTAGTCAGCATACACATTACTCCGCGGTGCTGTGCCGCTGGGTGCGCTGGGGGCCTGTGTCGCAGAAGCCAGCGATCGGCTGAGGAGGCTGGCGGTCACGGCGGCGGACTCGTGGTAGGGTGAGGGGCGCCACCCTGGCAGACGCGTTGGCCATCCCGGAAGTGAACCACGCCCAGAGCCCCGGCCTATTTATTCACACTCCTACGCTGGTCTGGCGTACGCCGGACAAGCCCACTCCGCTTACGCTTACAGGGTGGGGACGACACAGCTACATGACCGAGGTCTTTCCCACTGCCTGAGGTAACATGGTTGCGTCCACTGTCCACAACACTACAAACACCAGCAGTATATGTCCACATGGACATGTCTGTGCTTTGCATACTGAAGTCTGTCCAGCACATCACCGCCACAATTGGCATTGTGTACATTCTTATTCATGGGTGACTTGCCTCCTTCACACATACTTGGTTCCCACCTCTCCCCACATTCTGCAATTGTGTTGCTGAGGGGGCCATGCCGTTTTCGGAAGGTCAGCTGTCTTGTTCTGCGCTGCCTCGGTGGTAGTCCGGGTGGGGTGGGGGGAGTGGGCCTGGGGGTGGTGGCAGTGGGTGTTGTGGACCTCTTGGGTCTCCGAGCTGCATGATCAGTAGCTCCATGACATGTGTTGGTCTTCAGATGTGGCTCTGGGCTTGGCTCCCTTTCATACTGCAGGTTGTCGTCCTGCTTAACACCAGTAAAAGGCAGGTGTTAAATCCCTGCTGCTAATGCGCCTTATCGCCTGTTTTTGGATCGCATCGCAGATCTGGCTGGTCGTTGAGAATATCGCGAAGTGGTGTTTTCGTGTGTTTTTGCACGGGAACGCCTACTCTGCATATCATTAGCGTTAGTTGTCGCTCTCATCCGTGGCGATGTTTTTTGTGGAAGCTATCGCTGGAAAACTGGCGATATCGGCAGTTTGCACCAGCTTGAGAATAGGGTGTTAAATCTATAGCCACTTTTGTGGCACTAAAGTGTCGATAAATCGGCGATAAGTCCTTGAAAATATGCCCCTATGTTTGACATTCTCTCTTTGTGCATGCTGCGGCAAAACTCTTCAACTGAGGTAGCAAACCATTCTGCGGATTTCACAGAGTGAGTGTGCACATTGCAAGTTGCCTTAAACTATTTAAATAGTGATTGAATCCTCCAAGCTATGATTTTCGTGTCTGTGTAGCGCCATAAATAATATTTCCTTCAGTTTGTATCACAGGTGATTTAATCAATGGTGCAGGTTTGAGCAAATCTACTGAAAGTGTGTTCTCAAACAATCAGAAATAAAAATGGTATTTAAAATGATTGTTTACTATGGCGGTTTCATTTGGTAATTATACCTTGATTATATGATTACTATGCGGCGCAAGAAAATAATATGAGCTTGTGCTACGCCGATAAAGTTGTGTTATGCTCGCGTAATATTCGCAATTTGCATAATTTGTGCAATTGCACATTACTCAAATTACGTGAAATGGCGGTAATTACCTTACATCAGCGCAACATTTTCCACAATTTTTTTGCTGCATACTGCAGGTTTGAGCAGAAAATGAGTTGCGATAGACATTTTCCACAGGGAACAGCCCCACTGTTGTTATCACAAGCGACTTCTGAACACGAGGTATGTATGAACTTGCATTCAGTTTTCACTCGAAATATAACAAAGTGCATTTCACATAATTTTACTTTCTATTCACAACATTTCACATCATTTCAGGGAACAAATATGCAGTTAAAACGTCCTTTGATGTATGCCCAAAGTTTGGAGAAAGCAGAAGCTTCTTTTGTTAATGTCCAAAGAACTCACTCCAAGAATGAATACTCTGCACACTAAAACGTTTCCACATCTGGCACAGAAGGATAAACCTGACACAGGCATGTAGGGGTTAAGTACCATTGACAAAGCAGCTTGTACGCTTTTCTCCATGGGGACACTTAAATATGCCCTGCAAATGGTTGACCAGACCCCCTTCTAGTCCTCCTCAAAACTCCCCCTATTAAGATCTCGTGCCCATCTCTCTTGGAAATTCCAGATATCTCAAAATGAGGCTTCTTGCAGTAGTTTGTATAATCCTGAGATCACTCCCTGAGGGCCTAGGTGAGTTCTCACAAATTGGTCCATACAGGTAGCATCTCTGCTTGCTGCTTGCTTGTTCATAGGATGCATTACCCAATGCTGAATTTAGGAGTACTCTTTTCAAAGATATTGTAATCTTTCCTACATTACGCACAGGACTTGATCTCACCCCTTTGGAATGCTCCTGAAAGCACTCTGCACTTCGCTTCCTTCCATAGTTTGTAACTATCCCCTAACAATGCGGGGATGAAATTAGGGTTTGCATGTATTTGTGTATTCAGGGATGGGGCATGGTTATTTTTGCCACTGTCCTACATCTCCAGTACTGCTTTGATATGACTGGACAGATTTGCTTGGCAGGGTCTGTGATGATTTGCCAGCCTTGGGAGATTCCAAAGAGATCTACCTGCTGCAGCCCGATACAGAAACAGCCACTTCTTTTCAGATTCCACTGCCATCCTTTCTACAATAAGTCTTAGGTGGACAGTCCTGTAGTTAGAGATGATAAATGGGCATGCTAGACCACCTATATTTCAGGGGGCTCGTAGACGTTCACCCCTGACTCTGGCCCTTTTACCTGCCCATGTTAAGTCTTGCTGAAGGAACTCAAGCTCTCTTTCCGGAATAGGTACCGGGAGGGACTGGAACAGATACAGCAATAATAGGAGGACATTTAAGAACACTTGAATCCTATCTTTCCATGATATATACCGAAAAATCAGCCTAAATTAGCTATTTCAGGTTCGGCCTATCAGTAACATTCCAAGACTCCACCATCTAAGTAATATTTAGGCCTGGCTATCTGGGAAAGTAGTGTCCATTGAAATGGACAGCTTGTAATTGTCTGATCCAGGCCTTAACCCTGCAAGTTCAGATTCAAACTTTCTGATTTCAGTTAACCTTAAAACCAAAATCTTCCTCACAGTCTGCCAAATGCCCACCACTGCTGGTAGAGAGATCTCAGAGTCTGTGTCAACAAGACATTATCCATAAACATGCAGACCTTGTACTGCTGACTCACGAATCTAAACCCTTAGACTCGCTCAGCTCATCTCCGAGTGCTTGCTAACAGCTCTACCACTAAATCAAATAGGAGAGGGGACAGGGGGCAGCCCTGCCTCCTGCCCCTCTCAAGGTGAAAGGCTTGTGAAGAAATGCCATTAGCTCTTATCCTCGCGTGGGAATGTTTGTAGTTAGCTAAAATCCACCCTGTTATTTTAGAGACAAAATTTAATCGAGACAGCGGAGCGTATTGTCAGCTAACCCTATCAAATGTCTTTCTGGCATAGAAGCTGAGGAGGGTTGCCAGAATCTTCTTGTGCGTGACCTTCCCAATCAGGTGTGCAATTCTTCTGATTTCGTCACTGCCCTGTTTGTCTTTCACAAAACCTACCTGATCTGCAACAATCAGGCCTGGAAGGAGCCACTCCAGTCTATTTTCTAGGACCTAAATAAAAATCTTTAGAGCTACATTAAGTAGTGCAATTGGTCTGAAGGCAGCACATGTTTCTTTGTCTTTACCTACTTTGTGAAACAGGGAAATATCAGCACATTGCATGGACTTCGTAACTCCAGCTTGCCCATTGAAGGAACTGTACAGAGCGCTTAACGGTTCTGCCAGAGATTACATATATGTTTTAGAAATGTACCACCACAATATAAAAAAGTTCGAAAGTCTCATATTTCCAACCAAATCAGCCAGTCTAGAAATTTGTCCAAAGAGCTATTAAAAATGCTCAATGCATTTACAAATCCCTTGGGTTTTTCCCATGAAACATACGTGTCAAAAGAACTATGCGATTCTCTTTCCAATTAGTCTGAGGATAAAGTTAATGTGATCTATCAAAACTTCCCTAGTCTGTCTGATTTAGCTCTGGAAAAGCCTAATTCCAATGTACCCTCCTCCAACTGTGCCTCCAGTTTAGGAAAGTTCAGTCTTATTTCACCTGAGCAAATTCAGAAAGCGCTTTCATCAGCCAAAGCTGGTTATCCTCTGGACTTGACATAAGGATTTCAGGTGCCCTTTCTACTCTCTACTGTCCCTGGAATATGAACTCTATTCTATCTATCAATTAACATTGGGAATTTTCCCTTCGCTTGGAAAGTGGCTCATGTCATGATGATTCAAATGAAGGTCAACGTGGCACCCACTGATCTTACCAACTATAAACCTATTTCTCTGCTTCCTTTACTGGGCAAACTGGGAGGCCTTATAAACAAACAACTTATGGACTATCTTGAGGTAAATAGTATTCCAGACGCATCACAATCTGGGTTCAGACCTTCTCATAGCACTGAGACTGCCTTGGTAGATGTTATAGACCACATAACATGCTCCCTGGCTGTTAATATACCATCTATGCTTGTGCTGCTGGATCTGTCTGCATCGTTTGATACTGTGTCTCATCCCATGCTGCTTCAAAGATTACAAGAGATTAGTATCCACAGGACAGCGTTACAATGGAACGGAGATTTTCTTTCCAATAGTACTCAAACTAGCTCATTGGGTTCATACATATCATTCACCATGATGTTGGACAAGTGGGTGTCTCAGGGCTCTTGTCTTCGCCCCACTCTCTTTAACATATATGTTGCCCCATCTTGGCAAGATTGTCAGATCTTTAGAATTAGATGTCCAATCTTCTGCAGATGACACACAGCTGATTATCTCCTTCAATAAACACCTGTTCAAAACAAAAGAATGCTTCTCAACAGGGATGAAAGCGATTGCTGCCTGGATGACGAAGAACTGCCTTCAGCTGAATGCTGGAAAACAGAGATCATGCTGTTTGGCAAGGCATATCAGCTCTGGACCTCTGACTGGTGGCCTTCGGAAATTATCACAGCTCCAATCACTAAACAGGTAGTCAAGAATATGGGAGTACGATTGGATCAATCCCTGACCATGAAAGATCAGGTTCTGTCTACTATCAACACCTGCTTCCACATGATGCGGCTGCTGAGGAGAATTTTTCCTTTTCTCCCTCTTTCAGCGAGGAAAACTTTGGTTCATTCACTTGTCATTAGTCGTTCGGAATAAAACAATGCCCTACTGTCTTCTGCGAATGAGACGTTAGTATCTAGACTACAAGTTGTCCAAAACACCACAGCCCGTCTCATTAGCAATCTTCCATCTAGGGTTGCTTCCTCTCCCGTTCTGAGTTCCTTACATTGGCTACCTGTCCAGAAAATAAATATTTTTTAAATGTATTGTTTAACACATGTCATTGACGGGGAAAGGCCCAAGTTAATTTTCTTCGAAGAGCACTCACTTTCACCCAGTCAAACTTTTAAGATCCAGCGACACGTTTTTTTTTACTGTACCAAGGGTCAGAAAGTCTAGAACAGGGGACAATTCTTTTCCTGCATAGCTCTCCTCTATTGGAATGAGTTGCCACTTCACATTCAATTATGCACTGTTCATCTTAAATTTAGAAACTACTTAAGGCATTGCTGTTTTAATTTAGTAGTATCCCTTTGCATGTGATCTGTTTTGTGCCGAGAAAGCCCTCCTGGGGTGATTCATGCACAATATAAATTAAATTAACATAACATAAAAGAAAGAGTACTGGCCCTGGTGATTTAGCAAGACACATCTCTCCCAGCACTTGCTTGACCTCTGAAACATATATAGACTGCTCAAGCTCCTCCCTCCACGGGGCATCCGGGACAGCATGTCAAAAATCTGTGACAAACTTTTAATCTTCCCAGCATCCTATGGATCTTGAGAGTACAGAACCCAAAAGAACCTTCTAAACTCTTCCCTATCATCTGGTTCTTTAGTCACAAAGGTACCATCAGCCCTGTTCATCTATCATGTTTCTCCTAGTAGTCTGGGCATAAGGTTGGTGCGCTAACAAAGCCCATACCTCTTTCCCTTTTTCATAAAATGTCTGTCTGAGCTTCAGTAATGACCTTTCAGCCCTCTTCATCTGTAGAACATTCAGCTGCCCCCTCAGGTTCGTCAGATTGTATTGGGTTCTAATGGAGGAGTTCTTCTAATCCAGTTTTTCTTGGGAAGCTAACTCAAAGACCAAATTGTCTTCCACCGGCATGGCCTCCTTTTGCCTGGAAGCCATCATTATCATTGCCTGCCCTTTTACTGTCAACTTTGAAGGCATCACATCTAATTATTAATGGGGTAATACAGGGTGAGGCATAAGTCTATAACTGATCCTCAAACAGGACCTATGCATATGGAAAAAGAAGGAAAAGTATTTTGGCTTCTATGCCCTACTAGGGGAATTAGCCAGCACTTACCTAGATGATGATCATCCAATGGAGATGAGGGCAAAAATCATCCAAGGATGCAGGCCATCGATGCTGAGATGCCTGACACTGTGCCAACCTGGAATAAGGTTGGAGGACATACTGATACTGGTAAGATCTTGTGAATTGTTAAATAGTACAGCTAATGTAATGGAAATTGCCCTTGCAAAGAGACCCACACACTCAGGCAAATTCAGGATCATACAGTTCACACAGAACACAACACACTACAATGAACTGATGACAAAATTGTGGGCTAGACATCTACACTCTTGACTAGTGCCCCTTCCAATGTAAGCATAATACGTGTGGCAAGACCTTCATTTTGCCAGAGTGTGCAGAGGGGGAGAAAGAGGGCAGAAATTCCCTGAGCGATAATGCATAACCCCAGCGGTATGACAATTAACACTAAATGAAGGTCACTTAGGCACCACAAGGACCACAACACCTGACAGAATGCACACCTATGAGGAAGACAAGGATGAAGTCTTTTTGATATATTACACCAAGTAAGGCAGAAGTGGGCTGCGACCTCAACCCATCTGTGTGGGAACCATCACAGGCACACAAGCACCAGCATTGATTGACACTGGAGCATCAGTCAATGTGATGGATGTTAAACGGTACCAACTCCTAAAACCAAAGTCTCAGTGTTAGGCCTGGCATCTTTGGCGTGTTCTTCCCCTGTCTATTTTGCTTCTGACCTCCTATTTGTGACTGTGTGCTACACTTCGTGTTTGCTGGTATTAGAGCTCTGGGCACTTTACCACTGCTGATTAGTGTTAAAGTGCAAGCACTCCGGTGTGAATTGTGATTGGTTATCAATGATTAGAAATATTTGATTTACTGGTAAGTCCCTAGTAAAGTGCACTGGATGTGCCCAAGGTCTGTAAATCAAATGCTACTAGTGGGCCTGCAGCACTGATTGTGCCACCCACATGAGCAGCCCTGTAAACATATCTCATGCCTGCCACTGCAGTGTCTGCTAGCGCAGAGTTAACCTGCCATGTTGACCTCACAAGTGCACCCACTTGCCAGGCCCAAACCTTCCCTTTTATTACCTGTAAGGCACCCCTAACATTGGCCCAAAGTAGCCCCATGAGCAGGGGGCAGTGTATGTGAATGGTAAGACATGTACAGGTGTATTTTACATGTCCTGATAATGAAATACTGCTAATTTAGTTTTTCACTATTGCAAGCGCTATCCCTGCCATAGATTATCATTGGAACTGCCTTGTAACCCCTTACAAGTCTAACTTTCAATTGGGAAGAAATAGAGATTTGGAGTTTGGGTTCCCTGTACTCACAATTTAAAAACACATCTTTCTGTGAAGATGGTTTATAAATTGTGTGTTTGAAAAAGTGGGCATTTTCTTGCTTTACCATCCTATGCCTCTGCCTGCCTGTGGAATCCACGTCTGGTTTAGACTGACAGTTGCGCTGTTTGCGCATTCACTCTAAACAGTCCCACAAAGGGAGCTGAGGTGGGCACTGCATATCCTGATGGCTCATCACCAGGCTGTTGGGCCTTCTTGAGCTAGAGTGGTGGAGGAGTTGTCACTGACACCTGAATAGTGCTGTGCTTGTCCTCTCACAATGCTGTCTCCACCTCCCCCCCCCGTACTGTGTCCAGAGCCAGGTCAGGGCAAGGCAGGATCTGTGCACTACAAAGACTATCCTTTGAAGTATACCTACTTTAAAGGTGAAAAGGGGTATAAGTATTGGACCTGTGACCCCACATTTTTAGAAAACTTCTGAATCAAGTGGAACCTCTGCCAAGAGGAAGAGCTGGAGAGCTGTCAGGAGGAGTACTGCCCCTTTGCTGTGTTGCTTTGCTGGGTTGACTTGAAGTTGCTGCTTCTGTTGTGGAGCGGGCAAGGACTGGACTTTGCTTTGGTATGATTCTCCCAGGGCTTGTGTATGCTTGTCTCCTGTTAAGAAGTCTCAGGTTGAATAAATACTTCATATACAGCCCCCCTGAACTACTCTTCTGGGAGTTCTGACCTGCCAAGAAGTGCCAATTCCAGTTCTGGGCCCTTGGAGGTAGTTGGGCTGTTCTAAAGACTAAAAATCCATACATCACCCTTCCAGTGCCGTTTTCCCATCAGAAGCTTGCTGTGCGGTTGAAAAACCAACTCATCACCGCAGTGCGGCTGAAAAATCGACGCAGCGCCTGTCCAGAAGAACCACCGTAGCCCGAATCCCCAGCACCATGTCTCCAATGTCAGAGACCCCTGCTCCGACTATGACGCAGGCCCTGCTGTGCGTTTGATGGAAAAGACGCATCACCTGTTTGCAGCTGGAAGAATCGATGCAGCGCCTGTTTCGCTGCTGCCACATCAACTCAAGCACATCCGGATTTTCCACGCATCACACCTGTGCGCCAAGTCTACATTGACACTGGGCTCCAGTAAGGAACTGACGCCGCGTGTCCGGAGAAACAACACATCACTTCCGTGCACATTAAGAAACCGGCGCATCACCTCATCTCACAGAAAGGAATGGACGCATCACCTCTCCTGCATAGCAGTAAAGAACCAACTCATCACCTCCCCTGGGAGCAAGGAACCGACGCATCACTTTCCCTGCGTGTAAGGAACCAACGAATATCTTAGCTTTCTGACACCTCACCTCCCCAGTGCCTGTTTTCGTCTTGTGATTTTGATGCATCCCAGGTGCTTTGTGCTAAGAGTGACGCATCCATAGCTTTATATGGACTGAACTGTTTTAAACATTTAAAGTGATATCTTGATCTGTGTGTGTTGGATTTTTGTTGGTTTGGTCTTGTTTTGATAAAGATTGGTTATTTTTCTAAACTGGTATGGTTTCCATTGGTAGTGTTTTCACTGTATTACTGTGTGTTTATGTACAAATGCTTAACACATTTCCTCTGAGATAAGCCTGACTGCTCGTGCCAAGCTACCAAGGAGGCGAGCAAGGGTTATCTTGGGTGTGTAACTCCTTTACCCTGACTAGAAGGAAGTGTCTCTACTTGGACAGGGTGCAAGCCACTGCCAACTAGAGACCCCCATTTCTAACATCCAGCTAACCCCAATATGCACTAGAATCTATGCTTATGAAGGGCAGCAGCCTTTACCACTGGCAAGAGTCATTGAGGTAGCCATCCACAATGGGGATTTGAAACTCAAAACTGCTTCCAAATCACCAAAAAAGGATTTGCCACATGGCAGAGGACCTGAGTCTTCTAGTGTTCTTAGCACAAAGAGTGCATGTGTGCCAAGTGGATAATATTCTAAAGGACTTTCTACACTATTCAAAGGCATCATTTCATTTAAGCTTCACATTGATAATACAATCAGATTGATGGCCTTTGGACAATGCATGAGAACCACCAAGCGGGCTTTTATCAAGAACAAAATCCACACCAACGCAAGCAACGCAAAAGAACTCTTCAACGTCATTCAGCAGTTAACCAAACCCCTCAGCGAAGCCACAGACATCACACCTTCTCAGGACCTCTGCAACAAGCTCAGCTCCTACTTCCACCTGAAAATAAAGGCCCTCTACGACAACTTCAGCGAACAGACTCCGGACACCGCGCCCCTCCCCACCACCAGCAACCTGCCGACCATCACCAACTGGAAACCTGCCACCACTGAGGACACCACCACGTCCATGAAGAACACCCACACAGGAGCCCTCACGGACCCCTGCCCACTGCACATCTACCACAGAGCCGCCGCCGCCATTGCACCCGAACTAGGCCGGACCATCAATGCCTCCCTCGACTCCGGCATCTTGGAGTCTTGATGACTGGAAGAGGGCAGAGATCAAGCCCCTCCTCAAGAAACCCTCGGCCGACCCGACGGACCTGAAAAACTACCGGCCCATCACTCTCCTTCCCTTCGCAGCCAAAGTCACTGAGAGATTCATCAACAACCAACTGACCACCTTCATCAAAGAGAACGCCAAACTCGACCCCTCCCAGTTCGGATTTCGCAGCAGCCACAGCACTGAGACCGCCCTCCTTGCCGCCACCGATGACATCCGCATGCTACTCGACCAGGGCCACACTGCGGCCCTCACGCTACTAGACCTCTCTGCAGCCTTCGACACCGTCTCCCACCGGACCCTTGCAGCCAGACTCCACGATGCCGGTATACAGGGAAACACCCTCGACTGGATCCGCTCCTTTCTCTCCGGCAGAACCCAAAGGATCAGACTCCCTCCCTTCCTCTCCGAACCTACAGAGATCAACTGTGGAGTACCCCAGGGATCCTCGCTCAGCCCACGCTCTTCAACATCTACATGGCCCCCCTCACCGCCATCGTCAGACAGCATGGGCTCAGCATCGTATCCTACGCCGATGACACCCAGCTCATCCTCTCTCTCACGAAGAACCCCAAAGTTACCAGACTCAGCTTCCAAGAAGGAATGAAAGATGTCGCAGCCTGGATGAGCAACAGCTGCCTAAAACTGAACTCTGAGAAGACAGAGGTCCTCGTCCTTGGACCCTCCCCCACTGCATAGGACAGTTCCTGGTGGCCCCCAGTCCTCGGACACCCACCCACCCCGACGGACCACGCCCGGAACCTCGGCATCATCCTAGACTCCTCCCTCACCTTGACCCGCCAGATCAACGCCGTCGCCTCCACCTGGTTCAACTCCCTCCGCATCCTCCGGCAGACTTTCAAGTGGATCCCCCCGAGTGCAGGAAGACCGTCACCCACGCACTCATAACCAGCAGACTGGACTACGCCGGAATCAACAAAACCCTGCTACACAAGCTCCAAACCATACAAAACACCGCAGCCAGACTCGTCCTCGGAACCCCATGACACGAGCACATGACCCAGCACCTACAAGACCTCCACTGGCTCCCCATCGAGAAGAGAGTGACCTTCAAGCTTCTCACCCACGCCTACAAATCCCTCCACAACATCGGACCCAAATACCTCAACGAAAGAGTCTCCTTCCATGCACCCAAAAGGAACCTCCGCTCCGCCGACCTCGTCCTGGCAGAGTCCGCACACATCTGCAGAACCACAGCAGGCGGAAGTGCCTTCTCCTACGTCGCAGCAAAGACCTGGAACGAGCTCCCAGTCAACATCAGACTCTCCCCCACTCTGCACACCTTCAGGAAGTGCCTCAAGACCTGGCTATTCGACTGACCTGGAGACGCACTCCCCCCCCCTAGCACCTTGAGACCCTCACGGGTGAGTAGCGCGCTTCATAAGCCCTGATTGATTGATTTAATGGTGGGTGCCTTTTCATCTCTGAACGTTGGTAGAGAAATAAATACAGAGACTAGAACAAAATAATGATAGTGAAGGTGTTGGGCCTATTCCGTGGCTGTCTCCTATAATCATCACTATGAAGCAAAAACAGCCAGGGTGCATTTGATTGTGTATCCAACAAGGTCAAATGGTGTGAAAGGCATATTACGCCCACCATAAGTGACATAATTCCTGTCCTCAATGGAGCACAATAGTTCTCTAAGGTGGACCTGAATGTAGGGTACCACCAGCTAATGATTGAGCTTGCCAATAGATACATAACAACCTTTTCTACTCACTGAAAGATGAGGAGGTACAAACACCTCAACTTTGGAAGTGTTCCAAAATATCATTAGGGAGACTCTCTCAGGTCTGAAGGTGCCCTTAATATTAGTGATGACTTCCTACTATATTCAATCACCCTAGCTCTTTACCACGGTTGCCTTCAGGTGACTTTCAGAAAGTTAATAGAACATGGACTCAAGCTGCATAAAGACAAGTATTATTATTTTTTTTTAATTAAATCTACTTCTTTGAGTATGCTTGCTCTAAAGACAGCCTCAGTGTAGACTCCCACAAGGGCAAGGTAATACTGAATGCTCCAGACCCCCATAATGAGATAGACATGAGGAGCTTCCTAGGCATGGCCATATATTGTGGCCAATTGTTGCCCAACTGCGCTACCACCTCAGAACCGCTGCAAGCTCTAACAAAAGCAAATGCCCGATGGGATTAGGATGGCCAGGCAGTAAAGCATTCAGAGACATTAAAAATGTTCTACTTGATGATGCAGCCCAATCCACTGTTATTTTTCACTTCATGTCACCTCAGTATGGACCCAGCTATATGCAAATCAGTCTTGACCCTGCGCCAATCGGAACAGTCCAGCCTGAACTGCCAAGCCAGGTCCTCCCTGAATGGGAACACAAGCAACCCAAGACCGATTTTCCCTAGTTATGGGCTCATCATCTGGGTACAGCTTGGTTCCAGTGACACAGAGTGGCACGGGGCCCACGTCTGGGCATGCCTTTCTCATTCATGATGACAAACTAAAGTATACAAAAATGTGATGGATGGAATGCTTGAATTATTCTCAGCCACCGGTAATTTCTCAGGCTGCATCCCAATCCATCTTTATTTTGCACACCATGTCACCTCAGTTTGGACCAGCTATATGCAAATCAGTCTTGATGTTGCTCCAATCGGAACTGTCTAGTCCTGAACTGCCAAGCCAGGTCCTCCCTGAACAGGAACACAAGCAACCCAGCACCGGTTTCACCCTAGTTATGGGTTAATCAGTCTGGAATAGCTTGGTTCCAGTAACACAGTGTGCACAGGACCCACATCTCGGCATACCCATCCCATATAGGGCGACAAACTAAAGTATACAAAAAAGTGATGGATGGAACACCTGAATTAATCTCAACCACTGGTAATTACTCTGGCCGCATCCCAATCCATCGTTATTTTGCACACCATGTCTCCTCTGTTTGGTCCCAGCTATATGCAAATCAATCTTAACCTGCTCCAATCGGAGCAGTCCAGCCTGAACTGCCAAGCCCTTAATCGGAACACAAGCAACCCAGGACTGGTTTCTCACTATTTATGGGCTCATCAGCTGGGGACAGCTTGGTTCCAGTGACACCAAGTGCACAGGACCCACGTCTAGGCATACCTGTCCCATTTAGGGTCCAAACTAAAATATACAAAAAAGTGATGGATGGAATGCTTGAATTCATCTCAGCCACTGGTAATTTCTCGTGCTGCATCCCAATCCATCATTATTTTGCACACCATGTCACCTCAGTTTGGACCCGGCTATATGCAAATCAGTCTTGATCTTACTCCAGCCGGAACAGTCCAATCTTGAACTGCCAAGCCAGGTCCTCCCTGAACCATAACACAAGCAACCCAGGACCGGTTTCACCCTAGTTATGGATTCATCAGTCGGGTACAGCTTGGTTCCAGTGACACAGTGTGCACAGGACCCATGCCATGGCATACCCATCCCATTTAGGGTGAATAACTAAAGTATACAAAACAAAATGATGAATGGAATGATTGAATTAATCTCAGCCACTGGTAATTACTCAGGCAGCATTCCAATCCATTGTTATTTAGCACATCATGTCACCTCAGTTTGGACCCAGCTATATGCAGATCAGTCTTGACCATGCTCCAATCGGAACAGTCCAGCCAGAAATGCCTAGCCAGGTCCTCCCTGAACCGGAACACAAGTAACCCATGGTCGGTTTCGCCCTTGTTATGGGCTCCTCAGCCAGGTATGGCATGGTTCCAGTGTCACAGTGAGCATGGGGCCCACGTCTGGGCATACCTGTCCCACTTAGAGCAACAAACTAAAGTATACAGGCAGTTTGGGCTGGACTCTTCCTATTGGAGCAGGGTTAAGACTGATTTGCATATAGCTAGGTCTGTTGTATTCCGCTTTAGGTGTCCGTATATAGGTTTTCCTGAGACATGTCCTTATATAGGCACAATTCGCATTACCCTTATATAGGCATAGAATCCCAGTCCTTATTTAGGCATTAGCCGTGCACTCCAAATACAGGCATGGTCACCGACATCCGTCCACCCTAACGTCACAACGAGTTCTTAGAAACCAGGCCCTTAAGCTCTCGGGAGTTCCCCTAGCACAGGATTATTGATTTCTCCAAGAACTCATCTATTATGTATGAACCGTTATACCTTAAGGGTTCATTCCTGACGTCTTCCTCTGTCCGACTTCACGTCAATGCTAACATTCCAAGATACCTACCAGGTATAAATATACCTTCCCTTGCCCAAGCAAGTTAGAGGAGACCTCGACTTCAGAGGAGCCCGTATCCCGGCCTGACGCACTGAGATGACGCTGTCATTCCTGCACGCAGAAGAATCCAGATTCCAGTGTTCTGACTCTCTTCGCGGGGTGTTAGAGTTCCAGATCCGGCAAGAGATTCCCACCTCTCTCATTCTCAAGGTATGGAGCTGACTAGAACCTAGAGGGACTCTTGGCATACTAGACTTAACATACTCTTAGTCTACCAAACTAGAGAATATTCCATCTACTTCTTACCTTTCCCTACACCTAGACTAGGTTAGGTACATTGGGGTAGAACTAGCTTAGAGACGCATCGTATGAGTACTCGCATTTTTAGCTCATGTTATTTATGTTCGTGAATATATGCTAAAAGATAATGCTAGCGCAGTATTATTTATTTCTACTGCTTACGCTGTACGTTATATATCTTGCATACTGTCTTGTGATCATAACAGCACATATCTCTTACACGAGAAACAAGACTGTTCAATAAAACCCTTTTATTGAAACGCCCGTCTTTCCTTTCTGTGTAACTCTGTAGAAACTAAGCATGCACGATTGACTGAGTGAAACTGTTATCTATTGTTTCCACGATTCTGAGACGTGTTCCGATTCTAAAGGGAAACAAAGTGTCATGTTTATGCGGTTGCCAGAAACTACTCCCTTCTTGTTCTCAAGGAGTTTCTAGTGGCCTCTGAGCTAGCTGGCACAAGTAATTAAGTTTAATATACTCGATAGGGACATACCGACCTCAGTCCTATGTCAAGCCTATAGGGTATATTATTCCAATGCGCAGAGGCTATTAGGGAAATAGGAACTACACTACATGGCGCCCAAACGTTTGGTAAGGCAGTAATTTAACGCTAGATACTGAGTAACTCAGTCGTGCTTTTCTCTCAGAGACCCCTACTCATATACTCCATAAGACGTCTGGAGTGGGTAGGGTTAAATATCCGCCAAAACTAAATAGGACAAAAAAAAACTATATATTAGTTGTTTGGTTTGTTCAACGTTGAAGGATACAGTGTTCCAAAAATATTGTGCACCTTATCTTTTGTTTCCTTGAAACTTGTTCTACATTTTTCAAAAAACAAAAATGTCCACACGCGGGGACAATAACACCGGGGACGGTGTACCTGCGGCTGACCCAGTTGTAGCAGTTTTTAACTTTACAGGTTTAAATGAAACCGAGGAGGGTGTTATAGACATCCATCCAAACTTAAGAAGAGCCATCACTCTAAAACTTATAAAACACGGCCTACCACCAAGAGGCGGTAGAGTAGTTTTCGTGATAGAGGCACACGAATCCTTTCAGACAGAGGTATTCTATTCATGGATAGTATTCCCTGAATCAAATCCAGTAACAAAACTGTTTCACTTCTACAAAGAAGATGAACCACCAGAGGAATATATTCCTTTCGAGGATATTGAAATTCCACTAACATACCAAGAGCATCAGCTCTGGTTTAAAGGCGCCCTAAAACATCACAGAAACATCACCAGGCTCGGTCCACTAGGTAGACCAGGAGCAACATGGCCGATTCTAGCCGGCTACACACCTCATCCTGACATTGAAGAGATGTCAGACGAGGAATTACTTACTCAACTTACAGAGTTAATAAAAATTTACAGACAATTGGTCCAATATGTCATGTGGACTTTCACAGTCCAATCACCATTGACCATTCCAAATCAAACTCCTCAACAGGGGAATACACTAATAATTACTCCACAGACTTTATACGCAGTCATGGGTAAAATGCCCACAAAACTTGAGCAAATTCCATTCTGGATAGCTCAAAAAATTACTCAAATAGAAGCAGTATTTCCTAATACTAGCCCTTATGAGAAACACAGAATCCTAACAATCTGTTTACCAAAGGGGATCACACCACAACTGGAAGACTGCACCACTTGGGGCTCAGTCTTTGCTGCCATCTATACTAAAACACATGGTGTTCCATCAATTGCAGTAATACCAGATGTCCTGAAACAAATTCAAAACGAATACGGGGCAGAGCCTGCTCTGAATTTAGGTATGAAATTACTGAAAAACTTCGACCAGGTCTCAACAATAATATTATCTAATATTAAAGGGGAGGCAGCAGCAGTGGTGATCCGCCAACGATTAAGGGAAATCGATGTTACAGAACATCAAACAGAACTACCCAGAATAATAGAACAATCTTATGCAGAATTAGGCAGAGATAGTTTGGGTGGAGGACCATTGAAGGCAAAACTATCTGAAAGTCCTGAGAAGGACTCTATTAAACAAACTCCTACATCTTCTAAAAAGAAGTGGGAAAATAATAAACAAAATTCAAACGAGAAACGTTCTCAATCCCGAGGTAGGTCTCCTCAAAAGGAGCCCTCTGAAAGGAGGTATAACCTCAGGAATAGGGATAATTTAAAAAGCCTGACAGGTATCAAGATACTGATACACGTTCCTCTCGTACCTTTCAGATATCGTCACAGACATCGGAAAGAAGAGGACGGTCAGAACATAGAGAAGAACGCGTAAAATCGAAAGACGACAAACACGTTCCAAAAAATAAATCAAAACCTCAATTCTCAAAAAAGAAAGTAGCAGGTCTGAAGATCAGACATGCCGAGGATACTGAGAACACAACTCAAGAACAGAGAATGGGCTCAGACAATGCTGGACAGTGCGGCAGAAGTCACAATAGCTCACCAGAACCTGAAGGAACTTCTGGAGACAGTGGTCTTGAATGAGTACATCACAGTAGAGACTGTAGACACCAGGGTTAGTACTCCACAAAAGTTATATGAAATAACACTCCGAATGGAGGGTGACATACCAAGAAAGGTGAAAACTCTCTTTTGGGAGAAACTTTCAAGGGGTTATGATATACTTCTAGCAGAAAAAGACTGGCCAACACAATTTGTCAGGGAGTGCCCACATGGTGAGGACATTATTATGCCTGCCTTCTCCAACCATATTCCAATTCATCTAAAATATACTTATGCCAGGAAATGGGCAGTTGCCCAGGCCCCAGCATTATATAAAAATCATGTAGGATGGGATGAGGACTCACCTCACCATAAAACACATTTAAAAAATGAACCTACTGCACAAAGGCAGTACCCAATAAAGCAAGAAGCTAAAAAACAGGTCAGGGAGATCTTAGATCAACTTGAATTTCAAGGGGTGATTGAAACATGCACCTCTTCATTGAACAATCCTTTGTTTCCTGTCTCCAAACCAGACAATACATATCGTCTAGTTTTGGATTACAGACACTTAAACACTTGTTCAAAAACATTTGCAGTGCAAAATGCACATAGTACAGCATTAATGAATAACATTGTGCGTAAAAGATATAAAACCACATTGGACATCTCAAATGGTTTCTTTTGTCAAAACATAGCCCCTGAAAGCAGGTACTTAACAGCTTTCTCAATAATGGGGACCCAGCGTCAATTTTGTCGACTCCCACAAGGGTTCAAGAACAGCCCGGGGTTATTCTCAGCGAGGGTAACAGAGTTACTACAAATTTATGATAATGAGGCATTGTCATATGTCGATGACATCTATCTGACAGACGATGACCTTGATAGGCACTTGAACAGGGTGAGCACCATTATATTGGGCTTCGCCTCTGAAGGCTATAAGTTCAACTTTAAAAAATCCAGAATTGCCCATCTCAATGTCCTTTTTCTAGGATATGAGCTTTCAAGTGAAGGCAAAAGCCTGGCAGCCAACTTTTTAGAAAGGTGTGCGCTGCTCCAACCTCCTAAAACGCTGAAAAATGTACAATCCATCCTGGGTTTCCTAAATTTTGGAAGAACTTACATTCTAAATTACGCAGAAAGGGTTAAACCTCTCTACACATTAATCAAACCTGATTTTTCAATCATAAATTGGACACAGGAACACACAGAAATCTTGCGTTCACTCCAAGCTAACATGTTAGCAACAAATCACTTACAAACACGCGTAAGTCAACGCAATTTGGTGATCCGAATAATTTCGGGTCAATGCGGATTCACCTACTTAACATTTAATGAGGGTGAAAAGGTACCAATAGCATACAAATCACATTTGTATACACAAGCAGAAATGCGCTTCACTTCAACTGAAAAACTACTGACAGCAGTTCAAACTGCAGTAGCAAAAGAAAGAGCTCTAGCCCAAGGGAAACGCATTATTGTCCTAACCCCAGTACCGGCCTTAGAGGCGGTAACTAAAGCGAGCATTCCAAATGCTAAAGCATTACATCCTAGATGGATACAATGGGTTAATTCTCTTGCTGCAACAGATGTTGAATATGCTTTTGATCTTGATTTAAAAACACAAGCGTTCCTGCAATATGAACATGAATGTCCTCTGCCCACTGAAATTCTGCCTCTCGATCAGTATGAATTTATAATTTACACTGACGGATCCGCACAACCCGCTACAGGGAGTAAGCAAGCTTACAGTGCAGCGTGCGCAATCATTAAAGGTCGCATGCGCAATGGTAACTTCAGACCTATGGTCACTAAAACTCAATCTCTAGGAGATTGCACAGCTCAGCGAGCTGAACTACAAGTATTCAAACTGGCACTTGAAAGTACAGATCGCGAATTCCCCAAACTAATAGTGTGCGATTCTTTCTACTGTGTACAGTCGTATAATGAATATATACAAAATTGGCTTGAAAATGGGTTCAAAGATGCAAAAGGTGGCACAATAAAGCATAAAACGCTTTGGGAACAAGTAGTTCAGTTAAAAAGTGAACTACCAAAGGCTCACGTGATACACACACTGAGTCATCAACGTGATGGCGTTCACGTTGCAGGGAATTCATTGGCTGACGAAGCCGCAAAGGGGGCTGTTCAGACGGCTTCCGTAGCTGCAATCACTCGTTCAAAAACAAGAATAGACAGTGAGATAATGTTGGCTGTCAATGCTACGAGCAAAGGCAGTGGTGCAGCGTTACCAAAAAAGTTTCCACTCAATACTCTTATGTAATTGATGCGAACAACATTCCTTTTGTTCGAATCCCTGGAGTGGGGGATAGGGTAATTCCAAACAAGGAACGTAGATTAGGACTAATCCTAGCAGCACACGAAGGGATAGCCTCTGCCCATGCAGGTATTTCTGCAACAGTATCTTTACTGAAACAAAGATATTGGTGGCCTGGCATTAGGAAACAGACCAAGAACTATGTTCTGGAATGTGAAATTTGCCAACAGATGAAAGTCTCCACAGTGAAACGTCCTGCGCAGACACCCTTGTTAATTTCAGACAAACCATTAGCTTGTGTTTACCTGGACCACTGCGGTCCCTTGCAAAGGGACGGTAACTATAAATATATAATGGTCACAGTGGATTCATGCTCTAGGTTCCTATGGATATGGCCTCAGCGCTCGGCTGACGCTCGAACTGTTATAAAAGATTTGCGAGTCTTTATCGGCACATACGCAATAGGTACGCTAGATTCTGACCAGGGCCCTGCGTTTAGCTCTCGGGCTTACAAAGAAGCCATGGCCAGTCTGGGCGTTGCATTGCGGTACTCCTCTCCGTTTCATCCTGAGGGAAATTCTGTTGTGGAAAGGAAAAACCAGGACATAAAGCAGTCTATAACAGCTAGGGTATTAGGTTCGGGTGATGGGTGGGTCAAACATCTTTATGGGGTCCAACGCTCATTAAATAATTTGCCAAGAAGCTCTCTAGGGGGGGTCACTCCATATGAGGTCCTATTTGGGACAAGAATGTGGGTTCCTGATCTCGAATGTAAAGGCACAGTGGTGGAAAATAAACCCTTTGATATCAAAGATCGTTTGGCTGTTTTACAGGATCTAAATGAACTAAGATCAAAACAAAGCAACGTGTTCCTGCAGCCAACCACCACTGGGGAAAAACCGGCAGTCCCAGCAAGGCCTGTCTGGATTCCAAAAGTTGGGGATCTAGTCAGAGAGAAGATTGCGGACAAGAAGGAATTTGGACCTTCTTACAGACAACCAGTACCTGTCCTAGCCATACACTGAACAAGAACAGTACTTCTGCCGCCCCTTGCTGGAAAAAAGGAGAAAAGATTTGTGTCAATCGACCTCATCAAACCACAGTATGTGGCCATTACTAAATAGTAGGCCTCGTGGACTCCGACCTAGTAGCAGACGCACTCCTCTCGCTACTATCCAAGAGGTTCAGACTGAAAGATTGATAACCATCGAGAATTCAGCAGTAACAGATGAAGGACTGTGCAACAATGATATGGAACTCATCCCTCTTGAAACTCAAGTAACAGTTCGTCCAAATACACCTGTCTACACCAATGTAATAAGTGATCAACTGGTTCCAGCGATTTCTACAAATCCTGATGCAATTCCAACAATTGACAGAACTTCTTCTGGCTATTTCATTAACTTTGATACGTTTTCTGAGGATCTGAGTGAGCCTGAAACGTCGCCAGCATCAAAAACTTTTAAACAACAAGTACAAGACTTTTTTCATTTTTTGAGAAAGACTTATCTGGTTTCACCATGGATTGAACTATGGATTATTTCTGGAATATTTTTCTTTCTGCTTTGGCTAGCTTTGGTTATGACTATCAGCGTGCTTATAAATGGCAGATACATCCATTTGGACATTGAAAGTAGAGATGTGAATTTACTTTTAAAACCTCACAAATCATCCCATCGTGAAGCAAGAGACTTGTCAGCAGTGAAGATCACAGCCGTTCCTATACAGGATGGTATAGTGTGGGACAAAACAGATTTCGATATCTTCGGCCCTACGGAACTTTTGAACATTCCACATTTATTTAAGATTTCACTAAGTGATTTTGTTTCATCCAGTACCTATTCTGATGATTGGGACTTTGAAACTGTAAATGATATGATGTTTGACCTAGAAAAGTCTGCTGCATTTTCTAATAATGAATATTTAGAGGGTTCATCAGACTATGAACAGCTGTATTGCTATAACCACTATGGTCATCATTTTTTGCATAAGTCTGCAACACCTAGAAATGTGTTTATGTTTACCCAATGGGAGCATTGTCCTACACCACCAAAAGGTAGTTCAAAAACGTTTGTTAAAAAGTTTCCATATTTTTCAGGATACAATACATCTGAACAAAGAAAGGAGTATCACTCAAAGACAGAAGACTGTCTATATGGTGTATATGGTGTTGGGACAGAGACACAGGGAAGGTGATTATCCTTTTCTAAAAAGACCCCTCACTCACCAACCTAGTTGGTGACATGCTTCATCATTAGGGTCCCACCCGAATAGCCGAATGCTATCCGGGTGTGCTGCGACACCTGATTACAGTGGAGCTGGTTGTTGTGTGAAGTGAGAAGTGAGTGACTTAATCGTGTGGTTTAAAAATTGGCCAGATATGACCCTTTGAAAGCCTTTATTCTGGGGTAACTGGACAATATTAAAAGTAATATGATGCCAAGAGGGTTAAATTGACCTTCCGGTATCTCTTGATAAAAATAAGTGCAGTGAAGAAGTGCATTAAACGGTCCGTTTAATGATGAAGCATGTCACCAACTAGGTTGGTGAGTGAGGGGTCTTTTTAGAAAAGGATAATCACCTTCCCTGTGTCTCTGTCCCAACACCATATACACCATATAGACAGTCTTCTGTCTTTGAGTGATACTCCTTTCTTTGTTTGGATTATTAGACTTTAAGGGGACCAGGAGTATCTTCCCCCCCCCTATTTTGGGAAAATCCCTTCCTCTCCTTTTGTTTTGTATACAATACATCTGATCCAGAAACATTTTACTATAAAAATGTAAACAAAACAGGACTGAAAATTATGTTAACAAATACAAAACAGATTTACTCTGCAGCATTTATTGCCCAACTGTCTAGACATGGTTTCGACTTGTGGAAAGACACAATAGACACAAAATCTGTCTGGGGTACTAAAGATTGGCAAGTGCAGGGGATAGAAGCTTTGTTTAGAGCCTGTATCATCCCTCAGCAAATAATGTTTTTGAATGACATTGTGCATCAAACGTCTTGCCTTGGTTTAGCCAAGATCAAAGACATGAAAACACCTTCTGTACCAACACCTGCCAGTAATAACAATACACAGGCAGAGGTTACAGTTGACACAATACTACAAATCAACAGAACAAATCCTAATTGGAGAAAATGGTTGATCTGGCCCACAGACACAAACATCTGTCAAGAAAGATTCCTGAATAAAACACAGGGGTTTACTATTCATAGGCCAGACCCACGATACGTCCAAAGACAACATCCGGGGGTAGTAACAACATACAGTGTATGAAAATTATGCCTCGATTGGCTGCAAAACTCTACACTTAAGGATGTGAAACAACGCTTATCTTTACTTAAAGAGGACGCAGACCTTAGGGAATTCTTGCTTGGACCAAGAAAACCGCGTCAAAAACGTTTCATATATGCCGGCATCTATGCTACTTATAATGAAGCATGGAAGGTTTCACAGGCAGAGGCCGCAGAACGAATACGTGAACTTGATAGTATTAACTTAGAGAAAACTCTCACTGTGGTCGACAACGGGTTAACAACTTTGTCATCCAGAATGTATTCATTGGACAACATTGTATCCTCTGCTATTGACATACTGGAACAAGATTTAGCCATGTTACAACAAGGCCAATCTCAGTTACGTTCTATTATGTTATTAAGCTGGACGCTGCAATCTTTGCGTGCGGGCTATGTGCCTTGGTGTTTTATCAACACGTCGGCTCTGTTTTCAGAATACAATCTAACTGATAAACAGATCGAACTGGCACAAAGAGGAGCAAAGTATACAGTGCTGAGCATTGAAAAACTGGAAAAATTACCATCCACAGTGGCAGAAAAACCAGCTACAGAATGGCTTGTTCATGGCAAAATCACTCTGCCCGTCACTACTTTTCAGTTTCAGTATTGCCTCAAACAAATGCAAGCAGGCAAATATGAAAGGTTGTGTAAAGAATACATTAAGACATCCTGGAATTTACCCTACACAGTAGTCAAGAACAATTTCCCTCTGGGTATATTTCACAACACAACACCAAACCACTCTTCCCTTCCAAACTATCACCAAGGCATAACACCATCAAGGGCTCGATACATCCACAATATAAAAATGTTTTATTAAAATTTCAAATATTCATGAGCATAAAATCATTGTACATAATAAAAAAAGATAAAATTATACAATCACAAAAGATTTTTCAATTAATCATACGGAGAATTTGCTAGAAAATTCTTTCTAATCATCAAACATAGCAAAAAAAGCAAAACATTGGATCAAAATCATCTGTGAACTATTAACCACCTAATACAATTGATATTAACAATTTCACAAATGTCACCACAATCTCTAGTTCGCCTTTTCAAGTTGGCGTCGACGCGTTTCGGTGGATATCTGTATTAAAAACCACCTTCCTCAGGACAAAGATGTTATCTCTCCCACATACACAAATCGATCTGTTGCGGATCAGGATACTCATCTGACTGTAGCCGCAAAACAGAATATTTGAAGGCCACAATACTGGGATTAAAATCTCACTATAAGGCATCCAATTCAAATAAATGAGTCAATCTCAAAATTTCAGCAATCCTCAAAATACAGATCTCGTTGTGCTTCATAAAATCCTACCGCTTCAGAATATATGACAGTGTTTGTCATGGAATATTTGTAGATACATTCTCCATTACTTAGTTAAAAACACGATGGCTTCACGATTTCCTTAAAGCCTATCTTCTTTTTAGGTTCACTTTCTATGACCCAATCAAGAACTACGTGTTTTTTCTTATTCAACGCAGTATGGGCAAAATTCGGGGCACACAACCTCCGAAGAAAAAGGGTCTCTGTCACGCACCACTGAGAGTGGTCATAGAAAGTGTACCTAAGAGGAAGATAGGCTTTAAGGAAATCGTGAAGCCATCGTGTTTTTAACTAAGTAATGGAGAATGTATCTACGAATATTCCATGACAAACACTGTCATATATTCTGAAGCGGTAGGATTTTATGAAGCACAACGAGATCTGTATTTTGAGGATTGCTGAAATTTTGAGATTGACTCATTTATTTGAATTGGATGCCTTATAGTGAGATTTTAATCCCCGTATTGTGGCCTTCAAATATTCTGTATTGCGGCTACAGTCAGATGAGTATCCTGATCCGCAACAGATCGATTTGTCTATGTGGGAGAGATAACATCTTTGTCCTGAGGAAGGTGGTTTTTTATACAGATATCCACCGAAACGTGTCGACGCCAACTTGAAAAGGCGAACTAGAGATTGTGGTGA
Organism: Calotriton arnoldi; assembly: GCA_963921515.1. Classification (NCBI taxonomy): domain Eukaryota; kingdom Metazoa; phylum Chordata; class Amphibia; order Caudata; family Salamandridae; genus Calotriton; species Calotriton arnoldi. The sequence continues at coordinate 1,304,819 of CAWUFW010002028.1, forward strand.
CATTTGTGAAATTGTTAATATCAATTGCATTAGGTGGTTAATAGTTCACAGATGATTTTGATCCAATGTTTTGCTTTTTTTGCTATGTTTGATGATTAGAAAGAATTTTCTAGCAAATTCTCCCTATGATTAATTGAAAAATCTTTTGTGATTGTATAATTTTATCTTTTTTTATTATGTACAATGATTTTATGCTCATGAATATTTGAAATTTTAATAAAACATTTTTATATTGTGGATGTATCGAGCCCTTGATGGTGTTATGCCTTGGTGACAGTTTGGAAGGGAAGAGTGGTTTGGTGTTGTGTTGTGAAATATACCCAAAGGGAAATTGTTCTTGACTACGGTCTAGTTGGTGCCCTACCCCTTTGGTGGTTAAGGGGCCCCTCTCATCTGTTTTGTGTACATTTACCCTACACATACAGATGTTAGAGTGGGGATCGTGAAGTGTTTCTGAGCGGTACACACTGTGAAAGTGCACTAAGCGGTTCACTAATTTGTCAGGACATTTCTTTACACAGGGCTTGTAATGGTTCTGTGGCAAATTTGTCCTGCCACCAGCAGGGTACACCAGCTACTGTGATTAATCCAACGTTTGGCCAACTTTCTAATGGGAGTTACCTCATGTTGAATGATCAGAGTTGCTGTGGCATGTTGCCAGGCATCCCATATCTAGTAACGGTGGACTCCAGGGTCACTTGCTGTATGCAAGTATTGTTCCCCCCAATAGACACAGTCAGGGAGTCGCCTCTATGGCCTTCGTTGAATGTTTCTTTTATACGATTTGATACTTTAAGCAGAATGAAAGCCATGCTTATACAACAAACAGTGCCTCTGACCTCGGCCAAAGAAATCTATGATTTACAAGTTGCAAGGACTTCGGCTGAGATACAGGCTTTAATTCGTACAAACTGCCCTATACATTTTGTAGAAATGATGGGACGTATCTTTAACATGTCTGATACGAGCGGAATTGTACATGTATTTAAGACCATCTGTTCCGGACTATTAGCACCTTTCCAGGCTGTCCTTGGAATCATCCCAAACTTCGCACATTCGGTGTTTGGTGGTGTGCCGTTAATTCTAGCACTTGTTGCAGGAATTCTATTTCTATTCCTACTATTACGCTATGGCAAGCCTATTCACCAACATCACTCCGTGCGATGTGGAGAAAGCTCTCCTTGAACGAAAGTGCCGTGAGCAAATAGTACAGCTTTTGGGCATGCCTCGTCTACGGGAACTTAATACAACATGGTTCCTGTCATTCAGACCAATCTGGCAAGATTGTATCTTACCTGTTCTACGCTGCCTGTTTTACGGTGAAGAATGCGTGCTAGACACTTGACTAACACTCCCATCAGTCATGCTAACGGATATCGATACTCTGCTGGACCCGATAACGGCCCATGCTCTGTGTTGTCCCCAGAGGCTACCAATCCTGATGACGGCATTCATTGAGATCTCACAGACGCTTCCGGCAGCTGCTGAGGTACGAGATGGATCAACAGGCACACAGGTAACAACGGACGCGAACATTGCTGCGGCATCTCATGCTGGAGGCGATGTTTCTCATCTCTGTGCAATTAACCTTCTGAACGAAGTGTTCCAAATGTCACCAACTTCGGTGGACGATATTTTGGCTACGGAAATAGATGATCTCATGTTTACGCCAGACCCATACACTGACTTTGATTCGGCTCACAGTGTACCAGGGAAGCAATGAAATTTGGCCTTCATATTTTCAAAACTTGGAACTTTTCCCAAAATTGAACTTTTTTCTTTTTAATTTTTGAAAATACATGGCAAAACAATCTGCTTACAGTAGAACTAGTCTTATAAAACGGACTTCTTTGAACTCTTCCAGGGACACATTGTCACCTTACTTGTCTAACATTTCATTTAATACCATGATATGCAATGGCTTTGATTTTTGAAAACTTATCAACCATTTCATCATATGTATATATTTCTGTTTATTCATTCATGTTGCATATATTTCAATTATATGCTTTTAAACTTCTTTTAATACGCTTTTAGAAATGTTTTTAGCAACATGTGGTACTCAATTTAATTTTTAGCATTAAGGGCCAGAATTTCAGCGTTTGCGATCGCTATTTGGCAGCGAGCAATGTAGGTAAGTTGAAACCTACTAGCAAAATAAGGAATCGCAAAATTGCGATTCCTTATTTTGCTCTTGCATTTAAGGAATCGCAAATTGCGATTCCTTAAATGCAATGTAAGTAGCACAAAAGAAAGTGCACTTTAGCCTTAAGGAATCGCTAATTACCACCAACTTCAAGTTGGTGGTAATTAGCGATTTCCTTTAAAAAGCACTTTTTGCTTTTTTAAGTGCCATGTGGCACACATTCATGCCCTTAGGGCATGTATGTGCGCCACATGTGCACACATGCACATTTCAGGGGTGCAACAGGGTGTCCTTTTGGAACCCTGGCACCTTTGAAGTGCGCCCGCAATTTGCGAGTGCCTCTTGGTGACTCGCAAATTGCGGAGCAATTCCTATTCATTCCTATGGGCCTCTTGGCCCATAGGAATGAATGGGAAGGTATTCCTTAATTGCGAATCGCAATTTGCGATTCACAATTAAGGAATATTAAGGAATCGCTAAAAATATTGCGATTCCTAACTACATGGCATTTTGCGATTCCTTAATAGCGATTCCCTAAAAATCGCTATTAAGGAATCGCAAACATGCATTTACCTACATCTGGCCCTTAATGTTTAGCATTTAGTATTATAGTTCATTCGAAAGTGGAGTGGGTGTTGTATTCCGCTTTAGGTGTCCGTATATAGGTTTTCCTGACATGTCCTTATATAGGCACAATTCGCATTGCCCTTATATATGCATAGAATCCCAGTCCTTATTTAGGCATTAGCCGTGCACTCCAAATACAGGCATGGTCACCGACATCCGTCCACCCTAACGTCACAACGAGTTCTTAGAAACCAGACCCTTAAGCTCTCTGGAGTTCCCCTAGCACAGGATTATTGATTTCTCCAAGAACTCATCTATTATGTATGAACCGTTATACCTTAAGGGTTCATTCCTGACGTCTTCCTCTGTCCGACTTCACGTCAATGCTAACATTCCAAGACACCTACCAGGTATAAATATACCTTCCCTTGCCCAAGCAAGTTAGAGGAGACCTCGACTTCAGAGGAGCCCATATCCCGGCCTGACGCACTGAGAAGACGCTGTCATTCCTGCACGCAGAAGAATCCAGCTTCCAGTGTTCTGACTCCTTCGCGGGGTGTTAGAGTTCCAGATCCGGCAAGAGATTCCCACCTCTCTCATTCTCAAGGTATGGAGCTGACTAGAACCTAGAGGGCCTCTTGGCATACTAGACTTAACATACTCTTAGTCTACCATACTAGAGAATACTCCATCTACTTCTTACCTTTCCCTACACCTAGACTAGGTTAGGTACATTGGGGTAGAACTAGCTTAGAGACGCATCGTATGAGTACTCGCATTTTTAGCTCATGTTATTTATGTACGTGAATATATGCTAAAAGATAATGCTAGCGCAGTATTATTTATTTCTACTGCTTACGCTGTATGTTATATATCTTGCATACTGTCTTGTGATCATAACAGCACATATCTCTTACACGAGAAACAAGACTGTTCAATAAAACCCTTTTATTGAAACGCCCGTCTTTCCTTTCTGTGTAACTCTGTAGAAACTAAGCATGCACGATTGACTGAGTGAAACTGTTATCTCTTGTTTCCACGATTCTGAGACGTGTTCCAATTCTAAAGGGAAACAAAGTGGTCATGTTTATGCGGTTGCCAGAAACTACTCCCTTCTTGTTCTCAAGGAGTTTCTAGTGGCCTCTGAGCTAGCTGGCACAAGTAATTAAGTTTAATATACTCGATAGGGACATACCGACCTCAGTCCTATGTCAAGCCTATAGGGTATATTATTCCAATGCGCAGAGCCTATTAGGGAAATAGGAACTACACTACAGGTCCAAGCTGAGGTGGCAACGTGTGCGAAATAAGGATGGATTGGGATGCAGCCCGAGTGATTATCAGTGGCTGAGATTAGTTCAAGCATTCCATTCAGCACTGTTTTTTATACAAATGGAGAGAGTAGCCATAGTAGCCTGTTATTTGCAGGCACATCCCAACTTCCCATCTAGGATATAGATATAGCAGTGTAGCTTCAGACATATAACTTCCAAGTAATTGACAGATCAGGAGTCAGCAACCCTGTGAATTATTTGTCGAGGCACCCCCGACCAAGGGGTAGAGGAGTGTCTTAATGGGATGATGACACCTAGGACTTCATTTGTTTGGTCATGAAAGGCGTGTGCCTCAAAACAATAGATCTGGAAGGAATTAGAACAGTGTCACAAAATGATGAGTGCATACAGAAGGTTGTGAAAGCCATGCAACACCACCAATGGAAAGACTTTTTGAGAGACTCTAATAGGTGGGGACTGACAGACAGACCAATGATAACACATCTGTGGAGAGTGAGAGACGAACTCAGCCTCAAGAGAGAACGTATTTTCCCGAGAGGGTTATATATTGTGGTGACAATGCTGCTCTGGAAGCAGGTTACAAAGCTTGCCCACCAATGACATTAAGGAGTTACGAAGACAAAGTCCTGGCTAAGAGAACAATGATGGTTCCCAGGGATGGATGGGGCAGTTGAGATATTTAAAGCATGCCATGATTGCCAAGTGACCAAAGCGGCTGCCTGCAAAGTTCCCATGATATCAGAATAGCTGTACTGAACATCTTCGACCAAAATCAGTATGGAATTTGGAAGCTTCCCAGACAGCAGACTAACAAAAGTAATGGTAGATGGACACTCAAAATTTCAGATTGTGGGAGTACTTTTGTCCACGTTGGTCCAAAAAGTATGCCCTCTGTTGGAAAAGATTCAGGCTGCCTACAAACATTAAAACAGACAGAGAGCCGCATTTAAAGAATATTTAGATCACCTGGAGTTAAGCATCAGAAAGTAATGCTACAGTGGCCACAAGCCAATCGAGAAGTGGAGTGATTCATGTGTGCACTGAACAAGACCCTCTGCATTGATGTAAAAAAAAAGGAGAAGAATTGTGTTTGCGCCACTTTCTAAGGGTGTATTGTAATATGCCTCACAGCACTATGCAGTGCTCGCAATGGTGTTTATGTTGAAAAGACAGATGCACAATGGCATCCCAGAGGGACCCACACGGCACTCTGAGCCTTTGGATGTCACAGGGACCGAACAGCGATGGAAGGACACCAACAATGGCGCAAGCTGAACCCGGAGGATCCAAGGATCCCAGATTCGGGCGGGAGATCAGGTGCTGGTAGGAAGTGACACCCTGGCTGGAATTTCCGGACACCTTTTGAATGTGGTTTGTGGACAGTGGAAAGAATAAAAGGCACAATGATATCCACAGCTCGTGGAGCAGAAAAGATAATGCAGAACATTTCCCGGTGTAAGAGGATAGAAACAACAGACGTGAGGGAGAAAAACTGAAGGAAACCCTGGACCTTCTGGAAGTGCCAACGACCTGGTCACACACTCCATCGATGGCAAGGGGGATCCCAGAGCCCTGCTGACTCAGCGAGTGAGTGGGTGTACAAACAAAAGGGAAGAGCCAAGAGCACATGTGGAAGAAAGAATCACAGAGAAGAGAACCCCAAATACAACCCTGAATCAAAGGCCAAATTCATTTTCTAGTCAAGTCCTACGAGACAATGTCTGCAGTTGCAGCAGGAGTGTCGGGCATAATGAAAATACCATTCATAATAAACCTGAAGTGGGGAGGGATGTAGGAAGACACCAGGCCCTCAAGGATGTAAGGGGTACTCAGTATGCACCCTAGTGGCGAATGGGTTTAATAAAGGGGCTTGTGACCACTCAGGGTCACTCCCACATTGCGAGTGTGATGCGTGGAGTCCCCTCTGCATCACTGCACTCCAGGGCCCTGATGGGCGATCTTACAGGAGCCAGAGACCACGGTTGGCTCAGCTTCGGCTCTGGCTCGACTATCACTGTTAAGTCGTCGGCTCGCTCACCTCTAATATTATACTTGGGAACACCTTAAGTATCTTCTACGGCTACAATCCGAATAAAAAGTGCGCAGCTTTCATTTTTAGAACTAACCAGTAAAGGCCAAAGTACGTGACTCGCGGAACAGGAACCCTGTCTAAATAAACATATCTTTAAATCTATTCTAGAAATGGATAGTACCAAATTATTTGAAGCAGGCAGGTAGCAAGACTGCCTAATACTTACATTTTACTTGGGTTTAATCCCAGCCTTTTCCCCTACAATTCCTAACTCAATTAACTGTTCACTTAAAAAGCAGCTCTACCTTTAAGTCAACAACGTGGGGATTTTATTGTGTGCCAATTGGACAAATCATGTTCTCCCTCCGGCTGCTTTGCCATATTAGGTTTGGCCAGTGAACTTGAAGATAGTTTGATATTTATAATCTAAAGCAGACGGAATTGTTAAAACAGCCACGGGGAATTTCAACATTCCAATTACGCTCCAGATAAAAATAATTCCACCCTCAATCAAATCATTTAAAGTTCGTTTCGTACCAGAGGAGCCAGCTTCTGAACAATGCAGCTCAATTAGAGATTGCACTGACATCGAAAGTGGCCTGTCCAAGGTCACACTCAGTGTCCTTGCTGACACGGTAGGACCTTGGCTTGAACCATGGACAGCGACTCAAATTTTACTTCTTGTCAATGTTCCATCTTCCCTGTATTGTGAGCAAAGCAATCAGAAAACCCTGTTTTCTACCATCCACAAATAAAGGCAGTAAAAAGAAGAGAGCGAGAATGCGCGTTTACCTCACAGGTATCATCAACACTAAAGATGCTGAGTTAAATGACTTGTTTGGGGGCGGGAAGGTGAGAAGCCAGTGCCTGGCTAAACTTGAAAGCGCCCAGGAGAAAAAAGAAATACGACTTTAAATAATTTATTTGGAGAAACAGTCAGTGAAGAGGAACAAATAATCCTGAGCTAAAAGAATAGTGACCTTTGACATCACACTCCACCCCGCGCGCACACTTTTCGCTCCGGTACCTGCAGCCCCAGCCGGATTGCATTAGTGAAATTTTCATTTGATGGCATTTTAATATTCTGCCTTGATGACTTTTTAGCAACATTTACTTTCCGAGGTCTCGAGTGCTCCCTCCGAGGAAATGAAACATGTCAAAACCCATTACAAAAATCAAAATTTAAATACCTCGGCCACGTTAGGGCTTACACACAATCCCAGCAGCTCTTAAGCGGCGGCTCGCAGACACTCACTCGCCTGCTCAGTCGGTAATGAGTACATCTGATGAAGCGTTCCGGGGTCACGGAACATACGTTACTGAGCTAACTTAACCCATCGATTGCTTGTGCGCCGAGGAGCCCTGGCATTCTATTTAAATATAATGTTTGTATAATTTCCCTGTTTAGTAGGGAGGTGACTGTTTTTCACAATCAGAATACTGGCTGGAAATTCTTATCCTTAATGTGGTTGTGAGGGGAAGGAGCGCAGCTGACTCCAATGGCACAATGAAAGTGCATAGATAATAGTCTGTATGAAAGTCATTTCTATTTTTAATTGTACACTGAGTACCTTCAAGTAATGTGACAAGATAAAATACCTTAAACTGAATACCAAACAAAAACCCCGACTCTCCCTGGCCCTGCTTATGAATGCAGGGCTACATTTTGATCCTTGCACAAACAGGAGTATGCATATGGATCAGAATTAGGGATAACACGATTAGTCCCGCACCCCTCATGTCCCGCACCCCTCATGTCTAACCTGCAGACATGTAGCTAAAGTAATCATAGAGATAAACTCATCCAATCATTTGTTTCTAATAATTAATGTGCGTATTTCACCAGGGTCTTCATTCAGTATATTCGGAGATAGGTTCAGTAAGTAAATATATTTGCATGTAGTTTTCTATTATCTGTGTGTCAACTCGGAATATAAGATTTTTTGTTGTTGTTGATTTTTTTTACCATATCTATCAAATTCCACACCCCGGGGTGTCCAGACACAGTAAACACCTCACCCCATTCCGCCCCATTTTAATTAATCTAGATCCCAGTGTGCAGTAACCAGGGATTCCAATAGTCTTTTTCCTGCGATTTTAATTTGTAAGTTGCAGCAGGACTTATATCAGCTAAACCTATCCTTTGCCGAGCTCCATCTTCACCCCCACAGCAAACTACCTGCACATTCTGCATAACTGCTCAGACATGTGTGTATTGCCAACTCCTCCAAAACTGACTGCTGTGACACAGATACGCATGAGAATGCATAAACGAGTGCCTCCTTGGTGGCCTGATGCATATTAAGCTGGTAGTTATGTGGGGGCAGTAATCACGCCAGCCCTCTCCAACATGCCACTTGGGGCATTCATCTTTGAATTATAAGCAGAATTTACTTCAGACAGGGAATGCTTGTGCACTGCAGTGAAAATGGGTGAAACTCAGCATTTTGTTAAATGCATAATGTGCCAAATCCAACAAAATAATTTCTTAACTAGAGAGATTATTATTTCTGGAAAAAGCCACACCTAGGTGCATTTGTGAATTGGTAACTACAAAATAATCATAGGATGGTCTGGTATTCGCAGTGGTAAGTCCCTCTGCTTATTGCTAGCTTTCTACATACACCCCCCAGATAACTCACCAGTAATAGCCAACCAGGACTTCTCAACATTCTCCCTCCTTTTTTTGAGTGAGGAGACATAGACCTCTCCCTCATAGAGACCGTAAGCTCTCAGTCTCATTCCTATTCAAGATCTTACTACCAGGTGACTGGACATATACTGCTTCTTCTTACCACAGTAGTAACAAATCTGTGCTGCAGGCCAGCCTTAGCTAATGCCTTATCAGAACGCAGATCAGAATGCAGACTAAAAGATTTAAGGAGGGACGCTTCAGTTTCAAGGTGTCACACTGAAGATATTGTGTTAACTTCAAACCAAAGGATCAGTGTGGAATTGGCCTTGTTTCCACATGAGTTTGCGATATTGGATTTTGTTACAGTCATCAGGTTCTATAGATATAGCAGACACATTCTCAACCAAATAAGGCTGACATATGCATTTACGTCTTCTTCTGGGGCCTAGATGGCTGTGGCAGCATGAGAGTCGAGGGTTCCATTCAGTCTGTGCCTGGCAACTTTGTATGTTGGTGAGTTGCTTCACTGTTGGTCAGTTTGCATCTAGCCTACATCTGCTGTGCACCTTTCTTGTCCCGTACCCGCTCACTCTGTCCTTTCCCCAGTGTTTGTGCTTGTATTTTTTTTTTACCCTCACATCTGCATTTTACTAGTGGCTCGCGGATGTCATAGACAGAGTTGAGGCATGAGATGATTGCATACTTGCCTTTCGACAGAATAGGGGAGGTCAGTGCACTTCCTGGTTGTGAATACAGTTGTCTACTCAAAATGTTATTTCACCAATTCCTGCATTTGTGTTCCATTGCCTTGTGACGATGGCCGGGGAGGCAAAGCCAGACCAGATATGGGCCGGCACGAAACCCCTACCGCCGGCGGGAACCCCAGAAGCACTGTGGGTAAAAGCCTGCAAAATAAGATAAGCGCGGATTGGACGCATTTTTTGAAATCACAAACCGCCCAATGGAGGAAGGAGGGCGGGGAGGCCAAGGAGGTCAAATGAGGGCATGGGCCCCTCTTGACCCCAATTGACCATTGCCTGATCACCTCGGAACCCACCCACACCAAAAGAATGCGGTCGCCACAGCCGTAGGGACAGTGGAGAAGGGTGAGGCGGAAGCAGCACAGAAAGAGACACAGAGGAAAGAGTAACCTAGGTAGAAGAGATGCTCAAACAGTGTCCTTGGGATGCCTCACGGCAGGGACATGGGGGAGCAGGTGACAGCACACAATGACAGCCAGAATAAATGAGCTGCTCTGACATTGTCCTTGGGATGCCACACAGCAGGGGCATGGGGAGCAGGCGAGTGGTCAGCAAGGCTCCAGGGTGGCGGAACGAGATTTGTGGCCCGAGTCGGGTCTGACAGTCACTCACAAGGTCCGTAGCAAGGTAAGCCTAAAACCTGCAGAACCCGAGACACCTGCAAAAGGGGCCATCAAGCAGGGTCAGTGTTGTCAGCCAGAAATAGAGGTAAAACCATAGGGACAATGATTTGACTGATAAGTGTGATATGTAACAAACAGACATGGGTCTCGAATGACCAAACAGTAAGTTGCAAAATGTATGATCCATGTTTCTTTAAATAAACTGCGGCCTTTATGCACCATAAACTGTGGTCCCCTGAATGATTTGAAGGGGGCAGGATGCATGGTTCGGCCAGGGAGGAGGGGGAACTCACACGCCTTGGAGGGGTTTACCTTTTATCATTCTCCTTCGGAGGTGGCCAGCATGTGATTTCACTACCCCCGCCCGCTCCTCTCTTGTTGCCCTTATTCCCTCAGAGTCTTTGAAACCTGCTATTGTTTGTATCATCCCTGAGTGTAGAGGAAATCTGGGAGGCACAGGGTCAGCAGAGGGGCCTGTGTGCCCTCTTTGTTCATGTATTACTTAATATGCTAATAAGCCCACTCACAACTGCTGTATCAGCTAGGAAAAATAGGTGGTGGCAACATATTCCTTCATTTGAGACTGACCTCTGCACATTAGTGAGCTCACAAAGTCATGATGCCCTAATACACTCAGCTACAGTGGTCCGGAAGCAAGAACTAGATGGATGCAGCAATGGAGCCAAGTCCCAGTGTACTATCAATCACCTTCCTCTGTTGCACACACAATAAATTAAGGCATAAAGTAATAGCACAAGACGTGGCTTCTGTTAGCAGCAGTGACAGCCAAACGGAACATTGTAAGACTATGGGGGGCAGCAAATGTGCCGAGGTTGATCGACTGGGAAAAAGACTTGGATTGGTGCTGTCTCGCTAAGAAAACAATATACGAAAGTAGGGGGTGCCCCAAGAAGTGGGGAACATTTTGGGGCCCGTGCGAGACCTATCGGAGCGGAGGTGAGGGTGGGTGAGAGGGTGGGCTGAGCTGGGGGGGAGAGTCTGCGGGAGGGTCCTAGGTTTGTGTCCCGGGAAATGAGGCAATGTAATGAAATGTATATATTCCATTCCTGAATTTGCCCACAATGGTCTTGCCTATTATTAATTGCCGGTACTGAAGGATTGCACTGTTGTTTAATAAACAGAAGTTTAAAAAAAAAAAAAAAAAAAATACTACCAGATGACTTAGCTATTCTGCCACAGCCAGACAGTGTACTTCACTGGGAAAAAAAGAAACACACTACAAACTCACACACATTCTATCGGTCAAGCAATTTTTGTCTCACGTCATTCTTGAGCAACTGACATTCCAAAACACAATTGGCCTGATTCTCAAAGAAAGCTGGAAAAATCAAATGCAGAGATATCCACCAGAGGCTGGATGTCATTGTCCGACTTTCTGGAATTTAGAATCATTCCACAGAGGATGCCTGAAAAGTTGTGTAAGACACAGTTTCCCAGCTGTACTTCTGTTAAGGCCATGAGGCATTTCCCCAGTGGTGTAACAAAACTTGAGTGAGCCCCCCCTGCAAGGTAAATGGAGCCTCGCTCGGACTCAATCAGAAGCTCTCAGGCCATGGTAGTGTGCTGAGGTATCACAATAACATGAGACAGAACCTGTCACATGAATACAAGGTGCACTTGTCACCAGCCCAATCTAGTGGCGCTATACTATTTCATATACTTCATTCACAAATTAATACAATTTTAAAAGTCTAAACAAAGTACACATCAATGTATACCATCAGCATAAACCATCTTAAGTGTACTTCAATCGACGATTGTGCACATTTTATGCTTATTTGAACATCTTATACATCAAGCAATGAAATTGTATATACATGTTCATTTTATTTTTTCATTCTTTCAATTTTTCAATCCAACATTCCATGTGGTGTTTACATGTCCCAATGCATTTCGGGAAACCCTTCGTCAGGGGAACACTAAAAATAACAGAAATGATTTATAATCAAAATTTAACACAGAACAGTTTATGTCACTCTAAAGCTTTTCAGGGAGAGACCCGTAACCTGCAGGCACCAATACCTATGTGAATGAGTTTTTCAAGCTTAACACATGTGAGATTATGTGCATGATCACCTCTTTACACCTACCACAAAAAGACATATAACGATACCAGTGCACAAAAGAGACCAAATTGCCACTGAATGTAATGCATAAAGTTTCTAAAGAATACCCCTTATAACCCAAGATATTAATTGGATGTCCAAAATGCCTCAATCACTCACCTATCCAACTACGAAGCCAAAGCCACAATGCTAAAAAAATACACACAACCACGTTAAAATGCTATTGCTGTAAACAAGACTGAAACTCCTGCAAGTCATGAAACTAAATATTTGAGAAAACTTACAAACTGAAATGCCAATCCTATTGCACTGTATTTTTCGTGCGGCTTAACTTCTTCCAACGAGGCTGTAAAAAATATATAAACTCGAAAGAGTGTTTGGGCAGTCTGTTTTTTACCTTCATTACTGATTTACGCGGGAGTCTTGTGCCGCCTCCGCATTTAAACGCATTGCGGGTGAAAGTGATCACGCAGAGGATTTTCGTTTCGGCAAAAAGAAAGGCAGTCAAAGTAAGTAGGAGGTTTTATAGTTGTTGCACCGGCATATTAGGTTTGGGAAACATGTGGTAGTAGTGAGTTAGTCTTGATTTTTTATTCTTTTGCAGCTCTACGCGAGGTTTGCCATAACAAATCTCTACGAGGTTGCTGTCTTAACCGGCATACTTGAGGTAACTGCTCGATTATTGGTGTTAATCTCTTTCGCGGCAGGGTGGTTGGTAAGAAAAACATGGTATGAATACGGACCGTAATTAGGTCCTTTATATATTTTTTACAGCCTCGTTGGAAGAAGTTAAGCCGCACGAAAAATACAGTGCAATAGGATTGGCATTTCAGTTTGTAAGTTTTCTCAAATATTTAGTTACATGACTTGCAGGAGTTTCAGTCTTGTTTACAGCAATAGCATTTTAACGTGGTTGTGTGTATTTTTTAGCATTGTGGCTTTGGCTTCGTAGTTGGATAGGTGAGTGATTGAGGCATTTTGGACATCCAATTAATATCTTGGGTTATAAGGGGTATTCTTTAGAAACTTTATGCATTACATTCAGTGGCAATTTGGTCTCTTTTGTGAACTGGTATCGTTATATGTCTTTTTGTGGTAGGTGTAAAGAGGTGATCATGCACATAATCTCACATGTGTTAAGCTTGAAAAACTCATTCACATAGGTATTGGTGCCTGCAGGTTACGGGTCTCTCCCTGAAAAGCTTTAGAGTGACATAAACTGTTCTGTGTTAAATTTTGATTATAAATCATTTCTGTTATTTTTAGTGTTCCCCTGACGAAGGGTTTCCGAAATGCATTGGGACATGTAAACACCACATGGAATGTTGGATTGAAAAATTGAAAGAATGAAAAAATAAAATGAACATGTATATACAATTTCATTGCTTGATGTATAAGATGTTCAAATAAGCATAAAATGTGCACAATCGTCGATTGAAGTACACTTAAGATGGTTTATGCTGATGGTATACATTGATGTGTACTTTGTTTAGACTTTTAAAATTGTATTAATTTGTGAATGAAGTATATGAAATAGTATAGCACCACTAGATTGGGCTGGTGCCAAGTGCACCTTGTATTCATGTGACAGGTTCTGTCTCATGTTATTGTGATATGTTATACCTGACAGAAGCTGGTCAGGGCAACGAGGTGGCACCGATGAGTAAATGTTTAAAAGATTCAAATAAATGTTAAAGTTTTCAGACAAAAAAGTTTTCCAAAAAAAGGTGTGCAGGTTATAATCACTTTTATTATAAGTGTGCTGAGGTGGCCACCTACAGCTCAGGGACTTCCCTGCACTAAGGGGGGCACGGGGCCTATGTTAGGCCACTGCATTCCCATTCCAAGTGGAGTCCTATTCCTACTTTTTGGATTTATAGTGGAAAATGATGCCACAAAGGTGGAGTAGGATCACAATTTGATTGTGGGTGTGATGGGTGGGTTGGAGTTGCAGTAGGGGCCTATTTTTGCATTCAACGTTTTAGCTTTTATAGGGGAAAAAGGTTGCACAGTTCAGACCTTTTCTCCATGTTTGTGAAATTTGCCCTATTCATTTCTTCTACCATGTGGCCTAGTCTGACCATGGATAATTCAGTCAGTACTACTAGGCATTGTGCAATGAAACAGCTGTTTCTTTGGTATATGTTGTTTTAAAACATCTATGATTAAGGGATGGCATTCAAAGGCAAAATGTTTTTTTTTTGTATTTCACGTTTATTTATGAAAATAGTGTATTTTGGCAAGGTAATATTTTACTGCCTTGGGAGGATGTGTGCTGTTGGAAAATGTTTATAGCTGACTTAAGTTTAGTTTTTGGCATTGTTGAATAAATGATTATATTTTCTTCTTTGTTTACCGTGCCTCCTCTGTTTGCTGGCCAAATCCCATTTTTTGTCTGGCCAGTCTGCATGTGTGTGTGTTTGCCATAGACCATAATTTTTTCTCTTTGATTTTTATGGCCAGTGGCCATTGTGTTTAGTCAGTGTCCATAGGCCTGCATGTGTTCTTCTTTGTTGTCCATGTCTCCTTGCTTGTTGTTGTTTGAATATGTGGCCAGCATCCATGTTGTGTAGCAAGCCAGTGTGCTTTTGCCATAGGCCTGCATGTGTTCTTTGTTGTCCATGCCTTCATGCTTGTTGTTGTTAGAACATGTGGTCAGCGGCCTTTTTATGTAGCCAGCCAGTGTGCTTTTGCCATAGGCCTGCATTTGTTCTTTGTTTCCCATTCCTTTTTGCTTGTTGTTATTTGAACATATAACCGGCGTTCATTTTGTGTAGCCAGCTAGTGGGTTAAATCCTTTTTTCCCAGTTTTCAAAGCTATTTTCTTGGGACATTGATATGAGAGGGCTATGCCTTTTTGGATTTGTTAATTTTTTAACTTTTTTTTACCTGATATCAGTTTAATGGTCTTGAGGATGATTGTAGTATGTACGTATTGTGTTTATACAATATTATGTGCATTTTTTCAATTTGTCTCTGTACTGCCTTGCCTCCCAAAGGATTTCTCATAGTCCCTAGTGAGACACCAGCAAGCTTTTTTATATTATTAGATTTTTCCCTAAACCTCCTGCCTGCCATAGGTTTCTTAAGCCACAGGTGCACACCAGCATTAATATCTTTAAGGACTATCACATTTTCCCCCTCACACCCTGCCCTGCCTGCCATAGGCCATGGTACTCACCAGCATTAATTGTTGAAGGATTATTCCATTTCTCCCTGCATCCCCCTGCCTGCCTTAGGTCTCTTGGGTCATAGGAGCACATCAGCTTTAATTTTTTAAGGATTATTCGATTTTCCTCTACATCCCCTGCCTGCCATAGGCGCACACCAGCATTCATTTTTAGGATTGATGCATTTTTCCCTGCAGCCTCTGCCTGCCAGCGGTCTCTCAGGCCATAGGCGCACATTAGCATACATTTTTTTAAGGATTATTCCATTTTCCCCTGCCCCCTCCCCTCCCCTACTCTGCCTGCCACAGGTGTCTCATTGGCCTTACAGGCAAATAAAATATACTTTTAAATCTGAATGTTGCTATTGAAATATTATGTTATGGTTTGATTTGGAATGGATAGTGTTTTGGTAATTATTTGGGATAACCTTACTAAATTATATTGTCTGTATGAATAATTCAAACAGTAAAAATGCCACGTTTCCCTGACTGTTTTTCATTCTTTGTTTGCTTTTAGGTGCAGAAGAAACATCACCCACACTACTGCCAGACAGATGGCGGGCACATAGTGGCACCACACCACACCACCTGATTCCTCCTTTGCATCTGCTTGTGCAGCTAAGTGCTAACAGACAGAGGTTGAAGATGGCTCCAAAGAAATTTGTTACTGCCAAGAAAGTAGCCAGTGAGGAGGAGAAGAAGCAGATTGCCACCAATGGCATGCCATCCTCCACTTTTTTCAGGAAACTTGTTATGCCTACAACACCGTCCTCTGGGCAACAAGTTGGGAGCAGCACTCCCGCAATAACAACGGCACCACCCCAGACTAAGCCCATGTCTCTTAGTGAAGCAGCCACTGCAGTCATAGCGATGAGCAGTGAGTCTGAATTATGGAAAGTGACAGTGATGAGGACGAGCCAGTGATTGTCAGTATGGATGGCGGCTTAGAGGACAACGAGATGACCCCTCCTATTGAACCTGCTCAGAAGGATTTTCCACCACCACCGCCAGCTTCCATATTTGTACGACCCCTCTGAGATCTGCATCCACCACTACCTCAGTCATAGTACACCCTACAGAGAGGCAAATTACACACCCACCTACCTCCAGTTCTTCAGGCATTGGCAGTGGCACACTAAAAGAGTTCTCCTTCCCAGTTTGGGACTTCTTTATGATTAGCAAGCAGGAGTATAACATTGCAATATGCTCCATTTGCCACTTGAGTGTTTGTCGAGGTGAGCCAAGTTCACACTATTATACTGGAGGCCAAACGTCCGATATGAAAAAACATCACACAATCCGATGGGAGGAGCACTTTAAAAAGGTAGCTGGTAGTGGTGATGAGAGGGGAAGCAGCTCTGATCACGGTGATAAAAGGAGGTGAAAAGGTAGAAGAGGATGACAGCTTTATACAAAGCAGCCCTGTTCCCTGCAGTGTGCCAGCATTACCCACATCAGTAACCTCCAAATAGCACAAGACTCAGATGCAGACACCACCTCTTACAGTGGTTCACCCAAGACGCACATTGAGTCTACCACTTCCTGGTTCTCTCCAGATGTCGCTTGTGGCCATGGCACCACAAAAGAAAAGAAATCCAAGCTACTATTACCAGTATGTTTATGCAGGAGGAGCCCTACGAATGCAACCACCCAACAGCACGTTTGTACAACTGTAAGCTGGCTAAAATGTTAGCGCTGGACCTCCTTCCTATTTCTTTTGTTGAAGGAGGGTGATTTTTAGAACTTGTAGCCGCCATCTGCCCAAAATGGAAGTTTTCCAGCTTGACTTATGTTGCCAGAGTTGCTGTTTCAGTGCTCCATCATGATGTGCTTCAATTGGTTGGCCAAGCTATGCAACACAGAGCTGTTCACATTAGCCACCTGATGACAGACACATGGACCAGTTGTCAATCAACTGATTACAGGTGTATCACTGCACACTGGATCCTTTTTGTGGGGGTTAGGCAACAACTATCTGCAGGTCTCAGTGCAGAAGAAGGGAGTTCGGCAGCATGCAACAGTAGCAATGTTCGCAATGGAGAAATCCCATACAGCTGTAAAAATCTTGGAAGACTTTAACAGCAAGCCATTCAAGGCTTGGGACCCAGAGGTCTCAGAATTGGATTTGTTGCACAGATAATGGCAGTAATATAGTCAAGGCCATGGCAGATGGTGGATATTTTAGGCCCCTGTGTTTGGTGCAATGCATCAACCTGAATGAGCAGGACTTTCTCAAAAAAGAAGACATAGTCAGCAACATACTGGCCACCTGCAGAATAATTTGCACTCATTTCAGTCATTCTTTTAAAGCTCGGAATCAATTGAGGATCATTCAGCACGTTAATTGAGTACCGGTTAAAGGCCTCATGCAGGAGGTGCCAACACGTTGGAATTCGACCTACTACATGTTGCAACATCTGTTTGAGCAGTACAGATCAATCACTGTGTCCTTTAAAAAGGGAGGGAATTTAACTGGTTAAAGCATGACCATGGAGATGGACAAATAGGGGCTAGTCAAATGCCTGATATAAATACTACTTCCTTTTGAGGTTTTCAAACAGGAAGTCAGCAAGGAGGACAGTACAATGAGCCAAGCAATCCTGTTGGTGCATCTGCTACAGGACCAGTTAAAAAAGGTGTCGCAAAGTTTTGTCGGTGTGAACGAAAAAGTATATGACTTGGTTCAGAGCTTAATTCTCTGCTTCGGTGTTAATACAAGCCTGCAATGAGAGATTGTGTTCTCCACAAAGTACATCTGTTCCACAACACTTGATCTATGGTAAAAAAAATGCTGGCCACTTTTATTCCTTTTTTTTCACAATAGAAGACTTGGTCCATTGACAAATCAAGAGACCTGGAAGAAGAATGGCTATTAGAGACCCAGGTAGAGGTTCTGGCATGTAGCCTTAAAAAAAGAGGGCAGTGCTGTTGTCTCACAGCAGCCAACAATAGCAACATCAACAAAACCAGCAACAACACCAGCAGCAGAAGAATCGGACCCAACCTCTGCAATGGCATGGTTTCAAGTTACAGGGCTTAAGTCAAGGCAGAAGCGAAGGCAACAGAGGTAGAGCAAGTGGCAGCACCAATGACCATTCGGAGGATGGTCCAAGACTATCTGAATGACCCAAAAGAAGTCTATCTGGATCAAAACCCATTGGTTTATTGGTATGGGACTATGCACCAATTGGTCTATTGGCATGGGACGATGCACCAATCTATTGGTATGGGATGATGCACTCAGCAGGCTGGCAATAAAGTATCTGGCTTTTCTGGTAGCCAGTGTGTCTTCTGAGCATTTGTTCAGTGCATCTGGAGCAGTTGTCATAGTCGGAAGAGGTGTGGTGCAGCGGCCAGGGCTGCTAACTCCGGAACACCGGGGCTCACGGTTCGATCCCATCCGCCAGCGGAAGGTTAGCCCAGCACCTTGTGACTGTGGGCAATAGCTCGCTTAATCTGCCCGATGGCCCCCAGCGCCTTGACACCCTTAGGGGTAATTGTTTGCGCTTTACAAATACCGGTATTTAGAAGGACCTGTC
Source organism: Calotriton arnoldi (assembly GCA_963921515.1). Lineage (NCBI taxonomy): Eukaryota > Metazoa > Chordata > Amphibia > Caudata > Salamandridae > Calotriton > Calotriton arnoldi. The sequence continues at coordinate 1,323,673 of CAWUFW010002028.1, forward strand.
TCTCACCTCAAAACATGGAGAGATTGACCACGATGAAAATGAACCAACACTTCATACCACAAGATTACACTGTCCCTGAAACAGCATAGGAGGAGGATGAGGGTGACTGGTTAGGCTCCAGTGTGTTAGGTGATGAACGTCTGCGTGAGCCCCTTGAGTTTGAGGATAAACTATACTTCTCTGACTGAGTAGGCCACAATAAAACTTTCTTTGTTGAACTGCTTTGCAAAAAAGAAAAAATGATATGGGAGACCATTTACATATCTGGTGTCTGACTTATGCAGCCTCACATTTATTCACATGTATGAACTGAAGTGGAGTTGGACCAGTGTGCACAGAAGAAGCCTCCCCATTCATTTAAAGGACATGAAGACAATGCCTTGCATCCCTAGCCTTCTTTTCTGATTTCCCTGGCTGGGCTGCCAGTAAAGATCATTCATTTACAAGACTGTCTTTGTTTGTTGTTTCCATGGAAAAAGAGGAAATACAATAGACAAATGCGCACCATCATTCTTGCTGGAGCAAGTAACTAACTATTGCACATCAATGAGTGATATATTGAGTGACTGATTATGATTCGTGTGGTGGCAGTGAGGGTGTTGTTCAACTAACTTGTAAACTTGATTTGCAATGTTTGCGGCCCGATGAGCCATTCTGTGTGAAAGATTGCCCCTTTCCCACTTTGCTAGAATTACTTACATGGTCCACTCCTTGCTGTACTTCTTTTTTTTGGGGTTCTTGAGAAACCAGACCAGTCACTTTAGTTAACAAAACTACTGAAAATATGCTCAAATTCCAGATTTCTTTTGCTCTTCTTGATCTACAACAGCACTACAGGTGCATCACTCTCAATCTCATTCGGGACTTGGAGTCAGTCATAGGACTACTCCAACAGCCAGAAGAAGGAAGTTATGAACAATGCCTATCCACTTCAATGGAAAACAAGTTATGAGGCCTACTCTGTAGTGTGCTAGCTCAAATGTCAAACTCCTCTAATTAAGTGGTTGTGGTCTGGAGCGGACTGTAACTATTGACACGTCACATGATTGACACACTCGGCTGTTATGACACTGGACAGTTGTGAGATTGATCAGCCAGGAACATGTAGCTACTTGTCTGGGATTCCTTGTAAAGCTGGTCTCACTTCTCAGTTAATTGCACATGACGGCACCAGGCTATGCTCATTCTTTGTTCTCTCAGTCCTCATCCATCATGAAGTACACCTTCTCCTTGACTCTACAATATTTACTTTTTTGCAATCCACAGGCCTTTTTTTCTACTTCACCGAAGCACAATAACACTCCTGCTTAATTACTGGACTGTTCAATTGACAATCAGAAGGCAGATGCACCATCCACTTTGGCATTTATCTACAGTATCCTTTATCTTTTCTTAACAATCACAATTTTTAGAACTGTGTGGGTTCTCCTTAATTTGTATTTTTCAAACCGAGGTGACAGAATAATTGGATAACTTAGGACTCTGGGGCTGAAGGACTGGTCGCATTGTTCTTATTAACCGAACTGTGTCATTCCTCCATTTCTTCCCAGAACAGATGTGATGATGATCTGTTGCTCATCGAACTGATGAATTCTATGTTTGTCTTTGTCACACCTTTTTCCAAATCCCAGTCCCCATCCATTCATCAAACCCCTAACCCTCTTCCCCCAGGATGTGTGATATATTGAGGTATAAGTAGCGAAATAAATGGATAACACACTTGGTGGGGCGGATATGGTGGAAAGCAACACAGACTCACTGCAATATCTTCTTACCTGAACAATATCCCATGCCAGCCGCATTTACCCACAGAGACATGAAAAGGATAACATAATCTTAGTGCAGAGTCAGAACAATGTTTGTCCCATGATAGGTAGTACTAGTGTGCACTATCTGGCCTGATTCACAAAGGTTAAGTTACAATATTGGTGTAAGTTCACTCTTGCAGTTTAGCTGATCTACCAGAAATTTACGATTACGAGTAGTAACCTTATGAATAGTAACTAACTAGTAGTAGTAACTCATTTTAAAGTGATAAAGATTTCTTACTACTCTAAGTTACTACTCATAAAGTTACTAATTGGAAAGTTACAAGTCAGAAACTTACACTGCAAGTGTCAGTAAACTAACACCAAAAGTGTAAGTTTACCTTTGTGAATCAGGCCCTCCCTGTGTTGCTTACAAAATCTATGCAACATGGAGTAACCAAACCTTGTCCTTCTGACTCCTGACTCAAGGATTTTGCAAGTTTATTATTTTTTTTAATATAAATTAGACCACGGATTGCTGTGAAGTTACTACTGCTATTTTTTGTAATATTCATTTTTTGTCATGGTGGTCTTTGATAATCGACTAACTCAGTGTTTTCTTTCAGTCTAGTTACCTGTGATGGATAATCTTTTTGAATAATCCTATCACTTGGAGTTCACCTCATTTGTTATAGATGGGAGTGGGACCTCACATTTGTGATGTCTTGCACAAGAACACTAATACCACCACCATTAAAGCTGCCTTTATGGGAAACCATGCAATAAGGCTTGGGAAGATTGCCAGAGGTGGCTACCATCACCTGATCTATTCAGGTGCAAACTTGAAAAACTAGTTAATAACTAAGGACCGTATCTATGATCCGGTTTGTGTCACTCTTGCACCACGCAACATGGTTCAAGAGTGAAGCAAACCTTAAGTTAAATTTTTGAAGCCATGGGGCGTGGCTAAGATGGCGGCAAGAGCGGTCGCAGAGCTCTGAGCTCCGCTCTGCACCCGCCGGAAACATCCTGACTTCCCTATGCCTGGCCCGATATCCTGTACAAAAACTGAGCTGGAAGGCCACCGGCATCGACCCTCGCTATTTTTGACATTGTTGGTGGATTCATGGGACCATTACGACCCCCGGCCCCCTGGCGCTGCGAGCGGAGCGCTGCAGAGGTCCGTCGCTGCCGGGTACGTGACTCAACTGTCTGGTGCGTGGCCCCTGCTTCGCTGGGCACCGCTGGCTTTGTTACCTGGGTCCCGGAGCCTGACTCAGAGCACTCACGCCCCCTGGCCCGTGGTGTGCTACGAGACCGGGGACTCTGCGTTCTCCTGGACGGACAGCGGCGGATTGCCCCGATGCGGAGGAGCTGCGAGACATGTGCAGCCTAATAGACTACCGTGAGCCCCCACCTGGAGGAGGTGGGTGAATGCTTGTGCCCCCCTCCGGCCCCCCGCTCGGATACTGGAGTGCATGGTGCGTGCTGTGTCTGGACTCCTAGGCCTGTGGGTCTCGGACCGTGGAATACAGAGGATTTGAGACCGCCATTTTGAGACGGGCGCGGACCCGAAGGGCTGTACTGACCTGAGGAGCGCTTCATGTTCTGCAGGAGCCGGATGGACTACTGTGGTCTCTCCCTTGCAGGCGCAGAAGGTACATCTGATCCCTCCCGGTCTCCTCTTGATCCTGAAGTGGGGGAGGTGAAATGTGACCGAGCCCTTGTGTACATTGCGTATTCCAGTGGGACCCCACAGGGGACGCGTGCCCCCCGATGAGCCGCGACTAGACTGCATCTCCCTGACTCCTGGGCCTGCGCACCTCGGTCCACGGTACGCAGTGAAACCGAGGCCATTATTTTGAGATGGGCGCGGTCCCGGCAGATTGCCCCGATATAGAGAGAACTTTGGGAGCAACAGGAATCGACTGGCTAATTGTGGACTTCCTCAGGTGGAAAGAGGAGGTACACTCGAATCCCTAGTCCCTATTTTCAATTCTGGAATGAGGGAGCTACACCGGAACCAGGCCCATGTACACACTGTTATACATGAAGAGAGGCCGTGCGAGAGATGTGTCCCCCTCGGTGAACTGTAACCTGTCCACATCTCCCTGAGAGCAACAAGTGGGTATTCACATCAATAAAAAGTGCATCAGTGGCGGCCTGAGCGGGATGTGACTGGGAGATTTATGCGACCCTTATATTCTGGTCTCTCTGCTGATACAATAGCGTATAGGACACCATGGTCATAACACGACCGCCGGATCTGTCATTGTGGAGACCTGCGGCGTGGAGTACCTTGAACTCTGATGGACACGTGTCTCTATCCTGACCGCCTGTGACGCCCCAACCATCTATCCACTCACCTTATCCTGCACACCAACTTTCGGCTACCCCGACCTCCAGCCGTATACATAAACCGGCAGCTGGCCTGTTGACTCCTGCAGACGGCATAATGGGCAAACTCAGGACAGAAAAGTCCCAGGCGCAACCTCCAGAGGTGGAACCAGCATCCTCGGAACACAGAAATATGGACCCCCCACGGTCTTCTGCCCAGGGAGATCGCAATGGTCACTCGCATCGCTTCGATGAACTACTAGCAGCGATACTCAACTTTAAAACCACCTTGGGCACAAAAATTGACTCCCTCAGCATTGATATGGGATACCTGCGAGAGGATCACAAGAAACTGAAGGGACGAGTAGACGACACCGAATCCGCATTTGCATCACTAAGGCCCACGGTGAACACGGCGACCACTCAGCTGCAGTCCCTCCAGCAGGAGGTGGACTACCTTAAGGCGCGAGTGGAAGACCAGGAAGGGCGTTCACGCTGGAATAATGTACGCATCGTAGGTCTTCCAGAGCAGGCGGAGGACCCGGACATGGAGCTCTTTCTCGAAGATTGGTTCTCACGCGATGTCCTACAGGGCAAGATGTCGAAGTTCTTCTCAATTGAGCGAGCGCACAGGGTCCCAGGGGGCCCTCCTCGCCTGGGTGCTCTTCCTAGACCGGTGGTGGCCAGATTCTTCAATTACCGCGGCAGGGACCATGTGCTGCAGGTCACCAGGGCCAGGGGCCCTTGGCAAGTCAACAACGCCACAGTTCACATCTACCCAGACCACACCCTGGCTGTGCAACGCCGCCGCTCTTCGTATTTGGAGGCCAAGAAGTGTTTGAGGGACCACGATATCCAATACTCCCTACAATATCCGGCACGTCTTCGTATTCGCCACAAGGAGGGCACAGTCTTCTGTAATATGCCTGAAGAAGCATGGACCTGGATTGATCAACAGGGCTTGGCTCACAATCCCCCTGCGTTGCCAACGAGCTCTCCTCAACCATGGACATTAGTTGCAACACCTAGGTGCCTGGGGGGGGTTCGGCCACGTCCCCCAAATGAAAGCACAAGCGGCCCAGGAACGGGCACAGGCCGTCAAAACAGCAGAACATTTGGGCTCCACTGATTCTTCTCCTGGACAGGATTCGGACTCAGATACACTTATGGACCGCACATTGCAGCTCACGACCTCGTAACTCGAGGTATTGTCGGGGGGGCCCGGCCCTCACCCCACAAACAGCAGAAGCATTGGGCTGACGACTCCGCATTCAGAATTGTTCCCCATTGTGCTGGCCGATCGGCTTACATACGTCTGATACGTGCCAGACTGAGTCACGAGAGGCGGCAAAGACACAGTACACAAACTCTGCAATACCCTCCCCAACGAGTGATAAGTAGCTGATATAGCAACTCATTTGTTTTTCTTTGCTTTATGTTATAATTGGTGTATTCTTAGATCTGCAATTTAGTGCGAATGGCTCATTGCCCGTTGGCAACCAGGCCTGGGGTGGGAAGTTGGGGACTCTCTGGTTATTATGTTGATCTCTTTCAATGTCTACAAATTATAGGGTCTGGTGTTAGACTATACTTGGGTCATGTTGCATGGGGATGTAGGTGCAATAGAGGGTGTGAGGAGGGTCAATCAGTGTTGGGCTGCACACCGTGTTCTCTCCTACGATCATGTAGATGGTGCAAGGGGACTATTCTCTTTTGACCTGGAATGTGAGGGGGTTAGCGGGATGCGCTAAACGACACAAAGTATATCAATACCTGCGCAGTCATGGGATCACATTTGCTTTGCTGCAAGAGACGCATCTTACTGCACTGACATTAGCGTCAATCCGTAAGCGCTGGCGGGGCACGGTTCTGGGTACGACATACTCTGGATATGCCAGAGGAGCACTCATATTGATTGCTCCGGGAACTCCGCTACAAATTACACATTCCAAGGTAGACACCCAGGGCAGTTTTGTTACCATGGAGGGTCTACTGAATGGATCCCCCCTGGCGTTAGTTTCCCTTTTTGCTCCGAATTCGGGACAATCCAACTTCCTACAAGCACTCACACCGTCCCTGATCACAGACCCCACAGTCCCCACGCACTGGGGAGGCGATTTTAACGGGGTACGGAATCTCGACTTAGATCGTTCCCGCCTCCCTCTTGCTGGGACACAATCCATTCGCCTAGCACACCACATGTCGGAATGGGCGACTAACACACAGGTCCACGATGTATGGCGCAGGTTATATCCCCAGACACGTACTTATTCCCATTATTCGGCACTACACGATTTATACACGGATAGACATAGTGTTTTGTTCGGATAACGCTCTTCAAAGTGTAGTGCATGCTATATATTTGGCGCATGCGCTTTCTGACCATGCCCCGCTACAACTAAACTTGACTTGGGGCGTGAAGCGTCCCGAGATCTCGACTTGGCGCCTACCTGGCACAGTGCTTGCTGACTCATCCTACAGGGCCACCCTCCTAGAGTCCATCACCTCTTACTTTAGGGAGAATGAGGGGACTGCCTCTTCAACAGGAGTAGAATGGGACGCCTTCAAGTCTATGCTCAGAGGGCATGCCATTAAGACCACATACGGTGTTTGCAAAACACTGGCTGATGCGCTAAACACACACGAATTAACGATCCAGAGTTGCGAGCAGCGTATCCCAACTGATCCCCAGATAGGCCCTTCACTCGCCCAGGCTCGCTTAGCATATAGGAGCGCGATGGATGACCGATGTGCGTTAGATTATAGAACGTATTTAGCTCGTCGACATAGAGAAGGCGATAAGGTGATAAGGCGGGGAGGCTCCTGGCGTGGCTACTACGATCTGACACTGCTCAGCCCCCTATTACTGCCATATTTACGACTACTGGGGTCCTGGTGAACACACAGGCTGCCATTAATCAATCATTTTATGAATACTACACAACGCTGTATACGGCTCCGGCCGCACAGGACCTTCAGGACTTTCTTGCGGGAATCTAGCTCCCACAGGTTACCCCTGCTCACTATGATGTCCTTAGAGGATCCCATTACACTTGACGAGATTACAGACGAGATTAGGCAGTTAGCAACGGGCAAGACACCGGGGACAGATGGGAGGCCAGCGGAATTCTATTCCACCTTCTCTGCGCAGTTAGCGCCTAGGTTGGCCGTGGTGTACACGGAGGCCTTCGAGACAGGGGTGTTACCGCCCACTATGAGGGAGGCGACACTGGTTATTCTACCTAAGCCGGGTCGAGAACCCCTCCAAATGGCCTCATATCGACCCCTGTCGATGCTGAATGTGGACTACAAAGTCCTGGGGAAACTACTAGCGAATAGGTTAATCAACACTGTTCCCTTGCTGGTCCATGAAGACCAAAATGGCTTCATTCCAGGCCGCAACACAGGACTGAATTTACGACGACTGTTTACACTATTGGATTGGGCACGAAGTGAGGAGGAGCGACCTTGGGTCGCCTCCCTAGACATAGAAAAAGCATTTGATACCTTAAGTTGGACATACCTGGAGATGACATTGGCAAGGTTTGGGGTTGACCCTAATTTCTTGCGATGGAATAGGCTGCTGTACTCTAGGCCGCAGGCTAGGGTGAAGACAGGTCGCACCTTCTCACCGCTTCTATCGATAGTGAGGGGAACGCGCCAGGGCTGCCCCTTGTCACAGATCCTTTTTGCCCTGGCCATGGAGCCATTGGCATGCAAACTGTGGCAACAGGTTAGAGACTGGGGCCTACAGGTGGATCAACAATGGCACATTGTATCATTATACGTGGATGACGCCTTAATATACTTCCGTGGCAAAGTCGAGATACTGCAATCGATTATGGCTCTTTTAGATGTACACGCGAGTGTCTCCAGGCTCCAGGTCAATTGGACTAAATCGGTGGTGTTTCCAATGTCACCAATGACACTGACACAAAGACAAATGGCACCAGCTACTCCGTTGAAGTGGGCATTTGACACTTTTAAATACCTGGGGGTTCAGATTTACCACCTAGAATCAGATGCAGTAGATGGGAACCTCGGCCGGGTCATAACGCGTGCCCGATCGACCCTCCCATTTTGGATGGGTCTCCCTCTGTCTCCAATGGGCCGGGTATCAATATCTAAGATGTTAGTCCTCCCCCGTCTTTTGTATTTTTTCTGCACACTCCCGTACCGCCTACCTCGGAGAATCTTCCAGGACCTGGAGTCACTATTAGTATCTCTGATATGGGGAAATTCACGGGCTAGAGTGGCGCTTCATAAATTATATTTGCCATTGTCGGAGGGCGGCCTGGGCGCTCCAAACTATGAACGATACTACGCTGCAGCTCAACTGCAATGGCCGATGCAGTGGCTTTCCAAAAGCAACCTCACTGAGATGACCATGGGGGCGGTGTCTTGGGACTCCCCGACACTACTGGAGAGGTTGTCGAGAACGACTACCCCGACCCAGAAGCGGCGCGGTAACTTATTAATGACAGCGGCCAGATGGCATTGGACTAGGTATGTGATGCCCAGGAATCGTCCAACGCCTTACGCTTCCAGCTTGCCTTTGGAACTTCTCCCCGGCACGTACTCCTGTCATGGACGTCCGGAACTGGGGGCGTGGAAGGAGAGCGGGTTGGAAACATGGGGGGACATGTATGCGGACTCGCAATTACAAACATTTGAGGAATTAGTAGATGCATACGGAGTGCCACAGGGTTCCTTTTTATTACATGCCTTGCTGACACGCCAATCCTTGCAAGTATGGAATGCTAATCAGACAGAGCCTAACACTTCACACCTATTACACACACTGCTCACTCATGGCCGCAGCCGACGAGCCGTAACAGCTATATACACCTCCATCAGATTGGACGATCCTCCTGCATTGGCGACACTGCGTGCGTACTGGGATAGTGAACTGTCTACTTTCCTGACTGACAAACAGTGGTTACAATGTCTTAACCAACCAAAAATCATCTCGGCCAACACCAGGGTAAAATATACTCAATTTAATTATCTCCATCATACTTACCTCACTCCCCACAGATTGGCACGCATGTACACTACCGCCATGGATATATGCCCTAGATGTCGAGACCAGGGAGCCACATTTACACATATGGTATGGAAGTGCACTACCATCCAAATATTTTGGTCTGAGGTGGCCACTGTGCTTACAGAAGCGGCAGACGCGCGAGTAGAGGTGGAACCCCTCCACTTCCTGCTGGGAGTCACGAGACGCAATTCGTCCTGTAAGAACCTGAATAAATTTCTGGATCCCGCTCTAGGCCTGGCCAAGCGAAAAATCGCCATGACTTGGAAGGCACAAGCAGGTCCCAAGATCAATGCATGGCTACTCGACCTTCGAAGGGCGTTGGTTTCGGAACGTACAAATCAACAAGAGACAGCGGCACGGGCGTGAGCCCCCCCGAGGCAAACCCCTATACAATGGTAGGGATATTTATCCATGATTGAGACTAAACTCTCTGCGGACCCCCATCTTCCTAACTTTACCTGCTCTTGCTGTAGCCCATGGCTTTTCCTCCTCTCCGTCTTTTCCCCCCTCACATCTGCACCCCCCTCTCATCCACGACATACATACTAATACACGGCCCATTACACCCCTACGATTAAGTATACGTTACTTATTATTGCACCAGACCGACAAACGCACTTACGATGATGTTTTCTTATGTAGAGATCGGTACTCATTCTCTTTTTCTTTTTCATTTGTTAATTCTTTTATTTGTATCCATTGTTGTGTTTCACTTGTTCAAGCTTGTAATTTACTCTGCAATTGTATGCAATTCACCGTAGAACTGGATTTGAGGATCAATGGCCGATTCTCTTTTTGGTACCCCTGTTACAATATAATTGTGTTTGGCTGTGCGGCGCTGCGGAGTGAAGCAGTAAGCCAGCCAGCAAAATGGACACTAAATGTCACTTAAATGAGTGTCTCCTTATCCCCCTACCTATGTCATTCGTTTTTATTGCTATTCTACAATGTTAAAAGCCATATTGAATCGTCATGCAGATGGTATTGATGTTACTTTATTGAAATTAATAAAAATCATTAAAAAAAAAAAAAAGTTAGATTTTTGAAGCCCTGCAAAGCCCATTTGAGTGACTTTGAGTGGCTTAAAAAATATGGAGTAACACATGGCAGCACATTTTGCTGTGTTGCCTTACTCTGCCCTGGGAAGGCATTCCATGGGCATTGTGTGGGTGTTCCCATGCAACGCCTATGGTTTTTGACGCATTCCCAGATTTACAAGACCTTGTAAACCTGGGAATGCGCCAAAAAGTTACGCCTCCTCAGGAGCAGCATAGTGAGGAGAAATATCTTTATTTCTCCTCATTAATTTCTCTTTCTATGTGTCCTGCCTTCTGCAGCACACATAGGTAGAGGAATATGCCTCTCAGGATTGTTTTTCTGAAGGAAGGTGTCCCTTCTTGCACGAAAACAATCCTGAATGCAACACAGGCACCCTTGCACCATGGTGCAAGAGTGCCTGCATTGGCATTAGGCTGCAAAAAGGGCACCAGTGTAGAGGGAAAACTCAGAAATGCGCCATATGCCTTAGATTTGGCTCATTCCTGCCCTTTACTAGTGATGCAGTGCAGCGCAGCAAGGTAACTTGCCGCACTGCGCCACTATTTCATAAATAAATAAAGTCATCATTTGGAACCAGAGATAATATTACATTTGTGTGTATGTTGTTAGCAGACCATATTAGTTGTAAATAATAGTTACAGAGGGTAGGACAAGAGCAGTAACTACACTAACTAGTGTACTATACAGTATAATTGATAGGTGGCTGGGTGGAGCAAAAACTCATCAAGCATAAACTGAAACAAAACTAACCACTTTTCTGTTCCCAGACAGTGTCACTCTGGTGGTAGGGTATAATTAATTACTAGACTGCAGGAAGAGGTAAGTAACCTACTGACGAATACATGCATGGCAAGAGACTTCAGGTAGAGAAAGTCTTCGTATAATGTGTGACAATTTCAGAGGGCAGCTTCTCGTTATGCTCTTGTTTTAAAAAACACAATGCTATACTATGCCAACTAGCAATAGAAAGACAGATAATGACAAAGAATAAAAATTCAAGCCGATTTATTTTTTCAAATTTCAAACCCACACTCTCCACCAACAACAGGTCCATCTGCCTCTCCAAGCAAAAAAAGTCCCTTCCACTTTTTCCTCAACTTCCTTGCTTTCCCACCCTCTCCACCCACAACAGTCGCTTCCAACAAAACAAATGTTCAATACAAAAGGGCTTTGAGGACATCCAGTTCTGTCGAGATGTTGGCCTTCTCATGGGCCAAGTTCTGTTGCTCACACCAGAGCAGGGACGTCTTGTGCCTCAGCAGGACTGGCTCACGCATGGGATGGGCCAACTCTCGTAGGGCCCAGTGGAGGAGGCAGTCAGATATTGATGACAATGAGGAGAGGAGGCTGGTGGTCGAGGCAGCAGCGGACCCCAGCTGCTGGTGGTGGTGGCCGTGGCATGGCCGGGTTGGAGGCAGGCCTGGCTAGCAGCCCAAGGAACTGGAGGCCTGTGCTTCCTCCTTTTCTTCCTCAAAGGCTACCAGCTAGCAATATTCAGCAGCCACGGCCTCCTAATTTTGCTGCCAAAGCCAGGCAGCTATCTCCTGCCAGGATGGCAGTTGTTGCTTGCCAGCTCCAGCATCCGTAGTAGCTATATCAAGAAAGCAAGAAGAGCAAAAACATGAATTATGTTGCTCAGTGCTAACACTTGTTTATATTGTCTATAGTGGCACAGTAGCAGAAAATTGCTAGTCCCCTATGGCCAGTGGAATTAAATTTGGATGTGATGATTGATAATTAGTCACCCAGCCTTGGCCATGTTTTTCCCACCCACGTAAACACATCATAGCACTGACTGAAAGGAATTAAGCCAGAATACCAACATAATCAAAACATGATTTTTGTTTAAAGTATTTCTTAGTGAAACTGAACACTTTAAGTGTGTTAATAAATGAATTACCTGCCATTAATGAGCAAAATCTTTTAAATTCACTGAAAAAAACAAAGGTTACGAAGGACGTTATAATTTGGAAACAAAGGGACATTATAGTTAGGCTCAGGTTTCACTAGTACAAAACCTGTTAAATTCAGCAGTTATAGTTAGCTGAGCTAACTCCAACTCACGCCCCTGCAATGCACTGCTTATGACCTCACATATTACATCACTCATGACATTGTCAGTGACATCACTGATGACATCTCAAATGACATCACTGATAACATCACTGATGACATCATCCAGTGACTGTGAGTGTTTTTAAAATGTTTATGAGTGTTAACCTGTATGGATGATTTAGTGGGTGCATGACTGACTGTATAAGTGGGTGATTAGGTGTCTCAGTGAATGTATGGGTGAGTGACTTATTGCGTGAATGTCTGTATCAGTCTGCCAGTTGGTGCCTAAGTGGCTGTATGGGTGTGTGAGTGGTTACATGAGTGGCTGTATTGGTAAGTGATTGGTTGTCTGAGTACCTGTATGGTTATCTGAGTGTCTGTGTGAATGGGTGAGGTTGTGTGTGACTGCCTGTATGGATGAGTGAGTGCGTCAGTCAGTGGCTGTATGGGTTAGTGAGAACATGTGTGAGGGGCTGTATGGGTGGGTGAGTGTGTGTATGGCTGTTTTGGTGAGTAAGTGGATGTGTCAGTGGTATATGGGTAAGTAACTGGGTATGTGAAAGGCAATATAGGTGAGTGATGGGGTATATGAATGACTGTATGGGTGAGTGAATGAATGTGAGAGTGGCTGTATGGGTGAATGTGTGCTTGTGAAAGTGACTGTATAGGTGGGTGAGTATGTGTTAGTATCTTTATGAGTAAGTGAGTGCATGTGTGTGTATCTATATGGGTGAGTAAGTGGATGTGTGATTGACTGTATGGGGGAGTGACTAGGCATGTGAGTAGCTCTATGGGTGACTGACTCAGTATGTGAGAGGCTGTATGGGTGTATGAGTGGATATGTTAGTGGCTGTATTAGTGAGTGAGTGGGTGTATGAGTGGCTGTATGGGTGAGTGAGTAGATGTGTGTGTAGATCTATGAATTAGTGAGTGAGTATGGAACTACTAGTATGGGTCTGAGAATGGGCTTGTGAATGGTTGTGTGGAAGTAGAAGTGGGTGTGTGGAAGGTTCTGTGGGATTGTGAGTGGGTGCATCAGTGATTCTGTGGATGATATCATCAGTGATGTCATTTGAGATGTCATCAGTGATGTCACTGACCATGTCTTGAGTGATGAAATATGTGATGTCATAAGCAGTGCATTGCGGGGGGTGCGAGTTATAGTTAGCTCAGCTTTTTAAAAGGTTTATTAAATGCTAATTCCTAACTATAAAGTCCCTGCAACCTTTTGTAGGAAGGTGGAATCTGACTGCATGGTTGCCCCCACTTTTTTCCTGGTGTTTTGCTGGTTTTCAACTTAGTTTGGCTGGGATCCTGCTATTCAGGACCCCAGCTTATCTGCTTCCCCTTAAATTGATTGCAGGTACTTTAGGTACCCTCCAGATTGGATTCTGGGGTACCCTTGTGAGTCACTAGTATATGGTATACTATGTACCCAGGGCATAGGTACCCCAGAGGCCTACCAGGGGCTGCAGCATGTATTGTGCCACCCCTGGGAAGCCTTTTAAAATGACACAACAGGTCTGCTACAGCAGCCTGTGTAAGGTGGTATATGCACCCCTTATGAGATATAGGTTCCCTATATCTCTCGATATCACTGCACATGTAAACCTATCAGTCACCCCTATGGCAGGCCTTAACAATCCTGAAGGCAGGGTGCTGGGTTTCATGTGAGAGGGTGTCCATGCATGAGCAGAACCCCTCTGCAGCTTTCGGAATCTTCATTCCGGGGTTGCTTGTGATGCAGCCAGACCATATACTCTTAAGTGCATTAAAACCCCGCGGTAAATGCTAACTTGAGAATGGCTGAATGGAAACATGTCGTGTTTGATGTCAAACACCTTGGAATCATACCTCCACCCCAGTACTGGGGTGGGAGGTATGATTCCTCCCTTCTAGAGGGAGCCACATGGCATCACCGGTACACCCGGTACCAGCTTAACAGAACCCTAGCATCACAAAATGGATGCTGCAGCCACAGACACGAGTCTGCCCTCCTGCTGCTGGACGACACTCCGGCAGGGGAGGCCTGGACAATAGGTTTCCTGTCACAGGGAGGTGTGACCACCTCCCAGACAGGCTTTAGTGTATTGGGGCTGGGTGGGTGCACTCTCAGAGTGCTTTGAAGTCTGCACTGGGGGCACATTTGGTGTCCCTGTGCATAGTCCAGCTCAAACCGGTTGCAGGGGCACACAGCCCCTGCTCTGGCACGAAACTGGACAAAGGAAATGGGTGTAGCCACCCCTCTTTCCTGACCCTTCCATAGGTGGGTCCCCAGAGTTTGTCCCACCCCTTCCTTGGGTATAAAGTAGGAAACCCTGACTACTGGACTTTAGATTACACCTGGACTAAACTCTGTTACCAGAAACCAAGTACTTTGACGATCTGCACGACGCTGGATGACTGAAGAATCTCCCTTGGAGTAAAGGAGTTACTCCCCTGCAAGGCAGGCACCTTTAATGCAACTGACCGGTTGGCATCTCCGAAGCTCCTGCGGACTCTGAAGAATATTGCACACAGGAGGTGGGTTCCCGAAGTCTCTGAGGTTGATCTGTGCCCACAGCAAGTCTGAGGCCCGTATACCTCGTGAAGACCGTGCAACCTGAACCCCTGGACACCGCAACCATTTGTAGAAGCATCAGCTTTCCGGCAACCCTTGAGTCTGAGCTTTGGGTTACTTGTAGCCCTGACCCCGAGCAGTAATTGCTCTGAAGATTGCAGGCCTACACTCAACGAGTGTTCCGTGGGCCACCATTTTGTGATTCCTCTTGAGGTCCCTTCGCGATCCCTGGTCTGTTGACCTGTGGGTCCCCAAGAAGGCAACTCTAACTTTTATTGGGCTTCCCTGGTTGCTCCCGACGTGCCCTGACTCTTCATTGCTTAGGGAGTACCCAGGACCTTGCTGGTTTGCACAGAAGCATCTTTTCTCTTCCTGCGTGGGTTGCTGTTGCCAAGGCTTGTTGTGGTCAATCCAATCACTGACACCCCAGCACTCGACATCCTTTGTCGGACAGCTCGAATCCGGCTCCTGGTTGTCGTCGACGTCTCCGGGACCCCGTGGCTGCAGAGTCAAGCTTCACCTCTTCGCACCTGATGCACCCGACATCGGTGGGCATTCGATTGCTCCGCTCCTGGTCACTGGCTAGTGATCCAGACTCTGTCCCCTCTGCTTTCAGGTTCTTCACATCTTCGATCCAGGCTTGGAGCAACCCGGACACTTTCCTTCTTCACGGCAGCAGCACTTTGCAGCAGATCGCCATTGAAAACGACGACGATTCCCGACACCCTTTGACACCTATGCACCCGGCTTCCCCGGGTGAAGTAACTCGAGTACTCCGGTGCTCACGTGGGTGTTGGCCCTAGAACCCCTTAAGTCTAAAGCGGTTTGCTGAAAGTCCTCTCCTAAGTGTCCTTTATCTTTAAAATTCCAACCGCGACTTTCCGCATTGAATCCTACGGCGCTCGCGGCTGTGTTCTCACACTGCACCCGTCCCCCGTGGGTCTCCTGTGTCACTACCTTGGGTGGTTCCTTGGGCTCCCAGTGATTCTACGTGCTCTAGGCACTGTGTCTAGTCAAGTCGTGGTTCTTATACCACTTTCTTAATATATGGTTTGGTTCCCTCATGGGGCCCAGTGTATATTGTGCTATTTACTGTTGTTTTAATACTGTGATATTGTGTATCTTGGACTCTAATCTCATAAAGAGATTAGTAGTTAGTGTTTAGAAATAAATACATATATTTTATATATATACCTTGTGTGGTTCTCCTTTCATTTAGTTATTCAAGAGGTTATAATCTGGTAAACCAAGCTGCTTTACACTCCTTCAAGACTTAGCCTGAAGGCTGCTCTCCATAGCTACCACTAGGATAGCTTTCAATAAAGGTTGTCTTTAAACCTATCATCAATAAGGGTCGTTTGAACTGGTGCAAGGTGCCCACTATAACTAGTGGGCAGCATATGCCAGGCCAACTTCTCACATTGGTGTGCAGAGGTTGGATTCAAGCTTGCTATTGATTTACCAGATAATCTCTTTGAGTGACTAACTGAAAACCACTATAGGTACATAGGTACATATAAATCAAGTTTAGAATACAGTAAGTTCTACTGAACTTAGAGTTGTGTGTCTAGGGCTTAGCACACCCTTTCTACAACTCAAGAGCGTCTCAGTTCCCACTAGAGTAGGTAGGTGCATACACCACACCACACTAGAATGTCTTCAAGGCCTGAAGTCAGTGACTCCTTGCCCACTAGGTATGACAATCTCACATTCCAGGAATTGAGAAATATGTGTACCTCTAGGAAACTGAAGACAGGGAGACATGCAAGCACTCAACGCCTCATAGAGGCTTTGCTGTTAGATGACCTCAGAAAGACCCCAGGGTCTGATGAGGCAGGCAAGTTGGGTGGGACAACAGAAGAGGAAAGGCCAGGTAGTGAACACAACTATGACCCAGACTCTGATGCTGACCAGGAGTATCAAAATGATTCCAACCTGGATAATCCAATTCTTCCTGCAGGTGAGGAAGGCCTCAGTGGCCCTCTCTTCACTCCCCCAGGAAGGGCTAATAGTGTACCAAGAAGATCAAGATCTCCTTCTCAGGAATCTAATCATTCTGGTACTTCTATAGGGTCCTCTGCTTCTCATAAAAGGTCATCCTCTTATGAGAAGAAATGCCAACTGCTTGAGTTTGAGAGAGCTAAGCTCAGAATCAAGAGAGAGCAATTGGCCTTAGACAGAGAATCCCTGGAGGTTCAGAAAGCTTCTCAAAAGTTGGGGCTAGAGCCCCATGGTGGCAGCAACAGTGTCCCTAGGAGTAGAGAAGAGACTCATCCCCATAGGAACCTGAACAAGATTGTCCCTCCCTACCAGAGTGGGGATGACATCCACAAATGGATAACTGCACTGGAGAGGGCCTGTAAAGTACAGAGGGTCCCTCAGGAGCAGTGGGCAGCAATCTTGTGGCTCTCCTTTGCAGACACAGGTAGAGACAAGCTCCTCACTGTTAGAAAAGAGGATGCTGATAATTATAAAGTCCTGAAGAGTGCTCTGATTGATGGGTTTGGCCTAACCACTGACCAATACAGGTTAAAGTTCAGAGACACCCAAAAGGCACAGACTCAGGACTGGGTTGACTTTGTAGATTGTGCTACTAAGGCTCTGGAAGGTTGGATACATGGCAGCAAGGTGCATGACTTTTTAGGATTGTACAATTTGATTATGAGGGAGCAGATCCTTAATAATTGTCAAAACCAGCTTTTACACCAGTACCTTGTGGACTCTGATCTGACCTCTCCCCAAGAATTGGGAAAGAAGGCAGATAAATGGGTCAGAACCAGAGTAAAGCCAAAGAATCAGGGTGGTGACCAGAAGAAATATTCTACCAAGTCCCAAGAGAAAGGTGGGGATAAATCCAAGGATAAATCCACTACAGGGCCCCAAAAGTCCTCTCCTGGGAGTGGGTCCCAAACTCCTTCCTCCCCTGAAAAGAAGCCTTATTGCCATAACTGTAAGAAGCCTGGACACTGGAAAAATGACCGCAGTTGCTCACAGGCTGGCAATAAGGAAAATGTTCCTCCCAGCAATACTACCACTCCTCCTGGTACTACAAGTAGTAATCCCCCAGGTGCTAGTAATGCACCCAAAAAGTTAGGTGCATTTTCATGGGGAACTGAGGTGGACCCCAGTTTATCAAGGTCCTCCTCACAGGCCTCCTTAGTCAGTGATGGTGGCATGGGATTTGCCACTTTTACTATGAGTCCCAATACTTTGGGCAAGTACAGACAGGAGCCCCTAATCAATGGTCAGAAGGTGTTGGCATTCAGGGACACAGGGGCTAGTGTCACCATGGTGACAGGGAAACTAGTCCCCCTCAACAGCTTTTACCTGAGTTCAAGTACCAGGTGACCAACATTGATGGTATCAGAACAGATCATCCCATGGCCATAGTCAATCTCAGCTGGGGAGGGGTCACTGGCCCAAAGAGAGTGGCAGTGTCCCCAAACTTGCCTGTAGATTGCCTGTTGGGCAATGATCTGGAGGTTTCAGCCTGGGCTGAAGTTGAATACCAGGCTCATTTAAAAATGTTGGGCCTCTCTGAGAAGGTTGGTGGGGCTGTTAGGGCCTCAGCCCCATCTCAGGAAAACTTTGGAGAGGTGGAACCTGAAAGAATGGCCCACTCTACTCCCCAAGAGAGCAGAAGGGTTGAAGAAAAGTCTTCTTCCCCCCAGACTATAGGTAAGGGTCAGCTTCCTCAGGGAACTGATCCTACCCCTAGTGAAGGAACTGCCCCAGAGGTGGTCAGGCCTGGCAACACCCCTGATGGCAGGGGACCCTTCCAAGGTGGTACCCAGTCTGGAGCAGGTAACCTGCCCCTCTCTACCCTCCCTCTGTCAGCCCAGGGCTGCAGAGGTCAGGGAGGTCAGTGGACCCCTAAGGGCTCCCTGTCCAGAGGAACCCCCTCATCCACAGATTAGGGGCACCCAGTCTAGTAGCCCTAGCAAGGTGAAAATTCCTCAGCACACTGAGGGAACCCTCTTACCATTGGATAGGGACCTCCCCCAGATGGATTCTGTTGGGCCAAGGCAAACCTGGGACCAAGTGGTTCCAAACCTACCATGTCCCTCCAGTGTTCCAGCCAAAGGGACCCAACCCCCAGTTGTAGGCAGCCAGAGGTTGACCCTTAGGGGCAGATACAACTCAGTCCTGGAAAGAAAGGCCTCCATGGTGACCAGTGATCTGAGGAAGCTGAGGCCAACTTTATTAGGGCCTCACTTCTATACTCAGACACCCCACCAGCCTTTTACTTTGCCAAAACACACCACAGGTAGTAATTCCAAATGGTGGGGATCATCCAATACCCTTGGGGTTAGGAATTGCTTAGTGGACCATAAGACAGGGGGTAACCATGCTAGTGCAGGTTCTTCCTTATATGGCCACTTAGTCAATAAAGGCTCAACTGGACAAGGTTAGCCATATCTCCTTTCGTTTGGGGGGGGTTATGTAGGAAGGTGGAATCTGACTGCATGGTTGCCCCCACTTTTTTCCTGGTGTTTTGCTGGTTTTCGACTTAGTTTGGCTGGGATCCTGCTATTCAGGACCCCAGCCTATCTGCTTCCCCTTAAATTGATTGCAGGTACTTTAGGTACCCTCCATATTGGATTCTGGGGTACCCTTGTGAGTCACTAGTATATGGTATACTATTTACCCAGGGCATAGGTACCCCAGAGGCCTACCAGGGGCTGCAGCATGTATTGTGCCACCCCTGGGAAGCCTTTTAAAATGACACAACAGGTCTGCTACAGCAGCCTGTGTAAGGTGGTATATACACCCCTTACTGAGATATAGGTTCCCTATATCTCTCCATATCACTGCACATGTAAACCTATCAGTCACCCCTATGGCAGGCCTTAACAATCCTGAAGGCAGGGTGCTGGGTTTCATGTGCGAGGGTGCCCACACATGAGCAGAACCCCTCTGCAGCTTTCAGAATCTTCATTCCTGGGTTGATTGTGATGCAGCCAGACCATATACTCTTAAGTGCATTATAACCCCGCTGTAAATGCTAACTTGAGAATGGCTGCATGGAAACATGTCGTGTTTGGTGTCAAACACCTTGGAATCATACCTCCACCCCAGTACTGGGGTGGGAGGTATGATTCCTCCCTTCTAGAGGGAGCCACATGGCATCACCGGTACACCCGGTACCAGCTTAACAGAACCCTGGCATCACAAAATGGATGCTGCAGCCACAGACATGAGTCTGCCCTCCTGCTGCTGGACGACACTCCGGCAGGGGAGGCCTGGACAATAGGTTTCCTGTCACAGGGAGGTGTGACCACCTCCCAGACAAGATTTAGTGTATTGGGGCTGGGTGGGTGCACTCTCAGAGTGCTTTGAAGTCTGCACTGGGGACACATTTGGTGTCCCTGTGCATAGTCCAGCTCAAACCGGTTGCAGGGGCACACAGCCCCTGCTCTGGCGCAAAACTGGACAAAGGAAATGGGTGTAGCCACCCCTCTTTCCTGACCCTCCCATAGGTGGGTCCCCAGAGTTTGTCCCACCCCTTCCTTGGGTATAAAGCAGGAAACCCTGACTACAGAACTTTAGATTACACCTGGACTAAACTCTGTTACCAGAAACCAAGTACTTTGACGATCTGCACGACGCTGGATGACTGAAGAATCTCCCTTGGAGTAAAGGAGTTACTCCCCTGCAAGGCAGGCACCTTTAATGCAACTGACCGGTTGGCATCTCCAAAGCTCCTGCGGACTCCGAAGAATATTGCCTCACAGGAGGTAGGTTCCTGAGGTCTCTGAGGTTGGTCTGTGCCCACAGCAAGTTTGAGGCCCGTATCCCTCGTGGAGACCGTGCAACCCGAACCCCTGGACACCGCAACCATTTGTAGAAGCATCAGCTTTCCGGCAACCCTTGAGTCTGAGCTTTGGGTTACTTGTAGCCCTGACCCCGAGCAGTAATTGCTCTGAAGATTGCAGGCCTACACTGAACGAGTGTTCCGTGGGCCCCCATTTTTTGATTCCTCTTGAGGTCCCTCTGCGATCCCTGGTCCGTTGACCTGTGGGTCCCCAAGAAGGCAACTCTAACTTTTATTGGACTTCCCTGGTTTCTCCAGTTGTGCCCTGACTCTCCATTGCTTGGGGAGTCCCCAGGACCTTGATCGTCTGCACAGAAGCATCTTTTCTCTTCCTGCGTGGGTTGCTGTTGCCAAGGCTTGTTGTAGTCAATCCAATCACTGACACCCCAGCACTCGACATCCTTTGTCGGACAGTTAGAATCCGGCTCCTGGTTGTCGTCGACATCTCCAGGACCCCGTGGCTGCAGAGTCAAGCTTCACCTCTTCGCACCTGAAGCACCCGACATCAGTGGGCATTCGATTGCTCCACTCCTGGTCACTGGCTAGTGACCCAGCCTCTGTCCCCTCTGCTTTCAGGTTCTTCACATCTTCGATACAGGCTTGGATCAACCCGGACACTTTCCTTCTTCACGGCAGCAGCACTTTGCAGCAGATCGCCATTGAAAACGACGACGATTCCCGACACCCTTTGACACCTATGCACCCGGCTTCCCTGGGTGAGGTAACTCGAGTACTCCAGTGCTCACGTGGGTGTTGGCCCTAGAACCCCTTAAGTCTAAAGGGGTTTGCTGAAAGTCCTATCCTAAGTGTCCTTTATCTTTAAAATTCCAACCGCGACTTTCCGCATTGAATCCTACGGCGCTCGCGGCTGTGTTCTCACACTGCACACGTCCCCCGTGGGTCTCCTGTGTCACTACCTTGGGTGGTTCCTTGGGGTCCCAGTGATTCTACGTGCTCTAGGCACTGTGTCTAGTCAAGTCGTGGTTCTTATACCACTTTCTTAATATATGGTTTGGTTCCCCCCTGGGGCCCAGTGTATATTGTGCTATTTACTATCTTTTTAATACTGTGATATTGTGTATCTTGGACTCTAATCTCATAAAGAGATTAGTAGTTAGTGTTTAGAAATAAATACATATATTTTATATATATACCGTGTGTGGTTCTCCTTTCATTTAGTTATTCAAGAGGTTATAATCTGGTAAACCAAGCTGCTTTACACTCCTTCAAGACTTAGCCTGAAGGCTGCTCTCCATAGCTACCACTAGGATAGCTTTCAATAAAGGTTGTCTTTAAACCTATCATCGTTTAGACTGGTGCAAGGTGCCCACTATGACTAGTGGACAGCATATGCCAGGCCAACTTCTCACACCTTTGTTTTGTCAGTGAATTTCTATGGTTTTTTAACTAGTAATTGCGTTTGCTGTGTAGTGGAGAAAGAGGGCGGGTCTGTGACCAGCTCTCAGCAATCCTGCTGTCTGGGACTTACTGGAGGTAACAGAAGGGGTTCCTGGCCCCAATAACCCTCAGCATCCAAAAGGACTTCATCCCCCAACCAGCAGTGTGCTTGGAGGCGCATTTGCAGAGTGGGCGAAAAAGGGGGATGGCCTCCGACAACCTCTCAGCAATCCCACTGTGTGGCATTTACTGGAGGTTAAAGGAGGAGTAGTTGGCCCCCAAGGATCCTCAGCATCCAAAAGTACTTCATCCCCCAACCAGCAGTGCACCAGAAGGCAGGTTTGCAGAGCGGTGGAGAAAGGGGGTGTGGCCTCCAAAGACCTCTCCACAATCCCACATTGTGGGACTTACTGGAGGAAACAGGAAAGATAGTTGGCCCCCAAAGACCCTCTGGAGCCAATTGGTCTTCATTTTCCAACCATCAGTGAGCCAGGATCTGTGTTTGCAGAGTGGTGCAGAGAGAGGGCATGGCCTCAGAAGTCCTCTCAGCAATTCCACTGTTTGGGACTTACTGGAGGTAACAGGAGGGCTTGTTGGCCCCCAGTGACTCTTAGCATTCAAGGGGACGTCATCCCCCAACAAGTAGTGCACCAGGAGGCATGTTTACAGTGTGGTGGAGAAAGGAGGCAGGGCGAGTTGCTGGGCGTTTCTTGTATAATTCTCTTTTTTTAGGGTTAGGGGAAGTGGCAGTCACTGGGCCAGCATGGGAGGCTGGAGAGGGCTCCCTGCATCAATTAGTAAAGAAGCCCCAGGGCTGTGGGGGTCCAGGTGGCCCCCCGTTTTTTTTAAAATTAAAGCTCTAGGGAGGTGGCGGCCCCCGGGAATATGGGGAGGTACATGCGGCCCATGGGGGTATGAGTGGGTGCATCAGTGATTCTGTGGATGATGTCATCAGTGTTGTCATTTGAGATGTCCTCAGTGATGTCACGGACCATGTCTTGAGTGATGTAATATGTGATGTCATAAGCAGTGCATTGCAGGGGTGCGAGTTATAGTTAGCTCAGCTAACTATAACTGCTGAATTTCACTGGTTTTGTAGGAGTGAAACCTGAGGCTAGCTATAACGTCCCTGTAACCTTTGGTTTTTTCATTGAATGTCTAACGTTTCTTTTTATTCCATTTCCGAAATACAACGTCCCTGTAACCTTTGTTTTTTTCAGTGAATTTCTAAGGTTTTTTAAATGCTAATCCCTAACTATAACCTTCTTGTAACCTTTGGTTTTTTCAGTAAAATTTTGAAGGTTTTTTAAGTAATAGTCGCGTTTGCAGAGTGGTGGACAAAGGGGGCTGAGTGTCCGACCAGCTCCCAGGAATCCCACTGGGCAGGACTTACAGGAGGTACCAGGAGGGCCTCTTGACCCCCAATGTCCCTCAGGAGTAAAGTGGACTTCCTCCCCCAATCAGTAGTGCACCAGAAGGTGCATTTGCAGAATGGTGGAGAAAGGGGGTGTGGCCTCCAAAGACCACTTAGCAGTCCCGCTGTGTGGAACTTACTGGAGGTAACAGGAGTGGCAGTTGATCCCCAAGGACGTCCTTGGGGCCCAATTACCCCTCCTTTTACCTCCAGTAAGTCCCACACTGCCGTATTGCTGAGAGGTTGTCGTAGGCCACTTCCCCTTTCTCCACCACTCTGCAGACATGCATCTTGGCATACTACTAGTAGGGGGATGAAGTCCCCTTGGCTATTGAAGGTCCTTGGGGGCCAACTACCCCTCCTGTTAACTCCAGTAAGTCCCACACAGTGGGTTTTCTGAGAGGTCATCAGAGGCCATGCCTTCTTTCTTCATCACTCTGCAAATGCCCCTCCTGGTGCACTACTAGCTGGGGGAAGAAGTCCACTTTAGTCCTGAAGCCCTCAGGAGTAAAGTGGAATTCATTCTCCAACCAGTAGTGTGCCAGGAGATGCATTTGCAAAGTGGTTGAGAAGGGGTGTGTGTCCTTCAAAGACCTCTCAGCAATCTCCAGGGAGGTGGCGGTCCCTAGGTCTGTGAGGGGGCCCGTGCATCACCCCATACTCATTTCTATTTAAGGCCTGGGGAGGTGGCTGTCCACGGGGTGGTGGGGGGCCGGTTGGCCCCCAAGAATTTGTGTATTTCAGTGCCCCAGGAAGGTGGCAGTCCCTGGGGCTGAGGGGGGGGGGGCCCAGCCCCACACTTGTATACTTCAGTACCCCAGGGAGGTGGTGGTCCCCAGGGCTACAGTGGGGCTGGGCTGGCCCCCCTCATTTGTATAATTAAGAGCCCCCGGGAGATGGCAGTCCCCGGGGCTTTTCCAAAGCCTAGGGGGGGGGGCCCATGTTTAATCAAGAAAACCACCAACATGTTTGGTGACTATAGTACTTGAGCCTGGCAGTGCGATCCTCTTTACGTTACCAATAATATTTTCTCCTCTTAGGTCTACACAACAGGACAGTAAAAGAGGGGTGAAGGGAAGCTTATGGAAAAAGGGAGCAGAAGAAAGCTACAGACAGGAGAAAAACAGCTGCAGAAACAGGAAATATAGAAAACACGGAAATGCAGGAATAAACAACATCTAATCAGAGTTGAACAAAAACTAGTAAGTAAACACAAGGGCATAATTTTAGTAGTGGGAAGTTTAAATGAAAAACATAGGACAGTAGAACGACCTGCGGCGGCTGCCACACTGGTGGTGGTTGTCACCATGGTCACACCTGCCGCGGTGCTGGTGTGAGGTGGCTGCTGGTAGAGGTGCCCTCTTCCCCGTGGATGCTTAAGAAAGAAGATAGAAAACAATGATGAAGGTACTCTCTAGGGGATGACTATGGTGAATCCCGCCTAGCGTTGCCACAGGTGACCACTTGCCTCTCCCTCTACTATGGAGCCTGCCGATTCATGGAGTTACTACTGAGTTCCCAGGACGCTGTGTGAAATGAATGGGAGCCTGCTCTCCTAGACTCGAGAAACTATCGGCAATTTGTTGGAAACCTTGCCTTAAGTTCCTGTGGGTTTCCTGTCTTGATGGCCGCTGCTGCCCAGAGCGTGGAGCGAGGCTCTGTTTCAGCGGATACTGCAGCCTGAAACGCATAGTGAGGTATGTGCGGAACCATGCTGGCGGCTGGAGAGGAATCACAAAATAGAGGCAGCTGAGGGAGTTGAAAGGGCGCTGCAGGATTGTGTGGTTGAACTGCTGCGCCGCTGAGCTGCAGGGCTGTGGGGAGAAAACATTGTGAGCGCCGAGATAAGGATTAAAGGTTGGAACTTCCCTGGAAACTGTCACACTTTATTTTATGGGGAAACCACGGAGGCTGCAGGTGCTGCCATATAGCTGCATAGCCATATATTCCTATTGTTAACACTCTGGCAGGAAGAATTGTGGAACATGGCAGGTTAGTCGACAATTTAATCTGATTATTGAGTGCAGATTCCTTAGAGAGCAGGAATAGCATTGACTGTTAATAAAATCGCCCTGGGGGCGCTAGAGGGTGCCAGGCAAGATGGTCGCACTTTAGTGTAGCTCTGCCAGGCTGATCCTCTATCCGACCAATATCCGCACCTGAATAACGCATCGCTTTCAAAAAAACTACTGCCCTGCACGGCGCAACACCCTTCTTCCTGTGGGGGCATAACGGATCACTGGGGGCCTTTGTGGTGGCCGTTATCTGCGAGGCAAGATCCGACCGGCGGGAAGCAAAATGGCGACCGCCAGCGTCCAGAGCTGAATCGACCCACTGACCGGCGCGCTGGGAGCCGAAGGCAAGTGGCTGCAGCTGCGCAGAGTCTGGTGGGCGGCTGCCGGATTGGGACTCAGTGGCTGCCTGGTTGCGGTACCTCGGGGGCTGCGAGAAGTGAGCACGCCCAGCTCCGTGCCCCTACAGGGCTGCCCCTGGTGTCGGAGCGGAGTGCGAAGCCCTATCATTACCTGTTCTGCTCAAGCTGTGCCTCCGCTGCCTCTGCGGGAGGCCGGCGGAACCTGTAGCGGACTGCGGCTGCTGGGGACGACATCGGCTGGACTGAGCTGGCAGCAACTCCTGTGCAGCGGGCCCCAGGACCCCAGCTATTTGGCAGCTTGTCATCTCGCACATTGGTGCTACATCTGCCCTGACAACTGGAGAGAGGTGGGACGGAGCTTCGCCGGCGCCCGGCCCCCCAGAGAGACCGGATTATTGCCCCGGAGACTGTCGGCGCCTGCAGTGGGTTGTGGTGAGTGGGGCGTGGCCTTGCTTGGGCCTGCGGCTGCGGGTGTGGGCCTAGGCGCTGGGCTGTGTTCCGCGAGCTGCGGCCTGCGTGTAGTGTGCGTGGCGGTGGGGGCCGGCCTGGGCCTGTGACACGTTCGTGCCATGCCACACCGGGCCCTTGTGTGGTGGGCCTGTGCCCGATCACCTGTGCAGATAGCCCACATCAGCCTCACTCCTCCTTACGCCGCTGACTGAGAGACCGCGAGGCCTGCACTGGGACACTAGGCCTGGCAACATAGTGACACGCAACGTTCGGCCAGGCACTTTCTGCTGGCGAGACTGGGCTGTGGGAGCCCTTCTATCGTGGAGACTGGCCTTTTCACTCTGGGCACCATTTGGCAACAGATTTTAGTGCACAGCAGCTGGCCGCTGGGAGACCCATTGCGAGCTGTCGCTGTTAACATCGGGCAGCATCACTGAGGAGGCGCTGATGCCAATGAAGGCCAGCATGCGCAGAGCTATATAGCCTTATGACCTTATGAACCCTGTGAGATAGCCGCTTTGGAGCCCATTAGCACGTTGCTGCCTGATTGCTGGGACTTTTTGATAGTGTAGAGTCTAGCGAACTCTTCTTTTGTGTCGCCCCTCACCACGGCCTGTTTCATGAATACTTGCCTTGGCTATTCGGCAACATGGGGAAAACGGACAGATCACAGCCTCGCCTCACGTTTGAGGCGCGGAAAACTAGTAAAACGCATCAAAAGGCGGCCTCTAACTCTGAAGCTGACACTCAGGGCGATGGCTCCTCCACGTTGGAAACTACGCTGATGGCCATGCAGAAAAGTGTTCAAGCTATAGAGGGGAACATGTTTGCTATGAACCACAGACTTGACCATATGTCTTCCCAGCTGTAAAAGCAAAACGCGAGAATGGGGGAGATAGAACAGAGGGTCTCCACCAATGAGGACGGCCTCAATGAGGTCGCGGGCAAGGCACACGATATTGAAAAGGTCCTAGCGCTTATACAAGCGAAAAATGAAGATTTAGAGGCTCGGTCCCGTCGAAACAACATTAGAATTACGGGCCTGCCGGAGTCCACCAATACCGGCAGGATGGAGACCTTCATCGAGACTCTGATCAAGGACATTTTCGGCCCTGAGAACCTGTCCGCAATGTTTATAGTCGAGCGGGCCCACCGTTCCCTGGCGGCGAGGCCCGTGCCGGGTGCTCCACCTCGCCCTATAATAGCTCGGCTATTAAACTACTGGGACCGGGATGTTATTTTGAGGCTTGCCAGAGAAAAGGGTACCATCACCCACCAGGGGAACTCACTGTCCTTCTTCCCTGACTTTACTGTTGCAGTCCAGTCCGCACGTCGGGAGTTTGGCACCGTGAATAAATTCCTGCAATCTGAGGGTATTCCCTACGCCATGCTGTATCCCGCCCGTTTACGTATTGGTCAAGAGGGAGATTTTAAAATTTTCGCCACTCCTAAGGCGGCGATGGAGCATGTGAAAAAGCAGAAGAGACGACGACGCGGAACCCCGGCTGAGACGGACGAGGAGGAGCAGTAGCTGATCTTATGTACTGTGAGCCATTGTTCTTCACGGCAGGCTGGTTGCGGCTGTGCTGATTCTTACTGGACAAATGCTCCTATGGTATTCTACTTCTATATATCTTCCTTTATTAGGGCACAGGAACCTGCTGTCCGGGCGGCGATGAACTGTACTATTGTTCTTGTCCCATCTGCGCGATCTGCCCCGGACTCATGCTCTGTGGTATATGACTCTCCCCAGCGAGCTGTCGCAATGGAGTTGGTTGTTTCAGGGCAGATGTTTATGATGCACCATATTTCAATGTATGTTCCTTCATCCTCAAGCAGGCACTTGCTGGCTGGGTGGTGGCGAACTGTATTTCTTGGTTTGCTATTCCACATGTGAGAGGAGTCCCGAGCTCACGTACAGTCATTTACGACTCCTCATAGCAGATTTATTGCAGTGGTGCTGGTCCTCTTGAGTCAGATGTTTTTGATGCAATGTGTTACTCTATATGTTCCTTTATCCTAGCATAGGCAATTGGACCTGATCAGCCACCTCCTACTTTGTGGGAGGCTAGTAGCTCTCTAGTGTTCCCCACATGGGTGTTCCCCACATGTTACGCAATTTCTGTTTTGTGTGTTGGGAATTGTTTATTCAGGGAAGGGATGGCTTTGGCATGTTGGGGCGGCTGAAGTGGGTGGGGGTTGGTGGGTGGTGAAGGGGGGGAAATGGATGGCACTTAGTTCTCACATTGACTCTAATCCCAGGCAACATACTACTGTAGACTGTCATAATACTGCTACGTATGTCTTCATAACTGTAAGATATTGGTGGTAATATAAAGTTCCTTACATGGAACGTGCGAGGCCTAAATACTCACAAGAAAATCCGATCTGTATTGGCCTATCTGGACAGGCTTGATGTACAGGTAGCATTCCTGCAAGAAACACATCTTACCCAACTCTCTGAGAAAACTGTGGGCGCACGGTGGGCTGGGGTTAGGATTGCTTCCTCCTACTCCCATGGGGTGCTAATACTCGTCAAGAAAGGGGTTCCCTTTACGGTTCTTAGCTCTAGAGACGGATGACCAGGGTAGATTGGCTCTTGTGCATGGAAGGCTTGGCGGTGCGAGAGTGCTGTTGCTCCATGTGTATGGGCCGAATGTGGATGATCACTCCTTCTTCGCTGATGTGTGGCACTGTATAACCAAGTTCCCTCCTTCCGAAATCCTCGGGGGCGACTTTAACACTTGTCTAGATGTAACTATCGAGAGATCGGGAAGCGGGTTCCCAAGACACAGTTTGGCGACGGATACCTTACTCACACTCTTAGAGGCCGGGAATATACATGACGTCTGGCAGATGCGGTACCCTGGGGCAAGAGAAAGCACATTTATATCTACCGTGCATGGCACGTGGTCCCGCTTGGACTACTGGCTCCTCTCTGAGGTTGCATGCACTTGGGCGGTGGACGTTCGCCATTTGGAGAAGACGCTGTCTGATCACTCCACAGTATTGCTCGAAATGTGTGTCCCTGAGTGTGACTGACCCCCGTTCACAGTTCCCATGGCGCTTACAACAGACTTCATTGACTGATCAAGTTTTCAAGTGCACGATGGTTGAGGCGATTCGGAATTTTTTTAAGGAAAACTATGGCACTGTGGATAGCGCGGGTGTCTTGTGGGAAGCTTTTAAGGTTACGATAAGGGGGGTGTGTGTAGGCGCGCAAGCTGGGGTCCTGAAAGATTTGCAACGCAGAATTCGCAAGCTGGCCGCCGAAATATCCACCTTGGAACATGACTATGAGCGGAACCACAATCCAGAAACGTTGACCGCGATCCGCGACCTGGTTTCAGAGCACAATGAAACTATGGGTCAGGAAATGGCCCATAGATCACGCTGTAGTACGGCGCGCTATTACGGGGAAGGGGAAGGCCCAGTCGCTCTCTTGCGTAGAAGCTGGCGGCGCCCCGAAGTCAGGAGTATATCACTGAAATGCTGGATGAGGCGGGGGAGGCGCATTTCACCACGCCCGAAATAAGTAAAGTGGTACTAGATTTTTATTCTGCCCTCTATGAGAAGCGGACTTCCGCCCCAGCTGCCAAAGTAAACTCCTACCTGGAGGACGTTGCACTTGGCTGGCTATCGGCCGGCCAGCGACAGTATCTCACACAGCCATTTGATGTAGAAGATGTCAAGCTTGCCATCACGTCCCTTCCATCCTGGAAAGCTGCCGGTCTTGATGGACTCCCGAGTGAGTTCTACAAGGCCTATGCCAAAGACTTGGCCCCTAGGCTCCTGGATGTTTTCGCGGAGGCGTATGAAACCGGAACGCTCCCTCCCACGCTTAAGGAGGCACTTATTGTCATGCTTTTGAAGCCGGACAAGGCAGCCAATAGGTGCCACTCCTACAGGCCACTCTCTATGATTAATATTGACGCCAAAATCCTGGCTAAAATGATTGCCAGTAGACTCCTGCCCCTAGTCCCTAACCTGGTACTCCCGGACCAGTCGGGATTCGTGCCCGCTAGATCAACAATGCTCCACCTGCGCACTTTTGCCACCCTACACTATTTTGAGTCGGATTTTCAGGCAGTTGCGGTGCTGCTTGACGCCACAAAGGCGTTTGATTCCCTTCAGTGGGAGTACATGTTTACGGTACTGCTACGTATGGGCCTGCCACCCTTTTTTTAAAAATGGATCCATCTGTTATATGAGGTGCCGGTGGCACGGATACGCGTGAACGGCTGGGTATCAGAGGCGTTCCCGATAAATAGAGGCACGTGGCAGGGCTGCCCCCTGTCGCCAATTCTTTTCGCGCTCGCATTCGAGCCTTTGGCTTGTAAATTGCGGCATGCCAAGGCAGCGTTGCAGTTCCGTCAGCGGCCGTTGGTGGTTTCGCTATATGCGGACGACATGCTGCTATATGCTCGTGAGCCTGCTACGTATCTATCAGACTTGCTTCGCGAGTACGTGAAGTTTGAGAGGTACTCAGGCCTAGGCATGAATTGGGCAAAGTCGACGGTGTTCCCGCTAACGGTCAATACACGTGAAGTGGAGTTGGACTTTCCACTAACGTGGTCCACTGACCCGGTCCGTTATCTGGGCGTGTGGTTGCACAGGGACCCTGATGTGGTGATCTCTACGAACTATGGCCGTGTCATCACTAAGGTCACTGAACAAGCAGCAAGATGGGCTTAGTTGTCGCCTTCCCTAGCGGATAGGATAGCAGTTGTCAAAATGACGATTCTGCCGAAACTTCTTTATCTCTTCATCAACATCCCGATTCGATTAAATCTTGCATTATTTAACACACTTCAATCAGCCCTGCTGTCCTTCATCTGGGGAGGCAAGAAGCCCCACTGTAGTTGGGATGTGCTGGTGCAGCCGTTTGAGCGCAGCGGCTTTGAAGCCCCTGACATGAGGCTATATTACTTGTGCGCTCAGGCGCAGTTTGCTCAGCTTTGGTATTACCCACAGCGATTCCAGCCACACCTTGCAGTGGAAGCAGTTTCAGTGCTACCTGTGCCGCTAGTGGCAGCTGCACTACTGGGAGGGCACGGTGGGCCACGAGCCAAAATCAACCCGGTCCATTGCACTGAGTGGGCATGGAAGGCCCTAGCTAAAAGGGCGCACTTAGATTACCTCTATGCCCCGGCGCTACCGCTTGCTGCACATCCAGACATTTCCGCAACACAAGAGCGGGCCGCGCTGCACACACTGGGAAACACGGGAATTGCTCGGCTAGGTGACCTCTATATGCAGGGCCAGTTTCGACCTCTGTCTGACATACAGGAAGGGCGGGATCAAGACATGATGCTGGGGTTCACTTATGTGCGTGTGAGGCAGGGTATTCGTGCTATATATCCCGACTATCCAGCCGAGCCGAGAACGCTACTGGCGCTGCAGGCAGTGCTGGTCAGCAACTCACGTAGGGGATTAATAACGAAATTATATAATGCCTCCCTGAGGGAGCGGGATCCCCTTGAGGACCCTTCCTACATAAATGGACCACGGCGTTGGGGGTCCCTTTGTCCCAGGATGCTTGGAAGTTTTGCTGCACACTGACAGGGCGCCTGACGGCAAATTGCAACCTCAGCATCATAAATTTTAAATATCTCCGTCAGCTCTACTACACTCTTCTTCAATTGCGTCGTTTTGGACTCAGGGAGAATGCTTGCTGTGTGAGGTGTGGGCAGGAGGATGCAGATTTTATGCACCTTGCATGGCACTATGCTGGCATCCATGGCTTCTGAACTCGGGTCACAGGTGTGCTCACGGAAGTGGTGCTTGAAAATGTGGTGTGTGTGCCGGATGTCTGCCTATTAGGGTGGGTACAGGGCCTCAAGCCGTGCAATCAGAGATTGGTGGCTATCTCCACTCTCTTTGCCAAGCGGGTGGTTGCGCTGTGTTGGGGGGCTAAAACTCTCCCTACAGTGAAAAAATAGATACGCGACTTGCTGTATTGCAGGGATCAATTGGGGATTTATGCAGAGGAACTGCCTGAGGCCTCGAGGCCCAAGGATTTTTGGGCCCCATTAACAGGGTACCTGCTTGGCAACCCTGATTTGTCATAGACGGTCAAAATGACGGACTGCCTGTTTACGATGGCGGGATTGGAGGGCCTTTCTGTGGGCTGCTTTGTGTCTACAGATCATTCGTAAAGTCGGGTTCCCAATCAGTGCCAGGTTCTGGGGTGGGAAGGCTGGAGGTTTTTTTTTTTTGTTTGGGTATTGTTTCCACTGTAAAATGCTTGTATTGCACATTCAGTGCCATTGACTTGCTCAGTCCCATTGGGGCTTTGTATCTTGTTGTTACAAGCTGAACAATAAAAATATAAAATCACCCTGAAACGTTTGGGGGCCTGGATCTCGACTACGGAGCTTGCCAAATTGTAGACAAAGGTGCTGCGGCCGGCCTTGACTTGACTGAAGAATTGGGAACACTACATGGACACGGTGCAGGGGGGTGCTGTGACCACCAGGACTCAAGTTTCCACCTTTTGGGAAGGGGATCGGACCGGTGAGCGGTTTCATCTGAAATGTCCCGGTCAGACCCATTGGCGTCGACAAAGTCTGCAGGCGAGAGCTGCCACTGCCACTGTTACTTGCTGGTCTGCTTGCTGGTCTAATATATAGGTAGGGAAAAGCAGGTATCTTATTAAAATAAAAAATAAAAAGATTGAAGGCGCTTTCTACGTATTGAAGCATTGAGCACAATTCGGATTGCCTCTGGTGGCTCAAACTTGGGCGTTACTGCGGGAAGAGGTCCTGCTTTTCAAAGGCGGAAAAAACTGCCAAATCTAATGGCCAAAGTAGATTCAGCTGCAGGTCTCAAAGCAAAAACACGGCTAGCTCAATCGAAGGCAGCATCTGCAGTGGCAAGAGCAGAGCACAATCTAAAAGCACGGCCCAGCTCTAGTATAAATTCTAGCTCGGAGAGATCTAAGGAGGAGTTGCCAGAACCCAACCAGGACTTTGGTGCGAGGGATCCAGCTACAGAGAAGCTAGCGCAAAATGGGCTGGAGGAAGGAGTAAGACCAGAGGAAGAACTAGGCCCTGATGACAAAATATCAGAAAGTCAGGATCCAACTGTCGAGGTTCGGGAGGAAGGAAAAAACAAAGCAAAAAACAATGCAAAAGAGTATCCGTTATTTTCAAAAGGCAAAGCATCCCTGGTCACTCAGACTGCATCGGCGAGACTGCAAGGGCCTCTTGATGGGACACAAACTAGTTCGACTCAAAATGTGCAACCCCGGCAGGACAATCAGCTACCCTAGAAGAAAATGGCGCACATAGTTCACTTCAAAAGGACAACTCTTCCATCAACTTGCTACCGCAGAACCAGGCATCTCCATCATCACCACAGCCACGACTACAGCCGCCTCTTCAGGACTCATCACTCCCACAGCCGCCACCACAACATCAGTCCCAGCCGCTAAGCAAAACAGGATTAGAAGCCTCAGGCCAGCAAGGGCAGCAAGCCTGGATCCAGAAAGAGATTGGTGGGCTCCAATGCAGTACTATTGCTCAACTTCAGGGGAAAAAGAAACTTTCCTACAATACGATATAGAAAACCATGCTGAATCTCATTTTAGATGAGATAAGAGAACTCAAGACATCCCAAGCGAATGAAATAGCCTCTCGTCACCAGCGACTTTCAAAGATTGAGGAAGTAGTGGGCAGTTTTCCAGCAAGGATACAGGAGGCGGAATCAAGGATTGCATATCTTGAAGATCAACTGAATACCATGCAGCAGCAAGTGAATGTAGTAACTAAGGAAAAGATTTTATTTGAGAGTAAACTTGAGGAGCTTGAGAATCACTCACAGCGTGCAAACCTCCGCATAGTTGGGGCCCCGAGGGGAGTGAAGGGTCTCAAACCCTCCATTGGGTCGAGACTTTTATCAAGAAGAGCATCCTACCTGAATTCAGTGGTTGATCTCACCATAACAAGAGCACATCGAGTGCCCTCACACCCTCTGCCGAACTCAAAACTACCACGCACAATTTTAATCAACTTTGCAGATTATCGTATAAAAGAACAGATACTATCAAAAGCAATCCAGCAGAGACAATTTTCGATTATCGATGTATCTAGTTGTCGGATCTTTGCTGATATGTCGGCAGCTGCTGCACATCGGCGAAAAGAGTTTGTTAAATTGCTATATCTTTTCAAGGCACAAGGTGCTCAGGCTTTAATAGCTCAGCAGTCGAAGCTAAGGGTGCTAGTGAGAGGCAAGTTTCACATGTTTGCAAATATAGAGGAAGTCCAGGACCTGCTGAGAGAGATCTCCTACGCAAAATAGAATCAAAGTCATTAAACTAATGTAAAGGGCTGCTTAGATTGGGGAGGGTCACCCAGGGTGCATTACCAAGGCACCGCATAAGAGCCATTTGGGGAGGGAGGAGATGGGGCTCGCGGGCCTTTGCCCATCTCCAGGGGAGGGCAAGGTGTGGGGTGGAGGTGGGAGAGGTTGGGTTTGTAGTGCAAAAAAGGAAAAAATGAGCAGAATCATAGAGGTGAGGTGGTGGGAAACTAGGTTAGTGAATCAACTACTGATCCATTTAGGCATTAATTATAGAGATGGGTATTAATTTACCTGTTACTCCCGCATTGATTTCTTTTTAATGTCTCGCTCTTTGAAATATGTCGGATCAGAAATGGGGGCCAATTCATTTTCAGACCACTCTTTGGTTAAATTAGATATAGAAAAAGAGGAGGGCAGGAAGACAAGATCCAGGTGGCAGTTGGATCGACTCCTCCTCTCAAACCAAAAATGGGTAATGGACACAAGAGAATGGATACAAGAATTCTTCAAGATTAATAAGGGTACAGTGAAACTTTTTTTAGTCTAGGGGGCTTTAAAAAGCTTAAGTTCGTGGGCAGATGGTGGCCTTTATGGCCGCACAGACCAAAAATCAGAAGGCGCATATAGTCAAACTACAGTTGGCAGTGGATACTGCCTTGCTGCAGAAGAATGCATCTCTAGGCGGGAATGAGATAATTGGGGGCCAGCTTGCCAAAGCTAAAAAGGAGTTGAGAGAATTTTTTCTCATAGAAGAGACTAATGGCTCCAGGACATTCCAGCAGCGAGCCTACGAAGAAAGCCAAATGATAGGCAAACTATTAGCCTGGTCAACTAAGGTAAAACAGGCTGCAGTTTTAATCACTGAAGTTTTAGATCCCGATACAAGAGTCCCAGTGACGGATAAGGATAAGATTGCCCAAGTGTTCTTGGAACACTATGATGAACTATATGCTACCAAATATACGGTTGGGCATGAGGAAATTCGTCAATATTTTGAGAATGTTGATCTCCCGTATGTATTGAACATCCAGATTGAGAGGATTCAGGGCGACATTTTAGAAGCAGAAATTTTAGCAGCCCTTGCCACAATGGCTGGAGGAAAAGCATGTGGCAACGACGTGCTACAAATAGAACTTTATAACGTTTTTTCTAAGGAATTAACACCCTTTCTGATTGAGCATTTTAATTATGTCAAAGCAGGTGGTTTGGTTCCCACAGTATTTAAAGAATCCACTATTGTAAAGAAGGGGAAAAATCCTAGGGATATTAATTCCTATAGACCGATTAGCCTACTTAACTCGAAATACAACATTTTAATGAAAATCTGAGCACAGCGCTTTACCCCTTTGGCACAAGAAGTGATCCACAGAGACCAGACAGGGTTTGTCGCAGGGAGGCTAATGTCTGCAAAATACAGGATTTTTAGTACAGGCACTTGATTTTTTTAATAGTAATCAAATCCCAGCTCTTGCTATGATGGTAGACGCAGAAAAAGCGTTTGATTTGGTTAAATGGGATGCTCTTTTCTACTGTCTGGGCAGGTATGGGGTTCCCCCCCAGGTTACAAAAATGCTATGGAATATCTATCAAGGGGCACAGGCACAGGTTTTTGTAAATTCTAACCTAGCAGGGATAGTCAACGTCAACTGAGGAACTAGGCAAGGGTGTCCTCTTTCCCCCGTGCTTTTTACTTTTTTCATTGAGCTCCTAGCCACCAAAATCCGAAATAATATGGTGATTAAAGCACCAATTTTAGGAATGGCAAAACTAAAGCTGTTTGTGGACGACATCATCCTCTATCTTAGCCCAGAAAAACAGAATATAGAGCTAACATTAGCTGAATTCGTAGAATGCGAACTCATTGGAGGATAAAAAATTAATCATAGCAAGACTGAGATTTTAATTATTAATAGACTTTCTCCCGAAAATCTAAAGCGACAAGCCCTTGATTCTAACCCTATCTGATACTTAGGGATATTTGTTACTAATAAATACTGGGAACTTTATAAAATGAACTATAAAGCTATGCGGAACAAAATTAAAAAACTGTTAGAAGAGTGGTTGTTGTTACCCCTCGCATTGATAGGCCGTGTGGCCCTTATAAAGATGTCCATTCTACCTTTACTTGTTTTTCTTTTTACAAACATCCCTATAAAAATCAAGGCAATCTATTTTAAGGAGTTAGAGACGATGTTTAGAAAGTTTGTCTGGAGTAAGAAGTCACCGAGGGTAAAACTCTTGGTGCTTCTACTTGATATTAATCAGGGTGGGCTTGCACTTCAGCAAGTTCATACGTATTATGAAGCTGCTATTTTAGATCTTACAGCCCGTTTACTTGACTCTAAGGGATCAGTTGATAATTTCTTTTTGGACAAGATGGTGCAAGATGCTGGTTCGCAGATCCCGGCATTTTTAAAAACAGCTAAACTTCCCAAAAACTAGGTATAAGACCTTGCAGCAATACTCTTGTAGACTTCAGACCTTTTATTCAAAGTAAGCTTGCTCCACAGGGTTCTATTACTTAGAACTAGCTGAATGTAAAAGCTTGGGCCTCCGAATACAAACTAGCCATTTAAGGTCCTGGAAACTCTTGTGGTTTTAAAGAGCTGGGGCATTTTTTATTGGGAGATCGTGTGATTACTTGGCAAGAGGTGGAAGCTAGGTGTAGAGACCGGCGCAAGCTTTTCTTTTTTTGAATATTTACAGATCTCACATCTACTGAGCAAACACAGCCTCCAATCCACCTCTGGCCCGACTTTGCTCGTAACTGCCCTATTAAGAACAAAGTTAAGAGGGGTGGGAAACTGGTATCGTCTTTTACGCTCTCAAGGAGAATCAATGGTGGTCAATACATTTTTAGAAAAAGTCACTCAGGAGACACAATGTACGTTCTCTATTCGCGATTGGCAGGCCATGTCACAACTAAGCACTAAGGCCTTAAGAGAGGCCAATTTTAAAAGAATGGCCTTTCTGTCTCGCTGGATGGCGTACTATACCCCCAAAGCTCTTCATAAGATATGCCCAGCACTTGAGAATAGATGTTTTCGTTGCCAGACAGCAGGTGAGGGAGGCTGGCTACACATTTTTTTACTTGCCCAAGTATAGGGCAATTTTGGGAAAAGTTTTTTACAGCTTTAAGCCGAGGAGTTCCGAAAAAACTGGATCCTGAAGCAGATGTAGCACTTTTTGGCTTCACTAGCCAGAGACAAAACCTTGCAATGTCAAGAGGGGAGGAGACATTTATAGCATTTGCCTCCCTTGTAGCACGCTCTTTGATACTTCAGAATTGGAGGTCCTCAAAAATACCTACCGATTCGGAATGGCTAAATAAAATGATACGCACAAGGAAATTTGAAGAAGCATATGCGAAGAGAGTGGGGGCTACCAAAACGATTTAGTGCTGTTTGGAAATATATGGAGAGGCTAGAGATTCTTCTGGAAAAATAGGGTCATAATGCATGTTGAAGTCTTCTACAGTATAAAAAGGGGAGTAAAATGCATTACACTACTGCATTTATTTAATATAATTAGGGCTAGAAAGCACTGCATTAAATTGGCCTGACTCTGCTTTGGTGAGTCTGCATTGTTGATTAGCCGTTGGCACCATGTTCAGAGGCGAAAATAGGCACATTGCACTTTATGGGAAGTTTATGCAATTTTGGCTGTAATGATATATAGCTGAAAAACAATGCATGGTCACTTTATATATGTTTGCTCTATTTAAATCTGACATATATATAGGGAAAGTTGGGCTGGAAGGCAATGAGATGCTTTTATTAGAATAAATCGCACCTTAGCACTGCACTTTAGTATTATCAGGGTTACTAAGCACCGCACTTTATAATATTGCAAAAGTTGCACTTTAGTAAAGAGGATTTCTCTTTAGAATAGAATATGCCGACGACACCCAGATCATTTTCTCCCTCTCTCCATCTAAGGGTTCTGAGCCTTCGCCCTTCAGTTGGGTTTGAGCAAAATTGCATCTTGGATGTAGGACAACATGCTCAAGCTTAACGGAGATAACACCGAGGTTATGATCCTAGGTAAAAAGATTGACCTTTGGGGATTACATCACTGGCCATCCGAAATGGGCACTTTTGCCACTGCCAGTACACCAAGTCCGCAATCTGGGTTTCATGATTGACATCCAACTTTCAATGAAGCAACAAGTCACCAAGGTAGCTGCTACTTGCTTCAACGTCCTAAAATGGCTAAGAAAAATCTTATGGATGATACCTCGTGCCGTACAGAAAAACGGTGGTCCAGCCTTGGTCACGTCCTGGCTGGACTATGGCAATGTCCTTTACTTGGCATCCAACAAAGCCATCATCCATAGGCTCCAAGTAGTACAGAACACGGCAGCTAGACTGCTGTGCAATATACCTAAGACTGCGTCAATTACTGGCTATCTTCGCGACTTACACTGGTTGAAGATAGAGAATCGCATCAGATTCAAAGCATTATGCTATATGCATAAAATCAAAATGGGAGTGGCCCCAACATATCTGCAATCGCTGGTACAACCGTATCTCCCTTCACGACTCTTACGATCAGCCCATCAATCTAGGCTCACCATTCCCAAATTCAAACGGTCGCGCATGCGCGGCCGCTCCTTTTCGTATCTTGGCCCCACTTTGTGGAATTACATGCCTCTTACCTTACGTGAGGAAACCATATATGGTAGTTTCCGAAAAAATCTAAAGACTTGGCTGTTTAATCTCTGATTCCCTATTCTGCTCTCTCTTCCTACCGGTTGGCGCCGGGAAACCTTTTGGGGTAGCTGAGGGCCTTACAAATTTAGTTTATTAATAATAATAATAATAATAATGTGTGTTAGCTTTGTACTCTAGCATTTGGGTTAGTAGCATTGCACTTTTATTAAAAGTGCAATTGGTTGTACTTTGGCCAGTTTGTGTGAAGGTTAATGACTAGTACCATATTTGGAGGGAAAGTCGTTATACTGCACTTTATGGAAAAACTTGTTTTTAGAGATCAACGTCAAGTTGTATCTTGTGAGGTATATTTGTTAAATTTGGCATAATGCACTTTGTATATATCTGTGGTGTTTAATCTAATCACGTTTGCTGCAATGTACATTCATCAAACTGAGCATATTCATTTCAATGTATTATTCATAACCTATTTATTTATGTCTCTGCTCATAATAAAAAAAAAAAATTAAAAATAAAGAAGTTACTCTACAAAAAAATTATTTTGAGAGGACCAGCATTGTACTTTTTAAATCAGATAGCTTATTCCTTGTTTAATAATTCTAAGCCTCAAAAAATAACTTGTTAATCTATTCACGCATTCCAAAGAATTCAAGTCGGTCTCCCTTTGTGTACTGCACATCTGGTAGATTGGGACTATGAACTACATAAAGGCACAGAGAAGAATGTAAGTTATGCAACATCCCTGATATACTACCATTGTAAGAGTGAGTGACATGATGATGAGTTGACAATCATGCCACAAATTTGCCCAAGTTATTTGAGCGACCACCTGCCTAGCTCACACTATAACATAATCCTGGCAGGGATTCACTTGATTTCCACTGCCCTCCCACGTTCGGAACTTCCTACACCATCTCTATCAGGCTGGTACCATGCACCACTACCCTATCATGGGTTTGTGCTGCCCTTGCCATAAAGAATTATTTTTCTGCAAGGAAGTGTCCCGTCTTGCCCAAAACAATCCAGAGTGCTGAGTTGTGTAACGTGGCACCCTTGCAGCGTCATGGCGCAAGGGTGCCTGCACTGGCGCGCTAGGCATCACTTGGTGTAGCAGCACAGAGAGGGAGCAGGAATGAGACATCTTAATAAATAAATGTCATATTCGCGCCTTCTCCGTTTGAAGCAGGGCAGCAAGTTGTCTTGCTGCCCTGCACGAAATGTTGATAACTCTGGGCCCTGACCACTGATGCACTCAGCACTGTATTGATAAACCCTGACATATTATTATTATTACATCATGCCCACACTACTTTTGGAGCAAGGACAGTGGATGCTACTGCAAGCACTCTCTAATGCTAAAAGTGCATTTATTTAGGTGAGTGACACACACTAACATTTAAAAACCTCTGCACTCATGAATAAAATGTCATTTTTGCACTTAAGGGCACATGTGGCCACTGGCCACAACAATTGCTGCAAAGATATATATCTATATATGTCATACCACTGTTTGGGAAAATCATGCGCCGACAATGCAATCTGCTCAAAATCCT
The DNA here is from genome assembly GCA_963921515.1 of Calotriton arnoldi. Taxonomy (NCBI): domain Eukaryota; kingdom Metazoa; phylum Chordata; class Amphibia; order Caudata; family Salamandridae; genus Calotriton; species Calotriton arnoldi. Next base: position 1,364,460 of record CAWUFW010002028.1, read on the forward strand.
CTCTTTTATTGTCTGAGGTCTGAGAGACCGCCTCATATTGTAATCCTCACTTTTAGTTTGTCTTGCTGCAATAAAATGTCTCATACATACGGAAGGATTCAGGAATTGCTAAGGAAAGGGATGAATATGCTTCTCTTGTCCTCTTCTCACCTCTGCACTGCTAGTATCAGGTAAGTCCTTCGAACAGGCTGTAAGGCCAGCGGGTCATGCTCCCACATTAAATCCAAACATAACTCTTCATGCTGGGAGCCCTCAACCCTGTGGGGCGGCTTGAGCGACGGGAACGAAGTATCCCGCTAATTAATCGACACACAAAAGATGCCGAAGCCCAATTCCGTGAAACCTTCCGTATGTATGAGACATTTTATTGCAGCAAGACAAACTACGAGTGAGGATCACAATATGAGGCTGAATTATAATGCACGTGACAATAATATATTGAAGAGACATTTTTCACCTAAACATTTGAAACGCTACATAGCAATATATATTTATTGTTTAGGTGCACTCTGGGATTTGTGTGCTAATGAGCTACATTGTCACGTGCTGCCTGGATTTAAAGGAAGTGATTAACTGTGAACCACTCACCTGTGATCAAGGCCGCAAGCTGAAACGTGCCAGGATAAGAATATTGAACTGAACATGCTGCAATCTCTTTGAAATAAAACGGAAGGTTGTTTCAGAATGAGTTTTCCTCAGAACCTGTTCCTCCCACCAGCCCACATGTAAACATGTGTAGCTAGGGGAGAAACAGGCTCCCATCGCTACTCCCCTCTTTTGCCTGAAAATCTCTTTACCAAAATCAAAAAGGTTATTATGCAGACACCACTTGATAAGATCTAAAAGCATAGAGTTATGGCTGCACATGTTATTCGATCTAGTGCTTAAAAAATGCTTTACAGCTGTCAACCCCACATGGTGTTCAATACTAGTATATAGAGATGTTATATCTAGTGTTATAAGCAATAAACCTTTTGTCCATTCGACTTGTCTAAGTTTGCTTAGGAAATCTCCAGTGTCTTTGATATAAGAGGGTAGTCCTTGAACGTGTTCCTGGAGAAAGTAATCCACATACCGAGCTATATTTTCACAAACGCCATTGTTGGCAGAGATAATCGGTGTATATATATATTCCTCCACAGTGACCGCTCATCTGAAGCGATCCAGACGCACTCGCTCCACGAAAACAGCCAAGAAACTCCGGTGAGTCCGTTCTCTTTAGTCGTTCATTTTTTTATTTTATTGCTAAATTCATGTGCCGCAACACCCAACACAGGACGCCAATGCGTTTTGGCCTCCGCCTTCAACTGGGCAACCCCGTTCCCACAACCTTCGTGAATTATACATCACATGACCCTCTATCATTTCCTGTTTACAGCATCTAGACCTCATCTAGTATTTTCACTCAATCAACTTTCTCCGCCATATTGAGTTACACTGTGATGAAGTTCCTACTCATATTGTTTCAAAAACATTCTTTTTTAAGAAGATAATACCCATTAACTTTATGTGCATCTGACAATATCCATAAAATTCACTGTGCTTATTAAAGTGCAAATGCTAAATCCAGTATATCATGTGTTGCATGTGAGCCAATATTCCATTTTTTTACCAGTTTTTTAAATACTCACAAGTTACACATGAATGCCTTATAAAGTGCAAATGCTAATTTCAACAAATCGACTTATACTAGGACAACAATGTTTGCAGCCAAATCGTCCTAATATACTTATAAAGTGCTAATGCAAATGAAGTTATTCTTTATTGCATCTGACTGTGTCTATAAAAGACCACTATAATCTTTAAAGTACAAATGCTGAATCCTATATGTCGTATGCTGTATGTAAACCATTATATCAACTTTTAAGCACTTACTAGATGTACTTTATAAAGTGCAAGTGCATAAGTGTAGACAAACACACTAAATCGGCATATGCTGAAACAACAGGGTTCACAACTAAGATTTCTTGAGCAACATGCTTATAAATTGCGGATGCATAGAAACTTTTTTCTTTAGTATGACAAATTTATCGTAATGCCATATATAGATATATGTGCACATTACCAGGAATGGCTTCTATCTCATTATCTAACTGCAATCTGTTCCACATCCAACTATCAACAGAGAACATAGAGATACAAAAGGTGCAAGTGCCTAATTATGAATATTCAAATTGGTTGACTCCAAATCAGAACACCACATATTCAATTCAAATGTAGTTTCTGTAACCTATAATAAATATAAAGTGAAAATGCATGTGTGCAATCCTTGTTCATATGGTTACATACAATTCCATAGTAATCATATGTAACCCGCTCTATGTATATTGTTCCCAATAAATCTCTATAATCAATAGTAAATTGCAATTGCAGAATAAATATTTCCTATTTTTCCTTGGTAAGGTGCTAAAGTCAATATAGAGTACTCACACAGAGCCATAGTGTAACAAATCCTAAAGCGGTATGTCACTTGCTTTGTCTAGATCCAATTTCATGTTGCTACAAGAGCTTGTAATTAATGTAAAGTGCTAGTGCAATTTTCATATGCAAAACATATACAAAAGATATCCCTCTAGAATAAGTTTCAGTGCATTTCATAGTCATCAAATTCATATTCCAAGAACACAACAATATTCAATTTCATTCAGAGTGCAATCAAAGTTCTTAAAAATACTTAAAAACCAGAACAAGTTCAAGTCAGTTCTTCAAATCATGGCCATGGGCATTGTAGATCATATAGTGCCTCAAAGATGGACATACATTTCTGCATCAAGATTATGCCCCCATGGTTTCTCAGTCCCTAATAGGACAATCATCCTTGATTCACAGTGCCGTAGTTCAAGCTCTCTATTCCCTCTGCGTGGAAGGATTCTCGCATGTTTTATGCCATAATATTGCAAGGGTGCTAAATTGCCCTGATGTGCTTCCCAAAAATATTTGGCCATTTAGTATGCTCGATCTTGCTGCTTGATGGCCCTGATATGCTTCAGAATCCTAAGTTTGACTTTGTTGGTCGTGCTACCTACATACTACTTCCCACAGCCACATTCCAATACATAGACCACGAATTTGGTTTCACATGTAATCTTTTCCTTAATTTCACAACTTCTCCCCTCATAGGTTGTATAAGAGGTTCTGTTTGATCCAAACTTGCAAGCTTTTCATGTGGCACTTTTCCTGAAGCACATGCTTCTGTTGGTAAGCCAATTTGTTTCCTGATAAAACATGGATCTGGTTAACATATCGACTAATGATGGAGCTTTGCGATATGTAATGCTTGGATATTGGCCCACTACTTCCTTAAGGTGTTCATCATGTTGTAGTATGTGACAGTTCCGTTTGATAATAGAACAGATCATACTGTGTCCATATTATACCCCATAAAGAACCTTATCTCATGGTCCTGTTCAGTCGTGCTTTCTGCTGTGGTCTCTGTTCATGTTTTCTTAAAAAGTAATTGCTCTCTGTCTTTGATCAAAACTCTGGATCTTGCTTTGATTAGAACTTGTTCTGGATATCCCCTCTCTATTAAGCTTAAAATCATAGACCTGGCTTCAATCTCAAACAATTCATCAGTGGAGCATATCCTGCGTGCTCTCAAAAACTGGCTGTATGGTATGCTCCATTTGAGAGATTGTCAATGTCCACTATTGCCGTGCAATATTGAATTGCATGCTGTCTTCTTACGAAAAATAGTTGTTTGTTTTCATCCATCTCTGATTTGTAGCTTAACATTAAGAAAATCCCTCTCAGATGGGCTGCACTTTACAGTTAGTTGTATGTTGAATGGGTTCTTGTTTAAGATGGTCGCATACTCATCCAGTGATGTCTCATTTCCATCCCACAGGATAAAAATGTCATCTATAAAGCGCACCCACATCACAATCCTCTCTGTTTGGAGCACATTATGGTCTGCCCATGCAACTTCTTTTTCCCACCAACCCATGTAAATATTGGTGTAAGTAGGGGCGAAGGCTGCCCCCATCGCCGTACCCTCTTTTTTGTAGGTACATCTTCTTATCAAAAAGAAAGACATTGTGTGTGAAGCAGAATGAGAGCATCTTGAGAAGAATCATTGTGTGTTGTACAAAATTCAGAGATCGTGACCTTAAGAAGTAACAGCAAGCTTCAATGCCAGATTCATGGGAGATAAAGGTGTAAAGAGAGCAGACATCCGTAGTTACCATGAGATAACTATTCCACCAGGGAATATCATCGTCTTCCGCAAAAAATCATTTGTGTCTTGTCTTGTATGTAAGATGGTAAGCTGGTGACATAGTTGCATAAAAACAAATCCAGAAATCTAGAGCTGTTCTCTAATAGTGAACCAATCATACTCACGATAGGTCTTCCAGGAGGGTTGCTTACATTTTTATGAATCTTTGAAAGACAATATATAACAGGTATCCTCAGGAAATCAACTTTTGAATAGTGGTATTTCTCCCTGGACAGTAGGCCTTCATCAGTCCAACTTTTTAACATAACTTGATATTCTTTTTTATGGATTTCAATGTGTTTGTTTTTTAGTTCTTCATAGTGTTCCTTGACCTTTAGTTGTCTGGTCATTTCTCTGGTGTATTGATTAACACTCAATACTACAATGTTTCCACCTTTATCCGAGGATTTCAAAATGATGGACTTGTTGTTTCTTAGAGCATTCAGTTCCCGCCAGTCAGTTGGAGTAAAGTTGTTATTTTGTTTCCGGCGTGCAGAAGCCCTCATTTTTTAAATATCCTCTATTGAAAGCTCATGGAATACATCCACCACACTGCCTATTGGTAATAGTGGCATGAACTTACATGCAGGTCTTAAACCACTTTCAATAGTTTGATTGTTGAAGACCCCATCCGTTCTAGTTTTGGAATATCCGTATGAATTACTGTATGAGTAGAGCCGCTCATATTTCCTGTTCTGTCCAAACTATCAATGTCCATGATTTCAGGGATATCACCAATAGTAAATTGGGCACTTGTTAGATCCATACATATGACATTACTTGAAGATCTCATATTTCTCATAGCAAAATGTTTGTGCCGCTTCAGTTTTCACGTAAATTTGTAAGCTTCAATTCTCAAATTCATATATATATCTTACCTACTGGCGGTTGCCAGTAGGTAGTTATAGTTAGGACCTAGTTGCGTTTTTTGATTTGACTATAACTTTGGCACCGTTTGACGAATCCTTGCAAAATTTTCAAAACTAATGGCCCACTCACTTCAGCTGTTGTGTTGAAAGTTTCGGGGCAATCCATCAAGCGGGGGTCGAGAAAAAAAGTGGGGTCCCAAAACGCTTTTTCTCCATGTTAATTTCCATAGGAAACTTTAGACACAGCTACAGCCCGTACAGCTGAATGGAATTCCACCAAATTTGGCAAAAAGGTAGCACTTGCTCCAGAAAACACTCTTTTTGTTAAATGGTGTAAATCCGTTCAGTAGTTCCTGAGAAATGTAAAGATTTCTCAGATATACAACTGTGGCCGTGGTGGCTCCGAAAACCCTCCCGATCTCGTGCCTGCGATCTGATTGGCTGTCAACACTTCAAACCAGGAAGTGTTGGCAGCCATCTTGTGACTCAGTTGAACTGAACTGAACTGAAGGTCAAAAAAAGAGGGCAGGGTAGAGACATCCTTACCTCCTCAGCCTGCTCCGGGGCCAAAAAAGCATTTTTTGCCCTAATTTTCAGCAGAATTCGTGGTGGATCCACGAATCCGGCTAAAAATGTAAAAAAATAATGAAGCGCTGGCTCCCGTGCTTCATTTCCTTTAGGCCCCCGGGTGGGCAAGGGGGCTACATGAATTAATAATGTGGGTGCCGCGGGGGCACCCGCAGCACCTGGGACCGCCACCTCCCCGGGGCGAATTTTGGGCAAAGGAGGGGGGCTATGTGGCCCCCCCACACAGCCTCAGGGATTGCCACCTCCCAGGGGCTATTTCAAAGATGGGAGGGGGGATGCATGGCCCTCCTTCTGCAGCAATGATTGGCCATGTGGACCGCTCCCCCCAGGGCTGGCTCCAGCAATGTCCCGGGGTGCCCACCCCCAGGACATTGCATTTGCTATGGATTGGCAGGAGCACTGCTCCTGCCAAGCCATAGCTAACTCTGCTTCGCTTCATGGCAGCGAGAGCATGAAAAATGCTCTTGCTTCCATGAACCAGAACAGAATTGCTTTTGGATAGAGGGAGCTGCATGTTTGCAGCTCCCTTTGCCCAAAACTAATGCTGGCTCCCACAGTAGGCGGGGAGCCGGCAAAGACAGAGGGGCCCTTGATGCTCCCTCTGCGATGCCCAACGACATGGCCTTGCCCTGGGGGATGGGGTCCCTGGGCCGAAATTGGCCTATGGAGGGGGGCTGCGCCGCCAAAATCTGATTTTTTTTTTAAGTGCAGGGCAGGCCTGGGGTCCCGGAGCCAAAACTGGCCCAGCGAAGGGGCACCACGCGGCCCCCCTCCCTTAAAAAAAAACAGAAAAAATGGCCCGGCCCTAGGGGATGGGGACCTCAGGGCCAAAATCGGCCTGGGAAGAGGGGTCCCCCTCCCCTTACAAAATAAAAAAATAACAAAGTCCCAGCCCTGGGGGATGGGGTCCCCATGGCAGAAATCATCCTCGGGAGGGGCCCCCCTCCCGTTTTATTACAAATAAGAAAATAAAAAATGGGTCAAGGGAAGGGGGCCTCCCAGCTCCCTTCTTAAAATAAAAAAATCGGAAACCGGCAACTCGCTGAGGCCCGCCCCTTTTTTTAACTACTCTGTAAACGCACCTCCTGGTGCGCTCTTGGTTGGGGGATGAAGTCCCCTTCGCTCTTGAGGGTCGTTATGGGCCAACTAGGCCACCTGTTACCTCCAGTAAGCCCAACACAGTGGGATTGCTGAGAGGTGGTCGGAGGCCACGCCACTTTTCCCACCACTCTGCAAATGCACCTCTCGGTGCACCGCTTGTGGGGCGATGAGGTCCCCTTGTGTCCTGAGGGCCTCAGGACTAAAGTGGACTTCATCCCCCATATATTGATGTCTATATATATTTATATATATCACAAAAAGCTTCAAAGAAGCGTCCTCCGATCACAGGAGCCCCCGACCCTACAGGGCGGCCTCACAAACATTGGGCACGGAGAAGCCCAACAATCCAAACACGAAACAACACTGAGGCCCATTTCTGAAGTTTGCAGCTTTTATTCAAAGGCGCAGCAGCACATCGTGCCTCCTTCCTCCTTACGCGTTTCGGCATTAGCCTTGATCACAGGATGGGAAACAATAAGCAAAGTGCGTCGTGCGTGCTTTTAAAATCATTAGGTCACATGACTATTACAAAACTACATCTCCCATAGTGCACTTTACACGTCGTTATTGTACTTGAATTAGGAAGTCCTTATAAAATTGCAGTTGCTCAATTTTACAGTCCGTAAAGTGCACTCGTGTTGGCATTGAGAATTCAAATGAAAAATAGTCATTGTGATTCTTATATCCGCTGATGCTGGATTTCTATGACAGCCCAAAAACAAAGTACGCGCTTCAGAACGATCAGCATAGGACATCCTCCTTGCCGAATCCCTTCCTCAGCTCACTCCTTTTTCGCTATGTTAGCTTTCCTTGATAGGCTGGGTGAGCGAGTGGGTCATGCTCCCGATCAAATGTCACAAAAAGCTTCAAAGAAGCGTCCTCCGATCACAGGAGCCCCCGACCCTACAGGGCGGCCTCACAAACATTGGGCACGGAGAAGCCCAACAATCCAAACACGAAACAACACTGAGGCCCATTTCTGAAGTTTGAAGCTTTTATTCAAAGGCGCAGCAGCACATCGTGCCTCCTTCCTCCTTACGCGTTTCGGCGTTAGCCTTGATCACAGGATGGGAAACAATAAGCAAAGTGCGTCGTGCGTGCTTTTAAAATCATTAGGTCACATGACTATTACAAAACTACAACTCCCATAGTGCACTTTACACGTCGTTATTGTACTTGAATTAGGAAGTCCTTATAAAATTGCAGTTGCTCAATTTTACAGTCCGTAAAGTGCACTCGTGTTGGCATTGAGAATTCAAATGAAAAATAGTCATTGTGATTCTTATATCCGCTATATATTTATATATATGGACATATATCTTGCCATGAAAAAGCAATAAAAAATATCAGCACAAAATTGGTGTCCGTGCCCCGCTATCAGCTGGCAGCACTGTGGGAATTTTGTTGGAATATATATATATATATTTACATACACATATAAAGACAATAATTAAATTAATACACATAGATAATTTACATTAGATAATAAACGAACACATCAACATTATATATAAATATATTATAGTTGTATATACTTATTCACATTGTTTGTGAATAATCAATATGCACACTTATTATTAACCTGTGTAAAATATATTTATTTTTATGAATACAAAAAACAATATACATAAGTAGTCAATGTGTGTGTGTATATATATATATATATATATATGTGTGTGTGTATATACGTGTGTGTGTGTGTGTATATATATATATTTGTGTGTCTGTGTATGTGTGTGTGTGTGTGTGTATATATATATATATATATATATATATATATATATATATTCACTGAAAAAACCATAGGTTTTAGGGACAGTTATAGTTAGTTGGACATTTCACTCGTACAAAACCATAGAAATTCCCCGTTATAGTTAGTTCAGCTAACTATAACTCGCGCCCGCAATGCACTGCTGATGACGTCACATATTACATCACTCATGACATGGTCAGTGACATCACTGATGACATCACTGATGACATCTCAAATGACATCACTGATGACATCATGCAGTGACTGTGTGTTTCTATAAAGTTTAAATATGTTTAATATATATGCCAAGGTGTATTGAATAATGAGTGGGTGTATAAGTGTCTGGATGGATGATTTAGTAGGTGCGTGACTGACTCTATAAGTGAGTGATTAAACGTATCTTACTAAATGCATGGGTTAGTGACTAAACTGTGTGAATGTCTTTATCCGTCTGTCTGTTGGTGTGTAAGTGGCTGCATGTGTTTGTAAATAGCTACATGAGTGTCTATGAGTTATTGATTGGTTGTCTGAGTATCTGTATGGGTGCCTGAGTGTTTGTGTGGATGGGGTGTGTGTGGCTGCACATAGATGTATCAGTGGGTGATTCACTGGGTGCATGGTTTCAAGAGTGCATCTGTGATGGACTGTATGGGTGGGTGAGTGTGTGTATGGGTGTGTTAGTGAGTGAATGTATATCTTAGTGGTACATGTGTGAGTAACTACATATGTGAAAGGCAGTATATATGTGTGTTCGAGTATATAAATAGCTAGAAGCGAGAGTGTGTGATTGTGATTGTGAGAGTGACTGTATGGATGAGTGTGTGCTTGTATCAGTGATTGTATAAGAGCGTAAGATTGTGCTAGTATTTGTATGAGTAAGTGAGCTGGTGTGTGTATAACTGTATAGGTGAGTAAATGGCAGTGTGATTAATTATTTGCATGACTGACTAGGTGTGTGAGTACCTCTATGGATGAGTGGCGGTGTGTGAGTGTCTATGTAGGTGTATGAGTGCATATGATAGTCCTGTACTGAGTGATCGTAAGCATGAGTGACTGTACGGGTGAGTGAGTGGATGTGTGTGTAGACCTAAGAAACAGTGAGTGGGTATGTAGTTATTGGTGTTGGAGTGTCTATGGTTTTGAGAATGGCAGTCTGTAATTTACAGTGGGTGTATCAAAAGTTATATTAGGGTGTGAGAAGATGCATGAAATTATCACATGGATAATGTCATCAGTGATGTCATCAGTGATGTCATTTGAGATGTCATCAGTGATGTCATCAGTGATGTCACTGACCATGTCATGAGTGATGTAATATGTGACGTCATCAGCAGTGCATTGCGGGGCGCGAGTTATAGTTAGCTGAACTAACTATAACGGGGAATTTCTATGGTTTTGTACGAGTGAAATGTCCAACTAACTATAACTGTCCCTAAAACCTATGGTTTTTTCAGTGAATTTCAAAGGTTTTTTAAATGCAAATTTCTAACTATAACGTGTCTGAAACCTATGGTTTTTTCAGTGAATTTCAAAGGTTTTTTAAATGCTAATTTCTAACTATAACGTGCCTGAAACCTGTGGTTTTTTCAGTGAATTTCAAAGGTTTTTAAATGCTAATTTCTAACTATAACGCCCCTAAAACCTATGGTTTTTTCAGTGAATTTCAAAGGTTTTGTAAATGACAATTTTTAAATGTATTAATTGTTATATTTATTTTTTTGATACTGATTTACTACATTTTTTAAAACTATTTATTTTTAGATATTTTATTTATTAAATTACATTGTAATTACATTATACATTACATTACATAATATACTTTCTCAGAATGAATTACTTTAGTTTAAATAGTTTGCAAATAGGCAATAGAGTTTTAAGTACAGTAGTTACAGTTGTTGCAATGGGCAACACAATTTCAAACACAATGCAACATTGAGTTCAATGTGAATTTCTAGTTAAATGCAATTAGTTACTTTATGGATTACTTTTCTAACCAAAGGACTGGATCCTAGATTCAGTCCTGGGACATCTCCTGTAAACAGTTGAGTAAAAGCGTTTTGGTTACAGTACTGATTTTTAAGGAATATTATTGTATTTTAAAAGTTGACACTTAGAAACTTTTTCACATAGAATCACCAATGTTATCCTATGGGAGGAAATTCACTTAGCAGGTAAGTAGTGTTATCGTTACTTTTTCTTACTCAGTGTTGGATCCTGGATCCAGCACTGGTGCATCTCCTGTAAACAGTTGAAAGAATGCGTTTAAGTCATACAGGCGATTTTTAAGGAATATTTGTAGTTTGTGAAAATCGACACTTTGAAACTTTTCTGCTGAAAACCAGACAATGGATTCCTATGGAAGGAAATACAAATTACTGGTAAGTACGGTTAAAATTTCTTTTCAGGATCAGTACTGGGCTGAAAGATGCAGCACTGAGGTCTCTCCTGATAACAGGTGAGTAAATCGGAATTCGTATTTCGGCTGATTTTAGAGGAATATTATAAAGTTCCAAAACTCCACACTTAGAAGAATTTCCAAGTGAATCCAGTCAATGATATCCTATGGAAGGAAATTCAAGTTACTGGTAAGTACGGTTAAAATTACTTTTCAGGATCAGTACTGGGCTGAAAGATGCAGCACTGAGGTCTCTCCTGATAACAGGTGAGTAAATCGGAATTCGTAGTTCGGCTGATTTTAGAGGAATATTTGCACAATGGTGAAGGGAGGGGGCGGGGCCTGAGTTGACATCTGTGCAAACGCGCCCGTGGCGCATTTTAAGTTGGGGGATTAAGGCCCCTTGAATCATGAGGGTCCCTGGGGTCCAACTAGCCCACCCTGTACCTCCAGTATGCGCCAGGAGAGCTGCGTTGCAGAGAGGTGTTCAGAGGCCACGCCCTTTTACACCTCTCTCCAACGCAGCTCTGTGGCGCTTTAGAAGTACATGGTGGGCTAGTTGGCCTCAGGACCCTCAGGATTGAAGGGGATTTAATTCCCATCTTAAAACGCGCCACGGGGCCTGTTTGCACACATGTCACCTGAAGCCCGCCTCCCTTCACCACTGTGCAAACGCGCCCGTGTCGCGTTTTAAGTTGGGGGATTAAGTCCCCTTGAATCCTGGGGGTCCCTGGAGTCCAACTAGCCCACCATGTACTTCTAAAAGCGCCACAGAGCTGCGTTGCAGAGAGGTGTAAAAGGGGCATGGCCTCTGTACACCTCTCTGCAACGCAGCCCCTGGTGCATACTGGAGGTTCCTGGTGGGCTAGTTGGCTCTCAGTATTCAAGGGAATTACTTCCTTTCTAAAACGCGCCAGGGGGCGCGTTTGCAGAGTACTGCAGGGAGGGGCGGGGCCTCCAGCACGATGCCGGTCGTTTAAAAAAAAAATTTAATGGGAGGGGGCTGCGTGGCCCTCTTCCCTTGCCCACTTTGGCCCCGGGGACCCCATCCCCCGGGGCCTGAGCATTTTTTTTTTTGTAAATTAAAAAAAAACGGGAAGGGGGCCGCGTGGCCCCTTCCCTGGGCCTGTATTGGCCCCGGGGACCCCATCCCCGAAGCATGCCCTTGGTTTTTATTTTATAGATTTGGAGGGGGCTGCGTGGCCCCCTCCTCAGGCCATTTAAGGCCCCGGGACCCCATCCCCGGGGCCGGCCTTTACACTTTTTTTATTTTATTTTAATTTTTTTAATTTGGGGAGGGGGCTGCGTGGCCCCTCCTGGCCACTTATGGCCCCGGGGACCCCATCCCCCGGGGCCTGGCCTCTGGTTGGGGACTGTGGGGGGTCCCCAATTCCCCCACAGTCCCAGCCGGCTCCCCGCCTCCTGCGGGATCCGGCATTGCTTTTCACATGGGGAGCAGCTAACATGCTGCTCCCCATGTGGAAAGCAATCAGCTTTGGATATTGAGGCGAGAGCAGGTTTCCTGCTCTCTCTTCCAATATCCAGCAAGTTTGCAATGACAGGATGGGAGCCGCGAGGCTCCCGTCCTGCCATTGCAAACAGCAGTGTCCCGGGGTAGGCACCCGGGACACTGCAGGAGCCGGTCCTGGGGGTGGCGGTCCCCAGGGCCATCAATGGCTCCAGGAGGGGGGCCGCGCGGCCCCCCTCCCTTGAATTGCACAGCCCCGGGGAGGTGGTGGTCCCCAGGGCTCTGGGGGTCCGTAACGGACCCCCACATTTATTTTCTATGTGCCCCGGGGAGGTGGTGGTCCCCGGGGCGTGTGGGGCTGGAGCCCCCCCCCACACGTTATTAAAATTTAAAAAAAGAAGCCTCGGGGGTGGCTGTCCCCGGGGCTTGGGGGGCCTTAGAGGCCCCCCATATAAACAATAAACACACCCCCCGCATGCCCCCGGGACTTGGGCCACCCGGGGGCCAATTTGCATGGAAGCGCGGGAGACCGCGCTTCGATTTTATTTTTTTTTGGCAGGATCCGCGCACCCTGAGCACATCCTGCCGATTTAAAAAAAAATGCTTTTCCTGCCCAGGGGTCCTTGTGGGACCCCCTGAGCAGACCTAGGGGTCAGGGTGTTTCTACCCTGCCCCCTTTGTGCGTTTGCACACTTGTTTCTGTCCCTCGGTTCTACCGAGGGACAAAATAACTGCCAACACTTCCTAATTTGGAGTGTTGACAGCCAATTAGCATGCAGCTCGTGATCGGGAGGGTGCGCGAATCCAACGCGGCCATAGATATATATGTGATTTTCATTTTGATTTTCTCAGGAACTACTGAACGGATTTACACCATTTAACAAAAGGGTTCTTTCTGAACCAAGAACTACCTCTTTGCCAAATTTGGTGTAATTCCGTTCAGCAGTTCGGGCTGTAGCCGTGTCTAAAGTTTCCTATGGGAAAATGAATGGGGAAAACATGTTTTGGGACCCCCTTTTTTCTCGGCCCCGCTTGACGAATCACCCCGAGACTTTCAGGGTAGGAGCGGGCCGGAGCGGGCCATAAAGTTTGAAAATTTCGCGAAGATTCGTCAACCGGCAAGAGAGTTATTTCAAATAGAATGTCGCGGATTTCCTATGGAAAATAGGTCCTAACTATAACTATCTACTGGCGACCGCCAGTAGATAATATATATGTATATATATATATATATATATTGCAAAAATCCCTCGTACACCAAGGATGACGACGCCGTGTCTCCTGTGCAAATTACTTTATTTGCCGGTTACTGCTGTACGCGTTTCGCCTGCACAGCAGGCTTGTTCACCAACAAAAGAGTAAAGTTTTCGACAATATTTAAAACACCTCCATCTTGTGTCACATGTGAACTACCCAGTGAATACTACTGAAAACAGACTCGTAGTTTTATCATGGAAGTCAGAACGACTGCAAGATTTCAAACAATTGAAACATCCATTTTTCGTCGTATTTAAAATATGTACAATGTCACTAAAATAGCGCATATTCACACTTTAAAAATACTTGACAAAAATTCATTGAATTAATTCACAGTTTTCAAATCTAAATTTGACCACAACATGGTGCAATTCTCAATACGATATGCACCACCTCACATTCTGCCCAAGTGGGCATTGTCAAAAGGAGATCAAATACATATGGTTACACATTTATCTCGTTGTAACCAAATTAACTGTGCAATATACTCGCATGATTGCGCTATTTGAACGCACAAAACAATAAACCTCCTTGTTCATTCTTATATTATATTCTCAGAAAGTCTTGCCCCAGTGGGCCCTACGTTAAACCAAGTTTCTCATTGTCTGTTTTCCCCAAAGTGCACGTGCCCTAAAAATATAAAAAAATACAAACATTTTAAACATACTCCTATAAAAATTTAAAACATAGGGAATTGCGGACTGCTGCTGATATCTCAAGAAATGCACTATAAATGAGTATGGAAATCCTCTTCCATATTGAGACCATCCGGAAATTTGGTACTCAATTCTATAATAAAGCAAGATTCAAGTTGTCTCAATTTGCGTTCTCGATTGCCGCCCGTGCATTCAGTGGGATGGCTGCTATTACAAAATATGTCAGTCCTTGTGTGCTTCTACCATGGTATTGGTCAAAATGCTGTGCTACAGGGTAAGTCTTGTCGCAATTTTTTATTGCCCTCAGGTGTTGCAACACTCTTTTATGAACAGGTAAGATTGTGCTGCCCACGTACCTCAGGCCACAAGGGCACTGAAGCACGTAGACAGCAAAATCCGTCTTACAGGAAAATTGTCCTTTGATCTTCTTTTCTCTAGTTATTAAGTTGGAGCTGTAAGTGGTTGTGTTCTTCCCATGGGTACACGCCTTACATTTAGTACATTTTATGAAACCATCACATCGCTTGAGCCACATGGATACACTGCTCTTTGCTGTTGTAGAGGATATTGTGTGTCTGACAAGGGCTTGCTTCAAAGATTTGGCTCGTCTAAAAGTTATCTGCGGTCTTCTTTGTACCAGTTTGCCCAATATTGAGTCATTTTTAATCAGATGCCAATGTTTACATAGGATTTTTCTTAGCTTCTCCTCTTGATTACTAAATGTAGTAATTATCCTACATTGATTAATCTGTGTCTTTTTCTACTCTCACTTGATTCTTTATTAAACAAGATATCTTCTCTCGTTCTTTTCTTGGCCTTGTGCATAGCTGAATTTATTACCTCAGACGCATAGCCCCTAGCTAAAAAACGAGATTCCAAGCACCCAAGCTCTTGTTTCACTTCACCTTCATTGCTGCAGTTTCTTATCGTTCGTAAGCATTCACCATACGGAATGCTCTTTACCAGATTTTTCGGGTGAAAGTTCGTTGCATGAAGCAACGTGTTGCCCGCTGAGGGCTTACGAAACAATTTTGTTTCTAGCATGCCATCCTTGATATACACTGTTAAATCTAAAAAGTTAACACTTGTTGCACTGATAGAGCTTGTGAACCGCAAATTCAAATTATTCACCTGTAGCTCAATTACTGTCTTTTCTGGCCCTTTCCATACAATGAACAAGTCGTCTATAAAACGGCTCCAATGCATAACATGCTCATGCCACTCCTCTTGGAACTGTTTTTGGACCACCTGCTCCTCCCACCAGCCCATATGCAAATTAGCATAGCTGGGGGCGAAGCAGGTGCCCATTGCAGTTCCACATACCTGATGAAACAGTTCTTCGTTAAAGAGGAAAAAGTTGTTCTTGAGGCACGTTGAAATCATAGACAGAATCATTTGGGTATGGGACCATAGTTTAAGCGGACGGTTCCCTAGATAGTATTTAACTGCATTGAGGCCATCTAGATGCCTAATACTTGTATACAAGGTGGTCACATCAATTGTTACCAGTAAGTAGTCAGCTTCCCAAGGAAGATCGTAGATCTTCTTTAAAAAGTCCCCGTATCTTGAATATAGGATGCCAAATTTCGTACGTAGGGACTTAAAAAAGAATCAACATACTTCGAAGTGTTCTCTAGTGCACTACCAATGGCCGATGTTATAGGACGACCTGGGGGATTAACTAAATCTTTGTGCACCTTTGGAATTAGATAAAACACTGGGGTCACAGGATGATTAATTTTCAGAAACAGATATTCATCATGGCTGATTAAACATTGATTACGCCATTCCAATAACTGTAAATTGTACATATGATGACTCTCAAACATAACATCAGCCTTCACCTTGGTGTAATTCAAACGGTTATTAAGTTGTTTACAGGCTTCACTCAAATATTGTTGCTTGCCCCATAGCACTACATTGCCACCCTTATCAGCGCTACGCACAATGCAGTTATCATCAGTAGACAATTTGTTAACCAACGCATGATAGTCTTTTTCTTTTTGAGACATAACCTTATGCCTGACACTGACATTTTTATACAACTTTTTAAGTTCATTAACCACAAGTTCATTATAAATGTCCACATTATCTCTTTGTGACATTGGGGTGAACTTGGAAGCAGGTCTGAACCTAGTGGGTGCATCACTACAGATGTCAATGCCTTCCTCTTCAACAATTTGTGAGACCACCGACTGGATGTTGTTGGCACTCTGCCCATTATTCACTGTTGACTCCTCCTCTAGTTGTCTCAAATCCAGCATCAAATTCATGTCATCTACAACAAGATTATCTGTCTGTAGTTCAATAATGCCATGTGTAGCCGGGTCTTTAATTTTTTGGTTGATGGCAAAATGCTTTTTTAACTTCAGTGATCTAATAAATTTAAAGATGTCAATTCGAGTCGTTACATAGTCCAGATCTGCTGTTGGGCAAAACGATAAGCCTAGTTGTAATATGTTTGTTTCTTTTTCAGTCAGAACCACATTGGTTAAGTTTATTACTACTGCATTATTGCCTTCTGCTATTTCTTGTTTTGCTTGTTCTTCAACCCTTCTTCGGCGCCAGTATTGTTTCGCCCCTTTCCGCCTCTGTTTCCTCTGCCTCTTCCTCTTGGAGGCTTTGCATTCTCTGTTGGTATTCTCGGACGGAGATTGAAACGTCTCTCTTCTCGTAAAAAACCAAATTCGTCAATTACAGAGGGTACCTGGGCTCCTCTTGCTCCACTGGCTCCGTCTTCAGGTTCAGTATCCAACTCAGAACTTTGAATACTGCTGACTTCTGACTGTTCATGTGTTGGTCTGCTCAGGCCACCGAGTTTCTGGCGTCGAAGATTATCAAATTTTTTCGCCAACGTAAAGATCTGTCCCTGTTCGTAATCGATCTTGTCTCGCAAAAATTTCTGCGCCTTCCTCTCTTTTATAGACTCCTCTAGCTTCCTGAGACGTTCTTTCATTTCAGTTTCGTATTTATTAACTGTTACTTGATCTGCCTCTTTTTCTAGCATATTTTAAATACGACAAAAAATGGATGTTTCAATTGTTTGAAATCTTGCAGTCGTTCTGACTTCCATGATAAAACTACGAGTCTGTTTTCAGTAGTATTCACTGGGTAGTTCACATGTGACACAAGATGGAGGTGTTTTAAATATTGTCGAAAACTTTACTCTTTGTTGGTGAACAAGCCTGCTGTGCAGGCGAAACGCGTACAGCAGTAACCGGCAAATAAAGTAATTTGCACAGGAGACACGGCGTCGTCATCCTTGGTGTACGAGGGATTTTTGCAATTTTCCGGACCAAACTTTGGACGCGCCCTTCAAACAACCACACAGACCTGTTACAATTAGCCAGGCGGTGCAATCTCCCACGGCCGAGGCTGCCGTGTAACAACATGTCCCAAAGTTTGCCCCTGAGCTTGAAGACGCAACTCCACAGGGGAACAGGTAAAACCTTTTATTAATCAAAACCGGCTCACTTTCCCAACTGGTTCGCCATCCCTTACGCGTTTCAATGCTCCTGCATCTTAATCATAGGAAAAGGGGAAAGGCAGAAACACGGAACAGACTACAATGTAATTTTCCCTTTTCAATGCAGCCACCCTCCAGTGCGTGGTATGCTGGGTATTGTAGTCCAAAATTACTTCCTTCGGTGGAATCCGTGTAATTGTCATTATTTAAAACCCCCAATTTTACTTAACAATTGTTGAAAGCCCTCCGGTGGGCTTCAGGAAAATGCTCCGGTTTTCAATAGTGATTCCTCCATGCTGGAAACTGGCTGCCGTTTTTCAAACAACCACACAGACCTGTTACAATTAGCCAGGCGGTGCAATCTCCCACGGCCGAGGCTGCCGTGTAACAACATGTCCCAAAACGGCAGCCAGTTTCCAGCATGGAGGAATCACTATTGAAAACCGGAGCATTTTCCTGAAGCCCACCGGAGGGCTTTCAACAATTGTTAAGTAAAATTGGGGGTTTTAAATAATGACAATTACACGGATTCCACCGAAGGAAGTAATGTGATCAAGGCCGCATGTCTGGCGGCCGAAACGCGTCACTTTTGGACATAGATGTGTGAATAAACCCATCTGTTGAATACTTCTGCCTTTGGAGTCTGTGCCTGTGGTGTTGCGCTGCTGCTGCTGCCGTAGCGGATACATTCCTGGGATTTTCGTGGTGCTGATATATATATATATATATATATTATCTACTGGCGGTCGCCAGTAGATAGTTATAGTTAGGACCACGTTTCTATAGGATAAGCGTTTTTTGATTTGCTTATAACTTTGGCGTCGTTTGACGAATGTTTACGAAATTTTCTCAAAAAACTTTTCTTTTCAGATCAGCTCCTATGTTGAAAGTTTGGGGGTGATTCGTCAAGGGGGGCAGAGAAAAAGGGGGTCCAAAACGTGTTTACTCCATGCAATTTCCATAGGAAACTTTAGACAAGGCTACAGGTCAAACTGCTGAACGGAATTACATCAAATTTGGCAGGGAGAAAGGTCTTGGTCCAGAAAGCATGCTTTTGTTTAAATGGGGTAAGTCCGTTCAGTAGTTTTAGAGAAATATCAAAATTTACAGATATCGATATTTGAGAATTCTGACATCTGATTGGCTGATTGGCGGTTGCGAGCACGAGCGTGCGGCTCATTGGCTGCGAACTGTTGAAACTAGGATGTGTTGGCAGCCATTTTGTGACTGAGTTGAAAGGCGTAGGGGAAAAATAAGAGAATAATTGTATAGGAGGGTATAGTAGGAACACTGTGGTCTTAGTTTAAGCAGTCTGTACGGTGCAGAGGCAGGGAGTTTGAATGTTGCGTAGGCCGTGGAAATCACGTCCGCAGAACAACGGTGAGTGGAATTGCGGCAAGGTTGCGTAGGCTCTGGAAATCCCGTCGGGAAAACAATGCGCCGTATTGCGGCAAGCAGTGTGTAGGGTGCACACACAGGTAGTGTGAATGTTGCGTAGGCTGAGGAAATCACGTCCGCAAAACAATGATGCGCGGTATTGCGGCAATGTTCAGGAGGCTGTGGAAATCATATCGGGAAAATAACAATGCGCCGTATTGCAGCCTTCCTTTACCTTCCTTTAATATAATGCGCAGTAATGTTTACTTATAATGCGGTGTTCACTTTTATCACGGACAGTGAACAAAATTAACGTTTAATTGGCTGCGAACCATTAAAAGTAAAAGTGTTGCCAGCCATTCCCTCCCCCTGCGCGGAGTAGCAAGGACATCTGATTGGCTCACATGTTCCAAGCAGGACCTTCCAGAGGTTAATGTTCATTGGCTGCGAACCATTGAAAGTAGAAGTGTTGCCAGCCATTTCCTCCCCGTCCGTGGAGTAGCAGGGACATCTGATTGGTTGACGTGTTCCAAGCAGGACGTTCCCAAGCTTAATGTTCATTGGCTGTAAACCATTGAAAGTAGAAGTGTTGCCAGCCATTCCCTCCCCCTCCGTGGAGCATCAGGGACATCTGATTGGGTAATGTGTTCCAAGCAGGACCTTCCCAAGCTTAATGTTCATTGGCTGTGAAGCATTAAAAGTAGAAGTGTTGGCAGCGATTCCCTCCCCCTGTGCGGAACACCATGGACATTTTATTGGCTAAAGTGTTCTGAGTACAAGTTTGCTCATTATTGGCTGGGAACGTTTCACTGTTGTGAAGCGTTTTGTTACGCACTTCAATGGAGTATGGGAAAACAAAGTAGTAGCGGGGAGGGTAGGAACACTATTAACTCTGTAAAGCGGTCACAAGGTGGTGAACAGGGATTGTGAAGGTAAAAATTGTTTTTTATATATTTTAAGGGCCATTTATATAATTGGCGTGGGGTGTACAAATCATGGCGGGAAAATAACAGAGTGTGTTGCGGTCTTCTTTTTATTAAGTTTGCGGGTGGGATACTTCCCAGGAACACTATTTACTTAGAATGTGGTGTTTACTTTTCTGACGGGGAGGTGTGGTTGCGCAGCAAAAATTTCAGTCTAGGTTTGAAACAGTTTTTATTAAGCAATTACAAATAAACTTTCTTCGAAAACTGAAGCTGTATATATCAAAGAGGTGACAAATAAAAACGCAATTCATAAAATATCCCTTAAGCGTGGCCACACCCTCCCTTTTTTTCTGCTATAGTTTGTAAAACTGTTGCCCCATATTCTTGATAATATAAGAGGGCATGAGTTACTTTTAGATAAAGTAGAAAAGAAGTGCTACAAGAAACACTCCCGCACTACATCATCTCAGGTCACAAGAACAATAACAAGTAAAAAACAGTTAAAAACAAATCACTTTATATTACATAGAAATGTACGCTTTATCATTTTTTATAATTTCTATTCTGTAGAATTCGGAAAAGTTCGGTCGTAGTGCTTAGAGGTCGCTCACTGCTCCGCTAACAAATCACGTAGTCCTTTGAGAATATATAGGATAGTAGCATAATAATATACACTACTGGTAGTATATATTCTATAGGGAGAAGGTGAATAGGAACTGCAACAGACCAAAAATAGAAATATCAAAAAACTCCACTGAGGTCAGTATAAATGTAAATATTACAATATACATACTCACACTATATGATCTCAAGGGAGAAATAGACTAAAAACCAGAAGCTGCTGACGTTACATATAAATCTTTAGTCTTTGCACCGACGGGTCACAAACTCCTCTGAGATCATAATGTGTGGTTATTATAATATACATACTCACACTATATGATCTCAAGGGGGAAATAGACTACAAACTAGAAGCTGCTGACGTTACATATAAATCTTTAGTCTTCGCATCGACGGGTCATCAACACCTCTGAGGTTAAGTACAGTGTCAATATTATAATATACAAAGTCACACTATATGATCTCAAAGGAGCCAGAAAAGGAACAATGTTTGCTGTATTCTGTCTGTTTCTGAAAACAAGCTGCTGATGTTACATATAAATGGCAAAAACAACCAATAACACTTTTTTCTAAATACAAATGTTTAAATATTGACAAATAGCTACGTATTATAAATATCTACTATGCCATAATCAAACAACTTACAACTCTGGAATATGTTTTGTTGCCGCAAAACAAGAATCCGACGCTAGAAAAGGGAACGTGCATCACAGAATGGACACGCGTAAATAACTCGCATAAACGAAACTAATCAAACAACGGGTGTGGTTTATATACTTTTTGGTTATTGAGTAGTCTATGGAAGGAAGATGCGGCTCCGCCCATTTAGATGTCACGTTTACAGTTGACACGTGCTCACGTTTTAACTCTTTAACTTGTGCACGTGTTGGGAAAAGTTACAAAATGTGAAGCGGTAAAGGTTTCGATTTCGATCCTAACACGTATAAGGTCCTTAATATGTACATACGTTGGAGAGCTTAAAAACTGTTACCAGGCAAACCGTGTCATTTCCATTCTCATGACTACAAACATCTATTAATTGCCGTAATTCTAAATAGAAGACATTAAAAAAAATATCGTTCAGAATAGAAAAAAAAATACGTGCTAATATTTCTCATCACTATGGTTTTAAATTAAAAAAATGCCAGCATTTGTAAAGCATACAGCTTCCACCAGAAAGGTGTGTCGGTGCTCGGGGGCGTCGGGAAGATTAAGCAAGGTGTTGCCCACAGTGACATAGTGGTGGGCTAACGTGCCGCTGGAGCCGGGAATCGAACTGTGAACACTGTTGTTCGAAGTCAGGTATCATAGCTGCTGCGTCACACATTTTCCACACTTAAATGTTAATTAGTGCTAATTAAGTTTTAAACATTGTTAAATTATAACTTATAACAGACTACTGTTACAGTTAGTTTTTCACTACAAAAGTATGCACATCTTTTTAAAATTTACTTAAAAACAATATAGGTTTCAGGGACATTGTAGTTAGAAATTAGCATTTATAAAACCTTTGAAATTCACAGAAAAAACCATAGGTTTTACAGACGTTATAGTTAGAAATTAGCATTTAAAAAACCTTTGAAATTCACTGAAAAAACCATAGGTTTCAGGGACGTTATAGTTAGCTGGACATTTCACTCATACAAAACCATAGAAATTCCACCGTTATAGTTAGTTCAGCTAAGTATAACTCGTGCCCCCGCAATCCACTGCTCATGACGTCACATATTACATCATTCATGGCATGGTCAGTGACATCACTGATAACATCACTGATGACATCTCAAATCAAATCACTGATGACATCACTGATGACATCATCCACGTGATAATCTGATGCACCTCATCACACCCTAATATAACCTTTAATACATCCACTGTAAAATACAGACTAACATTTTCGAAACCATGCACACACCAATACCAGTTACTACATACTCACTCACTGATTCCTTGGTCTGCACACATATCCACTCATTCACCCATACAATCACTTATACATGCAGTCACTCATCAATACAACACTTGCATCTGCACTCATACACCTATTCAGACACTCACACACCGCCACTCATCCATGGAGTTACTCACACACCTAGTCACTCATGCAAAGAATCAATCACACTCCCATTTACTCACCTATACAGTTATACACACACCACATCACTAATTCATACAGACAGTAACGCATACTTACTCTCTTATGTAATCACTGAAACAAGTACAGACTCATCCATACATGCCACTCTCACAATCACTCACTCTCACATATAGTTATTTATATACACCATCACTCACATATACTGCCTTTTACAAATATAGTTACTCACACATGTACCACTGAGACATCCATTCACTCACCAACACACCCATACACACACTCACCCACCCATACAGCTGTTTCCACATCCACTCTTCAACCCATACACCCAGTAAATCAACCACTCACACATGTATGCACAGAGTCACACACCTCCAACCCACCCACACACACACTCAGTCCCCATACAAATACTCAATCAAATAATCAATAACCCATATAGACACTCATGTAGCTACTGACCAACCCATGTAGCAGCTTACACAACAACAGACAGACTGATACAGACATTCACACATTTTAGTCAGTAACCCATGCATTCAGTAAGACACGTTTAATCAGTCACTTATACAATCAGTCACACACCTCCTAAATCCTCCATCCAGACACTTATACACCCATTCATTCTTCAATACACCTTGCCATACATATAAAACATATTTAAACTTTACAGAAACACAGAGTCACTGGATGATGTCATCAGTGATGTCATCAGTGATGTGATTTGAGATGTCATCAGTGATGTTATCAGTGATGTCACTGACCATGCCATGAATGATGTAATATGTGACGTCATGAGCGGTGCATTGCGGAGGGCACGAGTTATACTTAGCTGAACTAACTATAACAGTGAAATCTCTATGGTTTTGTATGAGTGAAATGTCCAGCTAACTATAACGTCCCTGAAACCTATTGTTTTTTCAGTGAATTTCAAAGGTTTTTTTAAATGCTAATTTCTAACTATAACGTCTGTAAAACCTATGGTTTTTTCTGTGAATATATATATATATACATACATACATTTATAAAATTACTATTTTTAGAACCGAGCCGCACAACCTTGACACCCAGCAATTTTTAGAACAAAAAAAATATTATTTACTCTCCGAGCCCTGCATTCTAGAAACCCAGGAGGATTTCTGCTCACACATCTCCGCACTCACCCCCAGAGCAACCGACACTCCCACAGCGCAAAACTCTTACTGGGTTGTTATATTTCCAAGTTAGACCCATGTAGTGAAGCAGCTTATTTCTTACATTGTCCTCACAAATACAATTTTCAGCTGTGAACTTTTTCACATATTGGCATGCACAACAATGTTGGATTTGTTTCCCCGAAACTAAACTTGTTTACACATCTAGCTTTGCACAACATTATCACAACGCCCTGAACATCATGTACAAGGTCTTGTTTCTCACTATGTGATCTTTATCTTCATTAACGGGGCAACAGGGCTTTCTACATATCCACAACATCACTAATCTATAAGCACATCACAAGGCTTCTTTCTATTATAAAAGATGAGCATCCTGATAGATTAGCAGAGGAGGCACTTCTGTAGACACCGAGGTCCGTGCATGCTGAGAAATCACCACGCAGTGGTCTGACATCTCGTGAGAGGTGTCCAGTTTGTGACAAAGACATTCTATCCCATCAGGTAATGGGGTTGGATCATCCCTTGGGGGGATTCTTGGTTTTACACCAACACACTCTAGTAACATTTAGAGTAGGGTACACATCGTAGGAGGATGCTTGATTACTGCCTTGTTTTATATGCCTGCATATATACATTGTTTTAGCAACATGGTAGAACTATATTTTCTGTTCATGCTGTTGGTGCTTGTAATCACATTTATCTGCTTCTGTCTATTAATCATTGCAAAACACGTATTTTATGCAAGAATAATGTTGGTTCAATAAATGTATTGAAAACGTCCCACTGTGTATTCTCTGTATACTTCTCTAAGAATAAGTGAGCACGAGTGACTGAGTGAAAGGTTCTGTACTGTTTTCACGATCCCTTAGAGGTCAGGGTTGTCCTGTTCAGTGGTTGCAAGAAACCATTCGCTGCCTGATAGGTTAGGGGGCTTACGGTGGCACTGTGAGCTAGCTGATCTATAGGCCAACATATCTTGGGGGGGGAGGCCGGAATCAGTCTGGGCACCAAGCCCCTAGTTTATGTTGTCCAAACAATGTGCAGATCCTACGGATTACTAGGAACTACACGACAGGGCTTGCTGCCAGTGTGTGGGGGCAGTGGCACTGCACCAAGAAAAACAGTGTGGCCACCTCCGCCTCACTGAAGATGGGGCAAGGCCCCACCCCTGACTGCCTGCGTCACCCACAGGGGGTGTGGGTGGCACTGCCTTCTTCTTCTGTGGCTTCTGCCATTCAAAGGGAGTTGGACCGGGACCAGGAGAAAAGAAACTGGACGACAAACTTAGAGGACAGTCCAGGAAAGGAAAACAAAAAACAAATGCCACAAAAACACAGAAATGTAAAATAAACATGGGGAAATTGATACAGTAACAAACAAATGAACACAATTTGGGATTAGAAACTGGGAGATTAGATTGGGTGGATTAAGTTGGATTCAGTGGAGCAGGCGGCCAGCAAGGAGAGGAACAGGAGCAGTTAAAATTAAATTGCTGCACTTTTCTGCATTGTGTGGTGCTTTTCACACTGTTTTTTCACCATGGAACATTCTACTGACATGGAAAAAGCAGTGTGAACGGCAGAACGAGGATTTTGCACCCATTTGTTTGTAACTCCGTGGAATTTCGTGGACTGAAACTCCACGAGTTCCGCTCCGGTCTAAAAATAAGCAGACACATAAATGTATTATTGCCCCATCAATACAGTGTATTGCTGGGACTGTGGTATAGAACACCATCGCCAAATAGAATGTGCCACCAATGGACACAGCTACGTCACTCACACACTTAAAATTAAACACAGCATTCTACATACATGTCATGCACATTAATAGGACATGAATAAATATTTATGAAAATACCAGTGTATGAGTGTGGAGGATTAGATTGCCTTATCCAGTCTGTTTTCAGGACAATATATCCACACCAGTGTATACAGCACACAAATGCTCAGAATAACCATTTCATAAATTGCTGAATACACCATTCTTGTGCTTAAAACATGAAAACAGTAATTGTACAACATTCTTGGCTATGAACTAAAATATACATGCACCCAAACTGCACAGTATCGGAGTGTTGAGCATGGAGGGTCATCTTACTCTAACCAGAGTTCTCGGGTTATTTAAGAAAGACCACATAACTAACCCACCATACACGAAAAGCTCTCTGAGAAGGAACAAAATGGATAATCAACCAGAAAACCCACAGGATGGCACTGAACAATAACATGCTGGTCAAGAAATAAGGGATGATAAACATAGTTGACGCCTTCCCAGTTATATTACAAATAATTTGGACTGTTCTACTCTCTTTGCTTTCCTGCAATTAATTTTCCTGTATTGAGACTTTCTACCTGTCTGAAACTAATAACCTTGGGTTGTTTCTCCCTTTTGTTATAATTTGCACACTAAATATGTGTGACCACTTACTGGAACTAGAGATGTCTAATATACATCTCAAAATTAACTATACTATGGCATTAATGGCGGTCAAAATTGGCTGTGCCATTATGTTACAACTGACTCCATGTACATCACTGATTAGCAATGACAAGTCTCAATAACAGTGGTTGAAATCACTTAGAACACCAGGGAAAATAAGAAAAAATGGATGAACACTCATTTACATTTGGGGTGTTCAATTCCCGTTTCAAAATTTGCATTTCAGTATGTACTAAGAGACATCTGATTGTTAAGACTAATGCAGGCATTGTGTGAACATCACCAGTAGGTGTAAAGCAGTGTCCATAAGCTACTTGGAAACCATTAGACAGCCTACGCCATTTAAACCTTTAGTCATACAATTAAACAACATATTAAAAAGCCAGGAAAAGTACCCCCTTAAGTGCACACATCATGACTTTCTGTATTGTTTATCCTATGGCGATGTTTTATACACTATGGGGGATATTCTCAAGAACGAGCGATAAACATCGCCAAAATAGGCCAACGCAATTTTTCATATCGCCGCCTATCGCGGGAAAATAACTCTGTGTCAATGTCGTATCCCCAACACGGCGGTAACATGCCATAGTTTCCCGATAACGCCTCAAATGTCCGCGATACAACTTCCGCGACGGCGATAAAAAAGGAAACCCGAATTTGAAAAAAGTTGCGATGGGCCTAACTGCGATAAAAATCCAGCGAAAAGCAGCGCCAGTCCCGCAAGTCCCACAAGTAAGGCGGGAAAAATCACTATAAAAGCGGCAAAAATGAAATACAAATAAAACACAAACAACTGCGAAGCACCATGGAGGTAGCCGGAGCAAGCACAGAGGACAACCCGAACCCCACAAGCCCCACGGAGGACCAGCCTGGGACCTCGGGGTCAGGGAAGGGCAAGGAGAAGAAGAAGAGGAAGACGCGGTTCAGTCCGCAGGAAAACAGGATCCTGATTACGGAGGTGACAGAACACCATCAACAACTGTTCGTCACCTCCACTGTGTCATTGTCAACAAAAAATTGAATATGGCAGTCCATCGTGGACAAGGAGAATGCAGTCGGAGTGCTGAGGAGGACAATGGAAGAGGTCAAGAGGCGCTGGAATGATGTGAAGCGCAAAACCAAGCTGAAACTCGCCAACAACCGCAAAGCAGCAATGCAGACTGGGGGTGGGAGTCCTGCGCCACAGGAGGAGCTGGATGAGATGGAGGAAATGGTGTCCACAGTCATCAGTGAGGAAACGGTGGCAGGAGTCGGAGGACCGGACACTGCTCAACATGACCTGACACAACAGCAACAGGTTGAGTAACCACCAGGGACTGGGGGGACGGGGGGAGATGGGCACAATGGCACACATGCACAAGTAAGTACAGCACATCTGAGGACAAATAATGCCCAAGAGTCACAACTCCGACCAAGAGCCCAATTTACCCAAGTCTGCAACAGCTCAGCACTGTATAAGCACAGAAGTGAAAGGCACACCGCCTGAAAGTGATAAGGGCCAGCCAAATCAGAGCTGAAGGGGCAAATCACCCACAATGCAGCACACACACATAACACTCAGAGCACCTCAACATTTACAACAAAGTGGACCAAACTGCAACACTTTCACAACAGAACAGAGGACACAACTGCTGCCGCTTGTGTGTAGAAAATGGCCATTCGCATTTGGCATAGCAGGAAACTGTGCGATGATAATGGACAAATACAACCTCACATTCGTGATGGTGGCGAAATGTCAACTGTCCAGCATTAAATAGGCAACTCCACACAAACAGTCACAATGTACATTGACATGCAGTCTGTTTGTAAACTTGGCCAATGCGTCAACATACATGTGAACACAATGTCAAACTGCATCTCCCCTTCACATTGCAGAGGGAGAATCATCACCTCCTGCAGAGCAGACCGTACTCCTCATCACCGATGATGAAGAGGACCTACACACCATCGACCCCGACGCCCTCCAACAGCTCATGGACACCCTCAGCACCCCACCCCCAGGAGCAGGGCAGCCCAACTGCATCGAGGAGAGCCCACCCCCTGCACAGACCACACAGCAGGAAGCACCCACCACCACGACCGTCTCCCAGGATCCCCACAAGCAACACATGGCATTCCAACGCCGAGTGTCGCAGGGCCAGAAGGGGATGGCAGAACAGGTGCGGGTGGGGTTCGACCTCATGGCAGCCAAACTAGATGCCATACGTGGGTGTCCAGGTCCCATCAGGGACCACCTACAGGCCCTAACGGACACACACAGTCCACTCCATGGTCTCCAACAATCCATCGCCGTGGTCATGACTCGTAGACAAGAACAACTGTCTAGTCAGAGTGGCTACAGCGATCTCAGCCGTGAGTTGGCCAACATGGGGAGGAACATGGAGAACATGGGGCGGATGCAGGTGGGAAGAATGGCTGCCACGGCTGCACACCGGCGAGATGTAGCAGGGATCTACCATGCCCTGCAGATCCTCAGCATGGCAGTGCTGCCACAAGGCCTGGTGCAGATGAATGCTGCTGCCACTACTCCCTCCACATCACCGCCCCCTGATGTGTCAGTGCCTCACAGTGCGGCTGACAATCCACCTCCGGCCCCTGATGTGTCACTGCCACACAGTATCGCAGACAAAACACCACCACCCACAGGAGGACGATGATGAGGATGAATCTGCCGTGGGCTAAGTAGGAAGCGGTAGCATTCATCTCTGCCATATGGCCTCTTTCTGCTTGGTTCTGCCCTCTGCATCATGCCCAGGAATAACATCCTCCACTGTCCCCCTTAACACTCTGCAACACTCACCTTGGCCCCCGACATGGACTGCTACATTTGTTTAGGCAACCAATGACACAGAAATCAGACTGCGGACTGAACTCAATCTCCTACAATGTACTTTTCCCTCCCCAAAGGACCCTGGCTGGCCCTCCACGGGGCAACATTGTAAAGTAGCGTGTGCATGGCCAGGTACTGGTCCACCTCCACCACTCCACCGAATGTGATTAAGACATTCAAATTCACACAGATGAGTCATGTCCATGATCAAACAAGTATGAAAGTATGGATGTATGTAGGGGCAGTGATTCCAAACAACGGTGCTCCCTGGGAACTGTTTCAATGCGCATGTATGTCCGTGACCCAGATAGGCAGTGAGATGACTGGGATTGTGTGAACTAGCTGTGGCCTCATTGCTCCAAAACAACAAGCTCGCTATTGCCCCACGTAAATGTCTGAAATAGGGCTGTGTGTCACAAAGGCAAAGTCAAAGTTATGTGGAAGCCACAGCTCGGATCAATGATTGGTTTGAGTGTGGAGCGCTTGGACTCCTGGGATGGTCGGTGCATAAGTGTGAAGGTCATACCATGCAAGTGAACTACGAGCAAGGACTCCTGTGTGTGCGGTGTGTATACGTTGGTCTCTGGTTAGCGCTGTGCGTAGTGTGGGAGCCGTCAGCAGCTGCTATGGTATCGCTCAGGGGGTGCCGGGCGCATGCATTCCCAAGGTCGGAGGTGCAGATGTGCTACCGCCTTCTAGTTCAGACAGAGGGGCTGTCATCCACAATGTTAGTTTGTCATCTGCTTGCATCCTGGAAATGTGATGGGGATTGGGTGGGGGGGATGTCACTGCTTCGCCTTCTGGCATGGTTGAACCCTTACCAGCCATGTACGTGCCCTCACGGTCAGTATTGCATGCTCTGATGTAGCAGTGTTGTTTTGCTGCAGTCTGACAGTGATGGCTGTAGGTAGCTGTGAGGAGGCGGTTGACCACTCACCTTGCACCTATTAGCAGCCACTGATCACTAATCTTGATGGATGACGTCCATGTACACATGTGACCTGTACATGGCACATTTGACCAGGGGACCCCTTGATGTGTTCCACGCAAGGTGGACCTGCTGGCTTCTAGGCTGGTGTGCATCTCCCAATGTTGCTGAGCTGTCCACTGTGCCCACATCCCCCTTAGAGCCATGTTGTTCATGTTGTGGGACTCGACACACAGGGTGTATATTTGCATCAGGCAGGTACATCTCTGACCACAAATGGCACCCTGTTGTCTTTTCCTGAACACCAATGACGGCCTTCATGTCATGTTTATGTACACGTGGGACGCTGATGAGTGGCATGACGTACTACATGTGACACCCTGATATGGCATATCGAATACATGATGCCCTAAACAGCCTCTTGGTACAGAGGTGACACACACATCATCTCTTCATGCAACATATGCGAATGTTAGCACTCAATGTTGCACTTACACCTGTCAGAGTAATGTGCTAATGCAGAGGACTGACATGCACACGGGGAATGTGTGTTGCTAAGATTTTATTTGCACATGCTGGTCATGTGGTCATCTTGTACTGTGCCATGATTGCTGTGGACAGTCACAATGTGACGTGCTCATGCGAAGAAATTGTTGATGATTGTGTTCCTTCGGGCCATTCCTGCTGCGGCTGCAGTGGGGTGTGGTCCACCTGCATCATCTTCCTCATCATCGTCCGGTGCTTCTGGGACTTGGATCCATGGGGCATTGGTGCGTACACATATGTTGTGCAATACACAACATGCAGTGATCATCTTGCACACTATTTCTGGGCTGTACAAGAGTCTTCCACCGGTGATGTCCAGGCACCTGAAACGTGATTTCAACACGCCAAATGTGCGTTCAACAATGCCCCTTTTGCGTTTGTGGGCCACATTGTACTGCCTCTGGGCCGGGGTGTTCGGGTCTCGGAGGGGTGTCATCATCCACGGGCAGAGTGCATATCCTTGATCACCTGTGAGAGGTAAGTGAGATTAGTGTTAACTGGTGCTTCTGCATGCTGTGTTGGCAGATATACAAGTTTCGTGGTGTGTGATTTGTGCGACCTTGGGATTCATGTTAGCCATGTATTGCTGCTGGCAAACGTGGTAGGACAATGTGTATTACGTAGCCTCACAGCTGCTCCTCCCTCCCACCGAGCCTATTTACTTGTGTGTGCTGCGCGGTTGCATCACTTGCACTTCTATGGCACACCATTGTCATGCCTGTCTGCGCATGTCCGCAGGACTGACAGCAAGACTGTAATGTTGGCCGTTGAAGGTGGGCGGCCACGTGTGTGTAGGCCTATGGTAAGGACAGGGCGGACACAGATGTGGAGTTCTGGCCTGGCTGAACTCGCGCTGATATTGAGGCTAGGCCTTCGGTTCAGGCTGCGGCAATGTAGATACACACACAACAGTTGGCATGTATGAGCCGAGACCCCGAGTGGTCTCGCGCTCCTTTATTAATCCATTCGGGCGAGGCCGCCCTCCTGGTGCATGCTACATTGCAACATTGTCGATTACAGGCCGGGTGGCGCAGACACTACTACGGAGACACACGCCATAGTCACTTTTGTGGCCAGGCCGGAACTGGACCACGCCCAGAGCCCAGTACTGAACCACGCCCAGAGCCCCGGGCCATTTCTCCGTACTCCTCACACGCGTGCGCCGTGGCGCTGGGATGTCGTACGCTTCGGAGTACGTCTCCAGACGATCTACCCAGGCTTACCGGCGGCCTGCCTGGGACGGGGGTGGCCCGTGACTGTGAAGGGCTCCAGTGGAGTTACCGAGGACATGCTGTTGGCTACTGGAGGCGGACTTGTGGGGTAACCCCTCGGGACAATGACTTGCGGTGCACTGAGTTTGGCCCACCGGAAGAGCTGAGCGGGTGTGCAGCCTGCGATGATGCAGCAGGCCTGGTGACTGGACGGTGACTTGTGGTGCACTGAGTTAGTGGCACCTGAGGCCCTGCGTCCGGTATGGGCCAACCGCCACGTGGCGATGACTTGCGGTGCACTGAGGTAGGCCCACCGGAAGAGCTGAGCGGGTGTGCATCATGCTATAATGCTGGAGGCTGGACGGTGACTTGTGGTGCACTGAGTTCGGCCCACCGGAAGAGCTGAGCGGGTGTGCAGCCTGCGATGATGCAGCAGGCCTGGAGGGCCAGACTGGAAAGGATGTGTCTGTTACTTGCTGTACCGCAGTGTGGTCAGAAGGCAGCAGTAGCCAACTTGCAACTCCGCGGTGCGGTGCCGCTGGGTGCGCTGGGGGCCTGTTGCGCAGAATCCAGCGATCGGCTGAGGAGGCTGCCAAGCTCGCGGAGCCCGGCCTTGGAGATTGCACCGGCACGTGGTGGGCCCTCTTGGAGAGACGCCGGTGGCGGCAGGTGAGCAGTGAGGCCTGGGTGGGCAGGGGCGGGCATTCACCGCTGGTCGCAGGTCGAGTCTGGGGATCAGCAGGCTGGGTTGCGGCAGGCGCACAGGATCGTGCAGGCACCACCGGTCACAATGGCGGCCTCGTGGCAGGGTGAGGGACGCCGCCCTGGCAGACACGCCACTGCAGGTGATGGCGAGATGTGCGCCGGGTGGCGTGGGACGTAGCCACCTCGGCGACGGTGTGACTTTGCCCGTTGTAGGTGGTCGGCCACGTGTGTGTAGGCCTACGGTCAGGATATGGCGGACACAGAGCCACACGCAGTAGTTACTTCGGTGGCCGTCCCGGAAGTGAACCACTCCCTGAGCCCCGGCCTATTTAGTCACTCCCTACGCTGGACTGGCGTGCGCCGGCCCTGCCCACTACGCTTACGCTTACAGGGGGCCGACATGGCTACTTGTCTAAGGTGTTCCCTACTGCCTGTGATGACATGGTTGCGTCCACTGTCCACGACACTACAGACTCCAGCAGTATGTGTCCACATGGACATGTCTGTGCTCTGCATACTCAAGACTGTCCAGCACATCAACGCCACACTTGGCATTGTGTACATTATTATTCATAGGTCCATTGCCTCCTTTGCACAATCGTGGTTCCCACCTCTCCCCACATTCTTCAAATGTGTGGCAGAGGGGCTATGCCTTAGTGTATGGTTTGTCCACATTTCTGGCCCCTCTTGCCACGGTTACTTGTGTTGTTGTGTCTGGCAGGTGTGCATGTTGGTTGGCATGTTGAATGTGATTTTGTTACGGGTCCTTTCCCACAGTTGTGCGTTGTGTGATTGTGGAATTGAGGTGTGTGGTGTGTTCCGTTGGTACTTAAGAACGAGCAGTCCATTTCCATTGGTGCCATCCTGGAAGCGCTGGTTGATGAAGGACTGTCTGAAGATGTATGATTCATGCACACTGCCTGGGAAGTTGGCGACGACATTGGTGAACAGTCCCCGGTGGTCCACTATTGCCTGTACATTGATGGAATGCATGTGCTTCCTGTTGCAGTAATTTTGTGCAGTGTCGGCAGGGGGCACAAGTAGGACATGTGTGCAGTCGATTGCCCCCAACACGTGCGGGAATCCAGCTATGGCGTAGAAGCCTTGCTTGGTCTCCAGTTGTTCCTGCGCAGTGTGGGGGAAGTGAAGGTGCTGGGGTATGAAACTGATGATGGCATCCAGGACAGGTGTGATGGCCTTTGATAGGGCTGGCTGTGAGACTCCTCTGACTCTGGCAGTTGTTGGTTGGAAGGTACCAGAGGCCAACAGGTGCAGCACAGCCAGCAGCTTTGTCTGCGGAGGGATGTTGGTTGTCCGCTGTGTTGGTACCGTCAGCCTGTGGGCAATGTGTGTCATGATGCAGAGGATGGTTGTCCTTTTGAGCCTAGAGGGGGCAATTACATCCTCTGGCATTAAGTCTGTGAGGCTGATGCGTTTTCGGAAGGTCCGCTGTCTTGTTCTGCGCTGCCTCGGTGGTGGTCCGGGGGGAGTGGTCCTGGGGGTGGGGGTGGTCCTGGGTGTGGTGGCGGTGGGTGTTGTGGCCCTCTTGGGTCTCCAAGTTGCATGATTAGTAGCTCCATGGCATGTGTTGGTCTTCAGATGTGGCTCTGGCCTGGGCTCCCTTTGTACTGCAGGTTTTCGTCCTACTTAAGACCAGTAAAAAGCAGGTGTTAAGTCCCTGCTGCTAACGCGCCTTATCGCCTGTTTTTGTCCGGCATCGCAGATCTGGCTGGTCGTTGAGAATATCGCGAAGTGGTGTTTTCGTGTGTTTTTGCACGGGAACGCCTACTCTGCATATCATCAGCGTTAATTGTCGCTCTCATCCGTGGCGATGTGTTTTGCGGCAGCTATCGCAGGAAAACTGGCGATGTCGGCAGTTTGCACCAGCTTGTGAATAGGGCGATAAGTCTATTGCCACTTTTGCGGCGCTAAAGTGCCGATAAATCGGTGATGACTCCTTGAGAATATGCCATGTTTTTTCAGCTCAAGTTTAGATATTTGTTAGCAGAATTTGGCATCACAGCTGCAAATATAACTTTTTGTAGAAGTTATATTAGATTATTTCTTTGATACATATTTGGGAGATCACAGAATTGTTTTCATACGTATTAAAATTCGAACTGAACTTACTTAATATGTAAATGAGAACACTGTAGTAAAACAAATCCAGATACAAATTTGTGAAACAGGTGGGTTTTCAGCTTTGAATGAAAATGATAAAAGGACAGGTTGGGTGTTACCAGAAGGTTGGTGGGATGCTGTCTCCTTATGCTACTCTGCAACATAGTCATGAAGAGAAACAGTGAGCTTCTAGAAATAGCATAGTATCAGCTATAAGTGTGAATGTTTATGAATCATCAGAATGTGACTGTAAACGAAATGGTATTTAATGCATCTTTGTGATATGTATGTTGTCATGTATGTATGTTTTGGTGCTTATAAAGTGCAAACCTAGCTGACTAGCTACGAAGTGCTTTATGGGGGACAAGTGGGAAACCTTGAGAGGGGGAGAAATATGGGGGCAGGGCAAGGAGCAGTTGGGCACAGCATCCCTCCAACCTTCTGGTGATATCTAGCATGCCCTTTTTTTCATTTTCATTCAAAACTGAAAATCTTCCTGTCTCAAACATTTGTGTTTGGATCTATTTTCCTACAGTTGTCTCATTTACATTTTAAATAACATCAGTTTGAATTTTCAAAGACATGAATACAATTCTGTGATCTCCCATTAGATCTGGCACACCGGTAGATTCAATTCTGTCCCTGGTTTGGAAAGACGCTTCTTCAGTGTTAGCCGAACCCTCTCAGCAGTGTGTAATACCTCCCTGATCAATACCTGTGTTTCTGAAAAATGGGAAAAAACCCTGAATTATCCTTCTGCTAAAATAGCCTGATGCTGATCTGTTTGTCCTTCAAATTTCAAATTTTATACCAATTTCG
The DNA here is from genome assembly GCA_963921515.1 of Calotriton arnoldi. Lineage (NCBI taxonomy): Eukaryota > Metazoa > Chordata > Amphibia > Caudata > Salamandridae > Calotriton > Calotriton arnoldi. The sequence continues at coordinate 1,400,016 of CAWUFW010002028.1, forward strand.
TTACTAACATTTCCAATAAAAACCCTTGAAAGGTCTAATCTCTGTCTTATGGAGCAACACTAGATCCTTGACTCCTTATAGTCGATTTTTTTACCAAGACATAGGGCCCCATTAGGATGGCGGGCGGATCGCCCCCGCCGGGCCGACGGTAGCCACCGCTGGCCTGGCGGGGGCGATCCGCCCGCCATCCATGCGTGATTGACCCCCGCCATATTAGGATGGCTGGGGGGTCCGCGGCGGACGGGAAGACCGTCTGCCACTTTTCCGCCGGTCGACTCGTCGACCAAGCGGAAAACGGGCACAATATGATGGCGGGGTCTGCAAGACACCGCCATTCATATTGTGATGCAGGCGGTGATTCGCATTTCCATGGCGGCGTTGCCGCCATGGAAAGGCATGCGGTTCCTTCTGTTGGGGGACGGGGGGATGCACATGGGGGGTACCTATGGTACCCCCCCTCATTGCCATGCACTACGTGGCAGGCACCACGTGGTGCCTGCCATGTAGTGCATGGCAATGCTGTGCACAGTCCTTTCACATTGCGAGCGGGTCTGCAGCCAGCAGATCCACCCGCAATGTAAAAGGGCCAGGATGCACCCGCCAGTGTGGCAGGCGCATCCTAATTCACATGGCGGTCGGTCCCTGGCTCCCTTGCGATGGCGGGCGGACAAGTCCGCCCGCCATTGTAATGGACCCCATAGTACTGAAACATCTTCTATGTCAGTGCTTTATGACCTTTGATAGTTGGCAGAAAAGGGCACAACAAAGCACTAAGGGGCATATTTACAAGCCCCTTGCGCCACTTTTGCGCCGCCGTTGCGTCACGCAAGTGATGCAGCAGCGACGCAAACCATGCGCCGCGTTGCGCTATATTTACAACGTGACGCATGTAGGGAGATGCGTCACGTAGTAAACCCCTGCGCCACATGAAACCTGCGTCAGGTTTCATGTGGGCGTACCGGCGCAGGGGGGGCGTTCCGGCGCAGGTACGCCTCGGAAAAGTGACGTAGTAAAATCTACAAGATTTCACGCAGTCACTTTTCCGACGCTGGTGCGCTCAATCCTTACGCCTGCTTCAAGCAGGCGTAAGGATTGACGCACCATGTTAGGGATAGGGAAGGTTGGGACAGTGCTGGAGTTGCGTTGCGCTTGCGACACGACTTCAGCACTGCGCCAACCTTCCGCCTGGCAGATGCGTCACGCATCTGCTTATCCTTGCGCCACGATGCGCCGCATTGTAAATGCGGCGCATCGGAAGTGGCGCAAGGGTAAACTTGCGTGACGCATTTTCCCTGGCGCATCCCTGCTGATATGCAGGGATGCGCCAGGGAACGTAAATATGCCCCTAATTTTGTTAGATCTTTCTGCTGCATTCAATATGGTCTTGCATCCTATTTTGTTGACCAGATGGGCAGAAGCTCGGATAAGTGGATCTGTGCTACAATAGTGCAAATTATAGCTAAAGGGCAGCTGTCAGGTGGTTTATTTCCCATTTTTCCATTTAGAGTTCAAGGCATTCAGTCAGAGTGTGTGTTAGAAATGATTTCCTTGGCACAGTACTCCCTCAAACCTTTTGCCTTCACTTCTCCTGATTTGCTGAATTCATTTTTGGGGGATTTAGGACTCTGCCACTGCTAACCAGTGCTAAAGTGCTTCTGCTCTCTCCTCTTCCAAACATGGTAAAATTGGCATACACATAATTGGTACATTTAATTTACTTGTAAGTTCCTAGTAAATGGTACTACATGCAACCAGGTCCTGTAAGTTAAATGCTACTGGTTGGCCTGCAGCACTCCTTCTGCCACCCAGTAAAGTAGCCTTTTAAAACATGTATCAAGCCTGCCATTGTGGTATGTATTGCAGTCTTAAACTTCCATTTCCACATGGCAAAATTAAACCTTTTGCCAGGTCTAAGCCTTCCTTTTAAATACTTATAGGTCACCCCTAAGATAGGCCTTAAATTCTCAGAGGACAGGGTGGATTGTATTTGAAAAGGGGGACATGTGCACTTAAGTTTTACATGTCCTGGCAGTGAAAAACTCCTAAAGTCATTTTTCACTGTAGTAAGGTTTATCTCTCCCATTGACCACCACGAGGTTTCCTTATTACATTTAATAAGTGCTAACTTTATATTGTGAGCAGATAGAAATATGGCAGTTTGAAGCCTTGACAAGGGAAGGAAAGGAATTTATCAGAACCAGGTGTGGGGGTAGGACAGGAAGTCCCCCTACACAAATACTGGAACCAGGTATAAATATTATACCCGATCAAAATATTCGGGGCCAGCAGAGGACAAGGGTAGGTGCGATTATCTGATTGCACTCAGAAACCCACGACTGAGCACGGCACCTTTGCCATACCCTAGGGAGTACTTAGATCTCCGGTTGGAGGTTGGAAAACCAACTCCAAATAAGTAGGTACCACTGCAAGGGCACAACTTTTTACACATTTGTGGGGTAGGAAGATTCACTCATTATTCCTGTCCCGACGAAGCGCCACGGATCCTCCTGACCCCAAGCAGCGTGAAACATGTTGACCAACTAGATTTGGACACTAAAGAGGCAACTCACATCAAGACTACCAAGGGACTTTATGACCCTGCTGGTAGCATCTACCTAGACAGGTTTTTAATATGACAGGGCGGTCGGGTTATTAAAAATAGTTAGTGGCCTCCCTGATCATTTGTAATCCACACTATCACACATGAAATACCACCACACCCAGACTCTACCTTGCACTCATCATACAGCACACCAACAAAGATCTCCGTCAAAGTGACCCTTCGGGGGACCCGTTGGGCATTGCAGCGCCGGCTCAAAGAGGAGCAACAGCCCTATGATGAAGCATGACATCCCTTTGGGATGTGTGAGGGCAATATGAAACAGTCCTGCTGACTGCCACCTTACATATGCCCCTGGCTTGAACAACCTGTCGATACTCTCTCTTTCTATTTAGGAACAGTGGCCCTAATTTTTTTATTGTGTCATAAACCAAGGAGCACGGGCCCTGGACCTCCTATCTAGCTCCTAGTCCCCTCCTCCTTTCCTTAGGGAATCTATTGATACATAAATATTAGACCTCCAGAGTCGCCACTCATCAGAACACTCCTGGACCGGCGGACATAACAGAAGAAGGACTACCTTGCTGCCAGAGAACTACCCTGCTGCGGATTGCCTTAATGTGTGAGAAGGAAGACTGAGTCTGTTAACTTGAGTGCCTCCAAGGGTTAGTTGACTGACCTCCTATGTGAGCTACAGGGACATAGCAAGCTTCTGAGGCCTCCCTGCAACTGGCCGACTGACCTGCTGTTCTGGACCTGCCTGGATCTGCAACTGGACCTGCTTGAGTTCTATTGGCCTCTGCTGAGGTGAGGTCCTGATCCACAAGAGGTGCCCCCCAGGTTCTGGAATCCTTACTGACCTCAGTTTGAGCTCCTCCAAAGAAGAAAAGGTGAAATCCTGAAAGTTGACTCTTCACAACTGTGAACGGGCCTATTCATGGCGATACTCTGCAGCTTGAGATGACTGCCAACGTAAAGCTCCAGTGATACCTGCCCTTCGTGCTACAGAGAGCATCAGCGATGACCAGCATCACAACCTTTGCACTCCACGCTACAGCAACAATGACCCGTGGTGACCTCCAATCCGAAGCAGCAGCATAGACTGTCCATGACTCCCAGATTGCCCTTTGTGCTACAGCAACAACCATCCACAATGCTCTCCCTGCTCCTCCTGCTCCACCGCCACAACGAATTGAATACTTTGTGCTGGATTCAGAAGGTAACTCTTTAGTGGGACTAACTGGGTTCCTGTATCTGACCAGAGCTCCATCACAGTTGGTGTGTGACTCTCCCCTGGTCTACCTCAACCAGAAGACTGGTGAGCGATGCTTTGTGATTTTAGGTGTGATTTTCTCTATAAACTGTAAAATTGAATATCTCCGGGTCTACTGATGGAATTTTTGACGTTCAGGTCTCATTTTATTTATTAAAATGTAATCTGTTTTTCTAAATCTGTTTGGGTTTTTTCCTGTGTTTTGCTACCACTTTATTACTGTTTGTGTGCTGAATAAATACTTTACACATTGCCTCTTAGTTAAGCCTGGCTACTTTTTTTCCAAGCTACCAGAGGGTTAAGCACGGGTTAATTTAGCTACTTTTGTAGTTCACCCAGAAAAAGATTGCGGTTGTTGCCTGAGTGAGTTCCCAGTAACCTTGGGTGGTGAACTCCGCTCCATTTACGGAGTTTGCAGAGTTTTCCGCACTCCGCACTCTGCGGAGCATGCGGAGTTCCCAAAAACTCTGCTCTGCGTTTTTTTTCTTCACTATTGCTCGTCAACGTCAAGCTGGCAAGGGAGGTAAATTCACCTCCCGGTGAGATTTTTCCTTGCTTGCGCTCGCCAAGGTCTAGTTGGTGAGCGCGAGTGAGGAAAATCAACCCACTGGCAAGATTTCTCAATGCAGGTGATCGGATTTCTCAATGTGAGTGGTCGCGGCAGGTTGCGACCACTCGCATTGAGAAACCTTCTGTTCGCGTTGAGAAAGCTGCAGCTCGAATAGAAAATCTTCTGAAGCAGCACAAAGGAAGTTGCACCCTCTTGTGCTGTGCATGATGCAGTTCGCGATGATTTTACAGTGCAGGACAAACACCCGGCGCTCAACATCACCGCGTACGGCATGACCCTAATGCACTCTGCCGTTCGCGGAACTCCGTGGCAGAGATTTTTTGTCACTTTGTGGAGTTCCGCATAGTGGAACTTCACAAACTCCACCCAGGCTTAGTTTCCAGCCCACTCACCCAGTAGCACAAACATCAAGCGTAAGCTTTACCAGAACTGCATTCTGTCTACACTCTTGTACGGATCAGAATGCTTGTGGATGATGAAAATTGACATCACCAAACTTTCAGACTTCCACATTAGTAACCGGAGGAGAATCTTGTTTATTTCATGTCTGTGAACCATCTCTAATTAGAAAGTACAAGCAAGAGAGCATGGACATTATCATTATGAGAAAAATATGGAAATGGTTGGACACACCATTAGAAGAGAACAAGACTCCATCACAAGAACAGGTCTCCACTGGACGCTAGAAGGCAAACGTAACAGAGGCAGGCAACAGGACACTTGGAAGCGTAATGAGGAAACAGAAATAAAGACTCTTAACCACAGCTGGGGAACTGTACAGAAGCTTGCCCAAGACAGAAGTGGAGGTCCTTCGTTGCTGCCCAACATGCAACTCGGCAAAACAGGGTAGTAAGTAAGTAATGAATACTTTGCCATGGGACTGCAAGATACAGAAGACCAATACAATAAATTCACCCTTGTCAAGAAAATACACAATTTCTTTCCTCATTCCTCTACTTAGGTAAATGTTTCCACCAAGGTTATCATCTAACCAGTTCCTAAAGTGAAAAGTCATCTTACTTTCTAAACCCTTCACTAGAATGGGTAGGTTAGAGATAGCTCTACACTTGATAACAGATTTGGTTTTTTTTTAGTTATGGGGAAATAGTATTTTGTTCCAAAATATTGAAAATAGATGCAGTTCCAAAGATTAACATATTTGTCATGTCTAGGGCAGATTAAGTCACATGGATTTTAGTACCCATTTTTTAACTGTTGGAGATGTGGTTTCTATTTTAGTGACATATTTTATCCTACAATGTGTTTATTTTTTTTTCCTTTCTTACTTGAATACATTTGTTATTGATAATGTTCAATACATTAGAAAACGAATACAAAATGAATTAAAGGGGGTGCTTCTACGTTCCTAGTCAGTATAATTGCTCTGAAATTGGAAATAGTTCCAGTCTGGGATTCAGAAAACCTTTAAATATTCTTCTTTTTCCAGCATCTGCTATCCCGCTATCAAGTGGGTTCACTTCGAGCACTCAGGAGCCCATTTAGTACTTTCCAGGTAGCCAATGATGATGGTAATAATGATGAAGAATATTTTTGTTTGCATTGCTTTGTATGAATTTCCAGACTACAGGTCTCTGTGCCCTCAGGCTGGACTTTGAAACACGGGTAGAGGAAAGAGGCATGAATGTATCATTCAGGATTCCCCATCCAGCTATTGAGATATTGCACATTTTCCATGGAAATTTGTAAGTGAAATGATCAGCCAAATTTAAGCATTATAATATCCTTACTCTCACTAACAGATAAATATAGAAAATGTACTTCAATACCAAACAAGCATTTGCAATGCAATAGGTCTCGCATTTATGAGAGTTTGAGCTATTGGCATTGTAAATGACAATGCCTTTTATTTATGTGTTGTTTTTAAAACAGATAAATAAAAGGCATTGTCATTTACAGTGCCAATAGCTTAAACTCTTGCAAATGCGAGACCTATTGCATTGCAAATGTGTGCTATAATTTTTTTTAAAAAGCATTAGGAGAGAGCGTGTTCTGCCTGCAACAGCAGGCAGGACACCAGTATTTGAGAAAATAGAGCTCGGAGGCTGTAATTAAAGCCTACCGAGCAACAACACACTTAACAGGGGGTGTCACCATGGAAGGTTACAAAATTAAACAAGGCAGTACTAAGGAGGGACAACTAAGTCTTTTGACCAATGATCATCCACAGTTTACAGTGGACAATGACACAAGCCAATGAAAAATGTAGGCGGAGAGTGGGCAGAGCTTCAAGTCCCTACCTGAATACAACATGCCTCGCTGAGCAGCGCATGCGCTGCCCAGGCTCAACCTAACCACACAAGCCGCTCTGAAGACCTTTATTGATCGATTTTACTTTAGGTCAAGGCACAAGTAGATACTCTGCAGATTTGCAGTGTGAAACAATCTCTAGAAAACATATACTATAATGGGAGAATCACTTGTACTGTGACTTTACGAGCCAAAGACAAATATTTCGTGTTATTATTCGACAGCCACAATTATGTGTCACCCAAAATGATAGTTAGTGTTGACTGTAACCTGTTGAATACTAAGCAACTGCCTATTTATCATTGCCTTTACAGTGTGCAACATCATCATATTTTGGATTTTATTTGCATATTGTGTACTGTGTTGATGAGCTGTTTGCAAAAAACAGTTTAAAACAGCTAATGCCCGTGAAATATTTAGGACCTCTGTCCACTGATCCATTTACATTACTTTGAAACATTTGGCATGAAAATAATGTAGGACATGAGTTCACAAATCACATTTGACAGAAGATCGAGTGCTTAAAAAATTCATGGATGTAGCAGCCAAGGTCAGATGGCGAGTAGTATTTTGCTGGCACTGTTTACCACATATTGAGGGAACAGAACAACCAATCATGGAGGGGTTCTGCAGAGACACCAGCTCACTGAACTTCCTCATCCTGGTTCTAAAGGCAGCATATGCCTCAGTAAACTCTGTTTCCAGCAGCAACTTGAATAGTTGGAACTAGGTGACCATGCAGGTATCCCCACCTGAAGTTCCACATCACAGCTTACCACTACTCTGTCTTCCTTCTGCCTTGATAAGGTGACTGAACTGCCCACTTGACGTCTGGGGACAGTTGTCAATGAGTGACAAGGTGGGTTTGAGTCATGGCAGAAGTTAGAAAATCTCTGAGGCCATGGTTAGAATAGCAGGGAAGGAATGGTTTTGGGCCTTATTACAGTGCCAATAATTAAACAAGATGTGGAAGTGTTGCTCTCACCCACTCGCAATACATACATTTATGCACACAGGCATACACACACTCTTTATACCATGAATCACTCAATGCCCTCACACTGCAGGCACGGGTTCCTCTGTTGCATGCTTATTATCTCACCTCTTTAGTCATTGTTGCAGTTGTTAGTGTTGTTTTTCAATGACTGCCTCATTACAGTTCTGTTACTTTGACTGTGGGTCTAGCCTCTGCCTTATAAAAATGTATAAATAAATGTCCTACCTAAATAAAAAATACAGCTCTGGCTGCCCATGGAGTCTGTATACTTTTTCTTTTATTGCAATGCGGCAGAATGTATAAGACTCATCACACATGCTTTCCCACAAAGGGTAGGCAAGGAGCTCAGGGGATTTACAGTGGATTGGAACTCAGCCAAGAGCCAGTGGAGAGGAGAGGAAATAAATGTATTGCTCAGTGCAGGGATGAGGAAGGGAGGGAGGGGTATCTTGTGTAGGTGAGGGGCCTCAGTTGGTCCTGGAATAATAGTGATAACGCCTAGCAATTTGTAGGTGTTCATTATACAGTGGTGTCCACTGGTGTAATGTTGATCCTCTAACATTGGTCATAAACTCTGCCACTTTGTGGGCATCTAAGGCACAAGAGTGCCCACCCACATCATTAACAACATATTAACCTCAACAGTGTGGTGGTAAATCGTGACATATTCAGGGTATGCATCACATAATAGTGCCCAGCCTGGAATAATTCAGTCAATTACTGTACCTCATCATTAGCTTTCAATGGTGAGTTTTATTATCCAGTTTTATTGCCCTTGGGCAGGGACGGATGCTGGCAATCTGAGGGGTGGGAAAATATTTTTATAATAAAAATATAAACTTACCTTTTCTGCCGGCGGCCATGATCTTCTGCGCCCCACCTCGCTGCTCCTCTGCTCCTGTCCCGGCACTGCAATTTCAATGGGCACAGGCTCCCAGACCCCACACAATACCAGCGCTTCTCTCATGGTATTACTTCCAGCATGAGAGAAGTGCTTGGATTTGGTGGAGCGGGCTGGTTTTGCGCTCCAGCAAGGACTGGGAGCCTGTGCCCCTGAGCACTAGGATATGTCCAAGGAACAACCTGAAAATTGTGCATGTCGAAATGTTAGAACGTTGGCATTTTTATGCCCAAACTGTGCTTTTCTGACAGTGTCCTGGGTCACATGACTGTGAATGAATAGTCTGTTCTGTATTGTGTATTGCTTCAAGACAGTGAGACAAAGCAAGCCTAGGTGTGAGGCGTGAGAGTCTTCCTAACAGGATGGCTGGGGAGGATCTGCCCTCTGCCCTGATTACACTTCAAAGGGCCCTGTCTGCAGCACACACAATGGAACCTGACACCTGGCCTACCCTTGCCTTTATCACCCTAGACAGTGTGGACCCAGGCCATGGAGAAGGGGAAGAACTGCCCAGAACCAGTTTTGGGGGTAGGTCATGGATCCCCCACACAAAGTCTGACAATAGGCAAAAAAGTGGGACCTTCAGAACCTCTCTTCAGAACACTCCTGGACCTGTAGAAGATCCAGACGAAGAACTGCCTTGATGTCTGAGGAAGAGGGACTGTCCTGCTAACTGAAGAAGGAAGCTTGGACCTACATGCCAGGCTACCTAGAGTGATTCCAAGGGACAGTTCGCTGACTGCCTGTATGAGATACAGGGACACAACAACTCCCAGAGGCCTCCCTGCAACTGCCCAGCTGACCAGCACCAACTGGACCTTCCGGAGTCATGCCAATGGCTTCTGATGGAATGAATCCTGATTCCCAAGAGGTGCCCCACAGGTCCAGGACCCTTGGCTGGCGGGAAACAACTTTTACTACGCGGTCGGAACTATGCATGCCTTTAAAATGCAGGCTTTACAACACATGTCTTTACCACGCATGCCTTTACCAGGCATATTTTTACGTTGAATATACCTTTACCACGAAAAGTAAGTATTTTCCAGATAAGTGTATTTTATACACATATATATATATATATATATATATATATATATATATATATATATATATATATATATATATATATTATCTACTGGCGGTCGCCAGTAGATAGTTATAGTTAGGACCTATTATCCGTAGGAAATCGGCGACATTCTATTTGAAATAACGTTAGAGCCGGTTGACGAATCTTCGCGAAAATTTCCAACTTGTTGGGGCGCTCCGCTCCGCTCCTACCCTGAAAGTCTCGGGTTGATTCGTCAAGCGGGGGCCGAGAAAAAAGGGGGGTCCCAAAACGCGTTTTCCCCATTCATTTTTCCATAGGAACCTTTAGTCGTAGCTACAGCCCGAACTGCTGAACGGAATTACACCAAATTTGGCAAAGAGGTAGCCCTTGGTTCAGACTGGTGCCTTTTGCTTAAATGGTGTAAATCCGTTCAGTAGTTCCTGAGAAATTCACAAGTAAAGTCACATATATATCTATGGCCGAGTAGGGTCCGCGTACCCTCCCGATCACGAGCTGCATGCTAATTGGTTGTCAGCTGGCTGTCAACATTCCGATTCAGGAAGTGTTGGCAGCCATTTTGTCCCTCGGTAGAACCAAGGACAGAAACAAGTGCGCAAAGCGCACAAAGGGGGCAGGGTAGAAACACCCTAACCCCTAGGCCTGCTCAGGGGTCCCACAAGGACCCCTGGGCAAAAAAGCATTTAAAAAAAAAGAATCGGCAGGATGTGCTCAGGGTGCGCGGATCCTGCCGAAGGAATCGAAGCGCGGTCTCCCGCGCTTCGATAGCACTTGCCCCCGGGTGGGCCAAATCCCGGGGGCATGGTGGGGGGTTAATTTATGTATGGGGGGCCTCTAAGGGCCCCCAAGCCCCGGGGACCGCCACCCCCCGGGGCTTTAACAAAAATGGTGCGGGAGGGCTCTTTGCCCTCCCGCTGCCCCGGGACCGCCACCTCCCCGGGGCTTCTGTTTTATATTTTTTAACATGTGTGGGGGGCACCAGCCCCCCACACGCCCCGGGACTGCCACCTCCCGGGCACTAAAAATTAAAAATGGGGGTCCGTTTTGACCTCCGAAGCCCCGGGGACCACCACCTCCCCGGGGCTTTGAAAATGTGGGGAGGGGGCTGCGCGGCCCCCTCCTGGAGCCAGTGATGGCCCTGGGGACCGCCACCCCCAGGGTCGGCTCCTGCAGTGTCCCGGGTGCCTACCCTCGGGACACTGCTGTTTGCAATGACAGGGACGGGAGCCTCGCGGCTCCCGTCCTGTCATTGCAAACTTACTTTGAATATTGGAAGAGAGAGCAGGAAACCTGCTCTCGCTTCCAATATCCAAAGCTGATTGCTTTCCACATGGGGAGCAGCATGTTAGCTGCTCCCCATGTGGAAAGGCAATCGCCGGCTCGCGCACGAGGCGGGGAGCCGGCTGGGACTGTGGAGGGATTGGGGACCCCCACAGTCCCCAACCAGAGGCCAGGCCCCGGGGATGGGGTCCCCGGGCCATAAGTGGCCAGGGAGGGGGCCACGCAGCCCCCTCCCCAAATTTTAAAAAAGAAAAAAAAAGAAAAAAGTGCAAGGCCGGCCCGGGGATGGGGTCCCCGGGGCCTTAAATGAGCCTGAGGAGGGGGCCACGCAGCCCCCCTCCAAATAAAAAATTAAAAAATCGAGGCCATGCCCCGGTGATGGGGTCCCCGGGCCAATACAGGCCCAGGGAAGGGGGCCACGCGGTCTCTTCCCGTTTTTTTTTTTTTAAATTTAAAAAAAAAAAATGCTCAGGCCCCGGGGGATGGGGTCCCCGGGGCCAAAAGTGGGCAAGGGAAGGGGGCCACGCAGCCCCCTCCCATTAAAAAAAATAGAAAAAAAAACGACCGGCATCGTGCCGGAGGCCCCGCCCCTCCATGCAGTACTCTGCAAACGCGCCCCCTGGCGCGTTTGCAGAGGGGGAACGAATTCCCCTTGAATACTGGGGGTCTCTGGGGCCAACTAGCCCACCAGGATCCTCCAGTATGCGCCAGGGGCTGCGTTGCAGAGACGTGTACAGAGGCCACGCCCCTTTTACACCTCTCTGCAACGCAGCTCTGTGGCGCTTTTTGGAGGTATATGGTGGGCTAGTTGGACTCCAGGGACCCTCAGGATTCAAGGGGACTTAATCCCCCAACTTAAAACGCGCCACGGGGCGCGTTTGCACAGTGGTGAAGGGAGGGGGCGGGGCTTCAGGTGACATGTGTGCAAACAGGCCCCGTGGCGCGTTTTAAGATGGGGAATAAATTCCTTTTCAATCCTGAGGGTCCTTAGGGCCAACTAGCCCACCAGGTACCTCCAGTAAGCGCCACGGAGCTGCGTTGCAGAGTGTTGTAAAAGGGGCGTGGCCTCTGAACACCTCTCTGCAACGCAGCCCCCTGGCGCATACTGGAGGTACCTGGTGGGCTAGTTGGCCCCTAGGGATCCTCGGGATTGAGGAGGAATTAATTGTCCAACTTAAAACGCGCCACAGGGCGTGTTTGCAGACATGTCACCTTAGGCCCCACCCCCTTCCTTCACCATTGTGCAAATATTCCTCTAAAATCAGCCGAACTACGAATTCCGATTTACTCACCTGTTATCAGGAGAGACCTCAGTGCTGCATCTTTGAGCCCAGTACTGATCCTGAAAAGTAATTCTAACCGTACTTACCAGTAACTTGAATTTCCTTCCATAGGATATCATTGCCTGCTTTTTGCTGAAAAAGTTTCTAAGTGTCGATTTTTGAAACATACAAATATTCCTCTAAAATCAGCCGAAATATGAATTTCGATTTACTCACCTGTTATCAGGAGAGACCTCATTGCTGCATCTTTCAGCCCAGTACTGGTCCTGAAAAGTAATTTTAACCGTACTTACCAGTAACTTGAATTTCCTTCCATAGGCTAACATTGACTGGTTTCACTTGGAAATTCTTCTAAGTGTGGAGTTTTGGAACTTTATAATATTCCTCTAAAATCAGCCGAAATACGAATTCCGATTTACTCACCTGTTATCAGGAGAGACCTCAGTGCTGCATCTTTCAGCCCAGTACTGATCCTGAAAAGTAATTTTAACCGTACTTACCAGTAACTTGAATTTCCTTCCATAGGATATCATTGCCTGCTTTTTGCTGAAAAAGTTTCTAAGTGTCGATTTTTGAAACATACAAATATTCCTCTAAAATCAGACGAAATACGAATTCTGATTTACTCACCTGTTATCAGGAGAGAACCCAGTGCTGCATCTTTTAGCCCAGCACTGACCCTGAAAAGTAATTCTACCCGTACTTAACAGTAACTTGAATTTCCTTCCATAGGCTAACATTGACTGGTTTCACTTGGAAATTCTTCTAAGTATGGAGTTTTGGAACTTTATAATATTTCTCTAAAATCAGCCGAACTATGAATTCCGATTTACTCACCTGTTATCAGGAGAGAACCCAGTGCTGCATCTTTTAGCCCAGCACTGACCCTGAAAAGTAATTCTAACCGTACTTACCAGTAACTTGAATTTCCTTCCATAGGAATCCTTTGTCTGGTTTTCAGCAGAAAAGTTTCAAAGTGTCGATTTTCACAAACTACAAATATTCCTTAAAAATCGCATGTGTGACTTAAACGCATTCTTTCAACTGTTTACAGGAGATGCACCAGTGCTGGTTCGAGGATCCATCACTGAGTAAGAAAAAGTAACGATAACACTACTTACCTGCTAAGTGAATTTCCTCCCATAGGATAACATTGGTGATTCTATATGAAAAAGTTTCTGTCAACTTTTAAAATACAATAATATTCCTTAAAAATCACTATTGTAACCAAAACGCTTTTACTCAACTGTTTACAGGAGATGTCCCAGGACTGAATCTAAGATCCAGTCCTGTGGTTAGTAAAGTAATCCATAAAGTAACTAATTGCATTTAACTAGAAATTCACATTGAGCTCAATGTTGCTTTGTTTTTGAAATTGTGTTGCCCATTGCAACAACTGTAACTACTGTACTTAAAAGTCTATTGCCTATTTGCAAAGTATTTAAACTAAAGTAATTCATTCTGAGAAAGTATATTTTGTAATGTAATGTATAATGTAATTACAATGTAATTTAAAAAATAAAATATCTAAAAATAAATAGTTTAAAAAAATGTTGTAAATCAGTATCAAAAAAATAAATATAACAATTAATACATTTAAAAATTGTCATTTACAAAACCTTTGAAATTCACTGAAAAAACCATAGGTTTCAGACACGTTATAGTTAGGAATTAGCATTTAAAAAACCTTTGAAATTCACTGAAAAAACCATAGGTTTCAGACACGTTATAGTTAGGAATTAGCATTTAAAAACCTTTGAAATTCACTGAAAAAACCATAGGTTTCAGGCACGTTATAGTTAGAAATTAGCATTTAAAAAACCTTAGAAATTCACTGAAAACACCATAAGGTTTTAGGGACAGTTATAGTTAGTTGGACATTGCACTCGTACAAAACCCGTGAAATTCCCCCGTTATAGTTAGTTCAGCTAACTATAACTCGCGCCCCCGCAATGCACTGCTGATGACGTCACATATTACATCACTCATGACATGGTCAGTGACATCACTGATGACATCTCAAATGACATCATGATGACATCATCCATGTGAGAATTTAATGCACCTCCTCACACCCTAATAAAACCTTTGATACACCCACTCTAAATTACAGACTGCCATTCTCAAAACCATAGACACTCCAACACCAATAACTACATACCCACTCACTGATTCTTAGGTCTACACACACAAATCCACTCACTCACCCGTACAGTCACTCATACTTATGGTCACTCAGTACAGGACTATCATATGCACTCATACTCCTATATAGACACTCAAACACCGCCACTCATCCATAGAGGTACTCACACACCTAGTCAGTCATGCAAATAATTAAACACACTGCCATTTACTCACCTATACAGTTATACACACACCAGCTCACTTACTCATACAAATACTAGCACATTCTTACGCTCTTATACAATAAATGATACAAGCACACACTCATCCATAAGTCACTCTCACAATCACACACTCTCGCTTATAGCTATTTATATACTCCAACACACATATATACTGCCTTTCACATATGTAGTTACTCACACATGTACCACTGGGACATACATTCACTCACTAACACACTCTTACACACACTTACCCACCCATACAGTCTATCACAGATGCACTCTTGAAACCATCCACCCAGTGAATCACCCACTCACACATCTATGCACAGAGTCGCACACACCCCACCCACACAAACACTCAGGCACCCATACAGATACTCAGACAACCAATCAATAACTCGTATAGACACTCATGTAGCTATTCACAAACCCATGCACCACTTACACAGCAACAGACAGACGGATACAGACATTCACCCAGTTTAGTCACTAACCCATGCATTCAGTAAGATACGTTTAATCACTCACTTATCGAGTTAGTCACGCACCTACTAAATCATCCATACAGACACTTATACACCCACTCATTCTTCAATACGCCTTTCCCTATATATATTAAAAATATTTAAACTTTACAGAAACACACAGTCACTGGATGATGTCATCAGTGATGTCATTTGAGATGTCATCAGTGATGTCATCAGTGATGTCACTGACCATGTCATGAGTGATGTAATATGTGACGTCATCAGCAGTGCATTGCGGGGGCGCGAGTTATAGTTACCTGAACTAACTATAACGGGGGAATTTCACGGGTTTTGTACGAGTGCAATGTCCAACTAACTATAACTGTCCCTAAAACCTTATGGTTTTTTCAGTGAATTTCTAAGGTTTTTTAAATGCTAATTTCTAACTATAACGTGCCTGAAACCTATGGTTTTTTCAGTGAATTTCAAAGGTTTTTTAAATGCTAATTCTTAACTATAACGTGTCTGAAACCTATGGTTTTTTCAGTGAATATATATATATATCCAACCAAACTCCCTCTCGATTAGCCAGTTTCCAGGGCCCAAAGAAAGAGCGTGGACCACCTAAGTTCGTCAAACTGCAATGTTTATTAAAACTCCCAAACAGATGCAGCTGCCATGACGCGTTTCGTCCCTCTCCAGGGACTTGATCACATGACGCGCTATTAGCCTTGACAGTTTTAAATACGTTTCACTTTTTTTCTTGTTTTGTACCATGTGACTTTTTCTTAAAGTGCCCTGTGCATTTAAAACAAACTGAGAACTGCAAAATGAAAGGGAAATCTACCCTTCATCCATTACATTACATAAAACAACTTTTGGCAACAATTGATCATCATTTGCCAGTGTAATTCGTTGTGGTTTTATACATAAAAGAGTAAAAAGTAAACAGTACATAATACTCATTAGTACCTGCATAAATGCATTTTTTAAACAACCAATCGCATAACATATATAGATATATAAAAAACATAATAAATATATAAATATATAAATATACCCATCATTATAAAAATGTCCTTAAATACAAAATGTTGTTTTATTTTCTATGGGTCCTGGTTAAGATTGCCTGAACTCCCTCATCTGTATATGTACTGGACCAAAATGTGGCCTAAGAATGGAATTAATTCATTTATGTGGCTACCACAACATACCTTGTTGAATTAGTATTACCTATTCTTTTGTTTGTTACTATATACTAAACCTGTGAAAAAAAGAGTGACATGTGCTATACAACTCACTGTGTGTCAACTGTCCTAAACTAAATAATTAAAAAGAGAGAATTAAAAAAATTATTTAATTGTTGCGGGTTAGACGGTTTTGGCTATGCTGTAGAAAAACTTTTTTTAGAACAAATCTACAAGAAACCTAAATAAATATATATAAATATATATATGTGTACATGACTGATTTGATTACTTTGTTAATAGGTTCACAGTTAAATACCCAAGTGCAAACAAAGAGGGGAATTTTATTATTTACAATAAAACTTTTAGTCGCCAGTAGATAGTTATAGTTAGGACCACGTTTCCATAGGAAAAGCACTTTTTGATGTGCTTATAACTTTGGCGTCGTTTGACGAATCTTTACGAAAGTTTCCAAAAGTTCCTCTTTTCAGGTCAGCTCCTATCCTGAAAGTTTGGGGGATTCGTCAAGGGGGGCTAAGAAAAAGGGGGTCCCAAAACGTGTTTTCTCCATGCAATTTCCATAGGAAACTTTAGACAAGGCCACAGGTCAAACTGCTGAACGGAATTACGCCAAATTTGGCAGGGAGAAAGGTCTTGGTCCAGAAAGCACGCTTTTGTTTAAATGGGGTAAATCCGTTCAGTAGTTTTAGAGAAATATCAAATTTGCCAGATATCGATATTTGAGAATTCTGACATCTGATTGGCTGAGGCGTTACGAGCACGAGCTTGCGGCTCATTGGCTGCGAACTGTTGAAACTAGGAAGTGTTGGCAGCCATTTTGTTATTCACAACTCTCCCTCTACAAGGCATCAGGTCCGTAGTTCTACCTCTGAGAGGCAACACTAAAAATATACCGCAGCTCTGTCTGTGGAGATACCCCTTTCACGGTCCCTCTCCCCACATCATCAGCTCACGGCTATGCCTTTAGAAGCCAGTCCGTTGGCTCGCAGCTCTGCGACTGCGAGCTGTCAGCCATTTTGTGACTCAGTCCGTCAGTTCGCATCTCTCCCTCTAAAAGACATCGGATCCGTAATTCTACCTCTGCGAGGCAATACTGAAAATATCCCGCAGGTCTGTCTGTGCGAGATACTCCTTTTACGCTCCCTCCCCCCACATCATCAGCTCGCGGCTATGCCTTTAGAAGCCAGTCCGTCGGGTCGCAGCTCTGTGTCTGCGAGTCGTAGGTCCGTAGTTCTACCTCTGCGAGGCAACACTAAAAATATACCGCAGCTCTGTCTGTGCGAGATACCCCTTTCACGGTCCCTCTCCCCACATCACCAGCTCGCGGGTATGCCTTTAGAAGTCAGTCCGTCAGCTCACAGCTCTGTGTCTGCGAGTCGTGGGGCCCGCAGCTCTACCTCTCTGAGCCACCTCGTTAGATCGTAGCTGTGTCTGTGCTAGCAGGCCCGTAGGCCCGTTACTCTCCCTCTGCCAGTTAGCCCGTCGGGTTGCAGCTCGGAGGGCTCGCAGCTGTATCACTGCGAGCCAGCCCGTTAACTGATAGCTGTGTGTCTGCTAGCAGGCCTGTTGGCCCGTTGGTCTCCCTCTGCAAGTCAGACCACAGCTCTCCCTCTGCGAGCCAGTACGGTGCTGTGCTTTTGCGAGCCAACAGCTCGTAGGTCTCCCTCTGCGAGCTGAGCCCACGGGCTGCAGCTCTTCCTCTGCGAGCCTGGCCAACAGCTCGTAGGTCTCCCTCTGTGAGCTGAGCCCACGGGCCGCAGCTCTTCCTCTGCGAGCCTGCCCAACGGCCCGCAGGTGTCCCTCTGCTAGCCGAACCGCAACTGACACTCTGCGAGCCGAAATTCAGAATATAAGGCGGCTCTAAAAAGAGCCTTTGTGTTTATTAGTTGGAGCTACATGTAAGTGCGAATGCACAGCTTCAGGTTAATCAGGAAAACTCGGTTTCCCTCATCTGTGAAGTGTACTCCATCACTTCTGTAGATATCAGCCATATCAAAACGTATGTTGTTGTTGTACATCGACCCCATTCTCTGGTCTCTGAGGTATGCAGACACAGCTTTGTTTACATTCTTCCTAGATTTTTCAATCTTATGACAAAATTGGTTTGACCATTTCCATTTCTGTCTTTGGCATATATTGGAATATACAAAGACAGTTTGAGGCAAACGTAACATCAATTGTCCAAAGGTGTCCTTCATAAGCATTTCCAAACCTACCCCAGTCAATGTGCCTAGATTGTTACCACCACAGTGCACAATCATGAGATCAGGGTGTTGGAGATGCAAACAGGTTTTAACCAAAGGGAGCAATTGGTGCCACTTCAATCCTCTCTGTGCAAACCATTTAATGTGCACATTTTGTAAACCTAGGTCTAAGTCAATACGTCTCTGTTCTGCATACCTTTTGCACCAGAAAACATAGCTATGTCCTACAATCCACACTAGCATTTTGAAGGTATGGCTAGAAGATATGGATAAATGTCTGTAGCTCATGCACTGCATTCGTAGAATGAGAGATATGTTTAAACATGGGGAACTACTTTTTTTTTACATACAAAACCTTAACCAATTGGGAGATGAAATGTATTGTGTCCTAAAAAGTAGGGTGTATATTAGTTTTGATGAAAAGCATCTTTGTGATTGGTTAATAAAAAGCAGTTTATACGTGGAGTACATATTATAGGATGAAATTTGCTCAGCTCAACCACACCTGCTAATTGTATTTGGAAGGTGCAGTTCAAACTTGAAATAATGGTGAACTTTTGACCTCCACGTGCCGTTAAATGTTGGAGAAAATGTTGCAAAAAAAAATATCAGTTGGTTGAAAAAATGATGAACTTTTAACCTGCACGTGTCGTAGAATGTTCTAGAAAGTGTTGATACAATACGTTGAACTTTTCACCTGTATGTGTCCTTAAAAAACTGTTTATATGGAAAGTTCAATAATAACCAATAAAGAGAGGTTTTGCAATCGAAAAAAAAAGGAACTATTCTGATTTGTTCTTTACATGTATTTATGTGTGGAGCAACAGGGAAATTGTGCCATTACTTGTTCCATTCTTGATGAAAGCGGTGCATTGCATGTACTGTGTGACAAGAAAAGAATTGCATGCGTTTCTGACATTTGAAGTCTGCATACCAACTACGAAGGTAAATTAGAAATTAAGAAGGTGTGTTATGTGTTTTGTAGTAGTGGTTAAGTATTTGAGACGATATTTTTAACTTTGAAAGTATTTTTTATTTCTAAATAACATAGTGTTAGTAAAGTCTGGTGTTTTATTGGTTCTAAAATATGTATAATGTGTAACTAGTTGTTAAACAAGTACTTTATTTATGTTTAGGAGTTTTGACAAAGAAAAAGTGTAAGTTGTTATCTGTAAAAGACTGTGGGCCATATTCTCAAGACGAGCGATAACATTATCGCCGCTTGAGCGGCAGTTTCCTGTTGTTAAAGCGGCGATAATGTTATCACCATTCTTGTGAATATAGCCCTGTATGGGTTTGGAAATTCGATGTAGCGTTAATTTCGATTTGTATATCTATTCCGGCGAGATAAACAGAATGTCGCACGTTTGGAAATTATGCTCAGTCTGGAAATAGTGGAGAAGGGGTCACAGTAGAAAATTCATGTGTTATTAAGTTAACAGAGATAGAAAAAAAAGAAGAAATGTTATGTGCACAGTTTGTGGTCTAATTTTTTACACTGAGAGGCAGATTTCAATGTCAGTCAAGGCTGGTGTGGTACTGCGAGGCTTTGCATTTGGGTGTTCTTAGGAAATCTAAGTTGTTAGGGAGCGTTTCTTCAGAAGTCATTTTTTTACATATATGAGAGATAAAAAATAAATGAAAATGTTCTTTGTATATTTTCTGTACGATTTTGTTCACAGTGGTAAAGTAAATGTGATTATTAGTGATAGTAATTCTCACGGTGTGTTCCTCTGCTGAATATACGTAGGCGTTTAAGTGGTCCGGGTGTAATTAGTAGTAGGCTCTGCCACCCCTTTAAGAGAGCCGCCAATTTTGTCATCCCAGTTAAAGGTGTTAATATACGTATAGTAAATGGATGATACATAAAGGGCCTGATTCACAGAACTAACTTACGTCAAAAACGTAAAGTTAGTACTTTTTGGTATTCACAGAATACACTTACTCATTTTGGTATTCACAGAATGAACTTACTCATTTCGGTATTCACAGAAGTTAGTAGTCCTAACTTTAGGACTCCTAAATGCCTTCTGTGAATACCGAAAGTCTTAAAGTTAGGATTTTTCTCAGTTTAGGAGTAGTAAAGTTAGGACTTCTAAATGCCTTCTGTGAATACCGAAAGTCTTTAAGTTAGGATTTTCTCGGTTTAGGAGTCCTAAAGTTAGGAGTCCTAACTTTACTACTCCTAATCTGAGAAAAATCCTAACTTTAAGACTTTCGGTATTCACAGAAGGCATTTAGGAGTCCTAAAGTTAGGACTACTAACTTCTGTGAATACCGAAATGAGTAAGTTCATTCTGTGAATACCAAAATGAGTAAGTGTATTCTGTGAATACTAAAAAGTACTAACTTTACGTTTTTGACGTAAGTTAGTCTGTGAAGCAGGCCCAAGAAGTTTGGAATTACACCTTCATTTACTCTGTCTACCTTGTACCACCATTTTGTGCCATCAGCAGTACTGTTTATAAAAATAATCTAATACAGCTTTTTGTATTATAAAAATAGCACTTATAGGTTTATTGGCATATTGGTAGAATTTGTACTATATAAAGAATGTTGCAATCAGTTTCAATGGTATAGAAATGCACTGTATTATGTAGGAAATATTACATATGCATAGGTTGTGATGTCATTTTTTTACTGTAAGGTACATTTGAGTATAAGTGAAAACAGGTGATATACTGAGAACCCGTTCAGAATGTGCACAGATTACATACAGAGTAAATGGACAAAGTAAACTAGCACGTTGCTTTGTGTATGTATGCATGGTTTGAATCATTTGATGATACTTTAAGACATAATCTAAACACTATTCCTGCTTACAATTGGGTACAGTGCACAGTGTTAGTAGTTAAGGACTAGATGCTGGTAAAGGTATTATTTATTGCTCATTCGTACGAAATAAAGGTGGAGAGGGGCGTTTCTTTACAAGAGATATTTTATAAATGTGTGAGAGATAAAAACAATTAAAAATTTTCTTAGTAAATGTTCTATACGATTTTTTCACACTAGTAAACTAACTGTGATTATAAGTGATGAAAATTGTTAGGGTGTGTCTCTGTGCTAAATATACGCAGGACTTTAAGTGGACTGGGTGTTACCGGTGCTGAACACTGCTAACCCTTTTAGACACCCGCATTTTTTTCATCCCACTTAAAACCCTCAATATACGTATATTAAAGGAACGGTACAATAAACGTTTAGTGATTACACCTCCGTTTCCTCTCCTCATGTGTCATCCCCATTTTGTGCACCAAACAGTAGTGTTTATAAAAATTAAGTAAGAGAGCTGTATTTAGTATGAAAATAGCACTTATACCTTTATTAGCATGTTCATGGGATCTGTAGTGTAAAGAAAAGGTCGTAATCAGTTTCAATGGTACAAAAGTGGCGTAACATATGTTTGAAAGATTACATGGTTTTAGGAGTAAGGTATAGAGGTAACAAATAAGCAGTATAGTTTGTTATGTTTAAACGAGTATGTAGTTTTGTAAATCAGATACGGCGTTGATTTGTGCAGCACACAGTACACCCACAATGACCCTGGAACATGTCCCTGAATGCCTTGGCACACTGCAGCACACATCCAAACGCCAAGTAGGCCCCCATCTACAATGTGGACAGAGTGCCCCCCCCTATCACCAATATCACAACCTACCCTTGCACATATGCTGAATCCAGCAAACCAGCAGATCCATGACCCACACTGACTATGCATGTAACACTGCATTTCGGATAGCATAGCAGCTGCGCAAAGAAAATGACATGGCCCACGAAGCGACATGGACAGAGCCAAGTGCGGATCACATCCTCAAAGGAGCAGGTCACACTCCGACGTGTCCGCGTGCAACCACAACCCATGCCTTACAATACACGCAGCAGACCAACAATGCACCAGGCCACAAAATAAGTCCGCGAGCACACATCACCCAAGTCAAAAGCAAAACAGGCCCCGAAAAGCACACAATCTAAAGGCACCCCGTCTCAAGGGGAGAAGGCAACACGAAATCAGAGCTGCAGGGGCAATTCCCCCACAATGCAGCCCACACACATAGCAATCACAGAACAATCGCAATGAAGGCAATGTGGTACAAAACTCCCCTCATATGGGTTCTGTGTCCGGTGTGTATGGCGGGGTGATGGCTGGATGGCTGTGTGCCCCTGACACATCAGACTGCGTAGGTGATGGGGCTGCATCAGATGTTGTCCAGCACCTATGCAAAAACAATGTCTGGCTCACAGAGGCGGAGCTTGCGAAAGGGATACACCCCCATTGCACATGCGACAGTCAGTTCTTCCCTGTGTTGGGACGAGGCTCATTGTGGCACACGAGTGGACAATCTTTACAACACACCTCACAGTTAGACACCAGTGGAGTGGCATAGGCTTTATTGGCATGTGCGTGTCAGTACGGACGAGGCAATGGCCACAACAGGCACGGACATGCTTAAGACACTTGCACGCAGCATGGGTACATGTCGAGGGGCAGATGATGTTGGGGATCAAATGGACAATATTGATCACATATGGCAACGCTCACAGCCCACCTTGCCTTGCTGGACGAGTCATGTGTTGTTTGGCGTCTGCACAGTGCCCCGTGTGAGGGGGCACGACTGACTGTACATGGGGTCTGCATGGTGCTCTGCCACCGGGGTGCGGCAATTGTCTGCTCTGCCGACAGTGATCAGGTGTGAGGGTCCGACAGGTTCGCATGTCGTGCTACATCGCCATGTGTGTGCTCTCACCCAGCAGTGTGTCCCAATTGGCAACGTTGCGAAACGACGCTGTGTTGCTCGGACCATGGACCTGCGTCGCCTTGGACAGGTGTGTGTGCACACGCGTTATTCCATGCACATGCATCCAGAGCCCGACCGACGGGAGACGTGTGCTCTGTTTTGGTGGGATATGTGAGCAATCCCCACTGTGCAACAAGTTGTTGGGCCATGTGCTGTGGGTGGCAATAGGATGTGGCTGCAGGTACGTAGTTACTCGTCCATGAATGCCCGTGCAGCTTCATGCGCAATGTGTTCCAATAGTATGTCGTTGTCGTGTTCAAGGAACACCAGGGTGAGCCACTCCATTAGGTGGTCCGGGCAGGTGTGCTCAGCCCACGCCGTGTCACCGATCCGCAACACAGTCCAATAGGGAAGCGCCTCGATGTGGTCACTGCAGATGAGAAATTGTGCCATCTCCCATGCACAACTACCAATACACAGGCAGTATGTCAAGGCATCCCATGCACAGCTGTCTCGGTTACACTCCTGTTCGTGATCCAACAGGGGGCGCAAACACAAGTCATAGTCCAATTCATCAACAGTTGTGTTGGATAGGCAGAGATCCATGGGACACTCGAATGTGCATGTTCGGCAGTGGAACCAGGGCTGGACGCAGGTGACGTGGGCAATGCGGAAGCTGAGCCTGTAACTGAAACGCAGCACTGCCAGTGGCAGTGCGCCCAGTAAATGCAGCATACGTGCACGGTACTGTTCCACGTGACGGGTGTTGTGCATGTGCCCGGTATGGCCTGCCATTGCGTTGGTGCATCTCGTGAACAGGCACTCTTCTGGACTGCGGCTGTTATGTGGAGGATATGCCACAGCGCTGAGCAATAATTTGAATGTGTGTGCAACGTTGTGGGACATGGGTTGCTGTTTCCGTGGGTGTCAAGGCCTTCCCATGCAGGGGTACCACAGGCAGGGGCTTCTATGTGTGGGCTGTGGATAAGTCGGATGGTGTATTTGCGGAATGCGTGGTGTGTGAGTCGTCCCCATCTGCCATTGTATCTCTATCAGGGTGTTCCAGGCGCGTTCGAGACCAAGGTCAGAGGTGCAGGTGTTCTCCCGGCTTCTGCATTGGGACAATGGTGCTTTCATCCCTGATGTTTGTCTTACTACAGCTTTCGTTTTGGGAATGTGATGTGGATTTGGCGCTGAGATTGGGACACGGCCTTGGGCTCATGGTGTACGGATGGCGATGCACACACATATGTTGGCATGTGGAGCCAGGTGCCCATGCGTCCTTGCGCTGCTTGTGCTATCTCACTCCGTCTCTCTCCCTCGCTCTCGCCCTCTGTTTCCTTTGTTGCGCGCATGGCACACCATCTTGTCTTGGATTTGGTCTACCGGGCTGTGTGCTACGGATTGTCCAGTGGGAGCAGCTAGGACTCATCCTAGGGGTTGTTTCTGCTATTGTTTGTGTGGTGTTTTGTGTTGGTGGTTGCATTGCTGTATGACTGATTCTCCATTTTCTGGTCACGCATGTTTGTTTATTTTGCTGCTTGTGTGACATTAGGCAAGATGTTTGTTTTGGGGTTGGTGGTGTTGGTGTGCAATTTCTTAGTCCGGTGTTGGGGGTGGTGCCAGGGGGGGGTGTTCTGGGTGTGGGATGGGGTCCTGGGGTGTTGGCGGTGGGTGTTGTGGCCCTGTTGGGTGTCCGGGCCGCATGATGAGTTGCTCCCTGGCTTCTGTTGCCCTTCGGATGTGGCCCTGGGCTGTGCTCCCTTTTGTGGTGCTGGCTGCCGTCCAACTTTACACCAGGTCAGAGCAGGTGTACATTTCCTAGTGCTAACGCACCTTATCGCCCGTTTTGTGTTTTTATCACGGATGTGGCTGGTCGTTGTGAATGTTGAGGTGTGCTGTTGTCTGGGCTTTTGTCATGGGAACGCCTACTCTGCATCTCATTAGCGATATTTGCAAGGGTCGTCTGTGGCGATGTTTTTTGAGGCTGCTATCGCGGGTATACTGGTGCTGTTGTTAACACCGGCTTGTGAATGGGGGGGTAAATTTATCACGAGTTTGGCTGCGATAAAGTGCCGTTAATTCGGCGATGGCTCCTTGTAAATATGTCCCTTAATCTTTCCCCCCCCTCTCCATCTACATGTCGGTGGCTTTTGTTGCTGTCTAACAGTTGATCTGTACTTGTTTATGTACATCCACAATGAAATGTAAGCCTGTACCATATTTTTGCTAATATGGTGCGCAGTGTTATGCTTGCTAAGTTGCCGATAGAAGTGTTAAACTAATAAGGGTAACGTTTACATGTGCCATTTAGTTGAGAATATCACTGTAAGTATACAAATAACAATTTTACAAAATAGTATCTATAAAGTTATCTGTAGTGGGTTGCAGAGGAAGTGGCGTGGGACGGTGGGGTGCATGGGATGGGGAGTGGGGCTGGGGGGGTGAGGGGGAAAGTAGGAGGCAGTGGAGTCACATATAAAATGGGAAGGTGAATCTAAATAACTCAATAAATACGTGCTGTATGTCGGATAACACTACCTGCCACCCTACTGTTGCCTTATTCCGCTCCAGTACCATGCAGCATTTCCTCTGCAAGCCGCCACTGGAACTTATATAATTGTATATGATTATTTTGACATATTGAGCAGATAATGCAAATAATTGAAACTTTTTTTCATTCGCAGAAAATTATTTTGTTTGGATTAAAAATTGAAAATGCCTAGAAGAACTGAAAAAAAGGAAAAACAAAAAGGCAATCTACTTAAAGAAAAGTGAAAAATGTGCATTACAAGAAAATCAGAGTACTACAAAAATAGTTTCTTCTGGTAAAAAGACTAGACAATTTCTAAAAAAGTACTACGAACATTTAATGAAAATAACATCACACAAAGGAAAAATAAAAAATTTCAAGTAAGGAGAAGCAGACTTCAACTTCAAATTGCAAGAAAAAAACATGATAAGGAAAGAGTATTTGTTACCCGTAGACAAAAACAATTTCAAGAAATTCATCAAAGAGTTTTTCGAAATAGAGTATTTCAGAATTTAATAAAAGGATGCCGCAAATATAAAAAGAAAGTGCTGCAATTGAAACAGAAACAGCGTGTTGAAAGCATAGTGGATACTGCTTTTAAGTTAAAACAAAAATATTCATTTTCATTTTGAAGAGGATGAAAGTGTTGGATAAAACAATGAAGATTCTGAAAGACAAAAGTAAAAAAAAGACGTGTGAACAGAAGTAACTTTTGTAAAATCTTCAGTGGAAAATGGAAACATACATCTAATAGTGAACCTTTTTTTAATGAAGAGAGTTACTTCCAAGAAAACATTTGCAGTTGATACTGGAGGTCGTTGCTACGAAGTTCAGAATGGTTGTCCTGTTGCAAAAGAGGAAATGGTTACTATTAGTGCAGAACAGTTAATAGCTGAAGAAGTGCAAGGGAAACGCACACAAGCTCCTGTGTATAAGTGGGGTTGTAGCAGTATTTGTAGTATTCGACAGGAATCTATTGATATAATGCAAAATTTGTTACGAGAATATACACAGAAAAGTGTAAAACAGAAGATTAGGTTGTTACGAACACTAGATCCTTGTAATGTAAGAAAATATACTGAGAAACATGGGCATTCTCTGGCTTGTCTTTCAAAGAAAAGTGTGTAAAAGTGTTTTTCATCACTTAAGGATGTTAGCAGTACACCATTCAGAAATGCGGAAGTTTGTAAGGAAACTGTACTATGTAAAAAGTCCTGCATTATGTTTAGGTGAACTAAATACAGCTCTTTTACACGGTTCTTTATCAGATGTACAAAAAAAGTGTGATGATATTCAGTTCCGATATTTTGGTTCAGAAGAGCAGTGTATAGAAAGTGAAAGTTTGACAATTACAGATGTTGAAGAAGATGGGAAAGTGATTATAATTGATCAGTTTGAAGAAGAAATTGGAAAGTTTAACATAGTGTGCTCTGAAATTCCAAACTATGTTTGTGTTTGTTGTCGACGTACTAATTATAAAATTGAAACTAGGAATGTTGATTTGTATTTGAAATCTGAAAAGAATAATAATGATAAATGGAAAGAATTTGCAACTTACTTGTTAGTGGAAGGTCAATTTGAGTTAGGCAGTGATCAACGTATTTGTAAATATTGTTATAACAAATTAGAAGAGAACAAAATGCCCGCTAGAGCAGTACATAATAAGTTAGAATTAGTAGCTATTCCGGAGGAACTGGCAGATTTGAATACAAATGAGTCAATTCTAATTCAATCTGTTCATCCATTTCAAACTATAATTCGAATGGAGCCTAAAACAGGTAAACTGCCACCAACAGACTTACAAAGAGGGCTGAAAGGAAGAGTAGTGTACTTACCTTTGGATTTTTAGAAAAATATTGAAATTGTTGGTGGAGACAAAGATGAAAATGAAGCAGTAGTCATTCTAGTAAATGGAGTACCAACAAAGAGTCGGAAAATATGGCAAGAATTTGTGGATGTTAAAAACTTCAAAAGGCTACGTTATATCTTGTGGAGAATAATATTTATTATAAAAGTGTAAATGTGGAACAACAGGTAATAAGTTTGGAAGATGAATCTGAAATTTCAAGTGGTCAAATAGAGAAAGTGGAGAAGTCAAGGAGTGAAGAAATTTATGAACATTACATAATGTGTCCTCTACATTCAAAAGAAGTAATAGGAAACAGTATTGAGTTATTTCAAATGAAAAAAGCAAAGGGAACTCCAATGAGTGTATGGGAGAAAAGCTTAGACGCTCGTTGTTTTCCACAGCTGTTTCCTACTGGGGAAGGTGGACGATATGATGACCGACCTGTACGTATTCCAGCTTCAGAATATCGCTCAACAAGATTATACTCTGAAGATCCTAGATTCCGGCAGTGTATACCATATATATTTCACCTTTTGTTTGAAAGTGATCTGTCTTCTCTGTCCTATGCAGTGAACCACATACTGAAAACTGGAGTTCATCAATCACTTCTTTCAGTGAAAGAATTTGTGGAGAAAGTTCAACAAACAGATGAAAATTTAGAAGCACAGTTAATTAATTTGATGGCATGTCAACGAGGAACAAATGAGTATTGGTATCGTCGTCATGGAGAACTGAAGTGTATGTTACGGAACTTAGGTACACCAACATGGTTTGTGACACTTAGCTGTGCAGAGTATGCATGGGAAGATTTGCTTGAATTTCTACGAGAAGCAAATTCCAATATATAGAATGTTGAAATGAAGACACCTGGAGAACTGTTTTCTTTGGATCCTGTAAATGTGTGCAGATATTTTAATCATAGGTTTCAAGCTATTATGTCTTTCATCTGCAATAAAAAGAATCCACCTCTTGGAGAAGTTACCAATTTCTTTTGGAGAAAGGAGTACCAAGCGAGAGGTGCTCCTCATATACATATCCTATTGTGGATCAAGGATGCACCTAAATTTGGAACTGATTCAGATGAAATAGTTTTGTCTTTCACTGAACAGTATGTGACATGTGAGATTCCAAGAGAAGGAGGAGATAGAAGCTTGAGACAGCAAGTTTTACGTTTCCAAAATCACCGTTGTGGAAAGTACTGCCGACGAAAATACAAGTCTAAAGGAAAATTTTATACCAAGTGTCGGTTTGGATTTCCACGCCCAGTAATTTCTAAAGGAAGAGTAAATTCTTTCTTTTCTTCTGTAAGGCACACAATAACTCGCAAATCTCCAAAGAATACCTACAACTTGAAAAGAACAGAACTGTCAAAGTATATTAATGACTACAATCCGGTTATTTTAAAAATATGGAATGCAAATATGGACATCCAGTATGTTGCAGATAACTCAATTGCTGTTGCACGCTACGTTACATCATGTATAACGAAATCCGAAAAAACCGAGATGAAACAAATGTGGGAAGAAATTGCACAAGAGAGAAGCCTTAGCAAAAAATTGTACAGCTTTGCTTTGAAAATGCTTTCCCACAGAGAAATTGGATCGTGTGAATGTTCAGACCGCTTGTCCTCATCAAGTTTATATTCAAAATCACGAGGGATCATTTGGGTAAGTTTAGGTCTTGCCTGCTCATGAAATAGAGTGTTGAAATCATTAGAAGAAATTGAATACTTAGCAGCAAATGAACCAGACAGTACAGAAATTCTTAAAACTAATATGTTGGATACATACTATCCGAAAAGGAGTCGACATCTGGAACAGCTATGTCTGTATGAAGTACTTCAACATTACAGCTTCAAAAGAAATGTTAAACAGAATTTAAAACAAGGAAAATATGCAGTACTTGGATGTCATGGATGTTTAGTAAAACACACAAAAGGTAACCTTATCAACCACAAGAAACTCAGTTGTGAAACTCCAGACAAGCGAGAATTTTACTATTTAGCACTTCTCCAACTGTTCAAACCATGGCGTAGCGAAAGTGAATTACCTGGAGATTTCGACTGCTACGAAGATTCTTTTAATGCATGTAAAGATAGCATTGCATGTTCAATTTTCCCTACATATTTAAAAATGTTGAATGATGAAGTTGAACAGGAAAAGACTATTACAGCTGAAGTTGCAAATGAAAGTTCTCAAGATAGTCAAAATTCTGGTCCATGTAGTCAAGATCTACTTGGACAACCAATAGTGGAAAATGAAGCAGCGATTGCTATGCATGAAGTGGAAATTGCAATGCAACAAGCACAAGAGGAGAATATTACATTGGAAAAGTTAGAAGAACAAGTAAATATTGAACAGAAAGAAATATATGTACAAGTGAGAGAACAGATAGAACATGGTTTGTTGCATGAAAAAAAGAATGTGTATGTTCATCATTTAAACCTATTCTGATGTACAGCAGTGGTCAAGCTGGAACGAGTAAAAGTTTTTTAATTAAAGTTTTGACCAGTTATCTTAAAAAAACTACAGGTTCACATTTATCTTGTGTAGTAACAGCTCCAACTGGATTAGCTGCGCACAATGTTAAAGGAATTACTTTGCATAGATTACTAATGTTACCAGTTGAGCATGATAATAAATTAGAATATCAGAAGTTGTCTGGAGAAGCTTCTTATGAAGTGTTAAGAGTGCTGAAGAAGATGAAACTTTTAATTATTGATGAGGTGAGCATGGTCTCAAACTTAATGCTTGCTTTCGTGCATTTAAGAATGCAACAGGTATTAAAAACAGATTACTGACGTTCTCTTTGGAGGAAAACATTTAATTGTATTTGGAGATCTGCTACAACTAACTCCTGTAAAAGGAGAACCAGTCTTTAAAACTCTTCTACATGAAGACACTAGGAAATCTTTGGGAAGTATTGGAAATGTGAATCTCTGGTTAAATTTTGAATATAAAGAACTCACTCAGAATATGCGACAAGCAAGTGATGAAGATTATGGAAATATTCTGAAAGATGTAAGAATTGGTGTTATAAGCAAACATGGTAAACAACCTTTACAAAGTCGTCTACTAAAGAACTTGTTTACAACTGAAAACACACCAGCAGCAGTACTGTACAAGAACATTGCAGAAAAAAGTCTATACTTTGCTTAATGCCTACACTGGAAGAGTGTTATACATTTAATCAAGAGCTTCTGAAATTGGAAAATCAAGAAATAGTTCACATTGAAGCTATTGATAAAATCGAGCATCAAGGAATAACAATTCTTCTTTCAAATAAACTACAGACTAAATTGGATTCTTTGGAAAAGTCTGTATCAAAAACTGCTGGCTTAGAATTTTTTTAGATGTATGTATAAACTGTCGGGTAATTTTGAGGCGTAATTTGAATATAGAACAAGGTTTAGTGAATGGAGCAATAGGGAAAGTTGTTGAATTTGTAAAATATCAAAACAGAAATGCAATTGAATTCTTGAAAATTAAATTTGATCAGATTGCAGAGGTGAAACAAATTGGGCGTTGTGCTGTACGTTTTTGCTGGTAAAAGACTTGTATGTTCGTAGAAAACAGTTTCCTTTCTGTTTAGCATATGTAATAACCATTCATAAATCTCAAGGTTTAAGTGTAGATAATGCTTTATTAAATGTTGGAAGAACTGTGTTTAAAGAGGGAATGGCATACGTTGCATTATCTCGAGTTAGAACATTGGTTTGTATTTAATTGATTTCGATGAAAACAAGGTTAGTGCTGATGTAAATTGTGTAAGAGAATATAATCGTTTAAGAAGACTTTATGCACCAACTTTAGGTGAATATCCTATTTATGAAAAACGTGCTGTGTGTTCAAAACGCAAACATGTTGATGAATCAAGTGTGGTTGAAAAGCAGAAAA
This sequence comes from Calotriton arnoldi, assembly GCA_963921515.1. Lineage (NCBI taxonomy): Eukaryota > Metazoa > Chordata > Amphibia > Caudata > Salamandridae > Calotriton > Calotriton arnoldi. The sequence continues at coordinate 1,431,463 of CAWUFW010002028.1, forward strand.
AATTCAAGAGAAAAGAAAAGATGCAAAGAAACAGAAAATAGAAACAAGTGATGATGTTGTGGGATACCAATTAGAAAATGCTTCTGGTGTCAACTGCTATGGTAACGTTATTCTAAACGTTATATTTTATCTAGAAGTTCTGTATGGTGAAATTATGGAAAGTCAGGAAAAAAGATTATGTTCTGCTCTTTATACTTTATTTGAACAATTGAGAACTGACAGAAGTAAGATCCATACTACTTCTGGTATTCGACAACTGTTGGACACATGTACTGGATCTTTAACGTTCAGTCCTAATATGCAACAAGATGCACAAGAGTTTCTGATGATTATGCTTGGAGTATTAGAAGATGAAGGAATCCAGATTGAGAGTTTATTTGGACTCAGTTACGAATGGGATCACAAATGTGAACAGTGTTCATTAACTTCTAGTACTAAAGTTGACAGAGAACGATTTCTATATTTAACAATACCTGACTGCAAATCTGTACCTTTTCCGAAATTAGTAAAAGAAGCAAATCATGATATGAAATGTTCTCGTTGTCAATCAGAAATGTTATCTACATTATGCCTAGAAAGATATGGAAAATATGTAATTTTAATGCTACAACGCTGTAGACCAAATGGAAGAAAAGTGGAAACGAAAATTAAAAATGTTGTTGCTAGTCAAGTATCTATTTCTGGAAGAACTTTCACAACACTGGCTATTGTTTTCCATGCTGGAGGTACTACCACATGTGGACATTATACTGTATATTTGAAATGCAAAAATGGTTGGAGTCACTGCAACGATACACACTTGGAAATTTAACCGAGATTGCCTTATGAATTACCCAACTCATACTTGATATTTCTGAAACAAAAATTTTAGATACATTATTCGGCGTAGAGGGAAAGTGGGAAGATGCTTTAAAGAATTGATACTGGATGATTTAAAAAAAAATTCCACAGATTATTTGGCCTTGAGGAAAAATGTTAACAGAAAGTACACAGTAAAGGTAACATTTAAAAATTGGAAATAGTATTGGATGTGTTATTTGTGTTGATTTGTTATTGTGGTTGTAAGAGTTAGTCATTTGTTTTTTTTTAACAATCTAGTTGATTGTTTTTTTCCCCCAGCTGTTTATGATGATACTACACTGACATCACTGTGAATAGTGAAGTTAAGTAGAATCTGATAACAGCAGAAAAAGGGAGAAAAATATGTTTTGAAAATGTTATATTATGTTGTATTATTTGATAAGTAACAGTGTAATTTGTGAAATATATTACATTACACAACAGTTTTACAGTTTATTTTCTTTTCTGTAGTGGAAAAGTCAGAAAAAACAGTACTAATGACAAATAGCAGAATAGTAGTTTAATATTTAAAAAAAAATCAAATTCACTGAAAAAACCATAGGTTTTACAGACGTTATAGTTAGAAATTAGCATTTAAAAACCTTTGAAATTCACTGAAAAAACCATAGGTTTTACAGACGTTATAGTTAGAAATTAGCATTTAAAAAACCTTAGAAATTCACTGAAAAAACCATAGGTTTCAGGGACGTTATAGTTAGCTGGACATTTTACTCGTACAAAACCATAGAAATTACACCGTTATAGTTAGTTCAGTTAACTATAACTCGTGCCCCCGCAATGCACTGCTCATGACGTCACATATTACATCATTCATGGCATGGTCAGTGACATCACTGATGACATCTCAAATGAGATCACTGATCACATCACTGATGACATCATCCACGTGATAATCTGATGCACCTCATCACACCCTAATATAACCTTTAATACAGCCACTGTAAAATACACACTACCATTTTCGAAAGCATCCACACACTAATACCAGTTACTACATACTCACTCACTGATTCCTATGTCTGTACACACATCGACTCATTCAGCTATACAATCACTTATACATGCAGTCACTTATCAATACAACACTATCATATGCACTCATACACCTATTCAGACACTCACACACCGCCACTCATCCATGGAGTTACTCACACACCTAATCAGTCATGCAAAGAATCAATCACACTCCCATTTACTCACCTAAACAGTTATACACACACCACCTCACTAATTCATACAGACAGTAACACATAGTTAGTCTCTTATGTAATCACTGAAACAAGTACAGACTCATCCATATATGCCACTCTCACAATCACTCAGTCTCACATATAGTTATTTATATACACCATCACACACATATACTGCCTTTTACATATTTAGTTACTCACATATGTACCACTGAGACATCCATTCACTCACCAACACACCCATACACACACTCACCCACCCATACAGCTGTTTCCACATGCACTCTTGAACCCATACACCCAGTGAATCAACCACTCACACATCTATGCAGAGAGTCACACACCTCCAACCCACCCACACACACACTCAGTCCCCCATACAAATACTCAAGCAAACAATCAATAATCCATATAGACACTCATGTAGCTACTGACCAACCCATGTAGCAGCTTACACAACAACAGACAGACTGATACAACCATTCACACAGTTTAGTCACTAACCCATGCATTCAGTAAGACACGTTTAATGAGTCACTTATGCAATCAGTTACATACCTCCTAAATCCTCCATCCAGACACTTATACACCCACCCATTCTTCAATACACCTTGCCAGATATATAAAACATATTTAAACTTTACAGAAACACACAGTCACTGGATGATGTCATCAGTGATATCATCAGTGATGTCATTTGAGATGTCATCAGTGATGTCATCAGTGATGTCACTGACCATGCCATGAATGATGAAATATGTGACGTTATGAGCAGTGCATTGTGGGGCGTGAGTTATAGTTAACTGAACTAACTATAACAGTGGAATTTCTATGGTTTTGTACGAGTGAAATGTCCAGCTAACTATAACGTCCCTGAAACCTATGGTTTTTTCAGTGAATATATATATATATATAGAGAGAGAGAGAAATATGTGTGTGTGTATATATGTATATATATGTATATGTATATATATGTGTATGTGATCAAGGCCCGAGGTGGGGCTGAAACGCGTCATGGCTGTAGAGGTGTTGGAGGAGCAATAAACGTACATCTTTTGCTACTATTTGGGTCCGTGCTGCGTTTCTTTGGGACTAGAGGTACGCCAGAGGGCGAACGGAGTTGCCAAGAATATATATATATATGTATATATATATATATTTATACGTATATATATATATATATACATATATATATATATATAGAGAGAGAAATATGTGTGTGTGTATATATATTACCTACTGGCGGTCGCCAGTGGGTAGTTATAGTTAGGACCTAGTTTCTATTCAAAAAGCGTTTTTTCTTTTGCCAATATCTTTGGCGCCGTTTGACGAATCTTTGCGCTATTTTCAAAACAAATGGTTCACTCAGGTCAGCTCCTGTCTTGAAAGTTTCGGGGTGATTCGTCAAGCGAGGACCGAGTCACAAGAAAAAGGAAAAATGGAGAAAAGGGGGCAGGGTAGACACACCCTGACCCCCTAGGCTGCCCCCCAGGCCCAAAAAAAGCATTTTCTTTTTTAAATTTTCGGCCGGAGTCGCTCTGGGTGCACGAATCCGGAAGAAAAAAACAAAAAAAAACAATGTGTGGTCCCCCGCACTTTGTTTTCTTAAAGCCCCTGGGTGGGCCAGGTCCCGGGGGCAATATATAATAATGGTGCAGGGGCCCATGGGGCCCCTGCAGCCCCGGGGACCACCACCTCCCTGGGGCGATCTTTATTTAACTGCGGGGGGCTTGCGGCTCCCCCGCAGCACCGGGGACCGCCACCTCCCCGGGGCATTATTATTAAAAATAAAAAAGCGTGGGGGGGCTCTTGCCCCCCCACGCAGCCCCGGAGACCGCTACTTCCCCGGGGCTTTAATCATTAAGTTGCGGGGGGCATCGCAGCCCCCCGCAGCCCCAGAGACCGCCACCTCCCCGGGACTTTTTAAAAAAAATCAAGGTGTGGGGGGCACCAACTCCCCGGGGCTTTGAAAATGTAGGGAGGGGGGCCGCAAGGCCCCCGTCCTGGAGCCCTAGATGGTCCTGTGGACCTCCACCCCCCAGGGCCAGCTCCTACAATATCCCGGGGTGCCCACCGACGGGACATTGCAGTTTGCTATGGCAGGGCGGGAGCATGGCTCCAGCCTTGCCATAGCAAACACTGCTTTGCTTCGTTGAAGCGAGAGCAGGAAATCCTGCTCTCTCTTCAGCGAAGCAAAGCATAATTGCTTTTGGGCAAGGGGAGCTGCATGTCAGCAGCTCCCCTTACCCAAAATCAATGGCGGTTCCCGCAGGAGGCGGGGAGCTGGCAGGGACTGTGGGGGCATTGGGGCTCCCCCCACAGCCCCCAACATGAGGCCATGCCCCAGGGGAGGGGTCCCCGGGGCCAGAAGTGGCCATGGAAAGGGGGGCCCCCCTCCCTAATAAAAAAAAAAAAAAAGATCGAGACACAGCCCCGGGGGATGGGGTCCCCGGGGCCAATAATGGCCTCAGGAGGGGGGCCACGCAGCCACCCTCCTTAAAATACTAATTGAAAAAATATTAAATATGTGGCCATGCCCCGTGGATGGGGTCCCCGGGGCCGAAATCGGCCATGGAAGGGGAGCCGCGCGGCCCCCTCCTGTTTAAAAAAAAAAAAAAAATGCTCAGGCCCTGTGGGATGGGGTCCCCAGGGCCCAAAAATAATAAAGGGAAGGGGGGCCACACAGCCCCCCTTCCAAAAAACAAATTTAGAAAAAGCTGACATATCGCCGGAGGCACCGCCCACTCCCTGCACCACTCTCCAAACGCACCCCCTAGCGCGTTCTAAGTTGGGGGATTAAGTCCCCTTCATTCCTGAGGGTCCCTGGGGGCCAACTAGCCCACCAGGTACCTCCAGTAAGCCCCACAGAGTGGGATTGCTGAGAGGTGGTCCAAGGCCACGGCCCTTTTTACACCACTCTGCAAATGCGCCTCTTGGCGCACTGCTGGTGGAGTGATGAGGTCCTTTTGTGTCCTGAGGACCTCAGGACACAAGTGGACTTCATCCCCCGAGCAGCAGTGCGCCAGGAGGCGCGTTTGCAGAGTGATGTAAAAAAGGGGCGTGGCCTCGGACCACTCTCAGCAATCCAGCTGTGTGGGGCTTACTGGAGGTACCTCGTGGGCTAGTGTGACCCCAGGGACCCTCAGGAGGCATGGGGACTTTATCCCCCAACCAAGAGCACGCCAGGAGGCGCATTTGCAGAGTGGTAGAGAAATGGGGTGTGGCCTGTGTCCACCTCTCAGCAATCCCAGTGTGTGGGGCTTGCTGGAGGTAAGAGGTAGGCTAGTTGGCCCCAAAGGACCCCCAGCAGGGAAGGTGACTTCAATCCCCATCCAAGAACGCGCTAAGGAGCGCATTTGCAGAGTGGTGGGCAAAGGGGGCGTGGCCTGCTATGATAACTTAGCAATCCTGCTGTGTGGGACTTACAGGAGGTAATAGGAGGGGTAGTTGGCCCCCAAGGATGTCCTTGGAGGCAAACTACCCCTCTTGTTACCTCCAGTAAGTCCCAGACAGTGGGATTGCTAAGACGTCTTCGGAGGCCACTGCCCCTTTCTCCACCACTCTGCAAACGCGCCTCCTGGCAGACTACGGGGCGGGGGATGAAGTCCACTTTACTCCTGAGGGACTTTGGGGGCCAAGAAGCCCTACTGGTACCTCCTGTAAGTCCTATGCAGCGGAATTCTTGAGCGCTGGTCGGAGGCCCAGCACCCTTTCTCCACCACTCTGCAAACACGACTACTAGTTAAAGAAGCATTTGCAATGTAATAGGTTTTGCATTTGCGAGAGTTAGAGCTATTGGCATTGTAAATGTAAAGGTTTTTTACTAAATGTTTTTGGTGTAGAGTCAATGTACGTTGTGTGTAGTGGAATTATGTGGTATGTTGTGCAGTGAAATTATGTGAATAGAAAGTATGTGGTATTTAGTGTATAGGAATTATGTGGAGTGGGATTATGTGTTGTGGAGAGTAATTATGTGGTATTGTAGTCTGTGTTGTGGAGTGGTAACCTCAGGTTTAGTCTTCCTCGTTTCCATAGAAGCTAAACTATAAACTCAATGAGCCACAAAAAAAGAAGGAACCACTGAGGAGCACTTCTGGACATAGTCGGAGGTATGAGCAGGGCCACTGGAATTATGTGACTGTTCGGCTGCACCGACTTTTGCACAATTATACATTTACCGCATTTGCCACATAATCCATCATCTGCTGCATAATCTGCAGATTTGAACAAAAAAAGCCTTGTTTCTAGCTCAAACGGCTCAAATGTTCCCAGAAATGTAGCGTCACGTGTTACAGCGTGGTGGAAGGCCCTTTGCAAACCTGGAATGGTCACCTGTTACTTATTGCTAAATGTGGGTGTTAAATTGATACTAATGATGCACAAACCTCTCTTCTTTCTGTGCCTCTCTTGCCTCTTCCTGCATTTCTCTTGCATCTTTCTGCACCTTTCTTCTTCTTTCTGCAACTCACTGTCTTCTTTCTGCACTTCACTTGCCTCTTTCTGCACTTCTCTTGCCCTTTCTGCACCCCTCTTGCCTCTTTTTGTACCTCTGTTGGCTCTTTCTGCACCCCTTTTGCCTGTTTCTGCAACTCTCTTGCCTCTTTCTGTAGTTCTCTTGCCTCCTTCTGCACCTCACTTGCCTCTTTCTGAACCTCACTCTCTTCTTTCTGTACCACTCTTCCCTCTTTCTGCACCTCTCTTGTCTCTCTCTGCACACCTGTTCACTCTTTCTGCACCCCTTTTGCCTGTTTCTGCAACTCTCTTGCCTCTTTCTGCAGTTCTCTTGCCTCCTTCTGCACCTCACTTGCCTCTTTCTGCACTTCTATTGCCTCTTTCTGCACCTCTCTTGCTTCTTTCTGCATCCCTCTTGCCTCTTTCTGCTGTTCTCTTGTCATTTTCTGCACCTCTCTTGCCTCTTTCTGCACCTCACTGCCTCTTTCTGCACTTCTCTTGCTTCTTTCTACACCTCTGTTGCTTCTTTCAGCAATTCTCTTGCCTCTTTCTGCACTTCTCTTGCCTGTTTCTGCACCTCTCTTGCGTCTTTCTGCACCTCTGTTGCCTCTTTCTGCATCTAACTTGGTTCTTTCTGCACTTCTCTTGCTCTTTCTGCACCCAGCGCGCCTCTTTCAGCACCTGTTGCTTCTTTCTGCACTTCTCTTCCTTCTTTCTGCACCCCTCCTGCCTCTTTCTCTACTTGTCTTGCCTCTTTGTGCACCTCTTCTAACTTTTTCTGCACCCCTCTTGCCTCTGTTTGCACCTTTGTTGGTTCTTTCTGCACTGCTCTTGCTTCTTTCTGCACCTTACTTGCCTCTTTCTGCACTTCTCTTGCTTCTTTCTACACCTCTGTTGCTTCTTTCAGCAATTCTCTTGCCTCTTTCTCCACTTCTCTTCCTTCTTTCTGTACCCCTCCTGCCTCTTTCTGCACCCCTCTTGCCTCATTTTGCACCTCTGTTGATTCTTACTGCACTGCTCTTGCTTCTTTCTGCACCTCACTTGCCTCTTTCTGCACTTCTCTTGCTTCTTTCTACACCTCTGTTGCTTCTTTCACCAATCCTCTTGCCTCTTTCTGCACTTCCCTTGCTTGTTTCTGCACTTCTCTTGCGTCTTTCTTCACCTCTGTTGCCTCTTTCTGCACCTCACTTGCTTCTTTCTGCACCCCTCTTGCCTATTTTTGCACCCCTTTTTTCTCTTTCTGCAGCTCTCTTGCATCTTTCTGCACCCCTGTTCCCTCTTTCTGCACCTCTGACTTTGAGGTAGTTTTGATCCCCCTGTCCTATTATGTACTAGGGCCATATAGGGGAGGTCATGCCAATCACAGGGGTACACCAACCCATACTGTACCCTAGTGTATGTAGGTGTTTTCACTGTATTCTAAGTGTCTTTTAGCATAGCACTGGCTCCGGGCCTGGTTAGTCAGAGTCAGTTACCACCAGTACCAGTTAGCAAAAAGTTGGGGGCCCAGGATGACTTTGCAACAAGGCCTCTTCCTGCACCTCTGTTGGTTCTTTCTGCATATCTCTTGCTTCTTTCTGCACCTTTCTTCATCTTTCTGGACTTCTGTTGCCTCTTTCTGCATTTTTCTTGCTTCTTTCTGTGCCTTTCTTCCTTTTCTGCACATGTCCTACCTCTGTAGGCATAGTTAGAAATTAGCATTTAAAAAACCTTTGAAATTCACTGAAAAAACATAGGTTTCAGGGACGTTATAGTTAGAAATTAGCATTTAAAAAACCTTTGAAATTCACAGAAAAAACCATAGGTTTCAGGGACGTTATAGTTAGAAAATATCATTTAAAAAACCTTTGAAAGTCACTGAAAAAACCATAGGTTTCAGAGACGTTATAGTTAGAAATTAGCATTAAAAAACCTTTGAAATTCACTGAAAAAACATAGGTTTCAGGGACGTTATAGTTAGAAATTAGCATTTAAAAAACCTTAAAAAGTCACAGAAAAAACCACAGGTTTCAGGGACGTTATAGTTAGTTGGACATTTCACTTGTACAAAACCAGAGAAATTCAGCCGTTATAGTTAGTTGAGGTAACTATAACTCGTGCCCCCGCAATGCACTGCTGATGACGTCACATATTACATCACTCATGACATGGTCAGTGACATCACTGATGACATCTCAAATGACATGACTGATGACATCACTGATGACATCATCCAGTGACTGAGTGTTTCTAAAAAGTAAAAAGTTTAAATATGTTTTATATATATATATATGCCAAGGTGTATTGAAGAATGAGTGCGTGTATGAGTGTCTGTAGGGATGATTTAGTAGGTGCGTGTCGAGTGTATAAGTGAGTGATTAAAATTGTGCAGTGGAAACGCATGGGCTTATTGACAAAGAATGAATTCAGTTTTTAACTCTTTCAGTGCTCATGACGGAATAGTTCCGTCATGAGCACAAGTTCCAGTGTGCTCATGACGGAACCATTCCGTCATGAGCACATGCTCAGAAATCCCTCTGCTGCAGACAGCAGAGGATTTCCTTTTGCCTGGGGAGGTGGGGAAGAGCTTCCCCAACCTCCCCAGGCTGATTTTTGCATTTCATTGAAATGACGATCGCGCACATGGTGCGCTATCGTCATTACAATGAAATCAATACTGAAACTTAGGGTCAGTTTCTCAGTTTTGGTGCTTGTGGGGCTATCTCAGCCCCCCGAGCACCGAAAAAGATGGGAGAGGTATCGTTGGAAAGGGGAGAATCTCCCCTTTCCAATGGTATCCTTCCCTAGTGGATCCCTGCTGGGGATCACCCCAGGAGGGTGATCCCCAAGCAGGGATCCACCCACTAGCACCAGGGAGGGGGGGAGCGGCCCCTTGGGCAAGGGCCTTTGCTCCCCCATTTTATTTTGGGCACAACAGTCTTTCTGCCCACCCTGGGGGGCAGAGAGCCCACTAGACACCAGGGATTTTTTTTATTGACGTTGGGGTGGGGGCTGCCCAAAAAGGGCAGGGCAATGCCCCCCCACATAAATGTCAGTCTTTCTGCCCCCCTGGGAGGCAGATGAAGCAGTAGCCCCCAATCTGCCCCCCCGGGGAGCAGAAAGCCCACTAAAAACCAGGGATTTTTTTTTTAATGACGTTGAGGTGGGGGCTGCCCAAAAAGGGCATGCCAATGTCCCCCCCACCAGATAAACGTAAGTCTTTCTGCCCCCAGGGGGCAGATAGTCTTTCTGCCCCCCAGGGGGCATACGAGGGCAGTAGCCCCCAATCTGCCCCCGAGTGGGGCAGAAAGCCCACTAGAAACCAGGGATTTCTTTTTTATAATGTAGGGGTGGGGGCTGCCCAGAATGGGCATGATAATGCCCCCACCCCAAAAACAATTACCACAGTCTTTCTGCCCCTCCCCAGAGGCATATTGGGGCAATAGCTCCTTATCTGCCCCCCCCGGGGGGCAGAAAGCCCACTAGGCCTCAGGATTTATTTATTTTTAATTCAGGGGTGAGGTCAGCCCAGAATGGGCATGCCAATGCCCACATATCCCCAAAAAAATGCCACAGTCTTTCTGCCCCCCCAGGGGGCGGATGGGGCAGTGGCCCCTGATCTGCCCCTAGGGGGGGCAGAAAGCCCAATAGGCGCCAGCGATTATGTTGGCTTTTTTTATGCATGGGGGCTGCCCAGAATGGGCATACCAATGCCCCCACCACCAAAAAAATAGCCACAGTCATTCTGCTCCCCTTGGGGGCATATCGGGGCAACCCTCCCCCCCAATTTCCCCCCAGGGCGGCAGAAAGCCCACAAGGCACAGACTTGTTTTTAGCAATGTGCCTACCTGTGGATTTTGGGCCCTAGCGCAGTCGGCACATAGGGAAACCTAGCAAACCTGTACATTTTTGAAAACTAGACACCAAGGGGAATCCAGGATGGGGTGACTTGTGTGCCTTTCACCAGGTTCTGTTACCCAGAATCCCTTGCAAACCTCAAACTTAGTTAAAAAAACAACTTTTTCCTCACAATTCTGTGATGGAAAGTTCTGGTATCTGCGTGGATCCACAAAATTCCACCCACCCCGCATTACCCAAAGTCTTCCGAGAAAAATGGTACCTCACTTGTGTGGGTAGGCCTTGTGCCCGCGACAGGAAATGGCCCAAAACCACATTTTCATTGTGAAAACTGACCCTTTTTTTGCAAAGTGCCTAGCTGTCGATTTTGAACCCTAGCTCTGCCGGTACCTAGGGAAACCTAGCAAGCCTATACATTTTTGTAGACTAGACACCCAGGGGAATCTAGGATGGGGTGACTTGTCTGGCTCTCACCAGGTTCTGTTACCCAGAATCCCTTGCAAACCTCAAAATTTGTCCGAAAAAAACAAATTTTCCTCACATTTCTGTGGTGGAAAGTTCTGGAATCTGCGTAGATCCACAAAAGTCCACCCACTCCACATTCCCCAAAGTCTCCCGAGAAAAATGGTACCTCACATGTGTGGGTAGGCCTAGTGCCCATGACAGGAAACAGCCCAAAACGCAACGTGGACACACCACATTTTACAGTGAAAACTGACACTATTTTACAAAGTGCCTAGCTGTAGATTTTGAACCCTAGCTCTGCCGGTACCTAGGGAAACCTAGCAAGCCTATACATTTTTGTAAACTAGACACCCAGGGGAATCTAGGATGGGGTGACTTGTCTGGCTCTCACCAGGTTCTGTTACCCAGAATCCCTTGCAAACCTCAAAATTTGTCCGAAAAAACCACATTTTCCTCACATTTCTGTGGTGGAAAGTTCTGGAATCTGCGTAGATCCACAAAAGTCCACCCACCCCACATTCCCCAAAGTCTCCCGAGAAAAATGGTACCTTACTTGTGTGGGTAGGCCTAGTGCTCGCGACAGGAAACGGCCCAAAACGCAACTTGGACACAACACATTTTCACAGTGAAAACTGACCCTTTTTTTGCAAAGTGCCTAGCTGTAGGTTTTGAACCCTAGCTCTGCCGGCACCTAGGGAAACCTAGCAAACCTATATATTTTTGAAAACTAGACACCCAGGGGAATCTAGGATGGGGTGACTTGTCTGGCTCTCACCAGGTTCTGTTACCCAGAATCCCTTGCAAACCTCAAAATTTATCAAAAAACCCACATTTTCCTCATATTTCTGTGGTGGAAAGTTCTAGAATCTGTGTGGATCAACAAAATTCCAACAAGCCTGCATTCCTCAAAGTCTTCCGAGAAAAATGGTACCTCACTTGTGTGGATGGGTCAAGCACCTGCGACAGGCAAAGGCCCAAAACCTATTGAGGCGACATCAAAATTACCTATCACAAAACAACCTGGTTTTGCAAGGGGGGGGTCCCATGAGTTTTTGGCCCTGGGCTCGGCGGCCATCTAGGGAAACCTACCAAACCCACACATTTCTGAAAACTAGACACCCTAGGGAGTCCAGCAAGGTATGGCTTGCGTGGGTCCCCCAACATTTCCCTACCGAGAATCCCCTGCAAACCTCAAATTTAGATGAAAAAAATCACTTTTTTCTCAAATTTCGGTGTGGGAAAGTTTTGGAATCTGCGTGGATCCACAAATTTCCTTCTACACAGCATTCCCCCACGTCTCCCGATAAAAATGGTACCTCACTCGCTTGGGTGGGTCAAGTACCCGCGACAGGCAAGGGCCCAAAACCTATTGAGGCGACATCAAAATTACCTATCACAAAACAACCAGGTTTTGCAAGGGGTCCCATGAGTTTTAGCCCCAGGCTCGGCGACCACCTAAGGAAACCTACCAAACCCACACATTTCTGAAAACTACACACCCGGGGAGTCTAGCAAGGTATGGCTTGCATGGGTCCCCCAACATTTCCCTACCCAGAATCCCCTGCAAACCTCAAATTTTGTTGAAAAAATCAATTTTTTCTCACATTTCTGTATGGGAAAGTTGTAGGTTCACCGGGCTGATACAAATTTCCTACCACCCAGCGTTCCCCCAGGTCTCCTGATAAAAATGGTACCTCACTTGTGTGGGTAGGCATCGTGGCTGCAACAGGAAATGGCCCAAATAGTACTGTGGAGACTTCAAAATTACCTATAACAAAACTACCTGGTTCTGGGGGGGGGGGGCACCTGGGGTTTTGGCCCCGGGCTCACCACCATCTAGGGAAACCTACCAAACCCACAAATTTCTGAAAACTAGATACCTGGGGAGTCCAATGAGGTATGGCTTGCGTGGATCCCCCAACGTTTCCCTACCCAGAATCCCCTGCAAACCTCAAATTTAGCTGAAAAAACCACATTTTCCACATATTTTTGTATGCAATCACGTGGCGGCAGAAATGTCCTACCCCACAGCATTCTCCCTAGTGTCCCGAGTAAAATGATACCTTACTTGTGTGGGTGTCAAATGCAGAATTGGATAAAAACGTATTTTTAAAAAAATGTAGCGCTTAGAATTCTCAGTGCTATACCCTTATTCCCTATGTTTTGGGGTCTTCCCAGTCACAGGCCGTTGCCCCACCCACACAAGTGACGTATCATTTTACTCGGGAGACTGGGGGAAACGCTGTGGGGTAGGATATTTGTGCCGGCACGGTGATTCCACCCAAAAATATGTGGAAAATGTGTTTTTTTCAGCTAAATTTTAAGTTTGCAGGGCATTCTGGGTAGGAAAACGTTGGGGGATCCACGCAAGCCATACCTCGCTGGACTCCCCCGGGTGTCTAGTTTTAGCAGAAATATGTGGGTTTGGTAGATTTCCAAGATGGCCGCCGAGCCTGGGGCCAAAAACCCAGGTGACCCCTCTTGCAAAGCCAGGTTGTTTTGTGACAGGCCATTTTGATGTCTCCTCAATACGTTTTGGGCCCTTGCCTGTCGCGGGTACTTGACCCACCCATGCGAGTGAGGTATAATTTTTATCGGGAGACGTGGGGGAACGCTGGGTGGTAGGAAATTTGTGGATCCACGTGGATTCCAGAACTTTCCCACACAGAAATTTGAGAAAAAGGTGATTTTTCAGCTAAATTTGAGGTTTTCAGGGCATTCTGGGTAGGAAAACGTTGGAGGATCCACGCAAGCCATACCTCGCTGGACTCCCCCGGGTGTCTAGTTTTCAGAAATGTGTGGGTTTGGTAGATTGTCAAGATGGCTGCCGAGCCCGGGGCAAAAAACCCAGGTGACCCCCCTTGCAAAACCAGGTTGTTTTGTGATACGTCATTTTGATGTCTCCTCAATAAATTTTGGGCCCTTGCCTGTCGCGGGTACTTGACCCACCCATGCGAGTGAGGTATAATTTTTATCGGGAGACCTGAGGGAACACTGGGTGGTAGGAAATTTGTGGATCCACGTTTATTCCAGACCTTACCCACACAGAAATTTGAGAAAAAAGTGATTTTTTTTCAGCTAAATTTGAGGTTTGCAGGGCATTCTAGGTAGGAAAACGTTGGGGGATCCACGCAAGCCATACCTCGCTGGACTCCCCCGGGTGTCTAGTTTTCAGAAATGTGTGGGCTTGGTAGTTTTCCAAGATGGCCGCCGAGCCCCGGCCCAAAAACCCAGGTGACCCCCCTTGCAAAACCAGGTTGTTTTGTGATAGGTCATTTTGATGTCTCCTCAATACGTTTTGGGCCCTTGCCTGTCGTGGGTACTTGACCCACCCACGCGAGTTAGGTATCATTTTTATCGGGAGACCTGGGGGAACACTGGGTGGTAGGAAATTTGTGCATCCATGTAGATTCCAGAACTTTCCCACACAGAAATTTGAGAAAAAAGTGATTTTTTCAGCTACATTTGAGGTTTGCAGGGGATTCTGGGTAGGAAAACGTTGGGGGACCCACGCAAGCCATACCTCCCTGGACTCCCCTGGGTCTCTAGTTTTCATAAATGTGTGGGTTTGGTAGGTTTCACTAGATGGCTGCCGACTCGGGACCAAAAACTCAGATGCCCCCTATGTATACGAAAATGACCTGGTTTTGCAAGGGGGGTCCCATGAGTTTTTGGCCCTATGCTCGGCAGCCATCTAGAGAAACCTACCACTGAAGTGAGAAAGACTGCTGTGCAGTCGAAACGCGTTTGATGGTGGCCAAAAATAAATTTTGAAAAACCGCACACGGCGTCGTAATCCTTTTTTGAGGAGTGGGTTGGATGTAACGGGACCCGCTCTTGTAGGGTCCTTATCGACGACGCAACATTTGTTTTGGAGGTGGTAATTGTTGCACGAGGGAAAGTACGGAGGAATATATATATATATATATATATATATATATATATATATATATATATGTGTGTATTATATAAATGTGTGTCTTATATGAATATGTGTGTGTTTTATATATATATTGCAGAATCAATTTCAAAGTGTAGATAAGTTTTTTTTCTCTTTGTCAGAAAGGGTGTATTTATACAGATAAAATTCTTTCATTTTGCTATTTACTGATTTATATATTTATATGGAGTATGTGTATTTATACAGAAATATTTATATCAAATTTTCAATATTCTTCCATATGATTGTTTAAATAGTTAATAAGGCACCAATATGAAACGCTTTGTTGTATATGCAATTTTTGAGACTTTTATATTGCATACTATATAGTCTTTTTTCCATGCACATGATCATGTGACACGGAACACAGGAAGGCGGGGATTCACTGGGAAGTAGCATTTAAAAATGAAGGTTCAGACTAATTTTCCGTATGTGATCAAGGGCTCTCGAGCCCGAAACGTGTCATTTTATGATAAAAATGGTTGAATAAAAGAACTTGCCTGAAGATTCTGAGTTGGTCCGTCTCTCCTTCTTCGCCGCCTGGAGGTTGCGGGAGTTTCACATTTTACTTGGATATATATATATATATATATATATATATATATATATATATATATATATATATATATTTGTGTGTGTGTATGTTACGGCAAGGGTGTTTTTAGGGTTTAGGGTTGGTGTGGGTTTTTGAATGGCAAGGGTATTTTTAGGTTTTAGGTGGTTATGGGCTTTTGAGTGGCAAGGACATTTTTAGGGTTTAGAGTGGGTATGGGTTTTTGGGTGGCATTACTATTTTTAAGGGTTTAGGAAAGGTATTGGATTTGGGTGTGCAAGATTAAGTCTAGGGCTTAGGGTGGGTGTGGGTTTTGGGATAGTAAGGGTAATTTTAGGGTTTAAAGTGGATTTCGGTTTTTGAGTGATAAGGGGAATTTTAGGGTTTAGGATGGGTCTGGGTTTTTGGGTGAGAAGAGTGTTTTTAGGGTTTAGGGTGGGTATGGCCTTTTGAGTGGCAGGGGTATTTTGTAGGGTTTAGAGTTTGTGTGGGTTTTTGGATGGCAAGGGTATTTTTAGGGTTTAGGGTGGGTGTGGGTTTTTGAGAGGTAAGATTAATTTTAGGGTTTAGGGTGGGTCTGGGTTTTTGGGTGACAGGGGTAATTTAGGGTTTAGGGTGGGTCTGGGTTTTTGGGTGACAAGGGCCTTTTTATGGTTTAGGCTGGGTATGACTTTTTGGGTGGCAATGGTATTTTTAGGGCTTAGTGTGGGTGTAGGTTTTTGGGTGGCAAGGGTAATATTAGGGTTTAGTGTGGGTATGGGTATAGGTGTTGTGGGTTACCAAGGTGTGTATGCACTCAAATACATATATACGCATGCATACGAAAATGTAAGTATTTTACAGGTAAGTATAAACCCTTTATGTATACATATAAAGTGTTTATACTTACCTTAAAATACTTACATTTTTCGTGGTAAAGGCATGCATGGTAAAGGCATATGCGTGGTAAAAACATTTGTGGTGAAGGCATGTGTGGTAAAGGCATATGTGTGGTAAAAACTTTCATGGTAATGGCATGTGTGGTAATGGCATGCATCAGTGAAAAGTCCTGAAGAAAAGGTTTCCTGGACTCTTCACAACCACAAAGCGACCTCTTCGCAGGGAGAATCAACTGCCCGCAGTGACCGCCAGCCTGAAGTTCCAGCAGGACCTGCGCATTGCATCAACAGCAACAGTCTGCCAAAACTGCAAAGGAAGACCTACACTTCACGCTGACAGCAACCGTCCATGATGGTGAACTAACGCATTGCTCCAGCGATAACCAGCTCTTTGTGCTACAGTAATGACCATCCGTAAGGCTCAACCTGCTCCTCGTGCAGACAGCCTTCTACGTGTGGCCCCTGCCAAGGCTAATGGCACTTTGCTAGAAAAACAGACATTTGAGGTGAGCAGATTCAGAGTGTCGCTGATTTTGTATGGTGCTCTATACAAGAACTGTACTCCACCTAAACTTGCCTAGAGTTCTCTGCTTCTTTTTAGCATAAAAGGTATTGTTATGAGATATATATAAAAATGGAAAAAGATTATAGATTTGAACATTAATATATTGGTTTATAACCTCTTTAGTGTCCCTTTTAATCTCTGTTAATTTAACTTCTAAATTGCGTTTAGTACCAACCATATAAAAGGGAACTTTCCGCTGAACTCGCTAAACTATTGCACATAAGTCTACACAAGGCCCTGCCTTCTATTGGGTAGCTCCCAGCACGCTCCTGTAGAGCAGTGGGAAGCAGCCTCGTGCCGGCCCGCAATATTGCAGGTGGATCGGAGAGGGTGCTGAAGCGCCGCAGCTCCACAGTGATGGGGCTGGAGCTGCCCTGGTTCTGCTGCATCGACTCAAAGCTTGCATGTCAATGCCTTGACCCACTTAATCCTCGTATCCATGCCACCCCTGCGCTCACAATAAATTCCCCGTGCTGAATGCTGCTCTGCTCTCCTGTAACATGAATTTATGCTAATGGCTGTCTGCATATGCTTATATCACATATCTATATTAAACTTAATAGCGTGTTACATTGCTTCTTAACCCTGTGTCCACACATGATTAACTTTTCTGATTTCTTTTAAAACCGTTATTAACACAGAGTAGCGTTTCCCTCGATATGTCACTAACTTCGGCGCCGCAAGATGCCAGTCAACGGGGCAATTATCAAGCCAGGCTGCCTTTTACAGCCCGACTCGTGCACACCGTCTGAGGGAGCGCGGGCACATTAAGGACGCTTTTATTTCACTGCAGGCTAATGCACACTGACAAGGGTGAAAGAGAAGAAGGCGCCGAAGATGCGTCACTCCTTTAAAATGGCAGTAAAACTTCCCAATTGTAAACATGACCCGAAGGACGGGGTTTGGAGTGAATAAATCATGTCATTTTCCACCCTTATAATAATGAATGAGCGTATTATTCTGTTCAAAGCACAAAGGGTTTTATGTCGAAGAATTTGAATGAACGCAAAGAAAATATCGATCTTTATGGCACACTAAGCAGATACATAAAAAATAAGCAGTTCATGGTTTGAGAATACAGGCAGGCACAACCCGAGCTATAGAATGTCAGTTCAGGGTGATCTGTAAAGGAAATGTAAGGGTTAACTCTTTCTACCTCACCACACTTCTTCAAAACACTGCTTCAGAGTAACCCTGTCAATAATCTAATTTTCAGTATAGGAACCTTACTACAGTGCTGGATGGTCAACGAGTGTACTGTCTGCATAGCATAATACCTTGTGAGTCAGTGGGTCTCTTCTCCATAGACAACTGAGAGAGCTGGACCCACTCAAACATCCCTACTCAACTAGATGGTCTTTTTTTCACAGCTTGAGAGGTAAGAGAGAGGAACAGTCACAATTAAATTTCAATACAGTGTAACCAATTGGGTCACACAATAATTCACTCGACAACTACACCTGAGATTAGTAAACTTTAATTGCAAATTTAGAAACAGATTGATATAAATCAACCTCAAAATTATCACATAGAACTACCGAATGAACAAAATGAGTCCAATTCGTCTAAAGATGTTTACCTTATATAACAAAAAGCAGATAATTAGTTTTATAATAACAATGCAAGTAATCAGGAAAAATAATTGAGTATTAAATTGCAACAAATGGTTCTCAAAGGTAAACTTGAGCACGCTGCCTCTCACTACACTGCCTTAAAAGGGACAACCCTAAATTAAGAAGCATTGAATAAAGGTGAAATTAGAAAGGTGTCAGCTGTTAGAGTCTTCAGTAGAAGAAACTCAAACCAATTGTCAAGTAGCATGAAGCCACTCAAAGCAGAAACAGAAGCAGAGGTCTGTACCTCCTGAAGTTCTAAGATGTCTCTATGTCCCTCACTACGTTATAGTATAATACATTAAATGCACCCAAGGTAAGTCACGTGCTCCTTCAGTAACTTTTCACAATTCCAGTACAAATTGGTTACTGGCACCACCTGTCCCACATTGCTACTTCATTCGTCCTTGGCCATTCTCCTCTTTTTCCATAAGAACTCGCCTCCTTAACTGCTCTTAACTGCATTTCTCCTTACCAAGATCCATCTTCTAATACCTTACTATCTAACTAAAACAAAAGCCTTCTTTTCTAGTTAATAAGGTTTTTTCCGCACCTGCAGTGGAAACAAAATATACAAGCAAGTACATTCTACATTGCAGGTTAAATGGGAATTACATGTTATACTTTAAATGTGAGCTTGAACGGAACGGTTCTCGAGGTCCAAATGTCAATTAACAGTGCACAGGGTTACAAATACGTGCACATTTCTACACAAATAGCAAATGCAGCTTCTTAATGCATGAATACATTGCAAAGAATTACGCAAAATGTCATTTTAAAAGCACCAACATTGTCATAATTGCTTGTTACACATATAAATGTTTAAACATTAGTCTACACATATACATCCTGTTTTAACTTCAAATGAGACACTTCTAACTTCTAAACGTTAACTTCGCCTGAAATATTAATATGTAAATGTTACAAAGACCTTTATTAGTCATATTTCTATGAACAGTTATTAGTCTCACTAATTTTCACGCGGATTACTTTAAATATGCAATACTCCATCATTTCTCACTAACATTAATCACACAAAATATATTCGAGTGCTTACTACGCATGATTATGATGCACTCCTACAGTAGCTTAGGATGGGATCAAAATTACGCTGCTCCACATCTCTCCCAAAGATCCATCCACTCCTGCCACTAAAGAACACCAATGCTACAATCAATGGTGCATGTATACACACATTATAGAGACATCCGATTTCTGGGTTGGAAACTATTTAATTCTTCTAATATTCAGTGTTAGTTATCTTCTACAAATACTCATTTATTATGTTCTCTATATAAGAAGTGCAAATATCCACAGTTTCACCCTTGGAATTATATGTATGGATTTAATCATACATATGTTTAAGTAAAGAAACATTTAACTGATTTTATAAGGCCTGTGGAGAGTTGGTCTTCAGGGCTCAGTGTGGAAAGGCATGTCCAGTAGAAGTATCTGTAACTAGATGACTAGATAATCGAAATAAACAGAGACATAAGGTAACTCATAGCTGGATTAGCTCATGAAGTCCCTCGTTCATCAACCAGTTGTCAGAAAGCATGTCACTGACCCTGTCTGTGTGATTCTTACCAGCCTATTGGTCTCATATATTGCGCTGACTAAAAGGGAGGTATGTTTCACTTCATTGATACTTAACATTTTCACACTAAATGCCTCTACCTACATTCTGTATTATCTATCTTTCCGAAGGTGTTTCCAAGCATCCCTCTGTAAAAATTACTCTTATATGCATAGCATCAAATGATCCACAAATAGCCCACTATAGCTCTCCCTACAAATGCTTCTTCACCTTCCTTATCATCCTTCGCCCCCTCCATAGACACATCAGGGCAATCTTTCCCCTGGGCCTGTTGTCATTAATCTAAGGCACTGAATCTATTGAACCACATCTATGTTGTAGCTTCAGCTATTTTAGCAAGCCTGCCATTTATCTGTACGTTTATATAATTGTTCTTTTTGGTTTCAAATCCTGGAGTACTGCCCTAGTACCTTGCCATGAAATGGGATATGGCAGATACATATGTTTTATAGTACAAACCCCATCTAAAACTGCTTGATCACACACATTTTGTATCTGTGTTGTTTATATGTGCCTAGAGATCGTTCTGTATTGGACACTTTATGAATGCCTTTAGATTTACGCTTATGTTGCTTCATTTTCAATTACCTCCAGATAGACTCAAACCCCTCATGAAGAGCTTGTGGCCCTCTTTATTACTGGTGCTGACATTCATAGGAGAGGTCTAGCATGTCTGGTTCAGGTGAAGGAAGCCCACATACAAGTTGCAGGTTTGTGTGTCCTCCTTAGAGTTCTCCACAATTCCCATACTGACATGCATAATTGCCTCCAAGTGGTATTATGGCTCCTCTAACCAAAACATACTAGCAAATGTGAGAATATAGCCTCCTTTGGCAGAAGGATATGTTCGATATGTTTATTTGTATTTTATGTACACTCCTGACACAGACAGGACTATTCTGAACATCTTGCTGGTAACAGGGGAATTCAAATAACAACAACATCCCATGGTCAAACAGATAGCAATGTCAGGCCAACAGACAACACGCGCACACAATGGAAAGCACTGAAACCACAAACAAGCTAGCCATTCTATTGTCTCTATTGCCCATTAATGTGGCTCTGTATCGGTGTGTTCAGTAACTCGTATCTGTCTCCACCCTTCCTGTGGATTCTAGGGTTCCCTTTCTCCTGCTCCATAAAAGAGGTTGGAAACTAGTGGGACATGTAAAGATAAGAGATCCCCCCCCCTTAAAGCCCTCATTGATGCACCAGTGTCCTGAAAATCCCTGACTCCCTGAGGAGGAGTTGTGGAAAGGGTGTAATCATGCACTAGTCTAAAGGTGGCACTCACACACAGGACAGAGAAGTAGAAGCCTATCTAATTTGTTTTGGTAAAACCACAGTAATGACTTGCGATTTGCCATGTATTTACAATAGCAGTGTGATGAGTCAGGGATGTTGTCAGCCCTCTCCTATCACCAGAAATACCTGAGACTGCAGAGACATAAATGGACCAGTATGTCTCCCAAAAAGCTGCCAGCTGTGGCGTCCATCATCCTCGTGCTACCTTTGGGGATGCATCCACTTGATGAATACTCAAATTCCTTTACAATTGAAAAACATGTGCTCCATATTGACTAACAAACGTAATAGAATATTCTTGCTTCAAACATTCCCAGACAGTTCTTTGCAGGATATCATCTCATCATTCTCCTACGGGCACCATCAGCCACTGACCACACAACAAAACAACCCTGGGTCTTTCTAGGCATTCATGACCACCATCTTCATGCACACTAGATCTACTTAACCTGTAGTCCGGGGACCCCTGGAGTTTGCATCACCTAATCAGGGGGTACGTGACCTCTTCAGAAATTAAATACTGCTTACAGATATACGTCAATATAAATAAGGAAGCAAAATGGAAAATGTGACATTTTCAAATGTTCCATAAATTTGAAGGAATTTGAAATTGGAAGCCAAAAATGTAATTGTTGCCCTCGATTCATTTGTGGTAGCAGTGCATGTGCATCAAACAGAATATAGTATGGATGATGGGTGGCCTCCGTTGAATTTAGAAAAGTCCCAACTTTCCAGTTACAATACTTTTTAGATTTTTTAATATTTGTTTGTGAATTAAAAACAATATTTCAGAATTTGAGTATTTGTTTGATTAATGATTGTTTCTGTATTTTTGTGTATTGTTTTGATGTTCAAATCATTGAAATTGCACAAGCCATGACTCCAGGCTTCCATTAAGGACTCAGTGGGGCCCATGGATTCCAATAATGATTCAGTGGCGGTCCCTGGATTGCAGTAATGGTTAAATGGGGGTCCACTGTAGTCAAAAGGTTAAGAAACACTGCTATACAGCATTCCCTTGCCTTTTGGCTAGCTTCACGCTATTCAAATGCCACATACATACAATTTTATATTTTCGTTCCTATTTATGTAGCCATGACGTTGTGTGAATCTTCAAGGCCTTGTAGACTGTTCAAGTCCCTTGTCCTCCTTATGGGCCATGCTGTAAACAATATAGTACTGAATAAAAAGTAAAATGAAGTTTTGCTTTCTCTTTTGATAAAGCTTAACAGATTTGTTAGACCTGGCATCCTTGGCGTGGTTTCCCCTGTCTTTTTGCCTCTTCCCTTCTGTATTTTTGTTAGTATGCTGGACTTCGTTTTTGCAGATTTATGTACTCTGGCACTTTACCACTGCTGATCAGTGCTAATGTGTAAGTGCTCCCTGTGTAAAATGTAATTATGATTGGTCATCCATGATTGGCATATTTCATTTGCAGGTAAGTCCCTATTAAAGTGCACTGTCTGTGCCCAGGGCCTGCAAATCAAATGCTATTAATGGGCTTGCAACACTGGTTGTGCCACCCACCTGAGTACCCCTGTAAATGTGTCTCTGACCTGCCACTGCAGTGTCTCTGAGGGCAGTTTTAAACTGTGATGTCGACCTAGCAAGTGCACTCACTTGCTGGGCCCAAATCTTCCCTTTTTCTACATGTAAGGCATCCCTAAGGTAGGCCCAAGGTAGGCCCATGGGCAGGGGGCACTGTATGTGAAATGTAAGACATGTACTGGTGTGTTTTACATGTCCTGATAGTAAAATACTGCCAATTTCATTTTTCACTATTGCAAGGACTATTTCGCCCATAGGTTATTATTGGAGCTGCCTTGTAACCCTTTACAAGTGTGTAGCTTTCAATTGGGAAGAGGTAGAGATTTGGAGTTTAGGTTCCCTGAACTCAGGTTTTATAAACACATCTTTCTGTGAAGGTGGTTTTTAAATTGCGTGTTTGAAAATGACACTTTTAGAAAGTGGGCATTTTATGTCTGGTTTAGACTGACAGCTGAGTTGTGTGTGCATTTACTCTAGACAGTCACACAAAGGGAGCTGCGGTGTGCCCTGGATATCCTGATGGCCCATCACCAGGCTAATTGGCCTTCCTGAGCTAGAGTGGTAGGAGGAGTTGTCACTGACACCAGAATGGAGCATTACCTGGCCTCTCACAATGCTGCCTCCGCCCCCCTGTAGTGTGCCTGGAGCCAAGGCAGGACAAGGCAGGATCTTGTGAAAGACTTTCCTTTGTATGACTACTTCAAAGTCAAAAATGGGTATAAGTATTGGACCTGTAACCTCGAATCTTTAGAACACTTCTCGATCAAGAGGAAAGTCTGCCAAGAGGACGAGCTGGAGTGCTGTCAGCAGGAGTACTGCCCCTTTGCTGTGTTGCTTTGCTGGGTTGGCCTGCAGTGGCTGCATCTGTCTTGGAGAGGACAAATACTGGACTTTGCTGTTTGTATCTTGAATGAGAAGATTCTCCAAGGGCTTGTGTGTGCTTACCTCCTGTTAAGATGTCTCAGGGCCTCAAAGACTTCACCTGCGGCCACCCTGAACTCCACTGCTGGGAGTTCTGACATGGCAAGTGGTGCCAATTCCAGCTCTGGGCCCTTGGAGGTGGTTCCTGCTACAAAAAACCTCCAAATCCGACAAATCGCCCTTCCAGCACCTGTTTTTCTGAAGCAGCACTGCTTTGCTGGAGAAATTTACACGCACCACCACCTTGCAGCCGAAGATATTTATGCAGCGCCTGTCTGCGGCTAAAGAAACCTCCGCAGCCCGAGTCCAGAGCACCATGTCTCCGACTTCCGTGACCCCCACTCCGACTTCGGCGCAGGCCCTGCTGTGCAGCTGAAGGAATCTACACATCATCCATCTGCAGCTGGAAGAATCGACGCCGCGCTTGTTTCGTCACCGCTGCTTCGACTCCATATTTCCATGCATTGCACCTGTTCGCCAAGTTTTCCATCACCCACAAAACAGAACTGCCCTCGGATTTTGATGCATCACTTCCCTTGCAGTCTGGAACCGACGCAAAACTTCTCCTGCGTGCAGCAGAACTGACGCATCGCTTCCCCAGGGACTCAAGAACCGATGCATCACTGTGTTTTCTGATGCTTCTCTCCTCTGCAGTTGTTTTTCCTTGTGGATCATGACACATAAATTGTACTTTGTGCTAAAATCACAGCACCCATAGAGTTCTATGGACAGCATTGCTAAAAAAAAAAAAAGGTGATATTTTGAGTTCTGCATGTTCTGTATATTGGATTTTTGCCATTTTGGTCTTGTTTGGTTTAGATAAAATTTGTTTATTTTTCTAAACTGGTGTGGTGTCCATTTGTAGTGTCTTCACTATGTTACTGTGTGTGTTTTGTACAAATGCTTTACACATTGCCTCTGAGATAATCCTGAAAGCTCATGCCAAGCTACGAAGGGGGAGAGCAAGGGTTATCTTGGGTGTGAAGCTCCCTTACCCTGACTAGAAGGAAGGGTCCATACTTGGACAGGGTGCATACCACTGCCAACTAGAGACCCTCATTTGCAACAAGAATATTTAACATTTTTCTCCTCCACCTTGGAAGTATGGGCTTCAGTTTCCATTTTCACACTCACATGTTCAAAGTTAGCCTTTGGGAGTATCTCCCAAAATGAAACACATATTACATTGTTACTGTTGCCACCTGTACATCTTATTGGTCTCTTGATCTTCAATATGTTTCAGACTTCACAATGTATCTCATTTACTGAATATACCCACGTTCAGTTAATTTCAAGGCTTGATGTGCAGTTTCAGATAGTTGTTTTATGATTGCAGTCTGAAATTAACTTGAGCGAACAAGTTGGCGCCTGAGTGAGTTGCCGCTACTGCCACTATTCCCCTCCAACCCCAGATCATGCACTGCAGATTAGATCTGTTGCTGTGGGACCGGAAATTAAGCCCGCACCCGAGCTCGAACTCCATCGGGATTTGGAAGACGCGGTGTAAGGCTCGCATTTCTCGTGGCTGTTTGAGCTGCTCGACGCCTCAGTCAGCTGATCAAGAGCCCTTCTACCATTTTCGGCATCTCGTTCAGAGGATATACCAGGCCACGGAGTTAAACTTCCTGCTTCATTGAATGTGGTCGCTCCCCCTGCCCTCTCTTCAACTCGACGTGACTCCGGTAAGGGGGCAAAGGATCTCAGGGAAGGAGGGGGAAAGAAAGTAGCAGAAAGCTCCATTAAGGAAAAAGTTGAGCCTGGTATTCAGACCGCAAAAAAGGACAGAATAAGATCTGGAAAGGGGCACATAAGTGGGGCCAGTGGATCCATACAACCACTGGTTTTGAATCTGTTCTCCCTTTCGGACGCTAAAGCTGGCTCCGGAGCCGTAAATAAGGGCAACATTGTTTCTATGGCTGACGAAGGCACCAGGAGTTCAGTCAGTAAGAACGAGCAAGATTCAATACGGCCGGGGGCCTGCCCGAAGAGGCTAGGCGGGGCTGCAACGGCTAAGGAGTAAGACCAAACCCATTTTGTGCACCAGTTAGATCAGACCACGCAGGAGAGTGTCGCAGGTGAAGAACAGGAACTGCAAGGTCAACCGACTGATGTGGACATATCAGAGGCCAAAGAAGAAACAACCAACTCCTCTGTAGACAAAATCTCTATCACCCCAGTTAACGCCCAGAAACAGGCTCAAAACTTTGCAAAACTCAGCGTGGTGGGCAAGACCCCGGATTGTGGGAAGAAATTTTACTCCTTGACAGATGAATCAGATCAGACAAGCCAGCATAATACCTCATCCTTCTCTACTGACGATCTTCTATCCGACTCCTCCATTAATAGCACCCAGGATAAAGCGGCAATGTTAACACAAAAGAGGATCTCCGAAAGAAGAAAAAAAGAGGGGAAAAGCTTTTGAAAGGGTCGGGCGAGTGCACAGAAGGCACCTCTCTGGAGAATTTGAAATGGGACTAGTCAGCTACGCACCTGGTAGGTGCCAAGGAGTGTATGGATACGAAAACGGAATCACCTATGGTTGCAGCTACACTAGCAGCAATTCCCCAGTCAGTCAAGCTATTACAGGAGGAAACTTGGAGCGAAGGTCGCCGTGCCAGATTAAAGTCTTATAAACTACATAGATCTATCACAAAACTGAACAAAACATGTTCTGATACTGCTGGTAGGATTGCCCAAGTGCAAGAAAGAATTGAGGGTTCAGAAATGGAGGTTAATCTATGGAAAAACCAGAAAACTCAGTAGGATACTCTAATTGGGGATATGCTCTGGAAACTGGAAGACCAGGAAAATAGACAATGCAGAAACAACTTACGGTTCCTGGGAATTCCAGAGGGGGCAGGCGGAGGGGACCTAAGAGCTTTTATGGTTTCTCTGCTGAAAGGTGCATTCCCAGAAAAACCCAATTGGAATTGGGATGTGGAAGTTCAACTTGACCACCATTTCCCCCTAATGGCCAAGAAATACTCGGCAGCCACTCCGGAGAATCCTCGTGTTATTCTAGTATATTTTGGCAATTTTTGGACTTGTCAGCTTATCTAGGACTTGGCTCACCCCAACTCTAAAAGGGAATTTGAGGGGATTTCTTTTTTCCCAAGACCAGACTTTGCACATGCCACTGGGGAATGGCACAGGCGGATGCGTCAGCTTATCAGTCCTTTTCAAGGGATTGGCGCCGAAGTATATTTGCAAAATACAGCAGGTTCGAAAGTTAGTCTGAATGGGCGTGTCCGAAGTTTTACTTCGGAGATAATGGCTCAGGAATATTTAAAGGAGTTGGGTGGAGGGTCTGCCGTGACGGGTAGCAAATGAAAGAGAGGGGCGTGCATCTTTAAAAAAGAAAAAAGAGAAAAGAACAAAATGAAATTGGGAAAACAAAGGGGGATATATGCACTCAATAGGAAGAATATGGGAGGAAAAAAAAGGGGGGTTAATAAGAAATAGGCTGGAAATCATGAACAGGTTGTAGATGAGAACGGTTCAGCCAGGCCCCAGTTTTGTTCAAACATGTGGTCGGTGGGGCGCGTTGTGGGGAGCAGGAGGTGGGTCCGCTCCTCAGGAGGCATCGCACAGACCTGGGGTCTGCATGCTCACGTAGTGGCGGGAGGAGGTTGGTGGGTGGTTGGGAGGGTGTTCAAGGTGGTGAGGGTGAAGAGAGCCTTCACATTTACACGGCCCAAAACAGCAGGGTTTATGGTTAGGAGCCTTTAAATGTTGCCAGGTTGCAGCTATTCGTTTGAATCAGATGGTTGTCTGGAGAGTACTTTGTAGAAATAATGTCAAGTATGAGTAAATTACGGATCGCAATGAACAATATATGTGGGCTAAATGACAGGAGGAAAAGAGACAGAATTGCATTAGAACTGCAAACACTAAAAGCAGATATTATCTGACTTCAAGAGACACATATTGAGGGATCACCATTACAGTTACTAGGCACACTTGGTTTTAAAGTAATCAGGGGGACAAAACAGGGGGTCCGCATTTGTGGAGTCGTAATTTTGGCTCGCAGCTGATATGATAATTTTAAGCAAGTACCCTGCGATAAATATGGGCGATGGGTTATTGCTGAATTTTAGTCTGTTCTACAGGGAAAAGGTGCATAATTCAGCGAGCAGATAGGACACCAATTGGCTATCAGAACAAGGGGTGAAACTGCATGCAGCGAGATCCATGAAATAAGAGATCCAAAGAGAGGGCTGGTTTCAGACCCTGATAGCACTAGAGCGGCTTTCCAAGGTTTCTATAAGGACCTGTATAACAAGAGTACCGTGGTAAAAGAAGAGAGTTTTGGGCAATACCTGAGCTCAATTTCACTGGATTCATTTTGTAAGGAAGATCAAGCACTGTTGGAAGGGCCTATAGAGTGAGAAGAAATTGTGCTCACAATGGGCAGTCTTCCTAAGGGGAAAGTGGCGGGCACAGACCATATACCCACACAGTTTTATTCAACTTTTGCATCTGTGCTTAAAGAATGTTTAAGTAATCTATTTGGGCTAATTTATAAAGGATCCAATCCACCTAAATCCTGGTCATGTACTAAACTTGTAGTATTCCCTAAAAAAAAAATGGCCACCGAGTTCGGATCATATCGACCAATCACCCTTATTAATGGAGATTCTAAACTGTACTCGAATGTTCTGGCCATTCGCCTCTCCCCTATAATTAGTAAGATTGTATCTAGATTACAACATGGGTTTATCCCGGGGAGAAGCACAGCCAATCATATTCGTAGAGCAATCACTCTGTTTGATGCTGCCCATGTGTCAGGGGACCCTTTGGCTATGATACTGCTGGATGCAGAAAAAGCCTTTGACAGGTCTCCTGGCAATATCTGTGGGCCTCCATGCAAAGAGATCTCCAGGCCATCAAGGCTCTATACAATAATCCAGAAGGCAGGGTTTATGTATTATGGGACCTGTCGGAGCCATTTAAAATCAAGAGGGAGACCGGATAGGGATGCCCCTGTTCACCATAGCTGTTTGCAATTTATATTGACCCCTTAATTCGAAGGCTGGAGAATAACATCATAATACATCCTATGCAGTTTCACGGGCAAGACACCAAGACCATGGCATACGCCAATGACATTGTCCTGGTAACACCTTATCCGGCAAGGGCCTTGGTAGCGGTGGAACTGGAGGCCCTTCTTTTTGGGAGTATCTCAGGATATCTATTAAACAATAATAAGACTCAAGTTGCAATTTATGATAAGATTACCCTTCAGGATAAATGTGTAGTAAAAAGTACAATATATCTCGGCATCAGTATATCATCTGAATCAGAGGAGATAGTATGGGAGAATCTTAACCCTCTGATAAGTAAAACAAAAAAAGACCTGAGTAGATTGAACAACCTACACATTTCCTTAGTCGGTTGGTGTAATTTCATAAAAATGCTCCTTTTTCCTAAGATTCTTTCATTTTTCCCGGGCAATATCTCTGGAATTCGAAGGTAGTTGGTTTAAAAAATTGGAGGGGGTAATCTCTCGATTTATCTGGTCTTATACAAGACGTGCCCTCAAGTTTTTAACCCTGCCCAGAGATAGAGGTGGTCTGGCTCTTCTGAATTTAAAATTTTAGTACTGGGCGACCACGCTGCTGAACAATTTCGTTTCATTACAAGACAGGGCAGGGGTGGACACCACGGTGCCTTCTCCTACCCCAGCAGAATTGTTAATCGGTGAGGATGCGTGGGGATGCCTGTGGCGGCAACTTGAATATAGCTATTACAAAAGAGTCCGTTTCAAGACTTGAGAATGATTTCAAGGTCTGGTTCAATGTATGTAAAATGCTGGGAGTTGGCAGATTTAGTTATTACACTCCTACTGGGAAGAATATGGCCCTACCAGATATTTTTAATGACAATTGTATGTCACGTTGGAGTGCTATGGGGCTGAAAAGGTTAGGACATTGTTTTTCTGTCAACGGGATTGTCTCGTTTACAGAATTCAGAATTGCCTATAATTTAGAGCATAGAGATTTTTATAAATATCTCCAGGTGCGTGATTTCCTCATCCGAAAAGGGGGCGGCAGCACTGCGGGTTTCCATAGAATTAAGCTAATGACATCCTTATGAGTAACCAAAGGGTGCGTGTATTATCGCTAGGCTGCCAAAAGGGCGCCACCACAAGGGAAAAGACAGGAATACACTGTATTCTTGACAATATGGCGCATTCCTGCCCTTTCCCTGTCACACACTGCAGCGCAGCAAGGCGACTTGCTGCGTTGAGCTGCATGACAATTCCCATAAATATGCCAGTAAGTGTTGTGCGAAGGCTAGGAATGGCAAGTTGGTGGACACAAAGCAATGTAATGGAGAGAATGGTCAAATTAGCTGTTCCAGATTTAGATTGTAATGATAAGTTGACTGATATATTTCCCCTCTACTCGTTCAGCTAGTCAGTGATGGTGAGCAGGGTTTCCTTGGACAGCATGACTCCTTCATCATCAGTCTTGTACAATCGAGTGCACTTTGGTATCCATGCAATAAACTCCATCTGCATGTCTTCCATAGTGACTTCTGGCACTGCTATTAAAGGAAGAGTTGCCTAAGCCTACATGGTGACCATAACTATAACCAGTTACAAATGAAAGGCCCAATGCGCTAGCTTCCTTCTCATTATAAAAGAATGCAGCAGTCATGTTAGCAGAAATTTTCACCCTAAAACTTCTCAAAGATTCTGACAGATTTTCCTCTTCTGGGGCACATTTACTAACTTATCACGCAGCGCAGCAACCAAATTTGTTGGAAAACCACATCTATTAAGATTGGCCTGGTGCTGCTGGTGATAATGCAAAGGTGTCTGCGTGAATCTTGCATAGGTTTTGTATTGGAAGGGAACTCTTCCAGTACAAAATACTATGCTTACACTAACTTTAAAACCTTTCACACTTTGGAAGTTTGGTTCTCAGTGCAGCACACTTGCGAAGATAGAAAAGTTAGAAGAAATAAAAGCATTTCAACTTTTTAATGCTTGCTTCAAAGTGTCATTAATTTTTGGTGCAAAATTCTGTCTACTATAGTTAGTAGATTGGGTTTAGCACTGAAAACCATGGGTGATTGCATGGGAATGCCCATATACTACCCATGGAATGCCCCAGTTCACACAGAGTAATGCAAAACTGAGCTTTGTGCTGCTTTGTATTACTTTCAGTAATAATTCAGCAAAATACGTTTTGCACTGGAAAGTAAATGCAGCAAAAAACATTTTGTTCAGGTTTGTGTCACTTTTGTGAACAAACCCAGCACAAAACATTTGTAAATATCTGTCCCTAAGTTACTTAAAACACACAGGCCCAGATTTACAAAACTGTCATACATTGCAGCGCAGCACCCAAACTTGCTGCGCTGTGTTGCGTGACAAGGAGAGAGCAGGAAAGCACATCATATACTAAGATATGACACTATTCTCCTCACTGCCTAGCACCATGCACACACCTTTGTGTCATAGTGCAAAAGTGTCGACGTGAGTAGCATAGATTTTGAATTGGAATGATACAAAATACTATTCCTAGAGAAACCTTAAAAATGTTCCCATTTTGGATGTGTGCTGTACAGTGTAGCACACCTGCAAAGTGGAAAACATTAGGAGAATTAAAAACATTTCTCCTTTCTAATGCCAGTTTCTTTTAGCATTATTTTGGGCAAAGCACTGTCAACTTTGTTAGAAGATAAGATTTTGCATCAAAAGCCATGGGTGATTGCACAGGAACATGCATGTATCATCCTGTGAATGACTCCTTGATGCAGCGTAACACAAAGCTTTGTAGTAGTATAACTTTATTTCACGATTTAAAAAACCTTTGCAAGTACAAAAAATAAAAAATAAAATAAAACACTTGTTAAGTTTTATAAAATTGAACCCCGATTCCTATAAAAACGCCCGGCCCCCCACATGTCTGAGCTCTCTTATAGGTACATTGCCCACACATGCTAATGATGTCAATCCCTTGGGGGCATTTGTGGTCGTGAGATTATATATTAAGTCCCAGATTTAGCCAGCCTATACGCCAACCCCTTTTTTGGTAGCAGTTTTGTTTAGAGCTTTCCAACAGATTTTCGTATGTCTAAATGCCCGCAAGAAAACTTGTCCTGCTATTGTAAAGATCCTAAAGTCTGTGTCGCTGCCTGAGGTGGCGGTCGACTTATCCCCTCCCCCAGTTTTTTTACTGCATGGTCCATAAACCTTACCAGTGCACAGTTTAAATTTGTGTTCCGTGGATCAAAACATGCCAATACTGCAGCTCTACATGATCTGACCTCCTTATTGTTCCAGCCCCTCCGTAGAAGGGACCTTCTTTCCTTCAAGAGGCTTGGACACAGGCATAAAACATGAATTATGTCTTCCCTATGATGGCCACAAAGCCGACATGGTTCCTGGGCATGTTCTCTTTTCCATTTGGGCAGGTGGCAGGACAAGGGGATCACCCCTAATCTTAATTTTAAAAAGCAGAGTTTAGTGCGTGCACTGAATGGTGAAGTTAAATAGATCTGAGGTGTCAACTGATCATATGAGATAAGGGTCATCCAACCGTGGCTTCTTCTTGCAAGACTTGCCTTGTCTTCCATAGAGGAGAGCTTTTTTGCGCTTATTTTTGCTAGCCTTTTGAACTCGTTTTGACTGACGTGTAGGTCCCATACATCGCTCAGGCCTAAGGTTTTTAACCCGCTTGTCAAATAGACATGCCCCGCTAGCCATCGTTTTGTGTTCAGGTTGGCTCAAAGATGATACGCTAGGCTACCTTCCTTTGACATCCTCAGTTTATGGCAGCTCACTAGAAAAGTCATCATTCTGCCCAGTGATTGTTTGCAGATTCCCAATTCCAGCCTGATTTGTGCCGGGGACGTATTTGGTGGTAGCTGGAGGACTGTTCTAAAGATTTTTGCGATGATTTTATCTAGTTGGCCGCTGTCCAGTCCTTTTGGCACCTCGCTTCCGTATGTCAAAGTTGGGATGATTTTTACCTGTGCCACCTGAAGTGTTGGAGCGAATGTTGGACCGAATAATTTCCTGTGAATAGAGCTGAGTGCAAATGCTAGCACTGTTCCTTTCTTTTTTTGCTCGCCCAAATGACTTTTGTATCTTCCGTTGTTATTGAAGAGTACTCCTAAGTACTTTTGGCAGTTAGTTTCCTTGATGCTTTCCGAGTTTAAGACCCATGCCAACTTCTTGGGCCTTCCCGGACGAACCGCAAAGATTTTAGTTTTCTTATTGTTTATCTGGAGCTCGTTCT
The DNA here is from genome assembly GCA_963921515.1 of Calotriton arnoldi. NCBI lineage: Eukaryota > Metazoa > Chordata > Amphibia > Caudata > Salamandridae > Calotriton > Calotriton arnoldi. The sequence continues at coordinate 1,464,442 of CAWUFW010002028.1, forward strand.
TGTTTGAGTATGCGGCAGTAGCATCCATGAGCTTTTGTAGACCTATCTTTGTATTACTTAGGAGGACCACGTCGTCGGCATATAATAGGTTTGACAGCTGTAGGCTGCCTAATTTGGGAGCGTGCGAGTTGACTGTGTTTAGGGCTTCCGGAAAGTCCGATAAAAATAAATTAAAAAGTGTAGGGGCCAAGACGCATCCTTGTTTGAGACCTTGCGTTGTTAAAATTGGTCTAGACAGTCTAGAGCCGTCACCAATTTTGATCCTGACCCATGTGTCCTGATGCAGTAGCTGTACTGCTCTTAGTAGTCCATTGGGTATGTTCAGTAAGGAAAGCTTCTGCCATAGCTTGGCCCTATTTACCTTATTGAACGCTGATTTGTAGTCTATAAATCCCATGTAGAATGGTCTGGTGCTAGACTCTGCCTGATCTATCAAGCAAGAGAGAGCCATAAGATTAACCATAGTGCCAGTGTCTCTTGTGAATCCAGTTTGGTTTGGAGGGATTACTGAGCGTTCCTCGGCCCATGCCCGTTTTGAATTGAGCAGTATCCCTGCAAAGTACTTTGCCTCGTTATCTATTAAGGCGACTAGCCGATAATTTTCTGGAGATTTTTTGTCCTCTCCTTTAAATATTGGAGCGAGAATCGATCCTTGCCAAGAGGGTGGGATGGTGTTCTTTTCTAAGATGGAAGTGAAAAGTGGAGCTAGCTTGGAGGCCCAGAAGGCCGGGTCCTCCTTAAACACGGCTGGAGGAATACCTCCTGTCCTGGGGCCCCATCTTTCCGACCCTTTTTGATCTGCTTTTCAATTTGATCCTCCGGGACTGTCCTGTGCTCAATGCTGTTGACTTGGTTTTGCCTGTCTGTATGCTTTTCAGTTATTGGGCCTTTATGGAGATGCTCTTCCCTGATTAGTGCTTTGCAACAGTGCTCCGGAGGCGATTTCGCCACTGTTGCTTCGTTGCTGCCCTCTATGCCAATGACCTCATTGAGGGTGTGATCTTGTCGATCGTTAAAATGACTGTACAGAAAGAAGTACCACGCGTACTCCAGTATGTTTGATGAGGCAACTTTCGGGACACAGCCTCCAAGACTATATATAGTACGCCAGAACCTCGCAGAGTTGTTTGACCTTATGTCATTGTATAATTTGGCCCAAAAAGAGTTCCAATGAGCCCTTCTATGTTCTCTTTTTACTGTCTTTAAATGTCTTCGAGCTTCTCTCAGTTTGGTTATAGTTAATTGGTCCATTGGTTTTATTTTTAGTTCCCGCCATAGCTGGTTCATATTTCTTTTCGCCGATCGTATCACAGGATCCCAAGAGGTCGACTGTTGGGTCCCGATCACTTTTACATGCTTTATTGGTTTTGCGTGTTTGGCTGACAACTTCCTTACGAAATTTGTCCAGTTTGCAATTTGATCTACAGTTGTTATGCTGGTATTCGCAATCATGTGTTTTGCCTCCATTGCTACCTGCTGTAGGTTTTTGACCGAGCATTTAATACGTTTTAAATTGATCGTAAAGCTTTCTAAAGCTTGTGCCCCTGCCTTAGCATGTTGTGCCAACCTAGTGCTAAGCAGTATTTCTTGAGGGCTGTGGTCGCTTTCTAGTCTGTTGCCAGACCCGAAGCCGGAAATTTGATTCAAGAGGGGAAGACTGACGAAAGTGTAGTCAATTAAGGAAGCTCCAGTTTTTGATAAAAATGAGAGGCCAGGTGACTTTTCCGGAAGGAAACGCCCGTTGAGGGTTCTAAGGCCAAGATTTTCCAGGTTTCCTTGTAAGGTGCGGCCCTTCGGGTTCTCCTTGGTCCATCCGGGGTGGTCCTGCGGTGGTATGGCCCAGTCGCTTTCCTGTGATTTGGTTACCTCATTTTTTTGTAGCTCGGACATTAGCCACATATTAAAGTCTCCAGATAGTATGATATCTGCGTTCAAGGATCCAGATCTCGTTCCTAACACTGTCGCTATCACCTCCTCTGATAGGGTTTGCCTGGACGCAGAGTTTGGGCGGATGTACACATTCAATAAAATTATGGTCCTGGGCTGGCCTTTGTAGGTACTAAAAGAAATTCTCACAGACTGAAGAGATTGGGAAGAGTTTACGAGGTCCCATGAGGTGATTGCATTATTTGTTGATATGTAGATAGCTAGACGTCTGCTGCCTCTTCCCGAGAATTTCGTTTTCAAGGCTGGAGTGTGATGAGTTTTAAACCCTTCCAGATGCTGTGGCTCTGCGAGCGAGCTTTGTAGTGCTTTGCATTAATTTCAGGCAACTTTCCAGCGCAAAGTAAATCCCCCAAAAACATATTGTACAGGTTTGCGTCACTTGTGTAACAAAAACCCAACAGAAAATATTTGTAAATCTGCCCTCAGTTTAATATATTCTTAACAAAGCATTTCCCTTCTTATACCCTTGCACTCTAAAATAGCACTTCATCACATACTGTTTTCTCTAAAACTTTCAAGTGTATTTTTCAACTAAATGAGGAATCCTCCATAGAATATCAATTGTGTAGGCAAGCTCAAACTCCACTTCTGCATGTGACGAGAGACTTCTTCCCAGACGTACCACTGTCATTGATGATTTTTTTGTTGCCAGGTCGACATGTTGTGTGAAACCTCCTACATCTTTCAGTTTCAGCTCTTATTGCTGCCTCTACAGGCTGCTTAAATGCGTGCATCAGAGCATTCTTCTTTCAAATACAACCTTTAGATCTAGGTCCAAGGGCAAAATCTAACATGTCTCATTGGTATTCTCAAGGTCGCAGCAAGAGTGAATAAATGTGCCATATAAATTCAGAATAAATACATGACTAAATGAAATATTTCACTCTCAGTTCATCCATTTGGGTCACACAGGACAGACATGTTCTTAATTAAAGAAGAGGTGTCACATTGCAATACAAGTTTACTTGGATCACATCCAAGTTAAATTTTTTAACTTTTGGACCATTTGCTCGAGATCATTAACCTGTGCCATGCTTTGGGCTGTTTTGGAAAGATTTTGCAAGGTAAATTAAAGTTTTCAGATTAAAAAGAATCGCTTTCCCCATACCGGCCTCTCTACTCTATGGAGATTCACACTTCTATGTCCAAAGGTTCATTTAGAAACAGAAAGATAATTTCCTTTAAATATTTTGGTCTCATCTCTATGGCCCTCTCTCAGCACCTGGATAATGTACTGCATCCAGCTCATATTCCATAAGCCTTAATTTTTGGAGGTTATTTAGACTATACATGCCATATTTTATGTTGTCTGTCTCTGTGATGGGCAATTCCTAGTGAAAGGTTTTCCTTCAAAATGGCAGAAGCACTGCCATGGGAAATATGATGCCTAGCAGGCTGTGATGTCAGGGAAGACTGTAGGAAAGTGCCCCTTTTTGAGATGGTCACCCCCACTTTTTGCCTCGTATTTGATGCAATTTCGACAGAAAGTTCACTGAGTTCCTTCTATACAGGTCCCCAGTGACAGATCTCTTTCCCTAAAACTGTACAATTGTTCCCCCAATTGGCCATAGCTTTAGCAACCCTGTAATCCCTAGTACATGGTACCACGGGTACCCAGCATGTATTGTGCCACCCTAAGGGACCGCTCATCTAACTCATGCAAACTGCAATTGCTGGTTGCGTGTCTTGGTGTAGATAAAACTAAACACATGACATGGCACACATACTTGTGTGCCATGCTTATAAATGTAAATGTATAGACACTGCATGTAGTATAGGTAAGCCACCCTTACAGTTGGCCTTACAGCCCTAGAGCAGGGTGCACTATACTACATGTGTGGACATATCTGCATGATCAGTTATGCCCCTGTGATGTCTAAGTCAACTGTTAGATGTCAGAAGTGAACAGGGAAGCCATTTAAGTACAGTGTGCTGGACACTGGTAAAACCAAGTTCCCCAGCTACATGATGGTTTCACTAAAGTCTATGGTGTGTGGTATCAAACATCTTGTATTAATAAACCCACACTGATTACAGTGGTGTATTTATTAATACATGCACCCAGAGGGCACTTTAAAGGTGCTGCCTGATAACCTACTAGCCTCTAGTGTGCTGGCTGACTGGTGCAGACCTGCCTGCCACCACAGACAGGTTTCTCAACCCCTGCAGGTTACAGCCTAAGCTCTCTGAGAGCAAAAACAATGCCTGATGTGGCCGGAGGTGTTGTCACTGCCTCCAAGCAGCCTGACTCAGTAATCAGCATGTCAAGGCAGGAGGTGTCAAAGGCCTCTGCCACCCTTGATATGTGATTATGGCTTTCCCAGACAGGGGAAATGCCAACCCTGCGCCCTGGGCCCATTTGGCACCAGGAAAGGTGGGAAATTAGATATGCAGTGAGGTGTGGTGCACTACCAGGCCAATAACACCCCAAAGAAGAGCTGCATGATGTGCCCCCCTTTAGGAAAAAAAATTGGGGGGAGTTTTATATAGGGCGAACTAGACCCAAAGGTATCAGAGCACTTTACATGAGCACAAGTTATGTTACAGACGGACACATTTATTTTTGTTAGGCACGGGGAGATTAAGTGATTTGCCCAGAATCACAGAATGTTGAGCGTCCCTGCTGAGACTCGAACCCGGTTCCCCAGCTCCGAGGTTGACCGCCCTAGCTGTTTGGCCACATTCTCTCCCCATCTCGGTGATGGCAGAATTTGAGTCAGCGTTATGCCCACTTCCCACAGGAAGTGGTCCTATAGGGGTGTAATGACCTCAAGTGGAAGTAGCCCAGTGGCTACAACCCTTCACTCTCCTTAACACCCTTAAATCTAGTATTGAGGGGAGCCTCTGGCACCAGGAAAACAGACTCTACTGACCTAAGAAGGGCCGTGACAAGCAAGAATTGAGGAGCAGCAACTGACTTGGCGCCAACCATGCCAGGATGCCTGGTATCCTCGACAATTGTGCCAAAGACGACTCGTCCTACAGCTGCTCCAACTCCAAAAGCCTGGGAGGACTGCCAGCACTTCGAAAAGCAACCAGGATCTCCGGTGGAGTAGCAGAGCTGCTCCCATGCACCCTGCACGCACCCAAGAAGAACCACGAGGACCCCAGATCTCCGAAACGCAACACTGGAAGGCACCACTGCCACCCAGCCCAAGTTGAAGTTGGCCAATGGTGCCAGCGAGGTCCCAGGACTCTCCAGAGTCGAACCTACCCTTGTATTTGCCCAGACTGGACTGTCAGTCACCACCCACAGCCTCTTTGTGCAGGTCCCCTCTACTGGGAGTGTCTTCTGCAGTGAAAACCCGACGACTCAAAACACCACTGCACCTGAGCCCCACAGCCCGAGGATAAGTGGACTGAAAGTGTCCCTACATGCCCGAGCATCATGAGACCTGAGCCTCCCTGTTGGTTCAGCCAGACTAGCCCTACCAGTCCCTACTTGCAGCATTTCTTTGCCAGGACCATTTCCCATTTAAATCAACGAGGCACCCGATGCCTAAAACCACCTCAGCACCTGGACGCCTCTGAGCCTCCCGAGGTGACCTGTTGGTGCTGCCTTGGACCTTGCCCCATACTTACCTTAACTTCAGAAGCTTGGTCCTGTAAGTCGCAGTTAAGTACCTGAAGGTAGTATATGTGTTTTTCCCCATAGGATAACATTACCGCATTAGAGACAATACAAGTATATTTACATGTTTTCTTCAAAACTGCTATTTTAAAAAGTACTTATCCAATAAGAAAGTCTTGGTGCTAAAAATTATATCAAAATGCGTGTTCTTTTTCTACATTGGTGTGGATCTCCTTATTCAGTGTGTGTGCATCATTTATTGGCTGTGTGTATGCAATAAATGTCTAACACTCCTCCTTGATTAGCCTAAGGCTGTTCTACCACACTACCACAAAAAGATCACCTTGGGAGTTTTAAATGAAGCCCTGCCCACTAGTAATAAATACTTTGACCCTGGACTCTCTACACAATATATCTCTTTTTGGTATATTATATAAAGAGCCAGCTTCCTACATGGCCCATTTGTCAATGTTTCTCAAAAACAAACCTCCAAAATCGGGGCTTGTTTCTCAGAAAGTAATAATCAGCGACCTTAAAATGCTGGCAACTTTTTCCTTTGCTTGGGGAACCATTGAATATCTTTCCTTCCTGAGAGTGGATTGCCTTCCATGGCAGTCCATGAAAGGAAAATTATACATTCCACGGCCACCGTGCATGCCAGTGGGCCCCATGACAGGTAGGCCGCCATGTCTTAGGTTTCTGACAGTAGATCGTGCAGAGGCTGTTCTGTCAGAAAGTAAGCAATTGTCCCACTTCCAAAGGAGGGCTGCATATCTGGCAGATTAGGACACTTCCCGAAAGAGCTGGAGTGGATTACCACCCCAATCCGGATGCACAGCGCACTTCAAGTTGCATATAACTAATGCCACAAAGTTATTTATTCTCATGTATATTTTATTCTTTTTTTCTTTTTTTCAACGTAATCCAAGTTTTATAATCTTCATACTTTTCACACATCACAAGAGAGGCGTTTATGTCTTCACTTAAATCTTAATGTTACAGAAATGCCCATCCAGGCCTTATCTTGCAACACGACTGTGTACATAAATTAATCCACGATCATAGATCTTGTGTTACCCAATGCATTTCGGGCCTGTTATCCGGCCCTTCGTCAGGGGTTTTCTACGAATGAAAAATACATCAATTAGACTACATGTTTATCTCAAGGTCGCCCTTTGTGACATTTCCCAAAAATCAACGTTTTTCCGGCTAGCAATCCTGATTAAACATTACCATGTTAAGGATACCCACAAAGAACCTTTCACCCTACGTACATATTACCCTAATCCTCCTACCTTTGATGCTATGCCCCTCCTCCATAAAATTCAAATGCATACCGCTTATGAAATTAACTAGCGCTCCTCATTTCTATGTATTTGTTTCAATCCTTTACCTTTCAAACCGTCCGTATGACCATCCTCCCGACTCCTTCAACAGCAACACTCCCAACTGAACAAAAACGTTCAACTCTCTCTCTTCTCTGCTTTTAACCTTGCTTGTCTCCACCCTCAACTACACCTGCAATTAATTCATCCTCCGATGTTCCAACGTGCTGCCTCATCCCCTTCAATCTTACTGAGTGCCTACACCTCCCATAATCCACCAGTATGCGCTATGCGTAATGTATCTGAATATTCCTCCCGTTCTCACTTACCCTCCACTCCCAACTTCTACCTCAACCTCCCGTAGTAACCCACATACATCAATCCATGCCATAGTGATTCAAAAAATTATTATCATCCCTCATTATCCTTCGCTCACACAATCATGTGAAATGTTCAAAAATAAGTGCCCCGCCCTCCCGCAGTTGTCAATAACGTTGATTATGTTCGAGTTAAAGTAATCTAAACATCACTTATAAGATCGTATTATACTGCAACAAACTCTGCGTTTTTAAAAAATAAACATTTGAGTGCCCTAAGTAAAAATAGCAATCTTCATGAGTATACCAATCATAAGGTCCCATTTTAGGGAAAAATGTTCGTGCAATAGTCTCTCTTGTGGCGTTTTTTAAATTCATCAAGTTCATCATGTTCTCCGATGGGTGCTACTCGTCTGGTGGGCCGAAGAGTAATATAATCCATTCAAAAAAAGCGACAAAGTGCACACCCTTTTTCAAAATTCTGATTTCTTTCAACTTATTTGGTTTCCTTTCGTCCAAGGCGTGCAACCCGGACACATGGTCAGCCCAAGCCACGATGTTACGAATATTCCCGAAAGAGCTGGAGTGGATTACCACCCCAATCCGGATGCACAGCGCACTTCAAGTTGCATATAACTAATGCCACAAAGTTATTTATTCTCATGTATATTTTATTCTTTTTTTCTTTTTTTCAACGTAATCCAAACGAAATGAAACCAAATAAGTTGAAAGAAATCAGAATTTTGAAAAAGGGTGTGCACTTCGTCGCTTTTTTTGAATGGATTATATTACTCTTCGGCCCACCAGACGAGTAGCACCCATCGGAGAACATGATGAACTTGATGAATTTAAAAAACGCCACAAAAGAGACTATTGCACGAACATTTTTCTCTAAAATGGGACCTTATGATTGGTATACTCATGAAGATTGCTATTTTTACTTAGGGGACTCAAATGTTTATTTTTTAAAAACGCAGAGTTTGTTGCAGTATAATACGATCTTATAAGTGATGTTTAGATTACTTTAACTCGAACATAATCAACGTTATTGACAACTGCGGGAGGGCGGGGCACTGATTTTTGAACATTTCACATGATTGTGTGAGCGAAGGATAATGAGGGATGATAATAATTTTTTGAATCACTATGGCATGGATTGATGTATGTGGGTTACTACGGGAGGTTGAGGTAGAAGTTGGGAGTGGAGGGTAAGTGAGAACGGGAGGAATATTCAGATACATTACGCATAGCGCATACTGGTGGATTATGGGAGGTGTAGGCACTCAGTAAGATTGAAGGGGATGAGGCAGCACGTTGGAACATCGGAGGATGAATTAATTGCAGGTGTAGTTGAGGGGTGGAGACAAGCAAGGTTAAAAGCAGAGAAGAGAGAGAGTTGAACGTTTTTGTTCAGTTGGGAGTGTTGCTGTTGAAGGAGTCGGGAGGATGGTCATACGGACGGTTTGAAAGGTAAAGGATTGAAACAAATACATAGAAATGAGGAGCGCTAGTTAATTTCATAAGCGGTATGCATTTGAATTTTATGGAGGAGGGGGCATAGCATCAAAAGGTAGGAGGATTAGGGTAATATGTACGTAGGGTGAAAGGTTCTTTGTGGGTATCCTTAACATGGTAATGTTTAATCAGGATTGCTAGCCGGAAAAACGTTGATTTTTGGGAAATGTCACAAAGGGCGACCTTGAGATAAACATGTAGTCTAATTGATGTATTTTTCATTCGTAGAAATCCCTGACGAAGGGCCGGATAACAGGCCCGAAATGCATTGGGTAACACAAGCTCTATGATCGTGGATTAATTTATGTACACAGTCGTGTTGCAAGATAAGGCCTGGATGGGCATTTCTGTAACATTAAGATTTAAGTGAAGACATAAACGCCTCTCTTGTGATGTGTGAAAAGTATGAAGATTATAAAACTTGGATTACGTTGAAAAAAAGAAAAAAGAATAAAATATACATGAGAATAAATAACTTTGTGGCATTAGTTATATGCAACTTGAAGTGCGCTGTGCATCAGGATTGGGGTGGTAATCCACTCCAGCTCTTTCGGGAATATTCGTAACATCGTGGCTTGGGCTGACCACGTGTCCGGGTTGCACGCCTTGGACGAAAGGAAACCAAATAAGTTGAAAGAAATCAGAATTTTGAAAAAGGGTGTGCACTTTGTCGCTTTTTTTGAATGGATTAGATTAGGACACTTGCCAATTTACGGTAGGGCTCCAGCTCTGCCAAATTCTAAATAGCCACACTAAGGGGCAGATTTACAAGCCCCTTGCGCCTTCTTGCGCCGCCATTGCGTCACTTTTTTTGATGCAACGGCGGCGCAAAAATGCGGCCTATTTACAACGTGACGCATCTAGGGAGATGCGTCACGTTGTAAAGCTCTGCGTCACATTATACCTAGCGTCAGGTATAATGTATGCAGGGTGGGCGCTCCGACGCAGGAAGGCCTCGTAAAAGTGACGCAGTGAAATCTACAAGATTTCACTGCGCCACTTTTAGGACGCCACTGCGTCAAAACCTTACGCCTGCTTGAAGCAGGCGTAAGTAGTGACGCAGTGTAGTGGGAATAGGCCTCAACATGCATTGCTGGAGTTGCGCCGTGCTTTCGACATGACTTCAGCAATGCGTGACTTTTGCCCCAACAGATGCGTCAGAATTTCTGACGCATCTGTCAATCCTTGCGCCATGGTGCCCCGTATTGTAAATACGGCGCATCCATGGTGGCGCAAGGGTTTCTCAGAGTGGCGCAGGGAAAGGGACGCATCTCTACAGATGCGTCACTTTCTTGTAAATCTGCCCCTAAATGTCCCTTTCTTCCAGTCTATTCATCTTGTGGTGGCAACTTACAGTGCTGTCTGACATTCACTCACTTAACAGTTGTAAGACTGATTTTGAGGCTGATGTATTATCATTTACTACATTGCATCCCAGGAGATGACTGGAGCACGTGCATCATATGTGAAGAAGATATGAGCACATTGCCAATGAAGTTAAAGCTGACTGGGCACCATGTCCTCCTGATATTCTAGATCTTGCAGAATGAATAGACACTCATGAAGGAGCAAGTAATTACCAGGACAACTTCTAGCCAAGAGAGATAGTAGAGGAAGCAATTATCTAGATAAAACTGTAAAGCGTTTTAGAGACGCATGCATTTCATCATTCCTTTCAGTTTAGACTTTTTTTTCCCTTTGATGTTGGGTGTACTTTAAGACACTTGCAAAAGAACGCAGGCGCGGTGTGGATTTAAGGAGAAGGGGTTTTTGTTTGAAAACATGCATCCAAATCCAGCACAATCCCAGTCCAGACAAGCCTTCAGCAAACCCCGAAATGCCACACTCTGTGCGCTCCGTTAAGAACTGCCATGAACCAAATCATGTGAGCACAATCAGCTCCGATTGGACAAAGGTGGCATTTGCCTAAATCTTAGATTTTTCCATCTTTCTGAAGGAGTGAAAAGGGAGAAACATCACCTTTGTATGTGAGCAGATGACTTCACGTAAAGGTACCAGAGCGCTAAGACATTTTAATGAGGAAAGTAGATTATTGGAAAAGAATGCAGAACTTCTGGCTGCCCTCTACGTTGCATACGATTTGGCATCTTCCTGTTCACGGGGTCGGGCCCAGGCTGTGGGAGTAGCTCAGCACTGGATGTTTCTCGGCTGTTTTCAGTGCAGGGTTGGTTTACGGCTGAGCATTGTGCGTACAGTCAGTAATAACAGTGGAGGTCAGAAGAGAGCAGAGCGCTTCAATAGTCCAGGGACTGCAACCTCGCCAGCTTGCTCGTTCATGCAGGTGGACCTTTACCTTGGATTCAGAAAATAATATTTTCCATATTGGAAAAAGGCCGAGCAGCAGAACCTGCGCAGTAAATATGGAACAAATGCGAATGAACCCCTCCTCCTACCCGAAATGCTCTTTTCTGTTTCGTACTAATACGCCTCAAAAATAGCACTACACTTTTTGTTACTTCTGATATACTTTATCATAAAAGACTACAGGGAAGTAGTGGTATTTGTCATTGCTGCCGTAAGCACCACCTTAAATCTTGCAGGCATGTGTGAAAGGAAAGGTATGGGAAGTGGACGAGAGGGGCAGGGGGGAATCAACCTCTTTCTCTCCCTTGATTCCTCTTCATTAGTACTAAATCAACATTCCTCCAGACTATAGGCTTACCTGTGACTGCCCAACCGAGATTTTCTCCAGATTAATGCTCCTCCCCCCAACTACCTCTCATTGTGGCCAAGCCACCCTGAAATAACACAAAGGGGCTCATTACAATGTCGGGCGGAAAGCCTCTGCCCGGCACTGTCTCAAATTCAGGACCGACTGACTTGCAGTTGGCGGTTCCGACCTCCAGATTATAATGCGACCGTACACTGTTCGGTCGGATTCCCATTGTTTCCTATGGGAGCTCATGTTACTCCCGAGAACCGACCGTAATACAGGCACCTATCGGGAAATGGGGTGTGTGTGGAAAACCCTGAACCCTGTCACAGGCACCCCGGGGTGCCTGCCACACAGTGCAGGGTTTTACAGGGGGGTACCTTAGGCGTCCCCTCGGCCAGCAACCGTAGGCATCCGGAGTCAGGGGGCCCTGCCCGGGGCCCCCAAAATTACTTTCCGACGGCTTTTCCATGTCGAACAGGCTGACGCGGAAAGTCTGTTGGAAAGCGACATCGTAATCCCAATGGCGGAAACGCGGTCCATAGGGGGTTACGGTCCAGTTCTGAATGACAGGAATACTCCGCAAGTCGCTCGGAACAGATTCGGAATGATCGGCTGGTTTACATTCTGACCTCGAATATCGTAACTGGGCGGTCAGACTGTAAACCGACCGAGTCGGTCGGAAGTGCTCCGACACGGTTGCGAAGATTTCGACTGTCGGGCGGAGGCTTTCCGCCTGACATCATAATGAGCCCCAAAGTGTATCCAATCACTTCCTCACACACCACTGTTTAGCACACCGTTTCATTGACCTTCAAATTACAGATCATGTCTTTTGTCCTTACATCCATGTTGCAACAGAGTGGATCTCATGCTAAACTCAGCCCAAATTGTCACTCTTGCTCCCATGCTTTAATGTAGTTCCTCCTCATTTGAGCACCTGACTGTCTGGCTAACTCTTTCCAACTTCCCTAAAATAGTTTTCTACATTACCTACCGTTAGAATTGGAATTGACACCTTTCTTGAAAATCAAATCCTACCTTTAGACAGTCTACCCTCGTCTTAATCTTCTCCTTTCTCTCATTGGTAAATTTAATCTTCAGTCTCACAATCAATGTTTAGGCTTGAACCTCAACAAATGACTCACCACTTACCCCCTCTAGTAAGTCATGTAGTTCCTATATTACCCATACAGGACCTGCGCGTTCGGATAACATAAACTGTGGGTTTGGTGGCAGACTGATTCTGAGCACCCCCACTGAAAATGTTAGCCTGTTTGTATAAGCTAGCTCACAGTGCCACTAGTGTCTCCTCTTATCGGGGAGAGAATAGTTTCTGGCAACCTTAGAACATGACAACCCTGATCCCTCAGGATCGTGGAAACAATGTACTACTTATCGATCAGTCGCTCATGCTCACTTATCTTATCTCAGAGATACACAGAATAAACAGCCTGGGCGTTTCAATAAGGGTTTATTGAACAGTCGTTATTCTTGTGTAGAATATATGAGCTGCAACAACCATTAGACAGTAGCAGAGATATATGATTAGCAGTACAATGAATATACATGGATAGTACAGTTCTACCATTTTGCACTACGCATGAATAGATACATGAATTTAAAATGCATGATAAAAGAAAGCACGTACTCCTACGATGCCTATCTAGATGTACCTAAGTGTACCTAGCATGTGAGTAGGTGTGAAGCCAAGAATCCCTCTAGGATTTAGTCGAACCCCATTACCTGAAGTGAGAATGTAGGAGAACTTCTTGGTCTCGAGCTGGACACCCCGCAAGGGATGTTTTAGACCACTGTCAGCTGGAGCGTCTGCATGCAGGAGCCTCAGCGTCTCTGGTCAGTGTGTCGGCCTGGAAGTCTCAGTTCCCTCTAACTAACACTAGCAAGAGGTGATGTATTTATACAGAAAGTGTCTAAGGTTCCTTTGTCCCTTGTTGCTTTTATTAGCCATTGTTGGATGTGAGGATGACGTATGGGATGAACCGTGTACATAGATATGGGGAGGAAGGTGGTGTAGCCCCCAGCCTGGTTTCTAAGAAACCTTATGAATATTCATTCATACAGTGTGAGTCTATTGATGGAGTTATAGGACTCTATTGTTTAGGAGAAACCCTCCTGCTGCACCCAGGACTAGAACTAGGTAAAGGTTCAATCCTAAAAGGCCCGTTACAGTGTAGTGTAGGGGAGGTAATGTAGGTGAAGGGGTATGATGTTACTCGGGCCTATATTGGGGTGCCTATATGAAACATAACACCCACTCCTCTTCCGAACAGTCAATAATGATAACAATGCCGGTGAACCATTTCCACTATTAGGTAGTAGTGCATTAAAACCATTAAAACCATCACAAAGTGTTGTAAAAACATTTGTCTTAAAATCATTTAAAAACTGTTTTAAAAGGTGAAAAAATCTAAAGATAAAAAAATCTGTTTACTTCAAAAATCAGTTTTTTTGGGATTGATACTTAAGCCGAAGTCCTAATTGAGTTCGTTTATACACGTCGGAGCACTACAAGCGTTCGAAGGCCATGCTTTTTCAGTGAAAGTGTCAATTTAAAGGAAATGTTCCAATTTTAGTCGAGTTTTAGAAAAAGGAAAAACTGAATTCTTTCCTAGCACACGATGAGCCAATTATAGATTAAGTGTTCTGGCTGGGAGACGCAACATCGTTGTTGCTTGCTGCTGCAGGGGACGGTCCTGTAACACCTCGCAAAGTACGTCAATGGAGCACAGATGATATTCAGTACTGCCAATAGCTGGTGTAGAGGCAGCCGGTGCTGTAGTCGATACCTCGGTGCTAAGGGTGCTAGCGGTGGAGCTGATGCTCAACCCAGTTGTAAAAGGCACCTGCGGATTCTCGAGGAATGCAGCCATCAAGATGGGAATACGCTGGGGACATTGCCGAGCGTGGGCCCTCAGGGGTTCCAGCCGGGTATTCAAGTCTGCAGGCGTGTCCATTGCAAGTGTCAGACAGAGGTCCAACACGCATTCTTCACCGCAAAACAGGCATCAAAGAACAGGTAAGATGCAGTCCATCCAGACTGGTCTAAACGATAAGAACCAAGAGGCGCTCAGTTCCCGTAGGCCAGGTGTGCCCAGATGTTGCACCATGCGCTCACGATATTTGCGCTCAAGGAGTGCCTTTGCCATCTCGTTGGTAGTTGGGCCGTCCATTGCGGAGCAGAAAAATGACAATCAGGATCCCTGCGATAGAAAGCAGGATCAGCGGAAGACCTCCAAAAACGCTTCCCAATACGGAGTGTGTATAATTTGGAATAACTCCGAGTATTGTCTGAAAGGTGCTTAGAAATCCTGACCCTATGGTCTTAAATAGGTGTACAATACCACTCGTATCAAACATGTTAAAGATACGACCCACCATTTCTGCGAAATGAAAGGGGCGGTTTGTACGTATAAGTGCCTCTATCTCAGTCGAGGTCCTTGCGATTTGAAGATCAAAGGTCTCTCGAGCGGAGGTTAAGGGTACGGGTTGCTGCAAAAGCATGGCTTTCAGTCTGCTCAAAGTATCAAATTGTATAAAGGAAACATTCAACGAAGGCCATAACGGCGCCTCCCTGACTGAACTAGTTGGGGGAAACAATACTTGCATACAGCAAGTAACCCTGGAGTTCACAGTGACGAGATAGGCAATGCCTGGAATCATCCCACAGCAACCTTGATTGTTCAGCATCAAGTAACTCCCATTCGAGAGCAGCTCGAGTACCGGTGTAATCACGGCTGCTGGAGTCCCTTTCATGTGATAGGACAAGTTTGCTATTGAACCATTGCAAGCTCCGTGCAGTGAAATGTCCTGGCAGATGAGAGAACCGCTTAAAGCGTTCTTGCAGTTTGTACCGCTTAGAAACACTTCTCGATCCCCACGCTGGCATCAAAATCTGTATGGTAACTCCCAAGATTCCTTAATGTATTCCTTACCCATCTTTTCATATTTGCCCGCCTGCCTTTGCTCAAGGCAATATTGAAACTGAAAAGTGGTGACCGGTAGAGTGATGTGGCCATGGATAAGCCATTCCGTAGACGGAAATTCCGCTACCGTGAATGGTAACCTGTCCAGTTTTTCAATACGCAGCATTGTATATTTTGCTCCCCTTTGTGCCATTTCCATCTGTTTATCTGTTAGATTATATTAAGAAAACAGAGACGTACTGTTGATATAACGCCAAGGCACATAGCCTGCACGCAAAGATTGCAGCGTCCAGCTCAATAACATAACAGAACGTAGCTGAGATTGCCCGTGTTGTAATATGGCTAAATCTTGTTCCAGTATGTCTATCGCAGAAGATACAATGTTGCCTAAGGAATATATCCTGGAGGTCAAAGTTGTTAACCCGTTGTCTACCACTGCTAGAGATTTCTCCAAGTTAATACGGTCTATTTCCCGTATTCTCTCTGCGGCCTCTTGTTGGGATATTTTCCAGTTTTCATTATAGGCAGCATAAATGCCAGCATATATGAAACGTTTCTGACGAGGTTTCCTGGGACCTAGTAAAAAATCCCTAAGATCCATGTCTTGTGAGAGTAAGGCTAAGTGTTGTTTCACTTCTGTGAGTGTTGAGGTTTCTAGGCAATCACGGCACAACTTCCCAATACTGTAGGATGTCACTACCCCTGGATGTTCTCTTTGTACATAATGTGGGTCTGGCCTGTGGATACTGTACCCTTCAGTAATACCAAGAATCGTTTCTGACATTCATTCGTGTTTAAGGGCCAAACCAACCATTCTTTCCAAATTGGGTCTGATATATTGTACTTTACAATGTCATCTACTGTTGCCCCTTTCTGTGAAGTCAAATTTTGCTCCCCCCCCCCAATCTGTGATGGTGTTGGAAATCGAGGTGTGTTCAGGTCCTTGTTCTTGGCTAGTCCAAGACAGGATGTCTGTTGCACAGTGTTATTTAGAAATATCATCTGCTGTGGAATGAGGCATGCTCTAAATAGCGCTTCTGTCCCCTGGACTTGCCAGTCTCTAGAACCCCAGACTGATTTTAAGTCTATTGTGTCCTTCATAGGTCAAAACCTTGTTCAGACAATTAGGCAATAAATGAAGCAGAGTATATCTGTTTGGTGTTAGTCAACATAATTTTCAGTGCCGATGTTGGTGTAACCTTATAATAATATGAGGTCGGGTCTGTGGTGTTAAAACCTGAAAAATATGCAAATTTCTGTGCAAATGTATGCAAACTACTTTTTGGTGGTGTAGGACAATGTTCCCACTGATGGTATTCAAAAACATTTCTAGGCGAAATAGATTTGTGTAGGAAATGATGACCATAATGTTGGTAACAGTACAAAGCGTCATAGTCTGAATTACCTTCTAACATTTCAGTGTTCGGAAATGCTGCAGTTTTTTCTAGATCAGACAACATGTTATTAACAATTTCAGAGTCCCAATCATCAGAAAATGTACTGGAGGTAATGATATCACTTAATGAAATTTTAAATACATGTGAAAGTTTTAAAAGTTCAGTCGGACCGAATATATCAAAATCAACTTTGGCCCAGACTATACCGTCCGTTATAGGAACCGCTGTGATGTTCACTGTTGACAAGTCTCTTTGTTCATGATGTGAAGATTGATGTGGTTTTAAAATCAAATTAACTTTTTGGGCTGTGGAGCTTTGTTGAAGGTATTGTAAATTAATAAGCATGCTAAAAGTTATAACTAAGCGTAGCCAGAAAAGAAAAAATAGAATCCCACTAATTACCCAGATTTCAATCTAAGGCGATACCAGGTAAGTCTTTTTAAGAAAGTTCACAAAGTCTTTAGCTTGCTGTTTACGTGATTTTTGGGCTGGCGTCGTTTCCGGTTCACTTGGATCCAAGGAAAACGTATCAAAGTTCATGAAGTAGCCAGAAGCAGTTCGATCAATTGTAGGAATTGCATCGGGACTTGTTGAAATCTCATTTTGCTCTCGTCGAGGCAGGTTGACGTAGACGTCTGTATTTGGTCTGATTGCAACTTGTGTGTTGTTTGGAATTTAATTTTGAAGATGAACTTCTGGCTCAAGGGGAACGAGTTCCACAGCATTGTTGCTTAGTCCTTCATTCCTCACAGGAGGCTCTTCAAACGTGATGAGTCTTTCTGTTTGAACTTCTTGGATTGTAGCTAGAGGAAGGAGTCTGCTACTGTGGAGTCCACGAGGCCTACTATTCAGTATCGGCCACATAGTGTGGTTTGATTAAGTTGATTGAGACAAATCTTTTCTCCTTTTTCCTGGCAAGAGGCGGCAAAAGTACAGTTCTTGTTCCTTGAATTGCTAGGACAGGTACAGGCTTTCTGTATGATGGTCCAAATTCTTTTTTGTCCGCTATTTTCTCTCTGACCAGAACCCCTAGTTTTTGGGATCCAGACAGGTCTTGCCGTGTTTGCCTTGACTTCCCCAGTGGCGGTCTGTTTCTGGACAACGTTGCTTTGTTGTGTCCTGAATTCATTTAGATCCTGTAAAACAGCCAAATGATCATGGATATCAAATGGTTTCTCATCTGCCACTGCGCCTTCATAATCAAGATCAAGTACCCATATTCTCGTCCCAAATAGGACCTCATATGACGTGACACCCCTAAAGAGTTTCTTGGCTGGTTATTAATTGCTGTTTGTACCCCATAAAGGTGACTGACCCAACTACCGCCCTTGCCTAATACCCTAGCTGTTAAAGATTGCTTTAAGTCCCGGTTTTTCCTTTCCACAACCGAATTTCCCTCAGGATGGTACGGAGCGGAGTACTGCAGTGCAACACCCATACTTTTCATGGCCTCTTTGTAAGCCCGAGAGCTAAACGCCGGGCCACGGTCAGAATGTAACGTGCCAACTGCGTATGTCCCGATAAAGACGCGCAAATCTTTTATAACAGTTCGAGCGTCAGCCGAGCACTGAGGCCAAACCCATAGGAATCTTGAGCAGGAATTCACTGCAACCATGATATACTTGTAAGCCCCATCAGATTGTTATGGGCTGCAGTGGTCCAAATACACACATGTGAGAGGTTTGTCAGATATTAGTAATGGTATCTGCGCCAGACGTGTTCTGGTGGAGCCTTTCATCTGTTGACAGATGTCACATTTTAAGACATAGTCTTTAGTTTGTTTTGTTAGACCTGGCCACCAGTAGCGCTGTTTCAACAATGAAATAGTCGCTGTAACGCCTGTATGCGCGGAGGCCAAACCCTCGTGTGCTGCTAGTATTAAACCTTGCCTACGATCCATATTTGGTATTACTCTGTCTCCCACTCCAGGAATCAGAGCATATGGAATGTTGTTTGCATCTAACTTGTACGAGTACTTGAGTGGAAATTTCTTTGGTACTGCACCGCTGTTTTTGCTTGAAGCATTAACAGCCACCATAATCTCACTGTCTATCCTCGTTTTTGAACGAGTGATTGCAGCTACGGAAGCTGTGCGTACAGCCCCCTTCGCGGCTTCATCAGCCAATGAATTCCCTTCAACGTGAACGCCATCACACTGATGACTCAGTGTATGGATCACGTGAGCCCTTGGTAGTTCTTTCTTTAACTCAACTACCTGTTCCCATAGCATTTTATGCTTAATTGTGCCACCTTTTGCATCTTTAAACCCGTTTTGTTCCCAATGATACAAATATTCATTGTATGACTGCACACAGTAAAAGGAATCACACACAATTAGTGTGGGGAATTCGTGATCCGTATTTACAAGTGCCAGTATTAGTGCTTTTAACTCTGCCAACTGAGCCGTGCAGTCTCCTAGAGATTGCGTTTTGGTGCAACTCGGATGGAACTTTCCATCTCGCATGCAACCTTTAACGATTGCACATGCTGCGCTGTATTGTTGCTTACTCCCTATGGCCGGTTGAGCAGATCCGTCAGTGTAAATAATATATTCATACTGATCGAGAGGCAATATTTCATTTGGTGGAGAATATTCTTGTTCGCATTGCAGAAATGCTTGTATTTTTAGATTTGGATCAAATCTGTATTCAACGTCCGTTGCAGTGAGGGAATTAGCCCATTGTATCCATCTGGGATGTAAGGCTTTAGCATTTGGAATGCTAGCCTTTGTAACAGCTTCTAAAGCTGGTACTGGGGTCACGACTATTATGCGTTTTCCCTGAGCCAGGGCTCTTTCTCTTGCTACAGCGGTCTGAACCGCTGTCTGGATTTTTTCTGTTGAAGTGAAACGCATTTCTGCACTTGTGTATAGATGTGATTTGTATGCGCTTGGTACAGTTTCGTCTTCATTGAAGGTTAAGTAAGTGTACCCGCATTGACCCGCTATTACTCGGATCACTAAGTTGTGTACGTTTACGCGTGTCTGTAAGTGTTTGGAAGCTATCATGTCTTCTTGTAGTGAACGTAGGATGTTTGTGTGATCCTGTGTCCAGTGTCTGACTGAAAAGTCAGGTTTGATTAAGTCGTAGAAGAGTTTTACTTTTTCTGCGTAATCCAAAATGTATGTTCTGCCGAAATTTAGGAATCCCAGTATTGATTGTAGATTTTTTAATGACTTTGGTGGTTGAAGCAGCGCACATTTCTCTAAAAAGTTTGCTGCCAGGCTTTTCCCTTCACTTGAAAGTTCGTATCCTAAAAACAGGACATTGAGGTGGGCTATTTTTGGTTTCTTAAAATTAGATTTGTAGCCCTCAGAGGCGAATCCCATAATAATGGTGCTCACCCTGGTCAAGTGCTTTTTTAAGTCATCGTCCGTCAGATAAATATTATCCACATAGGACAATGCTTCTTCATCAAAATTTTGAAGTAACTCTGTTACTCTTGCTGAGAATACCCCCGGGCTGTTCCTATACCCCTGGGGGAGACGACAAAATTGCCGCTGGGACCCCAACGCTGAGAATGCGGTCAAATACCTGCTTTCAGGCGCTATATTTTGGCAGAAAAATCCATTTGAGATATCTAATGTAGTTTTGTACTTTTTCCGCACAGTGTTATTCATTAATGCGGCACTGTCTGCGTTTTGGACAGCGAATGTCTTTGTGCATGTGTTTAAATGTCTGTAATCTAAAACTAGATGATATGAGTTGTCCGGTTTTGATACTGGAAACAAAGGGTTGTTCATTGGTGAGGTGCATGTTTCAATCACCCCTTGGTATTCAAGTTGATCTAAGATCTCCCTGACCTGTTTTTTAGCTTCTTGCTTTATTGGGTATTGCCTCTGAGCGTTTGGTGAAACCTTTAACGGGATCACGTGGTGGGTTGAATCCTCATCCCAACCGGCATGATTTTTGTATAGTGCTGGAGCTAGGGCAACCGCCCACTCCTGTGCATATGCATGTTTAAGACGTATGGGAACGAGGTCAGAGAATGCTGGAAAAATTACTGTGTCTCCCCTAGGGCACTCCATAACGAATGCTGGTGGCCAATCTTGTTCTGCTAATAGGATGTCATATCCAGATGACAGATTTTCCCAAAAGAGACCTTTAACTTTACTGGGCTTGTCCCCCTCCATTTGGAGTGTTATTTCGTGTAACTTATGTGGGACGCTCACCCTTGTGTCTGGTGTTTCCACCGTGATGTAATCATTCAAGTCCGCTGTCACCAGAAATTCCATCAGGTTCTGGCGAGCTATTGTTACTTCTGCCGCACAGTCTAGCATCGTCAGAGCCCATTCCCCGTTCAGAAGTTGCGACCTCAGAATTCTGGGCATGCCTGATCTTTATGCCTGCAACTTTCTTCTTCTTAAACTGAGGTTTTGATTTTGGCTTGTCTTCTTTTTTGGAAGTATAGTCTTGAGCGTGCTGCTTGTCTCTGGACTTTGTACGCTCCTCTTTGTGTTCTGACCGTCCTTCTCTCTCGGAGTTTTTCATTGAGCCCTGAAAGGAACGAGAGGAACGTGTATCAGTATCCTGATACCTGTCAGGTTTCCTAATATTATCCCTATTCCTAAGGTTGTACCTCTTTTCAGAGGGCTCCTGTGGAGGAGATCTGCCTCGGGATTGAGATCTGTTTTTAAATTTTTGTTGTTTTTTATCATCCCACTTCTTTTTAGAAGAAGCAGGTATCTGCTTTGTAGTGTCCTTTTCAGGACCGCCCATCAGTTGTGGTTTTAATGCTTTCCCACCCAAACTGTCTCTGCCTAATTCTGCATACGCGGTTTCTATTATTTTGGGCAGTTCGTGTTGTTGTTCTAACGGGCTGAACTCCCTTAGGCGTTGGCGGATTGCCACTGAAGCTGCTTCCCCTTTAATATTAGCTAGTATTATGCCTGATACCTGGTCATAGTTATTTAATAACTTCATCCCTAAGTTCAGGGCAGGTTCTGCTCTGCACTCGTTTTGTATTTGTCTCAATACGTCTGGTACTACTGCTAATGAAGGAATACCATGTGTCCTGGTATATATGGCAGCAAAGACTGTACCCCAAGAGGTGCAGTCCTCTACTTGTGGTGTTATCCCCATGGGCAAGCAGATTGTTAGCATTCTGTGTTTTTCAAACGGGGTAGTATTCCGTAATACTGCCTAGAGCTGAGTTATTTTCTGAGCTTTCAAGAACTGGACCAATCCTAATAAGGGATATTTAATCAGATTCTACCTCACTTTAACTTACTGTGCTTTTTTGCTGTGTTCTTTATGACATCTACACATGAAATGGTAGTATGGCTTAACCCATATATGCAGATCATCTGACAGTAATATACTCCATATTACCATTGGTGAGGGAGGGGAGTGCCCCCACGCTGAACAATGTCTATAAATAGTGTATTACACATCGACGCAGCTTCTAACTGATGCTAAGATTAGTATAACATAATCTCTTATTTAGAAACAGTTCTTTTGGCTATAAAAAATTAAAAACAGTGCTTCTTTATAATTTTGACTGGTTTATCTCCAACAAGACGATAGACACAGGGGTGTGTCCAAGATGACCATGTGAGCAGACGCTTCTTTAGCTCGCTCCGCATCGACCACTAAATATCCTGTAATCAGCCGTCGTAGGATCGCCAGCGGCACTCGGGATCGACGGTGATCAAGCCCCGGACGCCCCGTGATCGTGCTTCCTGGACAATGCCATTGTCAAGGGGTGGAGAGATACAGATGCGGCAACTGGGGCCCAAGGGCTCGCTGCCCTTCCCCCGGACATCCGTGGAAGAAGCGCCAGGCGGAGTGTGCCTGAGCCGGTGTGGGCCATGTCCCTGGTCAACATCCTAAGTCCGCAGGCACGTGGCTACACCCGGAGTTCAACGCGGCGTGGCGCAGTCCAGCCGGGTGCCCCACTGCCATGCTGCTACCGGAGAAGATCCCCCGTTCATCCTCGGGGAAGGGGCCATCACACAACTCAGGTAGGCCTAACACCCGGCGGAGCCTCTTACGCTGAGACCCTCCGATCTGCGACAGCGCGTGGGACTGGGCCCCCGCTTGGAGGCATCCCTCCATTACCCTGCTATACCGACCAGCTCCACGAGGCCTGTGGGACTCTCTACTTCTCCACACCAGCCACTGACACAGCGAGGCCCACGAGCCCCGACCACACCTAAGCGACCACTAGGCCCGGCACAGTGTAGCAGCTGGCGCGGCCCTGTTGCCCTCGTCCTCTGCCGACCACGCGCAGCCCTCCGCTACTACTAGGCATGGGAGGCCTATCCACGCTTGGGGGGAAAAAATTGATAGGCCTGAAGTGACCCCTCACCTGGCGCAGCACGGCGTCCCACTACACAGCGCCCAATTGAAAGGACTGCACCGGATGGTGCCTTCAACAAATAGCGCCAATAGGCTCGATCACCTCCACACTACCCTGTCAAGATGCTACCGGTGACCCTTGCCTTGCTGCCAACGCGGGGCTTGAAGCCTCCTCTAACTCGCCCAGCCCCAAACTACATTCTGCGCCAACATCCAACACCTAGCCTAGACGCTGAACACTGGTTGGGAGAAACAAACAACGGCGACGCCATCCTGTCTAGCAGTGCGCTCAATAGTGGTGCGCGGACACCAGGACCAGAACGCTTACTTCTTCCCTTTCCCTGGAACCTACGGAGCGCCACTATCATCAAGATGGGCAAGCCAAGAACAGACAAACAGCAGCCACATACCAATGACACACAGGGTCCACTACCCGGCGCCTCAGGCACCGAACAGGCACTAGCAGGACAACCCATGCCACAGGCTGATCTCTCGCACCACCACAACGAGCTTATGCCGGCGGTGATGGACATAAAATCCACACTAGTCCCTAAAATAGGCACGCTATGTGCTGATCTCAGCTTTCTGCGTGAGGATCACAAAAAACTGAAGGACAGAGTGGAAGACGTGGAGTCCACAATCGCATCTGTGAAGACTTCCATGTCCTCATCAGTGGCCCAAATTATAACACTACAAGAGGAGGTGGAATACCTTAAGAACGTGTTGACGACCAGGAGGGCAGATCACGCCAGAACAATGTACGCCTGGTGGGTCTGCCGGAACGCGTTGAAGGACAGAGTATTGAGCTGTACTTGGAAACCTGGTTTTCAGAAGTCACCCTTCAAGACAAGCTCTCCAAGTTCTTCTCTGTGGAGTGTGCCCATAGAGGTCCGGGGAGCCCCCATCGCCTGGGCACCCCCCCCCAGACCGGTGGTCGCACTCCTCTTCAATTACCGTGACAGGGACCACATTCTACAAGTCACAAGAGCCTGGGGCCCGTGGGTAATCGAGAACGCAGAGGTGCACATATATCCGGATTACATGCTGTCGGTGCAGCGCCGCAGAGCATCCTTCATGGAAGTCAAAACGCTGCCGTTGTGAACACTAAACAATACCCTGCCTCCATCCGAATACAACATAAAGGCAATGCGGTCTTCTGCCATTCTCCCAAGGACGCCTGGAACTGGATAGAACAAAACCGGGTGGCGCCGGCCCCAAAATCTACATTGGGCCCCCGCCAGCAATCAAAAAAGGCCACACATCGTGGATGTTGCGGTTTGGGCTACGAACAGCACCCCACCAAAGCCCAAGCAGGAAAGAGAACAAGCTATCAAGAATGCTGAGAAGCACGGAGCCCCTACCTCCCCTCTCTGCTCAGATTCAGAAACAGAGGCCATACCAGAGCAGGAGTACTCCCTATTGGACTCACAGCAACAACTGATGCTGGGCAATGGCCCCACCATGACACCGCAAACCTCAGATTAACTGGGTGAATCAATCACAGCTTTGGGACTCACCAGGAAAGTGCTACTTGGACCAGCGGAACATTATATGCAGGCAGGAAGTAACCGCTGGCATAAGGATTTCACAGACCCCTGATCGGCTCACTTATGAACATTCTACTATGGTGGTCGTGGAGAACATGCCGAGAACGAGTAAGATACAACACACGATAAGTGACTGTCATAGACTTATCTTGAGTTCTGTGATTCTGTATTTTCTTTTTTCTTTAGTTTAATTTGTTTGCATACAAGTGCATGGGGCCTTTTGCCCATTGGCAATTAGGCCTGGGGTGGAGGGTGTGGTTAATTCTTTGCTACGGGGTGCCAGTCCACATTATATGTCCACGTACTGTGCAAGGATATAGAACTGTCCTTTATACGCTATCTAAACTTATGATGTACGGGGGAGCTTATATCTGCATTCTCTTTATTGCTGGTGTAAATGGAAGGGAATAATTATTTACTGTTGACCTGGCCGGCTGTGTCAAGCGACACAAAGTTTACCAATACTTATGCAGGCACCAAATATCCATAGCTTTATTACAGGAGACTCATCTAAAGCAGCAAATGTTGAAGTCACTTAGCAAGCGATGGAGGGGCACGGTATTTGGCACGACTTATTCTGGCTATGCCAGAGGTGCCTTAAAATGGGTGGCTCCAGGAACTCCACTACAGATACTGCACATGCACGTTGACCCCCAAGGCCGCTTCGCGATCTTAGGCTCTCTTGATGGTCGCCCACTGTCACTGGTCTCACTTTATGCGCTTAATTCAGTGCAATACACATTTTTACAAACGTTAACCCAAGCACTTCTTAGGGACCCCTCGGTACCTACCTACTGGGGGGGTGACTACAATGGCGTTCCCGACCTAGTCCTGGATCGCTCCCGTCCTCCCTTCCCTGGGGCACAGGCTCTTGGGCTTGCACACCATATGTCCACCTGGGCTACCCAGATGCAGTTGTCCGACGGCTGGCGCACAAAACACCCTGCAGACCGAACATATTCACACTACTCCACACTTCATGACCTATACATGCGCATAGATGCTATTTATTGCAGAGAAGCGGCGTTGGCACATGTGACCCACGCTGACTACTTAGCTCGCACGTTATCGGACCACAGCCCCCTACAAATTCAATTAACCTGGGGCGCGTCCAGACCTAGTATACCAACCTTTGGAGGCACTTCGTGACCCTGCTTTGAGCGCCACCATATCGCAATTCATAACCTCATATTTTCAAACTAATGAGGGAACAGCCACACATGCCGGCATTGAATGGGATGCCCTCAAGGTTGTCCTGCGCGGACAGGTCATTCAGGCAGTGTACGGCTCCCGTATTTCCCTCTCTAGGGAACTACAAGACTTAGAAACTGAAATACAACTATATGAACACAAAGCCCCTATGGACCCGCACATAATACCCTTACTTACTAAATCCGGACTAACACACAAGGAAACACAGGATAAACTATGTGCCCTAGACTACAAGCAATATTCGGCTAGGCGGCACGCAGAGTGCAACAAAGCAGGCAAGACACTTGCTTGGCTGCTGAAAAGCAATCTTACGCAACCGCCCATCACTGCAATAAATGCCTCGGAAGGCAACTTGGTAAACATGCAGGAGCAAATAAATGATTTCTTTTACAAATATTACACAACACTGTATAAGGCCCCAGACCCAGGCGATCCTCAAGCATTGCAACTCTTCTTGGAAGAAGCGGCTCTCACGCAGGTGACACAGGCCCAATATACAGAGCTGGAGGCCTCGCTCATGGAGGCTGAAATCTCTGACACCATTAAACAACTAGCCAGAGGTAAAACCCCAGGAATGGACGGCTGGCCCACAGAATTTTATACCACATATGCAACACAGCTGGTCCCCCGGTTGCTCACAATCTACAAAGAATCATTTGATAGGGGAATATTGCCTCCTTCGCTCCGCGAAGCTGTATTAGTGGTCCTCCCAAAACCCGTTTGAGACCCCCTCCTTCTGAGCTCGTACAGTCCGTTATCTTTATCAACCTAAGACTACAAAATCTTAGGTAAATTGCTAGCCAACAGGCTACTGGAGGCTGTCCCACTACTGGTCCACACGGACCAGAACAGGTTTGTCCCGGGCAGAAGCAAGGGGCTAAACCTTCGTCGCATATTCGAATTACTAGAATGGGCCCAAACGACAACTGAGCAGCACTGGATGGCCGCCTTAGACATAGAAAAAGCTTTCGACACCATGGGATGGGACTACCTATTGGCAGTGCTGGCACGGTTCGGCATTGGCCCCAAGTTCCTATGTTGGGTGAAAATACTATATACCAGCCCACGAACCCGGGTGAAAACGGGCCGCATGCCTTTTGACATCGAGCGTGGCACCAGGCAGGGTTGCCTGCACTCACCAATCCTTTTTGCCCTGGCCCTAGAGCCTCTGGCATGTGCGCTTCGTAGTCATGTCCTGGACTGGGGCATACGAGCACATGCACAGTGGCACATAGTTTCCCTTTATGCGGACGATGCACTGGTTTACCTCCGTAACCAGGCTGAGGGCCTCAGGGTTCTAATCAAACTACTAGACACCCATGCATGGCTATCAGGCTTGAAAATAAACTGGGATAAGTCAGTTTTATTCCCATTGTCATCCATATTAGTGGAACAGAGGCAGCGACAACCTCACACCCCACTCGTCAGAGCATATGATTCATTCAAATATTTGGGGGTTCAGGTCTACCACTCCTCATCCAACTTGATAGACGGTAACCTGGGCAGGGCGATTGCCAGTGCTAGGGCCACAGTCCCGTTCTGGACCAACCTTCCGCTTTCCCCGATGGGCCGGATAGCCATTTCTAAGATGCTTCTTCTCCCTAGGCTCCTATACTTTTTTACCGTCCTCCCTTATAGACTTCCTCAGAAAATATTCAAGGCACTACGGTCGTTGCTCGTGTCCTTGATATGGGGCAACTCCAGGGCAAGGGTAGCACCCCTGAAGCTTCATCTCCCCATATCGGAGGGGGGACTGGGAGCGCCCAATTATGAGCTATACTTCGCAGCTGCCCAGCTTCAGTGGCCCATGCGCTGGCTTGCAAAAAAGAACCTATCTGAACTGGACACCTGGGCAATGGCGTTATCGCAGCCAGCCCTGCTCGAGTGGTTATCAGGCTCCAAAACGCCGCTTCAGAGAACAGAGGGATGCATCCTGCTGCTGGCAGCCCGTGATGTCTGGATGAAATACGTATTAGCCAGACGCCGTCCTCCACCATACGCCCCAGATCTCCCCATCGAGACAATACCAGGGACATACACCTACCTAAAGCGCCCAGAGCTGGCTGAGTAGCAGACAGCCGGCCTGACCACATGGGGTGACCTGTTTACTGACTCAACCCTATGTGATTTCGACACTCTAATTGACGACCATAGTATGTCACAAGGGATGTTCCTCCTCTATGCGACATTAACGCAACAGGCAACACGATCTTGGGGGGACATAAGTACTGTACCTACAACTTCCGAAGCCCTGCAGACACTACTGACACATTGGACGGGCAGGAAAGCCATTACGGCAATATGCAACAACTTTAGCCCCCTCATTAACTCCACTACGTGAATACTGGACGACGGCACTATCCACTGAATTGACAGACAAACAGTGGAAGCAATGCATGG
Source organism: Calotriton arnoldi (assembly GCA_963921515.1). NCBI lineage: Eukaryota > Metazoa > Chordata > Amphibia > Caudata > Salamandridae > Calotriton > Calotriton arnoldi. The sequence goes on from CAWUFW010002028.1 coordinate 1,492,593, forward strand.
GGAACCCCAAGATAATCTCATTAAATGCCAGACTAAAATTCACCCAATTTAACTATTTACACCACACATATTTAACCCTGCATAGGTTGGTTGGTATGTACACGACATCCATTGATATATGTCCCAGGTGCCATAACTCGGACACCAACTTTTTACATATGGGCTGGACATGCCCTCACATCACAACATACTGGGGGACAGTTTCAGATATACTAGCGGCAGCAACGGGAACTACAATCCCAACCCAGGCCGCGCACTACTTGCTAGGCATTACAAAAGGTAATGCACTTCGCAAGAACCTCAAAAAATTCCTAGATTTAGCGCTGGTTCTGGCCAAACACACTCTGGCTATGGCCTGGAAATCCCCGGCGGGACTCTCCACCAAACACTGGTTGACCGCCATCCGTCGGGCCTTGGTGGCCGAACATGAGATACTGGCATCCCAGACTCCACGACCAACGTCTAGGGTACAACCCGTAGACTGTCACCATTACTTAACCACCATAGAATCCAGCCTTAGCGAAACACGCGCTGACTCATAACATAGCAATGGCACCTACGCCACAGTCAGTGGATACAACTAGGACACCCCGCGTACTCACTCTGGGGCGCGCACAAGGGAAGCGCTATGGTATGCACACGAGCGCGAGGCGAATGGTCTTAGTTGTCTCACAGCTTAGGTCAGGCCCAGCCGCACCTAGTCATAGAACGGTATCTACACCGGGCACCTCTCCCACTACCCCATCGTCATCCAAGTAAACATCGTAACATGCGCCCCGCAGATTAATTTAGAGTCTTAGAAAGATGTCTGGTTAGTCAGGAACGCTGGAAAATAAATATCCCTCTGCCCAAACTAACATATCTATATATATGTACGGTAGAAAACCCCTTATTGGATTGAAGATAGGTTTTCCAACATGTAGAAACAATAGTCTGTACTCTACTGTGTATATCACGGTCCACCTTATAGAAAATGATGGTAAATGAGTGGGGATTTGCCTCTCTCTATATGGATGTCATGGACATGAAGGGCAATATGTCGGCTCTGTATAATAAGTGTGGCTGGAATGGGAGTCTGCCAGCACTGACGAGGACTAGAATTCTTCTCATAAATATCTGCAATGGAAGAATGGTCCTACAAAGAAAACTCTGTTACTGTGTATTCAACTTTTCCCTGACCATGATTTTTTTTTGTTTTTTGTTTCCTGGGAAATAACAGGTATGACTACCTAGGTGGCATTTGGTTTACATCAGGACTAATGACATTTGCCCATATGAAGTTCTAGTTGGAATACTGCTTTTTCCACCTGGCCTGTGATGACTCCTAGATATCACTAAAGGCACAGAGGATAGCTCACTCATGAACATAGCGTTATGTCACACCTCCTTAAAGTAGTGTCTCACATAATTTATAGGACCTGGGGGGCACTAAAAACTGATGTATGTTAATGTAAGACTCTAATTGAGAGGACACCCTGTGCTGGGCAAGAGATACTGCCATTAAACCTTACTTTGGACTAGTGCAGCAACAACATTTTACACACCATATATCATACATGTCCACAATTGAAAAATATGTGGAGTGAAGATAACAGTTATTCCACTATATGCTCAGTGCATGGCCTAGAGCTACTTATATCTGGCAGTATATCCGAGATAACCCAGAGGAGTTAAATGGGCTCCTGGTCACCTCAGAGATTAAACTAATCCTCTCAAAATGTACATCAGTAAAATGGGCTCTTCATATGCCAAACACTCCTTGTAATGATTCGAGACCCACATGAGTCATGAAGCAGTACATAATTGATAATATCACTTTCAGATAGTGCTTTTCAAAGGATATACTTTTACTTGCCGGTTTAGATTGTCTCTAGCCACCCAAGTTGAATTCAAAGTAGGGGTGAACTGCATGATTCCTACTACATTCTGTCATTATTTGGTTGCTTTTGTCAAGAAAGACTGGGTGCATAGTAGTCATAGTAATCTCAAGGGATGTGGATGAAAAACAATGCTGTCTTTTAGACATATACCTGCCTCTTCAAATCATCTAAAGTCTGATCAGGGCACGCGTTAGATCACTAGAAAGGCAATGGCTGTTGATTCTGTTTGGAGAATAGTGCATTGCTGCATGGAATATCTACACAACAGTTTCATTTTACTCATGCTCCATCAACACTACAAATATCACCCCTGACGTAGAAAAGTGGTTGCAAAGTCACAGATATACTGATTACCAAACTTGCACATATCAATTGTTCATCTTTAGACAAACTAGAAGACCTATTTAGCTGAAAAGTTGATTCGTTCAATAAAAATATATATATGCATTGTGTGAGACAACATGTTCCAGCCATTTAAACAGAGCAGCTAGGGAGCAGTCCCAGAACATGTGGCTGAGCGTCTGCAATCAATCATCCCTGATATGAAACTTTATCTCTCTTCCTCACTAACTCCCTCTAGTAAATTAGAAAACATGGTATATTTCAGTGTAATCAAGAAACAATGCAGTGCAATGGGCCCACTGGGTAATCAACACGTCTTGGAGAAATGAATCAGTGCAAATGGAGCCTTAAATGAACCCAAGCTAAACAGTGACTTGTGCCGTTGCCAGGATCAGCGTTAATTCTAAGGTCCTTCCATGTCATGCTGTATGCGTTTTCTTATCTTCTATAGGCTTTAACAACAAACGCAGCCTTGTGTTAATATATTTGGTCAGTGGTGGCTTTTGTTTAAATGCTCAGACATTCTGTTTTGTTGTACCTAGTTTTGTTTTAAAATGAACCATTAGAAAAAAGAAAACTTTTCAGGTTAGATTTACATTGATTTCTACCTAAACAGTGACATGCATTTGATTGCTCCTTCAGTTAAACAAAATGTTTGCCTCTGGTTAATAATGGAGTAGCACTTACATTTATCCAAGGCAGTACTTAGGACACTGACATGGGCCTTTTGGGCATAGGGCAGTTATTGAAGCTGTAATCTTTTGGATAGGCTAGTTTGTTTGCATTTAAAGAATACGGTTTAAGATTCTGGTGACAATGCTTTCATGAAATGTGGGAGTAATATCTTCGTGCTAAAGATGAATGTCAAAGCAAAAATGTTGACCTCAACTACAGTTGTTGCAACGACTTGTAATTCACTTGCGAACCACTTTTGAAGTCGTAGCATGCAGTGTGTGAAATATGATATTAGAATTTTATAGCAAGACAGGAGGCTAGCATTATGCATGAACCTTTATTCACAACTTTTAAGCAGCAACTCTTCAGTCTTGTTGAAGATGGACAATGTAACAGCTGTCACCTACATAAACAGATTAGGAGGCAGGAGATCGAAGAAGTTGTTAGTTCTGGTGAAGGAAATTTGGGAGAATTTTGCCTGGAACACAAGATGGGTTACAGGGCACAGTATTTACCAGGGATAGAACATTTTGTGGCAGACTGGAATTCAAGGAATTTGATAGACTTAAGTGACTGAAAGTTGAAAGAGACTTTTTTTCAGAAGATACAGGGGTGCTTAGTTCAATTGGTGTTGATCGATTAGCTTCCTGATTGAATCATCAATTAAACAAGCATTGGCATAGCCAATAGGTCTCACCTTTGGGACCTTATAAGTATTTAGTTATGCAGCACAATTGTTGCATGGCTAAACACTTATAAGGTCCCAAAGGCGAGACCTATTGGCTATGCCAATGCTTGTTCTTCGTTATCACCTATCAGAGCACCTTTCAATATGTGCTACGGTTGTGCGCTATATAAAAACAGTCTAATGTACCAAGGTGAAACGCTTCTGCATGTTAAATATGTTTCTTTTTTATTTTAAAGAGACCGTAATATTTTGGTATGATGTTTGTTAGGAGATTTAGATGCCAACTATTTTCAGGGTTTGGCTTCTACACGGGCTCTTAGAGCCCGGCCAATCTCCTGGCTAGGCTCTGGCTCGGCTCCTGCTGTCAAATTCTTGGCTGTCCACCTCTATCATTGTGCGTGCAACATGTTAAAAAATTGACAAAGCCAATAGCTTTTGCATAGGTGAAAGCTATTAGCTTTGCCAATACTTGCTTAAATTTACGGCTGCAAAATGGGTATCTGCCAGTCTGGAACTGTAAATTAAAACAACAAAAAATTAAATGGCTGCTGCATCAGTACACATGTATGCGCATGTGTGGTGGTGCATGTGCAGGGATGCTCACTGATGCTGGGGCTGCTGCACAATGTTGCATGTGTGTTAAAAAATCACGATCCTACTTTTTATTAATTATTTTTGCTGTTGCTTTTCAGCATCGGCAAAACAACAATAGCTTTTTTTTTTTTTGCTGAAGCTGAACACCATCTAAAACACCATTGCTAAAGCCAACAGGTCTGCATTGGGGAAAAAAAGGCAAGACCTCTGTGTTTTTCAATACTTATTGATCATTTTCCCAGGCAAATTTCAGTAAGTTTAGCACAAGTCTCAGTTTTCAAAGCTGGTCGGTTATACAAGGGGTGGGGGGGGCACGTTTCCATGTGTTCAAGTGCAAAATTAGTTAGCAAACCCAATCAGAAAGTAATGTAATTAACACAGCTGATATTGCGTGTAAAAGTTGCATTTAATGTTCCGGTCTTTTTATCTGGCCATCCTAGTAACAGGGCTATATAGTAGTAAATACAAATCACCCACTTGTTTACAAGCTTGCTCGGGAGGCCAGGGCCTGTCCTGCCTCAGAGTGCCGCCCTTGATAAAGGGCTATCAGATGTTCAAAGGTGCTTGCCTGTTCTGCTTGGCTCACTTTCCCTTTCCGTGTTTCCATGCTCTCAGTCAAGAGCCTCCTGGTTTTGACAAATACCAGATTTGCTTGTGTTCCCTCAAGCTTTTCTGATCGTGAGGCAGATAAACTTCCCGTCTGTGCAGGTCAACCGGATCTAATTTGTTGGGAGACCGATACTGTTTGTTTTAGTGAGCACTGATGTTTTTTTTATTTGTCCATCAAAAAGGCCTCTGTTCCAGGGCAAGCCACTGGCGGGGGGGGGGGGTCTGTGGCCTTTGATGTGCTCAGCCCACCCTTCCCCTCTTCTTGTGTGTGTCATTACCAGATAAGGTCCACCGGACCATCCAGTCTGCCACTCTTCCAGCTCATGTCCCCAGGATCATATGGTGCGGCCATCGCCGACCCCTGAGATTTTCCAGCACCCACCGGATAACTACTCAGCCATGACTATGCCACCCGAAAACCCTCCTTTCGAAAAGGGGTGGAGCTGAGGCTTACCCGTATCTGAGACCGGCGCTTTTAATAACCAGTGGCATTCTGATCTGCGGGTAAAGTCTTATGCTGATGGGGAACACTAGGTTTGGGTCCTCTTACACCCTACTACCCATGTTCATGTTAAGCCACATCTCCCTGAACTTAGATCAGTCCCGGAACAGCAACGGGCGGAGCTATCGATGGTGCAGCAGGTGCAGTGGCACCAGGGCCCAGGGGTGTGAGAGGCCTTCGGGACCCCAAATAGGCCTGTCGGTTACTAGCCCACTACTTGGGGTGGGGCCCATTCCCCTAGCTTGCGTTACGACCAACAGCACCCTTGCTACGCCACAAGGAGCAGCAAAAGATTTTGTTTACTCACATAATCTTGATTACTTTTACAGTACCAACAGCCACTATCGAGTCACTTCCGGAACTAGAAATGGAGAAAAACTTGGGACAAATATCAAAAAACGTGCTCTTTTTTTTTCTCCCGGTCTGATTGTCATAATTACGCAAGCCCCTATACACGTGGCGACCTTAATCTGGGCATTTTATTTTGCACAAGAATCAAGGCACAGGCCGACGCTTTGGGTACACATAATGGACGGGGCCGTGACGCCGACGCCTGCAGTCCAGGTGGCTCCATTTATCCTAAAGCCTGTGAATACATGAGAGTTACAGTAGTGTCAGGGGCCCCTCGGCGCATTCTGAGTGGGGCCCCCTCACCTTGCCTTACACCGCAGTGGGCAACACACAACCTAGGAAGCTGGCATACAGGTTGCCAGGGGTTAAATGCTTCTTGTTCAGATCTGTGCTCTACAAATGGCAATCCAGCCTAGTGAGCAAGAAAAGAAGACATGGATGGATGGAGGGCGCCCCTTCTCCCCACTTCAGCTTTGTTCATAAGAACACAACAAGCAATGGCCGCGCGGCCGTGAAACTGACACGGCTGCGCGGCCGTGAAAGTGAAAGTAATCGCAGGGTTTATAAGTGCAAACAGTCGCTTTTGCTGGCGACCAGCTTGCGTTCACGCGAGCGTCCAGATGGCGAGGGAAGCCATATGGCGCCTGATCGCGCGTGCACGCTCGCGTGAACGCAGACTAGTCCGCAGCAAAAGCCACTGTTTGCACTTCCAAAACCCGCTTACTAAAAGTCTCGCCAGTGCAGCGCATGCGCGCTGGCTCAGGCGAGACCTAAAAACTCTATCACCATTTGCAATGATACAAAGAGTGTTAGTTCAAGTAGGAAGGTAGGGATGTCAGCTGGTATTAGTAACTCCTTTGTGGACAAACCAAGCTTGGCTATTTTCAGTGATGGAAATGGTGGTAGAGTTGCATATTTAATACAGAGTTGTAGGGAATTGTTGAAGGGAGAAGTTAAGTAGAGCATCCGTTAGTTGAGACAGGTTCACTCAACCTTCTAGCATTGAGACTATCAGGAGATCAGGAAGATTCTCAGATCTTTCGGGAGCAGCCTTGGAGTTGCTGAATGAGTCTTTGCCACCAGGAATACATAAGACATATAAGAGTGCAAGGCGTTTCTGGTTATGTTGGTGTGTGGCAAGGGATTTGGATCCAATGGAGGCAGATGAGGTGATAGTTGCAAATTGTTTGTGCAGATGTATTTCTGAAAGGTTTCTCATATAGAACTGTAAATTGTTACAGACCTGCTAGCAGGTCATTCGTTAGTACAGGGAACGTTTATTAGAAGGAGTCCTCTGATTTGTAGAGTGATGAAGGGAATGCAATTGAAGATACCAACTAGTGGGAAATATGAGCCTTTTTGGGATGTAGATTTAATTTTCAAATTATTTCAGGCATAGCCAGGGTATAGGTATTTTGGATTGAGGGAATTAACAAGGAAGTTGACAACTTTATTATGCATGATTTATTTTATATGAGTTTCTGATGTAGGGGTGTGAGAAGTTGGCCTGGCATATGCTGTCCACTAATTATAGTGGGCACCTTGCACCAGTCCAAACAACCCCTTATTGGAGATAGGTTAAAGACAACCTTTATTGAAAGCTATCCTAGTGGTAGCTATGGCGAGCAGCCTTCAGGCTAAGTCTTGAAGGAATGTAAAGCAGCTTGTTTTACCAGTCTATAATCCCTTGAGTGACCAAATGAAAGAGGACCACACCAGGTATATATTCAAAATATATGTATTTATTACTAAACACACCCCTCTAGTCTCTTTATGAGGCTAGAGTTCGAAGTACATACGTTACGAGTTAGTTATCTACAGTAATAGCACAAATACACGTTTGAGCCCCAGGGGTGTACCAAACCATATACCAATAAAGTGGTATAAGAACCACGACTGAGCTAGACACAAGGCCTAGAGCCTGTAGAAGTGCTTGGACCACAAGGAACCACCCAAGGCAGTGACACAGGGGACCCACGGGGGACGCGTGCAGTGTATGAACACAACCGCGAACCACCGTTAACTTCTATGGGGAAAGTCGCGATTAGAATTTAAAAGAAAACGGACACTTAGAGGAGGACTTGGAGCAAACCCTTTGAGAACTAGGCTGTTCTAGTGTCAATACCCACGGGAGCACCGGAGTACTCGAGTTACCTCACCCAGGGAAGCCGGGTGCATAGGTGTATTTCGGGGTCGGGTTTCGTCGTCGCTTTCAATGGCGATCTGCTGCAAAGTGCTGCTGGCGACCAAGTCGAAAGTGTTCGGGTGGATCCAAAGGTGGATCGAAGATCTGAAGAACCTGAAAGCAGAGGGGACAGAGTCTGGGTCACTAGCCAGTGACCAGGAAGGCGATGAGCAGATGCCCACCGATGTCGAGTGCTTCAGGTAGGTTGATGGTCATCTTGACTCTTCAGCCACGAGGTCCAGGAGGCGTCGATGACAACCAGGAGCTGGATTCGAGCTGTGCCATGACGTCTGTCGATTTCAGGGGTGTCGGTGACCGGATTGGACCCAACAAGCCTTGGCAACGGCAAGTCTTGTGGAAATAGAAGAAGGACGATGTTGCAGACCAGCAAGGTCTGGGAGACTCACCCAGCAAGGATAGGTCAGGGCACACCTGGAGCAACCAGGGAGCCCAAGCAGAAAAGGATTGGCCTTTGTGAGGGCCTACTAGCCAGCGGACTAGCGACCGCGAAGGAGCCTCGAGACGGTGGACGTGGAGCTAGATCACAGGACACTCGTGGAGTGGAGGCCAGTGATCTTCAGTGCAGTTGGTGCTGGAGGCTGGGGCTACTTGGAGCCCAAAACCCGACTTCGTGGGAGACCCAGAAGAGGATGCACTTGCAAATGTGTTTGGTGTCCAAGGGTCACGGTTCCACGTTACCCACAACAGCTACGGGCCTCAGCTTTGCTGGGGACTCAGGGCAGCCTCGGGGAAGTCTGGAAATCCACCTCTGGTGATGCAAAGACTTCGGCGTCCGACGGGAGCTTCAGCGATGCAGACCAGACAATTGCTTCTTTGGTGCCTGCCAAGCAGGGGAGTCACTCCTTGACCCCAAGGGAGATTTTTCAGTCCTCTAATCTTAAAGTAGAGCGTCGAAGGTCCAGGATTCTGTGTCAGAGTTTCGTCCAGGTAAATCTAAAGTCCTAAGGACTGGGTTCCCCTACTTATACTACGGTAGGAGGTTGGACATACTCTGTGGCCCCACCTATGGGAGGGCCAGGGCAGAGGGGTGGTTACACCCCTTTCCCTTTGTCCAGTTTCACGCCAGAGCAGGGGCTGGAAGCCCCTGAGCCGGTTTGAACTGGGGTATGCACAGGGACACCAAATGTGCCCCCAGTGCAGGACTTCAAAGCACCAGAGAGTGCTCCCGCCCAGCCCCAATACACACTACCCTGTCTGGGGAGGTGGTCACACCTCCCTGGGACAGGAAACCTATTGTCCAGGCCTCCCCTGCCGGAGTTTTGGTCAGCAGCAGGAGGCCAGACTCGTGTCTGTGGCAGCGGCATCCATTTTGTGATGCCAGGGCTCTGGAAAGTCAGTACCGGGCATACCGGTGTGTACATGTCTTTCCCTCTAGAAGGGTGGAATGCTACCCCCGCCGCCAGAACTGGTGGGGGGGTAGTATTCCAAGATATTTGACACCAAACACGACATGTTTCCGTGCAGCCATCCCAAAGTTAGCATTTAACGCGAGGTTATAATGCGCTTAAGAGAATATGGTCAGGCTGCACTACAAACAGCATCAGAGAAGGGTCTCCGAACGCTGCAGAGGGGCCCTGCTCATGCAGGGGCACCCTCTCACATAGGAACCACGCACTCTGCCTTCAGGATTGATAAGGCCTGCCATAGGAGTGGCTTATAGGTTTATATGTGTGTATGTATATAGTGATATAGGTAGCCTATATCACAGTAAGGGGTGCATGCACCACCTTACCCAGGCTGCAGTAGCAGACCTGTGGTGTCAGTTTGGATGGCCTTCCAGGGGTGGCACAATACATGCTGCAGCCCCTGGTAGGCCTCTGAGGTACCTATGCCCTGGGTACATAGTATACCATATACTAGGGACTTATAAGGGCACTCCAGATTCCAATCAGAGATGTGCCTAAGGCACATGGAAACCATTTTAGAGAGGAAGCAGCTAGGCTGGGGTTCTGATTAGTAGGGCCCCAGCCAGACTAAGGTCGAAAAACAGTGAAGCATTAGCAAAAAGTGGGGGTACCCATGTGAAGCAGATCCTACTCTCCTACACAACCCCCCCTCAAACGTAGGGACATTAAACTAACCTTGCCCAGTTAAGTCTTCATGTTCTAAGTGGAAGTACCTAGAGAGTCCATCTGCATTGGCATGGTTACTCCCAGGTATATGTTCCACTGTGAAGTCCATCCCCTGTAGGGAAATGGACCACCTAAGCAGTTTGGGGTTTTCACCCTTCATTTGTTTTAGCCATAAGAGGGGCTTATGGTCTGTTTGAACAAGGAAGTGAGTACCAAATAAGTATGGCCTCAACTTCTTCAGAGCCCAGACCACAGCAAAGGCCTCCCTCTCAATGGCTGACCAACGTTTCTCTCTAGGGGTCAGCCTTCTGCTAATGAAAGCTACTGGCTGATCCTGACCTTCATCATTCAATTGTGACAGTACAGCCCCTACCCCCAATTCAGATGCATCAGTTTGAACAATGAACTTCTTGGAGTAATCAGGACTCTGTAGAATGGGAGCAGTGCACATGGCCTGCTTCAGGTCATCAAATGCCTTTTGACAGCTAACTGTCCACTGAACCTTTTTGGGCATTTTCTTGGAAGTTAAGTCATTCAGGGGTGTCACTATTGATCCATACCCCTTGACAAATCTCCTATAGTACCCAGTCAGGCCTAAGAAGGCTCTCACCTGAGTCTGGGTAGTTGGAGCAGTCCAGTCCATGATGGTCTGGATCTTGCTCTGCAGTGGTTGAACCTGGCCTCCACCCACAAGGTGGCCCAGGTACACAACCTGACTCTGCCCTATCTGGCACTTGGTGGCCTTGATAGTCAGGCCTGCTTTCTGCAGGGCCTGTAAAACATTTCTGAGGTGGACCAGGTGATCCTCCCAGGCGGAGCTAAAGACAGCAATATCATCTAGATATGCTGCACTATAGGCTTCCAGACCTGTAAGGACTGTATTCACCAACCTCTGAAAAGTGGCAGGTGCATTCTTCAGACCAAAGGGCATCACCACAAATTGATAATGCCCACTAGGGGTTGAGAATGCTGTCTTTGGCTTTGCATCATCAGCTAGTCTGATCTGCCAGTAGCCAGCTGTCAGGTCAAATGTGCTTAGATACTTGGCTGAGGCCAAAGTGTCTATTAGCTCATCTGCCCTTGGTATTGGATGGGCATCAGTCCTAGTGACTTCATTGAGACCCCTGTAGTCCACACAAAACCTCATCTCTCTTTTCCCACCATTGGTGTGAGGTTTTGGCACAAGGACCACTGGACTAGCCCAAGGACTCTCTGAGGGTTCAATAACTCCCAAATCCAACATCTTCTGGACTTCTGTCCTGATACAGTCCCTGACATGGTCAGGTTGCCTATAAATCTTACTTTTAATAGGCAGACTGTCCCCAGTGTCCACTTCATGAGTGCACCAGGTAGTCTGACTGGGTGTCAGTGAGAATATGTGTCTGAACTGATTGAGCACCTGTCTGCAATCAGTCTGCTGCTGGGTAGTGAGGCTGCCTGCCAAGGCTACACCATCCACTGACCCATCACCAGGGTTCTGTGAGAGCAGGTCAGGGAGTGGGTCACTCTCTTCCTCCTGTCCCTCATCAGTAGCCATGAGCAAGCCCATGTCTGCCCTGTCCACATATGGTTTTAACCTGTTGACATGGAGAACCCTGTGGGGACTCCTGGGTGTTCCTAGGTCTACTAAGTAGGTAACCTCACCCTTCTGTTCAACAATGGTGTGGGGTCCACTCCATTTGTCTTGGAGAGCTGCTGGGGCCACTGGCTCCAACACCCACACCTTCTGTCCTGGCTGGTAAACAGTCAGTACAGCCTTTTGGTCATGCCAGGCCTTTTGAAGTTCCTGGCTAGCCTCAAGGTTTTTAGTTGCCTTTTTCATATACTCAGCCATCCGGGAGCGGAGACCAAGTACGTAGTCCACTATGTCTTGCTTTGGGGGCTTGAGAGGTAACTCCCATCCTTTCTTCACCAAGCACAGTGGACCCCTGACAGGGTGACCAAACAAAAGTTCAAAAGGGCTGTAGCCAACCCCCTTTTGAGGCACCTCCCTGTACGCAAATAAAAGGCAGGGCAAGAGTATGTCCCATCTTCGCCTAAGCTTTTCTGGGAGTCCTTTAATCATGCCCTTCAAGGTTTTGTTGAATCTCTCAACTAAACCATTGCATTGTGGGTGATAGGATGTGGTGAACTTGTAAGTCACTCCACACTCCTTCCACATTGCTTTTAAGTATCCAGACATAAAGTTTGCACCCCTGTCTGATACAACCTCCTTCGGGAAGCCCACTCTTGAGAAAATTCCCAGGAGGGCCCTTGCCACCACAGGTGCTGTAGTGGTCCTAAGGGGAATAGCCTCTGGGTACCTGGTGGCATGATCCACTACCACCAGGATAAACCTGTGCCCAGATGCTGTTTGGGGATCCATGGGACCAACAATGTCAATCCCCATCCTTTCAAAGGGAACCCCCAGCACAGGTAGTGGTATCAGGGGGCCTTTGTAGTGCCACCTGCCTTGCCACTGGCCTGGCAGGTTACACAGGAGCGACAAAACTCCTTGGTGTCTTCAGACATGTGGGGCCAGTGAAAGTGAGGGACAATTCTGTCCCAAGTCTTGTTCTGGCCCAGGTGACCTGCTAAGGGAATATCATGGGCTAGGGTCAATAGGAAGCCCCTGAACTTCAAAGGTATAACCAACCTCCTGGTAGCACCAGGCTTGGGGTCTCTACACTCTGAGTACAAGAGTCCATCATCCCAATACACAGTATGGGGACCACTAGCTTTCCCAGCAGCCTCAGCAGCAGCTTGCTGTCTGAGGGGTTCAAGAGAGGGGCAACTCTGCTGCTCCTGGCTCAGATCTGCCCTGGAAGGTCCCCCTGTCCCCAAGAACTCAACCTGTTCAGGTTCAAGCTCCTCTGGGACAGTTCCTTCCTCAGGACTGAGATCATCCCCTCAAGGGACCGATCTTCCTTCTGAGCCAAGGGTGAAGGCACTGCCTTTACCCTACTACTCCTCTTCTTGGAGGGCACTTGGTCCATTATTCCAGAATCCAAGGCCTGTTCACTGCTAGACATTTTGGCTTGTGACCTGGTCACAGCAAACACATCTGCAGGGATCCCCAGCATTTCTGCATGGGTCCTGAGCTCCACTTCTCCCCAAGCTGAAGTTTCTAAGTCATTGCCAAGCAAGCATTCAACGGGTAGGTCTGCACTTACCACAACCTTCTTAAGGCCAGTTACCCCTCCCCAGGAGAAGTTAACAACTGCCAGAGTATGGTCTGTTCTGACGTTGCTAGCATTGGTCACTTGGTACATTTCACCAAGTATTATCTGCCCAGGATTCACAAGGTCTTGTGTCAACCATGGTGACACTTGCCACTGTGTCCCTAAATGCCAAAGCCTCTCTTCCATTGATTAAAGGCTGTTGTCTGTACTTGCCCAGATTACTGGGACTCACAGAGGAGGTCATATCCATGCCCCCATCACAGACTAGGACAGCCTGAGTGAGTTCTCTGACTAGGTCAGAGCTCATCTCTTTACCCAGGGTCAACCCTACTAAACCCTTGGCTTGTGTAGTCCCACCACCAACTGTAACTGCACTAGGGGGAGAAGGTGCCTTAGGGGCATTGGTGGGGGCTGGAGTAGAGTCTTTGGACTTGGTGCAATCACTGGTCCAGTGGGTCTTTTGCTTACAGACCTTGCACCATGGTTTTCTTTGGCCTTTCCCTTTGGTAGACTGTGAATCCCCACCTGAAGAACATTTTTGGGGGCCTTGTGAAGACTTTTGATCTTTACCCTTCTCCCCACCCTTATCAGAGGTTTTCGAATCTTGCTTCTTAGGGTCACCACCTTGGTTCTGTACCTTCTGCTTCACCCTGGTTCTGACCCATTTGTCTGCCTTCTTTCCCAATTCTTGGGGAGAGGTCAGATCAGAGTCTACCAGGTGCTGATGCAACAGCTGATTTTGACAGTTATTAAGAATCTGCTCCCTCATTATCAGATTGTACAATCCTGTGAAGTCACATACCTTACTGCCCAATAACCAACCTTCCAGAGCATTGGCAGAACAATCAACAAAGTCCACCCAGTCTTGAGTCTGTGCTTTTTGGGTATCCCTGAACTTTAACCTGTATTGTTCAGTGGTTAGGCCAAACCCATCAATTAGAGCACTCTTCAAGACTTTGTAATTATCAGCATCCTCCTCTCTAACAGTGAGGAGCTTGTCTCTACCTTTGTCTGCAAAGGAGAGCCACAAGATTGCTGCCCACTGCTCCTGAGGGACCCTCTGTACCTTACAGGCCTTCTCTAGAGCAGTTATCCATTTGTGGATATCAGCCCCACTCTGGTAGGGAGGGACAATCTTGCTCAGTTTTCTATGGTCATAAGACCTTTCCCTATCTTTGGGGAAACTGCTGCCACCATGGGACTCTAGTCCCAACTTTTGTCTCTCTCTATAGAGATCTAGGGACTCCCTGTCTATAGCCAATTGCTGTTTCCTGAGTTCAAGCTGAGCTTGCTCATATTGAATCAGTCTCTTTCTCCTCTCATGAGAGGATTCCCTCCTATGAGAGGAGACAGAGGTCCCTATTGAGGTGTCAGAGTGGTTAGACTCCTGATAAGGAGACCTAGACCTTCTGGGCACACTCAGAACTGTTCCTGGGGGGACAAAGGGGAGGTCAGTCTGATCCTCTCACTCCTCCTCCTTCACAGGAGGAATTGGACTTTCCAGGGCAAGGTCATTTTCACCTTCCTGGCCAGTTTCAGAGGGGGGGGCCTGGGTTTCTTCACCCCTGGCCCCTTCCTCATCTTCTGCCCCACCCTCTTTGCCTACCCCTTCAGACCCTAGGGGCCTGCTGAGATCATCAGCTAGTAACACCTCCCTGAGGTGTTGGGTGCTGGCACTTTTGCCTGTCTTCAACTTCCTAGTAGTGCATAATGCTCTCAATTCCAAGAATGGGAGTTTATCATACTTGGAGGGAAGAAGCCCACTGGCTTCTGGCAAGGACTCACTGGGTCCTGGCTTTGAAGACATTACTAGTGAGGTGTGGTGTATGCACTACCTACTCTAGTGTGGCCTACTAAACTCTCTTGAGTTGTAGAAAGGGTGTGCTGTCCCTTAACACACAACTCTAAGTTCAGTAGAACTTACTGTATTACTAAGCTTGATTTATATGTACCTTAGGTACCCTTAGTGGTTTTCAGTTGATCAATTCAATTGAGATTATCTGGTAAAACAATAGCAAGCTGGAATCCCACACGCTGCACACCAATGTGAGAAGTTGGCCTGGCATATGCTGTCCACTAATTATAGTGGGCACCTTGCACCAGTCCAAACAACCCCTTATTGGAGATAGGTTAAAGACAACCTTTATTGAAAGCTATCCTAGTGGTAGCTATGGAGAGCAGCCTTCAGGCTAAGTCTTGAAGGAATGTAAAGCAGCTTGTTTTACCAGTCTATAATCTCTTGAGTGACCAAATGAAAGAGGACCACACCAGGTATATATTCAAAATATATGTATTTATTACTAAACACACCCCTCTAGTCTCTTTATGAGGCTAGAGTTCGAAGTACATACGTTACGAGTTAGTTATCTACAGTAATAGCACAAATACACGTTTGAGCCCCAGGGGCGTACCAAACCATATACCAATAAAGTGGTATAAGAACCACGACTGAGCTAGACACAAGGCCTAGAGCCTGTAGAAGTGCTTGGACCACAAGGAACCACCCAAGGCAGTGACACAGGGGACCCACGGGGGACGCGTGCAGTGTATGAACACAACCGCGAACCACCGTTAACTTCTATGGGGAAAGTCGCGATTAGAATTTAAAAGAAAAGGGACACTTAGAGGAGGACTTGGAGCAAACCCTTTGAGAACTAGGCTGTTCTAGTGTCAATACCCACGGGAGCACCGGAGTACTCGAGTTACTTCACCCAGGGAAGCCGGGTGCATAGGTGTCTTTCGGGGTCGGGTTTCGTCGTCGCTTTCAATGGCGATCTGCTGCAAAGTGCTGCTGGCGACCAAGTCGAAAGTGTTCGGGTGGATCCAAAGGTGGATCGAAGATCTGAAGAACCTGAAAGCAGAGGGGACAGAGTCTGGGTCACTAGCCAGTGACCAGGAAGGCGATGAGCAGATGCCCACCGATGTCGAGTGCTTCAGGTAGGTTGACGGTCATCTTGACTCTTCAGCCATGAGGTCCAGGAGGCATTGACGACAACCAGGAGCTGGATTCGAGCTGTCCCACGACGTCTGTCGGCGACCAGATTGGACCCAACAAGCCTTGGCAATGGCAAGTCTCGTGGAAATAGAAGAAGGACGATGTTGCAGACCAGCAAGGTCTGGGAGACTCACCCAGCAAGGATAAGTCAGGGCACACCTTGAGCAACCAGGGAGCCCAAGCAGAAAAGGATTGGCCTTCGTGAGGGCCTACTAGCCAACGGACTAGTGACCGCGAAGGAGCCTCAAGACGGTGCACGTGGAGCTGGCTCACAGGACACTCGTGGAGTGGAGGCCAGAGATCTTCAGTGCAGTTGGTGCTGGAGGCTGGGGCTACTCGGAGCCCAAAGCATGACTTCGTGGGAGACCCAGAAGAGGATGCACTTGCAAATGCGTTCGGTGTCCAGGGGTCATGGTCCCACGTTACCCACGACAGCTACGGGCCTCAGCTTTGCTGGGGACTCAGGGCAGCCTCGGGGAAGTCTGGAAATCCACCTCTGGTGATGCAAAGACTTCGGCGTCCGACGGGAGCTTCAGCGATGCAGACCGGACAATTGCTTCTTTGGTGCCTGCCAAGCAGGGGAGTCACTCCTTGACCCCAAGGGAGATTCTTCAGTCCTCTAATCTTAAAGTAGAGCGACGAAGGTCCAGGATTCTGTGTCAGAGTTTCGTCCAGGTAAATCTAAAGTCCTAAGGACTGGGTTCCCCTACTTATACTAAGGTAGGAGGTTGGACATACTCTGTGGCCCCACCTATGGGAGGGCCAGGGCAGAGGGGTGGTTACACCCCTTTCCCTTTGTCCAGTTTCACGCCAGAGCAGGGGCTGGAAGCCCCTGAGCCGGTTTGAACTGGGGTATGCACAGGGACACCAAATGTGCCCCCAGTGCAGGACTTCAAAGCACCAGAGAGTGCTCCCGCCCAGCCCCAATACACACTATCCTGTCTGGGGAGGTGGTCACACCTCCCTGGGACAGGAAACCTATTGTCCAGGCCTCCCCTGCCGGAGTTTCGGTCAGCAGCAGGAGGCCAGACTCGTGTCTGTGGCAGCGGCATCCATTTTGTGATACCAGGGCTCTGGAAAGTCAGTACCGGGCATACCGGTGTGTACATGTCTTTCCCTCTAGAAGGGTGGAATGCTACCCCCGCCGCCAGAACTGGCGGGGGGGTAGTATTCCAAGATGTTTGACACCAAACACGACATGTTTCCGTGCAGCCATCCCAAAGTTAGCATTTAACGCGAGGTTATAATGCGCTTAAGAGTATATGGTCAGGCTGCACTACAAACAGCATCAGAGAAGGGTCTCCGAACACTGCAGAGGGGCCCTGCTCATGCAGGGGCACCCTCTCACATAGGAACCACGCACTCTGCCTTCAGGATTGATAAGGCCTGCCATAGGAGTGGCTTATAGGTTTATATGTGTGTATGTATATAGTGATATAGGTAGCCTATATCACAGTAAGGGGTGCATGCACCACCTTACCCAGGCTGCAGTAGCAGACCTGTGGTGTCAGTTTGGATGGCCTTCCAGGGGTGGCACAATACATGCTGCAGCCCCTGGTAGGCCTCTGAGGTACCTATGCCCTGGGTACATAGTATACCATTTACTAGGGACTTATAAGGGCACTCCAGATTCCAATCAGAGATGTGCCTAAGGCACATGGAAACCATTTTAGAGAGGAAGCAGCTAGGCTGGGGTTCTGATTAGTAGGGCCCCAGCCAGACTAAGGTCGAAAAACAGTGAAGCATTAGCAAAAAGTGGGGGTACCCATGTGAAGCAGATCCTACTCTCCTACAAGGGGTTCCAGAGGTTAGTAGAAGATCGTATCAACCTGAAAGGGTACTATTTGACATTTGAAGAAGAACAAAAACCATGCCAGAGTCTGTCTTTTATCCTAGGTTTGACGGAAGTCCGAAATTGTGTGGGGTCAGATGTCTACAAGAATATGAAACTAGAGTAAAGGAGAATAGACGTGATGCAGTGGATCAATTGTTGATTTCTTACATGAAACCTTTCAATGGGGTCACGTTGGCTACAATAGCAAGATGGGTGAAGCCAGTGAATAATGAGGCAGGGGCACATTCAGCTAGGGGTGCTATGGCTAGCAAAGCATATATTACTGGAGGAAGATTGGGGGAAACTTTGAAGGTAGCTGATTGGAGTAATGCAGAGGTGTTTGGAAAATTGTTTTTCAAACCAGTGGAAAATGTTTCAAACAAAGTGTTACAAGGCTTTGAACATTCATAATGCTAGCTTCCAGTCTAGCTATAAAATATTTGATTTTCTAGGTATCACTGCATAGAGAATCGTGATTTTAATAAAGACAAGGAGGCTCGCATTATCCCTCCCTCCCACGCAGAAGAGTGGGGAATGTGGGATTTAGAAAATACCTATTTAAAACCTATAGGATGTTTTAAAACTAGGAATAAATAATATAAAAAATGAGATGATTTGAAATTTGATTAAGTTGATGTATTAGTAAAGTTTATGAAGTAGATGTATTAGTAAAATTTGTTTAGTTTGTACATAAAATTAAAATCCGGATTTGGACAAAAGTATAAGAAGTTGAATAATTTTGGAAAGAAATGCAACAAAGGAGGAAGACGATGTCTGACAGGAGACTTATATTGGACTGAGGAGTTCTATTTTCAATTGTTTGTGTTTTAGTGTTCCACTAGACCCTAATAATTACAGACCAATCTCTCGCCTTCCCCTTCCAGCAAAATTAGTAGAAAAGGCCATAAATTCAAAGTTATCCGCTTTCATCTCAAACAACAATCTATTAGATTCATTCCAATATGGCTTCAGAAGTCAACATAGTACAGAATCCACCCTGATCACAGCGGCGGAGGAAATCAGATTAACAATGGATAAGGGAGGGAGGGCTGCTTTGATCTTATTAGACCTGTCCGCAGCCTTTGACACAGTTAACCACAATATCCTCATTGACCATCTTGCAGCCATAGGGATCGGAGGTAGGGCCCTAAACTTCCTGTCCTCTTTTCTCTCAGACAGAGAGCAGTTTGTAGAGATTAACGGGTTCAGGTCCAAAGCGTTTTCGCTCCCATGTGGAGTTCCACAGGGTTCGTCCCTGAGCCCTACGTTATTTAATATCTATGTGTTGCCGCTAGCCAGGCTTATGAACACATTCAGCTTCTCTGTGGTTTCTTATGCCGATGACACACAGATTGAGGTGTCACTGCTCAGCGATCTGAATACTACGGCTCTCAGATTTCGGGATTGCATTCGTGCAGTGGGGAATTGGATGTCAGGAAACTGTCTCAAGTTCAATACTGGGAAGACAGGGGTCCTTTTGTTCGGGAAAGACAGGTCTTTTTGGTCACCAAGGTGGTGGCCTGCAGAGATGGGAGAACCCCCTACACCGGTTGCAAAGGTAAAAAATCTAGGAGTCTTTTTTTACGACAAACTCTCTTTTGAAGGTCAAATCAATACCATAATCTCCTCCTGCTTCCTAACATTAAAGATCCTCCAGACAATCTTTCCTTTCATCCCCTTGGAGCTTCGGAAATCTGTCATCTCCGCCCTAATCCTAGCAAAACTTGACTATTGTAGTGTCTTGTTCTTGAACATTTGGATCAAAGGCCTAAATAAACTGCAGGTTTTGCAAAATGCAGCCGCTCGACTGCCCCTTGCAATTCTGAAATTTCAATCTGTTTCTCATCTCTTACCACATTTACACTGGCTCTCTATGAAAAATCGAATTCACTTTAAGTCCCTCTGCATTGCCTTTAAGGTACAGCAAGGCCAGGGCCCCGACTTCTTTAAGAATAAATTTCACAGATATGCTCCCCCAAGACAACTCAGATCTTCCTCGGCCTTCAATCTAGTCATCCCCAAAGTCAAAACAGCCAGCTGGGGTGGAAGGAGTATTATAGTTGGTACTGCTAGGATCTGGAATGCTCTTCCAATTTTTCTCAAAACTAAAACAGATCTTTTGTCATTTCGGAAATCTTTGAAAACCTGGCTGTTCAACAACTAAGGCTCTGTCTCTATCTCCACCTCTTAGTCCAGACTCCCGGGCGCCTCGACGGCTTCAGGTAGTAGTGCACGGTACAAATCTTCATTTCATTTTATTTAATTACTTGAGATTCTTTTAAGAGTTGCTGCTTAGAAGTGTTGATTAAAGGTTCATGCATAATGCTAGCTTCTTTGTCTTTAATAAAATCACAATTCTCTATGCAGTGCAACCTCTGAGAATCAACATTTTCCAACTTGCAACCTGAATGTGGTCACACAATTAATACACTCCTGTTTTGAATTTATTTTTTCTGTACAATGTATATGTCAAGCTATTAAAGCCATTTCATATGTTGCAAAAACAAGTTCTTGATCTATGATTGTTGCAATCAATTTAAGTAGCTTATGTAGGTTTAGCTCTCCCTAAATTACCGTAGAGTGAGTATGCTGGTCAGTTCAATTTCCCAACCTATCCCTTTCATTTTGTGTTTATCTGCCCGCCTCTAAATTCCTCTTAGCTCTCTCAAACCTACAGCAGATTTAGCTATTTTTCATTTTTTATTTCTGAAATGCGACCTCCTGCATGTCCTTTAAACTCCTTTTTCCTCCTGACTCCCTGTCACTGGAAAGTGCAGTGCACGCCGTTTTCCTCTCCATACAATTTCTGACCTTGACCAGTGATCCCCAATACAGTCCTACTTTACCCCATATGTTGAACACTATTCTCAACAACCTCCATTCTCATGCATTACTTCCTTTCATTTCGAACTTTCCAGCCCTTTTTCTTGCAGTATGCCTGCAAGTGGCTCCGCTTCTACATTACACGCCTTCATAAGAAACTGTGAAAAGATTCCAGTGTTTTAGGATGCATAGCAGCAGGTAGTCTCTATTGAGTTTTGTAATACTACATTTTGTAATCAGTTTCTTTTTTTTAAAACCTTACCATTTCTTGATCAAGTTAATTAACTCGAACTAAGCATCTTAAAAGTTCCACTGAATTCCTTTTAGTTTCTGTTCTTGGATTACAATTTCCTTCCTATTATGAACAAACTTGGTCTGAAATACTCAAGATTCGTAAATACCATAAAGAACAACATGATTTATTTTGTTTACGGGCTACAGAGTTCTATTATGATAAATATATATGATGAGGTGTTTAAAAATAGGTAATTGTCATTCTGGCATAACTTTTTTAATGTGTTACAGTGAACCTCTCAAGACTGTTGAAAAAACATCGTACACCAAAATGTTAGGCAAATTGAGATAGACTGGACTGGATTTTGTAATTCATGGGACTCAGTTATGCACTCTTAAAATGATTTACTGACATGGAGGTAATATTATCCCTTGGTTTCAGAGTTGGTGCTCGAAGGCAAGAATGCCTCAGAAATTTGTAAACAACCACATGCTCATAAACCATTCTCTAAACCCTTTTACATATATTCCTTTTAAGGATGTGAGTAAATACCTTTCAAGGATGGGAAGACAAATGGAACAACTCTGAAAACCGGGTGGGGTGGGAGCAGTAAAAGGGTTTTTTTTCCCGATGGAGAAATTTGTTTTCCTAATGGAGAAAATAAAGAAAGAAAAAAGGTAAAAAGTGTGTTTGTACAGGCCCTGTTTTTTTAATATGTGAATATTTACAGGTATATTTTCACACGTGAAAAGGTAATTCACAAAGCCAGTAACATTTCCACTGGGGCAGATTTCTAGGAGTAAGCTGGAATGATTTCGTGAATTCCAAACAGTTGGAAATCTAAACTCGAGCAAGGTCGGAAACCTGCAGTTGAAGATTTAAAAGTGGGACTCATTGCTTCTATCTTTCCACTTGCCATAGTTACTCCTTCACTAAACTGATAACTTTGATCAAGGTGTGAGCCTTGACAGTAGCTGATGCAAACAAGAGATTACAAGCAGATTTCCCAACATTGATTACATACCCCTGTTTACTAGTCTTCAGGAGCCAAGGATCTAATATTCATATATATTAAGGGCCTTGATTCACAAAGGTAAACTTACACTTTTCTGTAAGTTTACTATTTTTTGGTTATCACAAAATACGAGCTTAATTTTACCAATAGTAATTTTACAACTATGGAGACTCCAAATAGCCCTGTCCTGTACTATTAACACAATTGAACTCGTACTATGTGAATACCAAAATAATAGCAAACTTACACATAAGTGCAAGTTTTACTTCGTGAATCAGCCTCATATTGTGCTCTATTATGGGTGTGTTCTTTGCATTTTGCCAAATGTGCTTGCTTTTCAAATCTGAAATAAGTATGTACTCTTGCAAACATTTTGTTTTGCATGATAATCTGCCCAACATGCTCAGTTTCAATGAACAGAAGAGGGAGGAGGGTAAAAGTATGTAAAGTTGATATCACTCCAACAGTATATACAAAATGTAGCTGTCAAGGAGTATCCTAGAAAAAGCGATTACAACGAGGAACACTGACGCATCACCGGCATAGGTCAATTCTCCGTACTGATATCTAAATCACAAAACAGGAAAATAACGTACTTCCTAATTCTGCCTGTCAGCGAACGCACGTGCGATTTCACGTATCAAGGGTGGTGAATGCCATTTTTAAAAACAGAGCAGTCACAATGAAGAACATTTTGTAAAATGGCTGGCCTGGCTTAAATTGCAATATTTTAAACTATCAAGCCCAAAAGGAGAATTTTGATATGTGAGCACAGGGCTTCATTCTTTTATGCCAGGTGATGAGGTCTACTGAAGATACCACTTGCCATTTAAAATGACTGAAATCGGCATCGGGAGTAGGAGGCAGTGAAAAGCCATAATGAACTGTGCATATGTATACTTGCATCACATGTTGAAGAGCTGGAAACCCTACGTCAAAGAACACGGGACGCGATAGTAGGCCTTTCTGAATTCATTCAGGCAAACTTTCACCAGTTGCTTTAGATTCACATGCACACAGACTGTGCAGGTCAGATAATATACAACGGCAAGTCTAAGCTATTGCATACATTTTCCAAAGTACTTCTACATTGTATATTACAACCACCAGCTCATCCAGAACATCTGCTTATCTTTTGTGATTCCAAGGGTAGGATGTTACCTCTCAGTGGAAAATGTCTTAGCTCAATACAAGCCTACTACATCTCCCTGTGATGTACTAGAGCTGAACTGTTACAGACTGGTCTATAGGAAGACATTTAGCTGTGAGGTAAGTATTAATTGGAAATAAGAGTGTGAGGAGGCTACTGGGCACATTGATGCTACTATTAACTTCACACGTTGTCACACTGGTGACAGGGCTAATCTCGTTCAGCCACCAAAAGGCATCACAGAGCATACCTTTGTCATGCTCATTTTCTGTTTTAGGATTCTGAATCACAGATTTGGTGTACCCTTCAAGAGAAAACCTGCAGTGTTCAACATTGTTGTTTTGTCTTGCATCTTGTATGAGATTGTTATATGCATGGCCCTATGTATTCCTGAATCATATATGTAAATCCACAGTTTTGTATGTATGTATGTATACGGTATTTCTGTAGCATGAACCTAACCAAAAGGCAGTGGGGCACTGTACAGGGACACAGATAAGCTTAAAGTCAATGAGTGATAGGAGAGATAGCTGGGCTGTGGATGGTTAATGCACTGAGATGAAATCTTCTTTAAAGAGGTGAGTCTGTAACTCTTTCCTAAATTGGAGCAACGCTGGGGCGGTCTTGATGGATACAGCAATGTTGTTCCAGATTCTCAGTGGTAGATGGAAAAGAACTGATGCTTTTTTTTTTTATTTCTTAGTCTGCAGGCTGTTGGTGTCGTGACTATGTGTGTGCCAAGAAGCACCATAGATGGTGAGCCAGGTGCTGGTTGAGAAGCTTTATGAATGATGCTGCTGGTTTTGAAGATGGCGGAGGTTGGCAAGGGGAACAAATGGAGTTCCATCAGGATGGGGTACGTGATTGTATTTCTTCAGACCCTGGATAAGACGTGCTGCGACATGCAGGATGTCCTTAAGAGGTACCAAAGCGAAGTCTGGGTGGCCATGCAGCAAGGTTTTACCACCATTCGGAAGTGAAACTACAAAGACTTGAATAGATGCTGCTATCAGGAAGAAACTTTCTTAAGAAGAGAGAGATAATATTAGGCCGTCTTTGTGTTTTTTTGACAATGTGTTCCTTAAGAGTGAGGTTGTTGTCAAAGGTGAATCCAATTGACTGGCATTCTATAAAAGTTGGGGTTCAAAGCCATCAAGGTTCATGCCATTGAGCTATGTTTGTACTATTTCTTGCTATTTGTTCTTTCCAAATAATAGGAATTTTGTTTTGGTTGGGTTGAGTTTCAGGTAGGTGCAGGACATATATGTATGGATGATGTGCAGGCAGTGTTTAAAATGCTGGATGTCTGCAGCAGAGGAGATTTTCAGGAAGAGTTGTGTACCATTGACATATTTGTGAATCTCAATGCTGCTATATGTGCATAGGACCCCATCAGGCTCTGTGTAGAGGTTGAAGATAACAGGAGACAGAATGGAAATTTTGGGGGCTCTGCAGGTAATATGGTTCTTTTGGGACCTAAGGGAGTCCATGTGAATAAACAGTTGATTGGAAAGCTAGGAGGAGCACCAGTGAAAGATATTTCCAGTGAATCTTATTTGAGACTTCAGAGTGTGGATGATCTATGATGTGCTAGGTAGCAGTCTCCATGTTGCAGCATAATCTGAAACCACATTGGTAGTCATGCAGGAGATTATTAGTGTAATCTTGGAGTTGAACGTAGACTGCATTTTCAGTGATCCAGCCAATTAAGGGTAGGTGAGTAATGGGCTGGTGGTTGGCGCAGCCATCCTGGTCAGATGTAGGTAGACTGGAAGGAGCTGGCATGTCTTGATAGCTTCCAGAATGATGTCTTGAGCGAAGGAGGAATTGCTAATGGCAAGTAGGGGTGAGAGAGCGTCCCTGGAGAGAACTTTGATGAAGGCTAAGGGTAAGATATCATCTTTAAGGGAAGTGGCTTTGAGGCAGTTGAGTATGGCAGTGAAAACTATGAAAAATAAGGATTTGAAGGATGACCATTTTGGGTCTTGTCGATGTGTTATTGCATCATCTTTATTTTCACAATGAAGAAAAAGCTGATAGCATTGAACTTGTTCATGAAGTGTGGGATAGGTGGGTGAGGCAATGCTTGATTGATGATGTCAACGATCTGGTAAGTTGAATGTAGTGTTTTCAGTAAATATGGCACATGCATGATAATATAGAGACTGTATAATCTGCATTCTGTCCCCTTCCACATTAATATGCATGTTTCATACATTGTAATCTTGTCAACACTCTTCCTGGCTGATGCACAATTCATAGTTAGGCCATTGCTTCAGTCCACTTTGCAGTGAAGAATAAATGGTATTTAGGTAGAATATAAGAAACAAAAATATTGTGGGACAATATATTTTGTCAACAATATCTAGGCCAAACAAATGTGAAGATAAGTTTCTGCAGATAAGCAAGGTTTTACTATATATAACTTCAGATATATGTACCTTGACAACATACATATCTTTAAGGTATATAGATGTGGAGTTAAGATTAGTAAATCTATACTTACTTATTTGCACTTACCGTCTCGATATTTTGGTCCCCGATATTTTTGACACAGTATTCTGCCCACACAATATTTTTGTTTTCGATATTCGGTCAGTGATCCAGAATAAATAGCCAATAGTTAAAACAAGGGCATTAGCCCTATCTTTAGTAATAGCAGAAGGAGCAGATAGTAGGGCGTACCAGACCATCCAGCTTGCCTTCCACTTGTGTGCCTAAAGGGCTCGGCTGCATGTTAGATATTGCATCATGCAAATATTGTTCCTAAATGTTCTTTATAAAATATCATCCCATTGGGTGTAGATTTTCCATTATTTTTACAAATGGTGTGATAATTGCGTTGACAATATTTA
The DNA here is from genome assembly GCA_963921515.1 of Calotriton arnoldi. NCBI lineage: Eukaryota > Metazoa > Chordata > Amphibia > Caudata > Salamandridae > Calotriton > Calotriton arnoldi. The sequence continues at coordinate 1,518,580 of CAWUFW010002028.1, forward strand.
TGTCATACTATATTCTGAGAATATTTTGGTACCATACCTTTTTAGTCCATGACATTTTCAATGAGTTAGGCAGGGTTGATACTATAGGGGTGTGAAGGTGGAAGCAATGTGCTGAGAAATTTTGACTAGCTTAATCTTTGAATAAAGCAATCATTACCCTGCTGCACTTCTTGAGACTAGTGAACGATTTGTCTATGACTTTAGAAGATTTGGCTCAAACCACTGATTAATTGAACAAAGACTATTAACTGATTCTGGTTCTCCAGTTATCAAAAAACAGAGAGAAGTGCATTTGGGCAAAGAAACTTAAGCTACTTCACAAGGTGTAAATCAATTGTATATCATGTTGTATCCCGGTTCTCTTCCTTTTCTGCTGCATTTTTTTCAGTGTATCTCTCTTATCTATATTTCTGTCTTGTAGTCACTGTGGTTTTCTATGTTTAGTTTATTATATATGTATGTGTTTCATTTTGTTATATATGGTGAAGTCTTAAAGCGCAGAAATCATGAAGGTGCTAGAACACAATCACTGTTGGTAGCTTACAAAGAGAAAAAGGTAGTATTGTGGACCTACTGCAGAAAGTCTGGCATGATTTTTTTTAAATCGAAGTTGGCCTACTGTTTCCATCAATGTTTTGGGGACGGTCTTCCACAGTGTGCGTGGTTAGATCAAAAATGGTTTTGCCACCCATCCAAGTCCTCCCTAGGGATGGAACATGTATGTGTAGCCCAGAGGTAGTTAAAAATTGATATCCCTACGCATGATTACACCTTTTTGTGACAACTAGTGGGTCTGTTTACTTAAAAGCTTTATGAGCAATACACATTAGCTTACAGGCCGCTCACTACATTTTAGAATGATATTTCAGGCAAAGAGGACAGAACTAGGAAGAATTGCTCATGGTAAAGAGGTTATGTAAGTAGCAAGCCTATGTAGTTCAAGTAATTTTGGGTATTTTGCATTACTTTGTTGTTATGCGAAATTTCCAAAGTTACACCATTACACCACTTGGTAAAATTGAGCGCCAATAATGGTGAACATTTATTGCATGTTTAAATGCATTATCGTGGCAAAAACCGATTGGAGAATGCATTTTGCACTAAAATGTAGCATAAAATGGCAGATTTGCATTTTGCCTAAAAATGTGGAATTTCACATAATTTTGCCAAGGTCTTGTCTCATTATGCGAAAGCAAATTATGCGAATTTCACACACCCCTAATTTTGAAGTGCTTTTAACCACATTAAGTTATAAAATGTAAGGAAAAGATGCATACTATTTGTCTAATGTCAGTATGACATCCAGAATTAAGCAGTGGTCTGCACTCCAGATTGAGAGTCAAGAAACTGAAAAGATCTTCCTAAATTTTCACAGATAATACAATTTTGCTTTTATGAAGAGTGATATTTGTTGAACCAACCCTAGCTCAATATCAAAATAGATTCCAAATACTTTCCAATTTCAGGAGGTTAATGGTGATAGCTGTAGACTGGTCTTGTAGCTACAGGTTTTTATTAGAGATCTTCAATCTGTGTCTATTTAAGTTTAACTGGGATTTAAATGTATCATGTTAGGACACCATCATTTGTCAATCAATTACCAATACAGTATTCATGGAACATTTACAGCTGTCATATTTTAGTACCATTTGGACATCACCTGCATTTCTGGAAACAAAAAACAAATGACTGCTAAAGCCATGCCAATGATCATGGTTAAAGATAAAATACAGATATAAATAAACTATAGAGTTTTGGAGTCACCGTTAGGTCAACTGTGTTACTGGTGAGATCACATAGATGCTGTCACTCACAGGGCAATAGAGCCAATGCAGTTGAGCCAATGGCTGAAGCACTCCATTTGCATCCATGACAACATTCTGCATGGGGTAAAGGGTCAGCCACCTTAGACACTGATTGCATTGCCTTTTGATTGATGGGAGTTTTCTAATCACTTGCTCAACAACCTGAAAATGAGTGCACTTCAGTTCAGTGCCAGGTCTGGCAGATCAGTACTTCAGTTTGTCATTTTTCTCTCTCATTTCTTTCCTTCTCATCTTTTTATTTTCATTATTTTTAGAGTATACTATAACTCCCCAGACAGGGTTAACAGGCTGCGTGCTTGCCCTTCATTAAATCTGCAATGTTCTGTGTCCTGCAAGGCCAGAGCCTCTAGAACAGGCCATTGTCTTGGAATGGTTTTGTCCATAATTTTACTGTTTTCCAGTCCAAGATGGTGAACACATTGTTCTAAACGTGGAGGCCATGCTGAAACTTCAAAACCATGGAACATTCGGTACAATACCATTGCAAGATGGCAATCTGCTACTATGTTTAATTTTGCTAATTATTACATGTTTTCTTTTTCTATGTTTTCTTCTTATTTATCTGATTCCCTCAATGTACAGATATCTAAAATGGAGAGAGGTGCGTCTAGGAATTAAGACCCCCAAGCTACTGCCCGAATGTTTGATCAATTAACAGATTATTTTTCACGAAAATTTAAAACACCTGACTGCAGGGACTAACTTCCAGAGATGTAGTATGAAATCACTTGTCAAGAGTATGCCATTGATAGACATAAATATTGGACTAATAGAAATAGATTCATATTTTAATGGAGTGTTTTATGCTGTGTTTGTCTGCCTTCTGTTGCTTAATTATTTTATTCAGTGTTTTTGGGTGGGCATATTGATACCTGAATAATAGTATTCCACACCAAAATAAACTAGAAAATACAAACTCGAATCAATTTGAATTTAATGATGCTTATAAAAGACTGTGATTGTTGTGAAAATGTACTTTGCCTAAAAGGAACATGTCGCTTATAGCACGTACAGACCATTTTAACAGCTCAAGAAAACTTTCTCATGAAGCGTTTGGGTATTTCCTAAGTGAGCCATCACACCTCTAACAACTTTATCTAAACATCAACACATTTCTGAAGGAGAATATTTTGAAAAATAAATTTATGGATGTACTCGAATACATTTGAAAGTAGCCACGCGTAGTTTGCAGCAGGGCAAGTTGTGGCTATGATAACATTTCATGATGCAGACTTTCGGCGAGAACAAGAATTCAATTCAGCAGAGGTTTGCATGGATCCTGTGTATTTACTGACACAGAACTATACTCGAGTTCACGCTAATGCCACTAATACAATAGAGATATTCTACAAAGTACTGTCATTAAGCATTAATCCCTACAGCACTGGTAACTAATTGCTAGGAAAGTGGAGTAAAATGACTTGAATCAAAGATGAAGCTAAGGGCAATTATCCTTTGCTATTAACCATTAGTAAGATCGCCAGGGCGTGTATGATGTGGGCTCTAACTCTTCAATTTGTCTTCTACCATCTTAACAGTGGCAGCAGTGGCACCGACTTCCTTCTTTGCTGTGGGAGTATTCAGATGCTCGTTTCACTGATCAAGGTGAGTGAGGGTGAAATTGACTCGCCCCTGTCTCTGTTGGCCTGTGCCCCTTTGCCACTCTCCTGTATTTAGTAATCCAGACAAAATATCACCTTTTATAAAGTGGCATCTACCACCACAGTGTATGCATTTGATTGTGTGTGATTTACAGGACTACAACAAATTGTTAGAGCTCATTTTCAGAGATTTACTGCCAGACAGCTGCAGGGTAATTATCGTTGAACTTCGCTAACAAATGATGAAATGGCAAACAAATTTTAGGGGCAATAAAAAGAAACAGAAGTAAAGAAGGATGGGGAGGGAGGGAGCGAAGGGAGAAAGGAGGGAAGGGGGAGGGATGAAGGGTGTGGGAGGGCAGGAAACATTTGAAAGGAGAACTTTTGTTTACAGAGAAACGGAATGCTACATAAAGGACATTATTTTATGGATGGTTTATAAATCACAAAGTATGTCATTTATATAGCCTCATGCCACTGACAGAAACCTTAGTTAGATGAGGGTTTTCTGCCGGTTGTTGGTTTTCTACTGGTTGTAGGTTTTCCTATGGGTGGTCCAGTAAAAGGTCATGTCTGGGACATCGCTCATCTGCTCTGCACTAGATGTGTCCTCAGTAGTTAAGTATTGATCATGTCCAGGGTTACAGACAATTTTGGTAGTGGTGTCTGGCTTAGGTAGAAGAATGTTGCCTGCTGGGAGTTGGTTTCTCTATGGAGAACGGCCTATATTGTTGTACGGTCATGAGATTATCCGCAGCACACTTGTAAAAGTAGTATCAGTGTAGTGTGTCCACTGCAATCAGTTGTTTTTTATGGTGGTGCCTGGCGACCGCAGCAAAGTATGTCAGGGCTACTTTTCCCACGTCTAAGTCTCTTTACTTGTGCCTCAGTCCATGACTGAGATGACATAGTCAGTATCTGCTTATCGCAGTCTCTTTCATTGCTTTTATTGACGTCCTGCACTTTCCTATGCCCCACTGCCCCAGTATCAGTGGCAATGTCTGTGTTTGGGTCTCCAGCTCCTGAAATTGTGTCAATTAAAGCCCTACATTCTGTCTCAGTATTTCCCTTCTTCTTCTTTTTGGTGTCTATTTTTCACCCACACAAGATTTTTATGTGCTTCCCTGCCCATTGTCTGTTTCTACTGCCCCAGTTAGTGTCAGCAAATCTCAACCACCAGTTCTAATAATGGATATCAGGAAACGCATCAGAAGGTAGTAAAACTCCGATAAAATGTAATGAGAAAAGAATAGCAGAAAGAGGAGAATTGTAGCAGGATACATAGGTCTTGAAGCATGAGGAAGGTATAGTTTAGTTTATTGTCTTTCACTGAACATCTAAATACAATTACTGGGAAGTCTTTCAGCAGCACTTTTAAAAATTATCTCACATAATGAATAGCAATTTGTCAGCTGCTGGGTCTACTTGAAACAGTTTCTTGACATGCAGTGGACCATTCGCATGTTGGTAAGTTCATGTCTTCCCCTCCTCTTAAACACATACACATCAGACGAGAAAACTACTGTTCCCACTGCCTACCACTGCCTTACAGTCATAGAAACAAATGGAGAATGGTAGTGCTGAGCACCCATAGCATACACTCTCATACCATCAATGACTGCAGGGGGCATAAGCAGACTGGGAGTTTAAACAGCAGGAACACTGACATTTTCCTCAAGCGATGTCCTGCTTCCCTCACAGTACAACCGCCTCCTCCCTTACTGACCCCCTTTGAAGCGTGAATAGTGAGAAAATGAGAGAGAACAAAGTCCTGGTTCACAGCACTTTACACTGTGCTCTCTTTGTCCTGGGCTTTGACTTACGAATGACTGAGGATTGCTTTATTTTAACAGATTCCTCTAAAAAATGGCCTTTTCATTCAGCCAATAACATAAAAAAAAGTGGGCAGCGTGCATGCAGTATACTCTTGTTTCCATCTGCCACTCAAGACAATAAACTGAAGAAAAAAGAATTAAGTTTTTTTATTTCTTATTTTTGGCCTGCCTTCAGTTAGCTGCCTATGTGAAAGGCTGGAACACTTCATAATAATCCAGTAGCTGCTTTTAAGTTGGAATTGAATTTGTCCCGCAAAATATCAGAGGCTCATACCATCAAAAAATAAAGGATTCCAAAATCGAAATCCCCACTGGCTTTGGAAGAGACGGGAAGAGGATTTTGAAACTTGGAATAATGAAGTGGTGGGAAGTGAAATTCAGAAACAAGGAAGAAAACTGTAAACAGAGTTAAGGAGGGACTATGTATTCATATGAAAGAAGCAGCTATAAAGACCAATATGTGGTCATTCGTTTGATGTTAATTGATCATTGTTGTCAACCATTAATACCTCAGTCTTTGAGTAGTAACACTAGCCTGCCTTGAACTTGAGCTCGTTTGCAAATGAAAGTTTGCAGACCATATTACTGAGAAGTCGCATGTCTTGTAGACACTGTGGGTTAATAGGGACGCATAGTACATTAGTTTACCTATGTTTGCCTTTGGAAATCACTGCTATACCTCAAAGAGTAAAATAAGTGATACAATGGTTAGAGCGGCAGACCCTGATGCAGAATCTGGCCCGGGACCAGGGTTCAATTCCCGCCTCGGCGGGTCTTGGGCTCAATTTCCTCGGACCTGATAATTCTCGCCTCGGTGCCTATTCTAATCATGGGTCCCACTCTGCAACTCTGGGCAATAGCTTGCTTAATCTCCACAACGGCCCCAACAGCGCTGGGATGCCTGGCTTCACCTTGGGGGTGCCCAGGAGTGGACATTTCACAGGGAAAAGCCAGGAAGGGTTCCACAGCGGTATGCGTACAGCGCCAGGACACCCCTTTGGGGGTATAAGTGCGCTTTACAAGTACAAATTTCATTTCATCAAGTGTACTGCATGTAAAAACAGAAAATTAGAATCCAATAGATTTTGTTTTGACATAAGAGATTTAGCCAACCTGCATCAAAGCCACAATTGTTCAAGAAACTCACATTGCCCTCATCTAGGCTGGTAGATAATTAATCTGTATTAATTTAGTATTCCTAGAAATAGTTAACCCCAAGCCATTTCAGTAGTATTTCAAGTCCAGAAACAAACCTGGTCGTTCAGATTTATGGTCCTGCTACATCTATGATTCCAAAATGGCACTCGAAAAAAGGCTTGCCATATCTATAAAGCAATAAATGAAGGAAATATGTTGTTTTTTTCACTTCTTCACAACGGTTAACATGACCATCCGCTCTGCTGTATATTAGCTGAGTGGATGCACGGGTCTAGTTCATGTTCATTGACAATAGTAAGGTTTCAATACATCTGGATGGCTTTTCATTGAAAGGCTTGGCATCCCATCCCATTGTTTTTACTCTTTTCCAGCCATTTTATAATGCAAATTATGAAATGTTTCATAATTGGTTGGGTGACATCGCACTGTGTCACTGCACAATTATTACGGGAAAGTACAAAAAAATATTTAAACTCGTTAATGAAATTTTCCATTTGACCACATTCATGTAATGGTTATTACTTGCATGAACACCATAGTGGCATCCATTAACTCATTACCGTAGTGGTAAAATATATGAGAAGTGGAACAATCCAAAACGTGATTTACACGTTATTCACATGCACCTGCTCGTCCCTCGTAGAGCAGAAAAATAAACAACAACAACTCATGTGCATGAATACTACATTACATGGTGTAGAGCGACTAGATAAAGGAATTTTATGACAATTAGTAAAGACATGTATGAACTTCTGATTGAGATAAACTGCCCCTCAATGCTAAGAAGCAGTATTGGAGGCACTTAATATAATGACATAAAAGCGAATGTGAATGGATACTTATTGATGGCAGAAAACTGAACTAATCAAAGGGCGATATTATCAAGATCTCAACTACACACCATTGTGGTTACTTCTGTAGGAGAACCTTCCAGACTGAGGAAAAAGGGAATGCCAAAAATTATAGAAGCTGATAATGGGGACATTTCTCCACATACTGAAGGTTTGAGTGCCACATATTAAATGCCCAATCTTATATGGATACTTTTCTAAATTAAGAACAGACAAACAGAACAAACTCATAATAGAGACAAGCATTGAAAATGCAACAGGTCTCACATTTTTTTGAGTTAGAGCTATTTGCATTGAAAATGGCTATGCCATTTATTATGTGTTATGGAGTGTATGTATGTGGTGTGTAGTGGAATTATGTGGGTTGGATTGGATTAGTTAGTTGTGGAATTGTGTGGTGTGGAGTAGATTTGTGTAGTGTAATTATGTGGCATGGTGTGCTGTAGAATAATGTGGATAGTAATTATGTGGTATTGAATGCAGTGGAATTATGTGGCATGGGATTGTGTGTTATGGAGTGTAAATATGCAGAATGGTATTTTGTTTTGTGGAGTGGTATGAAGTGGAGGTTAATTATGTGGTGTGCTGTTGAATTTTGTGGCATGATGTGGAAATCTGTGGTGTGGTGTGGATTGGATGTATGTGGTGTGTTGTGTAATTCTGTTGGGTTGAATTATGTGGTTTGGTGTCAAATTATGTGGTGTGGATTGGAAATGTGTGGAGTTGAATTGTGTGGTGTGGAACTGTGTGGATAGCTTTGCTTTTTTGGTGATGAAAAAAACAAATAGGTATGAGCTAAGCTCCAGATCTGTATCTTTGGGTGTTAAAAAAAAGACACAGTAATTTGATTCCTTTAGCTGTGCTAACCTTAACTTTGATGCAGTTTTTGCTTCATGTTCCTGCTTTCATCTGAAGAAGATTTGCTATGTGGCAATAGAAAATTGCAACCATTACAAAAGGTCTCTCATTCTTTTATCCTGTTTATCGGCATCTTTATTTCTACTTGCTGACCACTAGATCTATACAAATAATCACTAATGGCAAAAAGGTGTAACAAACAGAGCCCTACTTTGAAAACAAGGGCATTAACAATATCAGCTAGATATACTGCTAAGGACCATGTAGCTACGTCAATAAGTGTTTACCTTAACGCAGTTCTTTTTTTTTAAAGATACTGTTAGTGGGTAACCAACGGAAAATAACTAATTAGCATCTGAGAAATAAAAATCAGTTACCATGCCGTGAAGCTTGCATATCCTACCTATTACAAAACAATGCTACAGACCAATTGCCCTAGTCTGTTCCTGTATATTGTATGCAACAGTTTTCCATTAAATTCAAGGCCCCATTAAGACTAACTTAAAAATGAGAAACACAGCACAAATGCATAACGTGCAAGGGTACAGTGAGTTATTTGTCGGCACAAATGGGACAGTATATAATCGTTTTCCCTCCCAACTCCAATCCCACAGGATGCACAGCAGAGTCTTTCTCACCTCCATAGTAACTATAGGGGCTGCGATCTGCTCTGCAGTCAGATTCCTGAACTCAGTGGCTAAAACATCCTTCCCGGAACATCAACATCCACAAATAGCAGATAGCTCAGCAAGGAAGCATAAATTAGGCAAGAGGCGTAAAGCAACATGTTGGTCAACCATGTAAAAAAAAACCCTAACGGGAGTCAAGACAGTGAGAAGCACACATAAGGTTCCGCTCTGAAACTGAAAGTGTCTCACGCCCATCAAAGAAACAGAAGAGCATGTTAATATGGTGGCCATATTACAATACAGCATCTCTGCCCAACCCACAATGTATTTCAATGCGAAAGTGCATGCTGATGCAAAATTTCTCCTCTCTAAAACAATGTCACAATTTTCAAAAGAATATTTTCACTGTTGGTAATTGAAACATATTTTTCATAAAATTATGCAGTGGCACTTTTCAAAGTAAGCAGATTTTAGAAACGATATAGCTCATGTATACATATTAATTCATAGATTTTTTGTTGCTGGAAAAATGTCATAGACATGAAGCCCCTGCCAGAACTTCCTTGCGAGCAAAGGGCACTGCTAACAAAATTCCAACATTCCTGACACACATACAAGAGTCTGAAAGAAGGTTTAAACTAGGCTGAAAGCACTGAACTGGGTTCCTGCTTGTGCCGTGTAGGCACAAAGTCATGCTCACTTTGTCCTAAGTGGGGAAAACGATAAATGGCACGTCAGAGGATCTTAACAGTAAAAATAGCAGCCCCCAAGCCCATGGCATTAGGCAGCGCTGCACAGAGAAATTGAGAGAAACCAAATGGCTATTTTCCACAAGCTGTGATAAAAAAAATAGTAGCCCAAGGAAGAGCCTGGGAGGGATGCCATGTAAAAAAAAATAAAGTACCTAAGCAGAAAGTAAAACATGGAAGCAGACAAGTCCTTCGGCAATACTCCAGAGCCCACAAAGTACATACAACAGATATTCCAGACAGCACAAACGTTGTCCAGGCTCGACCTAAAAATAGCTAAATCATCTGCTTCATTGGCAACTATGCACAGTTCAAACATGCAAATATTAACAGTGGTACATACTGAAAGGAATTGCATATTTCAGAGACAAAATTCTGGTCAAACCTTTTCATGTAGTCATGTTTCCAAAAGAGGAACAAGAACACAGGACTTGCAGTACATGGTTTTCACGTATGACTCTTCAACTATTAGAGAGTGAAATGCACAGGAGTCCAAACTAATTCATTCTTCACAAACCAGTAAAATGACAAAATGTAAAATGCAAGCAATGTAAACAGAAAAGACTCCAAGTGCAAAATGAAAATGTGCCAGAAAAAATAAACATCTGATGAAAATAGAGTGTGCAAAATGTATAAAAATATACAAAGCCTTGAAAATTTGAACCAATTATAAATCTGACATGAATCAGGATAGTGCAAAAAAGAGGAAATCAAAGTTCCAACCCAATGCTTCACTGCCAGATACTGACTCCTCAATGATCCTCCTCCGACTGCCAACCATGACCTGCTTTGGGAAGCACTGAAACTCCAAATGTATTCTCCTTTATACAATAACATCCAAAATGGCCACCAACTCTGAAATCCTGCTTCCTGTGAGATTCAAGTTAGCTTCATTTTGTTGTGGTGGTCACCGCTGCTTATGCCACCTTTCCTCTGATCCTGATCTTTATCATATCTAGTACTCCGATCGCGGTGAGCATTCAGCAAACACCATTCAAGCTTGTTATTTCTTGTAAGTCTAAATTCCCTGACACCTCAATGATGTGTGATCATGACACCTTTAATGCACATTATTCCTTGTAAAATGTCACCTTTCTATCTCCTTTTCCTTGGGCAGTCAAAAAGGGTGCTTAACAGACCTTCTCAGCGTCCAGTCTTAGATGCAAAGGTAAAACATTTTAATTTCTGACTCAGCCAATGACCCAGTCTCCAGTTAGAAAATAATTAAAGATGATTTAATTGAAATGCTTGCATCTATAAGTATATTTAGTTATTACTTTATGTTTAGAATTGGAATAGTCAGATCAGCTTAATATATTTCAAAATGATATGGACAAGTTATTTGGTATTGCAGTTTATGCATTAATTTCAATTTTATTATTTCATATTGTTATTTCATTAACTACTGCCTATTGGGGGTCCATTAAATTGGTTGTACATTCAATATGTTCTACTTTTGGTCATGGTAAACTTGACTGCCCTTCAAGCATGACCCCCGGTCAAAACATGTTAACACATAGACCTACAAAGAACAGTTAAACAATTTAACTCCAGACCTTAAATTTGCCATCACCATCAGTAGATACAGAATACATTTCCAAGAACATTGCATCACACATGACATCTGGTTCAACCCTGCATACCTGTATGCCTACTCAACAAACCACAACACTTTGCGGCTTTGCATTGCCTCACACCTGTGCAGCACTAGAGGCAAACTGCCACATATTGCAATGTCTAAATGTGTGCAGCAGGGGCTTGCCCACTAGTGTCTTGTTGATTGCCCAGGTGGGATATGCACAAAGTGTTTGTTACAGAGTAATGACTCTACATAGGAGGACTTGGTTCACCTAAGGAGGCTGGTGTGTGTAAAGGGTAATTTGTGGTTTAGATGATTCTCTAACATACTTACTTTCATATCTGAAAAGCTGTACTGGTTTACAGTGAAATCTCACCAGCAGTAGATTTGATGAAGTCACGAGTGATGTCATTTGAGATGTCATCAATGATGTCATTTAACATGTAGCAAATTATGTAATATGTGAGGTCATAAACAGTCCATGGTGGAGGTGAAATTTATAGTAAGCTCAGTAAAATATAACTAGTGAATTTCAATGGTTTTTCAAGTTTAAAATGTGAGGTTAAGAGTAAGACTGACATTTTCACCTAACTATGACACCACTTTAACCTTTGTTTATTTCAGGACATTCCTAGCATTTTTTGTAACATTAAGCTAGATATTATTACAATACCTAACTATAAAGTCTCTTTAACCTTTGGGTTTTTTTCAATTAATTTCTGAGTTTTTTTATGTAAAGTAACATTTTATTAATATACCTAACTATAGATTCACTTTAACCTTTGTACTTTAAGTGAATTTCTGAGGGTTTGATCATATTCACTCAACTCCCTTACTGAGCATACCTTTTGATCATGTGCCCAAACCCCAGCAGATGGCTAACTCCTGGTACATATAGCGGCAGACGTTTGACAGATCACCACAAAATGCTCCAGAGAAGGATCTGAGTTGGCTGAACCTTTTTTTGTGGAAAGATTTGTGAAGATTCATCAAATGGCCCCAAAGTTATTAGCAAACCAAAAAATCTATCTCCTCTGGTAACGCTGTCCTAACTAATCAGTCCCTATAGATATATACTCTAGGTAAGTAGATGTGGGGTTAAGAATATAGAATTACTAACTCTATACATACCAGATCAATATTTTGGTTATTAACATTTTTGCTACAACATTTGTGTAGAATAATATTTCAGTTGATATTGTGACATACAACCATTATTATGGAGTAGAAGAATGTCGACAGTCAGTCATTATCCTAAGGTTTCAGGTATTTAAAAGCCATTCAACAGGTAGTATTTGATTCTTAACTCAAGCTCTGTCTGCGATTCATCAACTCAATAAAGATTCCAAGGATGAATCTTGGGATTCAAATTGACCCAGAATGCACTTATCTTTGTGAATTATGGTAATAAAATTGACTACCATGTGTACCACTCGTGAACCACCAAAAATATGTTGGAAACTTAGAAGTCTCCGCCAAGGCCTCAATTAACATCAGCAGGAGAAAAGAAGTTTTTGTTCTTATCATAAGTGAAATAGTCATGTCAATGGCATGTTAGGCAGTCAGCTAAAAGACTGTTTGCATTATAGATAAAAGGTAAAAGCAGCTAAAACAAGGCAAGATGAGAAAAACAAAATCAATACCCCGTCATCATATTATATCAGCAAAAGCTGAGAAAGACCAACTCAACTGGGGCTGGCATGAAAGAAATGCATGAAGCTGTGAAAAAGAAATAACAAGGGGACTCTCTTCCTGCAGCTGCTTTCATTTTTACATCTGGTGCTCACAGTGAGTAGTTTCTATGGCAGGTGTGTGTATTACAAGTCACCATTCAATTATGGGCTGTGGAAATAGAAAGGTGACTTGCGAAATAGAGATTGGATGTGAATAGGTGAGGCTATGTGGTCACCACAATCAGAGTAGTTTTGCACAGGGACATAAAACAGGTATATGAACATTGAGGTATCCATGCCCATTTAGCACCAGCATAGAAACCTTTTTTTCCATAACATAATATCGGCAAGGGTATTTTGATCAGGGAAGTTTAATCAGAGAAGCATCAGCATCATTGACAGCTTCATTTGTTCACAACAGCAAATACAAGCCTTGTGACTTTGTATTAAATGAATTACATGGGCTAATTTTGCATCGTGTAACACTCCCTTCAACAGAGGCAGTGAACCCTTCATCTACAGTTTAGTATACCCTCAGCTATAGTTACCCCCCTCATGGACTATTACATCCACAGCTCCCAATCACCCCAATAGGAATATTTACCCTAACAAAAAAATATGCACAAACACAATCATCCATCAGACAAGCCATCGCCGGCATTCAAATATAGCCCAGTCAGACACAGCAGGAGTGTAATGGACACCCCAGCAGCCCATGCGGTGCAGTGGGTACCCCACTCTTGGGCCCCCTCAACATATCTGTGCAGTGTGTCTAAAGCAGCTGCAGTGTGCAGCATACTCTGAGCTGACACCGTGCATACCAAAGCATTGTCAATGGGCCTGCGATTTGTGTTTTCATACTGGAGTAACATGAATGTTCAGCAAAACTGCAATTTTAGTTTCCAAACTACAAACCTCTGTCATGCATAACAAGGGAGTCCATGATACCAAAGCATTTTCAATGGGCCTGCGAGGAAGGGGACCAAGCACATGATTTTATTGGGCAGATGATGATGTCAGACAACTGTGAGGGAATTATTGCTGAAAGGGCAATCTGAAAGGCTTTACTGAATTGCAAAATGGGTTTAGTGCCTTTCAAAAAGTCAATTTGTGGTTGCAAACCCTATGACTTTGTGAATCGCAGGGACTGGGAATCCAACATTTTTAGTTTTTTAGGTTCTTTGTTGGGTAAAGAATTAATTTATATTCAAGTTTTATGTTGGGGTTGTGTTTTATATTGGACTTTTTCTTAATCGTTTTTCAGTAAAATATTTACTTTTTTGTTTTGTGTGTCTGAAAACAAAATACAAATATAATAAACAGAAGTTAGGTCTGCTGGTGTCACTATGGGCAATCCCATATCTAGACTACAATTCATCCCACTTATATAAACATTTACTGGATTTATTGGAGTGGGGAGACATGTGATGGGGGCCCCATCAGCAAATCTTGCCTCCCCCGCCCCAAAGTTTCGTTATGCTACTGAAATACAGTCCAGCCAAAAGGGACAGTCAAGACTGCAGGCAATTTTATGGAGTTAACAACATCCCTTGATGCACAAAACCTCCAATGTTTAAACAAAAGCAGGAGAGAATTGTGAAAATCTGCCCATGCATCTTATTACACGGAGAAGATTACTATATCCCAACACTGCCAAAAGACTCTGTTTAAAGTTGTGAACAAACTTTCGGCAGCTAGCATCATTCTACCGCCCCCTTCCCTTTCTCAACAGCAATGTGATGAGCTAGCCACATTTTTTTAAAGTAAAGTAGAGTCAATTCACCTTCAACTAGAAGCTGACGCTACTAATCTAGTGAATCTGGCATCTTTTGCCATCCAAGCGGATGAACACCTGGACTTAAACCCCTCTTATTGTAAGTCAGGTGAACTTCTGAAAATTAGGGTTTGGTCCTCTTTGGACCTGGCGTCATTGCATACTACAATGGCTGATAAAAAAAACCTTTTCTGATTAAATGAAATAAAAAAGAAGAACGAAACGATAAGATCTTGTATTAGCAGTGATTTGCTTTTACTGCCACTAGTTCTGTACAATTACGGATTTATATACTCTTTTTGTTGATGGATTGTGGTGCTGAACCATATTTGTGGTTGTTTGTGTTGTATCCCCTTTAGTGGGGAGGCGCTCCTGGACAGGGGGCCCTTTTGGTTTATTAGCACGCATTCTTGTCTATCATTGATATTGTATAGGTGATTTACGGTACAGGTGCTGCATTTCATGTATGGTCCACTGTCCATTGCTTTAGATTTGCATACTACAATGGGATCTATCAAGTCTGGCTCTCTGTTAGATTCTCTTCCTCCTTCAAAACTTAGACTCTTAGATGATGCTGTCCTCACTGTGAATCTTGATCTCCTCAACTCATCCTTGAGTACAGAGTACATACCTCAGAACTGGAAACACACCTTTGTCCTCCGTTTGCTAAAGAAGGGTGACCTTGACCCTCTCTGTTGGTCACATTTTCGTCCAATCTCCCTTCTTGCTGTCTTCTCTAAGATCCTGGAAAGGCATGTGAATACCCAAATTTCCTCCTTCGCCGCAACTTGCAACTTGCTCCACCCATCTCAGTCTGGCTTTAGGGCAGGTTATAGTACCAAATCCGCTTTACTTGGGGTCACAGAACACCTTAGGCAACAACTCGACTCTGGCGGTACGGCTGCCCTCATCCTACTTGACATAAGTGCGGCTTTTGATACAGTATCACCCTCCATCCTGTTAGACAGACTGGAGGCTTCAGGCATTGAGGGCCTGGCATTGAGGTGGCTGGCCTCCTTCTTAAAAGATTGTACTTTTCAGGTCTCATCAGCCAACATTACATCTAAGACCCTAGCACTGCCCTCTGGTGTTCCTCCGGGATCCATTCTGAGCCCTATGCTCTTCAACATTTACGTTCGCCCCTTTGGCGGACGAGATTGAGAAGTCTGGACTCACCCTCTTTTCTTACGCTGATGATACTCAGATTATTTTTCATTATCAGTTGCTCAAAGTCAAGGTCTCTCGCTACTCAGGCTAGGTCTGTCAAATGTCTTCCTTTGGATGAACAGAAATGCACTAAAACTTAATGGCAATAAAACGGAGGTCTTAGTTCTGGGAAACAACCCCAAACTCTGGGGAGTCAATCATTGGCCTGATTCTCTGGGGCCATTACCTACTCCGGTAAATAAGGTTAAGAATCTCAGCTTCATCATCAATAACAACCTTTCCCTCAAGTCGCAGGTGTCCAAGGTCACAGCTTACTGTTTCTCTGTTCTCAAATGGCTCAAGAAGATCCTTTGGCTAATTCCTTCGGCTGCCCAAAGAGCAGTGATGCAGGCCCTGGTAACATCCAGATTAGACTATGGGAATGTACTTTATCTGGGCGCTGACAAATCCTCGATCCGCCGCTTGCAGATCATTCAGAACACGGCTGCATGCCTTCTCTTTCGGCTGCCCAGATATGCTTCGGTCTCACCTCTCTCCACAAACTACACTGGCTTAGGGTCAATAAGTGTATCAAATTTAAGGCCTTATACTATATGTTCCGGGCCAGACATGGCTTGGCCCCTTCATACATCCAAGGATTGGTGCAACCTTATGTGCCCACCCGACAGTTGAGATCATCCAACCTCTCACTGTTCAGAACGCCCAGGTTTCATCTTGCCCGCATGAAGAGTTGTTCACTTTCTTACCTGGGCCAAACACTCTGGAACTCTCTTCCAGTAGCTCTCAGGAACTGTCACTTCCTGCTTACCGTACGTAAGAACCTGAAACTCTGCTCTTCAGCTGTCATGACTGAGCCCTGCTTCACGGGGTAGCTGTTGTGTTACCTCAGCTGTTTCTGCTTCTCCGTTTGCTGCCTTGCTCTAGCGCTGGGAGATCTTTTTGGGTAGCCGCGCACTCAAGTCTTTTTTTATTATAATAATAATCCCTCTAAGCCTGCTTCAGATCATCCACTTTCATTGCAGTCAACTACAACGATTCTGGAAGATCAGGTAGTTGGCTTACTGGGCATATTTTGGGAACTGCTGGCTGTCTAGCTGATGCCCAGAATGGCTTTCATTAAGGTTGAAGCATAGGATCAGGGTTTTTTTAGCAGCTAGTGTTTACCTCTGTCTTCTGTCTGATAATGTAGGCGTCAGTGCCTTGATACTCCTCCATATCTCTGTACTATTGCACACCGTTGAAATTCAGATTGTTGATTTTTAGCTCCACGAAATCAGAATATCTGGCTCAGCTTTTTCTTGGTTTGTTTGCAAGCAAACACACGGTGTTGGCATCCTCCATTTTACCTAGGAATGTCACCCTTTGGACCACTGTCT
The DNA here is from genome assembly GCA_963921515.1 of Calotriton arnoldi. NCBI lineage: Eukaryota > Metazoa > Chordata > Amphibia > Caudata > Salamandridae > Calotriton > Calotriton arnoldi. The sequence goes on from CAWUFW010002028.1 coordinate 1,535,656, forward strand.
GTTCCAAGGGTGTGCCCCATGCGCCTATCTTTTCAGTATTCATGTTTAGCCTCTGTCACACCTGATCCACTCTCACACCTTCGCTTTAATACATATCCAACAACATACAATTATTCTTGTGGGTGCCTGGGGGAAATGTATCCCAACAAATCAGGGCTCAGGAGCGGATGGGCATCCATTGGCTTAAATTCCACTCCGATAAAAATGAGGTATTAATGGTGCAGGGTGATATAGAGTTTTGGACACGAGTCCTGGTAGCGGTTCTGGTAGCACACTGCTCCAGGTAATGCCATCTGCTGTATCATCATGTACTTTATAACTAGGCCACCTGAGAATCATTGTGTCTTTTTAATCCAAAGGTGGTAACATTTTATAATCCGCCATAATTTGGTTCTCTGCTCAATTATTAAAGCGCTCTTTATGCAGTCCTCTCAAAACACACTCTCCTTTGGCTGTGGTTTATTCAGAACCATGGAACTGATTATGAGTGCTCCTTCTTTCAGATGTGCTAGCCTTTTTCTTTTTTCCAGCTTCACCTCTTTGGATTCAGGAAATAACTGTGTCTAAAGTTTATGTATATTACTTAAAGCAAGTGCTGTTAACACTCCTAGGTTTCCTTGTCCCATCCTACATTCTGGGACCTGCCAACCACCATCTCATGGTAATTCTCCGTTTAAAGGAAGAAAACGGATGACAGAAATTTTTGGTCCTTTCTTCATCATTGCGGAAAGTGCTTTCTTGCTCACATTTTCCAACAACTGACCTGGGAGGGAGATACAGACATCGGGCAGAGTTAAGGTATGAGAGAGGCAGGGAGAAAGAATGGGATATGAGAAAGAGAGAATAGATAGGACAGTTGAGGCTAGAGGAAGACATCGATGTAATGCTGGGTTGGCGAGATGAGAGGCGTTCACGAAGGGTGACAAGGTGTGAGTGTGCTTCATTTCAAGTGGAAGAAGTTGGGAAAAATTGGTGCAAGTAAAGCAATGAGATGAAAAGAAGATGAAACCAATAGCAGGGGCACACAGATAATTTATTGCCTGCATCAGTGGTATGCTAGAATTGCATGTGGCTGGACGGAGATGGGAGGTAAGACAGAAGAAATACATATATAAGAGCAATCAGTGTTTACAAAGTAAAGATGGTGGAAATAAAAGCAACTTTTGTCAAAAGTAAGACATTCCCTTTGGGTATACCTTAAAATACTTCTACCTTGCAGTACATGCCTGAACGCACAGATACTCTTGGGATTTATTCATTCATTCATCCATCCGTACTTACGAGTAACTCAGAAATCAAGAAAAATATTTAACACAATTAGTTTTCAAAGTATAGATTTGAAAACACCTTGCGCACATGACGAAACTGACAATCTGATCTATGCAATGTAATCATATCGACCACCGTAGTGCCTGTTGCATACAGATAAGCATTTCATGAGCTAGGACAAAATGGTTCAGGATCTAATTCATCCCTTGACTTAAAGAAGGTGCATTAAGTGGTGAGATCAATCTGCTCCCTTATTGGGACAAAACACACATGATTTTTGAGGGATTTACAAAAAATATAAGCTTGCTTCTTTCTTTCTTTCTTTCTTTCTTTCTTTCTTTCTTTCTTTCTTTCTTTCATTCTTTCTTTCTTTCTCTCTCTCTTTCTTTCTTTCTTTCTTTCTTTTCCTTTTCTACAATTATAATCAGATTTACGTTGGTATGTACATATGAGTCCTTACTGAGCCAACATGTTTTGACTCCATCATTTTCTTCCTCGGGACTGACACCTTGATTCTTTCAGTTCGGGACTGCCAGTGCTACTGAAGAATTTTAGGTCTCGCCTAGGCATCGCTTGCGCTGTCTCTTCGAGACATGCTGTATTCAGGTATGGACTTGAAGCCCAGCCATGTTCCGCCCATCTTTTCAATTGGCTCCTGTTACTGACCTTTCTAAATGGTTGCTTTTAATTGGTGAATAGGCTTCATAGTCCCTCCTTAGTACCGCCTTGTCTCCTTTTGTAACCTCCCATAAGGACTGGACCTTTTACTGGTGTTATTACTCCCTGTGTTTTATTTACAATCTATGCGCACTATTTTTTTTAAATGACTTTCTCCTCTTGCACGCAGTACATGCTTTCCTGCAAGGGACCGCTTTTCAACTCTCTGCTGTCTGCTTCTGATCGCCCCGGGGGCGTTTCTCAACTCTCTGCTCCTCATCGCCCTGGCGCAATGCTTAATATTTCAGCACGGCGCCCGCTTTTATACGAACAACGACACGGCGGGGATGGATGCAATACAAACAATAGTGGCCGCAGCTTTTTTTCTTTTCACAGCAGGGGCCCGCTTTTATAAAGCACCGCGAGCACGCAGCTCCTGATTAGCAACAATGGCCGTTGCAGCTTTATTTTCCCACAGAGGGCGCCCACTTTTATAAAACGCTACAAGTTTTTATTCTTCTAAAAAAAACAGCGGCTGCGGTGCTTTTATAAAAGTGGGCGCCTGCTGTGGAAAAAACAACTGCGGCCGCCATTGTTTGTTTTGCGCCCATGCCTTTTTTTTATTCGCGGCTCTCCTAACTCATGTTTTGATCATGTGACTCAGGTTCCACCAATAAATTGTGAACCTGGCTGTGTGTTCTTCCGGTGAACTTTATCTGTGCCGCTACCAACATTTGTGAAGAAGAACTGAGTTGCAATGGAGCGTGGGCATTGCTTAAGAGAAAAACTAAAAATCAACCAAAGTTGAGTGAATTTGACTTCAGCAAGGAAGAGCGAGTGTTGTGTCAATCAGGGTCATACGCAGGACGGACTCACACGGAAACTGTAAGAGGCCCCGGTATCGCTAGTTTGCAAGCTGAGGCTGATGCTCTGTACTGCGCTGCTCACGCTCGCCTTGTACTCTGTAATGTTGGGTTTGAAGGCAGGCTCTGGTTTACTGGATAAGATAGCTAGTTTGTCCAGGTCACAGTTAATTTATGGCTGCAGGTTTGGGCTGTAATTCTGCGGGGCGACGAAGCTGGGCAACGTTCTACTATAAGTGTTATTCTGTCTGTAATCTCAGAAACCGTTTCTGTGGGAACGGAGCTGTCAGTAGTCAAAGAAGCAGCAGGACTGCGTCCTCGGATTTAAATTTACCATTACACATAGCATGTGCATACACAACGGACAGTAAGCAAAAGCATTAAGGCAGAAGACCAGTACAAGTTAGGTTACCGAACTTGTTACAATTTAAGAATGGGTTGAAAATGACCAACTCCCCAACATTGTGTATAGTTTATACATATAATTTAAATTCCATATGGGCGATAATCTCGTGAGATTAGATGTAAAGCGACAAAATCTCAGCTAGCACATTTGTTAAAAATTTGAAAATCAGTTTGTTGTGTGTTTGGACGCACTGAGTTGCTTTAGGCTTTCAGCTCGGAGATGAAACCCATTGATATAATTTACTGTGGGAACTTTGCACCCAGTTTCTGTAGTTGTTAAATGGCCTGTGTTGATGCTGCAAGAGCAGCACTCAACGGACTAAAAAAAGGCCACTTTAAAACCTCAGCTGCTCAAGGACCTCTGGCTGCAACTGTGACTCACATTAATTTCAGATACAGGGAAGCACAATTGGCACTAGCCAAACTGCACTCATGACAACTGTACCGTGCATATGGGGATCTTTTAAGTGGCACCGTGTCACCCATTACAGCATCCATCCTATGTCACGCATTGCAGCAACAATCATATGTCATGCATTGCAGCATCAATCATATGTCACACATTGCAACATCAATCATATGTCATCCATTGCAGCATAAATCATGTGTCACGCATTGCAGCATCAAACAATTGTCACTCATTGCAGCATCAATCATATGTCATGCATTGCAGCATCAATCATATGTCACACATTGCAGCAATCATATGTCACGCATTGCAACATCATTGCGCTGCTCAATAAAACTCAGGGCATGAGTAAGAGGCCATACACAACATAGGACCTGTTGACAGGAGTGCGCATGTTAACCAAGGAATCAAGAATATGCAATGCAATAGGTCTCGCATTTGCAAGAGTTTGAGCTATTGGCATTTTAAATGACAATGCCTTTTATTTATATGTTTTAAAAACTTGCAAGCAGTGCATAAACACGCACTTTGTACTTATAGTCCTTGCTTACGAGAAGCAAGGCTGGCTGTAAAAGAGGCCAAGTTACTGCCAGCCTTGCTTCTTGTAAGCAACAACTATAAGTACAAAGTGCATGTTTACACACCACTTGCAGGTTTTCAAAACACATAAATAAAAGGCATTGTCATTTACAGTGCCAATAGCTCAAACTCTCGCAAATGCGAGACCTATTGCAAATGCTTGTTAATTATTTGCTTCGGGCATCATTCTTTGATTTGACATGTAGTACTCTCTATGCGGCTTCCAAGTTATTCTTGACATGGGGCGAAAGAAAATGGCATGGCCATTTTTGGGAATTTATCCTCCTGAACTCATCAGTCAAATTGTGGGCAACAAGGATTAATCTTTAGTCCCATCGAGATACAGCTATATCCACAACTCTATTTTTGAAACATTTCAGATGTGTTCGATAACTGTGATAGTCAGAGATGAAAGAAGAATTTTTTTCCTCTATGCTGAAAGTAAAAGTGAGAGAACCTCTTTCCAATCCACCAAAGATTTTGATTTGTAGCATGTATTTTAGGAGACAGGCACATCACCATTGTCTTGAAAACGTTTTTTCTCACGAAATACCACTGAAATACAGGCATGTCCCTGCATTCATATGGCAGTAAAGTTTTTTTTTCCAGTCCATATAGAGTGAACCTGGTCTGAGGGCATTAAAGTGCTTTACATGAGCACCAGAATATTACATTAAAAAGAAAATAATTAACAGGCGCCTTGTATGCAGAATTTGATATTGATGTTAAGTATCCTTTGGTCAGTATTGGATCTGTTTTTTTTCACTTTTTTGATATGGATCCCATCAGTTAATATACTTCCATAAAAACATAATTTTTAGGGAGTAACATGTAATCTGAGGTATGCAGGATCTGTGACCAAACAATATGTGCTCTGATGTATACAACCTTTGATCACACAAGCAGATCAGCTCCAGGGGTACAAGGGTACAGGGGAGGGTGGGAAATAGCAAATGCGCTCTCTTCAGGAGCCCCAGCAAATTGGATTGGAGTGCAATGGAAAAAAGCAAAATGTATGGTCATAAAATGCATGGTGTGTGGGGCTAATTTAACAGGTTGCCAGTGTGGTCAGTATGGAGTGAGTTGAGGAATTCTGGATTTTTGGTTTGATCCAAGTGCCTGATCTGTCTTGTCTTTAGGTTCTATGTGAAGGAAGAGTTAAAGCAGAGTGATTCCCTAATGGAGTTGTGACAATATAAAATATATAGTATCTTCCTAAATAAAAGAATACTTAAAAAAATACATAAATAATATTCAAAATAAATCTTCTCTGGTTTTATTGAATATTCCGTTTCAACAAATTCAGAGCCAAAAGAGGACAACGTTTCTAACGACTGAGCTGAAATGAACACAACATAGCTGTCTGTCTGAGAGACCAGAGCCCGTGAAAATATTTCTAGGGACCTATGTTATCTATTAGTTATCCAAATCAATGCTATTGCCACTGTCCAAGTGTAAGGTTTCTTAAAACATAGGGGCTTATTTACAACCCCCTTGCACCACTGGTGTGTCACTTCTTTCCATTTTAAAAGGTTTATTATAGGATTTGTATACTATTGTAATTCAATACTTGAAAGATATGAATGCATATCAGATGGTCATTTTGTGAAAGCTAGAAACAGGCTGAATTGTAGACTATCACTGTAAACCTTATGCTTAAATCCTGGTTTGCCCAATTTGTACTAGCCTGCCCAATGTGTGTGATCCTGAGAAAATTACTTTACCACATTCTATCTCATTTTCTGTAATTGACAAATGTGCAAGCACAAAGAATTATAGTACTCAATATGTATGTTATACAAAAAACTAAATTTATTTATAGTGCTATAGACTAGAACAACCTTCAACATATGACAACAACATTGTCACATTATATAGTGTACACCAAATATATATGGCTCTGTCATTTATTTATTTGTGAGTTTTGTATAGCGCCTGAATCACCCCCAAAGGGGTATCTCTGCACTGCAAAAGTGCACAAGGAGACTAACGGGATAAGAGTCTAAAACAGAAAGGTTTTAAGAAGCCTTCTAAATTGAAGATGATTAGGGCATTGCTTCAGAGGAGTGGGGAGCTGATTCCAATATAGGGGAGCAAGGTACGAGAAAGCTTTCCCACCCATCCTTGACTTCTTGACCCGGGGAACCAGGAGAAGGAATTTGGTTCCTGAGCGTAGCTCCTTAGTGGGGGTGTAATGTTTGAGTTTCTCAGCGAGATAGACAGGGCCCATACCATACAGGGCCTTATGGACGGTGCAACAGATTTTCAACTTAATACGCTTGCGCACCGGGAGCCAGTGGAGCTGTTGAAGAAGAGGGCGAGAGGCTGTTCTAGGAGGGGCATTTGAGACCAGGCGTGCCGCGGTGTTCTGAACTACCTGCAGACGACTCAGCGAGGACTCATTTGCTGAGACCAGCAGAGCGTTGCAATAATCTAGTCTGCTTAGTACCAGTGTCTGGATGAGGGTTTTTCATGTGGAATCTGGAAGAAAAGGGAAGACTCGCCGCAACAGACCAAGTACATGGAAGCAGGAGCCGGCAGTATAGGCCACATGTTCCTTAAAGGTTAGTGCCTGATCTAAGCGTGCACCCAGATTTTTGACAACAGTCTTTGGCGCAGGGGGGACACCGAGATCCACTGGCCACCAATCTGGTGACCACAACAACGGAGCCTCTCCGAAGAGCATGATCTCGGTCTTCCCTCCGTTGAGTTGGAGGAAAGTGCTCCTCATCCAATTGGATATTGCTATCATGCCTAAGGAAAAAGTGGACTGGGCAGACAGAGTCGATTTGTTAAATGAGAAGAGGAGCTGAGTGTCGTCGGCATATGAAATAGGGGTAAAACCAAAGGACCTAAGAAGGTCGGCCAGAGGAGGGACATATATATTGAACAGGGTAGGGCTCAGGCATGAGCCCTGAGGCACTCCCTTAGTCAGCTCCATAGTTTTTGACCGATAAGGGCCTAGGTTAACAGTCTGAGAGCGAGTGGAAAGGAAGCTCGTCTTCCACTGAAGGGATAGTCCTCTAATTCCCATTTCCTCCAATCTCCTGAGCAAGATCTGGTGGGCGACCGTGTCGAATGCGGCCGAGAGGTCAAGCAGCACGAGAAGTGTGGATTGGCCGCTGTCCAAGGCCAGCCTGATGTTGTCCGTGACGGCCACCAGGGCTGACTCCGTGCTGTGTTTAGGCCTAAGCCCCGATTGCGAGGAATCAAGGCTACCGGAGGATTCAACAAAGTCCGACAGATGTTTATTGATATGTTTTCCCAGAAGCTTGCTCAGTAGAGGCAGTAAGGAAATGGGCCGTGAATTGGGGAGGTCTTCCATAGGGACCTTAGTATTCTTACGAATAGGGATGACCTGTAACGCCTTCCATTCCAAGGGGAGATGTCCCTCTCTCATAGAAAGATTAAGAAGTGAACAGATGGGAGCGGAGAGTTGTTTAGAAAGTGAAGAAGAAATTTTGGCTGGAATGATGTCAAGGGGAGAGCCTGATTTCCCTGTACATAGTAAGACTTCCACGTCCTCACGAGTCAGAGGGGGGAAGCTCTCCAACGACTGCGCCCTATTGCAAATAGGAGGACTATAAGCCATAGCAGCCTGCTGCAGACTTCCTGCTGAGGTAATCTTATCATAAATAAGCTCAATTTTCTGTGTAAAGTGCGATGCTATTGCATCACAGAGAGCTTGAGACGGGGCCTCCTCAATATCACAAGCTATGGGATTGGTGAAAGATTTGAGAATCTGAAAAAGAGTTTTGGGGGCGTTCCCTGCCTGGTTTAGCTGTTGAGCAATAAAGGCTTTCCGTGCCAATTTTATACTTTTATGATACTGGGAGAGATTGATCTTATATCTCTCTTTGTCATTCTCGTTGTGGGTTCGACGACAGCGCCTCTCCAGATTTTTGCACTGTTGTTTTTCGTTTCGAAGCTCAGGTGTGAACCATGCTGTCTGGGGGTGCCTGGCCCTACTGGGGAATGATTTCAGGGGGGCAAGCTGATCAATAGCTGATTTAACTGAGGAATTATAGCAGGCAAGACCATCCTCAATGTTTTTTAATTCCGTATCCCATGGCGCTGCGAAGGCGGCTTGAAAAGAATCCAGAGTGATTTTATGCCATTGCCTATGGAGATGCTTAGGGGCTAGATGAGGTGCCACATGCACTCTGGGACCCTGAAAGTGGAAATCGATGAGTGCATGATTGGACCAGCTCATCGGCCGGGGGGATTCACATAGAATGCTGGACGAGTTGGTGAAAATAATGTCCAGTGTATGGCCTGCTTCATGTGTCGGGCCGTCATTGATTATGACTTAGTCTAGGGAGGCGAGATCAGCCAGAAGCAATGCCGCCTCAGTGTTAGCCATGCACTCACTGTGTACATTGAAGTCTCCCAACAATAGAAAGCTTTTGGTGGAGATTACGTGAGGTGCTATCAATTCCGTAAGCTGAAGTGAAAAGTCAACAAGGGGACCGGGAGGCCGGTAGACTAGGGCACCCTTCCAGCTATATTGTGGAAGTAGGTCTATACGGAAGACTAGGATTTCCATCTTGTCATTGCACCGTTGCTCAAGTATGGTGACTTTGATACTATCTTTGTGGACTATGTCTATCCCATCCCCCACTTTGGGCAGTCTATCCAATCTTTGAATCTGGTAGCCCTCTGGAAGTGCTATTGGAATGGAAGGGGTGGAACTCGGTTTAAGCCATGTTTCTGTCAAGAATCCTAGATCCGGGTTCTCAGTGGTAAGCAGGTCCCATACCTCAACCACATGTTTTGGCAGGGATCTGACATTACCTAGAAAACCTTTCCAACTGTGGCTGGAATTGATTAATGGCCTCCCTGAATCCTTAGGGGAGGAGGTAGCATCAATGGAAGTACAGAAACGGTTATCTAAAAGAGAGCCACGGAAGTCGTTATGCTCTTGGTTCGCTTCTGTCTTAATACTCTGGTTCCGGCAGGACTTACAGGAAAAGGGGCCCTCCGGAAATATCATCGTCCCAGCCAAATCTCGTGAGTGAAGAAGGCACCAGGACAATGGTTCTTTCCTAATGTCCAATAGTTCCGTACTTGAGTAAATCAATATTGGCTCCAAGCCCCGGCAGGCAAGGAACGGGCAGGGGTCCTAGCTCCTGGCGCAGACGGGCTTGCCTTTTGCGCGCCGCCGGTGCACCCGCTGCGCATGTCTACTGCGTGTTCCGACAGGCATCCGGTTATATGGAGGGGGTTGGACAGCTAGACCGCCAACCTCCCACGCGGCCGGAAGTCGCCCTATTCTCCCTCCACACACACGGGAAGAACCCGCGATGGACCGAGGAGAGGTAACAAATGAGGTAGGGAGGTCAATAAAAATAGCAGCAATACAAAGAAGTCTCACACAGTAAAAACAGGTATTTAAACCAATTCAAATCGGCAATTTTAATATGTTCAGTGCAAAAGAATGCTAGCGTGGCAAGCGAGCGTCAGCCTACTTGTGCGCGTCCGAATCAGAACCATCGCCAATACTTCTTTCTTAAATCTTCCCAAGTTTACATTGAGAAAGGGTGCCATTTTAAGAAATGTCCCTCAAAATAATAATTTCATATTTTTTTCTTACAAATACTCTCTAGAGTGATTTACATGATTATCCTTTTGATGTCTTATGCTTTGATTTTAGGGCCAAGCAGACCACTGACATGGCTTTGGCTGATGAAAGTAGGGAATATTGAGGACAAAATTTCAAAAGCTCAAAATAATGTGACGAGAATTTCGAGAGACCATACATTACAATACAGTGACATTTATAGAGCGTGTGGCTAACAGCAGGACTTCACTAGAGAACAGATTAGCATACTGGACAGTCAACCTAAACATTGAACAGGTGAGTCTTCAAGCCTTTGCTAAAGATCCTTTCTGAGGGAGCAAAACGGAGGATGGACAGAAGTGAATTCCAGAGTTTTGCCGTAAATGTGCAGGATCCTCCACCGTGCCTGGCCCTGTGGATTCTTGGGATATGCAGGAACTTCTGGAAATTAGATTGAAGGATCTACTCTGACGATAGACCTTGAGTCTGCATCACACATACTGAGGTCCCTTGTTCTCCAAAGCTCTATATGCGAAGATTAGTGCATTAAATTTGATAGGGCTGATTACAGGGAGCCAGTGCAACTGGCAGAGACAAGTGGACACCAATTGATGTATCAGGACCTTAAGAATGAGGCGCGCAGCAGCCTTTTGGATAATCTGCAGCCATTGCAGAAGCTAAACTGGTGTCTGTGAAGTCACTGACCATGTCATGAGTGATGTAATATGTGAAGTCATAAGCAGTATATTAAGGGGGCGTAAGTTATAATTAGTCCAGGTAACTATACCTGCTTATGATTAAGCCTGGGCGTAGTTCGCGTAGTCGCGCTACGCGAAGCTACGCGAAGACGTCGGAGCGCTACACGAGCTACGCGTAGCTTCGCGAGCATGCGTAGCTGCTTGGCGCGCCCGTTCGCGATGCGTTTTTCTTGCTCGGGAACGCGTTGTTCGTGTTCGGGACGCTGTTTGCGTGCTCGGGGGCGCGAACTTACCCATGCGGTCGCCTATGGGCGCGGCCATTTTGTTTTTCACTTGTCCCGCCCGTTCGCGATCCCTTATTTCCTGTTCCGGGTCGCATATAGCGTGCTCGCGATGCGCATTCCATGTTCGGGAACGCGTTGTACGTGTTCGCGACGTTTTTGCGTGCTCGGGGAGAAATATCGCGCGAACTTACCCATGCGGTCGCGATGGGCGCGGCCATCTTGTTTTACCACTCTATGCTATGGTTCTGGGCCTGCTTTTCTATCCTCCCTCAATCTTTGCAATCCTTAGTTTTTTACACTGTTTTTCAATTTTTCTTTATTTCTTACCTATCTCTCTCTCTGCCTAAGTCTATATTTTGCATTTTTTTCTACTTTTTACTGTGTTTTTTTTAACTTTTTAACTGTTTTATATAACTTTCTTCTTTAAGCTCCTACTTCTTCCCCTAACTTTATTTTTCCCTTCTAACTTTTCTTTTTCACCTCCTCCCACCCCAGAACCATGGCGAAGGGTAGCAGCAGCGGCTCAAAGGGCAAGGCGCGTGCGCCCAATCGCCGCCTGCCTTGCGGCAGACTGCGCCCTGCAGGGGTGCAAGCCCGCCAGCTGTTTACGGAGGAGGAGGTGGCCGCCCTTGTTTTTTTTATTCAGCGCCACCTCCCCTTGACCTTGGCAGCAGGCGGCAGGCCAGGCTCCGGTTACCCGACCCAGGAGCGTCACCGCCGGTGGGCGAAGGTGCGTCGGGCAGTGTTTCGCTGCTCCGCGGTCCGGCGCACCCATAACCAGCTGGCCCACCGGTGGTCAGACATTCTTGACCGGGAGCAGGACCTGTTGGACCTGCTAGGTGTCGAGGTCGTGGGGCTTGGTGAGTAGCCAATATATATAGTAGTATAAGTATTGTGATTTGTGTATACATTTTTTACAAATAACAAGAATAATGCTGCTTACATTGCAGGTAAATTACGTTTCAAAATCTTCTGTGATTGTAGGACACAGGTGCTGGGCGGTACTCTTACTTTTTTGCAACTTTGCGCTCGCTTGTCATTATTATGTAAGAGTTTACTTTAGAGAACTTCAGTTAGGTAATGCTATTGCTAGAGAGACTGTAGTCCTTCCTTTGTCCTCCTGTCAAATAGTGGTGGATGGATTTGATACTAGGTTTAGTTACTATTAGTTGATAATTTTTGAGCGGTCTGCGTGACGCATCCTCTGTCACTGAGTGCTGCTTACCCCAGTCCTTAGTAGAACCTTTTGTAGTTTGTTTAGTGAGTGGTACTGGTAAGCTTAGCTTAGCAGTGTCAGTCAGCTGCAGAACATCAGACGCAACCAACCAACAATTTGGTGTATGCATTATGCACTGACTTTATGCATGTGTCCTCCTTCTCATCTATGCATATTTGATGGGAAAAAAAAATGGAAATGCAGGCTTAATGAACAATTGGCCCGCCTGGAATAGGTGGGCTAGGTCAGGTGGTACTTAGGCTTAGTTAGTGTTCTGGATTTTATTTGAATCAATCAGAATGGAACACTGAATTAGTGTTCCCAAATAAGTAGACTGTCCGTGAATCCCGCAAGCCAGTAGTCGATCGGATTAGATAGGTCAATTTTATTGCAATTTTTGTTTCCTAAAACGTTTTTTGAGCGTTTTTTTAGATAATTTATTTGTTTCACAGCAATCATTAATGTTTGTGTCTTTCTTTTTCTTTATTATATCTTACATGATCACTGATCTGCAGCACCCAGGGGCAAGAAGACGGGGTCCGAGTCGGCGGGACAACCACCAGAGGACCGCTCCTCTACCGAGGGCCCTGCTGCTGGTCCCAGTAAGTCCTCCAGTGGTTATATTAACAATTATATTGCCCTAACTTTTACTGGACCTTATTTTTTCAGAACTATTAATTCTGGCTCCACTCCCTAATTATATTTTTAACAAAAGATTCTTTGATCTTGACTTGACTATCTGTTTCTAAATTCTGGTTATCCCTGCCTCTAAGTTCTAACTGCCTCTGCTATGAATGTCTGTACTCTGTACTACTACTATTAGTCTGTCGCTAAGCTTGCCCAGTTTGCATTGCCACTCTTTATTGTACGGTTTTGAATAAAACTCAGATTGACCAATACTAATAGCTCTAGCCACTGAGTCCAGTCCTTTCGGTTGTCCTCTTCTAGGCTTCTTAATCTTGAGGCTTTGACAATTACCACAAACAAAATGCACAACCAGATATTTGACTATTTTTGATAGGATATAGTACATACTACTTGGATTCTGCACAGCCCCATGCAGAACTATGCACAATGAAATAGGATGTTGGTGATGCGAGTTTGGAACTTGGACGTTCCTCACACCTCAGTCAGAAGTGAACCCACAATCCCCTGAACGACTAGCTCGTGTCTCATTAGGTCCCCGAACCCCCACCCGAAGATACCCAATGATTATGATTCCACAACCCAGAACATAACACCCTTTCGCTCACTCACTCGTGTAAGTCCACCACCACCACCAGACCAAATACCACAGAGTCTATGTGTAAGTTCAAAAGGTTTATTTTCAAATAACAACCTATGTATGTTGTTGTTCTATAAAATTCAGTGTACTCCAGCCAGCTCCAACAGCAAAATGCATAAGATTAAAACAATAAAAATTGTTGCAACAAGTGCATGATGATATAAGACAAAAGATCTGTGTGAATTCTGGGCGACTCCTCACCATAGAACGTAGAATTACTGGTTACATGCATCATTCATAAGCTCTGCAAATCTCTGGTTCGTAGAAGGGAATCCTCTGCCTGAGAAAAATGGTGCGTGTTAATGCAAGCATTTGTCAGTCCTGCCAAAAAACTGTAACATGTTACCTATGGCTAAGTAATACGGACTAACCGAACTCCATAACAAAGTGGCTTGTTTTTCGACCTCTTGTACGCAACGCTCAGACAGTAGCTGTATGTGCTCATGTGGGAAGGCGTCTTACTGTTACTGCACAACAAGCTGCGAGGTAACATGCGCAAAAGACATGAAGCGAAAAATGGTTGCATGGCTCAGGCTAACTTTGCAAAGAGTAGAGTATAGTATAATAATGACCCTAGGGACCATAATAACACTACTAGTGTCTGTCTACTGACTGTACTCTAGTACGCGATTTGGACTATTGAATGTGATTTATAATAATAATATGTATGTATTAACTTTTTTTTCAATCTTGCTAGTGAAAAAGAATAAATAGGGGGAGGTGTACAGGCATCTAAAAATGTGTCATGTTTTTTCTAGGCGTACTACCGACCACCAGTGCCGGTGGGGCCAGCGGCGATGGCGTTGCGGCCATTCCGGAGGGGGCAGGAGATGCAGCACCTGCAGGAGATACAGGGGGTGAGCCAGCAGCAGTGGCGGGCGGTGGTAAGTTATATTCATGACTTATTGACATTGCACTAGCTGGAAGGGTGTGTGGAGTGGACTTCACTCACTGTACTGTTGTTGAGACTTATTAGGTATGAAGTTGTAGTGAACATTATACAACGGTTAATAAAGAAGACACCCTTTACTTAGCATGAGCAATGCAGTAGCAATAGCATTACCAGCGTGACTTCATTAACCAATGGCCTCTTATATCTGACTCCAACTCAGCTGTGAAAGTTTTATGGAGGAGACTAAAAGTCAGATCAGATGACCTTGATGGATGTGTTGAACAAAAAGGGAAAGAAGGGTGGAAGGAGGAAGGGCGGGCGAGATTTAATATGACGACTGGCAGAGAAGGATACGTTGGAAGCATGGATAGGTGGCTGATAGGAATCAGATGCATGTGTTGTTGAAGGATGGGTGGGAGGTGAAAGAAGAATGGATGCCTGCCTGGGTGGGCGACACAGTATGGGTGGATACTGTGGATAGCAAGAATCATCAGCGGTGTTTGGGTGAAACTCAAAGCCAAGGCAAGCAACGGAGTGAGTGGACGCATGCGTTGTTGTTGGTGAAACAAAGTAACGTTTGTGGAGAGATTAAGAAGAATGATTGACATTTACTTAGAATGGATGGATGCCTGTATGTATTCATCATAGACAGCATAGGCGGAGACTGTCACGGGATGCACAGTTTTAGGGAATGTTAAAGAAACCGCGCCAGCGTAGCAAAGCCGATGTGGGGAGGGGCAGGGTGGGGGTAGTAGTAAACAATGTATTACGCGGGCAAATACAGGTAACTTTACTGTAACATACAAATAAATAAAGTGAATTTCATTGTGCGCACTGCACCGCCAAATGCGATGCAGTGTGCGCAACAAAATTAGTTTAATTTATTTATATGTTTACTTACCTGTAATTGGCCGTAATCCATAGTTTACTACCCCCATCCTGCCCCTACCCACGTCACCGCCCGGCCGAACTCCCCGAGTCCCACCACCGACCGCTACTGACCTTATGTCGTTGTCCCATATAAAAGCAACGATCATTGGATCAGATATATAATCTGCCTTTTTGTAGTAGCCAAGGCACTGTGAAATTGAGCAATTGCCCTCCATGTAACAGAGAGAGTATGGCCAGTGCCACCCGTAATAGAAAAATACGAGCTTCCCCACCTGCAAACAGTAGTAAATCAAACTAATGTGACTCTGCGTCATGACTCGTATGTTTGTCTTGGGTTCAAGCATAGATGACCGAGCTGGCAATGCCGGCTACAACCAGGTTATGTCATTTCGCTAAACTAGAGATAAGAAGAACACTGGTGTACTGTGTACTGGTTGGAGTCCATAGTGCTAGTATAATGCCTGAAACTCCCACAAATGTTAGAGGCCGAGGAAGTGGGAGGATAGATAGATTATTACCACAAATGTTATGTACTGTGCTTCTTGCTAGTGCTACTGTGCCATTATGTGTTGAATTAATTTTGTGTTACTGTTTAGGTAAGAGTACTGGTTACAACAATATTTTTTTTCTTTCTTTTCCCAAGACAATCCATCGCGGAAGGAGTTGGCAGTCAGGGCCCGGCGCCGGAAACTGGAGGCCATATGCCAGGAGTACCGGCGGCTGGTGGCTCAGGCGGAGGAGGAGGAGGAGGCGGCAGCAGCTGCAGCCTCGTCCGATGCCCCGGGCCCCAGCCAGGCCCCAACTCCAGCGGTACGGCGCCGCGGTCAGGTAGCCGCCCGCCGCAATTCACTAGCAGCCAGCACTGCTGTCCCCCATTGTGGATGCCACTGCAGGGCATTCCGCAGGAAGATTCTTCCTCCGGATGGCACGGCAAGAGGAGCAAATGGAGGAGCGGGTGAAAATCCTGGTGGACAAACACCTCAAAGCCCGCCGATTATAACATCGAGGACCCTGTTGCTTTGCCCCTTTTTATTCCTTGTTTTGGTGGGTGGGAATTGGGCGTTGGGGTTTCGGGACATTCTTTGGACTTTTTCGTTTTGGACATTGGTTGGGGTTAGGGAGAGGGTGGGTCAGGTGTGGGATAGTTTATTTTTGTTAGGGTAATAAATTATATTTATACTTAAACATACAATGTTAATGTTTTGTGGGGGTTACTGTTTTACGAATTAACGTCACATTGGTTTCCTTGCTGCTGCAGGGCCGCAGCCAGTGTTTGATTTAAATAATCTGCCGATGATGTATAACAAACAGATAGATGCAGTACCCCTCACTGAGTTATTTGTCCTACTAGTATTCTACCTCCCACCAAACTTATCTTACCTGTGATTGATGATGACTACGTTCGGCACAGCGATGGCTGCATGGTTTCCATAGAGAATGTAGAAGATGCCATGGTTGTGGTGGTAGTAGTAGAGTAGACACTGGCAGTAGCATTTGCTAAAAAATAAAAAAGAGACAGTCACTTGCCTGAGAGCGACTGTGGGAGGAGTAGTCGAACGAAGTAAAATACAGTACAGAAGACGACTGCCAAACAAACAATATTGCAGTTGCAACTGCTAAAGTCAAATTAAACATAATGGTGGCGGGGACAGCCTAGTACAAGAAGTTATAAACTGTAGTTGTGCTGTCGAGTGAGTCACTTAACTTAACACAATCGTAATTCGTAACCTTTACTGCTGTGTGGTAGGAGTTTGATGATTAATCCAATCAATGACGGCAATTAATTATGATGTACTACTATTAGCCGGTGACGGCTTGCACATAGACTGAGCATGGGTGGGCAAGCAGAAGAAGCTCCTCGCCCTGCCTTGCAATTGAATTAGTGTTGCTTTCACCACATCTGCCCCAGCAAGCGTGTGATCAATTGGTGTACATTTTATGTAGTCACATCACACCTCAATATAAATCACAGCCCGGGGGAAGAGGGTTAGGGTTTGATGAATGGATGGGAAGGGGGTTTGGGGAAAGGTTTGAAAATGAAAAACAGTACGCATGGACAACAAAAGCAAAGCGCAATCTTGGCAGACGACCATGATCTTATCCAAAAAATCTATAAAGGGAGAAAAGGGAAATTGCATGCGTTAATGATGATGAAGATTAGATAACTTGATGGTTAATGAGTAGTACTTAATAACTCCTACTAGACAATTAGACAGTACAGGGCACCAGTATATTCTATGCAATTTGCCTTGCCTGTAATATGCCCTCAGAGACCCAAATTCCATGTTGTACTGGGCTTACTTGTAAAGATAGCAAAGACAATTAAAAAACATTTGTAGGGATCAATTAGCAAACAAACACACAACACACAGTCCTAATGATTGCAGAGAAAAAAGGATTCAAATTAATTAAAAGATGAATGATGAATGATACTAAAGTTACTGTATTATCATGCTAAAATTGTGGAGTTGAATCTCGTCCTTCCTCTTGGTCCTATCTTCCATGGACGCTCCGCACATCAATCTTGGTGGCCTTCCTGATGCCGATTGGTAAGGTAAATGTGAGTTGTGTCTCCCAGTATAGCAAGCACAGGGTAAAGGCCGGCCTGTAACGTCTAGATGGAAAAACAAAAGGGGTATTGAGAAATCAATGAATAAAAAAAACATCATTTACGGTGGAGTCCAAGAAGAGAAGAGAGAACACTTTCAGAGTGAGGCGGCTTGGATATATCGTGTAGATTCTGTTTACAGCATTAAGCTACAACAACAACAGGACAGAACAGGCCCACCACAGCACCAGCCCGTGACCCAACCTCCATTTACCTTAATTTTTGACATAGCCAGACAAAAGGCATACACAGCAACTTAGCATTTTCCTAATTAAGTGACAAAATCAATGCGCCGCTGTCAGTCATCACTACACTCGACTACACCACTACATGGACATGTAGGTCTGCTGTGTTTACTACTTTCTTGTTGAATTGTTGTGTTTATGTTTACCTTATGCCACTTCATGAAATGCAGTTATTCCTTGAATCATCTCCGATCCAACTGAATGACTGCGCGCAAAAAGATAGTATGGTCATCATCATGGTGTGGTACGTGTTGTCCAACTACAACTCAGTCTGTAGTGACTCCGATTAAGTCCATATTCCATATTAAAAAATTGCAACAGATATTGGCCTGCACCTGCAGTAGTAGGAGTACAATTTGGTTATTAAACAACAAGAAGGGAAACATTGACTGTCACTGACTTACTTGAGTCACTTTGTAGATTAACTAGTAGAGTAGAGTTCGACTTCATGCACAACATCAACAACAAACAACAGCAATCGCTCAGAGTCTGCAAGCATCCAATGCATTCCATCATTACCTGTCTTGCTCTTCTCTTTGGCTGTCAGATCATCAGATGCCTAGTTCTGAATTTTTTTTTTTACGGGGCAGTGGCCTCATCATTACTCCAGTCCACATTCATTTTGAGTGTTAGGCGCTGTTTCGGTTTTCGTCTTATTCATCTGTGGCACTTTGTCACAGTTTAAGTTGCTTCCCATGGTCAGCACTGTGATGATGGGCCGCGGCCTGTGTAGCGCTCATTGCTGGTCATTTGAGTTTGCACAAATGTCAGCAAGTTTCTTCGAAGAGTCTCTTGTCTTTCTCTGCCAAGTACCTTCTGTCCTGACAGTGAGGACCTTTGGATGCCTGCTGAGGCTGTAGCCTTCGGACACTGATGAGTTTCGGCTCGAAAACAAAACGGAGGATAGCTATAGTAGTCACGTTTCACTTCTAATGGAGGCGGGACTGGTAAAGGCAACATTTCTTGTACTAATGTCTGGCTTGATGGAAATGTACTTGTGCGAGACAGGAAGATGAAGCAGGACTCTGAAGAGTGGACAGTTAAATGCACAGACGTGCAACTCCAATAGGGAAATAAAAAGAGAAGACGGTGGTGATGGTTTTGTTGTGATTTGATTTGAACCAGAAAGACAGATACACAGACACATAAAGGAAGGAAGAAAGCAACAATTTGAAAGCCTAGTTGTCAGGGAAGAGGAGCTCGTCCTCAAACTCTGGTGGTTCGGACAGAAGTAGGTCCTGTAACGCACTATTTACGTCATCCAAGTCGCTCTCCTCTTCCTGCTGTGATTCACGTATTTTGTAATCCGGTGGTATAAAGTGCTGATTCATTTTGATCATGGTTAACCTCTCCACGCTTTGGGCCGAGAGACTGGTCCTTTTCGAAGTTACAATGGCACCAGCAGCACTGAAAACATGCTCAGAAGAGACACTTGCGACAGGGGAAGCCAGATACTTTATCGCCAGCCTGCTGAGCACTGTCCATTGGCTTCTTTTCCCATACCAATACACCAATGGGTTTCGATCCATGAAGACCTCTGTTGGGTCATCCAGATAGGCCTGGACCATCCGCTCAATGTTCAGGGGTGCTCCGATGTGCTCGGCCTGTTTTGCCTTTGCATCAGCACTGGACTTACCATACCCCTGCTGTAGAAACCAATCAGTTGCACATTGTGCTGTGGATGATCCTGTTCTTGATGTTATTGTTGGTGTAGGTGACTGCTGGGAGGCAAATGCACTGCCCTCAGGCTCCGAAGTAGAACTTGACTCTGGATGCCCTGTAGTACTGGTTATGGCCTGGGGTGGGGGGCCTGTAATTAACAGCCGTTCGCTTTCGAAAATAGTGGCTTCCTTAGCTATCAAAGTTTTGTAGTTGGCAACATCCACTTCCGAAAAAGGAATTACTGCCTTGCTGTTCAGAAATACTTTGTACCGTGGATCCAAAATTGTGGCACTAATGTAATGTGGTTGTGACAACATTTTATTTTTAATCCTTGTATTTTCCGATAAGCGAGCGGCTAAGGTCTCCGCCAAATGATATGCGTCTTGTTTGTCATCCACACCTGCGTACGTTTCAGACACATCCTTCAGCTGTTGCTCTAGCATGTGCAACAATGGGATAGCTTGGCCCATAGTACAGTCCTCCCTGCTGACTTCACGTGTGAAGATCTCAAAAGGAAGTAGCATCTCAGTCAGGCATTTAATGAGGTCCCATTGAGCCATCTCAACGGTCATGCCTCTCACAGTAGGTTCCCCTAATCTTTGCATGACATAAGCATTGAGTGGTATGTACAGTTCAAACAGACGATCAAGCATGTAATAAGTTGAGTTCCAACGTGTTGGCACCTCCTGGATGAGCGCTTTGACTGGCATATTATGCTCACGTTGAATGACCCTCAGCTGCTTCCGGGCTTTAAAAGAATGGCTGAAATGTGTGCATATTCTTCTGCAGGTGACCAGTAAGTTGCTGACTTTTGATTCATTTTTCAAAAAGTCTTGAACAACAATGTTAATGCAGTGTGCCAAACACGGGACCCTGAAATAGCCACCATTGCGCATGGCCAAAACTACATTACTGCCGTTGTCCGTGGCAACAAAACCAATCGTAAGCCCTCTTGGGCGCAGCCACTCAAAGACCTTGGTGTTAAACTCTTCCAAAATGTTTGCAGCAGTATGAGATTTCTCCATGGCAAACATGGCTACAGTTGCATGTTTGCGAGTGGCATGAAAAATCTCTGCAGTATCAACACCAGCAGATACCTGTTCTCTAACCCCCGCAAAACTGATCCAGTGTGCAGTGATGCACATGTAATCTGTGGCTTGGCAACTGGTCCACATGTCTGTAGTCAGGTGGATACTGTGAACAGCACTCTGCTTCAAGGCCTTTCCTAGCAATTCCAGCACGTCGTGATGTAGTGCTGGAACTGCAACTCTGGCAAAATAGTAGCGGCTGGGAACATGCCATTTTGGGCAGATGGTTGACACAAATTCCACAAAACCCAACCCTTCAACAAAAGAAAAAGGGAGAAGGTCCAGTGCTAACATTTTAGCCAGCTTCGCATTGTACAAACGTGCTATTGGGTGGTTGCGTTCGTACTGCCCCTCACCCCCAAACATGCTGATAATGGTAGGCTGCATGGTTTTCCTTTCTCTTAGGCTCAACGCACTTTTTGGTAGTGCGGACCTGGTACTTCTTGGTGTCTCCGGCTGACTCTTACTCTTGTGCCACTGAGATGTTGCTGAAGATGTGTGCAACGTTAAGACTGCACTGCTGGGGTCAGGGACACCTTGTGTACCACTACCAGAGAGAATGTCTCCCTGTCCTTCCTCTTCCACCGTGATCGGATCTTCTTCTTCTACTCCTTTATCCCCACCAACACCAATGGTTGCAGTTTTTTTATGGCGCGAAGGTGGTCCTCCCAGCTGATCAAGTGGTGTTTTTTCAGATGGGTCATTTGGCCTCCGGTACCATAGTTTGTACCAAGCTTACCACGACTAACAGAGGTATTACAAATGGAGCATATAGCAATGTTCTCCTCCTTTTCGCTAACCGTAAAGAAGTCCCAAACTGGGGAGCTTAACTTTGGCCTCCTGCTGGAGGTGCCACTTCCAATGCCGGATGATCTGTAGGGTGTGTGTTGAATTTGACTCTGTGCTGCTGTACCACTACCTACTCCTACAGAGGTGGTGGTTGTGCTGGATGTAGGTCGCTGCCGGGCCTTTGCTAATGCAAATATGGAAGCTGTAGGTCGTGTTGGTGTTACCTGTGGAGGTATGCGTGCTACATCCCTCGCAGCGATTTTGGATAGAGTAAGAATGTTGGTCTCCATCTCCTCGGGGCCGGGAGTGATGTTCGTGATGACTGGCTCGTCGTCATCATCATCATCATCTTGCTGTTCTACATCGACCTCCATAAGTGTAAGGCTTTCTGGAACCTTCCTTTTCCCTAGCTTGGTCTTGGAACGTGGCTCCCTCTCAGACTCAGTTTGTGGCTTCCAAGTGGCATCTAGATCATCAGAAGGGGGCTTGGCGAAGAACTTGATGGACTACCCCTCCTTTTCCTTGCTGGGGATTTGGAAGACAATGGATCTTCTGAATGAGTGGCTTCTTCTTCTACCTCTGCATGAGGCTCAATTTCCTGAACTGCCCCTACTTCAGGAGGAACAACAACTACTATTGCGGGCGGTGGTTGCGGCTGTTGTTGTTGACCACTTATCTGCTGTGTTTCCTCCTGCGTTGATTGGGTACTACTTTGAGATAGCGATAAGTTTATCTCCGGCTCAGCATCACTGCTTTCCACCATTAGGCTGGCTACCTCTTCCCCACTCATGTGCTTGGGCCTGGGTTGGTGGGTTGGGTCCACTGATGCGGAGGTGCTGCCCCCAGCTTGCCCCCCGGACACCGCTGCTGCAGGCGCAATTTCTTTTTTCCCAAAAAAGGTATTGGCCGGCACACCAGACTTCAGTGTCACTTGCTTCTTCTGTTCCTTCTTCTTCTCAATAGCAACTTTCTTGGTACTGGAGGACCTGGTACCTGCTTTCTTTGGGCCCATCTTCTTCAGATGTCAGCAGCACTCAGTTGCAGAGATGTCTGGTCAGGTCACACGTCACGTTGTGTTGTGTGTACAGCAGCAGGATGTCTGTCTGGAAGTGCAACAGGCAATGATGAGAGACACACCTCCTCCTCAGTCTTTGTGCACCTAAAAGCAAAAAAGCCAGAACATCAGTCAAACATAGCACAAATCAAACAAATAGAATATAGAACTTAGTGTGTGGTGGCCTCAATTATTAAATTTCAGAAACTCTGTGAACAACAACACACAGTGTAGCCATTTATGAGACGTTGACAACAAGGCCAGGGCTTTCCTGGCTACTGTGTAGTGCTAGTGTACACTCTGGAAGAATAAGAATAGTAAAGAACAAAAACTAAAATGTACTGGAGCATGTTTGGCCTAAATTTGTGCATCACGTGGGATGTATTATATAGCAGCATCAGGGAGCTGCAGCTGGCAATGGGGATGGATTTGGAAGCAGTAAGACAAGAGGAACAATGGAAAGACACGCAGGCCTATGTGGCAAAAACAGCACACTAATAACTACCACAACAAAATGGCCCCCAGAAACATGGTGACTCACAGGCACAAGGCACGGCAAACAATGAACTCAAGCAGGCCTATATATGGGCAGACAAAGGATGCCTTATAAAACACACACAGCTTTAATGCAAAAACTAAAATCCACATGTCTAAAAACACTTTGGAAAGTTAGACAACCACTACAACAACACAATTATAATTACACAGTACACACGCAAAAAAGGCATTTATTTAACACACCCAAAAAGTGAAATAGTCTGACCCTCCAAAAAAAACCACATTTCGCAATTCAATTGAATCAATTCAATGCCATCCATGGCCTAAATGATGTCAAAATTCCACAGACTACACAGAAACAGTTTTATGCACCCATGGTGACTACCTCTGGGCCTACTGGCATACTGGGCCGCAAGCTTGGAGGCCTACGGCAAAAGCACAGTGGCTGGTTTAACAAAATGGCCGCCGCCCACATGGCCAGGCCACCCAAAATAACAAAAAAGTGAAGACAAAGGACAGGACCAGGCAGTTGGAGACTCTGGGCAACTTGCTACCTCTTGGAAAAAATTGTAAAACAAAAAAAAAATGACTCCTTGCTCACCAAACTACATCTAAATGACAACCTGAGGAGTTTTTTGTGCAAAATGAACTAAATCAACATTTTCGAGAAGGTTTAATGATGCTCGAGAGATATTGTTCGCCAGATTGTAAATTCTGCGTGTTCGGCATCGCGATCGTCACAAAATGTCGTTATCGCCGCGCGAAAACGTACATTGAGCGCGCGAAGAAGATAAAAAGTGTAAGTCCGCGTTGTCGCGCAGTGCGGACTTGCCCAAAGTCCGCGAGCTGAACGCCCAGGGTTACCTACTGGCTGAAAAGGCCTATTTATTTAACAAACACCCAAAAAAATAAAATACGCCCCAAAAGCCACATTTTGCAAATCAATCCAATGCCATCCATGGCCTAAATTATGTTACAATTCAACAGACAACACAGAAACAGTTTTTATGCACCCATGAGGATGACTACCTCCGGGCCTACTGGCACACTAGGCCGCAAGCTTGGAGGCCTATGGCAAAAGCACAGTGGCTGTTCACACAAAATGGCCGCCAACACATGGCCAGGCCACCCAGAACAACAAGAAAAGGAACACAAGACAGACAATGCAGGCCTATGGCAAAAGCACAATGCCTGGCTTTACAAAATGGCCGCCACCCACATGGCCAGGCCACCCAAAATAACAAAAAGTGAAGACAAAGGACAGGACCAGGCAGTTGGAGACTCTGGGCAACTTGCTACCTCTTGGAAAAAATTGTAAAACAAAAAAAAATGACTCCTTGATCACCAAACTACATCTAAATGACAACCTGAGGAGTTTTTTGTGCAAAATGAACTAAATCAACATTTTCGAGAAGGTTTAATGATGCTCGAGAGATATTGTTCGCCAGATTGTAAATTCTGCGTGTTCGGCATCGCGATCGTCACAAATTGTCGTTATCGCGCGCGCGAAAACGTACATTGAGCGCGCGAAGAAGATAAAAAGTGTAAGTCCGCGTTGTCGCGCAGTGCGGACTTGCCCAAAGTCCGCGAGCTGAACGCCCAGGGTTACCTACTGGCTGAAAAGGCCTATTTATTTAACAAACACCCAAAAATATAAAATACCACCCCAAAACCCACATTTTGCAAATCAATCCAATGCCATCCATGGATGCCCGGCCTACATGATGTTTAAACTTTAAATTCAACAGACACCACAGAAACATGCACCCATGGGTACCTCTGGCTCTAGTCCGGGCCTACTGGCTGAAATTCCAATCAAAGAAAAACAACTAGGCCCCTGCCGAAACTACAGGCCACAACAATACATTTTAAAAACTATGGAAATCCCACAAAAAAATGTAGGTACAAACAAGCCCCAATCAAACAAACAAGTACACCAATTCTCCAACTTACTTGTAAAATCTCAAATCCAAGAGTCCTCAAATCCAATCCAATGATATGATGCAGCAGACAGACACAAAAAGTGATCCTTCCAGCTCCAAATCCAAATGAAAGTGAACAGCACATGGACAAAGCACTGGGAGGAGCCTGCTGGACAGGAACAGGAAGTTTGAGAATCAGGGGCACTTCCTTCCTCTTGGAAAAAAAGAAAAAGGACTCCTTGCTCACCAAACTACATCTCTAAATGACAACCTGAGGAGTTTTTTGTGCAAAATGAACTAATTCATCATTTTCGAGAAGGTTTTATGATGCTCGAGATATATTCTTCGCCAGATTGTAGTTTCTTCGTGTTCGGGATCGCGATCTTACCAACACTGCCGCCGGAAGTCAGATCGCGCGTCCAAATGACGTGTTCGCGTTCGCACACTCTCGCGGGATCGTGCGGCCGGATTCCAAATCTCGTGGCGCCCGCGAACGGATAGGAAGTCGCGTCGGCGAACGCAGAATCACGGTAGGTCGTTACCGCGCGTGCGAGAACGTATATTGAGCGCGCGAAGAAGAAAAACAGCTACGCTACGCCGCAAATTGCGTAGTGCACAGTAACTTTGCGTTCTACGCGAATCGCGAAGTTACCGAAACTTCGCAAATTCCGCGAGCGTAGCGTAGTTCACCGCCCAGGGTTACTTATGATAATGTTCCTCTAACCTATGGTTTTTCAGTACATTTCTAAGGTTTTTTTAATTCTATTTCCTAACCATAAAGCCCCTGTAACCTTTGCTTTTTTTTAATGAATATATATATATATAGGGCTTAATTATGTGTAGAAACTACATTGTATTATAAATTTGCCCATCCAGGGCTAAATCATTGCAATAAACTGTGATAATTATCAATGAATTCTCTTTTTTCTAAAGGGGAACACTGTAAATATCGATTTACCTGCCCTTTGTATATACAATGTATTTTACCTTTGAATCATGCAAAGATGGTCCTGAGATTCCCAAAGAAAAACGGGATGTGTTGATGAATGTCCGTTTTCACTTTTCATGAATTTGTAACGTGTATTATTTGAGAGGCGTTTCCGGCGTGCCTGATGACACCGAGGAAGGCGACTAGCCGAAACGCGTTTGTTTGCCCGAGTTTAAGAAATAAAACTTTGTAACTCACCCCCCGAGAGTGCCTCTTCATTCAGGACCATTATCCTGGGATTGGAGCCAAGAAAAATAGACACGGGTACACCCCCGTGATTGAGGGACCCGCCTGTGAGTGCGCCGGAGGAAAGGTGACGATCAGGAGCAGTATATATATATATATATATATATATATATATATATATATATATATATATATATATATATACACTGGGCACTAAGCATATGAAGTTGTCCGTATCTCTTTGTGTGACTGTACGTTGGAGTTGCAATCGGATATACATATATATATATATATATATAATATAATATATTATATATATTGGCGCACTGCTGGTGGGGCGATGGGGTCCTCTTGTGTCCTGAGGACCTCAAGACTTAAGTGGACTTCAACCCCCGAGCAGCATTGCACCAGGAGGCGCGTTTGCAGAGTGGTGTAAAAAGGGTGCATGGCCTCGGACCACTCTCAGCAATCCAGCTGTGTGGGGCTTACTAGAGATAACAGTAGGGCTAGTTGGCCCCCAGGGACCCTCAGGAGGCAAGGGGTCTTCATCCCCTAACCAAGAGCGCACCAAGAGGCGCGTTTGCAGAGGGGGTGTGGCCTGTGTTCACAGCTCAGCAATCCCACTATCTGGAGCTTACTGGAGGTGTCAGGTAGGCTAGTTGGCCTCTAAGCACCCCCAGCAAGGAAGGGGACTTTAATCCCCATCCAAGAGCGCACCGGAGAGCGCGTTTGCAGACTGGTGGGCAAAGGGGGCGTGGCCTGCTTTGAGAACTTACCAATGCTGTTGTGTGGGACTTACTGGAGGTAATAGGAGGGGTAGTTGGCCCCAAAGATGTCCTTGGGGTCCGACTACCCCTCTTGTTACCTCCAGTAAGTCCCACACAGTGGGATTGCTCAGAGGTCTTCAGAGGCCACGCCCCCCTTTCTCCACCACTCTGCAAATGCACCTCCTGGCACACTAAGGGTTGGGGGATGAATTCCACTTCACTCCTGAGGGACCTTGGGGGCCAAGAAGCCCTCCTGGTACCTCCTGTAAGTCCTATGCGGCGGAATTCCTGAGCGCTGGTCAGAGGCCCAGCACCCTTTCTCCACCACTCGGCAAACACGACTAATAGTTAAAGAAGCATTTGCAATGTAATAGGTTTCGCATTTGCGAGAGTTAGAGCTATTGGCATTGTAAATGTAAAAGTTTTTTACTAATGTTTTTTGGAGTGAAGTGGATGTATGTTGTGTGTAGGGGAATTATGTGGTATGTTGTGCAGTGAAATTATGTGGATAGAAAGTATGTAGTATTTAGTGTATAGGAATTATGTAGAGTGGGATTATGTGTTATGGAGAGTAATTATGTGGTATTGTAGTCTGTGTTGTGGAGTGGTAACCTCAGATTTAGTCTTCCTCGTTTCCATAGAAGCTAAACTATGAACTCAATGAGACAAAACAAAGAAGGAATCATTGAGGAGCACTTCTGGACCTAGTCAGAGGTATGAGCAGGGCCACTGAAATTATGCGACTGTTTGACTGCACCGACTTTTGCACAATTATACATTTTCCGCATTAGCCACATAATCCATCATCTGCTGCCTAATCTGCAGATTTGAACAAAAAAGCCTTGTTTCTAGCTCAAACGGCTCAAACGATACCAAAAATGCAGCGACAAGTGTTACAGCGTGGTGGAAGGTTCTTTGCAAACCTAGAATGGTCACCTGTTACTTATTGCTAAATGTGGGTGTTACATTGATAATAATGGTGTACAAGCCACTCTTGCTTCTTTCTGCGCCTCTCTTTTTTTTTTTTTACAGAATTTTATATAGAGCGAACTTGACCCGAATCTGGTATCAGAGCGCTTTACATAGCACCAGTTGCATTACATGAGGACACATTCATTTTTGCTAGGCACGGGGAGATTAAGTGATTTGCCCAGAATCACAGGATGTTCAGCGTCATTGCGGAGACTCGAACCCAGTTCCCCAGATTCGAGGCCGACCGCCCTAGCCGTTAGGCCAACTCTCTTGCCTCTTTCTGCATTTCTGTTGCTTTTTTCTGCACCTTTCTTTCTTTTTCTGCACTTCTCTTGCCTCTTTCTGCAAATCTCTTCTACTTTCTGCACCTCTTTTGTATCTTTCTGCACCTCTGTTGCCTCTTTTTGCACCTCGCTTGCTTCTTTGTGCACCCCTCTTTACTCTTTCTGCAACTCTCTTGCCTGTTTCTGCACCCCTCTTCCCTATCTGCACCCCTCCTGCCTCTTTCTGCACCTCGGTTCCTTCTTTCTGTACTTCTTTTGTTTCTTTCTGCACCTCTCTTGCTTCTTTCTGCACCCCTCTTGCCTCTTGCCTCTTCCTCCACCCCTCTTCCCCTTTCTGCATCTCTGTTGCTTCTTTCTGCACTTCTCCTGTCTCTTTCTCCACCCCTCTTCCCTCTTTCTGAAAGTAAGAGAGACACGCCAAGGAGCACGGGCGGTCCTCATGGTATGCCTATAGCTGCCCTTAACCTGGTCTGAGCAGACCTATTTGCTTTAGCCTACCCTGCTGCTAATAATCGCTTGCACTGAATATGTAAAATTGGTTTTAGCCTACCCTGCTGCTAATAATCGCTTGCACTGAATTTGTAAAATTGTTTTTTAACTGATACAACTGTTTTTATGTGAAATACAGTCGTTTTAACTACTGATTGCACTTCGGGGAAAGCGCGGGGAGAATTTGTTTGTCTCACCTGCTTCCACGATCTTTTCGCCGTAAATCCACATCAGAGCACTTCCGCTTTCCTACACGCGGTCTAGTGCCTGGGGGGAGTACAGCTGCTGCACAGCAGAGCTGATTGGTTGGTGGGCGGAAGGGGTCAGCTTAACTGCGATGCTGGAGCGAACGCGCAGCGGAAAGTAAGAGAGACACACCAAGGAGCACGGGCGGTCCTCATGGTATGCCTACAGCTGCCCTTAACCTGGTCTGAGCAGACCTATTTGCTTTAGCCTACCCTGCTGCTAATAATCGCTTGCACTGAATATGTAAAATTGGTTTTAGCCTACCCTGCTGCTAATAATCGCTTGCACTGAATTTGTAAAATTGGATTTTAACTGATACAACTGTTTTTATGTGAAATACAGTCGTTTTAACTACTGATTGCACTTCGGGGAAAGCGCGGGGAGAATTTGTTTGTCTCACCTGCTTCCACGATCTTTTCGCCGTAAATCCACATCAGAGCACTTCCGCTTTCCTAAACGCATTATAGTGCTTGGGGGGAGTACAGCTGATGCACAGCAGAGCTGATTGGTTGGTGGGTGGAAGGGGTCAGCTTAACTGCGACGCTGGAGCGAACGCGCAGTGGAAAGTAAGAGAGACACGCCAAGGAGCACGGGCGGTCCTCATGGTATGCCTATAGCTGCCCTTAACCTGGTCTGAGCAGACCTATTTGCTTTAGCCTACCCTGCTGCTAATAATCGCTTGCACTGAATATGTAAAATTGGTTTTAGCCTACCCTGCTGCTAATAATCGCTTGCACTGAATTTGTAAAATTGTTTTTTAACTGATACAACTGTTTTTATGTGAAGTACAGTCGTTTTAACTACTGATTGCACTTCGGGGAAAGCGCGGGGAGAATTTGTTTGTCTCACCTGCTTCCACGATCTTTTCGCCGTAAATCCACATCAGAGTACTTCTGCTTTCCTAAACGCGGTCTAGTGCTTGGGGGGAGTACAGCTGCTGCACAGCAGAGCTGATTGGTTGGTGGGCGGAAGGGGTCAGCTTAACTGCAACGCTGGAGCAAACGCGCAGCGGACGCGCGCAGCGGGCGCGCCGCTGTCGTGCCGAAGGCAAGCCCGTCTGCGCCCGTCCGCGTCCGGCCGGGTCCAGGGGCCAGAACCCCTGGTCCAGCAATGAGATATTCCACATTAAAGCTGCAGTCCCTAGCCACAGGTAACTATGCGCTTAACAACAATGCCACAGCTAAATTGAGAACCGAAAACATTTTGAGACACAACGGGACAGATAGCCACACGAGCCTGAAGCCAGCACCTCACAATAGCATCAGGCTGGGGAACCCTCCTGGCTTAAAGGTAGCAGTCTTGAACACGAGATCTCTACAGAGAGACCATCTGGAGATCTTTGCGCTCCTCCAGGAGGGGGATATTGACATACTGGCACTTACGGAAACCTGATTAGGTGACGCATCTGTCCCTGATATCATCGCTGCACTCCCAGGTGACTTTGACGCCCTCTGGCACAACAGGCAAGATGACAGGAGAGGAGGGGGAGTGGCGATCCTTTTCAACACTAGGATCATGGCCACCAAGATAATAGCAGAGAGCGTGGATAATACAGATATGCTAGGAGTTAAAATCTCCTCTAAATCCTCCTGCCTACTTCTTCTGGTAGTCTACCGCCCCCCGCAGGTAACCCCTGGTTTCAACGATCATTTCGCTGAGACCATGTGTGACCTCAGTACACGGTACCAGCGACTCGTGGTGGTCGGAGACTTCAACTACCACTGGGAAAAAACACCACGAGAGCTGCATGCCAAGCAGCTTGACATGGCAATGTCCTCCATGGGGCTCCATCAACTGGTGGATCGCCCAACCCACATAAAGGGCACACTCTAGACCTGGTTTGGTCCTCTAACCCCCAGGACAGGCTAACGAATATTCGGCCCTGCGCCTGGTCTGACCACTCATTAATCTCCTGCTGGGTCCCGTTGGATAGTCCACTTTCACAACCCCCTCTTGAGTGGAGAAAAGTGCGGAGCTGGAACAAAATTCAGGCAGACAACCTAGTGGACACACTACAGAGGTTATCCTCACCCAAATTTGAGGAAGGCAACATTGACTCGGAAAGCGAAACCCTCAGTAACACTCTACAATTTGCTATTGATCAAGTAGCACCAGAACGCAGAGAAAGAATTAGACATAACGGCAAGGGGGCCCCCTGGTTTAATGAGGTACTGAGGGAAAGGAAACAGAGCCTCCGCCAAGCCGAGAGACGGTGGCGGAAAGCTTACGACCCCGCTGAGCTAAAAACCTATAAATCTCTACTCACACTTTATAAAAAATCCATCATATCCAGGAAAGCTGAGTATTATGAGGCGCGAATCACAGACGCGCCAAATAAACAAAAGGAGACTTTTAAGATTTTAAAAGAACTCAGCAAAAAGTCTGATGCAAAATCCGCAGCAGCACCCACAGACTGTAACTTACTACAGTCCTTTTTCCTCCAGAAAGTAACAGACATCCTCCTGGAGATTGAAAACACCCCCATCACCATGAGCTCCTTGGAGCTGACTACACCCTTACCCCTCTCTTGTCATCATCTCACTAGCTTCCCTCAACTAGACCCAAGGTCTTTGATGCTCCTGATGAATGGCACTAAATCAGGCTCCCCTGCCGACCCCTGCCCGCCGAGGACCTTCAGGATGGCCCTTCCTGTCCTGGAAAGCCAGATTCTCACCCTCCTGAATAATTCCTTGGCGACTGGCCAGGTCCCCTCAAACTTGAAGGAGGCTAGAGTTACTCCTCTATTAAAGAAACCGGGGGCAGATAGGGCCGAGCTAAAAAATTATAGGCCTATCTCCCAGCTCCCTTTCCTGGCGAAGGTTGTTGAGCAACACGCCTTGAAGACAATCTCGGCATTCCTGGAGGAACACGAGCTACTCCAATCTCACCAGGCAGGTTTCAGAGCCCACCATAGTACGGAGCTGGTCATGCTATCAGTACTGGATGAACTTAGGATCAAGGCCGACAACAAAGAATTGAGCGCCCTGATCTTATTAGATCTTTCAGCGGCGTTCGATACGGTCAGCCACACAAAACTACTGACCCGGCTGGCGGACCTGGGCATTCGGGGGCAGGCCTACAAATGGTTAGAATCCTTTTTATCAGGACGGTCGCAGAGGATCCAACTGGGCGAGCAGGTATCGGAAAAGGGCAACATCTCTTGCAGGGTCCCCCAGGGCTCCGCACTGTCCCCTCTCCTCTTTAATATATACCTACAGCCTCTGGTGGCCGCGCTAGCCGAAATGGACTGCCGAGTATTCAACTACGCGAATGACACCCAACTCATCCTGAGGATCGATAATTCGGCCCATGCCCAAAAGCCAGCCCAGAACATCCTCAGGTTCACAGTAAACTGGATGACTGCCAACTCCCTAAAAATCAATCCAGACAAAACTGAAGTCCTAGCCATCTCAACAAAAAACAACCCCTGGAGCGATCAGTTCTGGCCCCAAGAGTTGGGGGCCACTCCCAGCCCAGCACCCGTTGTGAAAAGCTTGGGCATTAAGATCGACTCTGAGCTCTCTATAACCAACCAAGTCAATTCTGTGGTCGGAACATGTATAGGTCTTCTAAGACAGCTGAGGAAACTGGCTCCTCTTCTCTCAGTCTCGTCATTGAAAACTATTGTATCAGCAACTATTGTCTCGAAACTTGACTACGGCAACGCGCTTTATGTCGGGCTCCCCCAGAAACTCACTAACAAATTGCAGGTGGTACTGAACGATGCAGCCAGGCTGATCTTCAGGCTGCCCAGAAGAACTCACGCCACTTCCTTGCTGCGTAAGTTGCACTGGCTGCCTATCAAGCAAAGAGCGAAGTTTAAGGGACTGTGCATTACCCACAAAGCTCTACATGGACACGCCCCAGGGTACACAAAAGAACGTCTACTCAAATATGTGCCAGGGCGCGCGCTGCGCTCAGCAGAAGCCAGCCGGCTGACCTGCCCATGATGTAACACCACATCCAAAGGGGGACGAGCGTTCTCGGTCCTTCTGCCACAACTTTGGAACCAGTTGCCCGTTACTCTCCGTAAATAACCCGGTCTTCTTCCCTTTCGGAAACAACTAAAAACTATTCTTTTTAGGGAAGCATTAGATACGGCCTAAGACCTTTCAGTACCATGGAGACAATCCCGCCTTTGACTGTGTTTTACTTCTTCCAAAGTGCTAAGAGACCTGTCGGTGTACACGCAATATACAAGAGCAAATTAACATAACATAACCTCTGTTGCTTCTTTCTGCACCTCTCTTGCCTCTTTCACACCCCTCTTGCCTCTTTCTGCACCTCTGTTCCTTCTTTCTACACTTCTTTTTTTTCTTTCTGCACTTCTCACTTCTTTCTGCATCCCTTTTCCCTCGTTCATCACCCCTCTTCCTTCTTTCTGCACCCCTCTTGCCTATTTCTGCACCTCTGTTCCTTCTTTCTGCACTTCTTCTGTTTCTTTCTGCAGCTCTCTTGCTTCTTTCTGCACCCCATTGCCTCTTTCTGCACCTCTGTTCTTTCTTTCTGCACTTCTTTTGTTTCTTTCTGTACATCTCTTGCTTCTTTCTGCACCCCACAAACCTCTTTCTGCACCACTCTTCCCTCTTTTTGCACCCCTCTTGCCTCTTTCTGCACTTTTGTTGCTTCTTTCTGCACTCCTCTTGCTTCCTTCTGCACTCCTTGTGCCTCTTTCACACACCTCTGCCCTCTTTGTGCACCCCTCTTGCCTCTTTCTGCACCTCTGTTCCTTCTTTCTTCACTTCTTTTGTTTCTTTTTGCACCTTTCGCTTCTTTCTGCACCCCTTTTGCCTCTTTCTGCACCCCTCTTGCCTCTTTCTGCACCTCTGTTCCTTCTTTCTGTACTTCTTTTGTTTCTTTATGCAGCCTTCATGCTTCTTTCTGCACCCCCTTGCCTCTTTCTCCACCCCCTTCCCTCTTTCTGCACCCCTGTTGCCCCTTTCGGCACCTCCGTTCCTTCTTTCTGTACTTCTTTTGTTTCTTTCTGCATGCCTCTTGCTTCTTTCTGCACCTCTATTCCTTCATTCTGCACTTCTTTTGTTTCTTTCTGCAACTCTCTTGCTTCTTTCTGCATGCCTCTTGCTTCTTTCTGCACCCCTCGTGCCTCTTTAACACCCCTCTTCCCTCTTTCTGCACCACTCTAGCCTCTTTCTGCACCTCTGTTCCTTGTTTCTGCACTTATTTTGTTTCTTTCTGCACCTCTCTTATTTCTTTCTGTATCCCTCTTGCCTCTTTCTCCACCCCACTTCCCCCTTTCTGCATCTCTGTTGCTTCTTTCTGCATTTCTCTTGCTTCTTTCTGCATCTCTTTTGCTTCTTTATGCACCCCTTGTGCCTCTTTCTGCATCCCTCATCCCTCTTTCTGCACTCCTCTTCCCTCTTTCTGCACCTCTGTTGCTTCTTTCTGCACTTCTTTTGTTTCTTTCTGTACACCTCTTGCCTCTTTCTGCACCTCTGTTGCTTCTTTATACACCTCTTTTGTTTCTTTCTTCACCACTCGCTTCTTTCTGCACTCCTTGTGCCTCTTTCTGCACCCCTCATCCCTCTTTCTGCACTCCTCTTCCCTCTTTCTGCACCTCTGTTCCTTCTTTCTGCACTTCTTTTGTTCCTTTCTGCAGCTCTCTTGCTTCTTTCTGCACCCCCTGTCCTCTTTCTCCAAACCCTCTTCCCTCTTTCTTTACCCCTGTTGCCTCTTTCTTCACCTCTGTTCCTTCTCTCTGCACTTATTTTGTTTCATTCTGCACATCTCTTGCTTCTTTCTGCACCCCTCGTGCCTCTTTTTGCACCCCTCTTGCCTCTTTCTGCACCTCTGTTGCTTCTTTCTGAACTACTCTTGCTTCTTTCTGCACCTCTTTGCTTCTTCCTGCACCACTCGTGCTTCTTTCTGCACCCTTCTTCCCTCTTTCTGCACCCCTCTTGCCTCTTTCTGCACCTATGTTCCTTTTTTCTGCTCTTCTTTTGTTTCTTTCTGCACCTCTCTTGCTTCTTTCTGCACCCCTCTTGCCACTTTCTCCACCCCTGTTCCCCCTTTTTGCATCTCTGTTGCTTCTTTATACACTTCTCTTGCCTCTTTCTCCACCCCTCATCCCTCTTTCTGCACCTCTATTGCTTCTTTCTGCACTTCTGTTGCTTCTTTCTGCACCCCTCGTGCCTCTTTCTGCACCCCTTGTGCCTCTTTCTGCACCACTCTTCTCTCTTTCTGCACTCCTCTTGTCTCTTTCTGCACATCTGTTCCTTCTTTCTGAACTTGTTTTGCTTCTTTCTGCCCCTCTCTTGCTTCTCTCTGCTGCCCTCTTGCCTCAGACATGTTTTAGACCCATCATTAAGGCATGGCATAAGCAGAGGACTCTATTCGTCCATACTGTTTTCTTATACAATCTCTCCTCCCTTACTATGAAGACTCCAAACCCTCCTCCTCAACTGAACACAATCCGCAGCATGTCATGGACTGTGCATCAAGCAACAGAGCTTTTTATGTCACAATGACTCTCTTTTTCTTAACTCTCAACTGTTTAAATCGGACCTCAGCGTCTTTTTAGATTAGGTTTTCACGATGCTTTTAAATTTGATATCTAAACTAAGCACCTAGCAATGAATCTCTGTTATTGTATATTGTTGCAAGGGTTTTTAACTAATCACGCAATAAAGCAATTTTTCCGCTTCTCTCTGCTGCCCTCTTGCCTCTTTCTCCACCCCTCTTCCCCCTTTCTGCATCTCTGTTGCTTCTTTCTGCACTTCTCTTGCCTCTTTCTGCACCCCTCTTCCCTCTTTCTGCACCTCTGTTGATTCTTTCTGCACCTCTCTTGCTTCTTTCTGCACCCCTGTTGCCTCTTTCTCCACCCCTCTTACCCCTTTTTGCATCTCTGTTGCTTGCTTCTGCACTTCTCTTGTCTCTCTCTCCACCCCTGTTCCCTCTTTCTGCACCTCTGTTGCTTCTTTCTACACTTGTCTTGCCTCTTTCTCCACCCTCCTTCCCTCTTTCTGCACCTCTGCTGCTTCTTTCTGCATTTCTCTTGCTTCTTTCTGCACCCCTCGTGCCTCTTTCTGTACCCCTCTTCCCTCTTTCTGCACATCTCTTGCCTCTT
The DNA here is from genome assembly GCA_963921515.1 of Calotriton arnoldi. Taxonomy (NCBI): domain Eukaryota; kingdom Metazoa; phylum Chordata; class Amphibia; order Caudata; family Salamandridae; genus Calotriton; species Calotriton arnoldi. The sequence continues at coordinate 1,571,546 of CAWUFW010002028.1, forward strand.
CCTGCACTTCTCTTCCCTCTTCCTGTACCTCTCTTGCCTCTTTCTGCACCTGTGTTGCCTCTTTCTGCACTTCTCTTCCTTTTTCCTGCACCTTTCTTGTTTCTTTCTGCAACTCTCTTGTCTCTTTCATCACTTCTCTAGTTTCTTTCTGCACCTCTGTTGCTTATTTCTGCACCCCTCTTACCTCTTTCTACACCCCTCTTCCCTCTTTCAGCACTTCTCTTGCCTCTTTCTGCACTTATTTTGCCTGTTTCTGCAACTCTCTTTTCTCTTTCATCACTTCTCTTGCTTCTTTCTGCACCTCTGTTGCTTCTTTCTGTACCCCCATACCTCTTTCTACACCCGACTTTGCTCTTTCTGCACCTCTCTTGCCTCTTTCTGTACCCCTGTTCCCTCTTTCTGCACCACTCGTGCCTATTTCTGTACCTCTCTTGCCTCTTTCTGCACCTCTCTTGCCTCTTTCTGCACCTCTGTTGGTACTTTCTGCACTTCTCTTGCCTCTTTCTGCACCCCTCTTGCCTCTTTCACACCTCTGTTGCTTCTTTCTGCACTTCTCTTGCTTCTTTCTCCACCGCTGGTGCTTCTTTCTGCACCCCTCTTGCCTCTGTCTGCACCGCTCTTCCCTCTTTCTGCACCTCTCTTTCCTCTTTTTGTATCCCTGTTCCCTCTTTCTGTAGTTCTCTTGCCTCTTTCTGTACCTCTGTTGCTTCTTTCTGTACTTCTCTTGCCTTTTCTGCACTCTTCTTGCCTCTTTCTGCACCTCAGTTGGTTCTTTCTGCACTCCTCTTGCTTCTTTCGGCACCTCTCTAGCAAAGTACTTAATCCCTCTTGCCTCTTTCTGCACCCCTGTTCCCTATTTCTATACCTCTCTTGCCTCTGTCTGCACCCGTGTTCCATCTTGCTGCACCTTGTTTGCCTGTTTGTGTAACTTTCTTGCCTCTTTCTGCAGTTCTCTTGCCTCCTTCTACACCTCTGTTGCTTCTTTGTGCACGTATCTTACCTCTTTCTGCACCCCTCTTGCCTCTTTCTGCACCCATTTTGCTTCTTTCTGCACTTCTCTTGCTTCTTTCTGTATCTCTCTTGCTTCTTTCTGCACCCCTGTTGCTTCTCTCTGCACCCCTCTTCTGTCTTTCTGCACCCCTCCTTCCACTTTCTGCACTTCTCTTGCCTCTTTCTGTACTTCTCTTGCCTCTTTCTACAATTCTGTTGCTTGTTTCTGGACTTCTCTTGCCTCTTTCTGCACCTCTCTTGCTTTTTTCTGCACCCCTCTTGTGTCTTTCTGCATCCCTCTTTCTGCACCTCTCTTGCCTCCTTCTGCACCTCTCTTGCCTCTTTCTATACTTCTCTTGCCTCTTTCTGCACCTATGTTGCTTCTTTCTGCACTTCTCTTGCCTCTTTCAGCACCCCTCTTGCCTCTGTCTGCACCAATGTTGGTTCTTTCTGCAGTTCTCTTGCCTCTTTCTGCACCTCTCTTCTCTTTTTCTGCACATCTCTTGCCTCTTTCTGCTCTTCTCTTGCTTCTTTCTATACTTCTCTTGCTTCTTTCTGCGCTTCTTTTGCTTCTTTTTGCACTTCTACGGCCTCTTTCTGCACTTCTATTGCCTCTTTCTGCACCTCTGTTGGTTCTTTCTGTACTTCTCTTGCCCTTTCTGCACCCCTCTTGCCTCTTTCTGCACCTCTGTTGCTTCTTTCTGCACTATTCTTGCTTGTTTCTGCACCTCTCTTGCTTCTTTCTGCACCCCTCTTGCTTCTTTCTGCACCCCTCTTCCCTCTTTCTGGACCTCTCTTGCCTCCTTCTGCACCTCTCTTCCCTCTTTCTACAGTTCTCTTGCCTCTTTTTCTACCTCTGCTGCTTCTTTCTGCACTTCTCTTGCCTCTTTCTGCACCCCTCTTGCCTCTGTCTGCACCTCTGTTGGTTCTTTCTGCAGTTCTCTTTCCTCTTTCTGTACCTTTCTTGCCTTTTTCTGTGCATCTCTTGCCTCTTTCTGAACTTCTAATGCCTCTTTCTGCACTTCTCTTGCCTCTTTCTGTGCTTCTCTTGCTTCTTTCTGCACTTCTCTTACCTTTTTCTGCGCTCCTCTTGCCTCTTTCTACATTTCTCTTGCTTCTTTCTGGACTTCTCTTGCCTCTTTCTGCAACCATCTTGCCTCTTTCTGCAACTCTGTTGCTTCTTTCTGCACTTCTCTTGCTTCTTTCTGCTCCTCTCTTGCTTCTTTCTACGCCCCTGTTGCCTCATTCTGCACTCGTGTTCCCACTTTTGCACCTCTGTTGTCTCTTTGTGCACCTCTGTTGTCTCTTTCTGTACCTCTTTGCCTCTTTCTGCACTTCTCTTGCCTCTTTCTGCACCTCTGTTGTTTCTTTCTGCACTTCTCTTCCTTCTTTCTGCATTTTTGTTCCTTCTTTCAGCACTTCTCTTGCCTCTTTCTGCACCTCTGTTACTTCTTTCAGCACTTCTCTTGCCTCTTTCTGCACCCCTGTTCCCTCTTTCTGCACCTCTCTTGCCTGATTCTGTACCTCTCGCCTCTTTCTGCACCACTGTTCCCTCTTTCTGCACTTCTCTTTCCTGTTTCTGCAACTCTCTTGGCTCTTTCTGCTCCTCTCTTGCCTCTTTCTGCACTTCTCTTGTCTCTTTCTAACCTTCTCTTGCCTCTTTCTGCACTTCTCTTGCCTCTTTCTCCACATTACTCTTTCTGCATCTCTCTTGTTTTTTTCTATGCCTCTCTTGCTTCTTTCTGTACTTGTCTTGCCTGTTTCTTTATTGAAATGGGAAGTGCAAGCTGTTAAGTTTAAAGGTCTGCGTGCTCTCGTGGCTGAGGTATATGTCTACTTGTACATGTATTCTCACATGTGTTATGTATCTGAAGATGGTAGCTTAAAAAGCGGGTAGCTTCTCTTATAGGTGGTCAAATCTTGTTAGTTCTGCTCTGTCATTCGGTTGCACAGGCAGACATATGTTATGTATATAGGTGTTATAGAGCCCCTCAAATGTACTATTGAATATGCATGTGCCCTGTATTAGGAGCAGAAAGAAATACATGCACCTTCTTGTACACAAATTTACAGAGTATGCTATTTGAAACACGGATATTCAAGTTTTTGCATGTTTATTTTTATGTAACATGTCACCAGGCAAATGCAGGGACACACGCATGCATACCTTTACAAACTTGGTCAGACTTACAACAGTGATATGGTTAGGATTTCTGTTTTACATTTGGAAGGCCTAATATTCTGAACAGTCGATGAATAGTGAACCTTCAAGAGAAAAGTGAGGTTTAAGACATCTTGGGAGAAGGATTAGTGATTAGGCTACTTTGTATGAAAGGTGGAAAGGTACAGTCGAAGTAGGCCTCTTTTTGCACCTCTGTTGCTACTTTCTGCACTTCTCTTGCTTCTTTTTGCACCTTTCTTCCTCTTTCTGGACTGCTGTTGCCTCTTTCTGCACTTCTCTTGCTTCTTTCTGCGCCTTTCTTCCTCTTTCTGCACATGTCCTACCGATGTAGGCATATTTCGAAATTAGCATTTAAAAAACCTTAAAAATTAACTGAAAAAACCAGAGGTTTCAGGGACATTAAAGTTAGGAATTAGCAGTTAATAAATCTTTGAAATCCACTGTAAAAAACATAGGTTTCAAGGACATTATAGTTAGAAATTAGCATTTAAAAGACCTTAGAAATTCACTGAAAAAACCACAGGTTTCAGGGACGTTATAGTTAGTTGGACCTTTCACTCATGCAAAACCAGAGAAATTCGGCCGTTATAGTTAGTTGAGCTAACTATAACTTGCGCCCCCGCAATGCACTGCTGATGACGTCACATATTACATCACTCATGACATGGTCAGTGCCATCACTGATGACATCACTGATGACATCTCAAATGACATTACTGATGACATCACTGATGACATCATCCACGTGATCATCAGATGCACCTCCTCACACCCTAATATAACCTACGATACACCCACTCTAAAATACAGACTACCATTCTCGAAACCATAGACACACCAATACCAGTTAGTGCATACCCACTCACTGATTCCTAGGTCTACACACGAGTTGGCGATGCAGCGCGCACAAGGTAAATAGTTTTATTTATTTAATTACTTACCTTATTCCTGTCTGTCGTATGTCGGACTCCACTATCCCCCCACCCTGCCCCTCCCCCGCCCCGCCTCACCACCCCGCAGCACTCCCTGGGCGAGCCGCAACTGCGTATATATATATATATATAAAACATACTTTAACTTTTCAGAAACACACAGTCACTGGATGATGTCATCAGTGATGTCATCAGTGATGTCATTTGAGATGTCATGAGTGATGTCACTGACCATGTCATGAGTGATGTAATATGTGACATCATCAGCAGTGCATTGCGGGGGCGTGAGTTATAGTTAGCTCAACTAACTATAACGGACGAATTTCTCTGGTTTTGTATGAGTGAAATGTCCAACTAACTATAACGTCCCTGAAACCTGTAGTGAATATATATATATATATATATATTTTTTTTTTTTTTTTACCTACTGCCAGTCACCAGTAGGAAGTTATAATTAGGTAATTAGGACCATGTTTCCATAGGAAAAGCATTTTTTGACTTGACTTTATTGTTGGCGCTGTTGATGAATCTTCACAAAAAAAATTTAAATGAAGGGCGCCAATGGGTCTTATTGTGCATGGAAACTTTTGGGGTGGCCCGTCAAGCGAGGGCAGAGAAAAGGGAGGGGTCAAAAAATTTGTGTTTCCCATGTTAATTCATATAGGGATTTTAGACACAACTGCAGCCCAAACAGCTGAATGGAATGACACCAAATTTGGCAGAAAGCAACCTTTTTGTGATTTGGTGGAAATCCGTTCAGTAGTTTGCGATATATTAAAGACAATCCAAATTGGTATATTTAGGGACACAGACTCTCAACAAAACCTCCTGATTTTGTGCAGAGATCTGATTGGCTGCCAACACTTCAACTAGGAAGTATTGGCAGCCATCTTTGGACTCAGACTCAGCCAAGTCCCAAGCAAAAGCATTAAAAAAAGAGAAGGGGGCAGTGTAGGAATACCCTGACCCCCTAGGTCTGTTAGTGGGGTCCCCCAGGGACCCCGCCAGAGCCAAAAATCATTTTTAAAACAATTTGCAGCAAAAATCATGACAGATTCATGAATTAGTGGCAAAAAAAAAAAAAAGAAGCCAGGTCTCCCACGTGTGTTAAAACATGGTCCCCCAGGTGGGCCAGGTACCAAGGGCTTAGTCATATATATATTATCGGGCGTGGTGTGCACACGACCCCCTCTCCCCTTGGACAATCTTAGCCTCTAGGACTGCCACCTCCAAGGACAGGCCAATTGTTTTTTTAGATGGGTAGGTGGCCATCTCTTAAGAGCCCCAGAGATGGCCACCTACCCGGGGCTTTATCCTCCAAGATGAATACGATGACACTCCTAACTTAGAGCTTGCCATAGACCCCGCCCCCTTTCTCCACCACTCTGCAAGTGCTCCTCCTAGTGCACTACTCATTGGGTGATGAAGTCCCTTTGGATGCTTAGGGTCCTTGTGGGCATAGAACCCCTCCTGTTACCACCAGTAAGTCCCACACAGCAGCATTGCTGAGTGCTCATCAGAGGCCTCGCCCCCCTTTTCTCAACCACTCTGCAAACTTGTCTCCTGACGCACTACTCCTTGGGGGATGAAGTCCCCTTGGGTGCTGAATGTCATTGGGGGCCAATAACCCCTCCTGTTACCATCAGTAAGTCCCACACAGTGGGATTGCCGAGAGCTCATCAGAGACCCTGCCCCCTTTCTCAACCACTCTGCAAGTGTGCCTTCTGGCACACTACTGGTTGGGGGATGAAGTCCCCTTAGCTGCTGAGGGTCTTTGGGGGCAAGAACCCCTCCTGTTACCACCAGTAAGTCCAATGCAGCAGGATTGCTGAGACTGCTTTGGAGTTCCCACCCCCTTTCTCCACCATTGTGCAATCGCGCCTCCTGGTGCTCTACTTGTTGGGGGATGAAGTCTCCTTGGATGCTGAGGGTCATTGAGGCCCAAAAACCACTCCTGTTGCCATCAGTAAGTCCTACACAGCAGGGAGCTGAGAGCTCTTCAGAGGCCCCACCCCTTTCTCGTCCACTCTGCAAACATGCCTCCTGGGTTGGTGGATAAAGTCCCATTGGATGCTGAGGGTCATTGGGGGCAAGAGCCCCTCCTATTACCACCAGTAAGTCCCACACAGTGGGATTGATAAGAGCTCATCAGAGGTCCTGCCCCCTTTCTCCACTCACTGTACAGATCCATATAGCCACTCACAGACACATACAGCCACTCACAAACCCACTCACACAACTACTCACATACTCACTCACAGACCCATACAGCCACTCACACCCCCACTCACAATTCCATGCAGCCACTCACAGACCCACTCACACATCCACACAGCTACTCACAAACCTACTCACACACCCATACAACCACTCACACACCCAGTCACAGACCCATACGGCCACTCCCACACCCACTCACCGACCTATACAGCCATTCACAGAAACACCCTCAAAGGTTACAGGTTTCAGTTAGGAAATACAATTTACAAAACCTCAGAAATTCACTAAAAATAATTAAGGTTACAGGGACGTTATAATTAGCAAATAACATTAAAAAACCATAGAAATTCAGTGAAAAAAACAAACGTTACAGGGACATTATATTTAGCAAATAGAATTTAAAAAACCTTACGCATTCACTGAAAAAACAAAGGTACAGGGATGTAATAGTTAGGCTGAGATTTCACACAAACAAAACTACTGAAACTACTGAAATTCAGCAGCAGTTATAGTTACCTGAGCTAACTATAACTTATACCTCCGCAATGCACTGCTTATGACCTCACATATTACATCACTCATGATGGTCAGTGGCATCACTGATAACATCACTGAGGACATCATCCTCATAACAACTCCTACCCCCTTCACACACCCACACAACCACTCACACACCTACACAACCATTCACACACCCACTCTTAGATCCATACAACCACTCACACACCCAGACACACAACCATACAATCACTCACATACCCACTTACAGACCCATACAACCACTGACACACCTACTCACACACCCACTCACATACCCACCCACAAACCCACTCACACAATAGGCGTGGCTTGCCTGATTCTAAGATGGCCACAGCCTGAGCGAGCTCCGGCAGCCGCCCATATCATCCTCTAATTATCAGCGCCATCCAGTGAGATAATGGCATAAAAAGCAGCGGAATCTGTAAGTCGGACAGACTACTATGATCCCTGAAAGTCTGGTGAGCTAGATCGGCTCCTATCCCAGGTAATGCCGAGTGTCGCAGCGGCGGCCTTCTAGAGGCCTGCAGAGGGTATCGTGCGGTGGAGGACTCACGGCACAGAAATTCACCTCTCCCTGTGTAATATACTGGCCTTCCCCTGAGGTGGTGAGGTGATGCCCGTCGATGGAGGAGACCCAAGGTAACACAGTGCTGACCTTGCGGGGCTCGTGAAGTGGCCTGGTGAGTGTGCTGCGGCTGCCACGCTGTGTGCATGCAGAACACTGCTGCCTAAAAGATCCGCATGGGAGGATTGCCTAGGTTCACCACGCATTGACATTACTACTGACTTCCTCACGCAAGCGACCGCCAGATCTAAGAAGCGGACGGGAGGCCCATAGCAATTGCGCCCAGCGGCTGCCTTGTTTACTTGTACATAATACGGCACATTGTGGGGAACGTGAGGTCCGGCGGGGCCTCATTACTGGACGTAGGTGCGGGGATAAACATTGCACAACCAGCTGCTGCGGCAGACCTGGCGCATGAACTAGGGAGCCTAGATTATAGTGTGGTTCTCGTGGTGCTTCCATAGGCACCAACAATCTCAACGAAAGGTACTCAAAAGAGGTACACTGCTCCCCTGTGCCTGATGTGGTAGAGACTTCCTACCCTTTTTGCCATCGGTGGAGACTGGTGGCCGCTCTGGGGGCAGGAGATTGTGACACTCGTCATCCGTGGTGCCCCCCACACCATATGGCCCAGGAATAATTGCCCCGGGTCCAGACAAAAGTGCATTGCTCCTCGTGCAGACAGACGTGGCAAATACATGATCCTTGGCTTGCCCCCGCAGTTGCGTATTTGGTTGGGCCTAGTTGTGAAGCAGCAGCTCATCAGGACTTTGGTGGTCTGAGGCCAGAATACCTATTGCTAATTTGGTGTGCTAACGGCGTATGCCTATCTACATTGGAACACCTTAAACCCACTTGGTGCCTCACAGGGGTAGAAAACATGGGGAAGGGTGACAAAACGCAAACAAAAATCTAGTTCCACCAGCGTAAATCGATGAGGAACAGAGAAGAAGACCCCACCCCCCCACCATGGAGCAAAACGAGGACCTAACTGCCTCTGGAGATGACATTCATCAAATACTAGCGGCCATGCAACAGAGCTTGGCCTCCATCGATGGCAAGATGGATGCGTTGGCCTTCCGAATGGACCATATGTCCAAACGTGTGGACCAACACACCGAAAGGCTCGATATGGCGGAGCGCAGAATATCCGAGGCCGAGGACGCACAAACCACAATGGGAACAATGCAGAAACAAATGGCGAAGTTGCTAACAACAATACGCGATAAAGCTGAAGACCTCGAAGCGTTCTCTAGGCGCAATAATGTGCACATACTGGGCCTACCCGAGACCACAGCTACCGGGAACATGGAATTATTCGTAGAACAATTACTGGTGACTCTGTTGGGCCGTGAAACTTTTTCGGAGGTATTCGTTGTCGAGCGAGCCCATCGCACTCTGGGCCCCAGACCTCCTCCTGGTACCCCACCTCGCCCTCTGATTACAAGAATCCTGAACTACAGGGACAGAGACGCTGCACTGCGGGGCTCTAGAGACCTGAAAATACTTAAATACGAGGGATCAGAGTTAGCTCTCTTTCCAGACTTCACTCCGCAGGTACAGGAGGCATGCAAGAAATTTGGGTCAGTAAAGCGTAAACTAAGGGAACTTAATCTGGACTATGCAATGCTATACCCGGCTAGACTCTGGGTGAACTTTGCCAGCAAATCCAAAATATATGGTGACCCTAATCAGTTACATCAGGACCTTAAAAAGTACAGTTCTACAAAAGCACAAAAGTCAGCACCGCCGGCGGCAGCACAGAGGTACAGCGCGCCCGAAGACTCAGAACAGGATAATCAGCACGAGCCGGGAACATAGGCTCCGTAAGTGTATATGGGACTTTAGTTATGAAACAGATATAATAGTTACTATTAGTATAGCACAGCTTGGGTCATGGTAGTTTTGATGTAGCTCACTATAAAGGCTCATATAATACAAAGCCGCTGCATAGGAATACAGCATTATTAAACAGATGCCTGGATGGCAACACAGTGGTCTGGCTGCCACCGCCTCTGAGTGTATCACACCTGGGTAGTATTTGTGGGGAAACTGTTTTTGTGCGGGAGGGTCTAACTCAGGGAGGGGGGAAGGTTAGTTGGGATGTTATAAAAATGCCATGTCTAATTGTTATGTTATGGAGTGGGTGGGAGACGGGGAGTTCTTTATACACAGCAGTCTTTATGTTATGTTTAACACTAGGGGTGGGCGGAATTTGCGTAGTCGCGTTACGCAAATCTCCGCGAAATTGTTAAAAATCTCCGCGAGCACGCAGAAATTCCACGAAGACGCGGAATTGCTTGTCCCGCCCGTTCGCGATGTGTTTTTGCGTGCTCGCGGGGAAATATATCGCTAACTTGCCCATACGGTCGCTAATGGGCGCGGCCATCTTGTTTTTCACTTGTCCCGCCCGCTCGTGATGGTTATTTCCTGTTCCGGGTCGCGTATTGCATGCTCCCGCACGCTCGCGATGCTTATTTCCTGTTCCGGGTCGCGTATTGCATGCTCCCACCCGTTCGCAATAAGTATTTCCTGTTCGGGACGCGTATTACGTGTTCGCGACGCTTTTTGCGTGCTCGGGGGGAAATATTGCGCGAACTTGCCCATGCGGTCGCAATGGGCGCTGCCATCTTGTTTTTCACTCTATTGCTATGGTTCTGGGCCTGCTTTTCAATCCTCCCTCTATCTTTTCAATCCTTTGTTTCTGGAAACTTTTTTTTGATCTTTTTTATTTATTATCTATCTCTCTATTTTCCTGATTCTATATTTTGAGTTTTTTTCTACTTTTTGTGTGTTTTTCACTACTTTTTCACTCTTTTTCTATTACCTGCTTTTTTGTTTCTTTTACTTACTTTTTTAATTCCTAACTTTTCTTTTCCGCCCCCCGCCTACCCAGAACCATGGCAAAGGGCCACAGGGCTTGTAGCCGTAGCCAGAGCCGCGACCGCATTCCTTGCGGAAGGCGGCGCCAAAAAGGGGTGCAGGCACGGGCCTTATTTGGTGAGGCGGAGGTGGCCGCACTGGTTTTTTTTGTGCAGCGCCACCTCCCCTTAACCCTGGCAGCAGGTGGCAGGCCTGAGTCCGGGTACAGGCTCCCGGAGCGTCGGCAGCGGTGGGGCAAGGTGCGTCGGGCAGTGTTTCGCTGCTCTGGTGTCCGGCGCACCAATAACCAGCTGATGCACTGGTGGTCCGATATTCTGGACCGGGAGCAGGACCTGCTGGACCTGCTAGGAGTGGAGGTCCCGGGGCTTGGTGAGTAGCTATTTAATATTACTACTTTGTGTTCTTCTGCTCTGTGTTATATATTGCGAATATTTTTTTTTTCAGACCAGCAAGAGTGCTGCTGCTTACATTGCAGGTAAATTACGTTTAAAAATCTGCTGTGATTGTTATGACACAGGTGCTCGGCGCTACTAATCTTACTTGTTTGCAACTTTGCGCTCGCTTGGCCTGATTATGTAAGAGTTTACTTTAGAGAACTTAAGTTAGGTAATGCTAGAGAGACTCTAGTCCTTCCTTTGTCCTCCTGCCACTAAGAAGGGATAGTGGTAGATTGATAGGTTTAGTTACTTATTAGTATTAGTTGGTAATTTTTAAGTGGTGTGCGTGCTGCTGAGTGCTGCTTACCCCAGTCCTTAGTAGAACCTTTTGTAGTTTGTTTAGTGAGTGTTAATAGTCTTATATCATCACTAGCAGAACATCAGCAGCAACCAACCATTTGGTGTATGCAAAAATGTATGCATGTGTCCTCCATCTATGCATTTTTGAGGACTAAAATAAATGGAAATGCAGACTTAGTGAACAATTGGCCCATCTGGAATAGGTGGGCTAGGTCAGGTGGTACTTAGGCTTACTAGACGGTCCGTGAATCTCGCAATACTACTAGTCGATCAGATTAGATAGGTCAATTTTATTGCAATTGTTGTTCACAAAAATGTTTTTGGAGCGTATTTTAAAATATTTTATTTGTTTCACACCAAACTTTAATTTTTGTCTCTTTCTTTATGAAATCTTACATGATCAGCACCCAGGGGCAAGAAGACGGGGTCTGAGTCGGCGGAACCAGAAGAACAACATGCCTCCCAGGGGAAGGACCACTCCTCTACCGAGGGCTCTGCTGCTGGTCCCAGTAAGTCCTCCAGTGGTTAATATTAATAGTTATATTTCCCTAACTTTTCCTGCACCTTATTTTTTCCGAACTATTATTTCGGTTTCCTAATTCTATTTTTTACAAATTCTTCTTCGATCTAGACTATCTGTTTCTAAATTCTTGTTATCCCTGCCTCTAACTGCGTCTGCTATGACTCTCTGTACTACTACTATTAGTCTGTCTGTAGCTAAGCTTGCCCAGTTGGCCACTCTTTATTTAAAAGGTTTTAAATAAAACTCAGATTCACCAATAGCTCTAGCCATTGAGTCCAGTCCTTTGGGTTGTCCTCTTCTACTACTTCTAGTCTTCTTAATCTTGAGGCTTTTCGACAATTCCCACCAGCAAAATGCCCAACCAGATTTTACTATTTTTGATAGGATAGGACATACTACTACTGTTGTAGGGATTCTGCACATACAGAACTTTGCACAAGAAAATAGGACGTTGGTGATGGGAGGTTGGACCTTCCTCACACCTCAATCAGAAGCCACCACAATCCCCTGACCGACTAGTTATAGTGTCTCATTAGCTCTCCGAACCCCCCAAGATACCCAATGAGTAGACAACCCAGAACATAACACTCCCGACCTCTGAGTCGTGGAAGCAATGCACACCCTTTCGCTCACTCACTCGTGTAAGTCCACACCAAATACCACCAAGTCTATGTAAGTTCAAAAGGTTTATTTTCAACTGACAAGCTCTGTACGTTGTTCTATAATGCAGCAGCAACAGCAAAATGCATAAGATTAAAACACTAAACATTGTTACACTTAGTTACACTTACAACTACAAGTCCATAGAAGACAAAAGGCGAAATCATGATAACTGAACAGTGGTGGAAGAACCACCCTCCCCTTGGTAGGAATATAGTTTATATAAAATTGTAAATGAAGATCTCTGAGCGAATTCTGGGGACCCCTCACCTTAGAAGAACCTTGTACTGGTTACATCATAAGCTCTGCAAAGCTCTGGTTCGTAGAAGGGAATCTTCCGTCTGTTATGAGAAAAATGGTGCGCATTAGTATAGTGCAAGCATTTCTCAGTCGTGCCAAAAGGTGTAGTATTTTTATGGATAAGCAATATGGACTAACACCAGAACTCCATAACAAAGTGGCTTGTTTTTCGACCTTGTACGCAGCGCTCAGACAGTAGCAGTATGAGCTCATGTGGGCTCACAGGCGTCTTACACAACAAGCTGCGAGGTAACTTGCGCAAAAATAAAAGACACAAAGCTTAAATGGTTGCATGGCTCGGGGTAACTTAGCAAAGACTAGAATGACCCTAGGGACCATATAACACTACTAGTGTCTACTCTACTACCTGATTTGTACTAGTGATGTATGTTGTATATGTATTATGTATGTATTAACTTTTTTTTCAATCTTGCTAGTGAAAAATAGGGGGAGGTGTATATGGCATCTAAAAAATGTGTAATGTTTTTTCTAGGCGTACTACCGACCACCAGTACCGGGGCCAGCGGCGAAGGTGACGCGGCCGCTGAGGGTGCAGGAGGAGATGCGGCAGTTGCAGGAGGAGCTGCAGGGGGTGAGCCAGCAGCAGTGGCGGGCGGTGGTAAGTTATATTCCTAATCCTTACTTATTGACATTACACTCGCTGCAAGGGTGTAATGTATACTGTACTGTTGAGACTTATTAAGTAAGAAGTTGTTGTGAACGGTTGAAGAAGACACCCTTTACTTAGCATTAGCAATAGCATTAGCGGCGGGAGTGTACTGTTGAGTAACCAATGGCCTCTTCAATCTGACTTCAACTCAGCTGTGAAAGTTTTATGGAGAAGACTAAAAGTCAGATCAGATGACCTTGATGGATGGGTTGAACGAAAAGCGAATGAAGGGTGGAAGGAGGAAGGACGGGCAAGATTTAATATTTATGACTGGCAGAGAAGGATACGTGGGATGCATGCATAGGTGGCTGATAGGAATCAGATGCATGGGTGGTGGAATGCCTGAAACTCCCACAAATGTTAGAGGCCGAGGTAGTGGGAGGATAGATACATACCACAAATGTTATGTACTGTGCTTGCTAGTGCTACTGTGCCACTATGTGTAGAATTAATTTGTCTTACTGCTTTGCTAAGAGTATATTTTACAATAGTCTTGTTTTTTCTTCTTGATATAGCTACTCCTTCCAAAGTGAAAGCAGACAGGAAGGAGTTGGCAGCCAAGGCCCGGCGCCGGAAGCTGGAGGCCATACAAACAAAATACCGGCGGCTGGTGGTTCTGGAGGAGGAGGCGGCAGCAGCTGCAGCCTCCTCCAATGCCCTGGGCCCCAGCCACCCCCCTCCAGTGTTACGGCGCCACCGTCTGGCAGCCGCCCGCCGCCGCACTTCATTTAATAGCACTGCTGCCCCCCCCTGTGGATGCAATTGCCGCGCATTGAAGCGCCGCGTGGCCCGCCTAGAGGAGCGTATTCGTGTCCTGGAGAGGCGAACCCGCCGATAAACAGACCCTGTTGATTGCCCCTTTTTTATTGCTTATTTTGGTGGGTGGGAATCGGGCGTTGGGGTTTTCACTTTTGGACAATTGGACATTTAATTTGTTGGACTTTTTCGTTCCGGACAATGGACATTGGTTGGGGTTAGGGAGAGGGGTGGGTCAGGTGTTGTTGTGGGATTTTTTACATAGTTTATTTTTGTTAGGGGATTAAATTATATATTTATACTTTACATACGATGTTGTTAATGTTTTGTGGGTGGGGTTACTGTTTTACGTCACACTGTTTCCTTGCTGGTGCAGGGCCACAGCCAGTGTTTGATTTAAATAATTGGCTGACTTAGTAAGACACAAACAGATAGATGCGGTACCCCTCACTGAGGGACTTGTCCTACTAGTACTGTCAGTCTCTCCTCCTAGTCTATGCATTCTGCAACTGGACTCAAAGGGGTGTGTGAAATTGAATTAATGAAAAAATTTCCATTATTAATTATGCCTCCTCCAAACCTCTTCTCTTACCTGTGCTTGATGTTTAACTTAGGCCGGCGATGGCTGCATGGTGATGTTGGTTTTCTTTCCCAACATGCCATGGTTGTGGTGGTAGTAGTAGTAGACCCTGGCAGTAGCATTTGCAAAAAAAGAAAATGAGACAGTCAGTCGCCTGAGAGAGACTGTGGGAGGAGTAGTAGAACGAAGTACAGTACAGAACTTACTGCCAAACAATAATATGCCAAAATACAATAAAACATAATGGTGGCGGGGATAGCCTAGTACATAGAGTTACAAACTCTAGCTGTGTCGAGTCACTCGACTAGGCCTACAGTACACTCGACACAAGCGTAACCGTTAGTGCTGTGTAGGAGGATGACAACAAATCCAATCGATGCCGGCAATTAATGCTGATGGATTAGGTTCCTTTGGTAAAAAAATTATCTCGCAAATATACTGCTCATGGGTGGGCAAGCAGAAGAAGATCCTCGCCCTGCCTTGAAATTGAATTAGTGTTGCTTTTGCCACATCCGCCCCAGCAAGCGTGTGATAAATTATTGGTGTACATTTAATTTAGTCACACCTCAATAAGTCACACAGCCCGGGGGAAGAGGGTTAGGGTTTGATGAATGGTTGGGAAGGGGGTTTAGGGAAAGGTTTGACAAAGAAAAACAGTACGCATGGACAACAACAAAACACAATCTTGGCAGACGACCATATCCATAAATCTGTTAAGGGAGAAAAAGGAAATGCATGCATGATGATGATAACTTGATGGTTAATGATAAGTAGTACTTACTAACTACTACTAGACAATTAGACAGTACAGGGCAGCAGTATATTATGCAATTTGCCTTGCCTGTCTGCCCTCCGAGAGACCCGAATTACATACAGTTTCTGTTCTGTTGTACCGGCCCGGGCTTACTATTAAAGATAGCAAAGAAAATTCAAAAATAGCTGTAGGGATGAATTGAATTATAAGCAGAGAGCAAACATAATAATAACAACAACACACAGTAGTAATGATTGAAGACAAAAAATGAATCAAATTATTTAAAAGATTATGAAAGTTGATACTGTTACTGTATGTTATTCTGGTCAAAATGGGGAGTTGTATCTCGGCATTCCTCTTGGTCCTCCCTTCCATGGACGCTCCGGCCATCAATCTTGGGTGATGCCACTGCCTGCCTGGCAGATGTAGATTCATTGGTAAGGTAAGTGTGAGTTGTTTTTCCCAGTATAGCAGAGGGTAAGGGCCGGTCTGTAATTGTAGATGGAAAAACAAAAGGGATATTGAAAAATCAAGTAGAAAAAAAATGCATAAATTACGGTGGAGTGCAACAAGAACACTTTCAGAGGCGGCATGGATACATCATGTCTACTCTAGTCTGTTTCCAGCATTAACCTCCAACAACAGCAGGACAGAGCAGGCCCACGGCACCCGTGACCCATCCTCCATTTAGCGTACATTTTTTGACAGAGGCAGACAAAGCAGATATACAGCAACATAGCATTTTACAAATTAAGTGACTAAATCAATGCACCGCTGTCAGTCATACCACCACACTCGACTCCACCACTACACAGACATGTAGGTCTGCAGTGGTTGTTGTTGACTTGTTTACCTTTTATGCCACTCATGAAACTCCCTGAGTTATTCCATCAATCAACTCGGATCCTACTGAGTGACTGCGAAGATATTATGTCACTGTGGTCATCATCATGGTGTGTTGTCCAACTCAGTGTGCAGTGTACAGATTGAGTCCCCTTTCCATATTCAACATGCAATGGATCAGCCTGCAGTAGAAGTACAAATTTGTTATTAAAAAACAAGAATGGAAACAAACATTGCATTGAGTTACTTTTAGTGTGTAGATTAGATAATAGTACACAATGAATTAACTTCATGCACTACAAACAACAACAACACAAATCACTCAGTCAGCGTCCAATGCATGTCATCATTCATTACCTGTTCCTTCTCATCTTCAGTTAATGGGCAGTCTCTCTCGGCTCGGAAAGGAGGATAGCTATAGTAGTCATCATCATGTTCCACTTCTTTTGGAGAGACTCAACGAGGCAAGATTTTCTTTTTCTTCTATTATGCTACATCCAATCATCATCTGGCTTGAGGGCAATAGATTTAGGGCGATTCAGGAGGATGGAGGAGCAGGACTCGGAGGAGTGGACTGAAATGCAGACAGCTGAAACTCATATATGGCAATAAAAGACTAGAAGACGGTGGTGATGGATTTGTTGTGATTTGAAGTTTCCAACCAGAAAGACAGACACACAAATAAAAGTAAATAAGGGAGGACGACAGTAAGAAGTGGAAGCCTAGTTGTCAGGGAAGTATAGCTCGTCCTCAAACTCTGGGGGTTCAACCAGAAGTAGGTAATCAGCATCTAACACGCTACTTCCGTCACCTGAGCCGCTGTCCTCATCTTCCTGCGTTGATTCATGTATTGTGTAATTCGGTGGTATAAATTGCTGATTCATTTTGATCATGGTTAACCTCTCCACGTTTTTGGGTGAGAGACTGGTCCTTTTCACTGTTACAATGGAACCAGCAGCACTGAAAACACGTTCAGAAGAGACACTTGCGACAGGGCAAGCCAGATAGTTTATCGCCAGCCTGCTGAGCACTGGCCATTGGCCCCTTTTGCCATACCAATACCGCAATGGGTTTTGATCAATGTAGACCTCTGTTGGGTCATCCAGGTAGGCCTGGACCATCCGGTCAATGTTCAGGGGTGCTACACTTTGTTCGGCCTCTTTTGTCTTTGCATCAGCACTGGACCTAGCAAGTCCTTGCTGTAAATACCAATCCTGTGCCGTTTTTACTGGGGCTGATGATCCGGTTCTTGCTGTTGTCGATAGTGTTGGTGTTGGTGACAGCTGTGAACCAAATGCACTGCCCTCAGGCTCTGAAGTTGAACTTGACGCCGGATGCCCTGCTGCAGTACTTGTTGTGGGTTTGAGTAGCGGGCCTTTAATTACCAGCCGTTCATTTTCCAATTTACTGGCTGCCTCAGCTATCCAAGTTTTGTACCGGGCAACATCCACTTCTGAAAAAGGGAGTAATGTCTTACTGTTCAGTGCCGATTTGTACCGTGGATCCAGAATTGTGGCACAAATGTAATGTTCTTGTGACAAAATCTTAGTTTGCACCCTTGCATTTTCAGTTAAGCGACATGATAAGCTCTCCACCAACTCATATGCTTCTTTTTTTTCCTCCACACCTATGTACGCTTCAGACACCTCCTTCAGCTGTTGCTCTAGCATGTGCAACAATGGGATAGCTTGGCCCATAGTACAGTCCTCCTTGCTGACTTCACGTGTGAAGACCTCGAAAGGAAGAAGCATCTCTGTCAGGCATTTAACTAGGCACCATTGGTCCATCTGAAGGGTCATGCCTTTCACAGTAGCATCCGCCCTTCGCATGACATATTCATTGATTGGTCTGTACTGCTCAAACAGACGGTCAAGCATGTAATACGTTGAGTTCCAACGTGTTGCCACCTCCTGGATGAGTGCTTTGACTGGCATTCTATAGTCACGTTGAATGATCCTCAGCTGCTTCCGGGCTTTAAAAGAATGGCTGAAATGAGTGCATATTCTGCGGCAGGTGGTCAGTAAGTTGCTGACTATGGGTTCTTTTTCAGAAAGTCTTGAACTATAATGTTAATGCAGTGCGCCAAACACGGGACCCTGAAATAGGCACCAACCTCCATGGCCTTAAGTACATTACTGCCATTATCCGTGGCAACAAAACCAATGTTAAGCCCTCTTGGGCGCAGCCATTCAAAGACCTTGCTGTTAAACTCTTCCAAAATGTTTGCAGCAGTATGAGATTTCTCCATGGCGAACATGGCTACAGTTGCATGTTTCCGAGTAGCATTAAAAATCTCAGCTGTGTCAACAGCACCTACTTCAGATAGCTTTTCTCTAACCCCCACAAAAGAGACCCAGTGTGCAGTGATGCACATGTAATCAGTGGCTTGGCAACTGGTCCACATGTCTGTTGTCAGGTGGATTTTGTGAACAGCACTCTGCTGCAAAGCTTGTCCAACCAATTCCAGCACATCGTGATATAGTGCTGGAACAGCAACTCTGGCGAAATAGGACCGGCTGGGAACCTTCCATTTAGGGCAGATGGCTGACACAAATTCAAGGAAACCCACCCCTTCCACAAATGAAAAAGGGAGAAGGTCCAGCGCTAACATTTTAGCCAGCTTCGCATTGTACAACCATGCCGTTGGGTGGTTGCGTTGGTACTGCCCCTCCGACCTAAGCATGCTGTCAATGGTAGGCTGGAATATTTTCCTTTGTGGTGCAGCTGTCTTCTTGAACCCAGTTAGGCTCAATGACGACGCACTTTTTCTCATTGCAGTACTCGGTTGCCTTGGTGTCTCAGGCTGACTCTTACTACGGTGCCACTGAGATGTTGCTGAGGATGTGGGCGGTACCACTACACTGCTGGGGATAGGGCTAGAAATGTCTCCCTCTTGTTGACCTTCCACCGCGATCATATCTTCCCCTACTTCTTCATCCCCAACAACAGCAATGGGTCCAGTTTTACTTTTTTCTAAGTGAAGTAGGTGAGCCTCCCACTTGATACTGTGGTGTTTTTGAGATGACTTGTTTGTCCTCCGGTACCATAGTTTGTACCAAGCTTACCCCGCCTAACAGCCTGCCGACAAATTGAGCATATAGCAATGTTCTCCTCCTTACTGCTAACCGAAAAGAAGTCCCAAACTGGGGAGGAGAACTTTCTGGCACTGCTGGAGGTGCCACTTTCAATACCAGATGAACTGGAGGGTGTGCCTGGAATTTGACTCTGTGCAGTTACATTACCACTACCTACTGAGGTGGTGGTTGAGCTGGATGTAGGTCCCTGCCGGGCCTTTGCAAAGGCAAACATGGAAGCTGGAGGTCGTGTTGGTGTTACCTGTGTTGGTGGTATCCGTGCTACATCCCTCGCAGCGATTTTGGATAGTCTAATAATGTTGGTCTCCATCTCCTCTGGCCCGGGAGTGATGTTCATGATGACTGGCTCTTCATCATCATCACCCCCCTCGTCTACATCTACCTCCATAACTCTAAGGCTTTCTGGAACCTTCCTTTTCACTAGCCTTGTCTTGTGGCGTGCATCACTCTCAGACTGAGCTGGTGGCTTCCAAGTGGCATCTAGATCATCAGAAGCGGGGCTTGAAGAAGAAGTTGATGGACTAACCCTCCTTTTCCTTGCTGGGGGTCTGGAAGACAATGGATCTTCTGAAACAGTGGCTTGCTCCTCTTCGTCTGCAAAAAGCTCAATTTCCTGAACTGCCCCTACTTCAGTAGGAACAACTACTATTGTGGGCTGTGGTTGCGGCTGTGGTTGCGGCTGCGGTTGTGGCTGTGGTTGGGGCTGTGGTTGCGGCTGTGGTTGTGGTTGCGGCTGTGGTTGTGGCTGCGGCTGTGGTTGCGGCTGTGGTTGCGGCTGTGGTTGGGGCTGTGGTTGCGGCTGTGGTTGGGGCTGTGGTTGGGGCTGCAGTTGCGGCTGTGGTTGGGGCTGTGGTTGCGGCTGCGGTTGCGGCTGTGGTTGCGGCTGTGGTTGCGGCTGTGGTTGCCCACTTATCTGCTGAGTTTCCGCCTGCGAGTGCGTGGATTGGGTACTACTTTGCGATAATGACATTTCAACATCACTGCTCGTTAGTAGACTGGCTACCTCTGCCACACTCATGGGCTTGGGCCTAGGTTGGTGGGGTGGGCCCACTGATGCGGAGGTGCTGCTCCCAGCTTGGTCCCCGCCGGACACCGCTGCTGCAGGCGTAAGTTTTTTTCCCCAAAAACACATCGGGCGGCACACCAGTCTTGGCAAGTGCCACTTCCTTCTTCTGTTCCTTCTTCTTCTCACTGGCAACTTTCTTGGTACTGGAGGACCTGGTACCTTTCTTTGGGGCCATCTTCTTCAGATGTCAGCAGGACGCAGGTGCACAAGTTGCAGAGATGTCTGTGGTCACACGTGGACGTGACGTGGTGCGCAGCAGGACTTCTGTCTGGCAGTACAACGGGTGATGATGATGACACCTCCTCCTCTGTCTTTTTGTGCACCTAAAAGCAAAGAAGCCAGGAGAAGAACATCAGTGAAATGTTGCATTTGTTGTTGTGGTTCAATTACTACTAGTACAAACAAACAAATAAAATATATAACTTAGTGTAGCCATTTGTGAGACTTTGTCAACAAGGGCTTTCATGGTATACTGTGTACACTCTCAGGAAGGATAGGAAAGAAGAGGAACAACAACAAAAATACAAATGTAATGGAAGTGGACCCTGTTTGGCATTAAATTATTTGCTCATCACATCATTCAGGTAGCTGCAGCTGGCAAAGGGGATGGATGGAAGCAGTAAGCCAAGAGGAAAACCATGCAGGCCTAAATGGCAAAAGCAGCACACTTATAACTCCCACCAGAAATGGCCACCAGCCACATGGACACTCACAAATCACAAGCAACAAGCAGGAGGCCTGGAAAACAATGTACTGAAAACAGGCCTATAATAGCCAGGCAAAGGCTGCATGCTAAACCACACTGCTTTGCCTGTAATGCAATAAAATGCAAAAACGAAAATCCACAGGGCTAAACAAGGCCTGCAAGGTACACAACACACCGCGCACACACAACAAAGGCATTTATTTAACACACACCCAAACACTGAAATACATCCACAAATACACATTTTGCAATTCAATCCAATGCCATCCATGCCCTAAATGATGTTTAAATTCAAAAGAACACACAGAAACAGTTGTTTCATGCACCCCTGACTACCTCTGAGCCTACTGGATGAAAGGCCTGTTGGCAGACTAGGCCACAAGCTTGCAGGCCTATGGATAAAAGCACACTACCGGGCTTCAAAATGGCCACCAGCCACATGGCCAGGCCCACAACAACAAGAAACTGAAGACAGACAATGCAGGCCTATGGCAAAAAGCACACTGCCTGGCTTCAAAATGGCCTCCAGCCTCATGGCCAGGCCCATCACAACAAGAAACTGAAGACAGACAATGCAGGCCTATGGCAAAAAGCACACTCCCTGGCTTCAAAATGGCCTCCAGCCTCATGGCCCACAACAACAAGAAACTGAAGACAGACAATGCAGGCCTATGGCAAAAAACACACTGCCTGGCTTCAAAATGGCCGCCAGCCTCATGGCCAGGCCCACAACAAGAAGCCTAGGCCACAAAGTAAACACATGCAGGCCTATATGGCAAAAGCAGCACGCTTATAACTCCCACCAGAAATGGCTACCAGCCACATGGACACTCACAAATCACAAGCAACAAGCAGGAGGCCTGGAAAACAATGTACTGAAAACAGGCCTATAATAGCCAGGCAAAGGCTGCATGCTAAACCACACTGCTTTGCCTGTAATGCAATAAAATGCAAAAACGAAAATCCACAGAGCTAAACAAGGCCTGCAAGGTACACAACATACCGCACACACAACAAAGGCATTTATTTAACACACACCCAAACACTGAAATACACCCAAAAATACACATTTTTCAATTCAATCCAATGCCATCCATGCCCTAAATGATGTTTAAATTCAACAGAACACACAGAAACAGTTGTTTCATGCACCCCTGACTACCTCTGAGCCTACTGGATGAAAGGCCTGTTGCCAGACTAGGCCACAAGCTTGCAGGCCTATGGATAAAAGCACACTACCGGGCTTCAAAATGGCCACCAGCCACATGGCCAGGCCCACAACAACAAGAAACTGAAGACAGACAATCCAGGCCTATGGCAAAAAGCACACTGCCTGGCTTCAAAATGGCCTCCAGCCTCATGGCCAGGCCCACCACAACAAGAAACTGAAGACAGACAATGCAGGCCTATGGCAAAAAGCACACTGCCTGGCTTCAAAATGGCCTCCAGCCTCATGGCCAGGCCCACAACAACAAGAAACTGAAGACAGACAATGCAGGCCTATGGCAAAAAACACTCTGCCTGGCTTCAAAATGGCCGCCAGCCTCATGGCCAGGCCCACAACAAGAAGCCTAGGCCACAAAGAAAACACATGCAGGCCTATATGGCAAAAGCAGCACACTTATAACTCCCACCAGAAATGGCTACCAGCCACATGGACACTCACAAATCACAAGCAACAAGCAGGAGGCCTGGAAAACAATGTACTGAAAACAGGCCTATAATAGCCAGGCAAAGGCTGCATGCTAAACCACACTGCTTTGCCTGTAATGCAATAAAATGCAAAAACGAAAATCCACAGGGCTAAACAAGGCCTGCAACACACCACACACAACTAAGGCATTTATTTAACACACACCCAAAAAAACTGAAATACACCCAAAAATACACATTTTGCAATTCAATCCAATGCCATCCATGTGCCCTAAATGATGTTTGAAATAAATAAATACATCACACAGCAAAGGAACAGTTGTTTCATCATGTTTCATCATGCACCCACTCATGACTAGCTCTGGGCCTACTGGCTACCCACAACTATTTATTTTTAAAAATGATGAAAAGTACCAAAATTGTAGTTGCAGCAACTGCAATGCCCCAATCAAACAACACCAACTTACTTGTAAAATCTCAAATCCAAAAGTCCTCAAATCCAATGATAATGATGCAGCAGACACAAAGAGTGATCCTTCCAGCTCAAATCCAAATGAAAAATGAACAGGAGATGGACAAAGCACTGGGAGGAGCCTGCTGGACAGGAACAGGAAGTAGGAGACTCTGTGGAACTTCCTCCCTCTCCCCCCAAAAAAATTTGACAAAAAAGGACAGCCAAATATCAATCTGAGGAGTTTTTTTCATCCAAATCATCATTTTATAGAAGGTTTTATGCTGCTCGAGATATTATTCTTCTCCAGATTGAAAATTTTGCGTGTTCGGGATCGCGAGCTTTACCAACATTCCGCCGGATGTCCGATGGCGCGCCCGAATGACGTGTTCGTGATCGCAATCTCTCTCGCGGTGCACGATGGCGCGGCGAATGATGTGTACGAGATCACACACTCTCGCGGTGTCCGATGGCGCGGCGAATGACGTGTTCGCGATCGCAAACTCTCGCGGGATCGCGCGGCCGGCTACCAAAATCTCGTGGTGCACGCGAACGGATAGGAAAACTCGTCGGCGAACGCAGGAATCCCGGTAAGTCGCTATCGCACGCGCTAGAACGCATTTTTAAAGCGCGAACAAGAAAATAATTCCGCTACGCCGCGGATCGCGGAATTGTTGGCAATTACGCGTTCTCCGCGGAACACGAAATTGCCTAAATTGCGCAAATTCCGCGAGCGGAGCGGAATTTGACACCCAGGCCTATTTACAACATCAGCAGGAAATGTACACAACGAAATACGTCGTTGCAAATGTAACGTATGTCAATTCAGATTGGATACATAAATTAACACATGTTGCAATCCACTAAATCTGGATCCAATATCAGATTCATTTCCTGGAATGTCAGAGGCCTTAACGATCAGAGAAAGATACGCAAAGTGGTGGCCTATTTGTATAGGCATAACATTGGTGTCGTTATATTGCAGGAAACACACCTCACCACTGGTTCGGGGTTACTGACCCCTAGAAGGATGAAAGGCATGTGCCTGTCATCCGAATTTACTTCTCATGCTAGAGGTGTACTCATCTGGGTGCGTAGAAATTCCGGGTTACATATACATGAAAAAGAAGTGGACGCGGGGGGCAGGTATGTCATGGCAAGGTGCCGCAAAGAGAACTTTCATGTATTGCTGGTGGGGATCTATGGGCCAAATTAGGATGATCCACAATTTTATCATGCACTACAAGATAAAATAATGAGGCAGTCCCATATGCCAATTCTCTGGGGGGGGCGACTTCAATTGCGTACCGAACCCCGAATTGGATAGGTCACGGGGCACTTAGGCGCCCATCTAGAGCTGCAAGCGCAATGGCTGGTATCGCTGAGGCGGAAGGTCTCTGCGATGTCTGGTGTCATCGTTCTCCCTTGGGCAGGGAATACACGCACTAGGATAGACTATTGGTATGCTTTGCGCACACTACTCCCTTTTATACAGGACTGCACGCATCTGGCGCGCACATTGTCTGACCATTCCCTGGTAACTCTACAGATAATGTTAAGTAATTTAAGCAACCCCCCGCGGGCATGGCGGTTTCCTCAGCACTCGCTATTGGACACAGTTTTCCGTGCAGAACTGGGCAACGCAATTGATGAATTCTTTGCCACGAACCTGGGCAGTGTGTCCACCATGGGCTCCATCTGGGAGACTTTTAAAATTTACATAAGGGGTATGACGATCTCCAAAAATGCTGGGGTTCTAAAATCTATTTGCACTCAATTGCAAAAGGTCGAAAACACGCTTAAAACATTCGAGAGTAGGCTTCAAGTGGAAAGGGATCCCCAGATACTCGCACAAATCAGAGCTCAGATAGACAAATATAACGAGTTGGCAGATGCTGAGGTTAAGCACCTAGGAAAATATGCTATAGCTAGGGTTTATGCGGAAGGAAACAGACCCAGTGCCACCTTGGCAGCGACAGTTAGACCTGCCAGAGCCGATGGCTACATCTCAAAAATATACAAAGAAAGTGGGGAATTGGCGGATAGCACACCAGAGATATTGGCGGCATTTGCCTGCTATTATACAGGCTTATATACCTCTAAGGGTTTTTCTGCCTCAGAATCGGAAAAGGAATATCTTGCGCATATAGCTATGATATGGCTGGAGAACAGCGATAGAGAGAGACTTATAGCACCTTTAAGGCCTACAGAAATATCGGCAGCACTAAAGGAAATGCCTAACGAAAAGGCCCCTGGGGCAGACGGATTAACCATTGCTTTTGACAAGGCATATCAAGATAAACTGATCCCACACTTGGTAAATTTATTTGAGGAGATGGCTAAGCTGGGCAAGATGCCACCATCTATGAGACAAGCCACGTTGGTCACCCTATTAAAAGCTGGGAAACCTCGCGAACACTGTTCTTTGTACAGACCCCTGTTACTACTCAACACAGATACTAAACTGCAGTGGCGGCTCGCCGAGGGAGTGCTGCAGGGCATGGGGCGGGGGAGGAGCAGGGTGGGGGTAGTGGAGTCCGACATATGACAGACAGGAGTAAGGTAAGTAATGAAATAAATAAAACAATTTACCTTGTGCGCGCTGCATCACCAACTCGGCGATGCAGCGCGCGCAAGGTAAAATGTTTTATTTATTTCATTACTTACCTTACTCCTGTCCGTCATATGTCGGACTCCACTACCCCCCACCCTGACCCTCCCCCGCCCCTGCCCCACCACCCCACAGCACTCCCTCGGCGAGCCACCACTGCTAAACTGTTTGCCAAGATATTGGCGAACAGACTAGCACCCCTTTTACCTAAGCTGGTAGGGCCGGAACAAACTGGGTTTGTCCCGGGGTGCTCGCTAACTAGTAATCTTCGTACCCTATTTGGAACAATAGCAAGAATCAACCCGAATGTCAAGGCAGCAGCATTATTTATAGACATCGAGAAAGCATTCGACTCGGTGGAGTGGAGGTTTCTCTATGCAGTCTTGCGTAGAGTGGGAGATGTCTCTCTAAAATTGGTGGAGGTCCTGTATGCACAACCGGTAGCACAGGTGCGAGTTAATGGTGCTTTTTCCCGTCCCATAGCTATCTCAAGGGTCACTAGACAGGGATACCCACTTTCCCCCCTCCTGTATGCTTTGGTGGCGGAACCACTGGCGTGCGCAATGCGTGAGTACCACGCATATAGAGGGATACGGTCACAGCAATATAACCTCACTATTGCAGCATATGCGGATGATACATTACTCTATATATGTGATCCGGAGCAAAACTTAGTACCGATGTTGCAGGAGGTAGAAAGATTTGGACAACACTCAGGTCTATACATCAATTGGCATAAGTCAATAATCTTTCCACTAACGGCTGCCACCTCTCCCTTCCATACAAACTACCCTATAGAGTGGACTACAGACCCAGTGAGATACCTGGGAATAAAAGTGCATACGGATCCAGAGGTCGTTCTATCCGAAAATGACGGATGTGCGATACAAAAATTATCAGAGGTCATTGAAAAATAGATTAAGCTTCCATTGTCCCTTGAGGGCCGTATTGCACTAATAAAAATGGTAGTGCTCCCTCGCTTCCTATTCTTTTTCGCAAACATTCCCATCAGTCTGCCTAAATCCTTTTTTCAGAACTTACGCAAACTGCTGACACGTCTTGCCTGGGCTGGAAAGCAACCTCGAGTAAAGTGGGAAAATCTAATCAGGCCATATTCGGAGGGAGGACTGAACGCCCCAGATATGGAGAGATACTATAGAGCCGCACAGACACTACATGCACATGGGTGGATACATGGTCCTCATAACTTGCCGCACCTATACATAGAACATAATATGGTCTCCCCTACTCCACTACCAAGATTATTGACAGGCAGATCTCAGAATAAGCCCCGCATAATTGATCCGGTTGGGTGTACAGGGTCTCAACTAACCAAAATATCAGTCAAGCAACAACTGAGCACCATATACTTTTTCAAACTACCTATAGTCTGGTGCGATTGGTTTCCACTTTGTAAGGACCACGCAGCAATACAAACTCTTCATAAACTAAAAATAGCACACATGGGAGATCTGTTTCGGGATGGAGTAGTGAAAATGTGGGAACAGGCATCCTCTCAGACACAGGGGCTGACCGTGCTAGATACTTATCAATACTACAGAGTACAATGGGCGCTGCGTGCGACACTGAGTCCTGACATGCCCGAACCACAGGAGATGAAACCACTGACGTATTTGTTACAATCGGACTCTCCACAACACAGCATCACAATACTCTATACACTCCTCAAGGGACAGGGAACCCAAGCAAAGCAAAAATTTCAGTTAGAATGGGAAGAAGAATTAGGTATGGAAATCACAGTTGCGCAATGGTCCCATTGTTTTAGCAACATTAAAGCTATTTCGCAGAACGGACGGCACAGATTAATTCATTTCAAATACCTTCATAGAAGTTATTATACCCCGGCATGACTATACAGATATGGGCTGCGGGAGGACGACAGATGTAGGAGATGTACAGTAATCAATGCCAATTTCATACACCTGGCTTGGGAGTGCCCTGGTATCTGACTATTTTGGAGCGAGGTATTCACCACTTTGAGTGAAATGCTGGATCTGGTCATTAACCCTGGGCGGAGTTCGCGGAGTTGCGCTACGCGAAACTCCGCGAAGTGGGAAAAAAACTCTGCCGCGCTACGCGGAGCTCCGCAAGCGGCGGAGTGCGATAGAAAAATGCCATTCGCGGTGATTTTCAGTGCCGGATGCTTGTCAGCACTGTGCAATCATCGCGAACGGCACCATGCACAGCGCAAGTGAGCGCTGCTTTCCTTTCTGCCGCTCGAGTAGATTTTTACTCGAGCAGCAGCTTTCTCAACGTGAGCAGGCAGTTTCTCAACGCATTGAGAAATCTCGCCAGGAGGTTTATTTTCCACGCTCGCACTCGCCAACTTGATGTTGACGATCGTGAACGAGGAAAAATCTCACCGGGAGGTGGATTTTCCTCGCTCGCGCTCGCCAACATGACCTTGGTAAACGCTAGCGAGGAAAAAAACTTCGCTCCGCTGCGCGAAGCGGAGTTTTTCGGAACTCCGCGTGACGCAGAGTGCGGAAAACTCCGCAAAATCCGCGAGCGGAGTGGAATTCACCACCCAGGGTTACTGGTCCATACCAGAATCACCAATGGTTGCTCTCCAACATTCCAAAAACGGTGCGTAGGCTGGCCTCTATTGGCCTACTGCTCGCCAACCATAGGATTGCAATGAGGTGGATGCGTGGCCCCCTGCCTAAACTATCTGAATGGCACACAGATCTGGCCTACTGCTCTACGCACTCTGAGAACTATAATGCGGTAATGCCTGTTAAATGTCAACCTAAAGATATTTGGGGACCATGTCATGCATATCTGTTGGAAAAAGCTGCAGAGGATCAAACACAAACAGCGCAGGAAAGAACTGGTATTGATTGAATTAAGTTGGCATTGGATGATCCAATTAGGGTGCATGTAAATGTGGGTGAAAATGGACCAAATTAAGTAAGGCTACAAATATGACGGAATTGAAAATGTTACGTAAACTGTGGGCCATATTATCAAGAACGGGCGATAACATTATCGCCGCTTTAGCGGCAGGAAACTGCCGCTAAAGCAGCGATAAGGGGCTTGATAATATGCCCTATAGAATTCCAATAGAAGCCCAGGTTTGATGTCCTTCACACCAG
Source organism: Calotriton arnoldi (assembly GCA_963921515.1). Classification (NCBI taxonomy): domain Eukaryota; kingdom Metazoa; phylum Chordata; class Amphibia; order Caudata; family Salamandridae; genus Calotriton; species Calotriton arnoldi. Next base: position 1,600,379 of record CAWUFW010002028.1, read on the forward strand.
AACCTGGGCTTCTATTGGAATTCTATAGAGCATATTATCAAGCCCCTTATCGCCGCTTTAGCGGCAGTTTCCTGCCGCTACAGCGGCGATAATGTTATCGCCCGTTCTTGATAATATGGCCCTAAGTGTGTTACAGGTACCCAAGGGACGCTACAGCCTTTATAGTGGATTGAACAGGTGAATCGTGGACTACATGACGTAAAAGTCACCTATTCTGGCTCTAAAACACGATATCAATTATTGTGTACGCTACAGAAACTGTATTGTCTATTTACTGCATAACACTGCTGTAATGTTCCTTTTATTTCCTTTTTTCCTGCAAAACATTAAATAAAGTTTTTTTTAAAACACTCACACAACCACTCACAAACCCATACAACCTCTCATACACCCACTTACATACCCAGCACAACCACTCACTCACACTCACTCACACATCCATAGAACCACTCACACACCCATACAACCACTCACACACCCAGACAGCAACTTAAACACCTACTCATACACCCATACAACCACTCACACACCCACTACAATTCACCCATACAACCGCTCACACAGCCACTCACACATGAGGAAACCATTCACATAGACCTATACAGTCACTTGCACACCCACTGAAAGATCCATACAGCCACTCACACACCCATACAGCCACTCCCATGTGTGATAGAGCTAAAAAGGAAGGGCTTTCTCCACAGGAAATGTTTTTCCTTGTGGACAAAAAGAAAAAGTGTGTTTAGAGAGAGGGCTCAAATTCCCCTAGATGGACATCTCTGCTATGATGAACATCATACAAAATAAATATTGCCTTAGGGGAATAGCCACATGATATTCCCAGAAGTGCACCTGGAAACCTGCCCCTGGCTCAGTTTTCTAGGTGCACTTCTGGGAATGGTTGTGAATCCAAAAGCGTAGTAAATCTGCGCCAACACCTAGTCATAAATTTCTTTGTGCAGATTTACTATTTTTTCATGATCCATCCCATATTCTTTACAGTGTCATTGTAGGTAAATTACAAACACCACTCTCATAATTTTCGGCAGTTCTTCTTCCCTGACTACACAATACAGATTCTCTATTCATAAATACCCTCTCCATGTAGGGTTGTTAAGCAGCTAATGCTGAGATTGTAATATTAGACTCAGAGAAACAATTCGGCCTTAAATTGAATTAATAATGATTTTTAAAATGTAATTTCAACAATCTGTGTTCAGAAATTAAGCACATGCTTTTTGCAAGCTGACAATAAATTACATTTTCCGCAACATTGACAGTAAATGGGTAATTAATATATCCAACTTGTTCTCCTTAATGGTGATTTCAAAAGGAATTTTGCTGGAGAGCAGGCATCCTCGCAACTAGCATCAATATTTTTGTTGAATCTTTATCAGAATAGAGACTGGTCTTCCAAAATCACACTTTCCTTGCACATTTCATTAATCATGGACTGGAGAATGGTGCCTCTAGGACAGTCATGTTCTGGACTGGTCATCGACTGTTTAGGTGCTTCTAGGACAGACCCTTTTCAATCCATTCAATCAATAAAGCTCAGAATGAGCCTTCTCCAGCAAAACGTAGACACTAGTTCACCTTAGAAAAAGAGTTCAGTGAAGACAAAGTTGATTTCTTTTGAAATGACCCCTTCTCAAATCCCAGGACTGATAATAGCATATTTTTGAAACATCACATTAAAGAGAAATCACGCTCAGATTCTGTTTCATGAAACAGGCAACGTCGGATAATTTACTGTCCAAAGTAAATTGCTGCTTAATGCAATGGGCATCAAACCACGAATAACTTTATTTACCCAGCTTTTTTTCTTACACCAGCAGCTCTTGAAATTTGAATTGCACATGTGCAGCTATGCTAGTTCACTTTAGCTCAGGCTGGTGAGAGTTAAGGAGGGCAGGAAGGGCTTGAAGAAGGAAAATTGAATGCCTTGTGGCTTTGTTTCTGCCTTGTGGGTGCATTTCTGCAGGGCTGTTACTTTTGTGAGCTAATGGAATGGGTACTTTGGTTTGGGTAGTTTCAGTTATTTTCCGGTAGTGTAAGGTCATGTACTTCAACAGTCTGATGTGATAAAACATAAGTGAAGACCATTCCTTAATACTGTGCATTACGCTTCTGTTCAGGGCCCTCATTATCAGTGGCCTAGTAAATGCCCTATTACTTAAGGTAATCTTCATTACTCCTGGTCCCGTTGTCCCAGTCCCATTCATGACAAGTGAGATAATCCTATCTCACGTACAGAAAAGAAGAACAAAGGAATGCTGGACCCTACCCCTTCCCCCCTACCACCAGGAGTACATAAACATACTTACCCAGCATTCCTCCTGAACTATCAATCTCCCCAGATGAAGGCCAGAGACAGAGACAATTCCTGGGAGGGGGGGAACCCCCCATTGCCCACCCCCCTGATGTGAACCGCCGAAAGAGACAACAGGTGCTCCTCTGCCCAACAAAACAAGGGAACCACCACTGCATTCAGGGACCGAATCCCCCTTTGATGATTCAGGTATGCAACAGTCACCATGTTGGTAGAACGCACAACCACATTCCGCCTCAACAACAGCCTCCAAAACCCCATGACAGCCCGAGACACCACCGACAGCTCCCTCCAACTGGAGGACCGCCTCCCCTCCTGGAGGGACCGGCGACCCTGCAGTGAGTCGGACCCCAACGTCGCCCCCACCCCAAAGCACTGGCATCCATAGTCAGGACCATGGGCAGAGATGGCTGTAACAGCAACCCCCTGAAAAGGTTGGCGGACACCGTCCACCAGTGCAGAGCCGGAAGGATGGAAGGAGACCCTGGAACCAGAATCGGCTGATCCAGAGACTGAGGAGCCCAATGCGATAACAGATGCACCCACAGAGGACAGAGATGAAATTGCGCCCAAGGGACCGTGAACACAGTCGCTGCCATCAGCCCCAGAAGCCGCAACCAAAGGCGAACAGGAAAGGAGACCCCCCCTCTAGGAATCGCAGAGCAAGAGAACCGAAGGTCAAAGAACGAATGTCCGGCAAGAACACCTGGTTCAGATCCGTTCAAAAGCGTGCCCCGATAAATGTCAGGTCATGAGAGGGCACCAGATGACACTTGGGAAGGTTCGGCAGAAACCCATGAGCCCCCAACGCCAAACACACCACCCTCAGATCAAGGAGCAGCTGCTCCCGAGAAGAAGCATGGACCAGTCAATCGTCCAGGTAAGGGTAAAGCATGATCCCCTAAAGGTGCAGGGAGGCCACCAATGGAGCCACCACCTCCGTGAACACCCTCAGTGCAGACCGCAGACCAAACAGCAAGACACGAAACTGAAAATGACTGCCCCAGAGGCAAAGCCTCAGGAACCTGCTATAGGACGGATGAACTGGAACATATAGTAAGCGTTCTGCAGATCCAGGGTGCACATGAAATGCCCTGGGAGAACCAATGGAATTACCCTCTGAAGAGTCTCCATTTTGAAGGGCAGGTGAACCACAAATTTGTTCAGAGCCTTTAAGTCCAGAACCAGATGGAACCCTCCCTATCAACTTGGGCACCAGAAAAATCAGAGTAAACCCCCCCCCCTCTCCAGAGGAGGAGGAACCATCTGAATCGCCCCTTTCCGCAGGAGCGACTGAACTCCCATGGACAACTCCGTTCTCCTGGACTGATAGGATGGCCATGGAGTTGGATGAACCCCTGAATCTGGTGGGGGCCCCGTGAGCTCAATGCGATACCCCTGGCGCACAAAGTCCAGAACCCACACATTGGAGGTAGACTGCAACCAGGCCAGAAGAAAGTACTGAATTTTTCCTCCTACCAACAATCCCTTGATGTCCATCATATAGTCAGGACCCAGGCTTTGGCTGGGGGACTTTGCCTTCCTGTCCCGAAACCGTCCAGATGAAAACCCCCCATGAACCCTCGAAAACTGCCGCCTGGAAGGTGGATGAAAGGGGGACTTAGGCTTTAAAAAAATCCTTATCAGTGGAGGACTGCTTCAGTGAAGAGGAGTGTTTCTTTTCCTTAAAAAGCTCATACAACTTGCCCTCCAACTTCTCCCCAAACAACATAGTACCCTGAAAAGGCAAATGCAGAGCAGCTGCCTTCTGAGCGGAATCAGTCTTCTAATACCTCAGAACCAAATTGTGCCGAGCCGCCACACAGGCGGACCAAGAAAGAGCTGAGGCCCTCACAACGTCAAAAGAAACATCCGAAAGGAACTCCACGTGCCTCTAGATATATATTCCAAAAGTCCTGAAATAAGGGACTGAGCAACATAAGTCCCATAGATCCCAGCCCTCAGAGCCAGATGAGATCCAGAGAACACCTTGCTCAAGGATGCATCTACTTTCTTATCCACAGGGTCTTTAACCACCGAGTCCTCAGCCAACAAGTTCCGACCCACCAGACTGGCCACAAAGGAATCCATCAGAAAAGAGTCAGGCAAGACCGTGGACATGTCCTAGAAAGGATACAATTTGGCCATGAACCCGGGCATCATAATGCGATCAGGGTCCTACCACTCCTGTTTCAACACCTCATGGATATAGGGATGAACAGGCACATGAACCTGCGCCATGCTCCGGAACTGGCGAAGCAAGGACCCCCCAGAGGTGCTGGGCAGCTCATCATCAGGAAGGCCCATGTTGTATTTCACATGTTGCAGCAAATCCAGCAACATGACCTTATCAACATATTTTCCTTTATGTTTCTCACCCCCCATCCAATCCTCATCCGAACTGGAAGACTGAGAGGGTAAAACAGGAACAGAGCACTTGGGCCGACCACCCCCGCCCAATTCTTGCAATGTTTCCTTAATTAGGCTTTTAATATGGGCATCACCCCCTTCCCTGTGGCATTAGGACCGTGCTGGAGAAGAGGAGGAAGAGGAATCAGAAGAGGAAGATGAAGATTCCTCTACATGCTTGAGCTTTTTTGAATGTTTGCCCATCGTAAGAAACATCAACAAGAACCGCAATCCACAGGTCGAGACCAACAGCAACAAGGACAAAGGAAATCCAAAATAGAGAGTACAGCCACCAAACTGCTATGCGGTACTCACCAAACAGCTGCCAGATATACTGTCGGGACAAGTCATCCTCAAATATGCCAACCTCACCACCGGCAGCATCGTGGCTGACTTCCTGACTCACCATCCCTGCAGGAAGTCAGGCAACAGGACCCAGAAGCGCTCCACACTCCCGGAGCACAGAGCCGCCCCCATAGGAATCCACGCACATCCCAACAAGCCCAGCAACCCGGGAGGCACGGTATGAGAAACCAGGAATCACCGCCGCGGCCTGAAAGTAAACCGCAATGTCTCCCTCCAAGCCCAGCAGGTAGGGAGACAAAAACACCAGCCATGCCCTCACCACCCGGCAGTGGATACATCCCGCCAGGAGCTCCTGCTCCTCACTTGCTCCATTCTGACAAAGAGAGAAAAAAAGAACAGGAGGAATGTGGGGTAAGTATGTTTATGTACTCCCGGTGGGAGGGGGGGAGGGGTAGGGTCCAACATTCCTTCATTATTTTATTCTGTACGTGAGATAGGATTATCTCACTTGTCATGAATGGGATGGGGACAGGAGGGACCTGGGGGTAATGGGCCAAATTTTTACCATCGCCAGAGATACTGACACTGGGTATAACTGTAACTGGAGAGTGGAGAAAATCTAGTCCATTTTAAGTTACACACCAAAGTCCCATTAAGAAGTGAGGAATTATAAGGGGAATTTCTAATTCTATATCCAATCCCTGCGAGATTTTTACCAAGAGAATGTAACTGCTTTTAGCAGCCGAAATCTCTGGTAAAGGTTAAGGTATCAGTGGTGTCCCTGTGGATCTGATAATTCTGATGGGGCCGCTAACTGCTGTTACCAGCACTATCAGAATTAAGAAGCCACTCGTAATGAGGGCCCAGGAGTTCAGTTAATGGTCTTGACTTTGGCTATTGAGAATCCACTGAGGACTGACTTCTACTACCCCTGCATTCCTGTTCACTTAAATCAAGGCAGTGTAGTGTTGTAGACTGTGCTTAAACTCTTAGTAGCTCTTTTTATGGAACTTTCACATGTGCTGTATTATAACATTTGGTATATAAATTGTGATTGCATATGCTTCTGAATGTGTCTCAGTGTTGTGGGTGTGTACATAAGGCCCGCTATGTCTTAAAATGTTATGCCATTATTACTGAGTTGGACCACTAAGTAAAGCTTCCAGTCTCCTAGAAGTAACAGTTTATGCAAAAATGAAGACTGAGCATGATCAATTGTATTGTAAATATTATTTCTAAAGCGCTGCTGTCACCCAACGGGTATCCTGGCACTGTGAATACCAGAAAACACTGTGCATAACTGAATCCAAGAACAGAGCAAGACATTTACTTTCGAGGAAAGAGTCTAGTTTTCAGTTCCTTCCTGAACCGTAATAGAGTGTTAATTTGTCTGAGTTCAGTTGGTAGCGCATTCCAGAGTTTGGAGGCTACAAGGCTAAATGATCTCCCCCCCAGTCTAGCTTTGTTATAGTGTGGAATACACATCAAATTGGCCGAGGAGGAGCGGAGGCTTCTTGCTGGAGAGTACCAGAGACATATCCTCTGTAGGGGCACAGGCCCTGTTTTGTGCACTGCCCTATAGACAATACAGAGGGCCTTAAACTGAACCCTCTGGGCAATGGGAAGCCAGTGAAGATCTTTTAGAGCCAATGATGCAGAGGCTCTGCGTTGTCTATTTAAGGCAAGTTTAGCTGCCATTACTTGTATCCTCTGTAACTTTCTTAACAGAGAGACTGGGGCTCCCAAGAGAAGAGCATTACAATAGTCTAGTCTGCTCATAATGATACTCCTTACCACTTGCGGTCTAGTTAATGCTGGTAGAAAAGGAAGTATTTTTCGAAGAGCACGGAGCAGAGATAGACAAGTGCTCACTGTTTTATTCACTTGGGAGTCCAGTTGAAGATTACTGTCTAAAAGCACTCCCAAATTCCGCACTGTTTTAACAGGTAGAGGAGGGTTGTCAAGAGGGCCAGGCCAGAAGTCCGCAGGAAAGGGGCGGGACACTTTACTTGTATCACAGCATAAGACTTCCGTCTTATCGCCGTTGAACTGCAGAGAGTTGTCTCTAAGCCACTCTGCTGTTTCCCGCATGCAGCTATGAAATTTCTCCAATGAGACTGCATTGTTACCTTCAAAGGTGAAGATGAGTTGAGTGTCATCTGCATAATTTATGACTTCAATGCCAAAGGATTTTATAAGGGAGATGAGTGGGCGCAGATAGAAATTAAAAAGGATGGGGCTTATAGCCGATCTCTGTGGGACCCCGTGTTTAACGGGGTAATTTTGGGAAAAGAAAGGCGTCAGGGTCACTGCTTGTAGTCTGTTTGTAATGTACGACTGTAGCCAGTCTAGTGCCTTGCCCCCAATACCGTTCTCCATAAGTCTCTTAATCAGAATCTTATGGTTGACCGTGTCGAATGCGGCTGACATATCTAGTAATACTAGAATGGCTGTGTGGCCTTTGTTAGCCCTCATTAAAAGGTCATCTAGGGCCATCACCAGGGCAGTCTCGGTGCCATGTCCCGGGCGGAACCCGAATTGAACTTCGTCAAGAAGGTGATTATCTTCCGCATCTTTTGAAAGAGATTGACTTACAACTCTTTCTAAGATCTTTATTGGGTAAGGCAACAGAGAGATAGGTCTGTATTCGTGGGGCAGTGGGGGTCCAGCATGACTTTTTTCAATAAGGGGAACACCACTGCCTTCTTCCAGCAGTTTGGAACTATGCCATTAGATAGAGACTGGTAACAGAGTTGATAGAGATAGGGGAAGAGCTCTGTTCCAAATGTTTTCCACATCTTGTGTGGGAGCGGATCCAGGGGCGAGCCTGAGGAAATGCTAGCAGCTATTATGTTGAATTCTTCTTGCGAGGGAGCCTGAAAAGACTCCAGAATAGTCGTGGTTGCTCTGTCGGAGTCTACGGATAGAGAGCTATTAGTAAGAGATACACGTATATCATCTACATCATCCCTCTCTACTTCTCTTGGAGTATTTAGGGCATTAATAATTTTAGTAATCTTTTCCTCAAAGAATGCTGCCAGTCCATCACAGAGCTCTTGTGAGGCTGGGATCTTGTTCTTTGCACAAGTAGGGTTAGACATATCTCTGACTATACCAAATAAAGCTTTGGCCTTGTTAGATGCTTGCCGGATAGTTTCCTCATAGTATTTGGCTTTGGTCTTACATATCATATCTTTATAGGCGGATAGCAATTTTTTCAACACTACTTTATCTGTCTCCGCATATTCTCTCCGCCATTTTCTCTCTGCCTGTTTACATTTTAATAACCCTGGGCGAAGTACTACGCTACGCTCGCGTAGTTTGCGAAGTTTGCGCTACTTCGCACTACGCAAATTGCACGTAGCACAGTGCAAACACGCGTAGCGTAGCGGTCATTTTTTGCTTGCTCGCGGTCCTCAACGTCAAGTTGGCGACCGCGAGCGAGCAAAATGACATCCCGGCGAGACTTTTTCCTCGTTCGCGATCAGCAACATCAAGTTGGCGATCGCGAGCGTGGAAAATAAACCTCCCGGCGAGATTCTCAACGCGGGGAGGTCAGGTTTCTCAGTGCGAGTGGTCGCGTATGCTCGCGACCGCTCGTGATGAGAAACTACCAGTCCGCGTTGAGAAGCTGCCGCCGAGTACAAATCTACTCGAGCGGCAGAAAACGACCGCTTGCACTGTGCAAGATGCCGTTTGCAATGATTGCACAGTGCGGACAAGCATCCGGCACTGTGCAATCATCCCGAACAGCATTTCCTACCGCACTACGCAGTTCGCATAGTGCTACGCGTAGCTCGCGTAGTGCGAAGTCCACTTCGCATAGCTACGCGTAGCGCTACTACGTGAACTACGCCCAGGGTTACATTTTAACTTCATCAACCTCAGCTCCCCATTATACCATGGAGCTGACGGTTTTTTATTACTTTTATCTTTTTTCCGCGGGCCACCTGATCTAATGTGTTGGTGATCTGATCACATAAATCCTTATAGTTCTCCTCAACTGATCTATTACTATTAAAGCAGCAACCGTTCGTAAGTTGCGGAAGTTCAGTAGAGTTTACTAATTTAGACCATTCCCTTCTCAGACGAGTGTTAGTTGAATTGGTGATTTTTTTACTTGTGGCTACCTTTAGGGAGAAGAGGACCAAGAAATGATCCGTCCAACAGAGTGGGAGTATTTCCCCAAGGCAACATCAGTATCGATGGCAAAAATTAGGTCCAGCACATGACCTTTCTGATGAGTAGGATGCTGCACCAGCTGGTGTAGATTAGCATTTGCGCAAGCTTGGCAAAGCTCAGTAAACATAACATAACATGTGTATTTGTAAAGCGCACGTTCACCCTTGGGTATCTTGGCGCTGAATAACAGATGTTTATTGTTACCCAACTCAATGGTACTCATTTTATTGACCTCAGATGGATGAAAGGCTGAGTGGACCCCCCGGGATTCGAACCTGTGACCATTAGTCCACTGAGCCACCAGACCCGGCATTCTCATGGCTCCCACCCTCCCAGAGATTAAAATCTCCGTGGATCAATAGTTTAGCCTGAGTAAGTGGGAGGTTATATATCACGTCAACCAGTTCTTGTTAGTGAGGGGGGACGCCTCCTGGGGGTCTGTAGCAGAGTATTCCAGCATACAAGTGGCCACTGTTGTCCTTGAGTGAGAACCCTAATAACTCGAAGCCCTGAACTTCCTCTACCATCAGCGGAGCAAAATCCCAAGCTTCTTTAAAAACAATTCCAATACCTCCACCTCTCCCACCTACTCTTGGTTTGTGAAAAATTTTTAAGCCAGGGGGACAGGCCAGACCGAGCTCAATTTCTCTATCTGGCCGGGTCCATGTTTCCGTGAGAAACAAGGCATCGATAAGCTGATCTTCAAGCAGCAGGTGGATTTCGGAGTGGTGCTTAACAAGAGATCTGACATTGACCAGCCCACAGTTGAGAGTATGTAATGTAACTTTTTTGAGGATGTCCTTACCACAAGTTAGTCCTCTGCTGTCAAAAGCCGTATTCTGATCACCTATAGCTACCAATTCATCTCTAGAATAGGTGATACGAGGAATAGAGCATGCAGCATGGCTGGCACTGAGCGCGAACTTAGCGCGGACGGGCGCAGACGGGCTTGCCTTAGGCGCGACGTTGGTGCGCCTGCGGCGCGTGCGCTGCACGCTTCCATTACGTCGCTTTAAGTAGGAGGAGAGGAGAGGGTCCAACAACTAGCGCGCTAACCAAGATGGCGTGACTTCCGGTGACCCACTCTTACAGGCGGCGTACACCAGCACACCTTGGTAGCGTCGTGGACTAAAGTACAAGTGCAACTACTGGCAATCAAAACACATAAGCAGTCACCGGAAGGTCTAAAAACACTATAACACACTCCCCCCAGGTAAAATTACAGGTCCGTTTTTAAAATGCAGATTTTAAGATCATAAGAACAGCAGCAGCCTTTCAAAACAAGGATTCAGGACGCGATGAGTGTGCCTCGTTAGATTAGGACCACATTGCATAAAACTATTGGCATATGTTGCATTGATTTTTAACCTCACCTGACACACCATCACTGGATGCTTTCCCTCACCCCCTGCTTTACGTTCCATGCTTTATCTCCTCCTTCATATCATGCTCTCAATAATTATCGTTATACTCTAGTTAATAAGAATATGTAGCACTCTATTAACACTCGCCTCTCTTTACTGAGGCGCAACCTCCTGGATTCTCTCACTTTTCTGATTCCAGTTTTAGGGACAGCACCTAAAAAAAAAGCATGCAGAATAATAAGAGAGTGACTAAACGGCAAAGGGTACCCCCAAGGGCAGGGAAACCAATAACAGTGACACCAAGGGAGTTGAAACAAAACCAGGGGAATGATAAGCAAAATGCCCTCTCCTGAGAGTACAATTTGAGTGTATGCTTTTGATAATTCACCAAACACCTGCCTCTGACCCTTTTCTGCCAGACTTCCCAGGTGAACTACATGTTCCAGAATGCACTGCGGCTGATAATCTGTTCCGCAGGCAACAGCTTCAGAGAAATGGTGATAAATCCTGCTGGAAATTCAGAGGCCCTTGCAGTGTGGACTGCCGCCCTCCATAAAGGCCTCAGTCTTTGCTGTTCTTTTCTATGCCGCAACAGCCACCTCTTCTCCTGTAAAAAGGCCTTGTGGGTTACAGTTTAAGTGGTGCCAGAAATGGAGTGTGAGGGATGATGATAGGGCAAGCACAACGATGCTCAGTCCTAACACTAGGACACTCACACTAAGTCACCGGAATTACTCTATGTTTGAATCCAGTTGATTGATGGAGGTAGAAAGTTCTCTACAATAATCTGATAAATACAAGAAAATAATATATTAAATGCGTTTGGTTTTAAAATCTTATGAAAATACAAAGTCATGTTTTAATTTATATTGCATCAGTTAATGACAACAAAAAGAAAATTTCTTGAAGTCAAATGTTTTATATTACTATACTAGATTGTGCAAATGATGCAGGCACAGACAATCATAACACCAGAATGAGAAATGCAAGAGTAGATCATACCTTTATGCAGTCAATTATGTATATATTTAATTATTTTTCAATAGCACTAGTGATAATCAAAGGCTGCTCCGGAGCATCCCAATATAAAACACCCTAAAACAGTCTAGTGTGGCAGGCAGTGCTATAAACGCAGCCCCCAAATAATAACATAAACCTGTGCATTTAATAAAAAAATATTTCCATCGGCAATTCAGTGGTGGATTTCCATGGATTCGTGAAGATAAAACAGATGCGACAATGTTGTGACCAAAGCGCATTCAGCGCTCAAGTGCCCCTTGGTGGCCATTTAAAGTAACAATGATGTTGCAGCCCCAGGTATTGCTACACTCACACAACCCTAGTCACTGAAACGGACATTGACACCGTTTATTGGCCTTTCCCATCCTTGTGTACTGATATTCAGTACAGAACAGGCATCAGTGTGACACTAAGGCAAACAGCCTTGTTGATCTTATCGTCACGGGAGCAGTGGTGGTTGTGGTCTGGTGACTAAGGGAACATGCATAATCGACAGCTAAACTAATGGATTCTGAGGACAGGCTGTTCCCAAGGACAAGTGTTCTGTCGAGAATGCTAGGTTTGGCCTCCAAAATGTGATTTGTTCATGGAGGGGAGCTGTGGAAGGCATCCAACAGGACAGCTTGACAAGACATTTAGAGTGGCATTATTGCAACCGCTCTAGTTACCTCAGTTTTGCACCTGTCTTAGGTTGGGGCAAAGACACACATGTGGAGTTTGCAACTCTTAATATACCAAGCTTGCGGTCACCATGTCGCATAGTCTACAGAATGTTTTGAATAACCTTCTCCTACATTAGGTGGTGATGCAGATGCGACATGAGTGCTCCTATGAGCAGTCACTTACTTATCAAATAACAGGCTGAGTGTGAAGCACCTGGTTCATGAACATACAAAATGAAATTTCCATAATCAGACATGTGGGACTTTGAGGACACATAGAACTGGGCATATATACTCAGAAACATGTGTATCATCCTGCAAACAACGAGTAGCTGGTTGAGTTTACAGCCATAGAGGAATATAGAGATACATAATTTTCACTTTCTAAAAATAATGTTTCAGACCTGATAAACATACTTTAAAAGCACTCTCTTTTAAATGTGTTCTGATGTATATTTTATTCTTCTTATGGTCATCGGCTCCAATTGTGAAGCATTAACTTCAAACTCAAAAAACTAATTTCCATGAAGCAAAGTTTGGTTCAAACTTATAAATGAAGTGAACTTTTTGAAAAAGTCAGCCTTTAAAAGATAAGCATTTAATTATTTGGCCGAACCTGCATATTAGAATGTTGGCTTGAGCTGAAGTAGCTATTTAAGTCATTGTTCATACACTGTTGGCAAAAAGAGTAGGAGTGACAAAGACACTGACATTTCCTCAAGAAATGAACATAGCCCAAGAGGATAACTTTTTTCAAACCACAATTATCTCACTTCGATAACATTTATGATAGTTGAAACCACATGAAACGGAGCTTCTAGAAAGCAGAAGGAAAAACATATTCAAATAATTAATAGGGCAGCCCAGTAAATACTCTCTGGGAGGAAGCTAGTGGCAAAAATGTAAAATTAATGTAAAATGGCCTGCAAAGACACAGGCGTAAAATCGTTGTAGGAAAAAGAAATGGGCTGGGCTTGCTGTCCTATCGACTTGTATTTGCTACGGGGATTGTGATGTTCAGACGCCTGCTCCATTGAAGTGACGAACTTAGCTTTGAGCTTGAATTAAATGCTGATGTGTCCATTACAACTTATTTCCTCTACTTCCACTGTGCCTCTTGTCTGAGTTCACGTCCTGCAAGGACAGAGATGCACAGTAACCTAAGAGTTGCTGTCCCTGGCAGAGGCCTCTACACAGCTACTTCTTTGACAGATATCCTTCAATCCGCCAACATGCAAAGTGTCTGTTACTTATCCTGCAGACATTGTACTACTTTGGGAGAGGACAAGAAGTAAAAAATCCTGTGATAAAGGCCTCTATCTCTGAGTTTGTATTATCATTTCATAAGGTACAACAGAAGGTGACATATGCCCACTGCCATTCCTTAGTTTTTGAAGGAACATATTCATCAAAAAAGCATGCAGTCCCCTGAGCATGCAGCCATATGCTACAGGAAAATGTCACCAGTTAAAGATGTATTCATTTGCTGTTTTGAAAACTCTGTTTGATATTCATGCATTCCAAGTGTTTTGACCTAGATTTCGATAGACGCATTAGATCCAGCACAGAACAGGAAGCCAGCCAGCTGTTGCTTATGTAGTCAAAGAAAGAATCTTAAATAGGGAGAAAAAATTGAAAACATTCATTAATAGGTGCCAACATTTTGCACAGTCAATATGCTTAAAACTGGATTACCTAATGTAAACATGCGTGGCTGCATTTGCTGCAAGCTGTGAAAAAAAGAACAAAGACAAAAACGGAAGGCCCTAAAGGTCCTATGGAATAATATACACACACGTACCCGCAAAACAAACTTGCTAACATGGATTTTTTATTTAATAATCGTCTATTGGTCAATGTGGCATGACTTCGTTTCTTGGAGCAGAAAGTCGAATGCACCTCACATTTGGAAATCCATAAATGCTTTTTCGGCATGGCACTGTTTCCAGCCCTGATGCCCACTTAACAAAATCAGGGGCGGCTTCTTCGTTATGGAGGAGGAGCGTCGCCCCACTAAAAAATAAAATGATTAAAAAAAACAGTTTATTATCATTTTTTTTTTTTTACTGAACCAATTGCCTGCCCTTTTGGCGGGGGTGGAGCCATCCTGACAGAGGTCACTCAGCTGCAGGGAGGAGGAGTGGTAGGTGAATTGTAAGTGTGCATGCTGGTTTGGCCAGCCGTCTTAGGACGGCGAAACTGACATGTACACTACATTTCTCCAACCCAGCTGTGTTGCACAGCCAGGTGGAGAAATGGCACAGGTTCCCTCTGCCTAAGCGAGCGTCAAGTCAGTCCACTCAGGCCAATCACGGTGCTGCTTTCATGCAGGTATTACCAGCATGAGAGCAGCACCGTGGTTGGCCCCTGGGAGCCTGTGCAGTGTGCCCAGCGTCAGGAGTGGAGCACAGAAGCGGGGCCGCAATGGCAGGTGAGTGTTTTCATTTACTATTACCCCACCTGGCATTTGTGTTGCCCCACCAGTTTGCCGTTAGAGCAGTCGCCAGTGAAACCGATGCATAATGATGGTTGCAGTCTTGGATGTTTCCAATTATTCCGAAGTAAAAAATTGATTGACAAGAAGGCTGAGAATTGAAAATAGTGTTCTTGAACAATGGTGACACGCTCATTCTGCAAAAAGGTCTGCCTTTGGTGAATTTTTCACTTCAACATTCAGTTACCAAAATTGTGGTACATTTCTACTCTAATGCCATTGGAAGACAAGATGAAGTAATGTTGAGGCTGATCTCACCAAATGCTTCTATTTTGATCTGTCCAGAAACATATTTTGCAGTTGTAAATTGTAACTGAGATAAATCTGGGAGGG
The DNA here is from genome assembly GCA_963921515.1 of Calotriton arnoldi. NCBI lineage: Eukaryota > Metazoa > Chordata > Amphibia > Caudata > Salamandridae > Calotriton > Calotriton arnoldi. The sequence goes on from CAWUFW010002028.1 coordinate 1,615,481, forward strand.
TATCCAAACTTCGGTGTATGTTTTTTTTTACCACCTATTGCCTGATGTACCAAGTGCTTAATCCATAGCCACACAAGTTTCACACTTTTAAAACATCCTTATGACATTAAAGCTGTTATATCCAAAGGTCAGGTCCTTCTGCAGTATTAAATAAAAAACACTGATTATTGTTGCGTTTTTTCTAATGTTAAAGGGGCTGCAGCTGCAATACCTACATGCGATGAGCATTCCACTTTCAAGCAATCCTACATGCTAAAGAACCATTCGTTTCAGGGAATTGTGTACTTTTGGTCCATGTTGTCATTTGTTGCGGCTTTAGAGGATATGTGTGGTAACAAAATGTTCATGACACTTTTTATTTGGTTACATTTGTGTGACAAATCACTGTGGAAACTTTTATACGGTTGCCTTTGTATGTTTAATTTCCAATAACTTTTTATTGATAGTAAAATATGGCACTAATGGCTAAGGGGGTCATTAGCATGTCGGGCGGATCGCCACCGCCCACATGGCGGTGGCGATCCGCCCGACATATCCTCCCGACCGCATGTAAATTCCCCCCGCCATATTACTATGGCGGGGGGACCCCGGCGGACGGAAAGACCGTCCGCCGGTTTTCCGCCCGGTCGATGAGTCGACCGGGCGGAAAAGCAGTTAATATGGTGGCGGTGTCTGGTAGACACGGCCATCCATATTATGATACATGCGGGGTTATGCCTTTCCGGTCTTCTACATTGGGGGCCCGTAGCGGGCCCCCAGGGATTCTGGGGGATGGGGGTGCACATGGGGGGTACCTATGGTACCCCCCTGCATTTCAATGTACAACGTGGCAGGCAAAGCGCGGTGCCTGTCACGTTGTGCATTGAAAAGCACAACATGCATTTTTGGCATTGCGGCGGGCGGTGCTTTCAGCACCGCCCGCCGCAATGTCAGAAATGCGGGGTGCGCCGGCCAGTGTGGCGGGCGCATCCTAATGGCATGTGTGGGACCGCCACATGCATTGCGGGCGGTCCCATTTCCCGGGAGTATGGCGGACGGACAAAGTCCACCCGCCATGCTAATGACCCCCTAGGTGTACAAACATTCGGAATACCGATTTCCTAATTGCGATTCTCTCTGAATCGCCGAGTTGGCGATGCAGCGAGCGCAAGGTAAATAGTTTTATTTATTTATTTACTTACCTTACTCCTGCCCGTCGTATGTCCGACTCCACTACCACCCCCACCCAGCCCCTCCCCCGCCCCGCCTCACCGCCTCGCAGCACTCCCTCTGCGAGCCGTCACTGGTATGCTTTGAAGCAAATTAGAGCAGAATCATGAGTGAAAATCGTACAGAATATGAAAACAATTTTGCAGGTTCGAGAGAGTCAATGAATCTCTCCAAATGATGTATTGAGAAAATGAGTGGATCCTGGCGTATTTAAATCGCTTTGGGCTATTGTCAATGCTAAAGACTAAAAAGATGCAAATAAATACATCTTTACACAGGGTTTGGTATTATCCAGGTACGATATTTTTGGGAAACCGGTTTCTTTTATGGCACGTTTATACAAAAATGAAAACGTAATGGGAGAGAATACCATCGGGTAAACAGATCTTGAACTTTTCGTAATAATGGAACAAAATTTAAATCATATAATTCCAAAATCAATGGTGAGAAGTGAACCCCTAGATATCTCTTCGGATTTGTGTTTAAACATAAGATGATATCGGGGTGCAGATCCCTAGATGCCCCGCCGCCGCAAAGTAATATTTCTGTTTTTTTTAAATTAATTTTATACCCTCCAAATGCCTCGTAAAGTTCAAAACTCTGGAAGGCCTTTGCCTGCACTTCCTTCTCTGGCTTTATAATGAGCATGATGTCATCAGCATATAATTTTATTTTATCCAAATTTGGAAGCGGAGGACAGATATCCATGTTCTTCCTAATAGCTATCGCGAGGGGCTCAATAAAAAAGGCAAATAGCACCGGGGATAACGGACATCCCTGTCTGGTTCCCCTTTTGACTTTTACTTGGCCGGCCTTAACGGCATTAATAATAATGTTGGCCTCAGCATTCGAGTATAACTTCTCAACCAACCCCGTAATTTTAGAGGGGTTACCAAATTTGCCCAGGATACAGAATAAAGATTCTCAGATCACCAGATCAAATGCCTTTTCGGCGTCTAAAAAAAGCACTAATGCTGGTATCTTCTGGGTATCAAAATAGTCAAGTGCCTCCACTAAAAAGTGCGTGTTCGTGCTAAGTTGCCTTCCAGCAATAAAACCATTTTTATCATGATGAATTAAATATGAAGCAATTCCAATAAAACGATTAGCTAAAAGTTTGGTTATTATTTTGTAGTCAGAGTTTAAAAGCGTAATGGGGCGATATGAGTTGGGATCTTCACTATTTTTACCTTTTTTAAAAAGCTGACTACGCTTCCTTCTCTAAATGACAGAGGAATAGGCCCACCCTCTAAAATTGAATTTATAACTAATAATAGATAGTCCCCAATTACACCTAAAAACGTTTTGAAAAATTCGACCATCCGGGCCGCAAGCTTTACCATTTGGAAGATTTTTAATGACCTCCCCTAACTCATCTTTTGTAAAAGGACTCACCATGTGCCCTTTATCCTCCTCCGATAGCCCAGGTAATTCATATTCCTGGAGAAAATCTTCCAAAGACGATATATCAATTGGTAATTGTTGGCCATAGATATTCCTGTAATGTTGGACCATTATATCTCCTATTTCTCCCGAATCCTCAGAACGAGAACCGGAGGTGGGTCTCAATACCAATATTTGATTCCTTGCGGCCCGTTCCCTAGCCTGCCATGCAAAAAATCTCCCTGTGTAATTGCTTTCTTCATAGATCTTTTGCCTATCCTGCTGGAAAAGGGTATCACTTTTAGCATAGTATATTTCAGTCAAGTTCCGCTTAGCCTGATCCCACTGACGTTTATTTAAGGCAGAGGGATTAGAAAGAAATCTATCCAAAGATCCTTGCACTTTTTGCTCTAGTATCCGCTTTTCTCCCTTCCGTTTCCTTGAATTCTCTGCATCTTTACCTATTACTAGGCCTCGAAAGAAAGCTTTAAACGAATCCCATACCACGTGGAATGGTGCGGAGCCATTGTTTCGCTCAAAGAACTCTAAGATTTATATTTTACTAGAAGACACCCAGTTTTCCTCTAGCAAATATTGTCAGTTTAACGACCACCTTTTAGAGAATGTACTGCCTTTACCCAATGCTAACTCTAAAACCACCAGTGCATGGTCTGAAAACCCATTTTGGAGAATTTTCTGCTGTAAAAAGACCAATTTCCTGGAAATAAGAAAAAAATCAATACGTGAAAAAGTGTGAAATCTCCCTGAGAAGCAGGTGTAAGCAATTTACGTAGGAAATGCAGTTCGCCAAGGGTCAGCAATATCAAGCATTGAACTATAACTATGTACAGTTTTAAGAGTTTTTCGTTTTAACTGTTTTTTTGAGTTAGATGAGGAATTGATATTGGGGCTCATTAGCAAATTAAAATCCCCCCCCACAATCAAATCTCCCGGGACTTGGATTAATGATTGAAAAAGTTCCTCATATGGGAAGGGATTGTCCTCTACTGGGGCATATATACTAGCAAGCGTCAAAGGCCGATGATCTACATTACAGGTGACCCAGCACCATCTACCACTTTGATCGCTCGCAGAATTAACCACCTCAGCCTGAAATTGTTTACTAAGAAAGATCGCCGTCCCCCTATGTGCTGCTGAGGATGAAGAAAAACCCCTATAGGCTGCCCAAGATCTAAACATTGCAAAATCTGAGATTTTCCCCACTGGTATATGGGTTTCTTGTATTAGAATGGCCGAGGGATTCTCTGTTTTAATCCAAGCCTCAATGGCCCGCATTTTCCTCTTGTTATTAAGACCATTCACATTGAACGAAACCACTTTCAGTATTTCCTTATTTCCCATTTACGTGGACAGAACACATTTCTGAATGTCCACATACTCTGAAGATATACCTTTTACTAACTCGGAAAAAAGCCTCCAACCCGAATCTAGCAGAGAGGACAAGCCCCCCTTTTTTGCTTTCACATAACAGTGAGCAGATAAATGTGAAGTTAAAATATGGATTTCATTTTTTCCCCCATGCTCCCTTTCCACCCCTGTGACCCCACCCTCCACCCAATGTCGCCATGAGCAGCTGGCCATACCTGCTCAACCCTGACAAGCTATCCCACCCACCCTAGTACTGGCACAATGACTTAGTGCCGGATGCTGCCGGGCAGCCCACGCCCCCCGCTCTCCTCCCCTCCCTACCATTAAGCAACTTAACACAGGCTGAACAGTGAAAAAAAAAAAACCCCATGGAGAGAGGAGAATAGAAAATGGAACAACAAAAAGAGACGAAGAAAGAAAAAGGCAAAAACAGCAGAACTCCACATACGGACAGCTCATAACCCTGCCAAGGTAAGAGAAAGAAAGGGAAAACAAGAGCAGAACGTCATTAAGATTTCTCCGAGGAGATTTGATGCAATAGTTCCTGTGCTTCCTGGACACTGCAAAAGATGTGGAATCTGCCCTTGACGAGCACCTTCAGCTTATTCTGTTGGGCTATCATCGCCTGTGCTCCCTGTTCTTTGAAGAGATGTAACAATTTAACAAACTCTTTCCTTCTTTTGGCTGCAGAGGCAGACATGTCCGAAAAGATACGACATAGTGGAACTTCTGCTGAGGTGAATTGTCTTTGTGTGATGGCCCTTGTTAGAATCTGTTCCTTAACTCTGAAATCCCCAAAGTTGACCAGAATAGTCCGTGGGAACTTGGCGTTGGGGGCAAGGTGTGCTGGAACACGATGAGCTCACATTATGGTCAGATCGCTATTGAATTCTGGGAGGACATTTTTCTTTATAAATGAGTCAACCCATTGAAGAGTCTGCTGGCCCTCAATGCCCTCCGGAATACCCAAAATGCGAAGATTGGAGTGCCTGGAGTGGTTTTCTAGCTCTTCCAGCTTGTATTCCAGAGCAGTCTTCTGACTCTGGAAAGTGGCGACTTTAAGATTCATCGATGACACTTGATCCTCTAATTGCGAAATCCTGGTTTCAGCCTCCTGTAACCGTGCCGGGATCTGGGCCATGTTTTCCTCAATTTTGGTTAAGCGGGCATGAATTACCGCAGTCTCAGCAGATTGGGAGGCCTTCAAATCACGAATTTCTTCCAGAATTAAATTGAGAAGACTTTTGGCGTCCCATTGCATAGAAAAAGACCTTGGGGTCGATTCCGATTCGGGCCGGAAATTTCTCCGACCGAGCCGGACCCGGAGAGATTTCCGACCGAATCGGACCCGTGCAGTCCGACCGAACGAGTACGATGCGACCGTATGTTATCGGACTCGAGTCGGTCGGACTCCCATTGAAGTCAATGGGAGCCGGTCGTACAACGCGTACGCGGGCTCCCATTGACTCAATGGGTCCGAGTCGGACAAGGGCGCCCCCTACAGCGGGTACGCGGCGAAGCGATTCGCGCCGTACACGCACAGGTAGGGGGACCCATGGGTCCCCCCTGTGTGCGACTCGCGCGGCTACGCGTACAGGGGGTCCAACACGGACCCCCAAAGTACGGCTCCGACAGCTCTTACGAGCCGGAGTGCGCGGCTCGGTCGGACTGCTCGCGGCGCGCATCGTACTTACCCGGCCGGGAAACGTCTCCATTGCGCGGTGCGAGTCGAGTCCGAGCGAGTCGGTCGGAGCGGTTCAAGCCGGGAGCGAGTCGGTCGGAGCGGTCGGGACGCCCGGACGAGTCGGTCGGAGATTTCGCATCGTACTCGCTCGGCCGGACCCGTGTACGGTTCGGTCGGGAAACAGGGCTCCGAATCGGATCCGGTAAAGCCGAATCCGATTCGGAGCCCTACCGGCCGAGATCGGAATCGGCCCCCTTGTGTCTTGTGAGGGATTAACCGAACTCAAATTAGTCCGATCCTCTGGCTGTGAGGCCTCTGGGTCTGGTGGAATTGACTCAGCTGGTATAGACCTGGCCGATGCCACTGAGACCACCGGGGTGGGTTGATCGGCGGAATCCACAGACTCCTCTTCATCTCTTTGAAAGCCTGATGCTAAAGAGGGGGAGTTGCCGAGTTTAGAGTCTCCAGGCGTGAGTCCAATGAAGTGGCCACTGCTAGGGGATCATTGCCTGCCGTCTCCTGCGCCAGCCCTCCCGATAACACACCAGGCTTAGCTTTAAAGAATAGAGGGTACTTTCTAAGGTCTTTGGTTTCCCCTACTACTCCGTCCAAAATAGAATTTGACGATCTAATTAAATCCGAAAAAGCGAATATGTTGCCACTAGAGGAAACCATCCCTGTCGGGCTAATTGCTGAATCAAGTTCCACTCCCTGGTGGTCTTGTTTGGCAGCCTCAGTGCTTGTCATCTCAGCAATTTCAGTATGGAGGGGCAAATCCTTCCTGAAGGCTGCAGCGCGATTAGAGCAGGCCGCTGCCTGGCCGGCGCGCTTTTTTCCTTTTTGGCCCAGATTTGGGGACTCAGATTGAGCAAAACCTTTAGCTCCTTTAGTAAGATTTCGCATAGTGTCCTAATCGAAGCGTTCCTCCACGATCAATTGGCCAAAAACTGCCCCTTGGAACCTCCCCAGCGACCCTCAACCAAGTGGTGTGTGGGAAACCCCCATATACCAGAGAATAAGGAGAGGAGAAAAAAAAAAGGGGGGGGAAACACCCCCACTTACCCCCACTTGGAGAGAAACCTGGTGGTCCAGAGATGGTCCAGTTAGGAAACCCAAAGTTCAAAAAGCCTAACCGGGGCGCCCAATGCAATACCCCCGACAGCGGGTCTTCAGCCTTCCACCTCACGTTTTGTAAAAAATCTGCAACCTCCAACTGCTATCAATCCGGTCTCACTTTTTCTCGACCTTCTCCTCCTTTGCCTGCTCAGCTCCCCCACAGTTAGCCGGATATCCAGCTCTTCAATTTCACACTCCTGTCACTGTGACTGCTGGCAAGGCTGAAAGCTTTCACGAAAAATTCACGCTGTGCGAAAACCTCACAGCGGACCTCTGCAGCTTAAACGCCACTTGAACGCCTCAGGATTGACGTCGGCATGTGGACGGCCTCTCTGGGAGTTTTCGCCGGCATCACAGAACACCGCTCAGCTGTCCGCGGCGTCTGACGTTGCAGAGGAGGAAGCGGGGGGCGTGGTAACGGCCTCTCTCAGCCGGTCAGTTCAAGATCTGTTTACCCGATGGTATTCTCTCCCATTATCTATTCTAGGCAGGGTGGCTTTGATCAAAATGTCAGTGCTTCCACTTTTTAACTTTCTCTTTTCAGCAATTCCATGTGTTTTAGTTAATTCCTTTTTTATGAAACTAGAGTCTATGTTTACATCATTTCTCTGGGGCAAGAAGGTCCCCCAAATCGCACTGAGCACTTTATATGAGGAGCGGGCAGATGGCGGGTTAGCTCTCCCTAATTTGAAGGAATATTACTACGCATACTTTGCACAATATATGTCTAGATTTAAGCAGGAATTACATTCGGGTATTTTTGTTAATTTTTTTATGAATTTAATCTGTAAAGAAAATCAGATCCACTGCCCACTATCAATTTTTAGATATCCTAAATTAGTACGCTATAAGTGTTTACATTGGTTTTATCATAAACGTCAGGCTCTCTATAGAAGATACTCTATTTTAGCAATTAATAATTCAACTCCAATAGCGGGTCTTATTGCCTCTGCAGGAATTAAAGATTCGTCTACAATCATTCAAAATTGGACTAAGGCAGGGTTCCGGAAACTTTCAGATTTCCTGCGGAATGATAGATGGTTAAATATAAGCGAAATGTCTCGACTAATTCCCCGTGATTTTCTTCTCCTGGGGTCATATAATGCTCTTAGGAAGTTTTTCAGTAATCTGGACTTGGCCCAGATTATCAATCAGAAAAGTTTAGTTTATGACTTATTAGAAGATACGGTTTTAAAGAAACCTGGGGATTGGAAAATACGTCTAGCCTCAATCAAGGGGAAAGATCTAGAGGCTAAGGCTATAATTAAATGGCAAAAATATGAGGAGTTGGAAATGACTGCAAATGTTTGGTCTACAATTAATAAATTAAATTTCAGTACGGTCAGAGGAGCTTATTGGCGAAGGATGTTATTCTTCAGTAAGTGGCTACTGTATAGAACTCCTAGCTTTGTAGCTAAGGCCTATCCAAACCAATCGGGGCAGTGTTTTCGGTGCCACAATCACCCTTCTGCCAATTGGACGCATATAATATTACAGTGCCCTCTGATCCAGAAATTTTGGATCGACATTTTTGATTATTTAGCAACAGAATGCATATTAATAAGTGGGCCCAATGCTCTGTTGATAGTGCTTGGTTATGATCCAGATCTCAGCCTACCAGACAAAATGATTAAACTCCTATATATCGGAATGGCCGTCGCCAGATCACTTCTACTTCAAAGATGGCGAATGGATTTAATACCATCAAAAAATGAATAGGTCCGGAAAATGGCACAGGTTAAAAGAAGTGAACGAGCGTATGCCTTACGAACGGGCGGGCTGAAGAAGTTCGGTAAGATTTGGGCTGAGTTTTTTAATGGTGATGCTTAAACTGCAGAATTGGTATTGGAGTTTTCATCGGTGGTATCCTGACTTTTATGATTTTTAGGAAAAAGTAGTAGCACTATATTTTGTTTAGAATAGTTCTTGCGATCTTAGTAAACTATATAGGATCAAGTCACACTTTTTATATACGTTTTTACTTGGTTCATATTTTAGGAATGTAAGAACTAAGGATCTGTTTATATTGATAGTAATATGTGGCAATGGACTTTGTTTTAAGACAATATGGGGCTGATTCCGATTCAGGCCGGAAATCACTCCGGAGAGATTTCCGACCGAATCGGACTCTGGCAGTCCGACCGAACGAGTACGATGCGCACGCATGCAATCGGACTCGAGTCGGTCGGACTCCCATTGAAGTCAATGAGAGCCGGACGTACAACGCGTACGCGGGCTCCCATTGACTCAATGGGTGTGAGGCGAACAAGGGCGCCCCCTACAGCGGGTACGCCTCGATGCGACTCGCGGCATACATGCACAGGTAGGGGGGACCCATGGGTCCCCCCTGTGTGCGACTCGCGCGGCTACGCGTACAGGGGGGTCCGACACGGACCCCCAAAGTCCGGCTCCGACTGCTCTTTCGAGCCAGACGGCGCGAGTCGGTCGGACTGCTCGAGGCGCGCATCGTACTTGCCTGGCCGGGGAACGTCTCCATTGCGCGGTGCGAGTCGTGTCCGTGTGAGTCGGTCGGAGCGGTTCGGACCCGGGAACGAGTCGGTCGGCGATTTCGCGTGCGCTCGCATCGTACTCGCTCGGCCGGACGCACGTACGAATCGGTCGGGAAAGAGGGCTCCGAATCGGATCCGGTTAAGCCGAATCCGATTCGGTGCCCTACCGGCCGAGATCGGAATCGGCCCCTATGTGTTTTATCTCGTGGAATCTAAAATGCAGTTTTTGATTTGTCAGCTTGTTGAATTCCTGATGAGGTGTTTTATGTTAAATTATATGTCCTGCTAATCTGATGTTATTGATGAATTTTGATGAATGAATATTAAGATACTAATTTATGTAATATATGGATTTCAATAAAAATATAAAAATAAAAAAAAATGAAAACGTCATGAGTAGTTCCTGGTCATACAAACATGGGGCAGAAATGAATATACATTTGCCTGCCAGCCTCATACTCACCACGAGGCAGCACTGCTTGGTTGATACGGGCTCCTACAAGGGAGGGTCTGGAGGTGCACCTGGTCTTGAATGGATGGTATACTTACACGTTTGGGGGTTGGGCAAAGGCATAGACAAAAGTGGGCACTGGCCAGTCTGAAGAGCGCTTCCTCGTAGCCATCCAGGGTAGGACTAGGAACTAAAATAAGCTTGTGAAAATGTTTTCATACCAGCCCCACATTGCACAGTAGAGGAGAGCATCGCTGACTACCGCATATTTAGCATAGCATGTGTCAGAGAAAACACTTAGGCCTGTCATGGATGACGCCCGTGGTGTCTGTGGGCAAACGAGAGATAGGACTATACTTTGCATAAGTAAGATGAGCTGAGCTGGCGAACAAGAAGGCTGTGAGAAAGCAACCGAAAAAGTTTGATAGCCATCACTAACAGCAATATACCTCTAGTAGAACATAAGTTTCTTTTATGTGTTTCTCTAGCTGAAACGTTTTATTTTCTAGGCACGTTACAGTGTATAAATCTGGGACAGTTCCGAACTCAGGGAGCTCCATTACCCGACATCTGCCAGGGGAACCTCTGTCATAGCTCCTCATTTTTTGATCACATAATAAATGCATATATTCAACCAACAATGCAGAGTACAGAGATATTTTTCAACCACACCTGTAAATATTTTCCCCTTTATTTAGCTCCAAATGTTTGAGCTTCTTGTCTTAAACATATTATTTATTCATTATTTATTTAAATGCTGCACAGGCAAGATGAGGCATGGGGGGGGCTATGGATAGGCTTCCCACTCTACAGTGCGTCAAATCACTTACTGTTGTTAAGCTAAATGCATCTCTTTATAATTACAAATCAACATAAGTCTGTAAAGTCTATAGCACATAACAGACATAACATAACAGGTTATTTTTAGTTATTCTCTTAAATTTATGGGCTATTCATGTCTACAGTGATACAGACGTACCCAAACCTGAAAACATGGCAGAATAGACATAGACTGTTACTTACCAGGACCACCTTTACTGGTTTTTTTTTAAAGTATTTTTATTTAGGGATAGTTCATGAAAGCATATTATATTTACAGATTGTTACACCATCACATTCCACATGTAAAAAAACATATACAAGAAAAGAGACAAAGTTAAAAAATTGCACGATACAAATAAAAATCATGTACAGTATTTCTTACAGCATAGATGTTGTACACCTCGCATAACCTCCCACCAAGGGGCCGATTCCGATCTCGGCCGGTAGGGCTCTGAATCGGATTTGGCTTTACCGGATCCGATTCGGAGCCCTGTTTCCCGACCGATTCGTACGTGCGTCCGGGCGAGCGAGTACGATGCGAAATCTCCGACCGACTCGTTCGCGAGACCCAGCCGCACCGACCGACTCGTTCACGAAAGCCGACCGCTCCGACCGACTCGCTCGGACACGCCTCGCACCGCGCTATGGAGACGTTCCCCGGCCGGGCAAGTACGATGCGCGCTGCGAGCAGTCCGACCGACTCGCGCCGTCCGGCTCGAAGAAGCAGTCGGAGCCGTACTTTGGGGGTCTGTGTCGGACCCCCCTGTATGCGTAGCTGCGCGAGTCGCACACAGGGGGGACCTATGGGTCCCCCTACCTGTGCGTGTACGGCACGAGTCGCTTCACCGCGTACCCGCTGTAGGGGGCGCCCTTGTTCGCCTCGCACCCATTGAGTCAATGGGAGCCTGCGTACGCGTTGTACGACCGGCTCCCATTGACTTCAATGGGAGTCCGACCGACTCGAGTCTGATAGCATACGTGCCCATTGTACTCGTTCGGTCGGGCTGCTAGGGTCCGATTCGGTCGGAAATCTCTCCGGGTCCGGCTCGGTCGGTGAGATTTCCGGCCCGAATCGGAATCGGCCCCCAAGTGTATACTTCATTGCCGATTCTATATGCTCTTAGCGAACAAGCTCTTAGCACAGATTTTCCCATAGCTTCGCAAAACTTCCTATATGACCCTGATCTTAGAGCATATTTTCCTTCACATTCCTTAACCCTATTTAATTTGCCAAGTAGATGCTGGAAGGTTGGGATATCATCAGACCGCCATCTTTGAAGGATCAGTGACCGAGCTACCAGGACCAAAACATGTATTTGGTTTTTTTTGCAGTAGATTAGCTATTACATCGGGTGAGTACCCTAGTACTACAGTCTGGGTGTCCAACATCTGCTGAACTTTCAATCTGTTAAAACAGTACTGATTAATTGCTCCCAAAAATCCATTTAACTTTGGGCATTCCCAGATGATATGTGTCCACTTCCCTCCTCCCTCCATATTACAGCGGAAGCAGTTTGCGGAAATATGAGGGTTTATTTTATGCAGAAAATCTGGCGTTTGATATAGGAGCCATTTAGTATAATATTGCATTCGCCTAAGATTGGCCACTTTCAATAAAGAGTAATTAAACTTATTAATCTGATTCCATGTCAAGGTGGAGATCTGTAAACCTTCCTGGGATTGCCATTTTTTCTGTGCTTTCAGATACAGTTTACCTGCCGCCTGACCTCGTAGGAGGGCGGCCCAGCTGCTAATCGTTTTACGGTTTTAGGATCTAACAATTGCCCCGCTAACTCACTAGTCTCATTAATGTGTGTGGGATGAGTTCCTGCAGGAAATGTCTAATCCTAATGAAGGACCATTGAAGAGCTATTTTACTATGTTCAATGCACAGCTCTATTTCGGTCCAGGTTTTCCAATTCCCATTTAAAAAATCCCCTATTTTGCTAAAGCCCTGACTTCTCCATTTGGCCATAACGGCCGGATCTAGTAATGGATCTTGGCCTATATATACGTCAGAGAGCAAAGGTTCTCCGTTAATATTGGGGATCACATAATGGCTAAAGAGTTATTTTTTTCTCTTAATACTCCATTGTAAGGTTTTATATCTGACTTTTTGGGGAATTTCTGTTAGACACATAAAATCCTTGATTTCATATTCTTATTGGATTAGGTCTAAGAAGAAGTTGGGCATCTATAAATATTTAAAATCTTCATTGTCCTGTACATGGTATGTGCAAAATTTGCAAAGTAGTATTCTCTCAAATCAGGAAGGGCTAAACCCCTTCTTCACCAGGTCTATATAGTGCATCAATAGCGAGTCTTGAAACCTTATTTGCCCAAATAAACATAGAAAACAGACCTTGCACTTCTTTAAAAATTTCATTTGAACCGCATTTGGAATGGCTAAAAATAGAAAATTGCATAAGGGTAAAATCATCATATGCATTATAGCTGCCCGGCCTATTATTGATATGGGAAGATGTTTCCATTTTATCAGTTTGTCTTTTATCTTGTTATGAAGAGGGATATAATTCAAAGCATTTAGGTAATTGATATTCTCCGAGACATATACGCCTAGGCCTCTTAGGCCTGATATTAACCAGTGGGCTCAATTCTGCTAATAAAGTGTCAGAAGTGCAATTGCAGAGCAATATCTCTGTCTTTGATTTATTTATTCTGTATCCTCCAATGGATTGAAATTCCTGGAAAATATTGAATATTTGATTTTGGACTTCTAAACCAGGTTTTAAAAAGAGAGCAATATCATCAGCTTCGAAGGGGGGTGGGAGGAGATGTGGGCCGTCCTCACACTGTTCTTACAGGTTGGTGGTGGGGATAGGGATGGGGCACATAGGGCGGGAGAAGGCTGGCACTGGGGTAGGGAAGAGGGGAATTGCAGGATGGAAAAAAGGGCTAGTTCATCGAAACGCCAGTATGTCCACATGACACTGGTAAAAATTAGTAATCAATATAAGACAAGACAGGTTAATGGACTGAAAGATTACCTCAACTCTCCATGTATCTGAATCAATGCGGAATACTACCATGCACTTTTATATGCGATTTGCACCGCACTGGCACTTTATTTGCTCCTCACGCACAGACACTTTAACTAGTTAAGTTATGTACTGCCAATACAATGACAAGTAAGGTAAATGGGTGGAAAGATTATCTTAACTGTTCAGGTATTTGTATTTGTATTAATGCTGAACATTACCACACACTTTATATCCTATTTGTATCGCATTGGCACTTTATTTGTTTCTCACGCATAGACACTTTCACTAGTCAAAGCATGTACTGTCAATACAGATAACTAAGGTAGATGGGCCGAAGACGTACCTCAATTCCTTAGGTATCTGTATTAACACTCAATATCTTTATGCATTTTCATGTAATTTCTACCCCATTGTCACTTTACTTGCTTCTTATGCACAGACAGTTTAACTTGCTAGATCATGTACAGTAAAACTAGCACCTTTAAGTGTCTCCAAGTGAGGACATATCTACAGGCACAAGGCACTTTAAAAAGGATCCGTTTCCCCTACTGGCTTCCCAACAGCAGGCATCTAAGAACTCTGTAAGAATTCTTTCTTTCAATGCCAATGGTCTGAATAATAAAAGAAAAGCCCAGGCTATCGAAGAATGGCTCAAAAGCGATACCCCAGATATCATATTGATTCAGGAAGCCCACTATGTAGACAAGAGGAAACTCTCATTTAATATGTTTCAGCAATGGGCAGGTAGTAGCTATTTTTCATCTGCAAGTACGGCTCAATGGGGGATAGCAATCTTTTTTAATAAATGTTTCCCTTTTCAGATTTTATACTCTCAAGTGGACAAAGAGGGAAGGTGGGGTTTGGTTAGCGGTTCAATTAATGATAATAGACTAACCATAGCCATGATCTATGCCCCAATAGAAGACAATCCTGCGTCCCTGTTGGACTTATATTACGCAGTGCTGCTACTTCCTGGTATGGTAATAATAGGTAGTGACTTCAATTTCTTACAGAATCCTGTATTGGATTCATCCTCTGGGGTACGGAAACAAAACAAACCACACACAGGCGAGGCGCTCTAAGAATGTATGGGAAAACTAGATTTGATAGATAGTTGGCGGGTCAAATTTCCTACGAAAAAAGAATATTCGTGCTTCTCAGTGAAATATAAAACAGCCGCTAGGTTGGACTATTTTGTAATTTCTCCGAAACTAAATTTAGTTAATTGTATCTATATACAAAACAGTTTTTCAGATTATGCTATAGTAAAACTTGAATTGTCTAGACTTGGTAGGGGCAAAAAAACTCTTAAATGGACGTTCAATAGAGTACACTTAGAGGATGAAGACTGGTGTAAGGAAATTCAAAGGGAGATTGAAGGCTTCTTCAGTATAAACAGGAACACGGCTACGATAGAAAAAGTGTGGGAAGCCTTTAAAGCCACCATTCGTGGATTTATACTGTCTAAAGAGATTGCAACTAGACGAGCTCAAAATATAATGATAACACACCTTGAAGCTGAAGTCAGGCACACAAATGAACAATACCTCAGCGAGAAAAGTAATAAAAACAAGCCAGCTCTAGAGTTAGCTCGACAGGCCATGCAAGATTACTACTATACTAAAGTATATGCGGCTAACTCTGCCTATCTCCAAAGGGTTTACGAGGGCTGGCAAATAAATGATAAGCAGGCACAGAACAGAGTTCACGCGTTGACCAATAAAATTACTAAAACCCGCATTACTAATGAAGAGCAAATACAAAAGGTGTTTTTAGAACAATATGAAACCATCTACTCAGCTAGACAGGAGGTGGACAGTCTGAAAATAAAATAATTTCTTACTAGATTGCAAATACCCAAATTACAGGCAAGTCAGAGCACAAGTGTGATTGCCAGTGTTACAGTACAAGAAATCGAAGCGGTCATTCAATCCCTGGCTAATGGTAAAGCATGTGAGAAAGATGGCATACCTGCGGAATTTTTTAAAAAATTTAGTGCAATATTGAATCAGGTATTAGTTCTGTTGGCCAATCATATTCTCCAGGGTGGAGAGATACCATCTTCCTTTCACACGGCTGCGGTGGTTAGTTGCTTAAAAAAAAACAAAGATAAGGAGGATGTGAATTCTTATAGGCCTATCAGTCTCTTGAACACAGATAATAAAACTTTTAGAGAAATTGCTGGCAAATAAAATGAATAGGTGCGTAGGGTCAATTATACACACAGACCAGTGTGGATTTGTCACCAGCCACAGCTATCTTTTAATACTACCTTTTTAGTTGAGGCTCTAGATTATTTTACTCAAAATAATCCCGGCTCAAATTATGTTATTAGATGCCGAAAAGGCTTTTGACCTTGTATGCTGGGAAAGTCTATTTTACATCTTAGCTGAATTTTGCTTCCCTTCTAAATTGATTGCCGTTATTTCTAAATTTTATGAGGGAGCCGCGGCATAAATAATTGTAAATACTAATAAAGTTGGCAATTGCAGAGTTGTTAGAGGGACGAGACAGACAAGGCTGTCCCCCCTACTCTTTGCATGTTTTATAGAGCCCCTTGCCATAGCTATTTGATCAATTAGTAGTTCGACATCTCCAATGCCTGGCATGACAAATATTAAGCTCGACGCTGAGGACCACCTTTACTGTTGTTGAAATTCTCTACCTGACTACCATAAGAGATGATCTTTGGATGAATAGTGTACAAAACAAACATTTGTTTGACAAGAACCATTCCTGATGTAGGACAATTGAAGGTTGAATTAAACCTCTGCACATATATGAGAAATCTACTAGAGTGAGCTAGCATATGTCCACCATGTACATGGCCTACTGACTTATGTTCCCTGAAGAAGTCCTACACTAAGGATGAAACTCATTGTCTGAACGAAAATGATGGTAATTGTCTGAATTCTTATATTAGATGAAGACCATATTAAATGACTGGATATCTAACTAAGCATCAACTGGTGTTAGACTTTTGGAAAAGTGTGCAGCCCTAACAAAAATGAATACAACCTGAAAATATGGTTGAGTCAAGGTTTGGCCAAATACGTATGCGCAAGCCTAATGATGACATAGGGATTGATTTATATCTTGGCAGACGGGTTACTCTTTCGCAGCAGTGACGGATATCCCATCCACTGAAATATAATTCCCATTATCTTCTATGGGATTTATATTTTGGCGGACAGAATATCCTTCACCGTTGTGACGGAGTAACCTATCCGCCAAGATCTAAATTAGGCCCAAACATTCTTTGTTAGGAATTCAAAGCATATCCCCTTAAGAAAATAGTTGGAAGAAATGCCACATGGTGTATTGTACAGCACATTGTTCTTCTTTCTTGAGCTCAGCACACTGGATGCACTGTAGTTGAATATTTATGCAGCAGGAAAATCAGTACCACTATATTACAATATGCCATACTGGGAAAAGGATCACTGAAAACCATATGACAGGGCGGAGGGGCAAGATGGCGGCCGTGAGCGCGGCCATGTGAGCTCGAGCTCCCGGCGTTTGCTCTTTCCCATAGGTTCTATGATCCTATCCTGGCAGCATTGAAAGAATTAACCGAACCTAAAATGTTTCCCGATACCGACGGCATGTTAAAGGATTAAAAAAACTTACGGGCATGCTCTCGAGTCTTTGGTTTACGGTGGTGCTATCTCGGGTGTCTCTCTTGCGGCGGCTGGGGCTGTTCTGGCAGACTTCCGGAGAGACGCACACCTGTGGAGTGCGGAGGTCACGTACGGAAGATTGGCAGCGGTCCGGAGGCGGCTGTTTGCGGCGGTTTGATACGATGCCCCCTAAACCCGGCCGCGTTAAGGTCCGCAGCACGATGGAGAACTCTGGCACTGTTGGATCACGGGACGGGGAGAAGAAGAGTGATCCGGCATCGGTCAAGAAGGACGGCCCCCGTGTAGAGAGCAGCGGTAAGAAGAATGTTCCATCTTTGTTTTTTACAAACAAAACAAAGAAACACCCCCTCCCAGTGCAGGCAAGTCCGGGAAAGGTCCAGAGTGGCAAGAACAATAACGGGGGAGACAATTCACCGTTACATAGTCTACTTAATCAAGCTGGCTCAAAGGATGACACTCTAATGGGGGAGAAAGAGAGTGATGGGGACATTTTGGAGGACATACATCAAACTGCCGAAACAGCCCCCGAAGCGGCTGATTCAATAAGACCCCCATACAATGCTATAGCCTCAAATTTGTCAACTAGTTTGATGAAGGATCAGGAATTTGTACTTGGCAACCATGAGGCTCTCAATGATAAAGACAATGTTGTTGACTCAGCAGATTATTTTTTTTCTCTGTCTGATCCCTCCGATACTTCAGAGGATGAATGTGATGCAAAAGTATTGGCTAAGCAAAAAGCTGGTTCCTTCAACAGTGGGCTTAGGGGTTAAGTAAGCTACAGCTGAGCGACCCTGGGACCGATCTACTAGGTACGCCTGAGAATAGCCCTAAAACTGTACGCAAGCGAGATGAGCCTCGCATGGGGCTCCAGACCACTGAAAATATAGAACCCCTACAATGGGATTATTCCTTTCTAGGCGAGTCTGGGATACATGGAGAGGTTAAGGAACCGCAATCAAATGCATTGGCCCTGGAGAAACAAGAGGACATTTCACTTACTGTTATATATAAAAGTATAATGGCTCACAGAGAAGAAACGCATATTGAAAGCCAACGTACACAGGGAGCTTGTCGGAAATTGCAGAACTCTGTAAAAGGATTGCTAAATCATGCTCCGAATTTGTTGAAAGGTTTAATGTGGCTGAAACACGCATTTCAAATCTGGAAGATGACTTAGTTATACAAAAAGCAGCAACGGAAGCTATGCGCACTGACAAAGACGATACCCTTTGGAAACTTACAGATATGGAAAATCGTCTACGACGCAATAACTTGCGGGTTTTGGATATTCCTGAGGGGGCCGAAGGGCAAGATGCTCGGAAATTTATTATTGAGCTTTTTTCAGAGGCCTTTCCGGGGCTAACTCAGTGGGACTGGAGTAGGGAGATCCAGCGGGCACATAGATTTCCCTTTATACAGCGTACCAGACCAGGACAGGCCACCTCTCGACCAAGAGCAATTTTAATATCATTAAATAAACATTAAATAATTTTTTGGCTCGCGAAGCAGTTTATGATTTGGCTCGAACCTGATCGGAAAAAGAAGGGGAAAGGGATAGAATTTTTTGTGCGCCCAGATTATTGTCCCCTAACAGTTGAAAAGAGATGGCAGTTAAGACAGCTCATTACGCCGTTTCAGGATAAAGGAGCTCAAGCTTATCTATTAAACCCAGCTAAGCTGAAGGTCATTCATAAGGAGCATGTTCGGTTTTTTACTGCTGAACTGGCTGCTAAAGAATATTTGCAATCCCTGTAATTTTTGTGAAGGCAAGTGGGACAGGGGAAATAAAACCCAAAAGTAAAGAAAAAAAAAAATAGCAAGAAGAGGAAAAAATAATAAATCCCCGTTAGGAGGGAGGGTTGTAAAATTAATTGAATGTAAAATTAGTCATAATTGGCAGGATATATAGGATGTTTTTTTTTCTCTCTCTTTCCACTGATTCCTTCCTCTTTAGTACTTTGTTTGTTTTATCTTGATAGGTGCTAGGGGTGGGGAAGGGTTGGGAGGTGGTGGTATATAAGGTTAATGGGGAAGAGCAACCTGGGGGGGCAGTAGCTTGTTCCATCTTGGAGACCTTGAGTCTCTCAGCCTCGTGTTTTGGTGGGGGTGGGGGAGGGGCAGGGCCGCGTCTGAGGCCCTGCAGGGTCTGGGGTTACAGGGGGCACAGGGTGTGGGGGTGTACAAGGTAAAACAATCCATGATGATGATATAGTAATACAAAATACGAACTACATGTATATAAGGTACAGGATCCTAATGTGTAAGGATATGTTTAGAATCGATGGGTGATAAGAATGTCAGAACGGGTTTACTGGATATGTACCCTAAATGTTTCTGGGTTAAATAACTATGGGAAGAGACAGAGGGTGGCAGCAGAGTTGCGGATGCTGCAGCCAGATTTAGTTTGCATCCAAGAAACGCACATTGCATGGGGTAAAAGAAAATTATTGACGGAGCTAGGTCTATCAGTATTGGTTTGTACCCAACAGTCAACAACAACACGTGGTGTGGCTATCTTAGCAAAAAATACCATTCAGGGAACGGCAAGAGTTTCGGGCGATAAACAGGGGAGGTGGGCTATAGCCGAATGTATAATTGGCAATATTAAATGTACGATTTGTTCTGTATATGGCTCGAATCTGGATGAGGTGTTAGTATTAGAGACCCTGAATTTGGAATTAGCATCGTGGCCCACGCCATTAATTTTGTGTGGAGACTTTAACATCCATATAGAACCACAGGGCCTGCAATTCCCGGCTAGCCAGTATAAGGGAAGGAAACCTAAAGTGTTTAAAGTATTACAACAACTTTTGGCGGACCATGGCTTGGTTGATGCATGGGCCAATTTACGAGGGTCCGAGCATGGATATACATTTTATTCACACCCGCACCAGAAGCTTGTACGATTAGATAATTTTTTTGTGTCAAATACAATATTGTCACAAGCTGATATTGAAGTGCACCCACGGATCACTTCAGATCATGGACCACTGGTTCTGAGTCTGCGGGCTCTCAGGATAGGCGGTAGGCCCAGATCGTTTACCTTTGATAGGAAATTATTATTTGATGAGGTGTATGTGGGACATATGAAGGGGTGGATTAATCAATTTTTACCATAAACCGCAATTCTACTGGGCCTGGCTTTGTTTGGGATGCTTTAAAGGCCAGATTTAGGGGGGAGACCCTCAGCTTTGGGTTATATAAGCAGAGGAAACTGCAAGCAACAGCTGTGGAATTGTGTAAAAACTTGACAAATGCTGAAGTCAATCTTATGCGGGGATACATGCAAAAAGTGATACAATGGATGTAGTGTTATTACAGGCAGAAGTTGCTCGCTGTAAGGCTAAAATAAATTCACAGTGGAGCAAAGAAATAGCTATGAAATACGCGCTTAGTAAGCAACAAAGTTATGAGTATGGTGAGGCAGCTGGGCGTTGTTTGGCCCAAAGACTTCGGTCAAGGGAGGCGGCCCAAAGGATTGGATCCGTAGTCAATATTCTGGGCGATTCAGTAGATACTCCTGTCGGGATTCTTAAAGTATTCCATGATTTTTATGAGGCCTTGTACACCGGAGAGATATATGATAGACAGGCAAGTGAGACATTTTTGCAGAGCCTTAATTGTGGGAAGCTGAGTTCCCAAGATATAGAAATGTTGGAGGCACCTATAACACTTGAAGAGCTAGAGGCAGCGATTAATAACTTAGCGAGTGGTAAAGCATCAGGACCTGATAAACTTCCTCTGGAGGTTTATAAAACTTTTTTTGGAGAGCTGAAAGCTGATATGTTGGCTATTTTCCAACAAGCACAATTAGGTGTTGCCCCTCTGACCTGGGACGAGGCTAGTATAATTGTTTTTTTTAAAAAGGCAAGCCACCAGAGATGCCAGGTTCTTACCGCCCTATATCATTATTGAATGTTGATGGTAAGATTTACGCTAAAATCCTTGCGACCCGATTGGCTGATGTTGTTACTCCATTGGTTATGATTCGACAACACAGGTTTATACCCAAGAGGGATACAACCAATCATATTAACAGGGTGGTAACCCTACTAGATATAGCTAAAGTTATGGAGAGTAAATTCGGCTTGATTTTATTAGATGCCGAAAAGGCATTCGATCGGGTCGCATGTGAATTTTTATGGGCAGTTTTACGACAGCTTGGCTTTCAACATGGTTTTATCACAGCTATTCAGGCCCTATATCGACGCCTGATTGCCAAAATTTGTTTAATGGGTCTTGAATCGGATTCGGTATGTATTACACGGGGTACAAGGCAGGGTTGACGGTGTTCCCCTTTGTTGTTTTCTTTATTTATTAATCCCTTTTTAATGATGTTAGAAAAGAACTCAGGGATAGAGCCAATATTTTGGAGGCAGGAGTACTATCGGGTGTTCGCGTATGCGGACGACATTGCAGTGGTCACAACAAATTTAACTTCCGCGATGCCGAAGATAGAACAGTTGGCCCTTGAGTTTGGAGCTGTTTCTGGTTATAAACTTAATGTGTCTAAAACACAAATTCTCTCTCTGAATCAGGGAAATTATAGTGATCATCGCGCAATGAGTGAAGTAACATATCTGGGTGTTAAACTGAGGACCTGTTTGGACACATTAGTAGAAGTAAACTGGCAGACTATTTTGAGATCCGTTCGTAATCAATTAGATCGCTGTGAATGCCTACATTTGACACTAGTGGGGCGATGTAACGTTTTGAAAATGTTGGTAATACCCAGGGTTTTATACTTCTTTCGATCTGTTCCGTTAGAAATTTCCCGTGCCCAGTTATCCGTACTTCAGTCAATCTGTGCTAGGTTTTTATGGGCTCAGGGGAAGACTCGAAGAGCTATGCGTTTTATGGTCCTCCCGAAGGAGAAAGGCGGTTGGGCTGTTCCTGACTTTACCCTTTATTATTATGTGTGCATGCTTCAAAATATAGGCATCTTAATGACGGGGGAAGAGGTCCATTCCAGATCAAATTTTCCGTCCATTTATCAGATGCTACTGGGTGATGATGTTAAGAATCGGCTGTTTGTAATGCTTGAGCCTAGTTACTATAAAAAAACAGGTTTAAGGTTTTAAATGCTGCCTATAAAATTTGGAAGATTATTCAGTAAATCCTATAAATTCACTAGGGTGTCTTATTATACGTCTATGTCAGCAACAGGGTTATTACCACCTATATTTTGGGATAGGATAGTAGACAATTGGAAGATGAAAGGCATCTTATTTGTTGGTGACTTGTATGAGAATGGGACTTTGATGTCCTTCGAGATGTTAGCTGAGAAATATAACTTACACAGAGTTGAATTTTTTAAATTTTTACAAATTCGTGATTATTTAAGTAAGAGTCAATGGAGGATTGAGGTGAACCCCTTGTAGAAGCTATTAGGAAAAAGGCACGGATCGGCACGCTCTATAATATATTATTGGACACCCAGGTTGATGACTTAGATAAACATAAGACTAAGGGGCCGATTCCGATTCGTGACGGTAATTTCTCCGACCGAGCCGTCCTCGGAGAGATTTCCGACCGAATCGGACCCGTGCAGTCCGACCGAACGAGTCCGATGCATTCGTATGCCACCGGACACGAGTCGGTCGGACTCCCATTGTACTCAATGGGAGCCGGTCGTACAACGCGTACGCAGGCTCCCATTGCCTCAATGGGTGCGAGGCGGACAAGGGCGCCTCTACAGCGAGTACGCCGCGAAGCACTTCGCGGCGTACACGCACAGGTAGGGGGACCCTTGGGTCCCCCCTGTGTGCGCCTCGCACGGGTACGCATACAGGGGGTCCGACACGGACCCCCAAAGTACGGCTCCGACAGCGAGTTCGAGTCGGACGGCGCGAGTCGGTCGGAGCGGTCGAGGTGCGCATCGTACTTACCCGGCCGGAAAACGTCTCCATTGCGCGGTGCGAATCGGGTCCGAGCGAGTCGGTCGGAGCGGTACGATCCGGGTACGAGTCGGTCGGAGCGGTCGGGTCGCCCGGACGAGTCGGTCGGCGAATACGCATCGTACTCGCTCGCCCGGACGCGCGTACGACTCGGTCGGAAAATAGGGCTCCGGATCGGATCCGGTAAAACCGAAACCGAATCCGATTCGGAGCACTACCGGCCGAGATCGGAATCGGCCCCTAAGTGGAATGATAGGCTTGGGTGTCAGGATGCTCGTTTAGAAGATTCTATTGAGATGGCCGGGAAGCTTTTGATGACGGCGAATCTTCGGGCACAGCATTATAAGACTATATTTAATTTATATTATACTCCAGCTAGGATGTTAAAATGGGGAGGTGTTAATGATGGGAGGTGTTTCCGATGTGGTACCGAAGAAGCTGACATCGTACATATTTTTTTCTCTTGCGGGCACCTAAATAACTTTTTAATGTATATAGAGTGCTTTTTAGCTGAAATAACGGGGGAAGCCATAATATTATCTGCCTCTCATATGTTGTTGGGGGTAGCAGAGAGCGAAGGTCGGGATCAGATGGGCTATAAATTTCGATATTTTTTAGCTACGGCCACGGCTAGACTTTGCATTGCATCAATGTGGTTACAGAAAGATGCCCCGACCTTTGAGTTATGGAAGGCTAGATTTTTCACGATGTTTAATTTAGAACATGGCTTATACTCTCAAAAGGGCTCTCGTAAGAGGAAGTTGGGGATGGAGATATGGGGTCCCCTGTTGGCATATATTGAGGACTGAATATTTATGTATTTTTGTTTAAGCACTTGCATTTTGACTATGTTCAAGCACTAGCACTTTGATATATTCTCAGGATAAAGACATGGTGGTATTTGAAATGTGTATTGTATATTTTTAAATTGTTAAAATTAGCACTTATGAAATCTTGGTAATAATATGAAATATGTATTTTGTGGAATTTAATGTGTCAATTATTGATTGTATGTTTTCATTTTTTCTCTCTATATTTAGGATCATGTCTTATAAACTTTTAATTACTGTGGTTTTATATATGTAATTAAATCATCATGAATTGAATAAAAAAAATTTTTTAAAAAAAGAAAACCATATGACAGAGAAAACAGCATCAGTTTTAAATAGTGCCCGAGGACAGGGCTTGCTCTCACTTGTACCTCATTGTGCAAGTGACCACTCAATATTAGTCACGCTCCCTCATTCCTATCAACTGACACTCTTACTCTCTCCTTCAATAGACAAGGCCCTATATCCAAATATAAATTCTTACCTGCTTTGAGGTATTCCAACAATGCACTTCATTCAGCTTTCCTGCAGGGCCGGCAAGTTCCTTCTACAAGTGAACACTTTACTATCATCAAGTCGGCCACCCCAGAAAGTCAATGGCAGTCCCAGGGCAGGGAACCTTGAAGGGAAGATCCTGACTACCACTAGCTGAACTGTGCGTCAATTCTTTATAGTTGCCAAATAAAAAAATCCTCGTCGTCAAACTCCACGGGTGTATTCACGCACAGAGCACTTGACGGACTATCGCTTTTTTTTTTTTTAGACTACCGCATTTTTGTAAAGTAATAACATTTTAAGTATGAATTATTTTTTTAACTCAATGTTTTCTTATTAAGATATTTTATGTAAATTGCAATGATTTTCATTAATCTGCAAATAAATATCTACTTATTTAATTCAGCTTTTGGCTCACCTTACCCTCCACGCCTTTGACCCTAATGTCTACTACAATAAGTCAATAAATCCAGTGTTATGACCAGCACCTAATAACCACATGTGGATGTGCCTTCTAAATGCCTGGAAACCTTCAGGTA
Source organism: Calotriton arnoldi (assembly GCA_963921515.1). NCBI lineage: Eukaryota > Metazoa > Chordata > Amphibia > Caudata > Salamandridae > Calotriton > Calotriton arnoldi. Next base: position 1,640,452 of record CAWUFW010002028.1, read on the forward strand.
CAATTTGAATGCTCTCACAAAGTGCCTTTTCTCAGTTAAATTACCTGTACCCACAATATCTTCTCCTCACTTCCGCACCACCAACAGAAGCCCTGTCACTAAACGTCTGTCTCACTCGCTCTCATTTAGCTTTAAATATGTGGGACTCATCTTACTCCTGAAACAATAACCCGCTCTTTACCTTCAAACTATACTTCTTCTTAGTTACCCTTCTACTGTCTGGACTAAGCTGTCAGTCTGCCTGCCATCTGCATGTATTTCAACCTCCCAGACATCTCTAATGTGCCAGAAAATGAGGTAAATAGAAGGCAACTAAAACAAAACTTTTCAAACTCCTCCCAGTTGCCTTTAATACATTAATGGTGCTTTTAACCCGTTTCTTTCTCAGAATGTTGCCTATATGTTTCAACTGAAGTTCACAGTTCAATCACCTATTTGACCCCCCTGCATTGAAGTTGTCTTCAGAGCCAATCTTTTCAGTTTCAAATTTGCTCGTCTTTCTAAGATGAGGGGGCAGAATTAGTAAGACGCTGCGCCGCAGCAAAGTCATGCAAAGTCACGGAAAGCAGCACATAATATTGGATACAGTAGTCATTTTCAAGCTAAAATGTTTTTGTGCTGGAAAGTTACTCTAAATGTAGCAGAAAAGGAGTTTTGTGCTGCTTTGAGCGGCTTTGCATCGGGAGGCTGGGCTCCATGGGTGGGTTTTAGGTGTTCCAATGCTGCAACTCATGGATTTTGATACAAATCCAGATCAACATAGTTTGTCAGACTTGTCTTTGCATCAAAAAATAACACCTTCTGGAGACAGCCATTAAGTAAGAGAAAAGGTATCTATTTCTTCTAATAGTTTACACACTACACTGCACAAGTGATGCAATGTACAACACGTTTCAGAAGTGTGAAATGTTTTAAAGTTTGTCTAAGCATAAGTGGCAGTCTGTTTAACTAGGGGATAGTGGGTGGGGAGGATGTGGAGAAGAGAACGTGTTGGTGTCTCTGATGGCTGTCAAATAGCGGAAACTTATGAAGTTTATATAAACGATGCTAAGTACATCTGCACACACTCTGCTGCTAAGGATAACAAGGTAGCTGGTTCAAAGTGTTTGGACTAGTGTGGTCACTTACTAACACCAGAATCCTGATTCTAAAGACTCAAATTTGAGACAGTAGAGTTAGCCATAATTACATGGATGATGCCAATTTGTCAATTTCTTAATTGCCCACAAGTAGTAGAAACACCATTAATATACCAGTATCTTCTTTATTCCAGCATGAAATGCATAATTAACATTCTAGTATCACATTACCCCTAATGTGTAAATCTCCAGTTACCACAACATAAAATTCTTCATTCTCACACCAATATTGGCAATTTCACCAATGCAAGTATATAGAAGTGACGCACATAAATCCGCATTGCAATGCTAGTGCCAAGCATTGCTTACCCCAAGAGTGCAGAATGTAAAGCACTTTTGGCATTCCAGTTTCCCTATTGACCTACAGTATGTAAAGCCCCATCACCATGCCAACATTTGTATATGACCTGCAGCATGTACAAAGCATTGCCTAGCCAGTATCCATGAATGTCTCACAGCATGTAATGGGCTATTGACATCCTGTATTCCATATTAGCACATTGCATCTGTAGTTGGTCTTGCAATGTAAAGCTCTATTGACAACCTAGTAGTCACTACTGAACACCAGCACATACTGCACCATTGCTATGCTGGCAATGTAGAGACCTCATCCTCCAGATGACGTCTCTTGCCATGCCAGGGATACTCCTTAAATACCAGCACTTCTGCTACTGATGGTCAGGCAGCACCTGCAGCTTCCCTGGGTGGCTGCACTAATCCACTTATGTTTCAATCACACAAATGACTAGCACTGGGACCTGAGAGGTGTGAGGTCAGTGGCATAACGAAACTCGAGGGTCCCCCCTCCGGACTCAGTCAAAAGGTCTCAGGCCAGGGTACTGTGCTGAGGGGACCTCGTGGAGCAGGGGCCCTCCCGGCACCGCAGGGGCTGCGGGGGGGAGGGGGCCTTTGTTACGCCACTGTGTGAGGTACGACAATCCACTTTCTTCCTGCCTAAGGAAAGAGCTGCATGCTACAGATTGCATCAGAAGATAGTGCTGCAGCACGTGTTTGAGCACTCTTCACATGCCAATCTACTCCTTACATCACATGTACATATCTGCTGTAATACACTTGATCAGAGGAAGGCGTACAACATGGTTTAACTTTTTCACAGTAACAGTGTGGTTTGTAATCCCTCCCCTCTACCTTGAACTGAGAAAACGTTTACTCTGCTAACATCAGAGAGATGAGTAGGTTTATTAACGTCAAGAATGAGACTTTTTATTTATCAGACAGTTGACAGACTAAGGGGCCGATTCCGATCTCGGCCGGTAGGGCTCCGAATCGGATTCGGCTTAACCGGATCCGATTCGGAGCCCTATTTCCCGACCGATCCGTACGCGCGTCCGGGCGAGCGAGTACGATGCGTATTCGCCGACCGACTCGGTCCGGGCGTCCCGACCGCTCCGACCGACTCGATCCCGGGTCGAACCGCACCGACGACTCGCACGGACACGACTCGCACCGCGCAATGGAGACGTCTCCCGGCCGGGTAAGTACGATGCGCGCCGCGAGCAGTCCGACCGAGCCGCGCACTCCGGCCTCGAAAGAGCTGTCGGAGCCGTACTTTGGGGGTCCGTGTCGGACTCCCTGTACGCGTAGCCGCGCGAGTCGCACACAGGGGGACCCATGGGTCCCCTACTCTGTGCGTGTACGGGCGCGAACCGCCTCGCCGCGTACACGCTGTAGGGGGCGCACTTGTCCGCATCGCACCCATTGAGTCAATGGGAGCCCGCGTACGCGTTGTACGACAGGCTCCCATTGACTTCAATGGGAGTCCGACCGACTCGAGTCCGATGGCATACGTGCGCATCATACCTCGTTCGGTCGGACTGCACGGGTCCGATTCGGTCGGAAATCTCTCCGGGTCTGGCTCGGTCGGGGAGATTTCCGGCCCGAATCGGAATTGCCCCTAAATAGGGGACCTTTGATCACAATAATGTTGCCCGTGCATTCATACTAGCACTTCTCAACAGGTCTGCTATACATGTAATTAACGGGGCCAGCACTTCTTAACAGGGCTGCCATACTTTTAAAGGGCGAGTATCAACATTTCCCAGCAGAACTGGTCTACTTTTCATAGTTAGTGCAGAGCACGTCCCATAGCAGCTACCATTTTCCTGGGCAATGCAAAACCTTTTAGCTGGGCTAATGTGACATTTAATTGAATATTATAAGTATTTCTTAGCAAGGCTACCATATCTAGCTTACACTATAACATTGTTTGAATTAAAGGTACAATATTTAATTCCAGTAATTGCTTCTGCGTTTTAGTAATGCAAACCAACTTACAAAAACATGAACCTAGGCCCATCGCATGAGAAAAATAATGCACAAACCAAGAAAAGGACAGTTTTACAAGATTACATTAAAGTGAACGTATGGATTTTCTGAAGTAGACATCAACGCCAATCTTTTCCATATGGAATTTTGAGTGAGGATGCACAAAGCTGAAGAATCCTTTCATCCTTCCCAGGCAGCTAAGGCGGAGGAGCGTCGCCCCCCTGAGCAGGCCAACAAGGAAAAATAAAATGATGATAAGTTATTGTTATTATCATTTTATTTCCTATCAGCTGGGTAGGGATGGGGTGGGGCTGCTCTGCTCACAGAGCAGGGCAGGAATGATTTGCCCACTCCAAGAGTGCATGACGCGTTGGCCAGCCGTCTCGGGCCAGCCAAACCTTCATGCGCACTTTGCATGTTCTGCACCAGGCTGCATTACAGCCTGTGTGCAGAACATGCCCAGCCTCCCATTCCCTGGCTGAGCGCCGAACCACAAACTCAGACCAATCACAACGCTACATTGCAGCATTATGATCAGTAGCGGTCGGTGGCGGGAGCTCCACCGGGCGCTGACGTGGGGCGGGGGGAGGGGCAGGGTGGGGGTAGTATACTACGGATTATGGCTGATTACAGGTAAGTAAACATATAAATAAATAAAACGAAGTTCGTTACGCGCGCGTGCAGCGGCCAGGGCAGCTGACTTCGGAGCACAGGGTTCACAGTTCGATGCCCGGCTCCGGCGGCAGCTTAGCTCAGCACCATGTGACACTGGGCAATAGCTCACTTAATTTCCACGACGGCCCCCAGCGCCTTGAGACCCGTAAGGGTGAGTAGCTGCGCTATATAAAAACGGACTTACATATTTAATATGTGTTAAATTTTTACTAGTTATTAATTTTTTTTAATTTGAATTTTGTGCTTTTAGTTCCGTAGCGGGTTGTGGGTGTATAGGGGAATAGGATGGGAAGTAATTTAATTATATTAAATGTATTGATACATTTTTATTTTTTAATGTTTGTTTAATTGATATGTTATAATGTTAAATGTGTAAAATAATTTATTATTAATTAATTAATAATTGGTTATTAATTAATTTCAATTAATTAATTAGTAATTGATTATGGTAATTGTGTAATTAATTGTAGGTGTGTGTTGTGGTGTTTATAGGTGTAAAGGGTGGGATGTAATTTATTTTCAATTTATGAATTAATAATTGGATGTTAGTTAATTTTAATTAATTAATTGGTTATTAATGTTGGTTATTTTGTAATTAATGTTAGCTGTGTGCTGTGGTGTTTATAGGTGTAAAGGGTAGGAAGTAATTTATTTTTAATTGATGAATTAATAATTGGTTGTTAATTAATTTTCATAAATTAATTGGTAAATAATTATGGTAATTGTGTAATTAATTTTAGGTGTGTGTTTTGGTTTTTATAGAAGTAGAGGATGGGAAGTAATTTGTGTTTAATTAATTATATTTAGTTGCTAATTAATGTTAATTATTTTATATATATTTTGGGTAATTGTTTATTTTGTGTGTGTTGTTTTTACTTTTAAAGAGTAAAGGGTGGGTATTAAAAGAATTTTATTTATTTAAATAGTTGTTAATAGCAATAGTTTTTAATTTTAAAATAAGTTTTAATTGTGTTTTATTTATTTATAGTTTCATTTAGGTGCGTGTTGTGGATATTATAGTGTTAAAGTGTGTGTAGTCAATTAACGTTTATTTTTATTTTTTTATAATATTTTTTTAATTCATTATTAATTATGTTAATTATGTAAATACATTTAATTAAAAATATTGAAGTGTTTAGTTATTGGTGTGGTGTTATAGGGTAGGAATTAAAATAAATACATTTATGTTTTAATAAATCTTTTTCTTTGTAAATATTTTCTAGTTTAAAAGAATTTTTTGATAAATGTATTTATTATTTTATATAATATTTGTAGGTTTTTGTTATATGTAATTAGTATTATAATATGTGTTCTTTTTATATGTTTAATATATATATTTTTTTAATTTTGTTTATTATTTTTTTTTATTTTCCCTACTGTTGCACTTTTTGGAGTGGGACTAGTAATTTTTGCCCCTCCGTTATCCAACACTTTCCCTACTGTTGCTCTCACTGGAGTGGGAATAGTAAATTTTACTCCCCCCGCTATCCAACACTTTCCCTACTGTTGCACTCACTGGAGTTGGAAGAGTAATTTTTACCTCTCTGCTATCCAGCACTTTCCCTACTGTTGCACTCACTGGAGTGGGAATAGTAATTTTTACCTCTGCGCTATCCAACACTTATCCTACTGTTGCACTCAGTGGAGTGGGAATAGTAATTTTTACCCCTCCGCTATCCAACACTTCCCCTACTGTTGCACTCACTGGAGTGGGAATAGTAATTTTTTCACCTCTGCTATCCAACATTTTCCCTACTGTTGCACTCACTGGAGTTGGAATAGTAAATTTAATTATTTTGCTATCCAACACTTTTCCTACTGTTGCACTGATTGTATTGGGCAATATAAGTTTAAATATTTTTTCGTAGTTTAATGTTTTAATTTATTCTAAAAAAAAATTATATTTTAAATTATCTATATATTTATATTTAATTTTTATATAATTTTAAAATTTTAAAATTAATTAAAGATAATAATTTATTAATTATTTTAAAGTAAATATATATGTATACATTATTATGTTTGTGTTTTTTTATTAAGTTTATTTGTAATATTTTGTAAAAATGTATATTAAATTTAATTATTTTGTTAAATTTAATATTAATATTTAATATGTTTAATATATTATTTTATTTATATATATATATATATATATATATATATATGCATATATATATATATATATATATTTAAATCATTATTTTTTACATCTATATTTTTTACATCGATATTATTGATTCAATATTTTTATACTTACCTGTGTAGGTATGGGAGTCAATATTTTTGTAGTCTATATTTTTTTGATATTTTGAACATCGATATTTTAATCATCGATATTCTATCAGTGAACATTTTATGTCATAACAGAACTTGGTTTCAGCCAGTGCTGGATCAATGAAAGTAGAACCCGCCATGTACAGAATGTGAGGTAACAAAAGAACGTAATTCCTGAAGCATGCACTTGCATACTTCTTTCGATTATTCAGTCCGAACATGAGTAATGACACATGCCACATCGGGTTCTCTATTCTGAATTTATTTCAAAAAGAATTTGACATTTACGTAAGGCAAGCATTATTCATGAGAATAATTCAAAACAAGCACATGGAAAGCCAAAAAGTCTGGTTTTAATGTGCCAATCCATGTAAACAAAGGTATTCAGAAATATTATTTTCATGTGTTGCATGTTCAAATTATGTTTACAACATTAAAGCCTAGCCTACTAACTTTGCCAATGCTGGGGAAAATGTTGTAAGGAATGCTTTCTGTAGAGAATTTACATAAGAGAGAAAGAATTCATGTGATAAACAATGTGATGATTGTGTTACCTTTCTGATGTAATATAATACTGCATGCATCCTAAAGGGGCCACTTGCTGGAAAGTGGAATGAGAGACTAAATAGCTCAGGGCATTAGATAAAAGCGCAATTCTCTTCCTGGAGGAGCAAAGACCACTCTATGTATATTTTAAGGAATTGGTAACAATACGTCTTGCAAACAGCTGTGCTGCCATACCCTGTGCTGCCATCCCCCTCACAATACTTTAAACAGTATTATCGGATGGGTAACAAGGTGCACCGTGAACAACATCTTGGTTGGAAGCATGTTGTATTGAAGTGAGGTCTACATAGGAAGCATATTGGTGCCATACACGAGTGACCAGAGTTGCGGTCTTATCTTGTGTAGGGCTGCAGTGCGTGATGGTGTGGTGGTAGGAATAAGAGCAAGAGATGGGTCTGCACAGTTTCATTAAATGATAGCTGTGATTTATTCTGCAGTTCCCTTATAAACTGGAGTCAATAGCAACATAAAACAATGATGTATGGATTGCAGAACATTGTCAAACATTCACCTCCAGTCACAAATCTGGCTGACATCTATTGTTTTTTTGTTCACCATGAGACCCCAGTTTAGACACAGCCATATGCAAATCAGTCTTGACCCTGCTCCCCATGGGAACAGTCCTGTCCAACCTGCCAGGCCGGGTCCTCCTTGGACTGGAAAACAAGCATTCTGGGACCGGTTTCAGGATATCACCCCTCATCCGCCTGGCTAGTTTGAATCCAGTGACACAGTGAGCATGGACCCACGTCTGGGCATACCCTTCCCACTTAGTGCAACTATAGCAACACAAAAAGATGATGTCCAGAATGCTGAACATTGTCAAACATTCACCCCCAGTCACAGATCTGTGTTAAATCCATAGTTTGTGTGCTCACCATGCCACCACAGAATGGACCCTATGCAAATCAGTCTTGACCATGCTCCCCATGAGAACAGTCGAGTCTGTACTGCCAGGCCAGGTCCTCCCTGGAATGGAAAATAAGCCTCCTTGTCCCATGGGGAGCAGGGTCAAGATTCATTTGCACATGGCTGGGTCTAAGCTGGAATGGCATGGTGAGCAAAATAATGGTCGATTTAGGCCCAGATCTCTGTACTGGGGGTGAAAATTTGACATTGTTCAGCATTCCGTCCATCAATTATTCTTTTTGCGTTTGTCGCCCTAAGTGGGACGGGCATGCCCAGACATGGGTCCCATGCTCTCCATGCCATTGGAGTCAAGCTAGCCTGACTGATGAGGGGTGATACACTGAAACTGGCTCCAGGATGCTTGTTTTCGGTACAGGGAGGGCCTGGCCTGGCAGTTCGGGCTGAACTGTTCCCATGGGGAGCAGCTTCAAAACTGATTTGCATATGGCTGGGTCCAAGCTGGAATGGCATGGTAAGCAAAAGAATAATGCCTTTAGGCCCAGATCTCTGTACTTGGAGTTAATGTTTGACATTGTTCAGTATTCTGTCCATCAATTATTCTTTTTGCAGATACTGGAGTCAATGCATATGCACCTGAAAATCTTGGAGGAATTGCTGAAGGAAAGGAGAGAGATCTGCTGAAATAAATGTTTTTTAAAGTCACCCACACTGCTAGATTATTGTAACAAGAGAGTTTAAAATTCTTCATTTGAAAGACTGGTGAGGGACAGCAGTGGGACCCGCAGGTGTAGACCATTTCAAAGACATCCACGATACTAGCTATTTTTGGAGAGAGGGAGTTTTAAAACTGATGCCCATACATATTGAGTGAAATACTCAATACCCCTCTTACTTGAAAGTGCTTTTATTTGAATTTCAGAATACCTAGTTTAAGCCGTTCTAAATGCTCTTGAGGCACATCCCCCTACAGTTTTGTGGTTCTCCTTGACCTGTAACAAGTTTGCACCTATTCCATAACTGCTCACGTCTGTTACAACTATTGAGTGGGGTCTAGTGTCAAAAGGTTTTATATATGGTACTTCAGAGATTTTATCTTTCAGCAAACTAAATTCTACTCCATACTCTTTCCACCACACAAATCTATCATCTTTCCTCAATAACCTCCTCATACAATTTGTTTTCTTAGCAAAATAGACAATAATCTTAGCAGAAAATTTTTCAAGGCCTAAAAATAAATTGTTCTTTGTTATGTGGATTGGGAGATGCTCTGAACACCTCAACCAAGCATTTCTTTGGCATAATTCCATTTAAATATACATGGTGGCCTAAGTAATCCACCCCATACACTCCAATTATGCAGTAAAAGTTTTTGTCACGAAACCACTTGTCTTGAGTATATTCAGAACTTGCATCAGAATGTCATCATTTTCTTCCTTATCACTTCCGTATGTAAGAACATCATCTTGAAAACAAGTTATATTTTTAACATTGCCTAATAATTGCTGCATAGCTCTCCGGAATACCACTAAAGGCAGTCCAAAGAGACAAAACCTACATGCCCCTTCCATTTGTGTTATAAGTGATGTTAAGGATTTGAAGTTACCTTCCAAGGTTATTTATTCTTAGATTGATAAAAGGTCTGCTGATGAAAACATTGTGGCTCCTTTCAGTGTTTCCAGAATCTCATTTATAATTGGCAATGGGTGGCAATCCACCAAAATGTATTTGTTTAGGTGCCTCAAGTCAATGTACATTGTTAATTTTCCACCCTTTATTTGGCCAATACAATTGGGGATAGCTATTCAGATGCTTTAATTGCATAAATGATCCCTTTCTTACACAGCTTTTCCAATTACAACTACATTTCCATTCTTAACACTAATAGCCCAGGTCTGACCTTATACACTTTTGATACAACCCCCTCATGCAAAATGATATGATGTTGTCACAGAATACTTCTGGGTATTTTGCGTCCCAGTCTCCACATGCTGTATCTTCCCCAAGTTCTTGCACACAGAAAATGTTCTCAGGGTGGTTTGGATCAAGGGCAATACCCAACTCCATTTGCTGTGGCCCACCCAACAAAACGAAATCTTGGTCACATTTACTCTAGATATTGTAAGTCTTCCCTTGTACTTGATTTAGATATAATTAATTGTTTTCCTCCATATGCCATTAATTTAACATTAGACTTTCCAACAATTTCCCCTTGATAATTATAAATCATATCATTGCCAATTAACGTGTAACATGCACCTTGATCCACCATAAACTTTACAGGCATCCACTTTCCTCTAACCTCACAAAATCATGCAATCTTGTCATCCCCAAATTCTCTTCACTCACAGTATTTACCCCAATGTTGTAATAAGATAGGATCTTGGGCTCCCGGTCCCCCGCAGCTGCAACGCTGCCATCCTCTGCGCCCTGAACACTGAATGCCCAAGCGAACACTGCTGCCATGCTGCACTGAACCCTATGGTAGGACGATTTTCCTGTACCTTCTTCTGCACCAGTATGCCCATCATCAAGCTGCAGAGCTCCATGCTGACCTCTCGCCACGCCACACCAGAAGCTGCCCACCGACTCCTCTGCTTACTCCTCAACTCATGCTCTATATGCAAGCATTCCACCGAGTCATTGTCACCCTCGCACCGACACCATCTTCCTCACGGGACCTGCCTCAACCCTTCATCCACCGCTGACATCACCACAGCAATTCCCGACAGATATAAAATCACTCACCAGGACCGCATCAGCAAGCCAGGAGGAGGAATAGCCATCACCCACAATGAGACTATCCAGCGCACCACCACAACTGACAATACCACCACCCCCATGGAGCACCTCAACTTCAAGCTCCACACAGATGGCAAGACAACCCTCAGAGGCACCCTTGCATACTGACCCCTGGGCCCGCGCACCAGCTTCTGCAACACCATTGCAGACTTCATTGCACCCCTTACCCTGGACTCCAATGACTACACCTTCCTTGGTGACCTCAGCTTTCACCTCAACTATCCCAATGACAACAACACTGCGCACCTCCTCGACAGTATGAGCAGCCTCAAAACTGACCCAAATTGTCTGCCGGAGGACACACACTAGACCTCATCTTCACCTACAGCAACCACATCGAGTACAGTCATGTCACAGAACTCACATGAACTGACCACTTTATCATTCACTGCAGCATCTCCAGCCCCCACAATGCTACCCCCAAGATGGCCTGCACCCCCACTGCAGCTGGAGCAACATTTCAGAGACCCACAGGAAGGAGGTCTTCAACACCTCCAACCCAGCTACCACCACCAACCTGCACCAGGGAATTAAGAGCGTCAACACCTGGATCACCAACTGCTCTGACAGCATTGCCCCCATCAAGAGTAACAGACACAGAAGATCCTCCAAACATCCAGCTGATACACCCAAGAACTCAGAACAGCAAAACGTGACAGCAAACAACTGGAGAGGAGATGGTGCGCCAGCAAGGACACCTCCGAGAGGACAGCCTTCAAGACCTCCCTCAACCTGCTGAGGGCAATCAAGAAGAAGGCCCTAGCCGCATGCATGGAAACCAGCACCAACAACAGCAAAGAACTATTCAACATTGTCAAAGACTTCTACAACACTGTAGCCAGCAAAAACAACATCAACCACTCACAAGAGCTCTGTGGCAACCTCGTCGACTTCTTCCATGACAAGATCGCAACCATATACAGAAACTTCAAACTCCAACCCACACCCACAAACTTTCTCAACCGATATGCCCTCACCGCAACCAACAAAAACCACGGACTGGACACCTGTAACTAGCTCTCCACCCAGGACACCACCTCCATCATGAAATCCATCTGTTCTATAGCTCCCACAGACCCATGCCCGCACCACATCTTCAACGTCGGAAGCCATAGGATCAGCCAGGAACTCACCGCCCTGCTCAATACCTCAATCATCACTGCAACATTTCCTGATGTCTGGAAACACGCCGAAGTTAGACCTCTACTTAAAAAACCCTTCACGCACCCCAGGGAACTCAAAAACTAGTGGACCATCTCCTTGCTCCTGTTCCCGGCTAAGTTTCTGGAAAAGACTATCAACAGGCAACTCACGAAACACCTGGAGCACAACCAGCAACTTGAGGCCTCCCAGTCCGGTTTCCGAGGCAATCACAGCACGGAGACTGCCCTGATCACAGCCACCTATGACATCCAAACCGTCCTCTGAACCTACCTGACCTCTCAGCAGCCTTTGACACTGTGTCCCACCATACACTTATCAAAAGACTCCACCACATCGGCATCTAAGTGGAAGCGCTGAGATTGATCACCTCCTTCCTCAACAGAAGGACCCAGAGGGTCCACCTACCACCTTTCACCTCAAAACCCAAGAATATTGTCTGCGGTGTCTCCCATGGCTCATCCTTCAGTCCTATTTTCCTCAACACCAACATGACCCAACTGGCCAAGATCTTCAGAGCACACGGTCTCAACATCATATCCTACGCAGTCAACACCCAACTCATCAATGACCCGAGTACACCGGGACCAAATTCCACAGATGCATGACAAGCGGCGCTGACTGGATGAAGAACAATTGCCTGAAGCTGAACACAGAGAAGATGAAAGTACTGATCTTTGACAACAGTAGCAACCCCTGGAATGACTCCTGGTGGCCCCCAGACCTAGGATTTTCACCCACCTCGCTGACCACGCCAGAATCCTCAGAATCATCATTGATAACAAGCTCACCATGAAATCACAGATCAACGCCATCCCCTCTGCCTGCTCCTTACGCTGCGCATGTTACGGACAATTTTCAAATGGCTGCCCCTGCACATGAGATGCAATGTGACACAGGCCCTCATGACTGGCCGATTGGACTATGGCAACGCTCTCTATGTGGGCTCACTGCACACCTCCTACAGAGGATTCAAACCTTACAGAATGCTGCAGCCAGACTTGTCCTCGACCTCCCCCGACAAACCACATCACACCTCACCATAGGCAACTCCACTGGCTCCCAATACTGAAGGGATGACATTTCAAGCTGCTTACCCACACACACAAAGCCCCCCACAACCAAGGACTCACCTACATAAACCAATGCCTCAACTTCCGTCTATCACTCGCCCACATAGCCCGCATTCACCGAAGCAAAAGCGGAGGACGCTCCTTCTTCTACATCGCAGCAAAGACCTGGAATAGCCTCCCATGCAGCTCCGGACCATCAACTCACTTCCGGAATTTGGAAGGGCCATCAAGACCTGGCTGTTCGAATAAGCCCACCGGGACCTGCAAGCGCCTGAATACCCTACTGGGTGATTGGCAGCACTATATAAATCCTGATTGATTGAATAATTGATTGATTTATAAATTGCTTGCCCCACTTTTACACATACACGCATTGCGCCCTCTTACATTGCACCTCTTACAAATCTGATTGTATGCCCGATAACCTTTATCAGCTGCTATATGTCACATTATGCAACATCTGACACATGTCATATCTCTGTCATCTCTAGCCTTCATGGCATTATTGTTAATTCTAGCATTGTCCACGTTTCTTACTACTTCTACTTCTTACTCCTACCACACTGACCAGAACCTCTGTCATTTGGTCTAAAATCATGTGACTATTCATCTGTTTAGAAGCAGCTGCCCGCAACTCCTTTTTGACAGGAGACATGTATTCAAATCACTTTGCTATCTCTATAGTCTTTTATCAACAACTTTTCTTCTGCTCTTTTGCTGGCCATTTTCTATACTGTTTGATACCTTAGCCTTTCATCCAAGAATGATCTGCAATTATATGATACAGCTAATTCTTTTAATGATGTTAGAAATGGGGTCTCTAGTTGGCAGTGGTTTGCACCCTGTCCAAGTAGGGACCCTCACTCTAATCAGGGTAAGGGAATCACACAGCTAGAATAAAGCCTGCTCACCCTCTTTGAAGCTTGGCGTGAGCAGTCAGGCTTATCTCAGAGCAATGTGTAAAGCATTTGTACGCACACACACACACACAGTAACACAGTGATAACACTACAAAAGGAGTCCACACCAGTATTCAAAAATAGCCAATATTTATCTGAATAAAACAAGACAAATACGACAAAAATCCAACATACACAAGTCAAGGTTAGTCCATAGAAATCAATGGATGCATTCATTTTAGCACAATGTACCCTAGATGCATCAAAAATTAAAGACAAAGCAGGTGCAGGGGAGGTAAGGTGCTGGAAAAGCAAAGTGATGTGTTGGTTCCTTACTACACCAGGGAGGTGATGCGCTGGTTCTGTACTGCGAGGGGAGGTGATACATTGGTTCCTTACTGCTAGGCAGGGAAGGTGATGCGTCGGTTCCTTACTGTCAGGAGCGTTGAGGCGTTTGTTCCTTACTGGAAGGGGAGGTGATGTGTCGAATTCCGGACACGCGGCTTCCATTCCTTACTGCAGTGCAGCGTCAATGAAGTATCGCATCGAGGGACGATGCATTGAAAATCCAGACTTGCTGCATTGATGTGACAGCAACAAAGCAGGTGCTGCATCAATTTTCCAGCCACAAAGCAGGCACTGCGTCGATTCCATAGCCGGCAACCAGGTGCTGAGTCAGAGTTGGAGTGGCTGTCAGGGATATCAGTGACACAGTGCTCGGGATTCACACTGCAGCAATTTTTCTGATGCACTGTGATGGCGAGCTGGGGCCTGCGGGGAAAGCCGTGGTCGATGCAGTGATAGGGAAATACGCTTAGGTCGATTTTTTGCAGTGATGCGTCAAGAAATCAGGCATTGGGAGTCGATGAGAGGATTTTCTCTTCAAGATCACCAGATTCTACTTCCAAGGGCCCATGAGCTGGATTTGGCACCACTTAGCAAGTCAGGACTCTCCGCAGAGGAGCCCAGGCACTGGTAGGTGAAGTCTTTGATGTCTCTGAGACTTCTTAAAAGGAGGCAAGCATGTGCAAGCCCTTGGAGAACCTTGGAAGCAGGATGTTGAAAGCAAAGCCCAGTCCTTTCACTACCAGGACAGAAGCAGCAGGCCAGCACAACAAAGCTACAGGCAGAGTGGCAGTCCCTCCCACAGCAACTTCTTGGCAGAATGTCCTCAGTCCAGAGGTGTTCTGATTTTAGATTGTGTCAAAGGTCCAGTACTTATACCCCTTTCTGCCTTTGAAGTAGGCAAACTTCAAAGGAAAGTCTTTCTAGTACACAAGACCCTGCTTTTCCTTGACTTGGCTCCAGACACACTACAGGGGGATGGAGACAGCATTGTGAGAGGACAGGCACAGCACCAATTCAAGTGTCAGCGACCACTCCTCCTAGCACTCTGGCTCAAGAAGGACCATCAGCCTGGTGATGGGCCATCAGGATATGTAAGGCACACCTCAGCTCTCTTTTTCTGGCTCTCCAGGGTGAATGCACAGAAGCCCAACTTTCAGCCAATCCAGATGTGAATTGTACAGACAGGCAGAGGCACAGAATGGTTAAGTAGAAAATGCCCACTTTCTAAAAGTGGCATTTTCAAACACGCAATTTAAAAACCAACTTCACCAAAAGATGTATTTTTAAATTGTGAGTTCAGAGAACCCAAACTCCAAATCTCTATCTGTTCCCAATGGGAATTTACACTTAAAAGACATTTCAAGGCAGTTGCCCTGTTACCCTATAGGAAGACAGGCCTTGCAATAGTGAAAAACAAAATTAGCAGTATTTCACTATTAGGACATGTAAAACACACCAGTACATGTCCTACCTTTTAAATACATTTTGCCCTGCCCCTGGGGCTGCATGGGCCTACTTTAGGGGTGACTTACATGTAGTGAAAGGGAAGCTTTGGGCCTGGCAACTGGGTGCACTTGCCAGGTCGAAATGGTAGTTTAAAACTGCACTCACAGACACTGCAGTGGGTGGTCTGAGACATGTTTGCTGACTACTCATGTGGGTGGCACAATCAATGCTGCAGGCCTACTAGTAGCATTTGATTTACAGGCCCTGGGCATACATGGTTCACTTTACTAGGGACTTACTAGTAAATCAAATATGCCAATCATGGATGAACCAATCACCAATAAAATGTAGACAGAGAGTATATGCACTTTAGCACTGGTTAGCAGTGGTAAAGTGCCCAGAGTCCCAAAACCAGCAAAAAAAGGTCAGAAAAAATAGGAGGAAGAGGGCAAATAGTTTGGGGATAACCCTGCAAAAAGGGCCAGGTCCCACAGTGCTGTTATGAAGTTGTACACAGACTCTCCAGGCAGTTTAATTTGATATTTATCTTATTTTTTTTCAGAAAAAAGATTCTGGATATCTAGTCTACCTTCCTAAACAGACCATATCATGAGGATCCTCCAGGCAATGAGTTCCTTTCTAAACCAAAGGCGCAAGTCTTTTGGCCTTTCAGGAATTGACTTTAAATCTTCTCTCAAATCGTTTACTGAAAGTACAATCTGGATCCCTCTTGACCCTGCCCCTCTCTATGTCCTATGCCAGGGCTTCGATAGCATCACTCCCACTCTGTCTGATCTGTTTAATCTCTCTCTTACTTCGGGGGAAGTTCCCCCGCAATGGAAGCATGCTTCGGTTAAACCTTTAGTTAAAAAATCTGCACTTGATTCTTGCTGCCTGAGTAATTACAAACCGATATCTTGGCTACCACTACACAGGTTGAGGAGCACAATGCCTTGAAATGTCAAAAATCCCATTTTCAAAAGTTATATAATATTCAAACATATTTCATACATCTCGAATATGTGAGACAGCAAAAGCAATACTTTTTGTTTATAATGAAAACTTTCACGTCCTTATAAATTCTTTGTTGTCTTTATTCAAACGTCTTCAAATGACTAGACAAGACAGGATGACACATCTAGAAAAAACAGCCTACGCGTTTCGCCCCTATTCACACGGGAACTTCTTCAGGGCAAAAGTCCAAACCGAGGTGATCCAAACTTCAAAAACACCATAGGTTCTGATTTCTTCACACAAGGCCTATGTCAGATACTCACATAATTCCACTATGATTTCCTCACAAGTTAAAAACCGACGTCGCAGTCTATTCTCATCACGTTCTCTTTTGAAAATTCCTCTCACACTTCCATTATGTGTCCACAATCAGTCAATCCTTGTATTTCATGTGTTGGTTTCTGTCAGGCCTTAACTTTAAATGGCCGCGTGATGCGCAATTATGCACTAAAGGAAGCATGCAATGCCCCCTATTCCTCACGGGGGTGAGCCGTCTATAGCATTAGGTATCTTTGCTACCAGGTCTATCAAAACTCCTGGTAAAATACATGAACACTCATCTTTCTGCGTTCCTTGAGGTGAAGGAAGTGACCCGATTAGGGCCACCCTGGTCACTCGCGACCACCTCTCAGCCTTCCATACAAATGAAGAGTCGGTCAGACAGTAGAGAATACAAACCAAAGTTATTTATTAGTATACGCTCGAGCGGAGTCCGGTCTGACCAGCCTCCTCAGATTGCGGCAGAGGGACTGACCCCCATCAACATGGCAATACCAGATATACATTTCCAGCACCCCTAAAGACCCGTCCAGACTGGAATTTTCCAGTCTCAGAGCTGACGAACAAAGGTGGTACAGAAAGATGAGCTAATATCCTGAGACCGGGTACATGCTATCTTAGTTTCAAGGTTACTCTGCCCGTGCCCGTCCATCTGAGAGTGGGAGCAGGCCTACCTACTGGGAAAGGCATGCAAAGACAGAACAATCTATTCATTAGTGCAGCGAAACTCAACCTTGAATAATAAAGAGAAACAATCGAGGCTGCTTTCTGCTGAGGCAGGCTATGTAAAACAGAAGCTTAATTTTGATCAGAGTACAAAATGGCGGCTGAATACAAAATGGTGCCGCAAATACTAACTTAACTCGCACAATGCTACAAGGAGTCGACAGAATGCATTTTCCAGTCCAACAGAGGCTAATGAGATTCTCCATCCGACACAAATGGGGTTTAGACCCCTTTATAGCACCAAAACAGCTCTGCTCTTTGTAGTTGAGGAACTTAAATCTCTTCTAAACCGAGGAGGATTGGTGGCTCTTATTCTTTTGGACTTAACTGCCGCCTTTGACACAGTTGGCCACCCCACCCTAATCCACAGAATTTCTAAAGTGGGCATTTATGGTCCTGCTCTGAAATGGCTCTCCTCCTTCATGGAAAATAGAACTTTCCAGGCCTTATATCACTCCTGGTATTCTGATAGTCTCTCTTTAAATTGTGGGATGCCACAGGGCTCTTTTCTCAGCCATACCCTTTTCAATTTATACATGTTTCCTCTGGCTGAAATAGTACGCTCTTTTGGGTTGTCGTTAGTTTCATACCCTGATGACACCCAATTGGTGATATCCATTTCACCCGAACCCAGCTCTAACCATCACAACTTGGCTCCCTTCCTTCAGCCAATATCCAGTTGGATGGCCAGTTGTAAGTTCAAGCATAAGCACCGATAAAACAGAGGTAAAGGATGCTGGCCAATAAATTCAGCAAGGCAGTTCCAAATTCGCTACCTGCCTGTTTGGAAGGGCTCCACACTCCCAAAGGTGTGATAAAGAGCCTTGGAGTGTGGCTAGACTCCGATCTCACCATGAAGTACCAGGTAAAAAAACTTGCTGCCTCCTGCTTTGGCATCCTTAAACTTTTGAGAAAGGGTTTAAATCTTCTCCCCTTCCCAGAAAGAAGACTAATTGTCCAGGCCCTCATGTTATCCTGCCTTGTTTATGGAAATGTTCTTTATTTTGGCTCCCCCCAATGTGTGACTAACAGGCTTCAGACTATACAGAATGTGACCGACTGGCAACTGATGAATCTTACTAGGTATCAATCTACAGGAAAGGCACTGCACTCCCTCCACTGGCTTCCCGTCAACAAACAAATTCAATTCAAGGCCCTATGCATTTTGCATAAATCACGCCAGAATAGAAGTCTCACTTTGTTAAGATCGTTGACCACTCCCTACATTCCTGGAAGACTTCTCAGATCCTCCTTTGCCCATTTATTACATGTTTCAAAAGTAAGAAGATCTCTTTGGGAGGATGTTCCTTTTCCTATTTAGCTCCCAGGTTCTGAAACACTCTCCCTCTAGAGCAGAGGTCTTCAAACTGTGGGGCACGACCCCCAGGGGGGTCGTGGAGTCCTAGGAAGGGGGTCACAGATTCCCCAGCTTCACTTGTCCCTGTAAAAAGACAGCCGCCCTGGGACGGCTAATTGAGATCGTTATCAGCTGCTTGCCTGAATGAAAGGCAAATGTGCCTTATCTGGTAATCTTCAAGTGTAAAGGATGCTTGGGAGCAGTTCTGGCTCTTTGTGTAGACAAAGATGTGTGTTTTTTGAATGGAAGTGCAAACAGTTAACTACTGGGCTGGGAAGCTCTTGCTTTTAATTTTAACTGCATTTACACAGCCCTTAATGCCCCTAAAGAGGTGTTGAAGGGACAGTTATGTAAAAAAGAAAACTGCATTACATACGCTCTGGTATTATTAAAACCTGCATTTTGAAAGCACCATTTTACTGTAAAACTATTCGCACATTTTGCAGCATTCTATCTTACCCTGTGTGTAATGCAAGTATAGAAAATTGACTTACATATTCACAGTGCTTTCCGTCACAGGCTGTGACTTCGTAGCACTAAAAATACACATCACTATTCTCCACTGCACCAATCAAGATTTAATTCTGTGGTTCTCTGGTTACACACAGACCTCGGCAGTGCATTAACTAATAGAGGTTTTTTAATGTACTACAGTGCATTTCCCACTGAGCAATAACTTTTTTTATTTATTTATCATTTACGCTGCCCATTATTTTATATGTAGATACCTGAAGGTGAAAGACCTAAAAAACGTACAGAATATTTTGGGCTTATTTATGAGAGGCTTGCATCGCCAGAGCATCACTTTTTTGATGCTCCGGTGGCGCAAGCATCTCAACCATACCTATGAGGCAGTGCAAAGTCACCCTGCATGGCTTTGCATTGCCTCATAGATATGGAGTAAGACATAGCAGCGCATATCACTGCGTTGCCTTACTCTGCATCAACGAGGTGTTCCATGGGCTTTGCGTGGGGTTCCCATGCAAAGCCCATGGATTTTGATGCTGCCCCATATTTACAAAATTACGTAAACCTGGGGCCGCTCCAAAACTGACGCCTCTCCAGTGGAGGCGTAACGAGGAGAAATGTTTTCTTTCCTCTTTCCATGTGTGCTGCATTCTGCAGCTCTCATAGAAATAGGAAAACACTCCTCAGGATTGTTTTGGTGAAGGAAGGTGCCTCTTCCCGTACAAAAACAATTCTGCCTACGTTGGTGCTAGGCAGCAATTTGTGAAGGGAAAAGGACTGGAATGCACAGTATTTCATAATTACAGTGCATTCCTGCCCTTTCACATTGGCATAGGGCAGCGCCGCAAGAAGACTTGCAGCGCTGCCCTACGCCAATTCCTCATAAATGAGGCCCTTTGTTTTTAGCTACACCTTTGGCTACACCCCTACGCTTAATGACCTTTGGTTTGCTAAACACTGTTTAATGTCATTTCCCCACCGGTAAAACTATTTGCTGTTGTAATTGGGGGCTGTTAGAAATGAGGGTCTCTAGTTGGCAATGGTTTGCACCTTTCTCCAAGTAGGGACCCTTCCTTCTAGTCAGGGTAAGAGGGATACACTACTGAAATAACCCCTGCTCACCACCTTGGTAGCTTGGCACGAGCAGTCAGGCTTATTTCAGAGGCAGTGTGTAAAGGATTTGCGCATAACCAACAGCAATACACTGAAAACACTACAAAAGGACACCACACCAGTTTAGAAAAATATCCAATACTTTATATATTCAAAACAAGACTAAAACGATAAAAATCCAACCTACAGTACTTAAAAATATGCACTTTGCGGGGAGCTGGCGTCGGTCGGTCCGGACTGCGGTGTGGGACGGGGCAGTGTGTCCCAAGACTTACGAGCAGTGCCCCCAAGCCACGGTGCGGTCACGGTTGTCGAAGTCAGTGACGGCGTCGGTGAGACCAGGGCGGCGAAGTGAAGCGATGTGGTGCGGAGTGCAGTGCCCACAGGTCACGGTGCAAGCAGCAGCTCGGCGGCCGTCATCAGTGAGACCAGGGTTGCAGTGCGAGATTCAGCGGTGCCCTCTGCGGTGCCTTCAGGGCACGGAGCCAACGGCAGAATCAGTGACAGAGTCGGTTTCTTTCCCCCCTCTGTGGCAACTGAAACCACGGTTCCAGAGGCGGTACCCAGAGGTCAGTGAAGTCTTTGCGGTCCCTGAGACTTCAGAACAGGAGGCAACAAGTAAAGAAAGTTCAGTCCAGTCCTTTCACTGCCCAAGGCAGAAGCAGCAACTGCAGGCCAAACCAACAAAGTAACAACACAGCAAAGTTGCACTCCTCTTGGCAGTTCTTCCAGCTCTTCTTCTTGGCAGGTTCCTTGATTCCAGCGAGTTCTAAAGTTCTAGGGTCTGGACCCCAATATTTATGCTCAGTTTCTCTTTGTGCTTTTGGACAGAGAGTGCCTGTGCCCAGCCCAAACCAGTTCCATCCTCTCTGGCCCAGCTTCCTGGCAGGAGGTGGAGACAGCATTGTCCAAGGCAGACCAGGCCCATTCAGGTGCAAGGAAATCTCCTCCCACTACTATAAATACAGCCCATGTCTATTCAGCCCAGCCCTGACTCATCCAGGAAAGGCAGGACACACCTTGACCCCCCCCAGTGGCTGTCTGATGAGAATGCACATCCCCAGCCCCTGTCACTCCAAAGCCAGACAGTCAATCCACAAACCCAGCAGAGGCACACAGGATGGCTAAGCAAGAAAATACTTACTTTCTAAAAGTGGTATTTTCAAACACAGAACATAAAAATCATCTTTACTAAAAGATGCATTTTTATATTCTGAGTTCAGGCATGCTAAACCCAATTTCTCTATCTTATCCCAATGGGAAGATATGCTTATAAGATGTTATAAGTAAACTCCCATTCTATCCTATGGGACAGATAGCCTTTCCATAGTGAAAAATGAAACACACTGTAATTCACTACAAGGACATGTCACACACACCAGTACATGTCCTACCTTTAATATACACGTCACCCTGCCCACAAGGGTACCTTGGGCCTACCTTAGGGGTGACTTACATGTAAGAAAAGTGAAGATTAGGGCTTGGCAAGTGGGTGCACTTGCCAGGTCGACATTGCAGCTACAAACCGCACAGACACTGCAGTGGCAGGTCTGATAACCCTTTTCAGGGCTGCATGGGTGAGTGGCACAATCAGTACTGCAGGCCCACCAGCAGCATTTGATTTACAGGCCCTGGCACCCTCAGTGCACTTTACTAGGGACTTACTAGTAAGTCAAGCATGCCAATCATGGAAACACCAATCCATAATACAATTTACAATAGGAGCACTTGCACTTTAACACTGAACAGCGGTGACAAAGTGCGCAGAGACACTGAACCAGCAAAAACAGAGTCAAAACTAGGAGGTCAGAAAGGAAAAAGACTGGGGAAACATGGCAAAAGATGCCAGGTCTAACGGGCATTTATGGTTGTCGATAGATGTTGATGATGAGGAGAACCAGTTTCTAGAAAATTTTGTCAGAAGGGGTCCTTACGCCTAAAAAGGTTTGACAAGGGGGTCTCGACATCAAAAAGTTTGAAGACCATTGCTCTAGAGCTACACATTGTACCTTCTGAACTACCCTTTCACAAGGCCTTGAAATCCTGAGTTGTCATTGTGTGCTGTTGTAGCACTGGGAAGCCTTTGGGCAGCTATGCGCAGACCAAACCTGCCTGAATTTAATTGAAATTAACTCTACCTAAAAATCTGTGTCCCTCCTTATTTTATCAATGCGTCTTATAATAATAATAATAATAATAATAATATTCATCTAACCCAGTTCCACACTACCCTCATCTTCAATATTTAATGGAGACGGAAGATACTTTAACATTTTCCTTCCTTCCGCTCCTAGACGATGCTTAAGAATGATTAACTTCATCTTTGCCATAAATATATCTCCCCCAATAGCCTCTTACTAAGATTCTAAGCCTTCCTTACGTTTATTCCATTTTAATGATGGTTGCCCAGAGATTGCAACAACAATGGTGGAGAATTCATGCCCACGTTTCCATGTTTAAATTGTCAGAATAATGTATATGATGAAACATACATATGAGCCATGCAGATCTTACTTTATTTCTTATAGTGGTGTCTAGAGTGTCTTGCTGTAGCATGTATGTGTCCCACTATAAACGAATGGGGCAACCCAAAATACGTCAAAGGACCATGGGTACAGTATAGCATAAACAACAAGAGGTCCCAAAGAGAAAAGGTTGGAAAACATAGTATCATCATTTTATACACTGGACACTGGCTGGAAAATGGAAAACCAGTGTGTGTGGGCCTGACTACACAGTAGTTGGTGATCTGTTCTTCCTTGATGATACTCTGTTTTCCAACCTTTTCTCTTTGGTTTTCTCTTACTATGTTTTCCAACCTTTTCTCTTTGGTTTTCTCTTACTCACTTCACATATGAGCAATTTCTCTGTGCACCCTTTTCTAGAGAAACCGCATATTGATACATTTTTAAAATGTCTTATTGACTTTGCTTTTCCATAAAAGAGAATATATAAAAAATATTTTGTCTACAGAATATAGCTATTGTGTAAGCCTGGGCGTAGTTCGCGAAGTAGCGCTACGCGAAGCTACGCAAAGTGCAGTTCGCAATACGCGAGCTACGCGTAGCACTACGCGAACTGCGTAGTGCACTGTTTGCAATGATTGCACAGTGCCGGATGCTTGTCCGCACTGTGCAATCATTGAAAACGGCATCTTGCACAGTGCGAGCTGTCTTTTACTGCCGCTCGAGTAGATTTTTACTCGAGCGGCAGCTTCTCAACGCGGACTGGTAGTTCTCATCGCGAGCGGTCGCGAGCATACGCGACCACTCGCAATGAGAAACCTGACCTCCCGCGTTGAAAATCTCGCCGGGAGGTTTATTTTCCACGCTTGCGATCGGCAACTTGATGTTGCTGATCGCGAACGAGGAAAAAGTCTCGCCGGGATGTCATTTTGCTTGCTCGCGGTCGCCAACTTGACGTTGAGGACCGCGAGCAAGCAAAAAATGACCGCTGCACTATGCTACGCGTGTTTGCACTGTGCTACGTGCAATTCGCGTTGTGCGAAGTAGCGCAAACTTCGCAAACTACGCGAGCGTAGCGTAGTGCTTTGCCCAGGGTTACTATTGTGTCTTTTTCCCTGGTATTACTTGATGAAAGTTTTGTTCTTTCCTGTTTAAACGATTATGTGAATTACTTTGGTAGTGAGTCAGCCAATTAATTTCTAGAGTCAGATCCTCTTTGCCTACCCCCAAGAGAATATGAAGGGGGCACGTCGGGACCTCTTGTTTATGCTGTAGCATGTGTGTGTGTGTCATCGCTCCTTTCAGTTCTATGATTAACTGATTTGATGTACGGGGTTTCCTTTTTTTAAGATTCATCTACCAAGGTGACGTCTGATGTGCACATCACCATTATGATACTCTCTTCTTCCTTTCTATTTTGGAAAGGTGCATGTGTCACAGTGAAGATGTATTTCAATGAGGATACTCGGTTTGCAGATCACTGTTGCGATGCCTTGATAATGAATTAATGTCATCTTTGTGAGGTGCGAGTCACCATGGCAAGGTGTTGCCTTTGCTGTGTTACTCAAGGCTTTTCCTCTAGCACAATTTTGCATGTGCTGATATCGGGTATTTTAATTCCCCCCTTGATGGAGTTCCAGTCCATAGGCATGTAATGTAGTGGTTCACCTCAACTGATCTCATGCTTCCAGCCATGTGTGCCTTCCCTGTGGTGTGTTTGTGCCTAGCTCCATGCTGCCAGTACCTCAACTAGTATTGTCTTGCACTTAACAATGCACTCTGATTAAAGAGTACCTTTTCTGATGGACTCATGACCTTATTTTCTCCTCCAACTGCATACAAGTTTGCTTACACCCACATTCACTTTGTGTTCCTTCTCTGGAGATCAACAACTGACTGACTGACTGACTGAGATATTTATAAAGCGCTCTAATGCCGAGGCGTCTTGGCGCTGAGGAAATAGCCAACCACCAGAATTAACAGGCCTAGGGCTTAGTGAAGACTGCAGATCTGGCCATCACAACATTTGAAATTGAATGATGGCTTCCTGTTTGATGCTGGATATAGGCTACTCAGGACACTCCAGGTGATTTTAGGGAAAGTTTAATTCCAACATCTGAAATACGCTTCATATCCAAGAGAAACACCTGCAACTGCCAAATGTAAAGTGACGGAGAGGGGTTTTCTATATCTCAATATTCGAGTGTAATCATTAAATAACCCCTGCCACTGGTTGTATGGACCTTTGTCCATCGACAATGAGAAATCAAAAGGAGCAAACATATACATCTACATGTTAAATTATTAATGGATTTTGGTAAGGACAATAAAGAGAATTTGTGTGAGTTTAAGGGCTTTTTTCTCAGTTCCTTTAGGATTTAATCATTTATTGAGTAAGAATTAGTCTATTTTATGAAAAGCATTAAAACAGGGGCATAGGTTCAAGGGTGGTGGTTAGGGTGTTATATCCCATCTAATAAATGTATTGTCTGGTAAATAGTTGGATCAGTATATATATTGGAATACGGTCAAAATAAGATGCCAGTTCAGATCTTCAATAAAGAGTTTTGATGAGAGAATCAATGAAAAAGCATAAAGCCTTTGCATGTCAAACTGGAAAGTATGCTCAGCTATAAATTGACAGACATCAAAGAAGTAGGCTAAGCAATCTCCAATAAAGAGAGATATAAGAAACTCAGAGATGAGTCCACAGCCAGAAGCTCAAGGCAAAAAGCTCTTCTGAGTGGAAAGCTCAAAGGAAAGTCCCGCTTTGCTCTAGGAACTTGCAATAACATAAGAATACAATATTTTAGGTGACAGCATTCTTTTTCTTTCATCTCCTGTATCCTCCAATAAGGTTTCAGTAAACTCCTGGGAGCAAGCAAACTCCCAGTTTTCTCATAGTTCTACAATGGTCTATAGACATTAGACCTTGAAAAGATAGATCATTCACATTCTGCGGTCCAGACTGTTCCTCTCATGAATCATCCTTCCTGTTGCCTCCTCTTGTCCTGGTGAGAACCTTTCCATCAGTTGTCTCATACAAAACAAATGCCTATTCACTAACTAACATCAGAAGCAAAAGAGAAGAAAAACAGGCCTTTAAATGTTAATGCATCATTTTCAGGTAGCATGGCAACAACAGTTAAGCTAACTTAAATCAGCACTTTTTTTTATTTCACTTGCACGCTCATAACATTAAGTATGATTACCTACTACAAATTTTGTGTTTTATATAGGTGCTATTTATGGAATAATTATTTTTATTCGTTTACACATCAACATGATATCTTATATGCCTGCAACCAATGGCCGGCAACGGGTTTCAGATGTTTATGCAGAGACACAGCGAGGCGCCTACAACCCGGAGGCCGGCCGTGAGAATACTGAATGACAATAGTCTACATATCAAATAACATGCAAATGTAAAGCAGACTGTTTAAGCCATGCCCTGTGAAGCATAGAGGGGATAGAAAACAACATCAAAATGGGCTTAAAAATGGAAACAAAGGCCAATGAATAAAACGAGAAGTAACCCCATCCCCCCCTCCTCCCATCACATCTCCTCCGCACCTTGAGTTGCTCCTGTATTATGTCTAATGTGTTTTCCCCAGTGCATTCCTTGTCAGCTCTTTTAGGTATCAGTATTTTGAGTGGTTTGCTTACTGATGATTAAGATGAATGTCTATTTTATCTTGTCGGTGTTTGTGTTACATTAGTGTTTTAAATTGATTTTATGTAGTGTACTTTTATGGTTTTAATTAACCAAATAAAGTGAATTTGACTGACTGACAGTATTTTGAGTGGGAGAAGTGAGGCGCATGATTTGTAGGAGCTTGGGGCAAGTTATCTCCCTAAATTACTTGCTTAGGATTGTGATAAATGGAGCCCACAGATCCATGTATGCTTCAGCTTTGTTTTCTGCTAACATAGATAGGCGCTCCATTCCCAATACAGTCCACAGCCTTCTTAACCATGCTGTATGGTCTGGGACTACCTCAGTGCCCCAGTGGGCAAGTAGCTCTAATCTTGCAGCATTAAGGGCTAAGGCTATCTGCCTCCCTCTTAGAGAGCGCAAGGGGAATGTCAAAGGGTTAGGGAGACCCAACAGAGTATAGCAAGGGAAATGCGGGATATCCATTTTGAAGGCTTCATTTATGTCCTGGAGTATCATGTCCCAGTATCTTACCAATTTGGGGCAATGCCAAAGTAAATGCACTGATGAGCCTGTCTGTCCGCAACCACGCCAGCAATACCCCGGGCGGTCCTTGTTCCAGTGGTTCAGTCGGACCGGTGTTAAGTACCATTATGAAGCAACCTTATATGCTGCTTCCGTACCCGGGATGTTGTGTGCTGTATGATGAGTTCTGAAGTAGATGTCCTGCCACTCTTTGTCTGTAAGGGTGCTGCCTATTTCCTCCTCCCACCTTAACTGCCCCTTGGATTTCGTGGGAGTAGTGTCCGCCGAGAGAAAAACATAGAGTTCTGATATAAGGCGTTTATCGTCGCTTTTAGTAATGAGACATTTTTCAAACTGTGTTAATTGGTGAGAAGCTCCTGATCTCATCTCCGGAGAGGTTACCAAATGACATGCTTGGTTATAGGTGTATTAGTAAGAGGAGGGGATTGCATCGTCTTCCTGAAGCTGATCCAAAGGAACAATTCCGTCCTGATCAAATAGGGAGCCTACCCTTTTGCAGCCCTTCTCACGTCACCGCTGAAATGGTTCCGATTTACACCGAGGCGAGAAGTCAGGGTTGTCCACCAACGGGGTCAACGGGGAGGGGAATGAGGTGAAACAGTGGCAGATCGCTGTTGTGTCCCAGACTTTTAGAGTAGTCGCCGTGATCGGGGAGGAATAGAGCCCCATGCCCTGTGCCTACGCGGGAGCCAAATCTCTCGCCAGATATTCGCTCCTGCAATAGTTTGGTCCATAAACGACCAGTGTTTCTCTGAGAGGGGGCGATTCCACTCCAGGATGAAGCGTAGTTGGGATGCCTGAAAATACCTTGACACCACTGGGACACTCAGCCCCCCTCCCATTTCAGGCTTCGTAATCTGTGAGAAACTGAGTCGCAGTTGCTTCCCACCCCATATAAAGCGGTTGATAGCACGTTGTAGATTCCGTAATGTGGCTGAGGGTGGGAAAAGGGGAATCGTTAAAAAAATATTTAGTATGCGCAGCATGATCGTCATCTTGACTGCGGCAATGCGACCCGCCCAAGATAGACCCGACCGAGTCCATGTGGATAAGGTTTTATTAGTCTGTTCCAAAAGTGGGCCGTAGTTAGCTTTTAGTGTTTTGTCAGGGGTTCACGCCAGGAGAATCCATAGGTATGGTATGTGATTGCTAGCCCAGGTGAATGGGATTTGTCTAGACAGGGCCTTCACCGTGGCTGAGGAGGTGTAAAGATTTAATATTTGTGACTTGGGAAGTTTTACCTTAAATCCTGATACCTCACTGAAACGAGAGAATTCGTCCACTAAGGCCAGGAGCGAGGTCCCGGGATTCATCAAGGACAGGACCATGTTGTCAGCATATAGGCTTATAGTATGAGTGTCTGCCCACAGGCAGATCCCAGAGATCATTGAGTTGTCTCTAACTCTCTGGGCCATCGGCTCCATGTACAGGACGAATAGTAATGGGGACAGAGGACATCCCTGTCGAGTTCCTCTGTGTATGGGGAAAAGCCTGGAGGAGTATCCGTTGACTCTAACAGATGCCCTGGGTGAGTTGTAGATGCACCTTGTCCAGCCAAGGAATCTCTCCCCGAAGCAGAAACGGCAGAGCATCTCAAATAGGAATGGCCAGTGACCCCAATCAAAGGACTTCTCTATGTCGACAGATAGCAGGACGGCCTCCTTTCGGTAGAGGTTGATGAGATCTGTGAGGTGTATAAGGCGTTTGGTATTATCCCAACATTGTCTTGTTGGTATAAACCCGGTTTGGTCTGGGTTAATGAGATGGGGCGATAGGAAGCACACGCCAGGGGGTCTTTTGAGGGTTTTAGGATCACCGATATAGAAGCTCCCGAAAGGGAATCAGGTAGTGCTCCCGTATCAATAAATGAATTAAAAAGCCTAGTCAATATAGGTGCTAGTGGCTGACAGAATTTCTTATAAAACAGAGGAGTAAAGCCGTCTGGGCCCGGAGACTTAGAGGTTTTGAGACGGGCTATTGCTGCCACCACCTCGTCTACCTGAATAGAATGATCGATGTGAGATGCAGTGTTGGTCGGCAGCGTAGTCAGCTGCACGTCATGAAGATAACCAGCCAAGTCTCCGTGGGGAGAATCCCCCTTCGCATAGAGCCTGGTGTAGAAGGTTCGGAAGACCTCTGCTATTTCTGTGTCCGCATAAACTATTGTCCCGGACGGAGCTTTAATTGCCGGCACCGTTCCGGATACCTCCCTCTGACATAGTTTGTGGGCTAGCATACCGCCTGAGCGATTTCCGCTAAGGAAGAATTTGTGCCGAAGGCGCAGTAAGGCATATTCTGCTCTATCCAGGTCTAATCAGTGGAGGATTAGACGTTTCTTTTCTAATTCCCTCCAGATACAAGGAGCACCAGTGCGTTTGTGTATTGATTCTAACTCCGCTACTGCTGCCTCTATCTGCTTCCTCTGCTCCTTTCGTAGTCTATTTTCGCCTGCTGATGTGGCTATTAATTCACCCCATATGACTAGTTTTAAAGCTTCCCACAAAGAGGCCGGGTGGACCTCTTCGCAGACATTGTTGGCGAGATAGTCTATGATTGCTTTGTGGAATGCTTTTGTTGTCTGTTCTGAGTGAAGCATGGCGTCTCAGAGATGTCAGCGTGACGGGCGTGGTTGAGAGGCACCTAGATTCAGCGATAGCGTGATCGTGGCATGACCGGAGAGAGAGCAGGGCTCTTTCCTTGCTTCCACTACGCGTCCCAGTAGTGCGCCTGTAATCAGAAAATGATCTATGCGGGCACAGGATGTATGGGCTGCAGAAAAGTATGTGTAGTCTTTAGTGGAGGGGTGTGTCTGCCTACAAATGACATTAAGGGAGCTGTTCGTGAGCCATTGATGTCCAGTCTGTGATACAGTCCCAGCTTGCATAATGCGTTGACCAGAATGGTCTAAGTCTGTGTTCATTACGAGATTCAGGTCCCCCCCTATCCCCACCTCTCGGCCGGGCGTTGCTAAAACTTGTGTAAGGTAAAAATCAGGAAGCCTTCCTGGTGTTCATTCGGTGCGTATATAGATGCCACTGTAAACTGTACATGGCCCCATTAAAGCCTAATCCCTAATGCTCTGCCCCTATGTTCAGCTATCACGTCAGTGACCTTTCCCTGGAATCTCTGGGCGAGCAGTATGGCAACCCCATTCTTTTTAGTTGTGTCCAAGGTCCAATATTGTCTGGGAAACCTGGGTGAGCGCATGCAGTGGGTATCCCTCGTTAGCAGATGAGTTTCTTGCAATAAGCAGATGTCCCCCCAAAGTGCTCTAGATAGGATAGGATCGCTTTGCGCTTCACCGGACTGTTGAGGCCTCGTACATGGAGGCTCACTAGGCGAATGTTATGTATCACAGAAATTTAGTAAGCCCCAATGCCATTTGCTCACTAGACTCTTGCTGCGCCTGCAGGGTAGCGGTGGGACGCCCTGCCAAGAGACTCCTAATACACTTGCAGCCCATATAGAGCCTTGGTTGGTGCGGAGGAGAAGAAGTGAAAAAAGACAGAAAGAGACCCAGAACCAATGAAAAGGATATACTAGGGAAAACAAGAGGAGACCAAAAACTGTCAGATCCGATGAGTCGGGATGAGGCATAGTCGGCCAAAAGAGGACTGTTCCAGAGGAGTACCTCCTAAGAGACCCAGTGTAGGTCCACTGAACGTGCGGTGAATGGAACATCACAGAAGTCATCTGTCTGTCGGCCCCTCCATCGCCGCTCTTAGGGCCTCACCGGTCCCTCCCTACCCCCTGGGTGCAGAGCCATCTTCAGTTCAGGATGTCGTCGAGAGGGTGGATTCTGCTGATAGGACCTGCAGCACTGCCTGTCTCTCTTTATTGATGGTGGCCGAATCAGGTCTGGACCCGAGGTGATTGCCTGCCACCTTCTGCCAGGCAGGTCGCTGACGTTTAGGAGAGATGGGCTGTTCCTCTGAGTCTTCCTGTGCATGGCCTCCCTGAGGGATCTAATCTGGTGGAAAGATCCTTCATACCGAAAAATGATACGGAAAGGGTGTCCCCAAGCATAGGGTATATTGGCTTTCCGTAGATGCTCTGTAACAGGGCGGAAGTCTTTGCGTTTCTGCAAGGTGCTCCTGGAGAGATCCTGGAAAAAGGTCGGGGAGTGGCCTTTAAAGTGAACAGGGTGTGAGTCTCTGGCTTTTCTGAGAATGTCCTCTTTAATCTGAAAATCGTGGACACAAACCAGAGTATCTGCAGGGGGTCCCTTCCCTGGTCTTTCAAGTCCCACTATATGGACCCGGTCCAGCTGTAGTGTAGAGGTTTCTGGGAGGCCCGAGACATGTCGGAGGAGGTCTGTGACGTACTTGTGTAGGTTGGAGCCTTCTGCTTTGGATGGCACACCTCTAATTCTTATGTTATTCCTCCTAGATCTGTTCTCCAAGTCCTCATTGTGTGCCTGAAGGTCTAATTGTTGTTCTTTCAATCTTAGGACTTCTTGTTGAAGCCATGCTACCTCCTCCACCCGGCCAGACTCTGTGTCCTCAAGCTCAGCCACTCTCTCGCCCACCTCGTCCACATCACGAATTTCGGATGCGATTTCTGTTTTCATCGCCTGCAGATCTGCACGCAGAGAGGAGAATAGTGTTTCCAGGAATGCCTTGGTGACTGGGCCCTCCCCATCATCAGTGTCCAGCCAGGCCTCAGGCCCTTGGTTTGCGGCCTTATCTTCCGCCCCGGAACTGCCTGACTTTCCGAACATTTCCTTGAAGGAGCGCTCCTTTTTTGTCCTTTTCGCCGCCATGGTGTCGAGGTTTGATGCAGTGGTTATCGCCGAGCAGATTATTTGTTGTGGCCCTGCAGTCTGGGAAGAGGGCTGAGTCTCAGGGCCTGCACGTAGGTGCTATTCCCCACACGTTTCAAGTTATTATCAGGCTTCCAGGTGCATTAGCGGTGTCCGTCAGGGCCCCTCAGCCTACACAGGTATGCGATGGCCCTACACTCCACCCCGGGTTCAGCCTAGTCTCCACCTTCTGCCTGTGGTGTTAGGTGTCTCCGGCAGAGAAGGGCCCGACTACTGTGACAGTCTCCTCCGCCTGCACCCCGTTTGCAAATTCTGGCCGGTACTAAATGCGGCCTCTTGCGCGACTCAGGGCCCCCTTCTCCACTAGAGGCCACCCAGCCACTCCCCGTGGTGACCCCCTTCCCCTACCTCCACCAGAATTGTAGTGGTCTGGCTGTCAAAGGGCTTAAGTAGGAGGTGAAATCCGTGTCTAGGACTCAGCCCCTCCGAAGGCCTTGTGGAGTTGGTGAACAGGGCCTACCTCTGTCTCTGCAGGCCTCGTGCGCCTTGTCGCAGCCTGGACTGTCGTCGCCAGGGCCGCCACTCCCTTCGGCAATCTCTAGGGGCGAGGTGGGCCCACCTGCGGCCTGATGTGTGCCTCGAGTCCCCAGCTTGCCCCGGAGCACCGCCACTCTGCGCTCCAAGGTGTGGGTGTGCTTGGTGGGTCCTGGTCGCTGCTCCTTTCTTTCCGTCTGCCCCTCCGATCCAGAGGATTAGCGTTGCGGGGGGCTTCGCCCAGCGCCTCCAGCACCTCAGCCTGCTTTGGGTGCACCAGCCTAGCCGCGGGTAAACTCCTCCCCGTTCTGGGGATGAGCCGCGTGTTGTAGGCCGCTGAGATGGGCCCTCCTGCAGCCCGGTTCGTACCACAGGTCTTCTGCTTGCCCTGGAGCTCCGCCACTCCGTGCCCCAGGGCTTGGGTGCACTTGGTGGGTCCTGATCGCTGCTCCTTTCCCTCTGTCTGCCCCTCCGGTCCAGAAGGTTAGTGCTGCAGGGGGGGTTATTCGTCCATCACCTCTGGCTCAGCGGCCTGCTCTGGGAGCACCCCCTTCACCACGGGTGTGCTCCTCCCACGTTCCGGGGCAGGGCCGTATGCTGTAGGCCACAGCTGCGCACCGCAGATTGCTGCTCCTCTCGACCTCCTGGGCTGGCGCGCCCCGGGGCCCAGACAGCTTCTGCCGGGTTCCACTTGTACATTCCTCCTTCTGGAGCCTGTATTTGCACGGGTAGGGGACCAGCGGGATCGAATAAAATGCTTCTTTAGGCGGCGGCACAGAGCGATCTAAAAGCGCGTCCTAGCCGTCCGCCATCTTGGCCACGCCCCTTGGAATACTTTTAAACTCTATATGTGCTATTTAAACAAAGGCTTTTGCAAATTTTTAATAAAAACTATTTTTGTTTGCAAATAGAATTTGCTCTTGCAGTTTCCCCTCTCTGATGGTTGAAAAACCATCACAATTCTTATTCACAAATGAATATTTAGAGTACACTCTCCTTTGCAGAGTCATCAATTTTGTTTTTCAGGCTTTCAACCTCTCTCAACTTTTTATGTTCTCTATTCTTTCTCTCTTCCATTTCTATTTCTTCTCTGATTGCCTTTCTCTTTATATATTCATTTTACTTGTTAAATAGCATCTAAATCCCTTACATAAAGCATATAAGCATATTAGACAAATGCCATTGATTAATACATGTTTTATTATGACTCTAAAAAGCCCTCCTCCTACTTTTGCAAACCAATTGCTAACAACAGATGCTCCTTTGCTTAAAGTCCCTTATAAATTAGTGGTTTATAAAGGTTCTAATTCAGGTTTCAGGTCAGAAATGTTCTTTGCAAGTTCTTCGATTTTTCTATTATCTTCTGAAATATTGAAACAGCTCTGTTAAGCCTTCAACATCTTACAGACTCTGCATTTCTCTGCTAACAATATATCTAAAGCTAATCGATCTTGCAAAACCATTGCTCTAATAGTCACTAATTTTGTGTTACCTGCCAGCAAAGCACCCGATGCACTAGTAGCCGGTTTATTTACTACTGTAGATAACTTTCTAATTCTCTCGTCATTTAAAACTACTCCGACTGGTGGTATAACTGCTCCGGTTTTAGTGTAGAGTGTACTACTGTTCCTCTTCTGCTGCCGAGATCATGCCCACACACATGCCAGGCAGGACAGTTGAATTGAGTGCACTAAGTATCAGGGAGCTGCATATAGCAGTCACAGAAGGATGCAGGAGGTCATGAAAAAGACTATTACTATAGGAGGGCGTCCTCTTGCCGTTATTTTAGTTGCTGTTTTGGCAGACTGGATTCTCGATTTCTGCCCTCTCCCCTTTACCGATAGCCCACTGTTGTCACTGCCACGCCACTGTGGCCAACTTGTTTGGGAAGCCGAGTAAGTTGGGCTTGCATCAGGGCGGTAGGGTGATCTCTTGTCAGTGGGCTAGATTTGAATTCAGCAAGGGTGTCGGAGATAGCATTGGGCTCCAAGGCTCCCCATCCAACAAGAAAACAAAACTAAACAAGGATACAAAGAAAGGGAGGGAAAAACGGAGGAGTGTTTTGCCTTGAGTGTCTGAGTACATTGGAGTACACTGGTATCCATTGGAGGGCATTGAGTGCTTGGGAGTGCCTTTTGAGTGCTCCATCGATTGTGACTGTGCCTGTGCCTATGAATAGTGGCAGCAGCCATCACCAGAGACTAGGGGAGTAGGTGAGAGGCTGACACCATTTGATACGGCTTTCTTACTCGTTTTTGACTTTCATTTTCAACAATTCCCAACAATTATATTGAAGACTGACCCAAGATTATATAAACATATTACCTACTGGCGGTCGCCAGTAGGTAGTTATAGTTAGGACCTATTATCCATAGGAAATTCGTAACATTCTTTCCCCAATAACTTTGGCGCTGGTTGACGAATCTTTGAGAAATTTTCAACACTTATGGCCCACTCCGGTCAACTCCTATCCTGAAAGTTTCGGGGTGATTCGGTAAGCGGGGGCTGAGAAAAAAGGGGGGTCCCAAAACGTGTTTTCTCCATGTTAATTCCCATAGGAAACTTTAGCCACGGCTACAGCCCGAACTGCTGAACGGAATTACACCAAATTTGGGAAAAAGGTAGTGCTTGGTTCAGAAAGCGCCTTTTTCTTAAATGGTGTAAATCTGCTCAGTAATTCCAGAGAAATTCAGAAAATAAGAGTCAAAAATCAATTTCCCATAGGAAACTTTATACAAGGTTATAGCGAAACTACTGAACGGATTTACCCCAAATTAGGCAAAAAGGTACTGCTTAGCTCAGAAAGTGACCTTTTTAAAAATGGTGTAAATCCGTTCAGTAGTTGCTGAGAAAATCAAACATAAAAGTTTCGATATTTAGAGGCACGGAGGATACAAAGATCGGTAGAACCGAGGCACAAGAAAACAGAAAAACAGTTGCGTAAAACAAGAAAAAGGGGCAGGGTAGAAACACCCTGACCCCCTAGGCCTGCTCAGGGGGTCCCACAAGGACCCCCAGGGCCCCAAAAAGCATTTTGTTTTATATAAACGCCGAGATGCGCGGAGGATCCAGGGATCCGGCCGCGAAAATAAAAAAAACGAAGCGCGGGCTTCCGCACTTCGTTATTAATTAGCCCCCGGGTAGGCCAAGTCCCGGGGGCATGTAAAAAATATGTGTGGGGAGCCCCAATCCCCTCACACTGCCCCGGGGACTGCCACCTCCGGGGCTTTGCACAAATATTTGCGGGGGCACACGGCTTCCCGCAGCCCCGGGACCACCACCCCCGGGCTTTGTTTTATGTGTGGGGGCCTCCAGCTCCCAAGCCCCGGGGACCGCCACCCCCCGGGCTTTCATTAATAAATTGCGGGGCACACGGCCCCGCACTGCCCCGAGGACCGCCACCCCCGGGGCTCTTATTTTTTAATAATACCTGTGTGGGGGCTGGAGCCTCCACACGCCCGGGACTGCCACCTCCCGGGGCTTTGCCAATGGTGGGAGGGGGCCGCGCGCCCCCTCCTGGAGCCAGTGATGGCCCTGGGGACCGCCACCCCCAGGGCCGGCTCCTGCAGTGTCCCGGGTGCCCACCCCGGGACACTGCTGTTTGAAATGACAGGCGTGGAGCCTCGCATGCTCCCGCCCTGTCACTGCAAACTGCTTTGCTTCATTGAAGCGAGAGCAGGGGAATTGCTTTTCCACACGGGGAGCTGCATGTCAGCAGCTCCCCATGTGGAAAAGCAATGCCGGCTCCCGCGGGGGAGCCGGCGGGACAGTGGGGGCATTGGGGCTCCCTCCATGGTCCCCAACGAGAGGCCAGGCCCCTCCCCTAAAAATAAATAAAAATAAAAAAAATCACGCAAAGGCCGGCCCCGGGGGATGGGGTCCCCGGTGCCAATAGAGGCCTCAGGAGGGCGGCCACGCAGCCCCCCTCCATAAAAAAACAGAAAGAAAATCTGGCCATGCCGGAATTGGCCACGGGAGGGGGGCCCACGTGGCCCCCTTCCCGTTCATTTTTTTTTTTAATTAAAAAAGGGGTCAGGCCCTGGGGGATGGGGTCCCCAGGGCCCAAAAAAAATAATTAAAAAAACACGCGATCGTTCGGAGGCCCCGTCCCCTCCCAGCAACACTCTGCAAATGCGCCCTGTGGCACGTTTTAAGTTGGGAAATGAATTCTCCTTCAATACTGGGGGTCCCTGGGGGCCAACTAGCCCACCAGGTACCTCCAGTAAGCGCCACAGGGCTGCGTTGCAGAGAGGTGGTCCAGGCCACGCCCCTTTTACACCTCTCTGCAACGCAGCTCTGTGGCGCTTACTGGAGGTACTTAGTGGGCTAGTTGGACCCCAGGGACCCTCAGGATTCAAGGGGACTTAATCTCCCAACTTAAAACGGCCACATGGCTTATTTGCACATATGTCACCTCAGGCCCCCCCTCCCTTCACCACTGTGCAAACGCACCCCGGTTCGCGTTTTAAGAGGAAGTTTTAATCCCCCTGCCCTATTATGTACTAGGGCCTTACAGAGGAGGTCATGCTAATCACAAGGGTACCCCAACGCATAGTGTTCCCTAGTGTATGTAGGTGTTTTCACTGTATTCGAAGTGTCTTTTAGCATAGCACTGGCTCTAGGCCTGGTTAGTCCGAGTCAGTTACCACCAGTACCTGTCTGAAAAAGTTGTGGGCACAGGATGATTTTGCAACAAGGCCTCTTTCTGCTCCTCTGTTGGTTCTTTCTGCACATGTCTTGCTTCTTCCTGCTCTTTTCTTCGTCTTTGTGGACTTCTGTTGCTTCTTTCTGCATTTCTTTTGCTTCTTTCGGTGCGTTTTTTCTTCTTTCTTCACATGTCCTACCTCTGTAGGCATAGTTAGAAACTAGCATTTAAAAACCTTTGAAATTCACTGAAAAAACCATAGGTTTCAGACACGTTATAGTTAGAAATTAGCATTTAAAAAACCTTTGAAATTCACTGAAAAAACCATAGGTTTCAGGCACGTTATAGTTAGAAATTAGCATTTAAAAAACCTTAGAAATTCACTGAAAAAACCATAGGTTTTAGGGTCAGTTATAGTTAGTTGGACATTTCACTCGTACAAAACCAGTGAAATTCCCCGTTATAGTTAGTTCAGCTAACTATAACTCGCGCCCCCGCAATGCACTGCTGATGACGTCACATATTACATCACTCATGACATGGTCAGTGACATCACTGATGACATCACTGATGACATCTCAAATGTGACACGTGACCAAGACTGCGGCTGCAGTCGAAACGCGTCGTGTAATAAACGCTTTGCAAAGTTTCTGAGTCGTGGATTCTGGTTTACTGAGAGCACACATACTTTTGGACTTCTATGTGTTGTTGATTGCCGGTACACTCTGCCGGCGTGTGTGCCACTTCTCTAGGGTCCCTGTGTTTCCGGAAGGAGCTTTCATTCGAGGAATATATATATATATATATTATCTACTGGCGGTCGCCAGTAGATAGTTATAGTTACAACCTATTATCCATAGGAAATCAGCGACATTCTATTTGAAATAACTCTCTTGCCGGTTGACGTATCTTTGCAAAATTTTCAAACTTTGTGGCCCGCTCCGGTCCGCTCCTACCCTGAAAGTCTCGGGGATTCGTCAAGCGGGGGCCGAGAAAAAGGGGGGTCCCAAAACGCGTTTTCCCATGCAATTTTCCATAGGAAACTTTAGACACGGCTACAGCTCGAACTGCTGAACGGAATTACACCAAATTTGGCAAAGAGGTAGTTCTTGGTTCAGAAAGAACCCTTTTTGTTAAATGGTGTAAATCCGTTCAGTAGTTGCTGAGAAAATCAAAAGAAAAAAGATAGGTATATCTAGGGCCGCGGATCCTCCCGATCACGAGCTGCATGCTAATTGGCTGTCAACACTCCAAATCAGGAAGTGTTGGCAGCCATTTTGTCCCTCGGTAGAACCGAGGGACAGAAACAAGTGCGCAAAGCGCACAAAGGGAGCAGGGTAGAAACACCCTGACCCCCTAGGTCTGCTCAGGGGTCCCACAAGGACCCCTGGGCAAAAATATATATATATTTTTTTAAATCGGCAGGATGCGCTCAGGGTGCGCGAATCCTGCCGAGAAAATCGAGCGCGGTCTCCGCGCTCGATAGTTAATTGGCCCCGGGTGGGCCAAGTCCCGGGGGCATGCTGGGGGGTTAATTTTATGTGTGGGGGCCTCTAAGGGCCCCCAAGCCCCGGGGACCACCACCCCCGGGGCTTTATGTAGAATGGTGCGGGAGGGCTCTGAGCCCTCCCGCAGCCCCGGGGACCGCCACCTCCCGGGGCTTCTTTTTTATTTATGAAAACCTGTGTGGGGGCTCCAGCCCCTCACACGCCCGGGACCACCACCTCCCGGGGCACTAAGAAAATTACAATGGGGGTCCGTTTGGACCCCAAGCCCCGGGGACCACCACCTCCCGGGGCTTTCAAAATGTAAGGAGGGGGCTGCGCGGCCCCTCCTGGAGCCTGTGGTGGCCCTGGGGACCGCCACCCCCAGGGCCGGCTCCTGCAGTGTCCCGGGTGCCTACCCCGGGACACTGCTGTTTGCAATGACAGGGCCGGAGCCTCGCGGCTCCCGTCCTGTCATTGCAAACTGCTTGGATATTGGAAGAGAGAGCAGGAAACCTGCTCTCTCTTCCAATATCCAAAGCTGATTGCTTTCCACATGGGGAGCAGCATGTTAGCTGCTCCCCATGTGTAAAGCAATGCCGGCTCCCGTAGGACACGGGGAGCCGGCGGGACTGTGGGGGGATTGGGGACCCCCACAGTCTCCAACGTGAGGCCAGGCCCCGGGGATGGGGTACCCGGGGCCATAGTGGCCCGGGAGGGGGCCACGCAGCCCCCTCCCCAAAGTTAAAAATGAAAAAAAAAAAAGGAAGGCCGGCCCGGGGATGGGGTCCCCGGGGCCTTAAATGGCCTGAGGAGGGGGGCCACGCAGCCCCCCTCCATTGAAAAAAATAAAAATCGAGCCAATACCCCAGGGGATGGGGTCCCCGGGGCAAATACAGGCCCAGGGAAGGGGGGCCACGCGGCCCCCTTCCCGTTTTTTTTTTTTAATTTGTAATTAAAAAAAAAGGGGTAAGGCCCTGGGGGATGGGTTCCCCAGGGCCCAAAAACAGAAAAAAGGAAGGGGGGCCACACAGCCCCCCTTCAGGGGACAAAAAAAAAAACGATCGGCCCGCAGGCCCCACCCCCTTCCTTCACCACTCTGCAAACGCGCCCCCTGGCGCGTTTGCAGAGGGGGAACGAATTCCCCTTGAATACTGAGGGTCCCTGGGGCCAACTAGCCCACCAGGAACCTCCAGTATGCGCCAGGGGCTGCCTTGCAGAGAGGTGTACAGAGGCCACGCCCCTTTTACACCTCTCTGCAACGCAGCTCTGTGGCGCTTTTTGGAGGTATATGGTGGGCTAGTTGCACCCCAGGGACCCTCAGGATTCAAGGGAGTTAATCCCCGACTTAAAACGCGCCACGGGGCGCGTTTGCACAGTGGTGAAGGGAGGGGGCGGGGCTTCAGGTGACATGTGTGCAAACAGGCCCCGTGGTGCGTTTTAAGATGGGGAATTAAATCCCCTTCAATCCTGAGGGACCCTGAGGGCCAACTAGCCCAACAGGTACGTCCAGAAAGCGCCACAGAGCTGCGTTGCAGAGAGGTGTAAAAGGGGTGTGGCCTCTGTACATGTCTCTGCAACGCAGCCTCCTGGCGCATACTGGAGGTTCCTGGTGGGCTAGTTGGCCCGTAGGGACCCTCATGATTCAAGGGGACTTAATCCCCCTACTTAAAACGCGCCACGGGGCGCGTTTGCACAGATGTCACCTCAGGCCCCGCCCCTCCCTTCACCATTGTGCAAATATTCCTCTAAAATCAGCCGAAATACGAATTCTGATTTACTCACCTGTTATCAGGAGAGACCTCAGTGCTGCATCTTTCAGCCCAGTACTAATCCTGAAAAGTAATTTTAACCGTACTTACCAGTAACTTGAATTTCCTTCCATAGGCTAACATTGACTGGTTTCACTTGGAAATTCTTCTAAGTGTGGAGTTTTGGAACTTTAAAATATTCCTCTAAAATCAGCCGAAATACGAATTCCGATTTACTCACCTGTTATCAGGAGAGACCAGTACTGGTCCTGAAAAGTAATTTTAACCGTACTTACCAGTAACTTGAAT
Organism: Calotriton arnoldi; assembly: GCA_963921515.1. NCBI lineage: Eukaryota > Metazoa > Chordata > Amphibia > Caudata > Salamandridae > Calotriton > Calotriton arnoldi. The sequence goes on from CAWUFW010002028.1 coordinate 1,681,097, forward strand.
TTCCTTCCATAGGCTAACATTGACTGGTTTCACTTGGAAATTCTTCTAAGTGTGGAGTTTTGGAACTTTAAAATATTCCTCTAAAATCAGCCGAAATACGAATTCCGATTTACTCACCTGTTATCAGGAGAGACCTCAGTGCTGCATCTTTCAGCCCAGTATTGATCCTCAAAAGTAATTTTAACCGTACTTACCAGTAACTTGAATTTCCTTCCATAGGATATAATTGCCTGCTTTTTGCTGAAAAAGTTTCTAAGTGTTGATTTTTGAAACATACAAATATTCCTCTAAAATCAGCCGAAATACGAATTCCGATTTACTCACCTGTTATACGGAGAGACCTCAGTGCTGTATCTTTCAGCCCAGTACTGGTCCTGAAAAGTAATTTTAACCGTACTTACCAGTAACTTGAATTTCCTTCCATAGGCTAACATTGACTGGTTTCACTTGGAAATTCTTCTAAGTGTGGAGTTTTGGAACTTTAAAATATTCCTCTAAAATCAGCCGAAATACGAATTCCGATTTACTTACCTGTTATCAGGAGAGACCTCAGTGCTGCATCTTTCAGCCCAGTACTGATCCTCAAAAGTAATTTTAACCGTACTTACCAGTAACTTGAATTTCCTTCCATAGGATATAATTGCCTGCTTTTTGCTGAAAAAGTTTCTAAGTGTTGATTTTTGAAACATACAAATATTCCTCTAAAATCAGCCGAAATACGAATTCCGATTTACTCACCTGTTATACGGAGAGACCTCAGTGCTGTATCTTTCAGCCCAGTACTGGTCCTGAAAAGTAATTTTAACCGTACTTACCAGTAACTTGAATTTCCTTCCGTAGGCTAACATTGACTGGTTTCACTTGGAAATTCTTCTAAGTGTGGAGTTTTGGAACTTTAAAATATTCCTCTAAAATCAGCCGAAATACGAATTCCGATTTACTCACCTGTTATCAGGAGAGACCTCAGTGCTGCATCTTTCAGCCCAGTACTGATCCTCAAAAGTAATTTTAACCGTACTTACCAGTAACTTGAATTTCCTTCCATAGGATATAATTGCCTGCTTTTTGCTGAAAAAGTTTCTAAGTGTTGATTTTTGAAACATACAAATATTCTTCTAAAATCAGCCAAAATACGAATTCCGATTTACTCACCTGTTATCAGGAGAGAACCCAGGGCTGCATCTTTTAGCCCAGCACTGACCCTGAAAAGTAATTTATCCGTACTTACCAGTAACTTATCTTTTCTTCCATAGGAATCCATTGTCTGGTTTTCAGCAGAAAAGTTTCAAAGTGTCGATTTTCACAAACTACAAATATTCCTTAAAAATCGCCTGTATGACTTAAACGCATTTTTTCAACTGTTTACAGGAGATGCACCAGTGTTGGATCCAGGATCCAACACTGAGTAAGAAAAAGTAACGATAACAGTTTTTGCCTGCTAAGTGAATTTCCTTCCATAGGATAACATTGTTGATTCTATGAGGAAAAGTTTCTAAGTGTCAACTTTTAAAATACAATAATATTCCTTAAAAATCACGACTGTAACCAAAACGCTTTTACTCAACTGTTTACAGGAGATGTCCCAGGACTGAATCTAGGATCCAGTCCTGTGGTTAGAAAAGTAATCCATAAAGTAACTAATTGCATTTAACTAGAAATTCACATTGAGCTGAATGTTGCATTGTGTTTGAAAATGTGTTGCCCATTGCAACAACTGTAACTACTGTACTTAAAAGTCTATTGCCTATGTGCTAAGTATTTAAACTAAAGTAATTCATTCTGAGAAAGTATTTTTGTAATGTAATGTATAATGTAATTACAATGTAATTTAAAAAATAAAATATGTAAAAGAAATTGTTTCTAAAAATGTAGTAAATCAGTATGAAAAAAATAATATAAAAATTAATACATTTAAAAAACCTTTGAAATTCACTGAAAAAACCGTAGGTTTCAGGCACGTTATAGTTACAAATTAGCATTTAAAAAACCTTTGAAATTCACTGAAAAAACCATAGGTTTCAGACACGTTATAGTTAGAAATTAGCATTTAAAAACCTTTGAAATTCACTGAAAAAACCATAGGTTTTAGGGACAGTTATAGTTACAAATTAGCATTTAAAAACCTTTGAAATTCACTGAAAAACTATAGGTTTCAGATATGTTATAGTTACAAATTAGCATTTAAAAACCTTTGAAATTCACTGAAAAAACCATAGGTTTTAGGGACAGTTATAGTTAGTTGGACATTTCACTCGTACAGAACCCGTGAAATTCCCCCGTTATAGTTAGTTCAGCTAACTATAACTCGCGCCCCGCAATGCACTGCTGATGACGTCACATATTACATCACTCATGACATGGTCAGTGACATCACTGATGACATCACTGATGACATCTCAAATGACATCACTGATGACATCATCCACGTGATAATCTGATGCAGCTCCTCACACCCTAATATAACCTTTGATACACCCAATCTAAATTACAGACTGCCATTCGCAAAACTATAGACACTCCAACACCAATAACTACATACCCACTCACTGATTCTTAGGTCTACACACACACATCCACTCACTCACCCGTACAGTCACTCATACTTATGGTCACTCAGTACAGGACTATCATATGCACTCTTACTCCTATATAGACACTCAAACACCGCCACTCATCCAAAGAGGTACTCACACACCTAGTCAGTCATGCAAATAATTAAACACACTGCCATTTACTCACCTATACAGTTATACACACACCAGCTCACTTAATCATACAAATACTAGCACATTGTTACGCTCTTATACAATCACTGATACAAGCACACACTCATCCATACAGCCACTATCACAATCACTCACTCTCGCTTATAGCTATTTATATACTCCAACACACATATATACTGGCTTTCACATATGTAGTTACTCACACATGTACCACTGGGACATACATTCACTCACTAACACACTCTTACACACACTTACCCACCCATACAGTCTATCACAGATGCACTCTTGAAACCATCCACCCAGTGAATCACCCACTCACACATCTATGCACAGAGTCGCACACACCCCACCCACACAAACACTCAGGCACCCATACAGATACTCAGACAACCAATCAATAACTCATATAGACACTCATGTAGCTATTCACAAACCCATGCAGCCACTTACACAGCAACAGACAGACGGATACAGACATTCACCCAGTTTAGTCACTAACCCATGCATTCAGTAAGATACGTTAAATCACTCACTTATAGAGTCAGTCACGCACCTACTAAATCATCCATACAGACACTTACACACCCACTCATTCTTCAATACGTCTTTTCCTATATATATTAAAAATATTTAAACTTTACAGAAACACACAGTCACTGGATGATGTCATCAGTGATGTCATTTGAGATGTCATCAGTGATGTCATCAGTGATGTCACTGACCATGTCATGAGTGATGTAATATGTGACGTCATCAGCAGTGCATTGCGTGAAGCGCGAGTTATAGTTAGCTGAACTAACTATAACGGGGGAATTTCACGGGTTTTGTACGAGTGAAATGTCCAACTAACTATAACTGTCCCTAAAACCTATGGTTTTTTCAGTGAATTTCAAAGGTTTTTTAAATGCTAATTTGTAACTATAACATATCTGAAACCTATGGTTTTTTCAGTGATATATATATATATATATATATATGTTACAAATTTTATAAATATGAATCAAATAGTTACTTTATTTTACAATTTATTACTAAACTTAACGTAAAATAAAAATGTAATTAAACTTTTAAACTTTTGCAAGGCATTGTCCCCTTTCCAGAAATACCTCTCTCACTTGGACCAGTGCTCGGGGGCCTGAGATATGCCCCGGTTTCGTGGTACAGATTCATGAGGTACCATTGATATATATATATATATATATATATATATATATATATATATATATATATATATATATATATATATATATATATATATATATATATATATATATATACACAAGGTAGAAAGCGGAAGCCAAAACGCATCAGCCTGTGAAATTAACTTGCTGTTCAAATTTTGCACTTTAAAAATATTGGTACTTCATTGGAGTAACAAACTGGTGATGTATTGAAAAATTGAAACAAAAAGAAATTGAGCATACAACTCACAAGCTGCGGTCCCTGAGGAATTTGTGCCGCCGTACAAAGGGTCAGGAGAAACGACCATGGAGAGTGATGTAATATGTGATGTCATTAGCAGTGCATCGCGGGGGCGTGAGTTATAGTTAGCTCAGCTAACTATAACGGCTGAATTTCTCTGGTTTGGTATGAGTGAAATGTCAGACTAAGTATAACGTCCCTGAAACCTGTGGTTTTTTCAGTGAATATCTAAGGTTTTTTAAATGCTAATTTCTGATTATAACGTCCCTAAAAGCTGTGTTTTTTTCAGTGAATTTTATATATATGTATTCAAACTCCTCTCACTCTTACAAGGAAGGAATCAGCACTCAGGTTGTAGTTTGGAAGTATTTAATCTGCAAAAGACGTGATCCACGCGTTTCGACTCGTCCGAACCTTGATAACGATACAAGACGTCATTGTAGCGTCCTTATTTAAATCTACAAATGCCTACAGTTGCCAACATTAACAAAGGACTACATATTACATTAATCTAAAAAGCTGGCGGCCATATTGACCTGGTAACGATGCGAAAATTCAGGAATTCATACAATAAAGAAAAGAAAACAAGTGTTGATATGCACACAATGTCATTTCAGCATATCTTGCCCCGTGACCGCCGTACCTGTATGTTCGTCAACGTGACTTGTTCATACTAAACATACTTATGATTGCAAACATTAACATAAACAATGGACTACACATTACTTTAAAGTGAAAGGCTATCGGCCATATTGATCTGGGCACTTTGCGTATTATAATGGTTCTTACACGAAAGAAAAGAAAAAAAAGGGGTGTTAATATACACACACTATCCCTAAATAAAGTTCTAGCGATTATAGTTCCATTCCATTCACAGCTCATTTGAGATGTCATGAGTGAGGTCACTGACCATGTCATGAATGATGTAATGTCTGAGGTCATAAGCAGGGCATTGCGGGGGCGTAAGTTATAGTTAGCTCAGGTAACTATAACTGCTGAATTTCACTGGTTTTGTACGAGTGAAATCTGAGTCTAACTATAACGCCCCTGTAATCTTTGTTTTTTTCAGCAAATTTCTAGGTTTTTTTTAACGTTAAGTAAGATGCCTATCACAATGGATGCTAGGGGGTTGGAAGCAGGGTCTGGCCTGGCATTGTGCTGCCCCCACCCAAGCTTTCTGCTCCTGCCTCCCCTCCTCCTTGCCATCCATTGTCCAAGTCCATTCCCCTGCTCCCTCATTACAGTCCTGTGTGGCTGTTATTCTGCGACTGGCCTTCTCTCCTTCTCTGAACAGTTGGCTTGCTGCCTCATCCACTTCCTCCCTATCCTCTGTTGTCTGAATCCATTCACTAGCCTCCTCCCTCTTGCCATGCATGGTCTGATGTGCTGCCACTGCCCTCCATTTAGCATGATGTCCCAGTCCACTCCTCCTGCCCTCCATTGCCCAACTCTATGCCCCATCATTGCCCTTCTGCTTAGCCTCTGTGCTTAGCTTGCTGCCCCTACTCTCCTTCCCTCTGCCCTCGGATGTCTGTTTGCATGCCCCTGCTCCATCCTTTTTGCCCACCATGTTCCATGGACCTGCCCCTCCTATCTACTCTGAGTGTTCTGTTGAGCTGCCACTCCCCTCCCACCTGCCTAGCATTGTCAGATGACTGCAACCTGTCCCTGCCCCCTCCACCCTGCCTGTCCACGTTCCATGCCCCTATCCCCTTCCTCCTGTCCTCCATGGTCCATTTTACTGCCTCACCTGTCTGCCCTCCCTGGTCTGTTGTGCTGCAACTGCTCCTCCTGCCTGCCCCGCATGGTCTGTTGGGAGGCCTCTTCCCCTGAACTCTCTTGTCTGTGCCCAGCTCCTACCCCTCCCTTCTATCCTCCATGGTCCTTTGTGCATGCCCCTGCCCCCTCCTTCTTGCCCATCATGGCCATCGTGCTGCCACTAACCCTCCCGCTTGCCATGCACTGTCTCTAATAGACAATGTCTATTCTGATCAAGATAGGGCGACCTAAGAATCCATGCCTAAATTGGACACATGGTCTCCACTAGACATGGATTCTTTTAAACGTATTTTAGACAGTGTTCAATCAGGCTCTCCCAGAGACCCTCTCCCTATCTCTGTGCTCCAGCAGCTTAAGCCGCCATCATTGATGGTAATCATGGAACTCCTGAATGCCTCTCTACAGGAAGCAATAGTTCCACCAGAGTGGAAACATGCTATGGTGCTCCCCCTTCTGAAGAAGGCTAACGCGGATCCTGATCTGCCCTCTAACTACTGGCCTATTTCTTTGCTACCGGCCTTTTCAAAGATTTTAGAGAGGCATATTAATCTACAGCTGTCCCAATTTGTAGAGTCACAAAAGTTTTTACACCCATCTCAATCTGGCTTTAGAGCCGGCTTTTCAACGGAAACAACACTCCTTGGAGTCACAGAAAGACTGCGTTGCCACCTAGATTCTGGAGACACGGTGGACCTCATATGCTTGATTTAAGTGCAGCTTTCGACACGGTGTCGCACACGTGTTAGTGAAAGCCTTAAGATCATTGGGCATCAGTGGGTCGGCTCTCAACTGGCTCATCTCTTTCCTTGCTAATCGGACCTTCCAGGTCTTCTCTCCTACGTCCAGTTCTGATACCCATTCTTCACCTTACAGTGTTCCTCAAGGCTCCATTCTTAGTCCCTTATTATTCAACTTATACGTCAGACCTTTGGCTGATATTGCAGAGGAAGCTGGGCTGTCCTTGTTTTCTTACGCAGACGACACCCAAATTATCTTTTCTCTTTCAATGGAGAGGGTGGCTGGGACTTCCCCCCTTAAGATGGGCTTGGGTAAAATTGCTTCGTGGATGCAGGCAAATTATCTCAAGCTCAATGGAGAGAAGACCGAGGTCCTGGTTTTGGGGAACAATAAAGATCTTTGGGGTCCCCAGCACTGGCCTATTGAAATGGGTGCCCTTCCTCAGCCTTCCCGCCAAGTTCGTAACTTAGACTTTATCATCAATGACTCATTAACTATGCAACATCAAGCAGTAAAGGTGGCTGCTACATGTTTCACCATCTTGAAATGGCTTAAAAAGATTATTTGGATGCTGCCGGATCATACCCAGAGAACCGTAGTCCAGGCTCTTGTCACCTCTAGACTGGACTACGGCAACATTCTTTATCTGGGAACCAACAAGGAGGTGATTCGTAAGCTGCAGATGGTCCAAAACTCTGCCGCCAGATTAAATGCCAGGTTCCTAGAACTGTTTCTGTCGCTGGCCACCTGCGTGATCTTCATTGGCTCAGGGTGGAGAACCGAATTAAGTTCAAAGCCCTGAGCTATATGTTCAAAATCAAAACTGGAGTAGCCCCTCAGAATCTGCAGTCCTTGGTTTGTCCTTATGTGCCTTCTCGTCTCCTCCGCTCATCGACTCAAGTGAAATTCTCGGTGCCCAAAATTAGACTGTCACGGATGGGCGGTCGATCCTTTGCCTGTCTTGGTCCTTTCTTATGGAACTCTCTTCCCATATCGATTCGCAATGAAACAGTGTATACCCAATTTCGCAAATCCTTAAAAACTTGGGGCCAGATGCATCAAGCATTTTTCTCCTCGCAAAAAATGCTTTTGCGATGCATCATACACAATTTTGCGATTCGGTAAATTGTTACCCAATCGCAAAATGGGTTTGGGATTCGCAATTTGGTAGGGGCGTGTTTAGGGCGTCCCTTCCAAATAGCGAATCCTAACAGTATGCATGAATGTTTTGTGACTGTGAATGCGGTCGCAAAACATTCGCATATTACCACCTACTTCAAGTAGGTGGTAAGACATTCGCAAATAGGAAGGGGTCCCCAAGGGACCCCTTCCCCTTTGTGAATGTTTGTAAAACCATTTTTAAGAGCAGGCAGTTGTCCCACAGACCACTGCCTGTTCTTAAAAAATGAAAAGAAAACTTTTCATTTTTCTTTTTCTAAAGCATCTCGTTTTCCTTTAAGGAAAACGGGCTGCTTTACAAAAAATAAAAACATTTTTGATGCATCTGGCCCTTGGCTTTTTAACCAATAACCTTCAACTTGATTTGTTCTCTGTTCTGTCTGGCGCCGGGAAACCCTTTTGGGTAGCTGTTGCACCTTATAAATTAAATATAACATAACATAACATAACATAACATGCATGGTCTTCTGTGCTGCCATGGCCCCTCCCACTTTCCCTGTGTGGTCAGCTAGCTGCCCCTGACCCCCTCCCACCTTCCCTCCATGGTCTGTGTGTATGCCATTATAGTCTCACTGTTGCCCTCCATGGTGTGTTGTGCTTCTAGTGCCCATCCTGCCTGACCTCCATGGTCAGCTTGCTGCTCCTGCCCTGCCCCCATGCCCCCTGCCCTCTGTTTTCCATGTACAGACCCCTATTCCCTCCTTCCTGGCTTGTATGCTCCACTGTAATGCCCCTGATCCTCCCTCCTGCCCTTTATGGTCCGTTATGCTGCAGTTTTCTCTCCTGCCTTTCCATTATGGTCAGCTTGCTGCCATTGCCTCTTTCCCCTCTGTTCTCTGTTGTCCATGTGCATGGTCCTGTCCCCTCCCTATTGCTTTCCATGGATTGTTGTGCTGCACTGCCGTCCCGCATGCCCTGTGTGGGGTATTGTGCTGCTGCAAACCCTGATGTAACCCATTGTAAGGTCAGTTTGGGTAACCTGTTCATGTCCCTCCTGTCCTCTGTTATCCGAGTCAATGTCCCTACCCCAATTCCTCCTATCTTCCATGATCCAATGTACCATACTTGCTCACATTTTGAACTTGGTAAGAGGGAGATTTTGGGAAAAAAAACTGGGGAATTGATTTTCTCCATTGACTTACATTGAAAAAGAGGAGATTGTAGACAGGAGACCGATAAAATAAAGCCCATTTGGGCTTAAAAACATTGGGCATTTCCTGGCTGAATCGGGTCTGTTGGCATGTATGGTTGTACTACCACTGCCTCTTCCTTCTGCCCACAATGGTCTATTATATTGCCACAGCCTCTCTTGCCTGTCCTACATTGTTGGTTTGTTGCCCCTGTCCCCCTTTCCACTGCCCTCCATAGTCTGTTGTACTGCCACTGCCCTTCCTGCCTGCCCAGTGTGGTCAAATTGTTGCCTCTGCACCCTCCTACCTGCCTTCAATTTTCTGAGTCCATGCCCCTGACCTCTGCCTCTCAACAGTATCCTGATGAACAACTAGATTGCTAACATTCTATATTTATTACAAAAGTGTGGCACACCTGACGTCATCTTGATGTAATCAAAACTGTAATACCTAAAGCATTTCCTTTAGAAATTATAGATATGAGAGGGTCTTATTTGCATCGAAATTATGGTTAGTGCACTAAAAAACTAAAATGAGGACATATTTTCAGAGTTCTCAAATAGCGACAAAGCACTTTTAAATTATTTGTTATCTTTATGTTTTTTTATCCAGTTGACCACATGATTAAATGTTGCACTTAGGGGAGAGGATGTGCTGTTACTTCCAGAGCTGCAGACTTTGCAACTGGGTAACCAGGTTGGAGTTTCTGCTTCAGCTCGACATTCTGTGATTTTGGTCAAATCACTTAGGGGCATATTATCAAGAAACGGCGTTAAAATTATCGCCGCTTTAGCGGCAGAAAACTGCTGCTAAAGCGGCGATAATGGGCTTGATAATAAGCCCTTGAGAATTCCAATAGAAGCCCATGTTCTGGTGTCAACATGGGCTCCTATTGGAATTCTCAAGGGCATATTATCAAGCCATTTATCGCCGCTTTAGCGGCAGTTTTCTGCCGCTAAAGCGGCGATAATTTTAACGCCGTTCTTGATAATATGCCCCTTAATCTCCCCATGCCTACAACCAAAATGAATTTGTCCTTGTGATGTAACCAATGCTCATGTAAAGCACTCCAATACCTGACCAGTCTGCACTATATAAAACTGCAAAAAACTAAAAATAAAAAGTGTTTTCCACACTTCTGTCATTGGGCTATACGTGGGCTACATCTGGGTGATATTTGTGCTACATTTGGGCTCCTTTTTCTCTGGTGGTTATCTTGGGACACTTCAATTCAATTAAATAAACTTTATTCGAAATGATTTAGAAACATAGATTATAAAAGTGTACATAAAAATAGTAAATCCTCTTTCTTAATATAATACAATGAGAATTAATTAAAACCAGCAGGTAAAAACGGGTGTTACAAAGCCCGGCTCAGAGCAACTTCAGTTTAACAGAATAGTAAAGTTCAATGTTTCGCAAGATCAATCTCAAGTACTTTGTGCAAATTACGCAATAAGGGGAGTAAGTAAGATGCAACGCTCCAATACCTGACCAGTCTGCACTATAAAAAACTGCAAAAAAACAAAATATACAAAGTGTTTTGCACACTTCTGTCATTGGGCTATACGTGGGCTACATATGGGTGATATTTGTGCTACATTTGTGCTCTTTTTTCTCTGGTGGCTATCTTGGCAGACTTATTTGTTATGAAGTTTCCTAATTTCCTCATTTACTGCAGTCTCCTCAGTAGGAAATGCTTTCAGTTTTTAGGTCTCGCGCCTAGCGTTGCAGTGCGCAGCACTGCTCGCGCAGCGCGAGACCTCTTGTACGATCTTTAGAAAGCTAACCACACGCTCGTGCGTGTGGTTTTGCTTTTGCCTGCTGTTATTGGCTTTCGCGTGTTTTTTTTAAATAAATACAGCACGCGATTGAGCAAAGGCGGGCGCATGTACCGCCTTTGCTCCTCCCATTCCCACTGGTGGCTAGCACGCGCAGCAGCACGCGTTCGCCTCGCTGCCGCGCTCCCTCCCCCCGCTCCTCTGTGGTGCGCGCGCACCACTGTTTAGTTTCATGTTGAAAATCGCAAAACGAATTATGAGCCCTCCATTAAGAGGGAACACTATATCATGGCGTGATCATTAGTCTGCCATGTCTGTGCATTTCACGCTGCAGCGAGTTCATTAGTTAAAGCACGAGATTGTAAAGCGCGCAAGAGATACATTCACCGGAGAAACAAGTTACATGGCTGTTAATCAGAAAGCTGCCACCATTACCACCGAAAACTGCTGAAATGAGACTCGCCGAGCAGAAACCCTGACAGCAGCTAATAACATGGAGATTTAGTCACTTCCGTTGCTGTACTACCAGGGAATGCAGCAGCGCGCGTTCGCATCGCTGCCACGCTCCCTTGCCCTTGCTTCTTTGTGGTGCGCGCGCACCATTGGTTTTGCTTTGTTGTCGTCTATGTATGTGCAAATAAAACAAACGCCGTCTCGTACAATAATGCTGACACGATGACACCACTGTTGTTTACGCAATGTAGTGTTTAGTGCTTAAATTACAAATAATTAAGAATGCGCGCACTAAATTGTAGACTGTGTAAAACTACCTGCTTCTTACAACTGTGAAATGAATATCGTTACGCGCAGTGGCTTTAGTGTTGCGAGTTTTTAGTTTCTGGGAATTAGTCATACTGTCCAGTGTGCAGAGCCCGCTGCTGCTGACACACTGTTTCTTTACAGTGCCCGTTTGTGTGAGCCCGTTCTAGCGCCGCAGTGCCTGCCCTGTGCTCGGACTCTCTACACAAAGAACCGGATGAATACCCCCTTCCCTCCCCTGCCGCATATCTAGTGAGCTTACGGCGTTCACTCTATTATTCTAAACCCCTGTTCTAAACCCCTGCAAAAGTTACCTTTGTTTCTGACGCAATTGTTAATTACCACCCGAGAGGGCAGGGGTTATGCAATGGATAGTGACGTTATTATTGTATGTTTGTGATAACAATCATAGTGTATATAAGAGAATCTCGAGTACATCTTTAAAAGCCACAATTATGTAGTTGGAGGCGTGTGCATGTTGTAGCTTCTTGAGAAATGTAAGCGTTCATGCTCAGTGGTGTCTGTAACGTGCAGCAGTGTTATTCGATACGTAATTAAGCATGTGCTTTTAATTAGCGCGTGTTCGCTTTGTTAATGCGCTCGCTGCAAATGTATACATGATAGGCATTACAAGTAAGCTAATAGTAAGAAAAACAACAGTAAAAGTGGACATGCAGGACATGAAACATAATGTATGATATACACATTCTGTAAAGATTGCATACAAGTATTGCTTCGATACATTGTGTATGTGTGTGTATCACTGTGTATGTGTGTACATTACTGTCTCTGTGTCTCTGTGTGTGCATTATGTCTCTGTGAGTGCATCACTGTGTCTGTGTGTGTACGTGTTTGTCTGTGTATTTACATTACTGCGTCTGTATGTGCAACACTCATCTGTGTGCATGACTGTCTCTGTATGTATATTACTGTTTTTGTCTGTGCATCACTGTGTCTGTATGTGTATTACTGTCTCTGTCTGTACAGCAGTGTTTCAGGACGTGCATCAAGCCTTTGTGTGCATGATTGTCTCAGTGTGTGCATCACTGTGTGTGTATGTGTCTTACTGTCTTTGTATGTGCAATATGTCTCTGTATGTGCATGAATGTGTTTGTGTATGTCTATGTGTATGCACTTTTGTTTCTATAGTCTCTATATGTGCATCTCTGCTTGTGTTTCTGTCTCTGTGTGTACGTGTCTGTCTGTATATGTGTATCTTTGTTTTTCTGTGTACATCTCTGTTACTGTATGTGCGTGTCTGTGTTTACTTTTTGATCTCCTTGTGTCTGTGTCTATATGTACATCTCTGTATATGCGTCTCTGTATGTTTGCTCTATCTGTCTTTGTGTGTGCATGTCTGTGTCTGCATCTCTATGTCTCAGTGTCTATTTCTATGTGTGTGTGTACTTGCCTGTATGTGTACTGCTTTGCTTCTCCTTACAAGAAACAAACAACACTACAATTTCCACTTAATCTACAAAAATAGGCTCCAGATTTCCCTTTAGGAACACATATCTCACTTTACATTATCCCTTTGCTTACAGTTGCAACCACTCTATTGGCGTTGCTAATAATAATGCAATGCCAATAGCTTAAACTTTCAGTAATGTGAGACCTATTGCATTGCAAATGCTTGTTTACTTTGATTCCATCAAGAAGGCAATCAGATGTGTCACACATTTGCCATAAATTCTGAATGTTAGCACTCTAGTTGCTCATTAGATCACTGTAGTAAAGCTACTGCTCACCAGGGAGTAAACTGGAAGTCTGCTGCTGGTATTGAAAGTGCATGTTTCAGTCTGCATGTCAGAATTTTTTAATGAAATAGAAGAGGATTTGAGAAGTCACTCAAAATGTGCCCTAATTTTTCTTTCTGTAGCACTGATCATAATTTCTATGGCAAAATGAACCTCCTCACTTTGTTCCTTTTTAAATTAAATGTTTTAAGTGTTACCAGTTTATTCCAATCAAGATGGCTTCAGGTGTGCCATACTTTTGTCAGAAGTAAGACTGTTAGTGCTCTAGTTGTTCTTTAGAACACTCTGGGAAGCTGCAGTAGAACACAAAGGAATCAACTGACAGTCTCTGCCCTTGTTGGATGTACATGTTTTACTGAGAATGTCAGACTTCATTCTCACATGACTGAGAAAGATAATGTGAATTTACAGAAAATATGGTCTCATTTTAGCCTCTGGAGCACCTTCCAAACCTCTATGGGAAAAACATGAGAAAATAGTTTTCTCTCAAACATGATTCATGATATCCCAGCAGAAGGCTTTTTCACAGGGTAAAATCACCTTAGAACACACCACAATTCCTAAAATTAGTATGGTACCATCAACAAATGATTTATAACGTAACTAAAGTCTGTTATCACCCTTTAAACGTTCTCCTTTTGGTGACCCTCAAAACCTTCCATTCACTACAATGCATTTTAATGGGGTGCTCTCATGTATATTGGTCCCAAGATGGCTGCCAGCAATTCTTGGATGAAGTGCTGACAGCCAATCAGATCTCACGATGAGATGTGTGGTTAGGCTCCGCCCAGATATATAAATTTATTTTTCCTTTAATATTTAAAAAACTACTGAACAGATTTACACTATTTAAAGCAAAGAGTGCACTCTGGACAAAGAGCTACCTTTCTGCCAAATTCGGTGTAATTCCGTTTAGCAGTTCGGGCTGTAGCCGCGACAAAAGTTTCCTATGGAAATTAACATGGAGAAAACACGTTTTGGGACCCCCCTTTTTTCTCGGCCCCCGCTTGACGAATCACCCCAAAACTTTCAAGACAGGAGCTGACTGGAGTGCACCATTAGTTTTGAAAATTTCGCGAAGATTCGTCAAACGGCGCCAAAGATATTGGCAAAAGAAAAAACGCTTTTGAATAGAAACAAGGTCCTAACTATAACTACCTACTGGCGACCGCCAGTAGGTAATATATATATATATATATATATATATATATATATATATATATATATATATATCACCAATTCCTCAGTTTGTGAATGCTTCCTTCCACGGGAAAAGAACAAAGAGCGGACCACAAGTAAGGTGCCGTAATCCAAATTTTATTTCGCCTTCTCAAACACCATGACTGCCATGACGCGTTTCGGTCTCACAAGACCTTGATCACATGACGCGTCTTAGGAGAGTTACGTTACATTTAAAGTGCCAATGCCAACACACGTGGGTTCAAACCATTGCAATAGATATCGAAGAAATACTAGTGTGCAAAATATACTATTTGTGCAAATTTCGCAAGTATAAAAAATATATATATTTGTGCAAATTTCAAAAGTATAAATACTAGAATGTTTGTGCAAATTTCGCAAGTATAAGTACTGACATCAGCATGGTACCCCATTTTTTGGAGACAATAAATATATATATACAAATAAATAACATGCTCGTAAAAATACATGCTTGTATTTTAAAAATGGGACCTGCATGTTATACTATGTCTGTTTAATACATTATTGTAGCTGGGTTACAAAACTCCGTTATCACCATAGCTTAAATTCAGTCTTATGGTTTCTCACTTACAATAAGCTTTAAATTTTAATGAGAGTTTAATCCACCTGCTGAACAGAAGATGTTATTCTCGGCACAAAAAATCCTTCAACAGACTTCATCTATATGACATAATGTCACTTGCAACATGTCTGACTAAAAATAAAAAAATGTATAAAGTGTAAAAGTGTAAAAAGTGTGCTGTGCTGAATATAGTATGCGTGTGTATTAAAACTAAGTTTTTGGGTTAATGAGTATATACAGGCATAGTGCCATTGCAGCTATTAGTAGATCATTATGCTAAAAAGTTTAGAATATCTCAGATGTTACGTAAAATGATGGGAGTGTCTATGCTGTAAGTTAAATAACTGCAAGCATGTATGAAAGTCTTCGCTAGAGTTATGACCATTCGGTGTCTTTGTATCCAACCGAATAATGTACTTGGTCTCTAACTGTCGGAGTTTAGCCTCTCGGTTCCCCCCTCTTCTCGCGCTGGGGATTGTGTCAATCAGGAAGTATTTCAGGTTATCTAAATTGTTATTGTGACTTTCCCTGAAATGGCGAGCCACAGGGTATGTCGCATCCGAATTGGTGATTGCCCTCATGTGTTGCAATATTCTCTTGTGGGCCTGCAACTTGGTGCTACCCACATATTGCAACCCACAGGAGCACTATATATATATATATATTAACCACCAAAATCCCATACCAGGAAATCACGGAGCATTCTGCATTGAGAAAGGCATGATTGAATGAATTAAAAAAAAGACGGTTTATTGGGACCCAAACTTCTAGCCTGAACTTCTTCCAAGGTAATCAGCCTACCCTGAATGCCCAATTGATTCAAAACCCCCAAACCAGAGTCATTCCATTTTTTCAATTGAGTAGAATGAACATACAAACCTAGATCTCGACACTCGATTAATTTCAAAGAAAAGAACCCCGAGAAATCCCTTTGTTTAAAAACAATACGAAGTCGATTTGAAAAATCTAATAATATTTTATATCGAGTTCTCTTTGGGAGTTTCAAGTCTTTAAAAAAGTAGGGAGTTGAGTTCCAGCCTCTTGGATCATCTTGCTGATAAAAAGTTATCAACCTGATAAGGTTTAGACAACAAACATGCTACATAATCAAAAAGTGATGCATCATAATATAAACGAATATTTGGGAGTGCCAGCCCACCCAGCTGAGTATCTAATTGCAGAATTGGCAACTTGACTCTAGCAGTCTTTTTATTCCACACGAATGATCTAATCATAGCATCAATCCCTTTAAAAAACTAGCGTTGACCTTAATCGGAATGTTTGTGAACAAAAAAATCAAAAGGGGTAAAATAGACATCTTAATTAATGCCACTCGTCCTATCAAAGTCAAAGGAAGATTAGACCATTTATTCAACAAATTCTGAATCTTGATACTGGTGGCTTCATAATTATTCTTAACCAGTTCCCCATAATGACCTGTAACGTAAATTCCCAAATACCGAATGGGATCAGTTTTTCTTACTTGTTGTTTTAATTCTTCTGGAAGGCATGCCGGCCCAGAATTTAACATTAAAATTTCAGTTTTGGAAGGATTAATTTTATAGCCCCCTATTTGTTCTAATTTCATAAATTCCGCCAATGTGGACTGTAAATTTAACTTTTCTGGATCTAGGTATAAAATAGCATCATCAGCAAAAAGTTTCAGTTTTGCCATTCCTTCGATTGGGGCTCTAATGTTGCTATTAGCTCGTAATCTAATAGCAAGAGGTTCGATAAAAAAGTAAACAAAAGAGGTGATAAGGGACAGCCTTGCCTAGTCCCACGATTTATCTTTATTAACCCTGCTTGATCCCCGTTAACTATAATCTGAGCCTGTGCCCCCTGGTAAATATTTTTAATCATAGTTATTACTGATGGTGGAAAACCAAACCTAGAAAGTGCATAAAATAATGAATCCCAATTAACTAATTAAATTATTAATTTTTTGAAAAAATATAATGTTATTTTTAACATCCCCCCTGGTAAAATTGCTTCCGCACTATGGGGCCGATTCCGATTCAGGCCGGAAATCTCCCCGACCGAGCCGGACCCGGAGAGATTTCCGACCGAATCGGACCCTAGCAGTCCGACCGAACGAGTACGATGCGCACGTATGCTATCGGACTCGATTCGGTCGGACTCCCATTGAAGTCAATGGGAGCCACTCGTACGACGCGTACACGGGCTCCCATTGACTCAATGGGCACAACGCGAACAAGGGCGCCCCCTACAGCGTGTTCACGTCGTTGCGGGTCGCGCCGTACATGCACGTGTAGGGGGGACCAATGGGTCCCCCCTGTGTGCGACTCGCGCGGCTACGCTTCCAGGGGGGTCCGACACGGATCCCCAAAGTACGGCTCCGACTGCTCTTTGGAGCCGGACTGCGCGAGTCGGTCGGAGCGGTCGGGTCCTGCGAACGAGTCGGTCGGGGATTTCGCGACCGCACGCATCGTACTCGCTCGCCCGGACGCATGTACGACTCGGTCGGGAAATAGGGCTCCGAATCGGATCCGGTTAAGCCGAATCCGATTCGGTGCCCTACCAGCCGAGATCGGAATCGGCCCCTATATGTTTCCAGATTATCTGGAGTGGGCAATTGGTACCGTTTACTGAATTTTCAAGATGAATCTCCCTTGGTGTTAAAGATGTTGGAGAAAGTTGAAGCTCATACACAATGTGTTTTCTCTTATCATGAATGGCAAAAGATTTCATCTTTAGGTAATAAGGCTTTGAGAGCTGCTAACTATAAAAGAATGGCCTTTTTGTCAACTGGATGGTATACTACACTCCAGAAGCATTAAATAAAATATATCCAGAGGTGATAAATAGCTGCTTTCGCTGTGGTACTTTGGCAGAAGGGGGATGGCGACATTTTTTTTTTTCTTGCCCTAAGTTATAAGTTTTTGGGGAAAAAATATTTGTATACTTTAGTGGAGCAATTAAGAAAACTTATAAACCTTCAGTAGAAGCTGCTCTGTTCGGCATAGGTATTAGGGAGGTTATACTTTCTGAAACTCAGGGACGTTTTCTTGCTATCGCTATGTTGGTTGCCCGTTCATTGATTTTACAAAACTGGAGATCTTTGGAAATACCTTTGTTTGAGAAATGGCTGAGTAAAATGAAACGTACAAAACGTTTTGAAGAAGCTTATGCTAAGCGGGTGGGGGCAACTAAGAAATTCTCGAGGGTCTGGGATTATTTCGCTGATTGTTAATTTGATTATGATGTCTTCTTTCTCCTTTTTTTTTTTTTTATGCGTTGAATCAGGATGTGGTTTGTTTACAGTGTAAATTTTTGTGATGTGTAAATAATGGCTGTTTCCTTTGCCTCTGCTCAATAAAAAATAAAAAATAAAAAAAAGAGAAAGGCATGATTGCTGAAATGCGTCTGCCAAATTAAACTGAAGACTGTGAACCGCAGAGTGCTCTGTGATTTCCTGGTATGGGATTTCGGTGGTTAATATTTTCATGACAGCCACAGTCACGACGGAGGCACCCGCCCGCAAGTTGTGCTGCAGCGTTTGTGGCATTTGGTGGAAGGTTCAGTGGATTTCTGCCAGAACAGCCGCTGATCACCAGCGTATTGTGTTCATATGAGGGCTATAGTTTGATTTTCAGTTGGGTTAGATTTAAGATGTACTTTTAATGCGGCATCTTTAAGCAAATCAAGTTTCATGTCGCTGAGGAAGAAATGATAAAGCTGCATTAGTGGCAATAATTTGACGTACGCATTTTCAGGATTTGGGAGTCACAACCTGTCAGTTTGCACAACTCTGAGCAATTTTTAGGATATTTTATGTATATCTATAAATAAATGCGTATTTTGCATAGCGCACTACTTTGCACTTTACATCTGATCATCCGGCACATGACTTTGTAATCTCAAGTTGCAATAGTTTATTGTACTTATCAATAGTTGACTGCTTTCTAGCTTCATTTCCTTACACAGACAGAAAAAAAAAATCTGCCAAATATAAGTTTGTATTGTAACAGAATTTTAATTGGGAAATGTATTTTTAACCGCACCCGATTGCTCAATAGACTTCCTACTCGAATTGTACTACAAACGAGTGGTCTGTTTTCTATTTCTATTGCACTAACAAGCACTAGGCGCTTTAAAAAGGTCTGACATTTACAGTAGCCACGTCATGTGATTACGGCCAGGCTTGGCCAAAACGCGTTGTGGGGGACTGTGAATAAATAAAGAAAAGATTTTTTCACGAAGTAACGGTGTCTGTGTTCTGACGTCCACTATATATATATATATATATATATATATATATATATTATCTACTGGCGGTCGCCAGTAGATAGTTATAGTTACAACCTATTATCCATAGGAAATCCGCGACATTCTATTTGAAATAACTCTCTTGCCGGTTGACGTATCTTCGCAAAATTTTCAAACTTTGTGGCCCGCTCCGGTCCGCTCCTACCCTGAAAGTCTCGGGGGATTCGTCAAGCGGGGGCCGAGAAAAAGGGGGTCCCAAAACGCGTTTTCCCCATGCAATTTTCCATAGGAAACTTTAGACACGGCTACAGCCCGAACTGCTGAACGGAATTACACCAAATTTGGCAAAGAGGTAGTTCTTGGTTCAGAAAGAACCCTTTTTGTTAAATGGTGTAAATCCGTTCAGTAGTTGCTGAGAAAATCAAAAGAAAAAAGATAGGTATATCTAGGGCCGCGGATCCTCCCGAGCACGAGCTTTATGTTAACTGGCTGTCAACACTCCAAATCAGGAAGTGTTGGCAGTTATTTTGTCCCTCGGTAGAACCGAGGGACAGAAACAAGTGCGCAAAGCACACAAAGGGGGCAGGGTAGAAACACCCTGACCCCCTAGGTCTGCTCAGGGGGTCCCACAAGGACCCCCTAGGCCCCCAAAATTATTATTTTTTTTTAAATCGGCAGGATGCGCTCAGGGAGCGCGAACCCTGCCGAAAAATCGAAGCGCGGTCTCCCGCGCTTCGATAGTTAATTGCCCCCGGGTGGGCCAAGTCCCGGGGCATGCTGGGGGGTTCATTTTATGTGTGGGGGCCTCTAAGGGCCCCCAAGCCCCAGGGACCACCACCCCGGGGCTTTATGGATAATGGTGCGGGAGGGCTCTGAGCCCTCCCGCAGCCCCGGGGACCACCACCTCCCGGGCTTCTTTTTATATTTGAAAAACCTGTTTGGGGGGCTCCAGCCCCCACACGCCCGGGGACCACCACCTCCCGGGGCACTAAGAAAAATGAAAATGGGGGTCCGTTTTGGACCCCCAAGCCCCGGGGACCACCACCTCCCGGGGCTTTCTCGATGTAGGGAGGGGGCCGCGCGGCCCCCTCCTGGAGCCTGTGGTGGCCCTGGGGACCGCCACCCCCAGGGCCGGCTCCTGCAGTGTCCCGGGTGCCTACCCCGGGACACTGCTGCTCGCAATGACAGGACGGGAGCCTCGCGGCTCCCGTCCTGTCATTGCAAACTTGCTTTGGATATTGGAAGAGAGAGCAGGAAACCTGCTCTCTCTTCCAATATCCAAAGCCGATTGCTTTCCACATGGGGAGCTGCATCTTAGCAGCTCCCCATGTGTAAGCATGCCGGCTCCCGTAGGACACGGGGAGCCGGCGGGACTGTGGGGGATTGGGGACCCCCCACAGTCCCCAACGAGAGGCCAGGCCCCGGGGATGGGGTCCCCGGGGCCATAAGTGGCCACGGAGGGGGCCACGCAGCCCCCTCCCCAAAGTAACAAAAAGTTTAAAAAAAAAAAGTGCAAGGCCGGCCCCGGGGATGGGGTCCCCGGGGCCTTAAATGGCCTGAGGAGGGGGCCACGCAGCCCCCTCCAAATAAAAACAAAAGAGGCCATGCCCCGGGGGATGGGGTCCCCGGGGCCAATACAGGCCCAGGGAAGGGGGGCCACGCGGCACCCTTCCCGTTTTTTTTTTTTAATTTTAATTTTAAAAAATGAGTAAGGCCCTGGGGGATGGGGTCCCCAGGGCCTAAAAATAGGAAAAGGAAGGGGGGCTACACGGCTCCCCTTCAGGGGGAAAAACAAAACAAAAAAAAACGATCGGGCCCGCAGGCCCCGCCCCCTTCCTTCACCACTCTGCAAACGCGCCCTGGCGCGTTTGCAGAGGGGGAACGACCCCCTTGAATACTGGGGGTCCCTGGGGCCAACTAGCCCACCAGGAACCTCCAGTATGCGCCAGGGGCTGCCTTGCAGAGAGGTTTACAGAGGCCACGCCCCTTTTACACCTCTCTGCAACGCAGCTCTGTGGCGCTTTTGGAGGAACATGGTGGGCTAGTTGGACTCCAGGGACCCTTAGGATTCAAGGGGAGTTAATCCCTCGACTTAAAACGCGCCACGGGCGCGTTTGCACAGTGGTGAAGGAGGGGCGGGGCTTCAGGTGACATGTGTGCAAACAGGCCCCGTGGCGCGTTTTAAGATGGGGAATTAAATCCTCTTCAATCCTGAGGGTCCCTGGGGGCCAACTAGCCCAACAGGTACGTCCAGAAAGCGCCACAGAGCTGCGTTGCAGAGAGGTGTAAAAGGGGTGTGGCCTCTGTACATGTCTCTGCAACGCAGACCCCTGGCGCATACTGGAGGTTCCTGGTGGGCTAGTTGGCCCGTAGGGACCCTCATGATTCAAGGGGACTTAATCCCCCAACTTAAAACGCACCACGGGGCGCGTTTGCACAGATGTCACCTCAGGCCCCGCCCCCGCCCTTCACCATTGTGCAAATATTCCTCTAAAATCAGCCGAAATACGAATTCCGATTTACTCACCTGTTATCAGGAGAGACCTCAGTGCTGCATCTTTCAGCCCAGTACTGGTCCTGAAAAGTAATTTTAACCGTACTTACCGGTAACTTGAATTTCCTCCATAGGCTAACATTGACTGGTTTCACTTGGAAATTCTTCTAAGTGTGGAGTTTTGGAACTTTAAAATATTCCTCTAAAATCAGCCGAAATACGAATTCCGATTTACTCACCTGTTATCAGGAGAGACCTCAGTGCTGCATCTTTCAGCCCAGTACTGATCCTCAAAAGTAATTTTAACCGTACTTACCAGTAACTTGAATTTCCTTCCATAGGATATCATTGCCTGCTTTTGCTGAAAAAGTTTCTAAGTGTTGATTTTTGAAACATACAAATATTCCTCTAAAATCAGCCGAAATCCGAATTCTGATTTACTCACCTGTTATCAGGAGAGACCTCAGTGCTGCATCTTTCAGCCCAGTACTGGTCCTGAAAAGTAATTTTAACCGTACTTACCGGTAACTTGAATTTCCTTCAAAGGCTAACATTGACTGGTTTCACTTGGAAATTCTTCTAAGTGTGGAGTTTTGGAACTTTAAAATATTCCTCTAAAATCAGCCGAAATACGAATTCCGATTTACTCACCTGTTATCAGGAGAGACCTCAGTGCTGCATCTTTCAGCCCAGTACTGATCCTCAAAAGTAATTTTAACCATACTTACCGGTAACTTGAATTTCCTTCATAGGCTAACATTGACTGGTTTCACTTGGAAATTCTTCTAAGTGTGGAGTTTTGGAACTTTAAAATATTCCTCTAAAATCAGCCGAACTATGAATTCCGAGTTACTCACCTGTTATCAGGAGAGACCTCAGTGCTGCATCTTTCAGCCCAGTACTGATCCTCAAAAGTAATTTTAACCGTACTTACCAGTAACTTGAATTTCCTTCCATAGGATATCATTGCCTGCTTTTTGCTGAAAAAGTTTCTAAGTGTTGATTTTTGAAACATACAAATATTCCTCTAAAATCAGCCGAAATCCGAATTCTGATTTACTCAGCTGTTATCAGGAGAGACCTCAGTGCTGCATCTTTCAGCCCAGTACTGGTCCTGAAAAGTAATTTTAACCGTACTTACCGGTAACTTGAATTTCCTTCAAAGGCTAACATTGACTGGTTTCACTTGGAAATTCTTCTAAGTGTGGAGTTTTGGAACTTTAAAATATTCCTCTAAAATCAGCCGAACTATGAATTCCGATTTACTCACCTGTTATCAGGAGAGACCTCAGTGCTGCATCTTTCAGCCCAGTACTGATCCTCAAAAGTAATTTTAACCGTACTTACCAGTAACTTGAATTTCCTTCCGAAGGATATCATTGCCTGCTTTTTGCTGAAAAAGTTTCTAAGTGTTGATTTTTGAAACATACAAATATTCCTCTAAAATCAGCCGAAATCCGAATTTTGATTTACTCACCTGTTATCAGGAGAGACCTCAGTGCTGCATCTTTCAGCCCAGTACTGGTCCTGAAAAGTAATTTTAACCGTACTTACCGGTAACTTGAATTTCCTTCAAAGGCTAACATTGACTGGTTTCACTTGGAAATTCTTCTAAGTGTGGAGTTTTGGAACTTTAAAATATTCCTCTAAAATCAGCTGAAATACGAATTCCGATTTACTCACCTGTTATCAGGAGAGACCTCAGTGCTGCATCTTTCAGCCCAGTACTGATCCTCAAAAGTAATTTTAACCGTACTTCCCGGTAACTTGAATTTCCTTCATAGGCTAACATTGACTGGTTTCACTTGGAAATTCTTCTAAGTGTGGAGTTTTGGAACTTTAAAATATTCCTCTAAAATCAGCCGAAATACGAATTCCGATTTACTCACCTGTTATCAGGAGAGAACCCAGTGCTGCATCTTTTAGCCCAGTACTGATCCTCAAAAGTAATTTTAACCGTACTTACCAGTAACTTGAATTTCCTTCCATAGGATATCATTGCCTGCTTTTGCTGAAAAAGTTTCTAAGTGTTGATTTTTGAAACATACAAATATTCCTCTAAAATCAGCCGAAATCCGAATTCTGATTTACTCACCTGTTATCAGGAGAGACCTCAGTGCTGCATCTTTCAGCCCAGTACTGGTCCTGAAAAGTAATTTTAACCGTACTTACCAGTAACTTGAATTTCCTTCCTGTTAGAACTGGGGGTCTCTAGTTGGCAATGGTTTGCACCTTTGTCCAAATAGGGACCCTTGCTTCTAGTCAGGATAAGGGGGAAACACTCCTAAAATAACCCCTGCTCACCCCCTGGTAGCTTGGCACGAGCAGACAGGCTTATCTCAGAGGCAGTGTGTAAAGCATTTGTGAACACATACAGTAATACAGTGAAAACACTACAGATGGACACCACACAGGTTGTTTATGTAAAAATAAGTAATCTTTATATAGACTTATCACAAGACCCAATAGCAAAAATCCACAATACTGTACTCAAAAATAGACTTAAAATGATAGAGACAGTTCACGTTATCTTCAAAAATAGGATAGTCAATCAAATAAAGCTTGTAGCAACAAATAACTCCACTTGGAGTTATCACGACGTCGTGACCGGTGGAAATCCCAAAGTACGGCGCCGACCGCGAGGTGCGCGGCGTCGGGCCCGGAGTCGAGCAGACCCACAAAGAACAGTACCTGGAATTCGATGAAAACAAAGACGGTGCACGGCGTCGGGGAGGTGATGCTTCGTTGGCGCCGGCGGCGTCGGTTCCTTACGACCCCAGGGGAGGTGATGTCTCGGTTCCTTACTGCAGCGCAGGGGAGGTGAGGCGTCGGTTCCTTACTGTGTCGGGGAGGTGACGTCGCGGATGGCGGCGAGGCGTCGGTTCCTTACGATGGCGCGGCGTCGATGGATTCGGGGGTCACCCACGTCGAGGATCGGCTCCGCGATGATGAAGCCCTGGCGTCGGTGAAGTCGGGGCTGCGGTGCGAGTCGGGACGGTGCGTCGTGAACGTCACGAGCGGTGTCCTCGGCTCCGGTGCAGGCAGCGGCCTCGATGACGGCTTCGGAGTCGATGTCGCACGGCGTCGGCAGGCGTCGGGCCTACGGTGCAAGTCGGGGCGGTGCGTCGTGCTCTTCACGAGCGGTGCCCACGGCTTCGGTGCAGGTTACGGCGTCGCTCGTCGGCGTCGGTGTTGCAATTTCCCTCTGTTAGCAGCTAAAACAGCAGTTCCAGATGCAGGCAAACAGAAGGGGTGAAGTCTTTGTGTCCCTGTGACTTCAGGCAGGAGGCAAGCTCTAGTTCAAGCCCTTGGAGATTCTCTTCTTCAAGATGACAAAGCACAGCAAAGTCTTTTCTCCTGTCCTTGGCAGAAAGCAACCACTGCAGGCCAACCCCAATCAGCAAAACAGCACAGGGGCAGTACTCCTCCTTCAGCTTCTCCGGTTCTTCTCCTTGGCAACAGGTTTCTTGATTTCCCAGAAGTGATCTAATTTCCTAGGGGTCTGGGTCCCCTTTTTATACACCTTTTCCCTTTGTTCTCTGAAGGCAGAGAGGCCTCTGCCTAGTCCAAAACCAGTTCTGGTCAGTCCTGGAGCACTTTGTTTTTCTGACTCCTTCTTTCCTTTGTGAGTGAGGGGCAGAGCCATCAGACGCCCGGCAGGAGGTGGAGCCAGCATTGTGGAAGGCAGGCACAGCCCTATTCAGACCCAGGTGCAACTCCTCCCACCCATCCTCCTTCAGGCAGACCTATTCAGCCTAGTGCTGACTCACCCTGCCTCCTGGAATCCCCCAGCCCCTGTCACTCACAAACCCAGACACACAATACACAACCTGAGCAGAGGCAGCTGGATGGTTTAGGCAAGAAAATACCTACTTTCTAAAAGTGGTATTTTCAAACAAAGAATGTTAAAACCAACTTCACTAAAAGATGTATTTTATCATTCTGAGTTCAGGCATACTAAATTCGTTTTTCTACCATGTTCTCTGGGTCAGTTAGGATTATAAGGTGTAATAATCAAAACTGCCTATTCTGGCCTATGGAGAACAGGTAGCCTTGCAATAGTGAAAAACGAAAATGGCTGTAATTCACTATTAGGACATGCCACACACACCAGGGCATGTCCTACCTTATACTTACAATGCACCCTGCCCTTGGGCCTACCTTAGGGGTGTCTGATATGAAGATAAGGGAAGGTTTAGGGACTGGCAAGTGGGTGCACTTGCCAAGTCGACATGGCAGTCACAGACTGCACACAGGCTCTGCAATGGCAGGCCTGAGACACATTTTACAAGCTGCTTCTGTGGGTGGCACAACCAGTGCTGCAAGCCCACCAGCAGCATTGGATTTACAAGCCCTGGGCACACGCAGTGCACTGTACTAGGGACTGACAAGTAAACCAATCATCCAATCATGGAGTCACTAATCCATAACACAATTTACAGTAGGGAGCACTTGCACTGTGGCACTGAACAGCAGTGGCACAGTGCCCAAAAGCATCTAAAACCAGCAAAACATAAGAGGCAACAGCAAAAAAATGGAAGGGAGACCCACGCCAATGGTGCCAAGTCTAACACGTGTCCCCTCCAGCTGAAATGTGGGGAGAACTACCCTTCCTCCTGGGAGTTCTCATCACTAAGGCGGAAAAATCTGGACAGACCATCAGCATTGGCGTGTTCTGTACCAGGGCGGTGTTCCACCGTGAAGTCCATCCCCTGTAGGGAAATGGACCACCTCAACAGTTTTGGGTTCTCACCCCTCATCTGCATTAACCATCTGAGGGGCCTGTGGTCTGTCTGAACCCGGAAGTGAGTCCCAAACAAGTATGGTCTCAACTTCTTCAGTGCCCAGACCACAGCAAATGCCTCACGTTCAATCGTACTCCACCTCTGTTCCCGTGGGAGTAACCTCCTACTAATAAAGGCTACAGGTTGGTCTAGGCCCTCCTCATTCATCTGTGAAAGCACAGCCCCAACACCATGCTCTGAAGCATCTGTCTGCACAATGAATTCCCTTGAGAAGTTGGGCGCCTGAAGCACGGGCGCCGTGCACATGGCAGATTTCAGGGCATCAAAAGCCTTTTGGCAGGCATCAGTCCAGTTCACTTTCCTGGGCTGCTTCCTGGAAGTCAGCTCAGTCAAGGGTGCAACAATGTTGCCATACCCCTTGACAAACCTCCTGTAATACCCGGTGAGTCCTAAGAAGGCTCTCACCTCTGTCTGGGTTTTGGGGGTTCCCAAGCCAGGATGGTATCTATCTTGGGTTGTAGGGGCGCCACCTGGCCGCTCCCAACCTGGTGTCCCAAGTACACCACAGAACCCTGCCCGATCTGGCACTTACTCGCCTTGATCGTGAGGCCTGCCCTCCGCAGCGCCTTCAACACTTCCCAGAGGTGGTGCAGATGTTCCTCCCAAGTGGCGCTGAACACTGCAATGTCATCCAGGTAGGCGGCACTGAAATCCTCCAGCCCAACCAACACCTGGTTGACCAACCTCTGAAAGGTGGCAGGGGCATTCTTCATCCCAAAGGGCATCACCCGGAATTGGTAGTGCCCATTTGGTGTGGAGAATGCTGACCTCTCTTTGGCCCCATCAGTTAAGGCGATCTGCCAGTATCCAGACGTTAGATCAAACGTGCTGAGGTACTGGGCAGCCCCTAACCGATCAATGAGCTCATCAGCTCTGGGGATGGGGTGCGCGTCAGTCCTGGTGACTGAATTGAGTCCTCGGTAGTCCACACAGAACCGGAGTTCAGGTGTGGCACCAGGCGCGGCAGCCTTTGGGACCAAGACCACTGGGCTGGCCCAAGGACTGTTAGAGGACTCAATCACCCCTAAGGCAAACATCTTGGAGACCTCCTCCTTGATGCAAGCTCTCACCCTGTCAGTCACTCTGTAAGTTTTATGCTTCACAGGAGGACTGTCCCCAGTATCCACATCATGGATGCACCATTCAGTGATACTGGGAGTCAGGGAGAACAGATCAGAAAACTGTCCCAACAGTTGGCGACAGTCATTCTGCTGTTCCGGGGTCAGGGTGGGAGAGAGGTTCACACCATCCACTGACCCATCTTGCTCTTTTGCATACAGGAGGTCAGGAAGAGGTTCAGTCTCCTCTTCCATCCCAGCATCTGTTGCTAAGAGCATGCCCACTTCAGACCTCTCAAAGTGGGGCTTCAGGCGGTTCACATGCAGGACCCGCAAGGGGTTCCTGGGAGACTGCAAGTCCACCAAGTAGGTGACATCACTCTTGCGCTCCACCACCTCAAATGGTCCGGTCCACTTATCCTGGAGCGCACAGGGCTCCACTGGGGCCATGACCCAAACCTTTTGTCCAGGCTGAAACTCGATCAGAGTGGCATTCTGATCATGCCAACGTTTCATCTCTTCCTGGCTGGCTTCCAGATTCGCCTCAGCGAGTTGTCTGAAACGCCGAGTCTGGTTTCTGAAGGCCAGCATGTAACTAAATACATCCTGGGGAGTTTTCCTGGGAGCTTCCTCCCAGCCTTCCTTGACCAGACTCAGAGGTCCTCTTACAGGATGGCCGTACAGCAGTTCAAAGGGACTGAACCCTAAGGACTTCTGGGGCACCTCTCTGTAAGCAAAGAGCAGGCATGGCCAGAGGACGTCCCACTTACGCCTCATGGGTTCTTCCAGACCCATAATCATGCCCTTAAGGGTCCGGTTGAATCTCTCAACCAGCCCATTACCTTGGGGGTGGTAAGGAGTGGTGAACTTATAGGTTACACCACACTCCTGCCACAGGGACTTCATATACTTGGAAATGAAGTTGGTACCACGGTCAGACACCACCTCCTTGGGGAACCCCACACGGGAGAAAATCCCCATCAGTGCACGTCCCACCACGGGGGCCGTCACTGTCCGAAGAGGGATGGCTTCCGGGTACCGGGTGGCATGGTCCACCAAGACCAGGATGAACCTGTTGCCCATGGCTGTCTTGGGATCCAGAGGCCCCACAATGTCAATACCCACCCTCTCAAAGGGGGTGCTGACAACAGGGAAAGGTTGGAGAGGAGCCTTGTGCTTCCTCCCACTCTTACCACTTGCCTGGCAAGTCTGACAGGTCCTGCAATGAGTATCTGAACTCTTGCGCATTTGGGGCCAATGAAAGTGGGTGACAAGCCTTTGAAAGGTCTTGTCTTGCCCCAAATGTCCTGCTAAAGGCACATCATGAGCCAGACCCAGTAGGAAGGCTCTGAAGCGCTGGGGTACCACCAGCACACGGGCTGACCCAGGCTCAGCAACCTTAGGCTCACTATACAGGAGACCATTCTCCCAGTAGATCCAGTGTGATCCAGACTGATCACCTGCTGCCTGGCTTACAGCCTGTTGCCGCAAGCCCTCAAGAGAAGGGCACTTCTTCTGCTCCTCGCAGAATTCTTCCCTGGAGGGGCCTCCTTCCTGCTGCCAATGGGTCAGCTCAGGCAGGTCCCCCAGTTCAGCCACTTGTTCCCCTGTAGGTTCCAGGGCATCCCCCTCAAGGTCTGCCTCCTCCTGGACCGTGGGAACTTCGGGGGCCGGTTTCCCGCGCCCCCTGCCTCCTCTCTTTAAGGCAGGCACCTGGGCCCTTCTTCCAGGCTCCAGGTCCTCTTGAATACCCTTACCGGCTGCCATTGACCGAGTGGTCACACACGCCCACTCTGGCAGACCCAACATCTCCAAATGAGACCTCCGCTCCACCTTCGCCCAAGGGGAGCTCTCCAAATCATTGCCTAGCAGACAGTCAACAGGCATGGCTGGCCTCACAGCTACTTGAAGGATACCTGAGACCCCCCCACTCAAAGGGAACCTGGGCCACCTTGCAGTGGCTCTCTGAGTTGTCAGCGGCAACTACAGGGTAGAATACATTGGGGACCACCTGCTCCTCAGACACCAGCCGACAACTGACAGCTGTCACACTGGCCCCGGTGTCTCTCAGAGCCTCCACCCTATGGCCATTGATGGTCACCCACTGCCTGTATTTCTTAGTGTTATCAGGCAGCTGGGTCCTAGGGACCATCTCACTGTCTCCTAAAGAGACCAGGGACATCTCTGCGGGACCCCACCCACCTTGGGCACCCAACTCCTCCCCCAGGGCTACACTAGCCATCTGCCGGGGTGGTGCACCAGTGGGTGCAGTGGTCACAGTATTGGGGCACTTGGGACTTCCTACAAAGTGACCCACCTGACCACAACTAAAACATGCTTTGGGCCCCTTCTGAACAGACTTATCTGTTGGGACCCATGGTCTTTTCTCAGTGGGAGGCTGGGAACCCTTACCTTGGTTCCCTTGGGGTTTACTTTGGGGCCCTTTTTGGAACTCCTTCTGTTTACCCTTGTCCCCCCACTCTTCTGCTGGGGACCCTGCCCACCTTTGGCGGAGTCTCCCACAAGACCCTTGTGGACCCGGGTACTGACCCAGCGGTCCGCCTCCTCAGCAAGCTTCCTAGGATTAGTCAGCTTACTGTCAACAAGGTGCTGGCGTAGCTCTGGAAAACAACTACTGGACAAGTGCTCCCATGCAATTAAATCATAGAACTCCTGCAAGTCATTTACTTTGCTACCCTTCACCCATCCATCCAATGCTCTGCAAAAATAAGACACATACTCCACCCAGGTACTAGACTCCAGCTTTTTGCAGTTCCTAAACTTCTGTCTATACAGCTCTGGAGTTAACCCATACCTTGCCACTAAAGCTTCCTTCAGGTGGGCATAGGACATCTGATCCACTGTGGGCAAGGCTAGCAAGGTTTCCCTTCCCTCACCTGCAAAGCGGCCCCACAACCCCGCTCCCCAATCCTTCTCAGGGACCCGGTGTGATGTCATGGCGATCTCATAAGCTTTAAACCATTGCCCAATGTCCTCCCCCTTCATGAAATCCTTAATAACCTCCTTGGGGATGTACACTCTACTTTCTACAGGCACTGGAGGTGTGCTGCCACCAGAGGGAGTGATTTCTAGGCTCCTAGCCTTTAGCTCTAGCTCCCTCACCACTCTCTCATGCTCTAAAAGCATCTTCTTTTCTTCCATGGCCAACCTCTTACTTTCTAACTCCAATTTCTTATGCTCAAGGCTATCATGGCTTCCCTGTTTCAGTTTGGCCATTTCCATTTCATGCATCCTGCTTTTGTCCCTGTCCTCCAGCTCCTCTGGAGACAGGCCCTTTGAGAAACACTGCTGCCCTCCCTGGAAGGCACTCTCCTCCCAGTTAAGCCCAATGGCCCCTCAAGCTGCCCATCTAAATTCTCTGCCTCCTCCACAGGCTCCTCGGACTGCCCACTGGCATTCCGTGCTTCCAACCAGGCCCTTAGCGCCTTGTGAAACTCCTCCTTCCTGGTGAGGCCTCTCATAGAGATTTTAAACTTTTTGCAAACAGCTTTGAGTTCTGGCACAGTGTAGGTATCAACCCTATCTTCTTCAAATTCAATATCTGCAGGTGCAATGGATCCTTTTTGCTCATGGTGAAAATTGGCAGTTCTCAACAAAAATAAAGGTTCCAAGGAAAAAAGTCCTATCAAAATGTATGTGGTCGCGTATTGGTCTGCACTCACTAGTAGTGTACACCAATCACTGTATATGAATCACAAATGCAAGTCCAAATCCTCACCGCTGACCACCAATGTTAGAACTGGGGGTCTCTAGTTGGCAATGGTTTGCACCTTTGTCCAAATAGGGACCCTTGCTTCTAGTCAGGATAAGGGGGAAACACTCCTAAAATAACCCCTGCTCACCCCCTGGTAGCTTGGCACGAGCAGACAGGCTTATCTCAGAGGCAGTGTGTAAAGCATTTGTGAACACATACAGTAATACAGTGAAAACACTACAGATGGACACCACACAGGTTGTTTATGTAAAAATAAGTAATCTTTATATAGACTTATCACAAGACCCAATAGCAAAAATCCACAATACTGTACTCAAAAATAGACTTAAAATGATAGAGACAGTTCACGTTATCTTCAAAAATAGGATAGTCAATCAAATAAAGCTTGTAGCAACAAATAACTCCACTTGGAGTTATCACGACGTCGTGACCGGTGGAAATCCCAAAGTACGGCGCCGACCGCGAGGTGCGCGGCGTCGGGCCCGGAGTCGAGCAGACCCCCAAAGAACAGTACCTGGAATTCGATGAAAACAAAGACGGTGCACGGCGTCGGGGAGGTGATGCTTCGTTGGCGCCGGCGGCGTCGGTTCCTTACGACCCCAGGGGAGGTGATGTCTCGGTTCCTTACTGCAGCGCAGGGGAGGTGAGGCGTCGGTTCCTTACTGTGTCGGGGAGGTGACGTCGCGGATGGCGGCGAGGCGTCGGTTCCTTACGATGGCGCGGCGTCGATGGATTCGGGGTCACCCACGTCGAGGATCGGCTCCGCGATGATGAAGCCCTGGCGTCGGTGAAGTCGGGGCTGCGGTGCGAGTCGGGACGGTGCGTCGTGAACGTCACGAGCGGTGTCCTCGGCTCCGGTGCAGGCAGCGGCCTCGATGACGGCTTCGGAGTCGATGTCGCACGGCGTCGGCAGGCGTCGGGCCTACGGTGCAAGTCGGGGCGGTGCGTCGTGCTCTTCACGAGCGGTGCCCACGGCTTCGGTGCAGGTTACGGCGTCGCTCGTCGGCGTCGGTGTTGCAATTTCCCTCTGTTAGCAGCTAAAACAGCAGTTCCAGATGCAGGCAAACAGAAGGGGTGAAGTCTTTGTGTCCCTGTGACTTCAGGCAGGAGGCAAGCTCTAGTTCAAGCCCTTGGAGATTCTCTTCTTCAAGATGACAAAGCACAGCAAAGTCTTTTCTCCTGTCCTTGGCAGAAAGCAACCACTGCAGGCCAACCCCAATCAGCAAAACAGCACAGGGGCAGTACTCCTCCTTCAGCTTCTCCGGTTCTTCTCCTTGGCAACAGGTTTCTTGATTTCCCAGAAGTGATCTAATTTCCTAGGGGTCTGGGTCCCCTTTTTATACACCTTTTCCCTTTGTTCTCTGAAGGCAGAGAGGCCTCTGCCTAGTCCAAAACCAGTTCTGGTCAGTCCTGGAGCACTTTGTTTTTCTGACTCCTTCTTTCCTTTGTGAGTGAGGGGCAGAGCCATCAGACGCCCGGCAGGAGGTGGAGCCAGCATTGTGGAAGGCAGGCACAGCCCTATTCAGACCCAGGTGCAACTCCTCCCACCCATCCTCCTTCAGGCAGACCTATTCAGCCTAGTGCTGACTCACCCTGCCTCCTGGAATCCCCCAGCCCCTGTCACTCACAAACCCAGACACACAATACACAACCTGAGCAGAGGCAGCTGGATGGTTTAGGCAAGAAAATACCTACTTTCTAAAAGTGGTATTTTCAAACAAAGAATGTTAAAACCAACTTCACTAAAAGATGTATTTTATCATTCTGAGTTCAGGCATACTAAATTCGTTTTTCTACCATGTTCTCTGGGTCAGTTAGGATTATAAGGTGTAATAATCAAAACTGCCTATTCTGGCCTATGGAGAACAGGTAGCCTTGCAATAGTGAAAAACGAAAATGGCTGTAATTCACTATTAGGACATGCCACACACACCAGGGCATGTCCTACCTTATACTTACAATGCACCCTGCCCTTGGGCCTACCTTAGGGGTGTCTGATATGAAGATAAGGGAAGGTTTAGGGACTGGCAAGTGGGTGCACTTGCCAAGTCGACATGGCAGTCACAGACTGCACACAGGCTCTGCAATGGCAGGCCTGAGACACATTTTACAAGCTGCTTCTGTGGGTGGCACAACCAGTGCTGCAAGCCCACCAGCAGCATTGGATTTACAAGCCCTGGGCACACGCAGTGCACTGTACTAGGGACTGACAAGTAAACCAATCATCCAATCATGGAGTCACTAATCCATAACACAATTTACAGTAGGGAGCACTTGCACTGTGGCACTGAACAGCAGTGGCACAGTGCCCAAAAGCATCTAAAACCAGCAAAACATAAGAGGCAACAGCAAAAAAATGGAAGGGAGACCCACGCCAATGGTGCCAAGTCTAACACTTCCATAGGCTAACATTGACTGGTTTCACTTGGAAATTCTTCTAAGTGTGGAGTTTTGGAACTTTAAAATATTCCTCTAAAATCAGCCGAACTATGAATTCCGATTTACTCACCTGTTATCAGGAGAGACCTCAGTGCTGCATCTTTCAGCCCAGTACTGATCCTCAAAAGTAATTTTAACCGTACTTACCAGTAACTTGAATTTCCTTCCATAGGATATCATTGCCTGCTTTTTGCTGAAAAAGTTTCTAAGTGTTGATTTTTGAAACATACAAATATTCCTCTAAAATCAGCCGAAATCCGAATTCTGATTTACTCACCTGTTATCAGGAGAGACCTCAGTGCTGCATCTTTCAGCCCAGTACTGGTCCTGAAAAGTAATTTTAACCGTACTTACCGGTAACTTGAATTTCCTTCAAAGGCTAACATTGACTGGTTTCACTTGGAAATTCTTCTAAGTGTGGAGTTTTGGAACTTTAAAATATTCCTCTAAAATCAGCCGAAATACGAATTCCGATTTACTCACCTGTTATCAGGAGAGACCTCAGTGCTGCATCTTTCAGCCCAGTACTGATCCTCAAAAGTAATTTTAACCGTACTTACCGGTAACTTGAATTTCCTTCATAGGCTAACATTGACTGGTTTCACTTGGAAATTCTTCTAAGTGTGGAGTTTTGGAACTTTAAAATATTCCTCTAAAATCAGCCGAACTATGAATTCCGATTTACTCACCTGTTATCAGGAGAGACCTCAGTGCTGCATCTTTCAGCCCAGTACTGATCCTCAAAAGTAATTTTAACCGTACTTACCAGTAACTTGAATTTCCTTCCATAGGATATCATTGCCTGCTTTTTGCTGAAAAAGTTTCTAAGTGTTGATTTTTGAAACATACAAATATTCCTCTAAAATCAGCCGAAATCCGAATTTTGATTTACTCACCTGTTATCAGGAGAGACCTCAGTGCTGCATCTTTCAGCCCAGTACTGGTCCTGAAAAGTAATTTTAACCGTACTTACCGGTAACTTGAATTTCCTTCAAAGGCTAACATTGACTGGTTTCACTTGGAAATTCTTCTAAGTGTGGAGTTTTGGAACTTTAAAATATTCCTCTAAAATCAGCCGAAATACGAATTCCGATTTACTCACCTGTTATCAGGAGAGACCTCAGTGCTGCATCTTTCAGCCCAGTACTGATCCTCAAAAGTAATTTTAACCGTACTTACCGGTAACTTGAATTTCCTTCATAGGCTAACATTGACTGGTTTCACTTGGAAATTCTTCTAAGTGTGGAGTTTTGGAACATTAAAATATTCCTCTAAAATCAGCCGAAATACGAATTCCGATTTACTCACCTGTTATCAGGAGAGAACCCAGTGCTGCATCTTTTAGCCCAGTACTGATCCTCAAAAGTAATTTTAACCGTACTTACCAGTAACTTGAATTTCCTTCCATAGGATATCATTGCCTGCTTTTTGCTGAAAAAGTTTCTAAGTGTTGATTTTTGAAACATACAAATATTCCTCTAAAATCAGCCGAAATCCGAATTCTGATTTACTCACCTGTTATCAGGAGAGACCTCAGTGCTGCATCTTTCAGCCCAGTACTGGTCCTGAAAAGTAATTTTAACCGTACTTACCAGTAACTTGAATTTCCTTCCATAGGCTAACATTGACTGGTTTCACTTGGAAATTCTTCTAAGTGTGGAGTTTTGGAACTTTAAAATAGTCCTCTAAAATCAGCCGAAATACGAATTCCGATTTACTCACCTGTTATCAGGAGAGACCTCAGTGCTGCATCTTTCAGCCCAGTACTGATCCTCAAAAGTAATTTTAACCGTACTTACCAGTAACTTGAATTTCCTTCCATAGGAATCCATTGTCTGGTTTTCAGCAGAAAAGTTTCAAAGTGACGATTTTCACAAACTACAAATATTCCTAAAAATCGCCTATATGACTTAAACGCATTCTTTCAACTGTTTACAGGAGATGCACCAGTGCTGGATCCAGGATCCAACACTGAGTAAGAAAAAGTAACGATAACAGTTTTTAACTTCTAAGTGAATTTCCTTCCATAGGATAACATTGGTGATTCTATGAGAAAAGTTTCTAAGTGTGAACTTTTAAAGTACAATAATATTCCTTAAAATTCACGACTGTAACCAAAACGCTTTTACTCAACTGTTTACAGGAGATGTCCCAGGACTGAATCTAGGATCCAGTAATGTGGTTAGAAAAGTAATCCATAAAGTAACTAATTGCATTTAACTAGAAATTCACATTGAGCTGAATGTTGCATTGTGTTTGAAAATGTGTTGCCCATTGCAACAACTGTAACTACTGTACTTAAAAGTCTATTGCCTATGTGCAAAGTAATTAAACTAAAGTAATTCATTCTGAGAAAGTATTTTTTGTAATGTAATGTATAATGTAATTACAATGTAATTTAAAAAATTAAATATGTAAAAAAAAATTGTTTCTAAAAAATTTGGAAATCAGTATGAAAAAAATTTATATAACAATTAATACATTTAAAAATTGTCATTTACAAAACCTTTGAAATTCACTGAAAAACTGTAGGTTTCAGACATGTTATAGTTACAAATTAGCATTTAAAAAACCTTTGAAATTCACTGAAAAAACCATAGGTTTCAGGGACGTTATAGTTACAAATTAGCATTTAAAAAACCTTTGAAATTCACTGAAAAAACCATAGGTTTTAGGGACAGTTATAGTTAGTTGGACATTGCACTCGTACAAAACCCGTGAAATTCCCCCGTTATAGTTAGTCCAGCTAACTATAACTCGCGCCCCGCAATGCACTGCTGATGACGTCACATATTACATCACTCATGACATGGTCAGTGACATCACTGATGACATCACTGATGACATCTCAAATGACATCACTGATGACATCATCCACGTGATAATCTGATGCACCTCCTCACACTCTAATATAACCTTTGATACACCCACTCTAAATTACAGACTGCCATTCGCAAAACCATAGACACTCCAACACCAATAACTACATACCCACTCACTGATTCTTAGGTCTACGCACACATCCACTCACTCACCCGTACAGTCACTCATACTTACGGTCACTCAGTACAGGACTATCATATGCACTCATACTCCTATATAGACACTCAAACACCGCCACTCATCCATAGAGGTACTCACACACCTAGTCAGTCATGCAAATAATTAAACACACTACCATTTACTCACCTATACAGTTATACACACACCAGCTCACTTACTCATACAAATAGTAGCACATTCTTACGCTCTTATACAATCACTGATACAAGCACACACTCATCCATACAGCCACTATCACAATCACTCACTCTCGCTTATAGCTATTTATATACTCCAACACACATATATACTGCCATTCACATATGTAGTTACTCACACATGTACCACTGGGACATACATTCACTCACTAACACACTCTTACACACACTTACCCACCCATACAGTCTATCACAGTTGCACTCTTGAAACCATCCACCCAGTGAATCACCCACTCACACATCTATGCACAGAGTTGCGCACACCCCTCCCACACAAACACTCAGGCACCCATACAGATACTCAGACAAGCATTCAATAACTCATATAGACACTCATGTAGCTATTCACAAACACATGCAGCCACTTACACAGCAACAGACAGACGGATACAGACATTCACCCAGTTTAGTCACTAACCCATGCATTCAGTAAGATACGTTAAATCACTCACTTATAGAGTCAGTCACGCACCTACTAAATCATCCATACAGACACTTACACACCCACTCATTCTTCAATACGTCTTTTCCTATGTATATTAAAAATATTTAAACTTTACAGAAACACACAGTCACTGGATGATGTCATCAGTGATGTCATCAGTGATGTCATTTGAGATGTCATCAGTGATGTCATCAGTGATGTCACTGACCATGTCATGAGTGATGTAATATGTGACGTCATCAGCAGTGCATTGCGGGGCGCGAGTTATAGTTAGCTGGACTAACTATAACGGGGGAATTTCACGGGTTTTGTACGAGTGCAATGTCCAACTAACTATAACTGTCCCTAAAACCTATGGTTTTTTCAGTGAATTTCAAAGGTTTTTTAAATGCTAATTTGTAACTATAACGTCCCTGAAACCTATGGTTTTTTCAGTGAATATATATATATATATATATATCTCAGATGGGAGCTTTCTATTGTGTTGATGGCCTCATGTAATTGCATTTCAAAACAAGTAATGGAGCACTCAGCGGGTTATATTTAGCATCTCAAACGAGTAGCTCATGAGCTACCAGTAGCTCTACATCTACCTGTGAGTAGCTCTCCTGTGTGCAGCCCAGACTACAAAATTAGATGCTTTTGCTTGGTTGAATTATTATTTGTATACCAAAATTAAAAAGCATGTATTAAAGATGAAAATGTGTATATTTTCAGACCACATAAAATGATGATTGGAGAAAAACGGTTTATTTTCAAAATTTATTTAAAGATATTATTTGAGTTGGAGAGATTTAATACTCATATTATGATTTTGGTGCTGGAGGGGATGTAGCTATGGATGTTTTGTATCACCCTTGTAGATGTATTCAAAATTGATAATGCTGTTTTAATTTATGGCAGGCAACCCTGCTAATGCACTGATGTGATCACTGCTGACAGTCTTGGATGGGATGCTCACTATCACATCACTAACATCAGTAGCTCGGGATGATTTTCGCTGAACATAAGTAGCTCTTATTACAGAAAAGGTTGGAGACCCGTTAATCCAATTTATTTGCGCCAAACAGATGTGTTTCGGCAGCACAATGCCTTTAACAATGTTGGGTGCGCAAAATATAAAATCACCAAGCTGGTAAGTCTCGGCACACTCCCACTCAAAGTGTATCATGGCATGAGAAAGTGGACTACTCATAGTGGGCATACCTTGTGCGATTCGCCCCAGCCAGATTTGACAGCCTCGCCCCCCCTTCCCTCTCTGCCCCACAAAAACACATCAGGCAAATAGTTGGTCTTCACTGCGTAGTCTTTATTACACCTTCAGCTACCGCAATCTTTAATTGTTGATTAACTGTCAACACTTGACCAACCTTTTTTATGATAAAAAACCAAAACCAACACACATTGTTAGAAAAAGAAGTAGGCTTGTGAAGTATACATTTCAGCCACAGGTTGAGATTGTATTTACATTTCTGGATCTCCAGAGATACACTTTGATGCATGTTGTGCCAGCAGGCCACAACCAACTTGTACTGCCCTCATCTGGGGTAACTACCAGTCCTCCATCCCATAGACGCTACCACAAGGGCACTGCTT
Organism: Calotriton arnoldi; assembly: GCA_963921515.1. Lineage (NCBI taxonomy): Eukaryota > Metazoa > Chordata > Amphibia > Caudata > Salamandridae > Calotriton > Calotriton arnoldi. The sequence continues at coordinate 1,720,217 of CAWUFW010002028.1, forward strand.
AACGCCTTGCCCCCATGGGGGTTCCTGCGCACCAGATACCCTCTCCAAAGTTGCTTACTACACGCGCCGGCATCTTGGGTAGGACAGGAGAGTCCAGGACCACCAGCAGGTCAGTCCCCCCTCCCGCCAGCCCGGAGCCCCCATTGAATGCCCGCCCTGTTCCAGGGCCAGTCAGTTCCTGCCAAAAAGGAGTCCCTGCCATTTCTCTTGCCCGGGACCCCGCCACAGGACGAGGAGCTTACTGGCGCTCTCGCCCTCCCCCCACCAACGCATGACCATCCAGTTCCGTTGCAATGGCCCCTAAAATGTTCTGAATTAACAATTCCAGCCCTGTGTTAGACAGATGCACTCCATCCGCCAGGTACAAATCTGTCTTTGCGACCTGTATCAGGTTATGCCTGATGGTACGTAGAGGTGATCCCGCCAATAATTTTGCCACTGCCTGATTTAATTTCCTCACTGACCTGTTCACCGCTATTGATGGAGCATTATTAGCCCAAACCTGGCGTGGAATCACTTCCGACCAGAATATAGTTGTGTCCGGCAGGGCCCTCCTTACCCATGAAAGCATAGAGAAGAGTGCTTCCTTAACCCCCCTCCGGCCCGCAGGGATCATGTCATTGCCCCCACAGTGAATCACCAACACATCCGGGATGGGCATGTCGCCCTTGTCCAATGCACTCTGTAAATGGTAAGTCAGATCCTTCAACCGCTGCCCTCCAATCCCTATCCAGTGGTGATCGATTCCCCTTGCCCTCTGCGATCTCTCCACCCCGGAATTGGCAAAAAACTGCCCTGCTCTGCGTATAAAGGAATGGTCATACCAGCATACCTGCGTCCATTGCCTCTTGACCACTGTATGGAAGTTAAAGAATAGAGAGAGAAAACTTAATTAGACAAGAGACCCCTCGCGCCGCTGTGACCCAGAAGCTGTCTAAGCTAACTGTGGTCTCACATACCGCTCAAAACAGGATGACTTCCATCTGCCTACTCTTTTGATGGTCTCAAATGGCAGGCCTAAAGAGGCTGGTGTTGTGGCTGCACCAATGCGAAACGAGTGAGACATGAAGTGGGCCGTCTCTTCTCCCAGCAACGTCAGGGAGCGCTTACATACGCGTGTGAACTGAAATCTTGTCAGGGGGGTGCCATCTGAATGTATCAACAGCCTAGCGTCTCCCCCCCAGGACGCATTTGGATGAATGTCTGCACCAAAGTAACGGGACAGTAAGCGGCCCCATGAACTGCCCTTAGTTGCACCCATGCTCCCTTTCCTAACGGGTCTGTCTTTGACCTTCTTACTCTGACTTGCAACATGTCTTCCGATATTATCACATCAGCTAGGCTAATTCCTCCCTCTCTATCTGCTTTTGAGGCCGGTATAAGTTCAGAAATTCGGAACGCCCCAAAGAATGCCAGGGAATACGCTAACCTCAGCAGCTGCGTCTCATAAGGGGATATGCAGACTTGAGGTAATATCTCCAAAATACTTGATAGTCTACTGGCGTCTATAGGTCTCCTACCGTCTTTCACCCCCGGGGCCAAGCGTTCCCAGCCCTTAAAAGCCCGCCGGACCCTAGGGTCCTTGGTAGGGTCTGCCACCCCTTCCAACCCTGCAAAGAAGGCAATCGCTGACAGCTGTCTCCTAACAAGAGATAGTGATTTCCCGTTCCCTTTCTGTTGGACTATGAATAACAGCACCCCCTGTGGTGTAAATTTCTCTGTCTTCCCTGCTCTATTCATGACTGCCAAGTATTACCACCATGCATTCTCATACATACTCTTGGTCTTGGGAGCAAGGGAAGCAGCTATCAGATCAGGGGCTATGGGGCACCAAGCTTCCATAGTTCCTCCGGAAATTCATCATCTGGTTGTCCGCTTGCGGCCATCGAGCTCTGAATTCTGTTAACTTAGAACGAAACAGGGCATCAGCTACTATATTGTCCACCCCTGGCACATGTTTGGCGATAAAATACACATTGCGTTTGAGGCACTCACGAATAAGTTCCTTAAGTAAGCAAAGTACCCATGAGCATTTTGCCCTCTGATTGTTCACTGCCATCACTGCGGACATACTGTCAGACCAAAACACAATGCGCTTATTCTCCAGGAAGGCGCCCCATATATGCATTGCTACGATAGAAAACAGCTCTAAGAATGTTACGTTGCGGGTCAACCCCGTCCTGACCCACTCCCTCGGCCAGTGCTTCATGCACCACCTTGAGCCTAGCACCGCACCGACCCCTATGCTGCCTGCTGCATCCGTGTAAAGCTCCAACTCTGCGTTCAATTGCACCGGTTGCTGCCAAAGCAAAGAGCCATTGAACCCCACCAAAAACTCCTTCCAAGTACCTAAGTCGTCTTTCACCTCTGAGGAAAGCCTGGTGTGGTGATGTTTTGCCCGTAAACCAGACATTGCCTGGCTATGTTCCGTGAAAATGCCCTGCCCATGGGTATCACCTGGAGAGCAAAATTCAATTGCCCCACCAGAACCTGCAACTGGTGCAAGGTAACCTTGCGTGCCGCTAAACATTCGTCTATGGAGGCTTTGAATGTTCTCACTTTCTCCTGTGGGAGCCTGCACACCCCCACTATGGTGTCTATTTCGATACCCAAGAGGGTTATGCAGGTCGCTGGACCCTCAGTTTTCTCTTCCGCCAGGGGTACCCCCAATGCTTCCGCTAACCATTGGAAGCCCAGCAGGGCCTTCCCACAAGCCGGCGAGCCAGGAGGACCTAAAAATAGGAAGTCATCTAAATAGTGCACCAAGTCTCGTGATGACAGCAGATCTTGTACCGCCCATTCCAAAAAATGGCTGAATGTTTCAAACACAGCACAAGCGATGGAACACCCCATTGGCATACACAGGTCCATAAAGCAACTCCCCTCAAATGTAAAACCTAGCAACCTAGTGTCATCCGGGTGCACCGGCAAGAGGCGAAAGGCGAAAGGCGGCTTTTATGTCGGATTTGGCCATCAGAGCGCCCTCGCCTAGTCTCTGTAGTTTATGAATCGCCGTATCGAATGTGGTGTAACGCACTGCACACAACTCTGGATCCAACCTGTCATTGACTGAAGACCCCGGCGGACATGATAGGTTATGAATCAGGCGGTATTTCCCAGCCTCCTTTTTAGGCACCAAACCCAGTGGTGAACACACCAAGTCTTGTCTTGGCGTTTGCTGAAAAGGACCAGCCACCCTCCCCAGCGCCACCTCCTTCATGATTTTTTCCCTAGTAACCTCCGGGTTGCGCAAGACTGAGAGCTGATTGCGTGGGGGAACTGTGGAAGGCAGAGCATTAGACGGAATATGAAAGCCATATTTGAAACCCTGATATAACAGATGAGCCTCTTGCCTCCGATCATATCTATTGAGGAGGTGGGCCAAAACATGCAGGCGTATGGGAGTGAGTAGTTTCTTATGATGACTGGGGATTGCGGCCTCTGTTCTGTGCATGGGAGGGGATGTGTTGTTCTTTAGGTTTTCCCAATTTCTTGAAGCACTTGCTCTCTGGGTGACCGTGGGCTCCACAGAAGGAACATATATGCTTGAATTTGCAAGTAGATCCTCTACTGCATTCGTTTTTATTAAACTGCCAGCAAGCTTGCTTCTTGTCCCCTGCCCCTTTGTCCCCATGAAAGGAGTGAACTGCCTTGTTAACTGGTGGTGCCGAATAGAATTCAGCATGCCATATGTTGATTTCTCGCTGATCCCATGCCATCTCTGGCCTTACTGCCTTCATTTGCCTAAATTTGTTTTCGTACTGCAGCCAGGCCATGCCCTGGAATTCTAACGCTGCCCCGTGAATCATTGACATGTAGCAAATCATCTGGGCCGCAACTGCTGGGAACTTCTCTACCATGATTGCTGCGTAAATAGCAAAACCAGTAACCCAATTCTTGATGGACCATTCCACCCAAACCTTCTTCTGCTTGAACTCTCCCGCCTTGCCTGTCCTGCTCTTCCCTGGGACCACTCCTGCATTAATTAGGTCGAACACATCAATAAATTCCCCCCTGAAAATCTTCTCTCTGGTTTCTGCAGGTACGTGCCATGTAATACCTACCGATGGGGCTAATGCGGGCGAAGCAGAACCATAAAGCACAGGGCTCTGCGACATAGGGGTCTGTACCAATACCACCACCACTGGGGTCGCTGTTGGAATTATCCCTGGCCCTGTGACAACCGGCCCTGCGACACCCGGGTTATTGGTTGGCCCCTGCGAAGTTGCGGCGACCACTAAGGGAGATTGTGCCACCCCACCCGATTGCACCCACACTTGTGCTACCCCGTTGCCTTGATGCGCTACTAATGGTGCGGGAGATTGCGTGATGGATGGAGTTGCTGCGGCTACCCCTCCCTGCGCTGCCGGGGCTTGAAGCGCACTTGCCGCTACTGGTGTTGGTATTATAGGGAGTGCAGTGTTCTGCGTAGCCACACTCGCTGTATTGTGTGTATTACCCTGTGAATGCCCCCCTATTGGGGACGACTCCACATTCGTCTGGCCCTTCTGCGCTGCTGCGCCAGAGGCCTGATTATTGTCTATGGTCATTAGGGGCTGGCCCGCCGCCACCACCTCACCTGTGGTGCTTGCCTGCGCTTCCGCGACCCGCTTAAGCGTTTCCTGCTGTGCTCCTTTCTAACGTTCCGGAGTTCATCTCATGCGTTTGGGTAATGGAGCCTCCTGCTGTGGATTCGCTCCGGCCCCCTGAGCTAATGTCCGCAGAGCCCCCTCGATGCCGCCTGTCTTTGCGACCTCCCACAGTGCTGAAAGCGATCAAAATTCCTCTGGGGTAGCTGGGGCATCCTTGCTGCCTCGTACACGTTTTGGTGGCATCAAGATTACTATCGCACGAAAAGCCCACCTCCGCACCAATTCACTAAAGAAAGCAAAAGAGAAGTAAATGCTTGCAATGGCTCTTTCCCCTCAAATTCTCGCCGGGCATTGCGCCTTTGCGCTCTCTGTCTTTTCGCCACCTATTACCCACATTTCACGCTAATTACCCAGTGCACCGGAAATACTCACTATCCTAGTGCCCCGGGCATCGTCCAGCTTGTTATCCCCTGGCGACCCGCCAAACCATGCATTACATCCCCCCCGGGGCATTCAGCCTACTCACTAGCCGAGCGCCCTGGGTTACCATGCCTTTGTAACTGTACCGCTTTAAACAATGCACTACTGTTTATGCCCACCAACCAAATCATGCGCTACTTATTACATTGTGCACCATGCTCTGCCGGGTTGCTTATGTCCGCAAAACAAACTCATGCGCTACTTATTACCTCATGCGCCATGCTCGGTAATTCACCCACCCCCCACATGTACCCGGTGCTGCGGAACCCCTTTTTATCCAGCATGGCGCACCGCGGAACCCCCGGGGCATCAGGAATACTCACTACCTTCCTGCCCCGAGGTCACCTGCTACCCGCTGCTCACCGATGCGCTATCGATAATATAACATAACCCCTGTGCTACCAGCAATAATCTTGAGCCATGCTCTGCTGGGGTATTCACCCTGCCCTTTTAAGCAAACACAGCACGCTGCTGCCGATCCCCCGGGGCATCAGGAATAATTAATACCTTCCTGTCCTGAGGTAAACCACTTTAAGCATTTCAATCTTAACCCGTTCCTATGATCCAACTACGCTGTGAGGCCCTCTCACCTGAATGATGCCGCGTGCCAGCTCGGTGACTCCTCGGCCAGTACCTGTAGTACCGCATGGCCGTCCGCGTAACTCGCTGCTGGTCCAATGTGCTGGCATCCCCTGGAGAGGACAAAGAGGGCTTACCCCTCTCATCCTCTGCTTTTATCTCTTTTGGGGAGGGGTCGCCTGCGCACCTTGATGACGCGCCTGGATGACCCCTTTTGTTTCCGGCGACGCCCTCTCCCTCCTCCCCGACCGGAAGGGCAAGACCGGCTCCCGAATGAGATGCCACTAATGGCACCACGCCCCTAGGTGCGGGTGGCGCCTACCATTCACCTTAGGTTGCTCAAACACAGTGTCGCCATCATTGCGTATGTTTCAATTCACTTGTTTACCCCATTGGTGATTCCCATGATTGCTCTCCTCTTCAGTAGAAATTGCTTTCCTTACTGGATAGGGGGTCACCTCTGTTAGGTTTTAAAATCTCGTCCCTGCAATGTATTCCTTTCATGTTATATTAGGTTAGCAATGTGTGGCTAAATAGATGCCAGTTGTATTTACGTTATGCAACCCACTGAGTTATCTGTGTACTGTGCAGGCTTCAGTTGGCGAATGCGACTCCATTTTGTTTCTTGCAATCCTTATTAGGCTGCTTAGACTGTGCCCGAGTTAGGCCTCATGGCCCATAATGCTTGCCTCAGCAGAACACTGTACTTCGCTAATGTTTTTTCTTTCTGTCCAAGGCTGTTTCCCGACCTGCTAATGAGGAGACAATTCAGCTCTCGCATACCAATCCAAGTGTGTAGTTCTGCTCCCACGTTAGGAGACGCTGAGACCCAGCGCAGTGGCCTTGGGTTTCTGATAACATGTACCCATCTGGCAGGTGGTAGCTCATCTCCCAGTGCCTCCTTCGTTCATGTTCGGCCCTGGCTGGTAATTTTCCAAGGTGGGCGGGGTTGGAGGCTTTTGGGGAAGAATGATTACTCACTGTGGACCGTTGGGAAGTTAGTCCCTCGGCAGACATCTTAGGGTGCAGGTCATGATGGACTCCTCTGCAGAGCATTTCTAATAAAGCATGTAAGTTTGTATTCTCTACTGTCTGACCGACTCTTCATTCTTGAGAAGGCATAGCAGGTGGTTGTGAGAAAACCCGAGTGGCCCTAGCGGGCCACTTCCTTCAGTTGGCGCCCGAGCAGGGACCCCGCAAGATGATCCGACTCGCCCGTAAATAATGGTATTTTGATGTATGTTTGGCATTAATGTGTCTGCTTCTTGTTTAAAACCACCGTGCCCAGGTGTTTTTTCCATAGTCGTTTGGTCCGAAGAGTCAGCAGTAGAGAATAGCTTGACTCGACCTGTGTGCACCAGGTAAATGATTTGATTCTTGGAAAAAATGGTGCCATTCTTGGACGGCACGAGCCTGTGGGCTGTGTCTTGGTACGGTCTTCGGACTGTCTTGTCTGCAGTTTTTGAACTGCCTTGATGAACGACATGAGTCGACGGGCTGTGTCTTGGTACGGTCTCCGGACTGTCTTGTCTTGAACTGGGTGGGTCTGCGGACCCTTGGAAAAGGCACAGAGTGTTTGCGAGCAGTTCATCGGACCACTCGGAAATTTGGCCCCTGCTTGAAAAGGCCCGGGACTGCCCGTGAACAATCTGCCAGACCAACTGGTAATTTGATCTAATGCGCGAAAAGGTCTGGGGCTGAAGCCTGTCTTCTTGGATTTGACACAGTCTTCGGACTGTAGGGAGTGGTCCCTTGACCGTTTTTGTTTGGCTCCGTGACAAATATTTGTTATTTTATTTTTGTCTTTGTCTGTCGATTGTTGGTGTTATACTGGTCCGTTAGGGACTGTGCCTGTGTCTTACATTAAGATGCCTCGTTTTAGCAAATTGGGGTGTTTTGTATGTCGATGTTGTTCTACTGATGCTTGATTTGAAGAGAGCCAGCCTGCACCTCCGGAGGGTTCTCCAAATTTTGATATATATGTTAAACATGGTATTGGCCCTGTTATGTTTAGCACATTGTGGCATAAATATACGAGGGACAATGTTGAGTTACAGTGGCCGCTTACTGCCTCATTTGAAGAGCAGAAATTGAATTTCTTGCAAGACAAGTTGTTTGCTAGGAGGAGCAGACAGTCGATGTATGATTCTCTGAGAGTATGGCAGAAAGAAGCAAAGCAGCGATGCATGAGGGCAGAGAAAGAGGCCCAGAAGAGGCAGACGCAAATGATAACACAGAAAGCAGTAGCTTATGAAAGACGAAAGGTAGAGAAGGGTATAGAATGTGCAGATAGAAAGTTTCAGTTACAGACAGATAAGTGCTATGTTGCTAGAGAGGAAGGTGATGATTTCGTCGAAGACCTATTGAATTCTCGTCCTCCTCCTCCTTATGCCCCTGAACGGATATACCCAGCAGTCCCAGCCTCTCAGTCCTTGGCCCCTAGTGCCGCCCCTTCTAGCATTCCCATTTCTGGCGCTACCGCTACAGCCCCGGCCCCTCTTGTTTCTCTTCTACTCACACCAGGCACCGGGGCGGGTGCTGTTAGTTCTCCGGCCGAGTCTGTCGGCTCTGGATCGACTGCTACTCTCCCTCTCACCCCTACCACCCTGTCTCCCTACATGATGGTGCCTTTCGCTGCGTCTGCTCCTTCCCCCATGAGTGTGGCACACCAGGCACAGTTGAATGTCGAAACTCCTGCACGTGGCGTGCATGATGTGAATTGGGCAGCGGCGCGAGATCGAATGGATAAAGTATTGGTGCGATCTGCAGTGGGTGATGAGGAAAAGAAAATGGTGGCGAACCAAGCAGCTCAGTGGGCTTGACACCCGATCTATAGTGTGGAGGATGTGTGGAGTGTGATGAAAGATTATGAGCCGTTTATACAGCAGCATGCCCTTAAACACATGTCAGCGATGCTGATAGAGTTGTGGGAACAATGTTTTCAGGGTGTTGCACCGCAAATCATATATGACATAAGGGATAGGGTATATGCCGCAGGTATGGCTCCCAATGAGGTTTTTAGCAATATAACGACACTAGTGGGTTACCGAGGTAGATTGCTCCAGAAGGTACCGACAATGGGGACACAGCATCCCATGAGGGAGGTTCATCCCATTTACCACCCTGAAATTCCAGAACTGCGCGATTCCACTAATGCTGTGATTAGACAACGGGTAGACGCTCGGTTTCAGGAGCAATGGATTTATACTCCTTGGAAGAGGAGTGAGGTCCTATCCTTAAAGGGCCAGCTGCCGGACCCCCGGAAAAACCCTACTGCATATTATAAGGAATTGACGGAGGCGGCCTCCTCTACAGTAATGACGTTAGCGGATATAGAGTTGTTTTTCGGCTTGTTGGTACCAGTGGACATATGGACGCAAGTCCATACGCAGGATCATGCACTAGAGTTGGGGGGAACATGGGATGAGATTAGGGCTTGGGATAAGGAGCGTAAGTCCGGCGACAAGCCGAAAGCGGAGCTCCTCGCTTTGCCAGGGCGTATTATCACATACATTCATTCACTTATCCCGCCAAAAAGAGTGGATTGGGTTAAGTTGACTGCTTGTCACCAGAAGAAGGATGAAAGTGTGTCAGATTTCTTTACTAGATTTCAAGGGGTGTTCTTAGATTTTAGCGGACAGGACCTGTCGCAGGAGGGTGGTGTTCGTTTATTTGTCAACAGATTCGTCACTAACCTATTTCCTGAGATTGCAACGCAGTTGCAGGCTTCGGAAAGTACTTGGACGACATCAACCCCGTCCGTGATATTGAGTATTGCACAATATTACGAACATAGAGAGAATGAGGACAAGGAAAGGGTGGAGAAAAAGTCAAAAGTTTTGACGATGAGGGTATTGATGCAGCATGTTGCAAGGGGAAATGGATGAGGTAGAGGTTTGGGTTCGGCCCAGCAGCGGTCTGGCAGAGGTGGTGCAACAAACTCGCCCCTCGGGCTCAACCAATGTGCGTACTGCAAAAAGGAGGGACATTGGCGGAATGAGTGTCCGGAGTTGTTACAGAAGGGTGAGGCCCCAAGGGGTCGAGGTTTTCGAGGACGCGGGCGAGAAACAGGAGGTAGAGGGGGAATGCAGTCAGAAAATACGTCACACAATAGGCAGCGCAGAAACTATTTTGATGATCCCAGCGGACGGCAGTATTACCACGACGATTATGACATGGACGAAGTGACGGGGTTGTCTCACAGCTAGGACAGCCAAGGACAGGGCGAGGGACCGGTTCCAGTGCCTATAGATCAGAATGGACCTTATGTCACTGCTGATTTACAGGGTACTACTGAAAATGTTTTAGTTGATACAGGGGCTATGAATAGCTCTGTTTCCCGTTCACTGGTCCTGGGGCCAGCCCTGTCTGGCCAAAATAATGTTTCGGTGGGTTTCTCAGGCGTGCCGGTCATTAGCCCCATTTCCAAGCCCCTTGCTTTGACCATTGGCCCCTTTACGGTCGATTCACCATTTTTACTGACGTCAAACTGCGGGGAAAATTTGTTAGGACTCGATTTATTGAAACAGTTGCATGCGACAATTTTCTGTTCTCCAGACAGTGTTTATATGACTATTGAACCGCAAGTCGCTCGTGCCAAACAGTGCTTTGCAAAAGATGCCCCCCTTCCAGCTGAGTTTAGAGACGTACCACGTACGTTATCGGCTACGGGAGACACAGATGTGGGGTTACTCCAGATCCCGCCTGTCTCTATACAGATCAGAGACAATGCTAAATTGCCACGTATTCCCCAGTACAAGGTATCCCAGGCAGGTGAAAAGGCCCTATTTCAAATAATACAGGATTTGATTGAGTCTGGTGTGGTTGAGGAGACTACGGCGAATGTGTGTAATAGCCCTATTCTTCCTATCCTTAAAAAGGCCCCCTTGGATTCCCCTGATGCCCACCCTGATGTTTACTGCTTTGTGATTGACCTCAGAGAGGTTAATAAGATCGTAGTTCCCTAATACCCTGTGGTTCCGGACATTACAGCGATCTTAACAATGATTCCCCCATCAGCAAAATCTTTCTCTGTAATTGACTTGAAAAATGCTTTCTTCAGCATACCAATTCATACAGATAGCCGATATCTGTTTGGCTTTGCAATAGCCGGTCGGAGCTTTAGATTCAGTCGTGCTCCACAAGGCTATACTGAAAGCCCTAGTATCTATAGTCAAGCCTTGAAAGTTCAATTGGATTCTTTGGAGCTTCCCCCTGGTAATGTGCTATTGCAGTATGTTGATGACCTCCTTATTGCTTCGGACAATGAGGACGGTTGCAAAGACGCCACTGTTAAATTATTGTTGCATCTGGCGCATCATGGACACAAGGTGTCCCTTTCCAAATTCCAATATTGTCGACAGGAGGTCACCTATTTAGGTCACCCACTGTCGAAGGAGGGTCGCAGACTAACACCTGAGTGCATAGCTACCATCACTAGCATGTCTGTCCCTAGAACCCAACGCGAGGTACGCGCGTTTATAGTGATAACATCGTATTGTCGGCATTGGATCCCTAATTACTCCCTACTAACAAAGCCCCTTCTTTACCTGACCACAAAAGATGTGCATGAACCCTTGCCTTGGACACCTGCATGCCAACAAGCTTTTGAGCGACTAAAGACTGCGCTTTGCTCTGCTCCTGTGCTTGGTACTCCTGATTACCAGAAGCCTTTTGTACTCTACGTGCATGAGGTGGACGGTTGCGCGCTTTCTGTTCTAACACAGGGTTTTGGTGGTAAGCAGAGACCCTGCGCCTATTTCTCGGCCATGCTTGATAATGTCTCCAGAGCGCTCCCGAGCTGTCTGAGAGCTGCTGCGGCAGTGGCGGTTTCTATCAGACAATCGGCAGGGCTCGTTCTTGACACAGACCTCACAGTCATGGTACCTCATGCTGTGGATACATTATTGAATAAGACAAAGATGAAGCACCTTACTAGTGCACGTCTGACTGGTTATGAACTGACCCTGTTTGCTCCGCACATTACAATCAAAAGATGTGCTACTCTGAACCCGGCCACGTTACTTCCCCTCCCTTCGGAAGAAAAGGGCAATGATGTCCATGATTGTTTATTTCGGACTCAGGAAGAAATGAAGGGACGGGTAGACCTGACTGATGTTCCCTTATCTGAACCCCAAGGGGAACTATATGTCGATGGCTCTTGTTTTAAGTTACCAGATGGCACCACCACTGCAGCCTATGCAATAACAACGTTACACACTGTAGTTGAGACATCCCGTATCCCGCACCAATCGGCCCAAGCTGCAGAGTTGGTTGCCCTCCTTAGGGCTTGCGAGTTGAGTGAGGGACTGGCTGTTAATATCTACACCGACAGCCAATACGCCTTTGGGGTGGCCCATAATTTTGGGCGCCTCTGGGCGGAGAGAGGGTTCATGACTTTGCACGGACTGCGGATTCAGAATGGGCCATTGATACATAGATTGCTGTCAGCATTGACACTTCCCAGTAAGTTACCAATAGTGAAATGTAGCGCTCATAAGGCTATTACAGATGATGTGGGGAGGGGAAACGCTTTCCAGACCAGACAGCTAAGGAGACAGCTCGATCAAAGATGACACAGATGTTGGTGGCAGGTCCCGCGAGGTGGGTCCCAGACAATGGAATGTTTGAGGACACATTGGAGAATGTCAGGGAAATCCAGGGTGAGGCAACTTTGGATGAATTAGCAATGTGGGAGGAGAGGATGAGGATGGGTGTTGGACTGACTTGTCAGGGAAGCAGCGGTGGTTGCTGTCTAATTCATATGTGATCCCTGTTGTGACTATGGCCCATGGCCCGGCGCACATTAGTGCTAAAGGAATATGCAAGTTACTGGACCCCGTATGACAGAATGATAATATCGCTAATGCAGCCACGCACCTAGTCAAGTATTGTATCATTTGTCTGAAATAAAACCCCGGGAAAGGTACCCCTACACCTTCTGGTAATTTTGCACTGCCTTCCTTCCCTTTCGAGGTTCTCCAGATGGATTTCATCGAAATGGAACGGGTGAATAACCTGAAGTATGTGCTAGTAGTGATTATGCGCATTCAGTAAATGGATTGAGGCTTACCCCACTAAAGAGAATACAGCTATGGTGACGGCGAAGGCACTTCTAAAAAAATACTTCCCGCGCTATGGATTGCCACGCATGATCTGGAGTGACAACGGAGGTCACTTTAATGCAAAAGTCATTGAATTGGTGTGCACAGGGTTGCATATTAAACAGAAGTTTCATGCAGCGAATCACCCCCAGTCAGCAGGCCTCGTTGAGAAATACAATGGTACTCTCAAGCTGAAGTTGGCAAAAATTCAGGAAAGCACAGGACTAAAATGGCCAGATGCATTACCCTTGGCTTTATTATCTACCAGAGTGACAGCGCATTCTATAACAGGGTTTTCCCCCCTACGAGGTGGTCTTTGGACGCCCTGATAATGTTTGGGACGTCCCCAGACCCAAGCGCTTTTCCGAGATAGAGTACACCCTACTTGTAGACTACCTGTATGAATTGTCTAAAGATTTTCATTCTCTTCATCAACAGATACACTCCACGTTGCAGCCAGTACCAGAGGGGCCCGGGCATTGCATCCAGCCCGGTGATTATGTGCTAATAAGGAACTTCCAATGGAAAAGCAGCCTGGAGCCGAGGTGGAAAGGGCCAGTGATCGTGCTACTCGCCACAAGAACAGCTGTCAAGGTGGACGGCAGAAAGTACTGGATTCATGCGTCTCATGTGAAACGGGTGCCTCTCCCGCTTCCGTATGACCGCTGGGTCAACGAAGGCATCGGTGATCAAGAGTGTGAGAAGGTGCCATGCTTCGTTCCCTTCTCTGACGCCCGAGTGAGGTGGGCGCAGACAGACGAAGAAAGTGATGCAGTTCTGTCTGAGGCGATCCCACGGGAGATAAGGGCCGTCCCGGATAACACCGTCTCTAACACGCTGGAATCTGAGTCCCGATGTCCACCTGATCCTGAGTTTCTGCACCTTTTTGTTGATGAAACAGTGCCTGGAGTTACCAAATATAATTTGAGGCCCCGGAGAAAGGACGGTGCACCAGCCGAACAGTCTAGGAGTTAGGGAAGGACTTGAGCTTAGGGCGCAAGTGCTGTGCCTAAGGTGCCTGTATTAGACTAGGGTGAACTACACTGGTGCACTGACCTGAACACTGGACAGGATAGCTGAGGGCATTGGCCCAGGAGGGAGGGTGCCCTATCCTGAAAGAAGAAGGATTTGTCTTTCTACAAGGGTTGCGATCGCGCAGCTCCTCCGTGGGAGTGCTTCATAGCACCGTCGTTGATGAACAATAGGAGCCTGCCAGTGAGGCTCTAAATGGACATTGGGTGAGTTGTGCCCCCTGGTACTATGGTTGCAATAAGTGGCTCTAGCCTGTAAAATGTTCTTTCCCTTTTTGACACCTATAAATTGCTCTTGAAGTTGTCCAAATGTATCCCTTTGGCCTTCCTATCCCTGATGAGGAGCAGCCCTTTGCAGCTCCTCGTCCTACTCCAAATGATCCTGTTTTGTCCTCTTGGTCCACTAAGAGTAAAGTAGTGTTTGTTGCCATAATTTTGCTTTCCTTGCTAGTTGTCTTTGGGGTGGTTTGGTACCTAGAGGAACAACATCCTGTGCACACCTTGATAGGGACTACCCCGGTTCCAGCAGAGCACTCGTTTGTCACATTGGCCCCACATAAGGAGAGACATAGACAGACTTATGCACAAAATGCTTTCGTTCAGATGCTTCATCAGGTACACAGTACTACCAATGCCACGTATTGTTGGGTGTGTGGGCTACTTCCCTCAGTTATGCATAAAAATGATTTGCTAGTGTCATTGCCCCTGTCATATTTGGGTAGCTGTGAAGCCTGGTTCCAACTGCTCTCTATGGTATACATGCATTATCATGCTGACGCTATGAAAATGGTACAAGCTGACTATGAAGCAGTGTTGGAGTATATAGTGGTACACCAGGGATATACACCCGGACCAGATGGCAAGGAGGGTACCCTGCACCCCGATGCTTGTATGAATAAATTTGAAGCCCACGAAAATGTCACTTGGTTGCAAAATGAAATGCTAGATTTCCAAGGATTTAATGTCACCGAATACTTCAAATGTTTCCAGGAGCGCAATATCACTGAGGACAAAGCTATGTCTGTCCCTGTGATCAACTCAACAGCTAGTTTCTGTGTCGAAGGAACAGGGAACATTTCAGTAGGACAGAGTCATTGTAATTACACATACCGGCTGAACACTACTAGCAGCCCACCTTTACTCACACCTCCGAATGTATACTTCATCTGTGGGGAACAGGCTTATACATGGCTCCCGAGAGGGTGGTCTGGTCGGTGTTATGTTTCCTTTCTCTTGCCTCCCGTTTATATTGCACCGCCCAATCACCACAAGGATCATAGACTACAGTGTAGGGATCTACACTGTAGATCCTGATGATATTGATCAGACAGATACCTCGTTGCAGCAATTTACTGACATAATGAAGGGCATTGTGCTGTTCTGGGGTCCCATGTTCAATAGTCGTAATATTCGTCGTCTTGCTAGGGTAATTGAGGGAGTTATTAATACTACTGCTGGTATACTGACTAATATTACAGTCGAGCTTCAGGCTACGAGGCTCGTTTCTCTTCAAAACCGGATGGTTTTAGACGTCATCCTGGCTGATAGGGGTGGGGCCTGTCGCGTCATCGGCAGCAGCTGCTGTGTGTATATTCCTGATGGTGCCCCTACTGTATACTCCACAATACAGAAATTGCACCGACTCGCCTCAGATATCCATCAGGACAATGGTTCATGGTCACTCACGGGGTGGCTCTGGGGTCTAGTGACATCATGGGGTTGGAAAATATTACTTGTGCTAATAGCAATTGCAGGAGTCATCTTTACCTGTTGCTTATGCATCAACTGCCTTCCGGCCTGTTGCACCTATTGTATGAGTAAACTTGCCTCTACCCCTACATTGCCAAGAAGCGATAACTTAATTTCTGTTATGATGATGCAGGAAATTCAGGATATCATGCTTATTGATGAGGGCATCTTCGAGTATTAGGTGCCCTCAATGTTCATGCCTTGCTTGTTTTCCCCTGTAACATGAGTGACTTTGTTTAATTCTTCCTCTCCCTTAGAATTGTAAAGACCCTACCGGATAGCAATAAAGCATTTAGCCACCCATGCTAAAAGGAGGGTCTGTTAGGTTTTAAAATCCCGTCCCTGCAATGTATTCCTTTCATGTTATATTAGGTTAGCAATGTGTGGCTAAATAGATGCCAGTTGTATTTACGTTATGCAACCCACTGAGTTATCTGCGTACTGTGCAGGCTTCAGTTGGCGAATGCGACTCCATTTTGTTTCTTGCAATCCTTATTAGGCTGCTTAGACTGTGCCCGAGATAGGCCTCATGGCCCATAATGCTTGCCTCAGCAGAACACTGTACTTCGCTAATGTTTTTTCTTTCTGTCCAAGGCTGTTTCCCGACCTGCTAATGAGGAGACTATTCAGCTCTCGCATACCAATCCAAGTGTGTAGTTCTGCTCCCAAGTTAGGAGACGCTGAGACCCAGCGCAGTGGCCTTGGGTTTCTGATAACATGTACCCATCTGGCAGGTGGTAGCTCATCTCCCAGTGCCTCCTTTGTTCATGTTCGGCCCCGGCTGGTAGTTTTCCATGGTGGGCGGGGTTGGAGGCTTATGGGGAAGAATGATTACTCACTGTGGACCGTTGGAAAGTTACTCCTTCGGCAGACATCTTAGGGTGCAGGTCATGATGGACTCCTCTGCAGAGCATTTCTAATAAACCATGTAAGTTTGTATTCTCTACTGTCTGACCGACTCTTCATTCTTGGGAAGGCATAGCAGGTGGTTGTGTGAAAACCTGAGTGGCCCTAGCAGTCCACTTCCTTCACCTCCATGCTTTTAGTTTATTGTTACGCAGAATGGATAATTATAATCATTGGGCCATAATATAGGCAGTGCGTTTTGCTGAAAAATGTACATTGGATATTGTGCCCCTTGTTCTACCACAATTGCCCTTTAACAATCACCACATAAATATATCTATATATAATCACTCCACTCTGCTCTCAACAGTAACAAGAGTTTAAGCCCGCAGGCCAGGTACTGGTATATATAGTGCTTTTATTCCAATCCACTTGAAAAGGATATCATGGACCAAACATACAAGGTTCGGGGAAACGAGCCAAAATACATTGGGTCCGTGATGTCCTTTTCAAGTGGATTGGAATAAAAGCCCTATATACACCAGTATTGGGCCTGCAGGCTTAAACTCTTTTTATTGTTGGGAGCAGAGTGGAGTATTTTTTGTCCACAGTGGATTTCTGTTTCCTACACACCGAGGCCGCCCCACAAGGATCAAAAACCTGACAAACGGGAGTTGATGGTGTTTATATATACAAAATGCCAAATAATCTTATTTATGTAACATTAGTTCCTATGGGATGTTATTTTAAGTCACTGTCTCCATTTTTTTTTTAAGGGAGTGTATTGCACAAACTGTGAGCGCCTGTGAGTGGTGCTTGACTTATGCCAATGCTGGGCTGGAGAACATTAACTACTGAGTTCACACCTTAAGGGCTGTAGTAACTTTAGAAATATAGTTTGTGAATTTCAATGGCCTTGCTTCCTTGTGGGTGGCTGTTTGTAGTAGTCTGTCCCTTCCTAACACCCTCCTTAAATTTCCCAAAAGCCCTCCAATTTTGAGTTAAGTATTCCCCATTTTCAAGGCATTCTCTTTTGTCACTCCCACATTTACTACTAAAATGCAGGCTTATATGTGCGAAGATCTCAGCCACTTTGGTAGAGATCATCACATAGAAATGATAGAGGAGACACAGGCAGATGTCTCTCCCTGCAGGTTAGAGAATGGCACTTTGTGGTACATGGGAAGTAATTTTGTAGTACAACTTCACATACTACAAAATGCAATTTGCGAGTAGGCCCTAGAGTGTCTAGCCAATGGAGTGCATGAAGCAGCAGTGTGATCCATTCTCTTGGATGAAGGTGTAGTAGCAGTCTTGCTGTGGAGTGCCGCAAAGTAAGGTGAGCGCATCCTTTAGGTACTAGTAGTGTGCATAGTCTACCCTAATATATTCTAATGGAGCACTTCCTGGAAGATTAAATGAGTTACTAAATAGCCAATACCATGAGTTGAGAGGGTTATACTCATCTTGGTGAACCTATAGACCACAATAAGGGTATTTTAAAAAATTGGTAGCAATGTGTCATGCAGACAGCTGTGCTGTCAAGCCTAACCTAAGAATGACCTGTTAAATTAGAATCGCTTAACTAGATGCAAGGCTAATTCACCTGGAAAATGAGACAACCTGCAAATGATTTAGTGGAAATGCTGGGACTAATTCCCCAGTGGAGTTGAAGATCTGGAAAATACCTTTTTTAGAACAAATGGCTTCATATAGCAGAATGCAGAATCTCAGTAGCAGGCTCAAATGCTGTGAAAATAACCACATATTCCATAGATTTTTGTGCAAGAGTTAAAGGTAAAGAAATAGGGTTTCCCAGACTGTAGTAGTGCTGTGTTGAGCAACTTCAACATGCGCCCTTCTCTCTGAAACTGGATTTTGTTTGTATTATCACTCCATCTAGATAATGGTGAGACTTCAGAGGAATCCCACCTACTTTTTCTATTGTGTCAATGGGAATTATACCATACTTTCAATTTGCCTAGAACACTGTGTGCCATAACCAGGTGTTTCATTGCCCTGATCGAAACAAAGAACCAAATAAGGCACTTCTGTTCCTGAACCCAGCTACATCTCCTATCACTCATTGACTGTATTTGTACCTCGACTGTATTTGCACTCTGCTGCCTGTTGGTTAGGTTCATGCTATACAAATACCACATACATACACAAATAGATACATGCATACATATATACATACATACGTACATACATATGTACATGCATACATACTAGTAGCTTGGGCAACAAAACGAGAGCTAAAAGCCCTCTGTCAGTGAGAATGAATGTAATTCTCAAAAAGGGACCTTGTATGTGACGTAAACCTGAAATAGAGAGAAGGGGGCCTGAAAGGAAGAGGATAAGACATGAAAAGGAGGGTACAGGACTTTGTAAAATTCATTTAGTAGATGATTTGTACACAACAAATTGATGGATGTCCACTTCTTTGAAAAAGGTATTCCTAGAAAGAAAGTGTATTGCTTCTCATAGCAATGCGAGTAAAGAGGTGCCATAAAAATGAAAGCCTCTCGTAGCAGTGCCATACAAATGAAAGCCCAATCATAATTACATCTCCTGGCCAGCAGAAATGCCAAGAACTGTAATTATAATTGTGATTTCAATTCAACAGTGCTTTATATCCATCAAAGACTAAACCGCATTTTTGAATAGGTAGCTCGATACACCATCAGGGAGTACTTGTTTGGAAACATGCTGTATTTCTGTGGGGTCTATGTAGGAAGTATATTGATGCCATGCACAAGTGACCAGAGATATGGTCAGTGCTTAATAGCGTGGTGGTAAGAAGAAGAGCGAGAGACAGGGCGCCAGCAGCGAACATTAATGGGTTGCTGTGAGTTACAATGCAGGTCCTTTGTTGAATTCTTGGGTGGTATCTGAACCACCAACTCACATCTCGTGCTAGATACTGGAGTCAAGACAGAAACTCTGTGCAATTTTGGAGGGACTGATGTAGGAAAGGAGAGACACCCACTGGTATAGGCTGCATTAGAGTCATCTATGTTGCTAGCCATTGCCCACCTTCGTCGCCATCTCTGCATCCTTGTGGTTTCTTTGGCCAGCTGCAGGGTGGCATCTTTCGCTGTCTCCTGCTCTAGCTCCCTTAATGTGATTGGCGCCGGAGTGTTTTGCTCTAGTACAAAATTGAGATATTCCTCAGCCATTGATGCGGTCACTGGTGACTGTGGTAGAGGGTGTCTCGACATGTAATCAGCCGGGTTGTGTTCCTTTCCAGGCTTGTGCACAATTTTGAAAATCATAGTCCATCAACCGTAGGCCCCAACGCTCAATGCGAGGTGGCATCTTTGCCGACTGATTTCCATATATCGTCACCAGAGCCTGATGATCTGTTATGATGGTGAACAACTTCCCATATATGAACATGTGATAGTGTTCACACGCCCATACCACTGCTAGGCTTTCTTTTTCTGGTTGGGAGTATGCCTTCTCAATGTCAGACAAGCTTTTGCTTGCATACGCAACAATCTTTCTTGGTGTGTCTCTCCCCGGCAGGTGCTGCGCTAGTATGGCTCCTAGTCCGACTGGGCTGGCGTCTACCGTCAAGATGATCTACCGTCATTACAGCCTCTCTGATGGCTTCAAACGCCCAACTGCATTCCTGTGACCAGAGGAACCTCTGACCTTGCTTTGTTAGCTCTCGGAGCGGTGTTCTCACCGTGGCGAAGTCCTTGATGTAGCGAGCACAGTAGCTGGCAAGCCCCAGAAGTGACCTTACTTCTGCGACATCTTTCGGAGGACTCGCATTTTTCAGTGTCTCTACTTTGCTGGGATCTGGCCTCATTCCCTTCTTGGAGAAAATGTGTCCGAAGAATACCAATTCACTTCTCCCCAGCTCGCACTTGTCTGCGTTCAATGTTAATCCCGCTTGTTCCAGCTGTAGGCATACTTGATGCAGGGCCCTATCATGTTCCTCATCTGACCGCCCGAATACTAGACTGTCATCACTATAATTGAGGCTGTTCTTCACCGGCCTTATCACTTGCCTTATGGTCTCTTGAAATATCTCTGCAGCCAATGAAATGCCAAAGCTCAGTCTCTTGTAGCGAAACAGACCCATGTGCGTCGAGAATGTGGTAATGTATCTTGACTGCTGGTCCAGCTCTAGTTGGTGGTACCCTTTGCACAAGTCTAACTTCAAGAAACGGCAGGCCCCAGTGAGACAGCTGATAATCTCGTTGAGATGTGGCCCCGGGTGGCGTTCCCGCTCGATTGCTGTGTTCGGTATCCTCATGTCCACACATATGCGGATCTTGGAGGTGTTCTTTTTCGGAACTACCACTATTGGAGACACCCATGGCGTCGGCCCTTCTGCAGGCTCAATGATGTCCTGGGCCAGAAAACTTTGAATTTCCTCTTCAACTTGCGGTTGTAGGTGTATTGGTACCCGTCGATGATGTTGTGCTACCAGCTTGATCGCCTCGTTGATGTGCAACGTTATCTGCTTCCCTTTCAGTTTTCCTAGGCCCTGCAGTAGGGCCGTATGCTCTTGTAGAATGTTCCTTTTTTCCGACATGTGGTATGTCATCGCTAGTAGACCCATCACCTGCGCCGTGACATTGCTTAGCAGGCATGGTGCCGGGAAGTCACCTTTCAGCACATGTATCTCTTCTTGGCATGATGTCTTTGTATGTTAAGGTCTCTGTGAACTTCCCAATGTTCTCCACCGGCTTCTTGGAGCCCCACGTGAACACATCAACAGTGGACGGTGATAGCGGTGGCCTCACTTTCATTTTCTCATACTCCGACATGCACATGATGTTGCATGTGGCCCCGCTGTCAAGCACGAACCGTGTATTATGTCGCCCTACTTCAATGTCCACTGTTGTGGTCTTCTTTAGTTGATGCTTCTCCACGAGATGAATTTGCTCTGGTCTCAGGTCTCCCTTGGGGGCATCTGACATTAGATACAGTCGTGCCACGCTCACAGGTGCTGCCGTTTCTTCCGACTCATCGGAGGAGCTGCGATTCGCTGTTTCCATGTGTCTGGCATACCTGCTGGTGGTATTGGTGGTCATCCGTGGTCTTGCCGCTCTGCCCCGCTCGCTTCTGAACTGCCTGCTCATGCAGGCGCTTGCAAAGTGATTGTCCCTGTTGCATTTCCTGCATCTCTGCCCCATCGCCGGGCACGCACTGACATGCGGAAAGTCAAGTCCGCATCTATAGCACGTTTGTTCGCTCTTCTTCATTGGCGAGGATGCCAGGTATTCTTTCTTCTTGCCGTTTCCCGTAATGCAATTTGCTTGTTCCACTATTTTCTCTTTCCCCAGCTCCATCTCTTTAGCATGCGCCGTTGCTCTCGCTTCTGTGCGGGCCATGGTCAATATCTTCTCCAGCGTCATTGGTTCGTTTAGGACACGTGCACGGAACTCTACAGACTGACAGCCTTCAATGATGCGCAGTCGTATTGCTTGCTCATTTTCAAACTTATCAAACTCACAGTATGTGACTAATTTGCGCAGTCGTGTTGCGAAGTCGTCAAGGGACTCCTCTGTTCTCTGACACGCTGTGTTGAAGGTGTATCTCTCAAAGTCAATGTTCCGTTGCGGGTCAAATTTCGCTGTGAGGCACTGTATCACCCCTTTGTATGTCGCTGTTTGATCGCTAGGAAATGTTATGAGCAGGTCCTCGACTTCATCCCCTGCGAGATTCAGAAGGAGGTCTAGCTGTTTGCTGTCCACGATGTCCGTGGCGTGCATGTAGCGCTCAAATTACCTAATCCACCTTTCCCACCTGATGCCAGCTTGTGGTTCTGACAGGCTGAATGGCAACGGTCTGCGAAATATCGGTTATGGACTCTTTGTGTCAACCATTTTCGGACGTGCAGCTTCCGTGCAGGCCTTTTTTTTTTTTTTTGTACTTGCTTTTCTTTCTATTTATTTATTATCTTTGTTCCCACGTTCACTTTGCCTTTAATGTGTTGTCTTTTTCTTTTGATACACCTTTGTGTATGTATATCTAACTGCTTCACCTTAATCCGGCCTCCTGGCCTTGAATTCCCTTTTTTTTCACTCATTTGCACCTTTGCCTGACTTCAAAATGGCCACCCGGCCTTCTTATTCTTCCATTGGCTACTTTTCCTGTCCTTAAGATGACCGCCGGATCTCGCGAGACCGAGATTTCCAGTTTCTGACCCCCTAAAATGGCCGCTGGGCTTCCTGGGCGCTGATTGCCCGCTTTCGCCTGGCCCCAAGATGGCCGCCGTGCTCACGCAAGATTTATCTTTAAATCTACACGTGAAGCGTGCTCTTCGTGGTGCGGCGGGTGGCCGGCCGGGACACAGTCGGGTGCACCGCTTATGGGCGCGCGATGCTCCCACACGGAGGCCAGTTTATTTCACCGCGTGCCTTCAGGCAGGTTAGGGGGGGCCTCTTACCGCGTCTTCGCTGCGGCTGGGCGGGCTCCTCGCAGATGCCTCGATCCTCGGCACTCGGACCAGGGTGGGCTCCTGGCTCCGCTTTTCCTGCGACCGGGTGGGCTCCGGACGTCGCAGCTGTTCTTCTTTTGTTCCTTTCGGCGGCAGGCGGACCAGGGTGGGCTCCTGGCTCCGTTCTCGACCCACGAGGGACCTCGGTGCACGCGTTTGGTGGCGCTTTGATGTCCCACCTTGCTCGTCGCCAGTTGTCGTGTTCTCCTTGGCCCAGTGATCACGCAGGACACAGGTAAGGGTTACTTTGCTTTCTTTATTAGCTTGGTTGCTTCCCTGCCCACATGCACGTCTGTCCTCGTGCCCTCCTCGCTCTTACTGCCCTGTCCACTCCCTGACCAGAAGTGGTGTCCAGTTCTTGTGGTCTGGTGCAGGGTCCTAGCGCCCTTCACCCCAGGCTACTACAGCCATTATTGTAACACAAGAGTTAATAATGTTTGAAAGTGTTCAATCGAGAGACTGGTGAGGGACAGAATACAATTATATTAAAGACATGCACACTATAAGCTGTTATGTAGAGAGGGAATTTATAATGGTGTAAACTATTCAACCATAGTGGCAGGTGGCATATCTCTTTATGTATTGGTTGTATGTCCTCTTAATAGTAAGTGGGATAGTTACAGGATGGTTAAAGGATGCTACGTGAGATTTTAGGTGTGTTCATTGGTTTGTTAATGTGGCGGGTTGTCAGGATAGGAATGCTGTATGGTTCCTCCTTGTGGGGATAGAAAAGCAAACCTCGGTGCACACTGGTTACAGGAAGTGAGGAGAAATGTCTTAACAGGACAACCAAAAGAAATATAATTTTAGTCCATTGTATGTACTGACTGCAGACAGCTCTGACAGTGTACTATTTCAGTGGTTCCTGAAACTTTCTTTTCATTGACCTTGTAAAACTGCCTGCCTTAGAGCACTCTTGAGTGGAGTGTTATGCTCTGATGTTTTAGTTCGTTCACTTTTGTGATGCTGTGGTGCCAATTTGGTTTTTCATCCTTAGTTAAGGAAAAGTTAAGGAAAAGCTAGGTCTTTACATCTTCATCTTCCTGAACTTTAGATGGTATTGTATGCTTATTATCTTGGCAGGTAAGGATTTCCAGAAGCTTGCAGCCTGAGTTTAGAATGATGTCACTGCAATGGTCTTCTTCTACTTATTGCAGGGTATTGTCAGACAAGGAGCTAGTATTGAGAAGAATGTTTTACTCTGTGAGTACTGCTGGAATTTAGCTTGTATAAACCTTGGACCTTTTCCGTGCGAAGATCTGTGGAGAATTTAAAGTGCCTTAAATACAGAGTGTGCACATAGAGAATGGTAGAGTGCACTCAGCAGATATATATTTTGTTTTGATGTTCATCATGCTCAATGGCATTAAAGGCGTGCTACCTTGATACGCGCTCCGTCCGTGCGCGCAAGAAATAATTTTGCCAAAAGGAACCCCGTCAGGTCCCTAAACAAGATGCACAGCCAGTCATAAGTACGAACTTTCAACCATTTTATTATATTTGTATTCCAATAGTGATCCAAGTTTAATCCAATAATTCTTCTTCATTTTTACATCTTTCTTTTATTCATGTTTTTAACAACGTTTTCCCAGTGCCTCATGGGGCTTTCTCGGCACAGCACTAGAGGGTTCAGTATTCCTCATGACGCTTCCTCTTTACATAATACCCAATGCATTTCGGGATCATTCCCTTCCTCAGGGGTAACTATAATGTAAAATAATAAAGAGACACCCATCAGTGCTATCTAGTGACCATGACGATCTGCTTAAAACATCCATGCCTTCCCTCATACAACATGATCAAAAAACTCAGAACTACATGTCCCAGAATCCCACATTCATGCCACCCACCAGCGTCCTTTTTAATCATGAACATCAAAAATGTGCATTAAAACACTCGTGAACCCTCATATTACAGAGGTTAATCTAATAAAACAAACGCATAATCTGTGAACTTAAAGAATACAAAATTGCTGCATGCAACCCATGTTAACTGAAAACTGAAAACAACTGTGCGTGTTGACAGACCAGCAAATAAAGTAGAATATGTCTTCACCCAGTGCCCCATGACATTCACCTGTGTCTCACGAGGGAATCCTTGCATCAAATCCAAGCTTTTTTACATGCCTTGGCAGCCTGTTAACATCTCCACTAAAGTGCAGTCCATATATCGGACTTACACAGGGCCGGACTGGCTACCGGGCGTTTTGGAGTGCTGCCAAGCTGGGGGCTGATTTCACTGCGGTGGGGGCTGATTTCGTTGATGGGGACCTGCGTGTGCTTCTAAATAAACAAAGCAAAACGAATGGTTTTAAGCACACGCAGGTTCCCATCAACGAAATCAGCCCCCAGCTTGGCAACACACCAAAACGCCTGGTAGCCAGTCCGGCCCTGGACTTACAAGAAACTGCCCCGTTCCTGGATACTGCCAAATGAAACCAGGTGCACTCCCAACTGCTTTAACAGCCTACTTAATTAAACACCATCACGTGCCCAAATGTATTCCAAAAAAAGGTAGAAACTTCCATAGGACTAACCCACCAACATGACTACATCGCCAAAGTGCAAACCCTCATAGTGGTGCTCCACCTATAAAAATAATATCCTTTACCCCCACTAATGGGCATGGCCCATACATCTCTAAAAAACGAAAGTGATCTACTGCGTGTGAAACATTTATGTGAAAAACAAATGAATTAACCTCCCTGAATACAAACTTAAAGTCTTGCATGAACATAAACTGTTATGTACAGAACAGTTTATGTTCATGCAAGACTTTAAGTTTGTATTCAGTTTGGCAGTATGGCAGTTTCTTGTCAGTCCGATATATGGACAGCACTTAAGTGGGGATGTTAACAGGCTGCCAAGGCATGTAAAAAAGCTTGGATTTGATGCAAGGATTCCCTCGTGGGACACAGGTGAATGTCGAGGGGCACTGGGTGAAGACATATTCTACTTTATTTGCTGGTCTGTCAACACGCACAGTTGTTTTCAGTTTTCAGTTAACATGGGTTGCATGCAGCAAGTTTGTATTTTTTAAGTTCACAGATTATGCATTTGTTTTATTAGATTAACCTCTGTAATATGAGGGTTCATGAGTGTTTTAATGCACATTTTTGATGTTCATGAATAAAAAGGATGCTGGTGGGTGGCATGAATGTGGGATTCTGGGATATGTAGTTCTGAGTTTTTTGATCATGTTGTATAAGGGAAGTATTTATAAACAAGAGGATCCACCCAAGGGAGAATGCGATGGATGATGATTGATCATGGGTCAGGTGTGTTTCCTACATTGGTGGGAAGCACATTGTGTTTCTTAAATACCCCTCACACACCAAAAGGGCCCTTGGTGTCATGCTTCATCATAGGAGTCTTCGTGTCCCTCTACGGAACGCGGCGTGCTACTACCAGCGAATACGCGGGAGCACTGGTGTTGTCACTATGTCAACAAAAAATTATGTGTAGACACAACTGTCTACACATAATTTTTTGTTGACATTGTCACACTATTCATGTGAGTAGGGTAGGGATTTGTGTACCCATCCTGAAGAAGAAGCAGCACGCTTCGAAACATGTTGACACACACAGGAGGTCTTCTACATTAATACAACACACCTCCGCCTCACACCTTTTTAATAATACCGGCACTAAGGCATATTAAATTTTTCTACTCCACAGGTGCTAGGTATTTTTTAACATTCACTTATCATTCACTCCTGACCCTACCACTCACCCTCTCACACACTACACATAGTGACAACACCAGTGCTCCCGCGTATTCGCTGCTAGTAGCACGCCGCGTTCCGTAGAGGGACACGAAGACTCCTATGATGAAGCATGACACCAAGGGCCCTTTTGGTGTGTGAGGGGTATTTAAGAAACACAATGTGCTTCCCACCAATGTAGGAAACACACCTGACCCATGATCAATCATCATCCATCGCATTCTCCCTTGGGTGGATCCTCTTGTTTATAAATAATTGTTAGGGGAGGTCGAATCCACCCTAGGTGTTCGTGTAGGACACCCTCTCTCCACTCCCTCCTTTGGTATTTATTGTATAAGGGAAGTAGGCATGAAGCATGGATGTTTTAAGCAGCTCGTCGTGGTCACTAGATAGCACTGATGGGTGTCTCTTTATCATTTTACATTATAGTTACCCCTGAGGAAGGGAATGATCCCGAAATGCATTGGGTATTATGTAAAGAGGAAGCATCATGAGGAATACTGAACCCTCTAGTGCTGTGCCGAGAAAGCCCCATGAGGCACTGGGAAAACGTTGTTGAAAAAACATGAATAAAAGAAAGATGTAAAAATGAAGAAGAATTATTGGATTAAACTTGGATCACTATTGGAATACAAATATAATAAAATGGTTGAAAGTTCGTACTTATGACTGGCAGTGCATCTTGTTTAGGGACCTGACGGGGTTTCTTTTGGCGAAATTAAATGCAGAGTGACCAGCAACGAGTAGGCAATTGAGTGATGAATGCATTGGTGTGATCCATTCTTTTGAATGAATGTGTAGTTGGAATCTAGCTGTGGCATTTTGCAAAGTAAGAAGAAGGTATACTCTGGGTGCAGGCTGTTTGCTTACTTGTGACTTCACAGGGGAGAGAATGGCTTGTAATGTCTGTGTGTATCCTAGATATGGTAATGGACACTCATCAGTTCTGGATGAATCTAGGTCTCTGGTGTTTTACAGTTTTAGAATAATCTGAATGTCATCAATTTAGCTCTTGCAAGTTAGGTTGAATGAGCTGATCAGGTCTAAGAACGGGATCAGGGAATGATTTAAAAGCAGCAGAGAGAAGATTGATCCTGGTGGGTCAGCACCATGTGACGAGTGGGGATATGAGTTGAATGGTGATATTGAGTTGTCATGGCATAACTTTAATCTTCCGCATCAAAATCATTACGGGGCAGTTAGTGTCACCACCTAGGTCCACATTGTCAGTACAGAATGCTACCATCCCTGTGCACTACTGCTACAAACCAATATCACCAGATGTGTATGTTAAATTGGTTCAATGGAAGAAAACTCTGACTGCACCTTCTGGAATGCCCTAAGATGTCAAATAAAAGCTGTGGACCAGTAACAATATATCCTGATGACATGGACTGAGTTGGCAATGTGAGGGGCGGGGTTTATACAAGCATGAACAGACGGTGCTTTTAGTGCCACGTCTTCATCGATTTTGTTTCTGCAATTCATAAGTTTGCACATTTAATTAGTAATAGTACCTCATTAACGCTTCAGAAGCACTTTAAAGAGAATCACTACTAAAGTATGTTACATGTGTTCATGGACCCAAGGTCAAAGTGTCCTAATGCAAGACACGACGGATATATTCTTACTGCTGAAACCTATAGCTTTTTGGAATTGTGTTATAATGTACATTTCTGTTCCCTCAGTAAATTTAAGAAAACCTGATGATTCTTGATAAAACTGTTTCCTTTTACCAGGTGTCCTTCAAGCACCAACATTAAAAAACACTATGGAGCGTAGAGGCATATTTCGAAAAGCTTTTGCCAGAACATGACAGCCAATAACACATTCTTCTATGTTCAGTTAACAAGAAATGAGGTGTTGAACGTTGGAGACAAGTTAGTGTTAAACGGCACACAGACATATACACTTCAGTCAGAAACTCTAAATAATCCGGATGAAGGATTAGACAAAATAAATAATTACTTATTTAAGTAACTAGCAACCTTGCTATACGTAGACACTCTGTCAGCCCGTCACATCATCTGCCTCCCTTGATGTTTCAAGCAGCCACTCAAAAGTAAATGTGAAATTATTTCACTTTAATTGACTCTAAAACGTAGCCGTGTGGCTGGCTATGAAACTGACGAGGACGTTACAGCACTCAAAATGCCAAACAGAGCGTTTTATCAGCTGTGCTTTCACACTGTGTCTGGTTATGGCTGCGAGGCATTTGTCTCTTTGAGATATCGGCCGGGGCTTCTGAGAAATGATAGGACTCCGGCAGTCAAAGCATCCCCGCCCGGGCTCTTGGCGCGGGAGTGCATCAGTATTCTTCGGCCGCTCGAGGAGTGAAATGTCTCCCATAAATAAGAGGCAAGGACGCAAACCAAAGGCAACCCCTGTCTGTTCGCGGTTCTTGATCTCCACATGTTTGTAGGACTGAGGCTTCAAATCCGACACGAGCACATAGGCTAAATGCTACCCTGTTGGCTGGTTTTTGTTTGCCCTCAAGCCGACTGAGCTCAAATACCTCCCTCCTCAAAGACTTTCTGTTTGAACTTGGACTGTTCTGTATTCCTGTTCTTGATGACTAAAGAGGAAAGGGTTTTCAACTAAATCCTGCTTTATGTTTAATATCATTATGCATACAGTGCAGGGGCATCGAAGCAAGCGCAAGTGCCATCAGGCCAGCATGTTTTGAACCCTTGTGATATTTCGCAAGCCATGCTGCTCTATGTGTATCTGTGTCCGTATGCATGAGTTTATTCTCGTATGTATTTAGACATAAAGCCCAGACCTAGATGCAAAGAAAATGCCGCTGCCCAGTAGTGTACGTGCTTTGTCGGAAAGATGGACATCTCTCTTGCGCTCTCTGTCTCCCTACTTATATTTCCTTTTCATCATTATGGTTAACAGGCTAGGCATTTGTACTAAGCGCTATGTATGGTTTTATGTATCCGAAAACAACGGTTCTAGCGGGAATACAATAAATCTATACTGGTAATTAAAAATGCACAATCGCGATCATTTAGGGTTAAGGATGTCAGAAAAAGAGAGCCTTGCAGACTTGGTTTCATAATAATTCTTTTTTTATCCACATTTTTATAATTCAAAAACAATACATACACCGACCGAGAAGAACCACAATAGTGATTATATGTCCCAAGCAAATGAAACCATCTAATACATTGTGAACAGACATGTGATATATACAGAACTTGGTTTCCACAATTATTGAAAAAGACAACGACCACAACATGAATTGATAATAATTATAGCCTCTGTGTACAATAGTCAGAGCTATTTAAAATGGTTCGCTATCAATCGAGTCGACGACGTTTCGACCCTCTTGCAATGTGGGGTCTCCTCAGGACCAAGGGGTAAGGGACAATCTCGGTCGAGCACCCCGTGTGAGAGACGAAGGGCTGTGAACTGGTATCAATTGTGGCTCAGTCACAATAGTGGGCAGGATCAACACCACTCAATGTAGTGGTACCTGAGCAGGATCCTCCGCTGGATAGATAAAGTCGCGGGACCGGTAGTGCCACGGCAGGAGAATAAGGCTTTTGAAATATGCCACATAGGATGAGAACTGCTCTGGTCGTCTGCCTGGTAACAATGATTGTTACTACATTGAGTAGTGTTGATCCTGCCCACTATTGTGACTGAGCCACAATTGATTAATACCAGTTCACAGCCCTTCGTCTCTCACACGGGGTGCTCGACCGAGTCCCCGTGTGAGTATTAATTTCTTCTTTCTCATTTCACGGGTGTCTCACACTTTATGTGCCTCTCACGCGGCTGTAATACTACCATCAGATTGTCCCTTACCCCTTGGTCCTGAGGAGACCCCACATTGCAAGAGGGTCGAAACGTCGTCGACTCGATTGATAGCGAACCATTTTAAATAGCTCTGACTATAGTACACAGAGGCTATAATTATTATCAATTCATGTTGTGGTCGTTGTCTTTTCAATAATTGTGGAAACCAAGTTCTGTATATATCACATGTCTGTTCACAATGTATTAGATGGTTTCATTTGCTTGGGACATATAATCACTATTGTGGTTCTTCTCGGTCGGTGTATGTATTGTTTTTGAATTATAAAAATTTGGATAAAAAAAGAATTATTATGAACACCAAGTCTGCGAGGCTCTCTTTTTCTGACATCCTTAACCCTAAATGATCGCGATTGTACATTTTTAATTACCAGTATAGATTTATTGTATTCCCGCTAGAACCGTTGTTTTCGGATACATATGACTTACCCTGGTTCCTAGTGAGTAGGGTCCCCCTTGTCCTCTTTTTCGCAAGTATGGTTTTATGTCATATTAGCTATTGGGGACAACTGCCATCAAATACATGCATGATTAGAAACAACACCCAAGCCATGCAACACATGTATGATTGGAAACAACACCCAAGCCATGCAACACATGTATGATTGGAAACAACACCCAAGCCATGCAACACATGTATGATTGGAAACAACACCCAAGCTGTGCAACACATGTATGATTGGAAACAACACCCAAGCCAGGCAATACATGTATGATTGGAAACAACACCCAAGCCATGCAATACATGTAAGATTGGAAACAACACCCAAGCCATGCAATACATGTATGATTGGAAACTACACCCAAGCCATGCAATACATGTATGATTGGAAACAACACCCAAGCCATGCAATACATGTATGATTGGAAACAACACCTAAGCTAACGCCTTCCAGCAGTCATTGTTTAGTGTTAACTCACCATGCAGTCATCAATGGATGAAATACACTCATAAAGACTATCTATGAATAAAGTCATAAATCAATTTAGGATGCAATTTTTATGACTACACGACTTTAGTAGTATGTCTGCATGATCACTGCAAAGTGACATCTGCCCTCATTCCTTTGTCTTTTGTTTTCATATCTTCCAGTTGTATGTGCCTAACTGCAGTGCAAGGATTGTCGGAACTCCAGGAAAAGTGGCATTTTCCGTTTCGTTGCTCCCCTTGCAACATTCCTAATTTTCTGTCTTTTTAATGTACTCTAGCATCCCAGTGTGGCAGTGGACTCTAGCAGTTGCTTACAGTGCCTCATTCATTCATGTCCGAGTGGCTCTCACTCTGGCATTCACATAGAGCTAATACCTTTCAAACACATGTTTGGAAAGGGATCCGAATCACGGGTTGTGTGATAATTATCACATCCTTTCAGTTTTCCCCCCGATAAATTCTGGCAGATCAAACCTGCTGAAATTTACAGGGAAAAAAACCATTCATAATTCTCTGAGTGTTAAGCACTGATTGTACTTGTTATGCCTCATTTGCAAATTAAAGATCAGAAAAGGAGGTGTTTACCAGATGTGATACATATCTCACTCTGGGGGTAATACCTCATCTATTCCGCCAGACTTGTAATGAGGGCCTTAGAGTAGACACCGAGGTATCTGGGCATTGTGGTCAGTTAAAATATGGAAGTAAACTGGGTGATTGAGAACTGTTCTGCACATTCCACTCATTTGCCTTTATTATATATATGTCTTTTGCACGGGCTGCAAATGTTTTTTTTTTTTAATTGTATATAATGAATGAGTGACATTTTCCAAGTATTGTCCCTTTTCAGAATAGTGAATCTCGTGCAGTTTTATGAATTGTGCAATCGATTTCAAGGGCCAGGGGGTGACAAAGAAACTAACTATGGGTACACATTCAGACTATACTACTCCCACGGATTGGCATTTCTCGTGCCAGCAAAAAGTATTTGGGTTTCTCTCTAGCAGCCTTCACACTCCATAAAACGCAGGCTTGCAGGGCGTTGCTTCCTAGAGTCGTTAAACACAAACATGCAAAAATGTGCCACGTTGAGAAGGAAGTGATTGTGCTTGACTGTGTGTTGGTGCTGTTATCTTTCCTGTATGCAACCTCTAAAGGGCCTTACTGTGTTGAAGGCCTGGTCATTTCATATCAGTTCCGGTGCATGATTACATCTCTTTCCTCTCAATAGGAGGTGCTAAACCCTTCATGTAGCAAGTCTGTACAAACACAATGCACAGAGGGCGTTAACATGACTTCATTGAGAAGCTTGGGTCTGCTGTGACAAAGTCATTCCTCAATGCACGTTATAAAATCACAGACAAATGGCTGCAACCAGTTTTCACGGATTTATTCATTTAAATATTATCATCGCCTAGATCAGCTATTCGTATATCTCCCATATTGATAAAGAATATATACCATAGCTCTTATTGTGAACTTGATAAATTAATCACATTGAAAGTCGTGCAAAGATGATACCCAAATTCAGGTTATTTTATGGTAAACTGAAAACTGCTGGTCATGAAATACATTTTGAAATCAAAAGATAGCTGGTAATAGTGCAGTGCTGCAGGAACGTTCTTTTAAAATATTTTGCTTCTGAACGTTCTCTTTCAAGAAAACCTCTAAACATTGATACGCTGCCTTTTTAAAGTTGTCGTTGTCTTGGGGGATATTTGTATGGGGCAGAAACTGATATCTGAATCACTCTCCGATGTGATACCAGAATATTGTAACGTAAATACCATCGGACACAAATATTGTCTCCTAAATATTACCTACAAAAATACTGGCGCATTGGATTGACCATGGAAAATTTACACGTAATGGGGCGATATTCATGTAAACGACAGTTTAGACATGATGCTTATGTCAGACAATATTTTATTATTGATATTTGGACATTCAAATTTGTCAATTATTAGGGTTTCGAGTAAGGTGTCGAATATATGCTTGGGAAAGATATTGCATTGAGAGGACTGAGACTGGCAGTTTTCCCTCTGTATATTCTCTTGTGTTAAACGAACAGGAAGAATTTTAAACCTGTGCATAAGCAAATATTGGTGGCTAATTAAAGTGGTTTAATCATTAAGTAGAAAATGATATCATTTTTCTGAAGTGGTTGTTTTAATGTACCAACCAATGTTGATAACATTTGTTTTGTAAAAGTTCTTGTGAGCTGGCTTGTTGTCTGTTTTCTGCTTTGCTGTGGAAAGAAAGTCCAAATATTAACAAAGCTACGTGAAGCAAGAGGAAGCTGTTTAGGCGCCGTAAAAGAGAGAGGTTTCAGGACCTCGTCAGCTCACTGTGCACTCTGTTTTCGGTTGTTTCAGGGTGTGGTCTTTTCAGTAGTGTTTGGCAGAATCACGATGGGTCCCAGGATGGAGGAATTATTTGAATTAGTCAAATTCCCAGTCTGCTTGCTTCACTAGTTGGCAGTACTGAACCAGAGTCATACATGTCCCTAGTCTTTATTCACCCCTGTCTGGAGGTTGCTAGTGGTTGTGCTGCCTTTAAACTGTGATTTGCACTGCATGCGAAAGGGTATTTGCTGCTGAACCTGCAGGGCTTCACATTAGTTTCGCATGTTCGCTTTCCTTCTGACCTGCACACCCTGAAGCCTTGCATGCATACAGTATATCGGCCTAATTTCTGTCTTCTAATAACACATCTTGGAAGCTCCATTTAGGTTAACAAACAGGCAGAGGTTTGCTGAGTAATGACAACTAGTTAATAGGTTTTCCTACTGGTTTGAACAATAATTAGGATGCTTCATTTGAATATGCCATACCAAAAAGGAGCACAGTGATCTGTATTTGGAAAATCTCTGGCCTCATATTTTTTACCCATTCCTGCATTCAAAACCCTTCTTGTCTAATACACATACAAAACTCACTTAGGGCTTGTTTCAAGGTCTGTGGAAGTTTGTATTCCATCATTATGGGTTCCGGAGTAGCGTACTGCTCGCTGAAAAACCAATTCAATACCTCATCAGGGGTAGCAAGCACTATATAAATGCAAACCTTTTCCCTCTTCTATCCCTCCACTATACCCCTCAATCCAAATAGCAGCCTAACATATACATCACTCAAATTACTTTCATATTTCACTATACAAATTCACCACTAAACCTTTATGGGTTGCGGAGTATCATGCTACTCACCGAAAAAGCGCTTCAAAGCCTCATCAGGGGTAGTAAGCGCTGTATAAATGCAATAACAATACATTTTTAAAACTATTTCATATGTATTATTCTGTGGAAGATGAGTCAATTAAATTAAAATTAAAAATGTGCTTTAGCTGCACTAATTGCGAAATTGTGGTAAAACTGGTGAATTGTCACTTTTGCTTTGTTGCAAAAGGATAAGCAAAACACCATATTAAATATGACATGCATGCATAAAACATCAGCAAATTTATAGAAAGCACGTCCCCCTAGTAGGTCAGGATATACATACTTAGTGGCCAGACTTTCCTTGCACTCACTCCCCTTCATCCAAGATGAGACTTCTAAGAGCAGGCCAGACAGGGTTCAACAGAAACACGTGTGCCTCTCTACTGGGGTGCAATCATGAAATACTCTTCCGATGGAGATCCGACCCATCTCAAATACCTGGTGTGTGGTCCATAGTGCAAAGCCAGACATTACTACTTGTCCTACATGGACTAGCTTTAGGGCACCAGAGGTTTACTGCATCTCGCTGCTGAGTGAGGAGTTAGGACCACCCAGAAGGATGGACCGGGCCATCACGCCCACTTTCGAGGCTGGATATTACACAGAAACACCCGAAAAGAGTATCAGGTTAGACACCCACTTTCTCGCATGGCTCACAGTTCACTATGCCGATGCTCAACAAGTGTGTGCAGACCTCCTTAAGAACCAGAATTTCATTTTGAGATTGCGTGCTTTGGGCTAGTGTACTGAAGATGCAAGACCATCCCGTGTCCCCTTCACCTGGCGCACATCAATCAGGAGTGCAGATTATGTGATTTCCCTTTATTATAAGGAAATGAGCATTCGATCACGTCATAAAAACATTTCTCTTATTATCTTACTGTGATCTAGCTGTGGCCTCCTGAAAGAAGAAAATTGCACAGGGGCTATATGGTCATCATTTATTGCAGTTGAGATGTGACTTCATATTTTCACAGGCAGAACCAGCAGACACTTTGAGCAGCAGCTTCCTGATCGGAATATCTAACTGCCACTAAAACAATTAAAGGGAAAACAAGTTTTAAGATACATTTAAGTTTTCTACCTTGAAAATCCATTGGCTGTGTATTGTAAAATGTTTATTTTATGGAGTTCTGGAGTGCAACAGGAATATATCTTCGATTTACTCACAAATTCAACAAAAATAAACCTTCACTGATGGTTTTAACTTGTACTATGAGGAACAAGTTAAAAAGAACATTTAAGTCACCTCAGAGATTTGTGATCTTATAAAGGAAGTCAACTTTTGTTCTTGATCCTCTCTAAAATATGGTTGAGGTACTATATATAATTTGTGTTTTGATATAACCCATTTGTCACTTCACAGCTGCTTTTAGTGTTTCTAAGCATGAATGTGTCAAGCGTGACAATAATCTGAAGGAGTCTGCCACCAGCCGTTGTTCTTCCATTACTTCAACATTTGTATTTACTGTATATGGTCTAACTAGGTTTCCATATATCAGAACCAGTTTCGGGGTTGGGGGACTGACAGGAGCTACTGTGTCTCAAGAGTGGGGGCTGAGGTCGTTTGTCACTGATGTTTTGGGGCCCATCCTATTATGACTCTGCAAACTGGGCCAAGTACAACCCCTGCCACACTTGTCTCTCAGGGAAGCAGGGGTGAGCAGCCGTAGGTTCTTTAGGGATGTCGTGTGGAGGTGTTTGAGCTCAGTACTCAATAAATTACCAAGAAACACAACAATAATATTGTATAGCTTCTTACAAAAAAGAAAGTACTTTAACCACAGTTGTATTAAATACTACCCACTTCAACAATTATACACGTCAGTGATCCTGAGTGATCTGCCTTGTAGGTTACACAATCGCCGTGCTCCCTCTCTGTTCTCAACATGGCAGTTCATTTAGCTCACGGGTCTCTGGCACACTGGTGACCAGAATTTTGTGAATCAGTGTCCAGTACATTTAGGAAATGCGCACAGTTAAACTGCGCTCAGTCTTTTTTGGTATTTTACCCCTCCTTGGGTAGACAATATCCTTCAGGTCCCTAAGGTGCTGTTCTGTGCCAACGAAGCCCTCCCGTGCATATTGACAGAATCCACAGGGAGCTTGCAAGTCTTTGCATGTGTATTGGTTTCAGGCTTCATGTGTCAGAGTGTCTGCCCATCCCTTCCGGCAGAGGTTGGAATGGCAGGCCGAATCAGGTTAGCACAGGTCTTGCCTGTAGCAGTTCTTTGGCAATGCAGCGTCTCTTGAGAAGGTCCAGCCCGTGATTCGAGCGTTCAGCTGTCTAGGTCACTTGTGTCCCTAGGCGGACAAAACATAGGTGTAGCCCCATGCAGTCAGGCAGATGCAGCCCCCTGACCCTTTGGCAATGTGGTAGATGTAGCCCTTCTCCAGGTCTTTGGGACTCTGCAAGATGCATCCCCTTTCTGAGCCTTTGGCACTCTGGCATATGCAGCCAGATGGGTCCGATGAAGAGTATGTTGTTATGGTTTCCAACAGGAACTGGGTGAGGGACTGAGGGTAATGGGGTCACTGGCATTTGACTACTTCCTAGATCACTTTCGAGCAATCTGCTTCTTCATGGATCTCCTGTCACCACTGGGGCCGTGCTGGCCCCATTCCGCTAAGATAGACTCTCCTGCTTCAGGGACAGGCAGATCCATTTGTCTATCAGCAGGGAGGCAGGCGTACAGGCATTTCAGGGCAGACCCACAGCTACTGCAGCATAAAGTGTAGACTTCAAGTGAGGTCGCCTCCCCTCTATGAGACTGGCTATAAGGCAGAAACCAGTCTCGGCTGCACAGAAGTCTTTTCAGCTATCTATGAAGCACTACCTTCTTTGGTCATAAACGGCTTGGAACTGGAACACGGTGGGGTGGTTTGGGTCCCACTTTTATACACAACTTCTAGGCTGGGAATGTGGATCCACTGCTCAAACAGTAAAACTGTTTTGAGGTGGTTCTCCTTTCAATTTTCCTTTCCAGGCGCTTTGCAAGACACAGCATTTGTGTAGAGGGGTGTTTCTCACAAAGGGTATCACTGGGACTGGCTCCATCCTGGAGAACCCACAACAGAGACACAAAGAGGTGTGCGATTTCTGCACCTGGCTGTCATCAGCCAAACTGAAGGAGGAATCATGGGAAGACAAAGGGGCAGAGCTCACCTAGAGTCTTCCTCACCTGCAGCAGCACCTAATATTCATCAAAGTGCAGTGCTTGGGAAAACTGATCATAAGCTCCTTGGTAACTAAAAAGGTCAGAGCCGTCTCTCTTCCCTCATTTCAGGGTATGCATCTCCTCCCCCCAGCTACAAGAATGCAATGAAAACTTTTATAATCCAGTACTCTGGCTCACCCACACACCATATGCTACACTCACTACATATACATATATTCATACAGGATGTCATCACAAGGCCTGTGCACACATATAGGAGTAGAACTTTAAACTAGTGGGCCTGAGCGTCCCAGATAAGATGACCTGGTAATACTATAAGTTTCTCCTAACCAAAGAGTTATGCCACCAACGCTCGATGCTCTTTAACCAGGACAGGGACAGCAGACAACTGTTAGTACTGAGGGCATGGTTAGTGCGCCCTTCTAGGTCACAGTGCCAGCCCTAGACTTCTCTTAGTTAGGAACAAGCATAGGCATTTGTGTATATGCTTAGATTAGCATGACACCAGGAGCAAAATACAAAAGTCAGGAAACCAAATATACCAGCAGTTGAAAACTAAGGGCAGAGTAACAAGCCTGTATGCATGCCGGGGACATTCCTGTCTCGGCAATCGAACCGATAGCCTGCCATCTCACAGAGCTATTTAATCTTGTTCTCCAAAATGGTATTTTCCCCAAATTATGGAAAAAGACCTCCTTCTTACCACTACTAAAAAAAACAATTTGGACAAAACAGACCCAGGCAACTATCGCCCAATAGCTCGTCTGCCACTGCCAGCAAAAGCTCTTGAAAAATACATGAATCAAGAACTTACCGCGTTTATCAATAACAACAACATTCTGGATCTTCCCAATTTGGTTTTCGCGGCGGTCATAGCACGGAGCTTGCATTGATTATAGCTGCTGAAGAAATTAGGCGCTCGGTAGACAAGGGAGGCATGGCGGCACTGATCCTTCTGGATTTGTCAGCAGCATTCGACACGGTGGACCATGGCCTCCTACTACGTTGCCTTCAAGAAATAGGCATTGCCGGCACCGCCTTACAACTATTTAACTCCTTCCTTTGTAACCGGGAACAATTTGTGGAGTTGGATGGCCTGAGTTCTCAGAGTTTTAATCTTCCATGTGGGGTCCCACAGGGCTCGTCCCTCAGCCCGACTCTTTTTAATTTGTATGTGGTTCCCCTGGCCAGGCTTATCAAATCCTTTGGATTTGCCATGGTGTCATACGCCGATGACACTCAGATTATAGTATCCATCTCAGAGGTCTCTCGCAGCACCATTCACAACTTTCATGCCTGTATGGGACAGGTGAGCAAATGGATGTCTGAGAACTGTCTTAAGCTGAACTCCAACAAAACGGAAGTTCTTCTCTTTGGCAGAGAAGTCTCCCATTGGTCCTCAGACTGGTGGCCTAGTGAACTTGGCCTTCTCCCCACTCCAGTCTCCAAGGCTAGGAATCTGGGAGTCATCTTTGACACCACTCTTTCATTCTCCCATCATGTGAATGCAATCACATCAGCCATCTGTTACACCCCAAAGATTCTGAGGAAAATCTTCTGCTTTATACCACCTGACCTACCGAAAACAGTGGTCTCGGCATTAGTTCTGTCAAGGCTGGACTACTGCAATGGCCTTTTGATTGGAATTAATAAAGCCCTCCTCGTTAAGATGCAAGCCTTGCAGAATTCAGCCGCCCGCCTGCTATTTAAATTACCTAAATATGCTTCTGCAAAGGCGGCCCTTAATTCCCTTCACTGGCTCCCGGTGGAAAAAAGGATTAAGTTCAAGGCCCTCTGCATCGCCTTTAGGGCACTGCACAATCAGGGTCCTGCCTATCTGATGGACCACTTTCGTTGGTATACTCCTCCCACAATGCTGCGGACTTCTTCCCATCGGCTGGTGGAAGTACCCAAGGCACGTCTCCTTAACTGGGGTGGAAAAAGCTTCCTATACATTACCACCAGATTGTGGAATCAATTGCCACTCTCACTGAAAAATTCACCAGACCTGATATCCTTCAGGAAGAGTCTGAAGACCTGGCTTTTTTAGGCCTAAAGATAAGCAGTGATTAGTTCTCTTTCTTCTGATTCCCCATGGCTGGCAGGAGGTTGGATGTCAGCGCCTAGACGCCTCTGGGTATTAGTGCGCTATATAAATATATAAATAAATAAATAACACCATAACTTTAAAAAAGAATCTTTAAAATATTTATTTTTACGTGTACATTTCCAAAAGACAGGTCTTTAAATTGTAATGTACTGGCTATTTTTTAATTTTGAAGATGTTAATGAAAATATATTGCAGTGTGTTGTGGGGTATGAGGGAGCAAATAGAGCTAATTTAGTTTGCAGTCAGCAAAAGTAGCAAAGAAAAGTTGGGCCAGTCTTCTAGCCATGCTTTTGAGGCGAGTAGGCAGAGAAGGGGACCAGTCAGAGGTTCTTTGTGTCCACAACTATCTGTAATCAATAGATATCCATCGAATAATGTATAGATTGAAGATATCAATAGATGACCTAGCTATATCCCAATTTCATGACAGTGTATAATGACACAGTAATATATTGTATGAAACAAATATCAGTATTACTCACTGCAATGTACTCATCTAATCTGTTACTTTTACAAACGCGAAGCAAACAATAGGTTTCCCCTTGCTTGTTAACGCTGGCTATGAACTTTACATTGGCATCCACACGAGCAGCATTGTAGCACAGTTGTCATAGAAACCTCTCGTGGGATGTTTTTTTTCCAGTGGTGTGGTATTTTCTTGGCTTCTCCAAATGTCTTTCCACATCCCACTTTTCCTGTACGAAAGATATTTTCCCTGGGCTTAAATAATAAAAGGAGACTGCATTTTTTATAACCATTTTCCTTATCAGATAACTTACTGTATACTCAGAATATTTTTAACTTCAATCGTTGGGTAATGGATTATTTCTTGTTATTGTTGTATTCTCTTTGGGAAATGAAATGTCTCTATCACGTCCCTCGCTTTCCAGTTCCTCCAGTCTAGACATGCTTAAAATATGTAGCTTCTCCTCATGGGACACGTGTGTTAAATCAGCTGCCATTGTCGTAGCCTCCACTGGAAGCGCTCCAATCATGCGTTATTGTTCTAGAATTGTGGTCTAATAGTCTTTATAACTGACGTGACGTGTACGGATCACCGTGCGATGTAAATTACATTTAAAACTCCAAGTCAATATCTAAATTGTTTTCACTTTCGTCTATTATTCCACAAGCAATGGGCAGTGGTACTTATGAAATGAACCACGTCTGCAATTCTGTGGGATCCCTAAAACGGAGGAGTCAGTTCAAGGATAGTTTTGCAACTCTTTACCTCACGTAAGTAAAATGATTTAATTCCACAAAGTTGGTAGATTTATTTGCTGATCATTTCACTACACCTGTACGCAACGTGGTGTCCATATAAAGACACAATCATCTTTGCAAAACGTTTGTGTAATGATAGCAAGCAAGGTAGAAACTTTATTGTCTCTTTCCGCAGTTATAAGTGGTAATGTAATTACCTTGATTACCCTGGCTTGTACAATCACTCAGTAAGTTAAGCCATCGCTGTTAAAATGCGTGTTCCTCTTGTAGCTCACTGTTAAAATGCGTGTTCCGCTTGTAGCTCACAGGTTTGAATCCTAGCAGGGCTGGCTCAGCCTTTCATTCTCCAGAGTAGTACTACTGAGTCGGTTAGCAGTAAAATCTGTTAATCATAGCACTAAAAAACGCAACATGCAGTGGCAATTGTCACATGAAAGGAGGTATTTTGTATTATTTCCATGCACTCGTTACAGATGCCCCAAGTACAGATAATACCACAAGGGAGTAAGTACACACAGTGGCTGTCCCGTATTCAGAGGGATACGTTTTATATTGTCTGAAAGGTCACACGATGACAGTTCCCGTTGCTCCAGGGACAAGGTAACCTCAACTACCTTCTTAGATCTCTTGCCAGAGAGATCATACCTTCCCATCACTGTGGTCACCTCAGAGGATCCGCAGTGGAGTATGCATGAAACATTCAAGTATGGTATGGGAATCCAACAATAGCTTGCTTTGCAGGAACTAAGAAGGGAGCAGAAATCATGAACATTAAAATAAAGAAAAAACTAATTTGCAAAAAAGCTTTATTCTGAAGTGAAAATAAACCTTGATTGACCTGTTTATTTATAATCATTTTTTATCTAAATTCCTTGTGGTATGTACGGCACGTGAACAGTTTTATACAACACAAAACGACATAAGATAGCATAACATAAAAAATACAGATTAACTTCCTAGTGAGTACCAATATTGCATTAAGCCCCATATTGGGGCATATTA
This sequence comes from Calotriton arnoldi, assembly GCA_963921515.1. NCBI lineage: Eukaryota > Metazoa > Chordata > Amphibia > Caudata > Salamandridae > Calotriton > Calotriton arnoldi. The sequence continues at coordinate 1,762,272 of CAWUFW010002028.1, forward strand.
TCAAGAAACGGCGTTAAAAATTATCGCCAGTTTAGCGGCAGAAAACTGCCGCTAAAGCGGCGATAATGGGCTTGATAATATGCCCTTGAGAATTCCAATAGAAGTCCATGGGGCATATTAGCAAGACCGGCGATAAAATTATCGCCGTTTTAGCGGCAGGAAACTGCCGCTAAAACGGCGATAATGGGCTTGCTAATATGCGTTATAGAATTCCAATAGAAGCCCAGGTTAGATGTGCAGGACATCTAACCTGGGCTTCTATTGGAATTCTTTAACGCATATTAGCAAGCCCATTATCGCCGGTCTGCACATCTAACCTGGGATTCTATTGGAATTCTATAACACATATTAGCAAGCCCATTATCGCCGTTTTAGCGGCAGTTTCCTGCCGCTAAAACGGCGATATTTTATCGCCGGTCTTGCTAATATGCCCCCATGTTCTGGTGTGAACATGGGCTTCTATTCTCCAGGGCATATTATCAAGCCCATTATCGCCGCTTTAGCGGCAGTTTTCTGCCGCTAAACCGGCGATAATTTTAACGACGTTCTTGATAATATGCCCCAATGTCACTCTTTCTTACTACCTAAGTCGTTCGTTTTTGATCCTCTACCACCATCCATTGGGCGCACAGATGTGCAACCACTGGCAGGCCGTCCATGATCTGTATCGGGACTCCAGCCGGCCTCACTAATCTAGTTTGACAGATTTCATAAACAGGTCATCCAATGCAGACACGTTTAGTCGCTGCATGAATCGTCTGTTTGTTTTTCTTGTCGATGACTTTCGATAAGAAGACTCAGGATGTGTCCACTTTTTTCGCTTGCTTTTCCTTTTCTTTTTTTCTCCTTTAACAATAGGGTAGAAAAAAAAAATCCAGCACCGCCCCAGTCCCAATGGTCTTTGGTCCCCTGCTGCCTCATTTCCTGGTTTTTGATCCAGACATCCCTCTTTTGTTTTCTCAGTGCCTGCTCAGCGCGTGTCGGTGCTGTGGCCACCGAGCAAATATTTTGTGTCACCCACCCCCCGTCGCCGCTGCCGCTGATGGACGGCTGGCTTCCTGAGGGCGGTAGGTCGCCACTTAGCTGCGCCGCCCTCCAGGAAGAGATAGGGGGCCTGCGCCTGTACCAACGGAACCTGCGGGAAATCCCTGCAGAGGGCAGATTGTGCGCGTCTGACCTTGGAATGCATGTGTGAGGTGTTTTATAGAGCTGCAATAGAGACTTCCTGTTGGGAGGATGAAATCCCAACGGTTTTTTGTTAAATCCAGCGACACGTGGACTCCCTCGTACTGCACAGTCGCTCAGTCAGTCACACAAACATACTATCTCAGAGGAAGTTCTGGGATTTAAAGATAAGCCCTCTCCGACGCGAGCTGGCACGCAGCATATCCTTTTAACTCTTCTGACAGTCAAGAGAAAGTTGCAAGCACTGTCAGTTGAATGGGTACTCACGCCCATCTTGAATGACGAGCGACCTAATTAATGGCCCTCCTAAATGAAGCAACCTTGATCGGTAGAAGTCAAGTGCTGCCTCAGAGAATATGGAATCTGAGAAGGATACAGATTCACAAGGGGGCTGTGTTGGGCAGCAGAGTGACGTGTTCATGCTTGTGTGCACGACTCTGCTTTAAATTCACTTCTTTTTTTGTTTCATAACCACCTTAATCTATTTTTCAGCAGTTTTTAAACTTCAGGTAGCTAAGTTTCAGAACCTAGTTATAGACTGGGCGTTGGATAAAACTATATTACAACCAACATAAGTCAGAATTTTTGAGTTTTTTATAGAACTGAAATAATGGCTTAAATTAAGTTCCGTTTCAAAGTGCAGCAAGCCTTAACATCCTTTCAGAAAACATTTCTACACTAATATTAGAGAAACGAAAAGTAGTTTAAAGCATCCTGCAGAGATCTGCATTCATTTTTTACCAAAAGAATATCCTTTCAATGATTTATTTGTTGCTTCCTCTAGAACTAGGGGGTAGCAACACAGAAACGACCAAAAAGTAGGGGCGGGGGGGGGTGTTTTTTTGTTCCTAGGTGTATGATGGTAGTTCTCTCAAGAGGCTCCTTGGGAGAATTATGAGTATGACCAACCCGTTGTTTTGGGTGGGAAGGGAAAAAAACCCTTTTCTTTTAATAGCCCTCACTCACTCTAATAGTGACTTGCTTCATCATAGGGCTCAACCCAACTCCTAAAGGTCGGGGTGGGCTCAACCGTGTTTCAGGGGGCACTTAGGATACTGTGTATGGGGGCGTACTATTAAAGATAAAATTCCTCACCCACTCCTAAAGAAATCTTTAATAATGGAGTGGGAGGGAAGGTTAAAATATATACAAATGAGTGTTTAGGATGTGATGGTCCTATGACCCTTGTTTCTGCACCAACATGTTTCAGCCCTTCCTACCTGGCCTAAATAGGTCCTGGGCTTTCGTCAGGGTGGGACGTAATGAAGTTACTTCCCCCAAAGACGTGAGTGCATATGAACTATTTGTCTCTAGCACCTCTAAGTGTTCAAAACTGGAACAAGCCTAATACTTGCCACTGGTCTGGATGAGGAACTACCTATTCAGGAAAAAGATACATATTCATTGTTAAATACATTGTGATTTACATTAGATCACATCAATACATAGATCCCCCTGGAGTCGTTGTTGTGGAGGTGTAGGCATTGTCACCCAGTACCCCAACTCTTACTAACCCAGTGTATTGCTGTTGTGATTGAATCATATGTATATCAAGTTTAACACGCCATATGCATTTTTGTGCCTTTCACATGTGCTATGGGATCATGCAAACATGCATTATTTCATTCACAATATACTTCCAATCTTTCCATCAAAATTACACATAAAAATTACACTTCCAATCTTCATTCAGCCTGCAGATCAAAACACAGCGGAAGGGATGATTCGGCCATTCATCCGTCTGAAGTAGATACAAATAGGTAATTGTACCATCCAGAATCGCCATGCTTAAAAGCATGGTGGTTTCTGTATTAAGTGTTGTAAGGAAAGAGGCATTATATTTTTATGAAAGAACAAAGCATTTTTAAACGGTACATAGAGTTATGTCAACAAACCTGGTTGGCACCGTGGATATTTGAGCTTGGAGCCCAAGGACAGTCTCCCTCCAAACTGAGATGCTGAACATATGGGTAGGATTCATTTATCCAGCAGTTCACAGACTCCCCATGGGAATATGCAAGCATCCCTTGGAATCAGCATCACTCAGCCTTCTTTGTCTTATCTCACCAGAATGTTAGAAGAAGTTAGTGTAGATGGTACAGTTGTAGCATTGGCCAGTGGGTGGCTTTCAAAGCAATGCCACCACTAGTATTTCAAGTATATTTCATGCAGGCAACCCTGATATTGTGTGATATGTCTTTGAGTAAACATGTCCTGAACTCACTTACGCAAAGCAGCGTTGTGCTTGGTCTGAGCGCCGCGATTCGATGCTCAGCCAGGGAATGGGAGCATGGGCATGTTCTCTACCCAGGCTGTAATGCAGCCTGCGTGGAGATCATGGTAAGTGCGCATAAAGGTTTGGCCGGGCCCAGATGGCCGCCAAACATTCATGTGCACTTGCAAAGTGTGCTCGCCACTCGCCCTGCTCCTGTGTCAGAGCAGCCCCGGCCTGCAGAGCTACCTCAGCAGGACAAAATAAAATGATAATAACCTTAAGTTATTATCATTTTTATTTTTCCTTTATTTCTCTGCTGCACAACAGTGGGCGATGCTCCTCCACCTTAACAGAGGAGCTGCCACTACACGTACCCAGGACCCATAAATAAATGCTACAACACTCTTTGTGGTACCCACTAAAGTAGCACACTAAAACATGTCTCAAGTCTTCCACCGTAGCACAGTTTTAAACTCCCCTTTTGACCTGACAAAATAAACCTTTTGCAGGGCTTAAACCTTCTTTTGTAATACTTATAAGTCACCACTAAGGTAGGCCCTAACCACTCCAAGGTCAGGGTGAATGGTATTTAAAAAGTAGGACATGTATATGTAAGTTTTACATTTCCTGGCTCTGAACAACTCGGAAAAGTCATTTACTCACTGTTGTAAGGCTAGCTTTCTCATAGACTAACACTGGGTTACCTTATTACACATAATAAGTGATAACTTCAGTTTGGGAACAAATAGAGAAATGCTTCTGGCACTCAAATGAATTGCAATTTAATATTCTCTTTAATGGTAAAACTGGGTTTTAAGTTACAATTCAGAAAATGACACTTTTAGAAAGTTGGAAATGTTCTGCCTAAACCTAATGTGCATTTCTAAGAGTGTCCAACATCACAACTGTGAATGGTTCTCTTGTGGTGTTTTGTGTATTTCTTCCAGACATGGGCACAAAAGGGCCTTGGGTGTTGGGCACGGTGTTGCTCTTCTGAGCAGGATGTCCTGGGGGTTGCACTCAGCCTTTCCTGAGCTTCAAAGGATTGCCTGCCCTACCACTGAAAAATGCAGTTCACACCTAGTCCTGTCTACCCTTTTTACCCTAGACAGTTTGGAGCCAAACCCAGGAAAGAGGGACAGTTAGACAAAGGGGGCATCCCCGACCCACAGGCTGGCACTGGAGATTAAAGTGGCACCTTCAGAACTTCTCATCAGGACACTCCTGGACCTGTGAAGGATTCATCAGAAGGACTGCCCTGCTATCTAAAGAAGAAAGATCAGACATACTTGCTGTGAAACTAGGCTCCCCAGAAGTGACTGCAAGGGTCAGTTGGTTGAAGTCAGTTTTGAACTATAGGAATACAACAAACTTCCAGAGGCCTGCCCTGTAACTGCACATCTGGCCAGCACTAACTGGACCTGACTAGACCTCCCTGAGCCCTTCTGGAGTGAGTACTTCTCCCGCAGAGGTTCCCCTCCATATCCCGGACCCTTGGTTGGTATCAGAGTGTACTCTTACTACCGCAAATCACAGTCCTCGTTGATTGCCAGCATAAAGCTCCAGAGACAACTGACTGTTCATGCCGAACAGCGACCATCCACAAGCCCAACCTGCTCCTCATGTTTACAATGGTCTCCACGCATCAACAGCCAACGTGAAGATCCATTGCAGCTCCCCGCGTGGACTTGGACTGAGAGAAGATAAAACCCTTATTGGGACATACTTGGTCCCTGTATCCGACCTGTACTCCAGCGTGGTCAGTCTAAATTTGTGACTGTGACCCGGTCATGCATGATTAGATAATCATACTAGGCGCCTTGTGCTTTTACTGCTATCTTTATTAGAAAAGTAAAAAAAATCATAACTCTAGTTCTACTGAATGGATTGTTGTGTTTTTGGTGTCATTACATTAATTACAATTAACTCTATTTTCCTAAATTGATCAGGATTTATTTGTATTATGTTTTTCACGTTATTACTGTTTAAGTGCTGCACAGATACTTTACATGTTGCCTCTAAGATAAGCCTGACTGCTTTTGTGGCAAGCTACCAGAGGTTTAAGCACAGGTCTATGTAGGAGAGTAGGATCTGCTTCACATGGGTACCCCCACTTTTTGCTGATGCTTCACTGTTTTTCGACCTTAGTCTGGCTGGGGCCCTGCTAATCAGAACCCCAGCCTAGCTGCTTCCTCTCTAAAATGGTTTCCATGTGCCTTAGGCACATCTCTGATTGGAATCTGGAGTGCCCTTATAAGTCCCTAGTATATGGTATACTATGTACCCAGGGCATAGGTACCTCAGAGGCCTACCAGGGGCTGCAGCATGTATTGTGCCACCCCTGGAAGGCCATCCAAACTGACACCACAGGTCTGCTACTGCAGCCTGGGTAAGGTGGTGCATGCACCCCTTACTGTGATATAGGCTACCTATATCACTATATACATACACACATATAAACCTATAAGTCACTCCTATGGCAGGCCTTATCGATCCTGAAGGCAGAGTGCGTGGTTCCTGTGTGAGAGGGTGCCCCTGCATGAGCAGGGCCCCTCTGCAGCGTTCGGAGACCCTTCTCTGATGCTGTTTGTAGTGCAGCCTGACCATATACTCTTAAGCGCATTATAACCTCGCGTTAAATGCTAACTTTGGGATGGCTGCACGGAAACATGTCGTGTTTGGTGTCAAACATCTTGGAATACTACCCCCCGCCAGTTCTGGCGGCGGGGGTAGCATTCCACCCTTCTAGAGGGAAAGACATGTACACACCGGTATGCCCGGTACTGACTTTCCAAGCCCTGGCATCACAAAATGGATGCCGCTGCCACAGACACGAGTCTGGCCTCCTGTTGCTGACCGAAACTCCGGCAGGGGAGGCCTGGACAATAGGTTTCCTGTCCCAGGGAGGTGTGACCACCTCCCCAGACAGGATAGTGTGTATTGGGGCTGGGCGGGAGCACTCTCGGGTGCTTTGAAGTCCTGCACTGGGGGCACATTTGGTGTCCCTGTGCATACCCCAGTTCAAACCGGATCAGGGGCTTCCAGCCCCTGCTTTGGCACGAACTGGACAAAGGGAAAGGGGTGTAGCCACCCCTCTGCCCTGACCCACCCATAGGTGGGACCACAGAGTAAGTCCAACCCCTAAACTTAGTATAAGTATGGGACCCCAGTCCTTAGGACTTTAGATTATCCCTAGACGAAACTCTGACACAGAATCCTGGACCTTCGACGCTCTACTTAAAGATTAGAGGACAGAAGAATCTCCCTTGGGGTCAAGGAGTGACTCCCCTGCTTGGCAGGCACCAAAGAAGCAATTGTCCGGTCTGCTTCGCCGAAGCTCCCGTCGGACGCCGAAGTCTTTGCATCACCAGAGGTAGATTTCCAGACTTCCCCAAGGCTGCCCTGAGTCCCCAGCAAAGCTGGGGCCCGTAGCTATTGTGGGTAACGTGGAACCGTGACCCCTGGACACCACACACATTTGCAAGTGCATCCTCTTCTGGGACTCCCACAAAGTCGTGCTTTGGGCTCCGAGTAGCCCCAGCCTCCAGCACTAACTGCACCGAAGATCACTGGCCTCCACTCAATGAGTATCCTGTGAGCCAGCTCCACGTGCACCATCTCGAGGCTCCTTCGCGGTCGCTAGCCCGTTGGCTAGTAGCCCTTCACGAAGGCCAATCTTTTTCTACTTGGGCTCCCTGGTTGCGCCAGGCTTGCCCTCACTTACCCTTGCTGGGTGAGTTCCTCAGACCTTGCTGGTCTGCACAATCGTCAATCTTTATCTTCATCATGACTTGCCGTTGCCAAGGCTTGTTGGGTCCAATCCGGTCGTCGATACCTCAGCACTCGACAGACATCGTGTACCAGCCCGAATCCTGCTCCTGGTCACCAACAACGCCTCCTGGGCCTCGTGGCTGAAGAGTCAAGACAACCGTCAACCTACCTGAAGCACTCGACATCGGTGGGCATCTGCTCATCGCCTTCCTGGTCACTGGCTAGTGACCCAGACTCTGTCCCCTCTGCTTTCAGGTTCTTCAGATCTCCGATCCACCCTTGGATCCACCCGGACACTTTTCACTTGGTCGCCAGCAGCACTTTGCAGCAGATCGCCATTCAAATCGACGACGAAACCCGACCCCGAAAGGCACATATGCACCCGGCTTCCCTGGGTGAGGTAACAAGAGTACTCCGGTGCTCCCGTGGGTAGAGACTCTAGAACGACCTAGTTCTCAAAGGGTTTGCTCCAAGTCCTTCTTTAAGTGTCCCTTTTCTTTAAATTCCCAACCGCGACTTTCTCCATAGAAGTTAACGGCGATTCGCGGCTGTCTTACTACATTGCACGCGTCCCCCGTGGGTCCCCTGTGTCACTACCTTGGGTGGTTCCTTGTGGTCCAAGCACTTCTAGAGGCTCTAGGCCTAGTGTCTAGCTCAGTCGTGGTTCTTATACCACTTTATTGGTATATGGTTTGGTACGCCCCTAGGGCCCAAACGTGTATTTGTGCTATTACTGTGTTTAAATAACTTATAACTTATGTACTTCGAACTCTAGCCTCATAAAGAGACTAGAGGGGTGTGTTTAGTAATAAATACATATATTTTGAATATATACCTGGTGTGGTGCTCTTTCATTTGGTCACTCAAGAGATTATAGACTGGTAAAACAAGCTGCTTTACATTCCTTCAAGACTTAGCCTGAAGGCTGCTCTCCATAGCTACCACTAGGATAGCTTTCAATAAAGGTTGTCTTTAACCTATCTCCAATAAGGGGTTGTTTGGACTGGTGCAAGGTGCCCACTATAATTAGTGGACAGCATATGCCAGGCCAACTTCTCACATTGGTGTGCAGCGTGTGGGATTCCAGCTTGCTATTGTTTTACCAGATAATCTCAATTGAATTGATCAACTGAAAACCACTAAAGGTACCTAAGGTACATATAAATTAAGCTTAGTATACAGTAAGTTCTACTGAACTTAGAGTTGTGTGTTAAGGGACAGCACACCCTTTCTACAACTCAAGAGAGTTTAGTAGGCCACACTAGAGTAGGTAGTGCATACACCACACCTCACTAGTAATGTCTTCAAAGCCAGGACCCAGTGAGTCCTTGCCAGAAGCCAGTGGGCTTCTTCCCTCCAAGTATGATAAACTCCCATTCTTGGAATTGAGAGCATTATGCAATACTAGGAAGTTGAAGGCAGGCAAAAGTGCCAGCACCCAACACCTCAGGGAGGTGTTACTAGCTGATGATCTCAGCAGGCCCCTAGGGTCTGAAGGGGTAGGCAAAGAGGGTGGAGCAGAAGATGAGGGAGGGGCCAGGGGTGAAGAAACCCAGGACCCCCCCTCTGAAACTGGCCAGGAAGGTGAAAATGACCTTGTCCTGGAGAATCCAATTCCTCCTGAGGAGGAGGAGGGAGAGGATCAGACTGACCTCCCCTTTGTCCCCCCAGGAAGAGTTCTGAGTGTGCCCAGAAGGTCTAGGTCTCCTTCTCAGGAGTCTAACCACTCTGACACCTCAATAGGGTCCTCTGTCTCCTCTCATAGGAGGGAATCCACTCATGAGAGAAGAAAGAGACTGATTCAATATGAGCAAACTCAGCTTGAACTCAGGAAACAGCAATTGGCTATAGACAGGGAGTCCCTAGATCTCTATAGAGAGAGACAAAAGTTGGGACTAGAGTCCCATGGTGGCAGCAGTTTCCCCAAAGATAGGGAAAGGTCTTATGACCATAGAAACCTGAGCAAGATTGTCCCTCCCTACCAGAGTGGGGATGACATCCACAAATGGATAACTGCTCTAGAGACGGCCTGTAAAGTACAGAGGGTCCCTCAGGAGCAGTGGGCAGCAATCATGTGGCTCTCCTTTGCAGACAAAGGTAGAGACAAGCTCCTCACTGTTAGAGAGGAGGATGCTGATAATTACAAAGTCTTGAAGAGTGTTCTAATTGATGGGTTTGGCCTAACCACTGAACAATACAGGTTAAAGTTCAGGGATACCCAAAAAGCACAGACTCAAGACTGGGTAGACTTTGTTGATTGTTCTGCCAAGGCTCTGGAAGGTTGGTTATTGGGCAGTAAGGTATGTGACTTCACAGGATTCGTACAATCTGATAATGAGGGAGCAGATTCTTAATAACTGTCAAAATCAGCTGTTGCATCAGCACCTGGTAGACTCTGATCTGACCTCTCCCCAAGAATTGGGAAAGAAGGCAGACAAATGGGTCAGAACCAGGGTGAAGCAGAAGGTACAGAACCAAGGTGGTGACCCTAAGAAGCAAGATTCGAAAACCTCTGATAAGGGTGGGTAGAAGGGTAAAGATCAAAAGTCTTCACAAGGCCCCCAAAAATCTTCTTCAGGTGGGGATTCACAGTCTACCAAAGGGAAAGGCCAAAAAAAACCATGGTGCAAGGTCTGTAAGCAAAAGACCCACTGGACCAGTGATTGCACCAAGTCCAAAGACTCGACTCCAGCCCCCACCAATGCCCCTAAGGCACCTGCTCCCCCTAGTGCAGTTACAGTTGGTGGTGGGAGTACTACAGCCAAGGGTTTAGTAGGGTTGACCCTGGGTACTGAGATGGGCTCTGACCTAGTCAGAGAACTCACTCAGGCTGTCCTAGTCTGTGATGGAGGCATGGATATGACCTCCTCTATGAGTCCCAGTAATCTGGGCAAGTACAGACAACAGCCTTTAATCAATGGACGAGAGGCTTTGGCATTTAGGGACACAGGGGCAAGTGTCACCATGGTGACACAAGACCTTGTGAATCCTGGGCAAGTTATACTTGGTGAGATGTACCAAGTGACCAATGCTAGCAATGTCAGAACAGACCATACTCTGGCAGTTGTTAACTTCTCCTGGGGAGGGGTAACTGGCCTTAAGAAGGTTGTGGTAAGTGCAGACCTACCAGTTGAATGCTTGCTTGGCAATGACTTAGAAACTTTAGCTTGGGCAGAAGTGGAGCTCAGGACCCATGCAGAAATGCTGGGGATCCCTGCAGATGTGTTTGCTGTGACCAGGTCACAAGCCAAAATGTCTAGCACTGAACAGGCCTTGGATTCTGGAATAATGGACCAAGTGCCTTCCAAGAGGAGGAGTAGTAGGGTAAAGGCAGTGCCTTCCCCTTGGCTCAGAAGGAAGATCAGTCCCTTGAGGGGGATGATCTCAGTCCTGAGGAAGGAACTGTCCCAGAGGAGCTTGAACCTGAACAGGTTGAGTTCTTGGGGACAGGGGGACCTTCCAGGGCAGATCTGAGCCAGGAGCAGCAGAGCTGCCCCTCTCTTGAACCCCTCAGACAGCAAGCTGCTGCTGAGGCTGCTGGGAAAGCTAGTGGTCCCCATACTGTGTATTGGGATGATGGACTCTTGTACTCAGAGTGTAGAGACCCCAAGCCTGGTGCTACCAGGAGGTTGGTTATACCTCTGAAGTTCAGGGGCTTCCTATTGACCCTAGCCCATGATATTCCCTTAGCAGGTCACCTGGGCCAGAACAAGACTTGGGACAGAATTGTCCCTCACTTTCACTGGCCCCACATGTCTGAAGACACCAAGGAGTTTTGTCGCTCCTGTGTAACCTGCCAGGCCAGTGGCAAGGCAGGTGGCACTCCAAAGGCCCCCTGATACCACTACCTGTGGTGGGGGTTCCCTTTGAAAGGGTGGGGATTGACATTGTTGGTCCCATGGATCCCCAAACAGCATCTGGGCACAGGTTTATCCTGGTGGTAGTGGATCATGCCACCAGGTACCCAGAGGCTATTCCCCTTAGGACCACTACAGCACCTGTGGTGGCAAGGGCCCTCCTGGGAATTTTCTCAAGAGTGGGCTTTCCTAAGGAGGTTGTATCAGACAGGGGTACTAACTTTATGTCTGGATACTTAAAAGCAATGTGGAAGGAGTGTGGAGTGACTTACAAGTTCACCACACCGTATCACCCACAATGCAATGGTTTAGTTGAGAGATTCAACAAAACCTTGAAGGGCATGATTAAAGGGCTCCCAGAAAAGCTTAGGCGAAGATGGGACATACTCTTGCCCTGCCTTTTATTTGCATACAAGGAGGTGCCTCAAAAGGGGTTGGCTACAGCCCTTTTGAACTTTTGTTTGGTCACCCTGTCAGGGGTCCACTGTGCTTGGTGAAGGAAGGATGGGAGTTACCTCTCAAGCCCCCAAAGCAAGACATAGTGGACTACGTACTTGGTCTCCGCTCCCGGATGGCTGAGTATATGAAAAAGGCAACTAAAAACCTTGAGGCTAGCCAGGAACTTCAAAAGGCCTGGCATGACCAAAAGGCTGTACTGACTGTTTATCAGCCAGGACAGAAGGTGTGGGTGTTGGAGCCAGTGGCCCCAGCAGCTCTCCAAGACAAATGGAGTGGACCCCACACCATTGTTGAGCAGAAGGGTGAGGTTACCTACTTAGTAGACCTAGGAACACCCAGGAGTCCCCACAGGGTTCTCCGTGTCAACAGGTTAAAACCATATGTGGACAGGGCAGACATGGGCTTGCTCATGGCTACTGATGAGGGACAGGAGGAAGAGAGTGACCCACTCCCTGACCTGCTCTCACAGAACCCTGATGATGGGTCAGTGGATGGTGTAGCCTTGGCAGGCAGCCTCACTACCCAGCAGCAAACTGATTGTAGACAGGTGCTTAATCAGTTCAGACACATGTTCTCACTTACTCCAAGTCAGACCACCTGGTGCACTCATGAAGGGGACACTGGGGACAGTCTGCCTATTAAAAATAAGATGTATAGGCAACCTGACCATGTCAGGGACTGTATCAGGACAGAAGTCCAGAAAATGTTGGATTTGGGAGTTATTGAACCCTCAGATAGCCCTTGGGCTAGTCCAGTGGTCCTTGTACCAAAACCTCACACCAGTGGTGGGAAAAGAGAGATGAGGTTTTGTGTGGACTACAGGGGTCTCAATGCAGTCACTAGGACTGATGCCCATCCAATACCAAGGGCAGATGAGCTAATAGACACTTTGGCCTCAGCCAAGTATCTAAGCACATTTGACTTGACAGCTGGCTACTGGCAGATCAGACTAGCTGATGATGCAAAGCCAAAAACAGCATTCTCAACCCCTAGTGGGCATTATCAATTTGTGGTGATGCCCTTTGGTCTGAAGAATGCACCTGCCACTTTTCAGAGGTTGGTGAATACAGTCCTTACAGGTCTGGAGGCCTATAGTGCAGCATATCTAGATGATATTGCTGTCTTTAGCTCCACCTGGGAGGATCACCTGGTCCACCTCAGAAATGTTTTACAGGCCCTGCAAAAGGCAGGCCTGACTATCAAGGCCACCAAGTGCCAGATAGGGCAGAGTCAGGTTGTGTACCTGGGCCACCTTGTGGGTGGAGGCCAGGTTCAACCCTTGCAGAGCAAGATCCAGACCATCATGGACTGGACTGCTCCAACTACCCAGACTCAGGTGAGAGCCTTCTTAGGCCTGACTGGGTACTATAGGAGATTTGTCAAGGGGTATGGATCAATAGTGACACCCCTGAATGACTTAACTTCCAAGAAAATGCCTAAAAAGGTTCAGTGGACAGTTAGCTGTCAAAAGGCATTTGATGACCTGAAGCAGGCCATGTGCACTGCTCCCATTCTACAGAGTCCTGATTACTCCAAGAAGTTCATTGTTCAAACTGATGCATCTGAATTGGGGGTAGGGGCTGTACTGTCACAATTGAATGAAGAAGGTCAGGATCAGCCAGTAGCTTTCATTAGCAGAAGGCTGACCCCTAGAGAGAAACGTTGGTCAGCCATTGAGAGGGAGGCCTTTGCTGTGGTCTGGGCTCTGAAGAAGTTGAGGCCATACTTGTTTGGTACTCACTTCCTTGTTCAAACAGACCATAAGCCCCTCTTATGGCTAAAACAAATGAAGGGTGAAAACCCCAAACTGCTTAGGTGGTCCATTTCCCTACAGGGGATGGACTTCACAGTGGAACATAGACCTGGGAGTAACCATGCCAATGCAGATGGACTCTCTAGGTACTTCCACTTAGAACATGAAGACTTAACTGGGCAAGGTTAGTTTAATGTCCCTACGTTTGGGGGGGTTGTGTAGGAGAGTAGGATCTGCTTCACATGGGTACCCCCACTTTTTGCTGATGCTTCACTGTTTTTCGACCTTAGTCTGGCTGGGGCCCTGCTAATCAGAACCCCAGCCTAGCTGCTTCCTCTCTAAAATGGTTTCCATGTGCCTTAGGCACATCTCTGATTGGAATCTGGAGTGCCCTTATAAGTCCCTAGTATATGGTATACTATGTACCCAGGGCATAGGTACCTCAGAGGCCTACCAGGGGCTGCAGCATGTATTGTGCCACCCCTGGAAGGCCATCCAAACTGACACCACAGGTCTGCTACTGCAGCCTGGGTAAGGTGGTGCATGCACCCCTTACTGTGATATAGGCTACCTATATCACTATATACATACACACATATAAACCTATAAGTCACTCCTATGGCAGGCCTTATCAATCCTGAAGGCAGAGTGCGTGGTTCCTATGTGAGAGGGTGCCCCTGCATGAGCAGGGCCCCTCTGCAGCGTTCGGAGACCCTTCTCTGATGCTGTTTGTAGTGCAGCCTGACCATATACTCTTAAGCGCATTATAACCTCGCGTTAAATGCTAACTTTGGGATGGCTGCACGGAAACATGTCGTGTTTGGTGTCAAACATCTTGGAATACTACCCCCCGGCCAGTTCTGGCGGCGGGGGTAGCATTCCACCCTTCTAGAGGGAAAGACATGTACACACCGGTATGCCCGGTACTGACTTTCCAAGCCCTGGCATCACAAAATGGATGCCGCTGCCACAGACACGAGTCTGGCCTCCTGCTGCTGACCGAAACTCCGGCAGGGGAGGCCTGGACAATAGGTTTCCTGTCCCAGGGAGGTGTGACCACCTCCCCAGACAGGATAGTGTGTATTGGGGCTGGGCGGGAGCACTCTCGGGTGCTTTGAAGTCCTGCACTGGGGGCACATTTGGTGTCCCTGTGCATACCCCAGTTCAAACCGGATCAGGGGCTTCCAGCCCCTGCTTTGGCGCGAACTGGACAAAGGGAAAGGGGTGTAGCCACCCCTCTGCCCTGACCCACCCATAGGTGGGACCACAGAGTAAGTCCAACCCCTAAACTTAGTATAAGTATGGGACCCCAGTCCTTAGGACTTTAGATTATCCCTGGACGAAACTCTGACACAGAATCCTGGACCTTCGACGCTCTACTTAAAGATTAGAGGACAGAAGAATCTCCCTTGGGGTCAAGGAGTGACTCCCCTGCTTGGCAGGCACCAAAGAAGCAATTGTCCGGTCTGCATCGCCGAAGCTCCCGTTGGACGCCGAAGTCTTTGCATCACCAGAGGTGGATTTCCAGACTGTCCCCGAGGCTGTCCTGAGTCCCCAGCAAAGCTGAGGCCCGTAGCTGTCGTGGGTAACGTGGAACCGTGACCCCTGGACACCGCACGCATTTGCAAGTGCATCCTCTTCTGGGTCTCCCACGAAGTCGTGCTTTGGGCTCCGAGTAGCCCCAGCCTCCAGCACCAACTGCACCGAAGATCACTGGCCTCCACTCCACGAGTGTCCTGTGAGCCAGCTCCACGTGCACCGTCTCGAGGCTCCTTCGCGGTCGCTAGCCCATTGGCTAGTAGCCCTTCACGAAGGCCAATCTTTTTCTACTTGGGCTCCCTGGTTGCTCCAGGCTTGCCCTCACTTACCCTTGCTGGGTGAGTTCCTCAGACCTTGCTGGTCTGCACAATCGTCAATCTTCATCTTCATCAAGACTTGCCGTTGCCAAGGCTTGTTGGGTCCAATCCGGTCGCCGACACCTCAGCACTCGACAGACATCGTGTACCAGCCCGAATCCTGCTCCTGGTCACCGACAACGCCTCCTGGACCTCGTGGCTGAAGAGTCAAGACGACCGTCAACCTACCTGAAGCACTCGACATCGGTGGGCATCTGCTCATCGCCTTCCTGGTCACTGGCTAGTGACCCAGACTCTGTCCCCTCTGCTTTCAGGTTCTTCAGATCTCCGATCCACCCTTGGATCCACCCGGACACTTTTCACTTGGTCGCCAGCAGCACTTTGCAGCAGATCGCCATTCAAATCGACGACGAAACCCGACCCCGAAAGGCACCTATGCACCCGGCTTCCCTGGGTGAGGTAACAAGAGTACTCCGGTGCTCCCGTGGGTAGAGACTCTAGAACGACCTAGTTCTCAAAGGGTTTGCTCCAAGTCCTTCTTTAAGTGTCCCTTTTCTTTAAATTCCAAACCGCGACTTTCTCCATAGAAGTTAACGGCGATTCGCGGCTGTGTTACTACACTGCACGCGTCCCCCGTGGGTCCCCTGTGTCACTACCTTGGGTGGTTCCTTGTGGTCCAAGCACTTCTAGAGGCTCTAGGCCTAGTGTCTAGCTCAGTCGTGGTTCTTATACCACTTTATTGGTATATGGTTTGGTACGCCCCTAGGGCCCAAACGTGTATTTGTGCTATTACTGTGTTTAAATAACTTATAACTTATGTACTTCGAACTCTAGCCTCATAAAGAGACTAGAGGGGTGTGTTTAGTAATAAATACATATATTTTGAATATATACCTGGTGTGGTGCTCTTTCATTTGGTCACTCAAGAGATTATAGACTGGTAAAACAAGCTGCTTTACATTCCTTCAAGACTTAGCCTGAAGGCTGCTCTCCATAGCTACCACTAGGATAGCTTTCAATAAAGGTTGTCTTTAACCTATCTCCAATAAGGGGTTGTTTGGACTGGTGCAAGGTGCCCACTATAATTAGTGGACAGCATATGCCAGGCCAACTTCTCACATTGGTGTGCAGCGTGTGGGATTCCAGCTTGCTATTGTTTTACCAGATAATCTCAATTGAATTGATCAACTGAAAACCACTAAAGGTACCTAAGGTACATATAAATTAAGCTTAGTATACAGTAAGTTCTACTGAACTTAGAGTTGTGTGTTAAGGGACAGCACACCCTTTCTACAACTCAAGAGAGTTTAGTAGGCCACACTAGAGTAGGTAGTGCATACACCACACCTCACTAGTAATGTCTTCAAAGCCAGGACCCAGTGAGATCCTTGCCAGAAGCCAGTGGGCTTCTTCCCTCCAAGTATGATAAACTCCCATTCTTGGAATTGAGAGCATTATGCAATACTAGGAAGTTGAAGGCAGGCAAAAGTGCCAGCACCCAACACCTCAGGGAGGTGTTACTAGCTGATGATCTCAGCAGGCCCCTAGGGTCTGAAGGGGTAGGCAAAGAGGGTGGGGCAGAAGATGAGGGAGGGGCCAGGGGTGAAGAAACCCAGGACCCCCCTCTGAAACTGGCCAGGAAGGTGAAAATGACCTTGTCCTGGAGAATCCAATTCCTCCTGTGGAGGAGGAGGAGGGAGAGGATCAGACTGACCTCCCCTTTGTCCCCCCAGGAAGAGTTCTGAGTGTGCCCAGAAGGTCTAGGTCTCCTTCTCAGGAGTCTAACCACTCTGACACCTCAATAGGGTCCTCTGTCTCCTCTCATAGGAGGGAATCCTCTCATGAGAGAAGAAAGAGACTGATTCAATATGAGCAAACTCAGCTTGAACTCAGGAAACAGCAATTGGCTATAGACAGGGAGTCCCTAGATCTCTATAGAGAGAGACAAAAGTTGGGACTAGAGTCCCATGGTGGCAGCAGTTTCCCCAAAGATAGGGAAAGGTCTTATGACCATAGAAACCTGAGCAAGATTGTCCCTCCCTACCAGAGTGGGGATGACATCCACAAATGGATAACTGCTCTAGAGAGGGCCTGTAAAGTACAGAGGGTCCCTCAGGAGCAGTGGGCAGCAATCTTGTGGCTCTCCTTTGCAGACAAAGGTAGAGACAAGCTCCTCACTGTTAGAGAGGAGGATGCTGATAATTACAAAGTCTTGAAGAGTGCTCTAATTGATGGGTTTGGCCTAACCACTGAACAATACAGGTTAAAGTTCAGGGATACCCAAAAAGCACAGACTCAAGACTGGGTAGACTTTGTTGATTGTTCTGCCAAGGCTCTGGAAGGTTGGTTATTGGGCAGTAAGGTATGTGACTTCACAGGATTGTACAATCTGATAATGAGGGAGCAGATTCTTAATAACTGTCAAAATCAGCTGTTGCATCAGCACCTGGTAGACTCTGATCTGACCTCTCCCCAAGAATTGGGAAAGAAGGCAGACAAATGGGTCAGAACCAGGGTGAAGCAGAAGGTACAGAACCAAGGTGGTGACCCTAAGAAGCAAGATTCGAAAACCTCTGATAAGGGTGGGGAGAAGGGTAAAGATCAAAAGTCTTCACAAGGCCCCCAAAAATCTTCTTCAGGTGGGGATTCACAGTCTACCAAAGGGAAAGGCCAAAGAAAACCATGGTGCAAGGTCTGTAAGCAAAAGACCCACTGGACCAGTGATTGCACCAAGTCCAAAGACTCGACTCCAGCCCCCACCAATGCCCCTAAGGCACCTGCTCCCCCTAGTGCAGTTACAGTTGGTGGTGGGAGTACTACAGCCAAGGGTTTAGTAGGGTTGACCCTGGGTACTGAGATGGGCTCTGACCTAGTCAGAGAACTCACTCAGGCTGTCCTAGTCTGTGATGGAGGCATGGATATGACCTCCTCTATGAGTCCCAGTAATCTGGGCAAGTACAGACAACAGCCTTTAATCAATGGACGAGAGGCTTTGGCATTTAGGGACACAGGGGCAAGTGTCACCATGGTGACACAAGACCTTGTGAATCCTGGGCAAGTTATACTTGGTGAGATGTACCAAGTGACCAATGCTAGCAATGTCAGAACAGACCATACTCTGGCAGTTGTTAACTTCTCCTGGGGAGGGGTAACTGGCCTTAAGAAGGTTGTGGTAAGTGCAGACCTACCAGTTGAATGCTTGCTTGGCAATGACTTAGAAACTTCAGCTTGGGCAGAAGTGGAGCTCAGGACCCATGCAGAAATGCTGGGGATCCCTGCAGATGTGTTTGCTGTGACCAGGTCACAAGCCAAAATGTCTAGCACTGAACAGGCCTTGGATTCTGGAATAATGGACCAAGTGCCTTCCAAGAGGAGGAGTAGTAGGGTAAAGGCAGTGCCTTCCCCCTTGGCTCAGAAGGAAGATCAGTCCCTTGAGGGGGATGATCTCAGTCCTGAGGAAGGAACTGTCCCAGAGGAGCTTGAACCTGAACAGGTTGAGTTCTTGGGGACAGGGGGACCTTCCAGGGCAGATCTGAGCCAGGAGCAGCAGAGCTGCCCCTCTCTTGAACCCCTCAGACAGCAAGCTGCTGCTGAGGCTGCTGGGAAAGCTAGTGGTCCCCATACTGTGTATTGGGATGATGGACTCTTGTACTCAGAGTGTAGAGACCCCAAGCCTGGTGCTACCAGGAGGTTGGTTATACCTCTGAAGTTCAGGGGCTTCCTATTGACCCTAGCCCATGATATTCCCTTAGCAGGTCACCTGGGCCAGAACAAGACTTGGGACAGAATTGTCCCTCACTTTCACTGGCCCCACATGTCTGAAGACACCAAGGAGTTTTGTCGCTCCTGTGTAACCTGCCAGGCCAGTGGCAAGGCAGGTGGCACTACAAAGGCCCCCTGATACCACTACCTGTGGTGGGGGTTCCCTTTGAAAGGGTGGGGATTGACATTGTTGGTCCCATGGATCCCCAAACAGCATCTGGGCACAGGTTTATCCTGGTGGTAGTGGATCATGCCACCAGGTACCCAGAGGCTATTCCCCTTAGGACCACTACAGCACCTGTGGTGGCAAGGGCCCTCCTGGGAATTTTCTCAAGAGTGGGCTTTCCTAAGGAGGTTGTATCAGACAGGGGTGCTAACTTTATGTCTGGATACTTAAAAGCAATGTGGAAGGAGTGTGGAGTGACTTACAAGTTCACCACACCCTATCACCCACAATGCAATGGTTTAGTTGAGAGATTCAACAAAACCTTGAAGGGCATGATTAAAGGGCTCCCAGAAAAGCTTAGGCGAAGATGGGACATACTCTTGCCCTGCCTTTTATTTGCATACAGGGAGGTGCCTCAAAAGGGGGTTGGCTACAGCCCTTTTGAACTTTTGTTTGGTCACCCTGTCAGGGGTCCACTGTGCTTGGTGAAGGAAGGATGGGAGTTACCTCTCAAGCCCCCAAAGCAAGACATAGTGGACTACGTACTTGGTCTCCGCTCCCGGATGGCTGAGTATATGAAAAAGGCAACTAAAAACCTTGAGGCTAGCCAGGAACTTCAAAAGGCCTGGCATGACCAAAAGGCTGTACTGACTGTTTATCAGCCAGGACAGAAGGTGTGGGTGTTGGAGCCAGTGGCCCCAGCAGCTCTCCAAGACAAATGGAGTGGACCCCACACCATTGTTGAGCAGAAGGGTGAGGTTACCTACTTAGTAGACCTAGGAACACCCAGGAGTCCCCACAGGGTTCTCCATGTCAACAGGTTAAAACCATATGTGGACAGGGCAGACATGGGCTTGCTCATGGCTACTGATGAGGGACAGGAGGAAGAGAGTGACCCACTCCCTGACCTGCTCTCACAGAACCCTGATGATGGGTCAGTGGATGGTGTAGCCTTGGCAGGCAGCCTCACTACCCAGCAGCAAACTGATTGTAGACAGGTGCTCAATCAGTTCAGACACATGTTCTCACTGACTCCAAGTCAGACCACCTGGTGCACTCATGAAGTGGACACTGGGGACAGTCTGCCTATTAAAAATAAGATTTATAGGCAACCTGACCATGTCAGGGACTGTATCAGGACAGAAGTCCAGAAAATGTTGGATTTGGGAGTTATTGAACCCTCAGATAGCCCTTGGGCTAGTCCAGTGGTCCTTGTGCCAAAACCTCACACCAGTGGTGGGAAAAGAGAGATGAGGTTTTGTGTGGACTACAGGGGTCTCAATGCAGTCACTAGGACTGATGCCCATCCAATACCAAGGGCAGATGAGCTAATAGACACTTTGGCCTCAGCCAAGTATCTAAGCACATTTGACTTGACAGCTGGCTACTGGCAGATCAGACTAGCTGATGATGCAAAGCCAAAAACAGCATTCTCAACCCCTAGTGGGCATTATCAATTTGTGGTGATGCCCTTTGGTCTGAAGAATGCACCTGCCACTTTTCAGAGGTTGGTGAATACAGTCCTTACAGGTCTGGAAGCCTATAGTGCAGCATATCTAGATGATATTGCTGTCTTTAGCTCCACCTGGGAGGATCACCTGGTCCACCTCAGAAATGTTTTACAGGCCCTGCAAAAGGCAGGCCTGACTATCAAGGCCACCAAGTGCCAGATAGGGCAGAGTCAGGTTGTGTACCTGGGCCACCTTGTGGGTGGAGGCCAGGTTCAACCCTTGCAGAGCAAGATCCAGACCATCATGGACTGGACTGCTCCAACTACCCAGACTCAGGTGAGAGCCTTCTTAGGCCTGACTGGGTACTATAGGAGATTTGTCAAGGGGTATGGATCAATAGTGACACCCCTGAATGACTTAACTTCCAAGAAAATGCCCAAAAAGGTTCAGTGGACAGTTAGCTGTCAAAAGGCATTTGATGACCTGAAGCAGGCCATGTGCACTGCTCCCATTCTACAGAGTCCTGATTACTCCAAGAAGTTCATTGTTCAAACTGATGCATCTGAATTGGGGGTAGGGGCTGTACTGTCACAATTGAATGAAGAAGGTCAGGATCAGCCAGTAGCTTTCATTAGCAGAAGGCTGACCCCTAGAGAGAAACGTTGGTCAGCCATTGAGAGGGAGGCCTTTGCTGTGGTCTGGGCTCTGAAGAAGTTGAGGCCATACTTGTTTGGTACTCACTTCCTTGTTCAAACAGACCATAAGCCCCTCTTATGGCTAAAACAAATGAAGGGTGAAAACCCCAAACTGCTTAGGTGGTCCATTTCCCTACAGGGGATGGACTTCACAGTGGAACATAGACCTGGGAGTAACCATGCCAATGCAGATGGACTCTCTAGGTACTTCCACTTAGAACATGAAGACTTAACTGGGCAAGGTTAGTTTAATGTCCCTACGTTTGGGGGGGTTGTGTAGGAGAGTAGGATCTGCTTCACATGGGTACCCCCACTTTTTGCTGATGCTTCACTGTTTTTCGACCTTAGTCTGGCTGGGGCCCTGCTAATCAGAACCCCAGCCTAGCTGCTTCCTCTCTAAAATGGTTTCCATGTGCCTTAGGCACATCTCTGATTGGAATCTGGAGTGCCCTTATAAGTCCCTAGTATATGGTATACTATGTACCCAGGGCATAGGTACCTCAGAGGCCTACCAGGGGCTGCAGCATGTATTGTGCCACCCCTGGAAGGCCATCCAAACTGACACCACAGGTCTGCTACTGCAGCCTGGGTAAGGTGGTGCATGCACCCCTTACTGTGATATAGGCTACCTATATCACTATATACATACACACATATAAACCTATAAGTCACTCCTATGGCAGGCCTTATCAATCCTGAAGGCAGAGTGCGTGGTTCCTATGTGAGAGGGTGCCCCTGCATGAGCAGGGCCCCTCTGCAGCGTTCGGAGACCCTTCTCTGATGCTGTTTGTAGTGCAGCCTGACCATATACTCTTAAGCGCATTATAACCTCGCGTTAAATGCTAACTTTGGGATGGCTGCACGGAAACATGTCGTGTTTGGTGTCAAACATCTTGGAATACTACCCCCCCGCCAGTTCTGGCGGCGGGGGTAGCATTCCACCCTTCTAGAGGGAAAGACATGTACACACCGGTATGCCCGGTACTGACTTTCCAAGCCCTGGCATCACAAAATGGATGCCGCTGCCACAGACACGAGTCTGGCCTCCTGCTGCTGACCGAAACTCCGGCAGGGGAGGCCTGGACAATAGGTTTCCTGTCCCAGGGAGGTGTGACCACCTCCCCAGACAGGATAGTGTGTATTGGGGCTGGGCGGGAGCACTCTCGGGTGCTTTGAAGTCCTGCACTGGGGGCACATTTGGTGTCCCTGTGCATACCCCAGTTCAAACCGGATCAGGGGCTTCCAGCCCCTGCTTTGGCGCGAACTGGACAAAGGGAAAGGGGTGTAGCCACCCCTCTGCCCTGACCCACCCATAGGTGGGACCACAGAGTAAGTCCAACCCCTAAACTTAGTATAAGTATGGGACCCCAGTCCTTAGGACTTTAGATTATCCCTGGACGAAACTCTGACACAGAATCCTGGACCTTCGACGCTCTACTTAAAGATTAGAGGACAGAAGAATCTCCCTTGGGGTCAAGGAGTGACTCCCCTGCTTGGCAGGCACCAAAGAAGCAATTGTCCGGTCTGCATCGCCGAAGCTCCCGTCGGACGCCGAAGTCTTTGCATCACCAGAGGTGGATTTCCAGACTTCCCCGAGGCTGCCCTGAGTCCCCAGCAAAGCTGAGGCCCGTAGCTGTCGTGGGTAACGTGGAACCGTGACCCCTGGACACCGCACGCATTTGCAAGTGCATCCTCTTCTGGGTCTCCCACGAAGTCGTGCTTTGGGCTCCGAGTAGCCCCAGCCTCCAGCACCAACTGCACCGAAGATCACTGGCCTCCACTCCACGAGTGTCCTGTGAGCCAGCTCCACGTGCACCGTCTCGAGGCTCCTTCGCGGTCGCTAGCCCGTTGGCTAGTAGCCCTTCACGAAGGCCAATCTTTTTCTACTTGGGCTCCCTGGTTGCTCCAGGCTTGCCCTCACTTACCCTTGCTGGGTGAGTTCCTCAGACCTTGCTGGTCTGCACAATCGTCAATCTTCATCTTCATCAAGACTTGCCGTTGCCAAGGCTTGTTGGGTCCAATCCGGTCGCCGACACCTCAGCACTCGACAGACATCGTGTACCAGCCCGAATCCTGCTCCTGGTCACCGACAACGCCTCCTGGACCTCGTGGCTGAAGAGTCAAGACGACCGTCAACCTACCTGAAGCACTCGACATCGGTGGGCATCTGCTCATCGCCTTCCTGGTCACTGGCTAGTGACCCAGACTCTGTCCCCTCTGCTTTCAGGTTCTTCAGATCTCCGATCCACCCTTGGATCCACCCGGACACTTTTCACTTGGTCGCCAGCAGCACTTTGCAGCAGATCGCCATTCAAATCGACGACGAAACCCGACCCCGAAAGGCACCTATGCACCCGGCTTCCCTGGGTGAGGTAACAAGAGTACTCCGGTGCTCCCGTGGGTAGAGACTCTAGAACGACCTAGTTCTCAAAGGGTTTGCTCCAAGTCCTTCTTTAAGTGTCCCTTTTCTTTAAATTCCAAACCGCGACTTTCTCCATAGAAGTTAACGGCGATTCGCGGCTGTGTTACTACACTGCACGCGTCCCCCGTGGGTCCCCTGTGTCACTACCTTGGGTGGTTCCTTGTGGTCCAAGCACTTCTAGAGGCTCTAGGCCTAGTGTCTAGCTCAGTCGTGGTTCTTATACCACTTTATTGGTATATGGTTTGGTACGCCCCTAGGGCCCAAACGTGTATTTGTGCTATTACTGTGTTTAAATAACTTATAACTTATGTACTTCGAACTCTAGCCTCATAAAGAGACTAGAGGGGTGTGTTTAGTAATAAATACATATATTTTGAATATATACCTGGTGTGGTGCTCTTTCATTTGGTCACTCAAGAGATTATAGACTGGTAAAACAAGCTGCTTTACATTCCTTCAAGACTTAGCCTGAAGGCTGCTCTCCATAGCTACCACTAGGATAGCTTTCAATAAAGGTTGTCTTTAACCTATCTCCAATAAGGGGTTGTTTGGACTGGTGCAAGGTGCCCACTATAATTAGTGGACAGCATATGCCAGGCCAACTTCTCACATTGGTGTGCAGCGTGTGGGATTCCAGCTTGCTATTGTTTTACCAGATAATCTCAATTGAATTGATCAACTGAAAACCACTAAAGGTACCTAAGGTACATATAAATTAAGCTTAGTATACAGTAAGTTCTACTGAACTTAGAGTTGTGTGTTAAGGGACAGCACACCCTTTCTACAACTCAAGAGAGTTTAGTAGGCCACACTAGAGTAGGTAGTGCATACACCACACCTCACTAGTAATGTCTTCAAAGCCAGGACCCAGTGAGTCCTTGCCAGAAGCCAGTGGGCTTCTTCCCTCCAAGTATGATAAACTCCCATTCTTGGAATTGAGAGCATTATGCAATACTAGGAAGTTGAAGGCAGGCAAAAGTGCCAGCACCCAACACCTCAGGGAGGTGTTACTAGCTGATGATCTCAGCAGGCCCCTAGGGTCTGAAGGGGTAGGCAAAGAGGGTGGGGCAGAAGATGAGGGAGGGGCCAGGGGTGAAGAAACCCAGGACCCCCCTCTGAAACTGGCCAGGAAGGTGAAAATGACCTTGTCCTGGAGAATCCAATTCCTCCTGTGGAGGAGGAGGAGGGAGAGGATCAGACTGACCTCCCCTTTGTCCCCCCAGGAAGAGTTCTGAGTGTGCCCAGAAGGTCTAGGTCTCCTTCTCAGGAGTCTAACCACTCTGACACCTCAATAGGGTCCTCTGTCTCCTCTCATAGGAGGGAATCCTCTCATGAGAGAAGAAAGAGACTGATTCAATATGAGCAAACTCAGCTTGAACTCAGGAAACAGCAATTGGCTATAGACAGGGAGTCCCTAGATCTCTATAGAGAGAGACAAAAGTTGGGACTAGAGTCCCATGGTGGCAGCAGTTTCCCCAAAGATAGGGAAAGGTCTTATGACCATAGAAACCTGAGCAAGATTGTCCCTCCCTACCAGAGTGGGGATGACATCCACAAATGGATAACTGCTCTAGAGAGGGCCTGTAAAGTACAGAGGGTCCCTCAGGAGCAGTGGGCAGCAATCTTGTGGCTCTCCTTTGCAGACAAAGGTAGAGACAAGCTCCTCACTGTTAGAGAGGAGGATGCTGATAATTACAAAGTCTTGAAGAGTGCTCTAATTGATGGGTTTGGCCTAACCACTGAACAATACAGGTTAAAGTTCAGGGATACCCAAAAAGCACAGACTCAAGACTGGGTAGACTTTGTTGATTGTTCTGCCAAGGCTCTGGAAGGTTGGTTATTGGGCAGTAAGGTATGTGACTTCACAGGATTGTACAATCTGATAATGAGGGAGCAGATTCTTAATAACTGTCAAAATCAGCTGTTGCATCAGCACCTGGTAGACTCTGATCTGACCTCTCCCCAAGAATTGGGAAAGAAGGCAGACAAATGGGTCAGAACCAGGGTGAAGCAGAAGGTACAGAACCAAGGTGGTGACCCTAAGAAGCAAGATTCGAAAACCTCTGATAAGGGTGGGGAGAAGGGTAAAGATCAAAAGTCTTCACAAGGCCCCCAAAAATCTTCTTCAGGTGGGGATTCACAGTCTACCAAAGGGAAAGGCCAAAGAAAACCATGGTGCAAGGTCTGTAAGCAAAAGACCCACTGGACCAGTGATTGCACCAAGTCCAAAGACTCGACTCCAGCCCCCACCAATGCCCCTAAGGCACCTGCTCCCCCTAGTGCAGTTACAGTTGGTGGTGGGAGTACTACAGCCAAGGGTTTAGTAGGGTTGACCCTGGGTACTGAGATGGGCTCTGACCTAGTCAGAGAACTCACTCAGGCTGTCCTAGTCTGTGATGGAGGCATGGATATGACCTCCTCTATGAGTCCCAGTAATCTGGGCAAGTACAGACAACAGCCTTTAATCAATGGACGAGAGGCTTTGGCATTTAGGGACACAGGGGCAAGTGTCACCATGGTGACACAAGACCTTGTGAATCCTGGGCAAGTTATACTTGGTGAGATGTACCAAGTGACCAATGCTAGCAATGTCAGAACAGACCATACTCTGGCAGTTGTTAACTTCTCCTGGGGAGGGGTAACTGGCCTTAAGAAGGTTGTGGTAAGTGCAGACCTACCAGTTGAATGCTTGCTTGGCAATGACTTAGAAACTTCAGCTTGGGCAGAAGTGGAGCTCAGGACCCATGCAGAAATGCTGGGGATCCCTGCAGATGTGTTTGCTGTGACCAGGTCACAAGCCAAAATGTCTAGCACTGAACAGGCCTTGGATTCTGGAATAATGGACCAAGTGCCTTCCAAGAGGAGGAGTAGTAGGGTAAAGGCAGTGCCTTCCCCCTTGGCTCAGAAGGAAGATCAGTCCCTTGAGGGGGATGATCTCAGTCCTGAGGAAGGAACTGTCCCAGAGGAGCTTGAACCTGAACAGGTTGAGTTCTTGGGGACAGGGGGACCTTCCAGGGCAGATCTGAGCCAGGAGCAGCAGAGCTGCCCCTCTCTTGAACCCCTCAGACAGCAAGCTGCTGCTGAGGCTGCTGGGAAAGCTAGTGGTCCCCATACTGTGTATTGGGATGATGGACTCTTGTACTCAGAGTGTAGAGACCCCAAGCCTGGTGCTACCAGGAGGTTGGTTATACCTCTGAAGTTCAGGGGCTTCCTATTGACCCTAGCCCATGATATTCCCTTAGCAGGTCACCTGGGCCAGAACAAGACTTGGGACAGAATTGTCCCTCACTTTCACTGGCCCCACATGTCTGAAGACACCAAGGAGTTTTGTCGCTCCTGTGTAACCTGCCAGGCCAGTGGCAAGGCAGGTGGCACTACAAAGGCCCCCTGATACCACTACCTGTGGTGGGGGTTCCCTTTGAAAGGGTGGGGATTGACATTGTTGGTCCCATGGATCCCCAAACAGCATCTGGGCACAGGTTTATCCTGGTGGTAGTGGATCATGCCACCAGGTACCCAGAGGCTATTCCCCTTAGGACCACTACAGCACCTGTGGTGGCAAGGGCCCTCCTGGGAATTTTCTCAAGAGTGGGCTTTCCTAAGGAGGTTGTATCAGACAGGGGTGCTAACTTTATGTCTGGATACTTAAAAGCAATGTGGAAGGAGTGTGGAGTGACTTACAAGTTCACCACACCCTATCACCCACAATGCAATGGTTTAGTTGAGAGATTCAACAAAACCTTGAAGGGCATGATTAAAGGGCTCCCAGAAAAGCTTAGGCGAAGATGGGACATACTCTTGCCCTGCCTTTTATTTGCATACAGGGAGGTGCCTCAAAAGGGGGTTGGCTACAGCCCTTTTGAACTTTTGTTTGGTCACCCTGTCAGGGGTCCACTGTGCTTGGTGAAGGAAGGATGGGAGTTACCTCTCAAGCCCCCAAAGCAAGACATAGTGGACTACGTACTTGGTCTCCGCTCCCGGATGGCTGAGTATATGAAAAAGGCAACTAAAAACCTTGAGGCTAGCCAGGAACTTCAAAAGGCCTGGCATGACCAAAAGGCTGTACTGACTGTTTATCAGCCAGGACAGAAGGTGTGGGTGTTGGAGCCAGTGGCCCCAGCAGCTCTCCAAGACAAATGGAGTGGACCCCACACCATTGTTGAGCAGAAGGGTGAGGTTACCTACTTAGTAGACCTAGGAACACCCAGGAGTCCCCACAGGGTTCTCCATGTCAACAGGTTAAAACCATATGTGGACAGGGCAGACATGGGCTTGCTCATGGCTACTGATGAGGGACAGGAGGAAGAGAGTGACCCACTCCCTGACCTGCTCTCACAGAACCCTGATGATGGGTCAGTGGATGGTGTAGCCTTGGCAGGCAGCCTCACTACCCAGCAGCAAACTGATTGTAGACAGGTGCTCAATCAGTTCAGACACATGTTCTCACTGACTCCAAGTCAGACCACCTGGTGCACTCATGAAGTGGACACTGGGGACAGTCTGCCTATTAAAAATAAGATTTATAGGCAACCTGACCATGTCAGGGACTGTATCAGGACAGAAGTCCAGAAAATGTTGGATTTGGGAGTTATTGAACCCTCAGATAGCCCTTGGGCTAGTCCAGTGGTCCTTGTGCCAAAACCTCACACCAGTGGTGGGAAAAGAGAGATGAGGTTTTGTGTGGACTACAGGGGTCTCAATGCAGTCACTAGGACTGATGCCCATCCAATACCAAGGGCAGATGAGCTAATAGACACTTTGGCCTCAGCCAAGTATCTAAGCACATTTGACTTGACAGCTGGCTACTGGCAGATCAGACTAGCTGATGATGCAAAGCCAAAAACAGCATTCTCAACCCCTAGTGGGCATTATCAATTTGTGGTGATGCCCTTTGGTCTGAAGAATGCACCTGCCACTTTTCAGAGGTTGGTGAATACAGTCCTTACAGGTCTGGAAGCCTATAGTGCAGCATATCTAGATGATATTGCTGTCTTTAGCTCCACCTGGGAGGATCACCTGGTCCACCTCAGAAATGTTTTACAGGCCCTGCAGAAGGCAGGCCTGACTATCAAGGCCACCAAGTGCCAGATAGGGCAGAGTCAGGTTGTGTACCTGGGCCACCTTGTGGGTGGAGGCCAGGTTCAACCCTTGCAGAGCAAGATCCAGACCATCATGGACTGGACTGCTCCAACTACCCAGACTCAGGTGAGAGCCTTCTTAGGCCTGACTGGGTACTATAGGAGATTTGTCAAGGGGTATGGATCAATAGTGACACCCCTGAATGACTTAACTTCCAAGAAAATGCCCAAAAAGGTTCAGTGGACAGTTAGCTGTCAAAAGGCATTTGATGACCTGAAGCAGGCCATGTGCACTGCTCCCATTCTACAGAGTCCTGATTACTCCAAGAAGTTCATTGTTCAAACTGATGCATCTGAATTGGGGGTAGGGGCTGTACTGTCACAATTGAATGAAGAAGGTCAGGATCAGCCAGTAGCTTTCATTAGCAGAAGGCTGACCCCTAGAGAGAAACGTTGGTCAGCCATTGAGAGGGAGGCCTTTGCTGTGGTCTGGGCTCTGAAGAAGTTGAGGCCATACTTGTTTGGTACTCACTTCCTTGTTCAAACAGACCATAAGCCCCTCTTATGGCTAAAACAAATGAAGGGTGAAAACCCCAAACTGCTTAGGTGGTCCATTTCCCTACAGGGGATGGACTTCACAGTGGAACATAGACCTGGGAGTAACCATGCCAATGCAGATGGACTCTCTAGGTACTTCCACTTAGAACATGAAGACTTAACTGGGCAAGGTTAGTTTAATGTCCCTACGTTTGGGGGGGTTGTGTAGGAGAGTAGGATCTGCTTCACATGGGTACCCCCACTTTTTGCTGATGCTTCACTGTTTTTCGACCTTAGTCTGGCTGGGGCCCTGCTAATCAGAACCCCAGCCTAGCTGCTTCCTCTCTAAAATGGTTTCCATGTGCCTTAGGCACATCTCTGATTGGAATCTGGAGTGCCCTTATAAGTCCCTAGTATATGGTATACTATGTACCCAGGGCATAGGTACCTCAGAGGCCTACCAGGGGCTGCAGCATGTATTGTGCCACCCCTGGAAGGCCATCCAAACTGACACCACAGGTCTGCTACTGCAGCCTGGGTAAGGTGGTGCATGCACCCCTTACTGTGATATAGGCTACCTATATCACTATATACATACACACATATAAACCTATAAGTCACTCCTATGGCAGGCCTTATCAATCCTGAAGGCAGAGTGCGTGGTTCCTATGTGAGAGGGTGCCCCTGCATGAGCAGGGCCCCTCTGCAGCGTTCGGAGACCCTTCTCTGATGCTGTTTGTAGTGCAGCCTGACCATATACTCTTAAGCGCATTATAACCTCGCGTTAAATGCTAACTTTGGGATGGCTGCACGGAAACATGTCGTGTTTGGTGTCAAACATCTTGGAATACTACCCCCCGACCAGTTCTGGCGGCGGGGGTAGCATTCCACCCTTCTAGAGGGAAAGACATGTACACACCGGTATGCCCGGTACTGACTTTCCAAGCCCTGGCATCACAAAATGGATGCCGCTGCCACAGACACGAGTCTGGCCTCCTGCTGCTGACCGAAACTCCGGCAGGGGAGGCCTGGACAATAGGTTTCCTGTCCCAGGGAGGTGTGACCACCTCCCCAGACAGGATAGTGTGTATTGGGGCTGGGCGGGAGCACTCTCGGGTGCTTTGAAGTCCTGCACTGGGGGCACATTTGGTGTCCCTGTGCATACCCCAGTTCAAACCGGATCAGGGGCTTCCAGCCCCTGCTTTGGCGCGAACTGGACAAAGGGAAAGGGGTGTAGCCACCCCTCTGCCCTGACCCACCCATAGGTGGGACCACAGAGTAAGTCCAACCCCTAAACTTAGTATAAGTATGGGACCCCAGTCCTTAGGACTTTAGATTATCCCTGGACGAAACTCTGACACAGAATCCTGGACCTTCGACGCTCTACTTAAAGATTAGAGGACAGAAGAATCTCCCTTGGGGTCAAGGAGTGACTCCCCTGCTTGGCAGGCACCAAAGAAGCAATTGTCCGGTCTGCATCGCCGAAGCTCCCGTCGGACGCCGAAGTCTTTGCATCACCAGAGGTGGATTTCCAGACTTCCCCGAGGCTGCCCTGAGTCCCCAGCAAAGCTGAGGCCCGTAGCTGTCGTGGGTAACGTGGAACCGTGACCCCTGGACACCGCACGCATTTGCAAGTGCATCCTCTTCTGGGTCTCCCACGAAGTCGTGCTTTGGGCTCCGAGTAGCCCCAGCCTCCAGCACCAACTGCACCGAAGATCACTGGCCTCCACTCCACGAGTGTCCTGTGAGCCAGCTCCACGTGCACCGTCTCGAGGCTCCTTCGCGGTCGCTAGCCCGTTGGCTAGTAGCCCTTCACGAAGGCCAATCTTTTTCTACTTGGGCTCCCTGGTTGCTCCAGGCTTGCCCTCACTTACCCTTGCTGGGTGAGTTCCTCAGACCTTGCTGGTCTGCACAATCGTCAATCTTCATCTTCATCAAGACTTGCCGTTGCCAAGGCTTGTTGGGTCCAATCCGGTCGCCGACACCTCAGCACTCGACAGACATCGTGTACCAGCCCGAATCCTGCTCCTGGTCACCGACAACGCCTCCTGGACCTCGTGGCTGAAGAGTCAAGACGACCGTCAACCTACCTGAAGCACTCGACATCGGTGGGCATCTGCTCATCGCCTTCCTGGTCACTGGCTAGTGACCCAGACTCTGTCCCCTCTGCTTTCAGGTTCTTCAGATCTCCGATCCACCCTTGGATCCACCCGGACACTTTTCACTTGGTCGCCAGCAGCACTTTGCAGCAGATCGCCATTCAAATCGACGACGAAACCCGACCCCGAAAGGCACCTATGCACCCGGCTTCCCTGGGTGAGGTAACAAGAGTACTCCGGTGCTCCCGTGGGTAGAGACTCTAGAACGACCTAGTTCTCAAAGGGTTTGCTCCAAGTCCTTCTTTAAGTGTCCCTTTTCTTTAAATTCCAAACCGCGACTTTCTCCATAGAAGTTAACGGCGATTCGCGGCTGTGTTACTACACTGCACGCGTCCCCCGTGGGTCCCCTGTGTCACTACCTTGGGTGGTTCCTTGTGGTCCAAGCACTTCTAGAGGCTCTAGGCCTAGTGTCTAGCTCAGTCGTGGTTCTTATACCACTTTATTGGTATATGGTTTGGTACGCCCCTAGGGCCCAAACGTGTATTTGTGCTATTACTGTGTTTAAATAACTTATAACTTATGTACTTCGAACTCTAGCCTCATAAAGAGACTAGAGGGGTGTGTTTAGTAATAAATACATATATTTTGAATATATACCTGGTGTGGTGCTCTTTCATTTGGTCACTCAAGAGATTATAGACTGGTAAAACAAGCTGCTTTACATTCCTTCAAGACTTAGCCTGAAGGCTGCTCTCCATAGCTACCACTAGGATAGCTTTCAATAAAGGTTGTCTTTAACCTATCTCCAATAAGGGGTTGTTTGGACTGGTGCAAGGTGCCCACTATAATTAGTGGACAGCATATGCCAGGCCAACTTCTCACATTGGTGTGCAGCGTGTGGGATTCCAGCTTGCTATTGTTTTACCAGATAATCTCAATTGAATTGATCAACTGAAAACCACTAAAGGTACCTAAGGTACATATAAATTAAGCTTAGTATACAGTAAGTTCTACTGAACTTAGAGTTGTGTGTTAAGGGACAGCACACCCTTTCTACAACTCAAGAGAGTTTAGTAGGCCACACTAGAGTAGGTAGTGCATACACCACACCTCACTAGTAATGTCTTCAAAGCCAGGACCCAGTGAGTCCTTGCCAGAAGCCAGTGGGCTTCTTCCCTCCAAGTATGATAAACTCCCATTCTTGGAATTGAGAGCATTATGCAATACTAGGAAGTTGAAGGCAGGCAAAAGTGCCAGCACCCAACACCTCAGGGAGGTGTTACTAGCTGATGATCTCAGCAGGCCCCTAGGGTCTGAAGGGGTAGGCAAAGAGGGTGGGGCAGAAGATGAGGGAGGGGCCAGGGGTGAAGAAACCCAGGACCCCCCTCTGAAACTGGCCAGGAAGGTGAAAATGACCTTGTCCTGGAGAATCCAATTCCTCCTGTGGAGGAGGAGGAGGGAGAGGATCAGACTGACCTCCCCTTTGTCCCCCCAGGAAGAGTTCTGAGTGTGCCCAGAAGGTCTAGGTCTCCTTCTCAGGAGTCTAACCACTCTGACACCTCAATAGGGTCCTCTGTCTCCTCTCATAGGAGGGAATCCTCTCATGAGAGAAGAAAGAGACTGATTCAATATGAGCAAACTCAGCTTGAACTCAGGAAACAGCAATTGGCTATAGACAGGGAGTCCCTAGATCTCTATAGAGAGAGACAAAAGTTGGGACTAGAGTCCCATGGTGGCAGCAGTTTCCCCAAAGATAGGGAAAGGTCTTATGACCATAGAAACCTGAGCAAGATTGTCCCTCCCTACCAGAGTGGGGATGACATCCACAAATGGATAACTGCTCTAGAGAGGGCCTGTAAAGTACAGAGGGTCCCTCAGGAGCAGTGGGCAGCAATCTTGTGGCTCTCCTTTGCAGACAAAGGTAGAGACAAGCTCCTCACTGTTAGAGAGGAGGATGCTGATAATTACAAAGTCTTGAAGAGTGCTCTAATTGATGGGTTTGGCCTAACCACTGAACAATACAGGTTAAAGTTCAGGGATACCCAAAAAGCACAGACTCAAGACTGGGTAGACTTTGTTGATTGTTCTGCCAAGGCTCTGGAAGGTTGGTTATTGGGCAGTAAGGTATGTGACTTCACAGGATTGTACAATCTGATAATGAGGGAGCAGATTCTTAATAACTGTCAAAATCAGCTGTTGCATCAGCACCTGGTAGACTCTGATCTGACCTCTCCCCAAGAATTGGGAAAGAAGGCAGACAAATGGGTCAGAACCAGGGTGAAGCAGAAGGTACAGAACCAAGGTGGTGACCCTAAGAAGCAAGATTCGAAAACCTCTGATAAGGGTGGGGAGAAGGGTAAAGATCAAAAGTCTTCACAAGGCCCCCAAAAATCTTCTTCAGGTGGGGATTCACAGTCTACCAAAGGGAAAGGCCAAAGAAAACCATGGTGCAAGGTCTGTAAGCAAAAGACCCACTGGACCAGTGATTGCACCAAGTCCAAAGACTCGACTCCAGCCCCCACCAATGCCCCTAAGGCACCTGCTCCCCCTAGTGCAGTTACAGTTGGTGGTGGGAGTACTACAGCCAAGGGTTTAGTAGGGTTGACCCTGGGTACTGAGATGGGCTCTGACCTAGTCAGAGAACTCACTCAGGCTGTCCTAGTCTGTGATGGAGGCATGGATATGACCTCCTCTATGAGTCCCAGTAATCTGGGCAAGTACAGACAACAGCCTTTAATCAATGGACGAGAGGCTTTGGCATTTAGGGACACAGGGGCAAGTGTCACCATGGTGACACAAGACCTTGTGAATCCTGGGCAAGTTATACTTGGTGAGATGTACCAAGTGACCAATGCTAGCAATGTCAGAACAGACCATACTCTGGCAGTTGTTAACTTCTCCTGGGGAGGGGTAACTGGCCTTAAGAAGGTTGTGGTAAGTGCAGACCTACCAGTTGAATGCTTGCTTGGCAATGACTTAGAAACTTCAGCTTGGGCAGAAGTGGAGCTCAGGACCCATGCAGAAATGCTGGGGATCCCTGCAGATGTGTTTGCTGTGACCAGGTCACAAGCCAAAATGTCTAGCACTGAACAGGCCTTGGATTCTGGAATAATGGACCAAGTGCCTTCCAAGAGGAGGAGTAGTAGGGTAAAGGCAGTGCCTTCCCCCTTGGCTCAGAAGGAAGATCAGTCCCTTGAGGGGGATGATCTCAGTCCTGAGGAAGGAACTGTCCCAGAGGAGCTTGAACCTGAACAGGTTGAGTTCTTGGGGACAGGGGGACCTTCCAGGGCAGATCTGAGCCAGGAGCAGCAGAGCTGCCCCTCTCTTGAACCCCTCAGACAGCAAGCTGCTGCTGAGGCTGCTGGGAAAGCTAGTGGTCCCCATACTGTGTATTGGGATGATGGACTCTTGTACTCAGAGTGTAGAGACCCCAAGCCTGGTGCTACCAGGAGGTTGGTTATACCTCTGAAGTTCAGGGGCTTCCTATTGACCCTAGCCCATGATATTCCCTTAGCAGGTCACCTGGGCCAGAACAAGACTTGGGACAGAATTGTCCCTCACTTTCACTGGCCCCACATGTCTGAAGACACCAAGGAGTTTTGTCGCTCCTGTGTAACCTGCCAGGCCAGTGGCAAGGCAGGTGGCACTACAAAGGCCCCCTGATACCACTACCTGTGGTGGGGGTTCCCTTTGAAAGGGTGGGGATTGACATTGTTGGTCCCATGGATCCCCAAACAGCATCTGGGCACAGGTTTATCCTGGTGGTAGTGGATCATGCCACCAGGTACCCAGAGGCTATTCCCCTTAGGACCACTACAGCACCTGTGGTGGCAAGGGCCCTCCTGGGAATTTTCTCAAGAGTGGGCTTTCCTAAGGAGGTTGTATCAGACAGGGGTGCTAACTTTATGTCTGGATACTTAAAAGCAATGTGGAAGGAGTGTGGAGTGACTTACAAGTTCACCACACCCTATCACCCACAATGCAATGGTTTAGTTGAGAGATTCAACAAAACCTTGAAGGGCATGATTAAAGGGCTCCCAGAAAAGCTTAGGCGAAGATGGGACATACTCTTGCCCTGCCTTTTATTTGCATACAGGGAGGTGCCTCAAAAGGGGGTTGGCTACAGCCCTTTTGAACTTTTGTTTGGTCACCCTGTCAGGGGTCCACTGTGCTTGGTGAAGGAAGGATGGGAGTTACCTCTCAAGCCCCCAAAGCAAGACATAGTGGACTACGTACTTGGTCTCCGCTCCCGGATGGCTGAGTATATGAAAAAGGCAACTAAAAACCTTGAGGCTAGCCAGGAACTTCAAAAGGCCTGGCATGACCAAAAGGCTGTACTGACTGTTTATCAGCCAGGACAGAAGGTGTGGGTGTTGGAGCCAGTGGCCCCAGCAGCTCTCCAAGACAAATGGAGTGGACCCCACACCATTGTTGAGCAGAAGGGTGAGGTTACCTACTTAGTAGACCTAGGAACACCCAGGAGTCCCCACAGGGTTCTCCATGTCAACAGGTTAAAACCATATGTGGACAGGGCAGACATGGGCTTGCTCATGGCTACTGATGAGGGACAGGAGGAAGAGAGTGACCCACTCCCTGACCTGCTCTCACAGAACCCTGATGATGGGTCAGTGGATGGTGTAGCCTTGGCAGGCAGCCTCACTACCCAGCAGCAAACTGATTGTAGACAGGTGCTCAATCAGTTCAGACACATGTTCTCACTGACTCCAAGTCAGACCACCTGGTGCACTCATGAAGTGGACACTGGGGACAGTCTGCCTATTAAAAATAAGATTTATAGGCAACCTGACCATGTCAGGGACTGTATCAGGACAGAAGTCCAGAAAATGTTGGATTTGGGAGTTATTGAACCCTCAGATAGCCCTTGGGCTAGTCCAGTGGTCCTTGTGCCAAAACCTCACACCAGTGGTGGGAAAAGAGAGATGAGGTTTTGTGTGGACTACAGGGGTCTCAATGCAGTCACTAGGACTGATGCCCATCCAATACCAAGGGCAGATGAGCTAATAGACACTTTGGCCTCAGCCAAGTATCTAAGCACATTTGACTTGACAGCTGGCTACTGGCAGATCAGACTAGCTGATGATGCAAAGCCAAAAACAGCATTCTCAACCCCTAGTGGGCATTATCAATTTGTGGTGATGCCCTTTGGTCTGAAGAATGCACCTGCCACTTTTCAGAGGTTGGTGAATACAGTCCTTACAGGTCTGGAAGCCTATAGTGCAGCATATCTAGATGATATTGCTGTCTTTAGCTCCACCTGGGAGGATCACCTGGTCCACCTCAGAAATGTTTTACAGGCCCTGCAAAAGGCAGGCCTGACTATCAAGGCCACCAAGTGCCAGATAGGGCAGAGTCAGGTTGTGTACCTGGGCCACCTTGTGGGTGGAGGCCAGGTTCAACCCTTGCAGAGCAAGATCCAGACCATCATGGACTGGACTGCTCCAACTACCCAGACTCAGGTGAGAGCCTTCTTAGGCCTGACTGGGTACTATAGGAGATTTGTCAAGGGGTATGGATCAATAGTGACACCCCTGAATGACTTAACTTCCAAGAAAATGCCCAAAAAGGTTCAGTGGACAGTTAGCTGTCAAAAGGCATTTGATGACCTGAAGCAGGCCATGTGCACTGCTCCCATTCTACAGAGTCCTGATTACTCCAAGAAGTTCATTGTTCAAACTGATGCATCTGAATTGGGGGTAGGGGCTGTACTGTCACAATTGAATGAAGAAGGTCAGGATCAGCCAGTAGCTTTCATTAGCAGAAGGCTGACCCCTAGAGAGAAACGTTGGTCAGCCATTGAGAGGGAGGCCTTTGCTGTGGTCTGGGCTCTGAAGAAGTTGAGGCCATACTTGTTTGGTACTCACTTCCTTGTTCAAACAGACCATAAGCCCCTCTTATGGCTAAAACAAATGAAGGGTGAAAACCCCAAACTGCTTAGGTGGTCCATTTCCCTACAGGGGATGGACTTCACAGTGGAACATAGACCTGGGAGTAACCATGCCAATGCAGATGGACTCTCTAGGTACTTCCACTTAGAACATGAAGACTTAACTGGGCAAGGTTAGTTTAATGTCCCTACGTTTGGGGGGGTTGTGTAGGAGAGTAGGATCTGCTTCACATGGGTACCCCCACTTTTTGCTGATGCTTCACTGTTTTTCGACCTTAGTCTGGCTGGGGCCCTGCTAATCAGAACCCCAGCCTAGCTGCTTCCTCTCTAAAATGGTTTCCATGTGCCTTAGGCACATCTCTGATTGGAATCTGGAGTGCCCTTATAAGTCCCTAGTATATGGTATACTATGTACCCAGGGCATAGGTACCTCAGAGGCCTACCAGGGGCTGCAGCATGTATTGTGCCACCCCTGGAAGGCCATCCAAACTGACACCACAGGTCTGCTACTGCAGCCTGGGTAAGGTGGTGCATGCACCCTTTACTGTGATATAGGCTACCTATATCACTATATACATACACACATATAAACCTATAAGTCACTCCTATGGCAGGCCTTATCAATCCTGAAGGCAGAGTGCGTGGTTCCTATGTGAGAGGGTGCCCCTGCATGAGCAGGGCCCCTCTGCAGCGTTCGGAGACCCTTCTCTGATGCTGTTTGTAGTGCAGCCTGACCATATACTCTTAAGCGCATTATAACCTCGCGTTAAATGCTAACTTTGGGATGGCTGCACGGAAACATGTCGTGTTTGGTGTCAAACATCTTGGAATACTACCCCCCGGCCAGTTCTGGCGGCGGGGGTAGCATTCCACCCTTCTAGAGGGAAAGACATGTACACACCGGTATGCCCGGTACTGACTTTCCAAGCCCTGGCATCACAAAATGGATGCCGCTGCCACAGACACGAGTCTGGCCTCCTGCTGCTGACCGAAACTCCGGCAGGGGAGGCCTGGACAATAGGTTTCCTGTCCCAGGGAGGTGTGACCACCTCCCCAGACAGGATAGTGTGTATTGGGGCTGGGCGGGAGCACTCTCGGGTGCTTTGAAGTCCTGCACTGGGGGCACATTTGGTGTCCCTGTGCATACCCCAGTTCAAACCGGATCAGGGGCTTCCAGCCCCTGCTTTGGCGCGAACTGGACAAAGGGAAAGGGGTGTAGCCACCCCTCTGCCCTGACCCACCCATAGGTGGGACCACAGAGTAAGTCCAACCCCTAAACTTAGTATAAGTATGGGACCCCAGTCCTTAGGACTTTAGATTATCCCTGGACGAAACTCTGACACAGAATCCTGGACCTTCGACGCTCTACTTAAAGATTAGAGGACAGAAGAATCTCCCTTGGGGTCAAGGAGTGACTCCCCTGCTTGGCAGGCACCAAAGAAGCAATTGTCCGGTCTGCATCGCCGAAGCTCCCGTTGGACGCCGAAGTCTTTGCATCACCAGAGGTGGATTTCCAGATGTCCCCGAGGCTGTCCTGAGTCCCCAGCAAAGCTGAGGCCCATAGCTGTTGTTGGTAACGTGGAACCGTGACCCCTGGACACCGCACGCATTTGCAAGTGCATCCTCTTCTGGGTCTCCCACGAAGTCGTGCTTTGGGCTCCAAATAGCCCCAGCCTCCAGCACCA
Source organism: Calotriton arnoldi (assembly GCA_963921515.1). NCBI lineage: Eukaryota > Metazoa > Chordata > Amphibia > Caudata > Salamandridae > Calotriton > Calotriton arnoldi. The sequence goes on from CAWUFW010002028.1 coordinate 1,801,168, forward strand.
ACTGCACCGAAGATCACTGGCCTCCACTCCACGAGTGTCCTGTGAGCCAGCTCCACGTGCACCGTCTCGAGGCTCCTTCGCGGTCGCTAGCCCATTGGCTAGTAGCCCTTCACGAAGGCCAATCTTTTTCTACTTGGGCTCCCTGGTTGCTCCAGGCTTGCCCTCACTTACCCTTGCTGGGTGAGTTCCTCAGACCTTGCTGGTCTGCACAATCGTCAATCTTCATCTTCATCGATGACTTGCCGTTGCCAAGGCTTGTTGGGTCCAATCCGGTCGCCGACACCTCAGCACTCGACAGACATCGTGTACCAGCTGAAATCCTGCTTCTGGTCGCCAACAACGCCTCCTGGACCTCGTGGCTGAAGAGTCAAGACGACCAACAACCTACCTGAAGCACTCGACATCGGTGGGCATCTGCTCATCGCCTTCCTGGTCACTGGCTAGTGACCCAGACTCTGTCCCCTCTGCTTTCAGGTTCTTCAGATCTCCGATCCACCCTTGGATCCACCCGGACACTTTTCACTTGGTCGCCAGCAGCACTTTGCAGCAGATCGCCATTCAAATCGACGACGAAACCCGACCCCGAAAGGCACCTATGCACCCGGCTTCCCTGGGTGAGGTAACAAGAGTACTCCGGTGCTCCCGTGGGTAGAGACTCTAGAACGACCTAGTTCTCAAAGGGTTTGCTCCAAGTCCTTCTTTAAGTGTCTCTTTTCTTTAAATTCCAAACCGCGACTTTCTCCATAGAAGTTAACGGCGATTCGCGGCTGTGTTACTACACTGCACGCGTCCCCCGTGGGTCCCCTGTGTCACTACCTTGGGTGGTTCCTTGTGGTCCAAGCACTTCTAGAGGCTCTAGGCCTAGTGTCTAGCTCAGTCGTGGTTCTTATACCACTTTATTGGTATATGGTTTGGTACGCCCCTAGGGCCCAAACGTGTATTTGTGCTATTACTGTGTTTAAATAACTTATAACTTATGTACTTCGAACTCTAGCCTCATAAAGAGACTAGAGGGGTGTGTTTAGTAATAAATACATATATTTTGAATATATACCTGGTGTGGTGCTCTTTCATTTGGTCACTCAGGAGATTATAGACTGGTAAAACAAGCTGCTTTACATTCCTTCAAGACTTAGCCTGAAGGCTGCTCTCCATAGCTACCACTAGGATAGCTTTCAATAAAGGTTGTCTTTAACCTATCTCCAATAAGGGGTTGTTTGGACTGGTGCAAGGTGCCCACTATAATTAGTGGACAGCATATGCCAGGCCAACTTCTCACATTGGTGTGCAGCGTGTGGGATTCCAGCTTGCTATTGTTTTACCAGATAATCTCAATTGAATTGATCAACTGAAAACCACTAAAGGTACCTAAGGTACATATAAATTAAGCTTAGTATACAGTAAGTTCTACTGAACTTAGAGTTGTGTGTTAAGGGACAGCACACCCTTTCTACAACTCAAGAGAGTTTAGTAGGCCACACTAGAGTAGGTAGTGCGTACACCACACCTCACTAGTAATGTCTTCAAAGCCAGGACCCAAGGAGATCTTGCCAGAAGCCAGTGGGCTTCTTCCCTCCAAGTATGATAAACTCCCATTCTTGGAATTGAGAGCATTATGCAATACTAGGAAGTTGAAGGCAGGCAAAAGTGCCAGCACCCAACACCTCAGGGAGGTGTTACTAGCTGATGATCTCAGCAGGCCCCTAGGGTCTGAAGGGGTAGGCAAAGAGGGTGGGGCAGAAGATGAGGGAGGGGCCAGGGGTGAAGAAACCCAGGACCCCCCTCTGAAACTGGCCAGGAAGGTGAAAATGACCTTGTCCTGGAGAATCCAATTCCTCCTGTGGAGGAGGAGGAGGGAGAGGATCAGACTGACCTCCCCTTTGTCCCCCCAGGAAGAGTTCTGAGTGTGCCCAGAAGGTCTAGGTCTCCTTCTCAGGAGTCTAACCACTCTGACACCTCAATAGGGTCCTCTGTCTCCTCTCATAGGAGGGAATCCTCTCATGAGAGAAGAAAGAGACTGATTCAATATGAGCAAACTCAGCTTGAACTCAGGAAACAGCAATTGGCTATAGACAGGGAGTCCCTAGATCTCTATAGAGAGAGACAAAAGTTGGGACTAGAGTCCCATGGTGGCAGCAGTTTCCCCAAAGATAGGGAAAGGTCTTATGACCATAGAAACCTGAGCAAGATTGTCCCTCCCTACCAGAGTGGGGATGACATCCACAAATGGATAACTGCTCTAGAGAGGGCCTGTAAAGTACAGAGGGTCCCTCAGGAGCAGTGGGCAGCAATCTTGTGGCTCTCCTTTGCAGACAAAGGTAGAGACAAGCTCCTCACTGTTAGAGAGGAGGATGCTGATAATTACAAAGTCTTGAAGAGTGCTCTAATTGATGGGTTTGGCCTAACCACTGAACAATACAGGTTAAAGTTCAGGGATACCCAAAAAGCACAGACTCAAGACTGGGTAGACTTTGTTGATTGTTCTGCCAAGGCTCTGGAAGGTTGGTTATTGGGCAGTAAGGTATGTGACTTCACAGGATTGTACAATCTGATAATGAGGGAGCAGATTCTTAATAACTGTCAAAATCAGCTGTTGCATCAGCACCTGGTAGACTCTGATCTGACCTCTCCCCAAGAATTGGGAAAGAAGGCAGACAAATGGGTCAGAACCAGGGTGAAGCAGAAGGTACAGAACCAAGGTGGTGACCCTAAGAAGCAAGATTCGAAAACCTCTGATAAGGGTGGGGAGAAGGGTAAAGATCAAAAGTCTTCACAAGGCCCCCAAAATCTTCTTCAGGTGGGGATTCACAGTCTACCAAAGGGAAAGGCCAAAGAAAACCATGGTGCAAGGTCTGTAAGCAAAAGACCCACTGGACCAGTGATTGCACCAAGTCCAAAGACTCGACTCCAGCCCCCACCAATGCCCCTAAGGCACCTGCTCCCCCTAGTGCAGTTACAGTTGGTGGTGGGAGTACTACAGCCAAGGGTTTAGTAGGGTTGGCCCTGGGTACTGAGATGGGCTCTGACCTAGTCAGAGAACTCACTCAGGCTGTCCTAGTCTGTGATGGAGGCATGGATATGACCTCCTCTATGAGTCCCAGTAATCTGGGCAAGTACAGACAACAGCCTTTAATCAATGGATGAGAGGCTTTGGCATTTAGGGACACAGGGGCAAGTGTCACCATGGTGACACAAGACCTTGTGAATCCTGGGCAAGTTATACTTGGTGAGATGTACCAAGTGACCAATGCTAGCAATGTCAGAACAGACCATACTCTGGCAGTTGTTAACTTCTCCTGGGGAGGGGTAACTGGCCTTAAGAAGGTTGTGGTAAGTGCAGACCTACCAGTTGAATGCTTGCTTGGCAATGACTTAGAAACTTCAGCTTGGGCAGAAGTGGAGCTCAGGACCCATGCAGAAATGCTGGGGATCCCTGCAGATGTGTTTGCTGTGACCAGGTCACAAGCCAAAATGTCTAGCACTGAACAGGCCTTGGATTCTGGAATAATGGAACAAGTGCCTTCCAAGAGGAGGAGTAGTAGGGTAAAGGCAGTGCCTTCCCCCTTGGCTCAGAAGGAAGATCAGTCCCTTGAGGGGGATGATCTCAGTCCTGAGGAAGGAACTGTCCCAGAGGAGCTTGAACCTGAACAGGTTGAGTTCTTGGGGACAGGGGGACCTTCCAGGGCAGATCTGAGCCAGGAGCAGCAGAGCTGCCCCTCTCTTGAACCCCTCAGACAGCAAGCTGCTGCTGAGGCTGCTGGGAAAGCTAGTGGTCCCCATACTGTGTATTGGGATGATGGACTCTTGTACTCAGAGTGTAGAGACCCCAAGCCTGGTGCTACCAGGAGGTTGGTTATACCTCTGAAGTTCAGGGGCTTCCTATTGACCCTAGCCCATGATATTCCCTTAGCAGGTCACCTGGGCCAGAACAAGACTTGGGACAGAATTGTCCCTCACTTTCACTGGCCCCACATGTCTGAAGACACCAAGGAGTTTTGTCGCTCCTATGTAACCTGCCAGGCCAGTGGCAAGGCAGGTGGCACTCCAAAGGCCCCCCTGATACCACTACCTGTGGTGGGGGTTCCCTTTGAAAGGGTGGGGATTGACATTGTTGGTCCCATGGATCCCCAAACAGCATCTGGGCACAGGTTTATCCTGGTGGTAGTGGATCATGCCACCAGGTACCCAGAGGCTATTCCCCTTAGGACCACTACAGCACCTGTGGTGGCAAGGGCCCTCCTGGGAATTTTCTCAAGAGTGGGCTTCCCTAAGGAGGTTGTATCAGACAGGGGTACTAACTTTATGTTTGGATACTTAAAAGCAATGTGGAAGGAGTGTGGAGTGACTTACAAGTTCACCACACCCTATCACCCACAATGCAATGGTTTAGTTGAGAGATTCAACAAAACCTTGAAGGGCATGATTAAAGGGCTCCCAGAAAAGCTTAGGCGAAGATGGGACATACTCTTGCCCTGCCTTTTATTTGCATACAGGGAGGTGCCTCAAAAGGGGTTTGGCTACAGCCCTTTTGAACTTTTGTTTGGTCACCCTGTCAGGGGTCCACTGTGCTTGGTGAAGGAAGGATGGGAGTTACCTCTCAAGCCCCCAAAGCAAGACATAGTGGACTACGTACTTGGTCTCCGCTCCCGGATGGCTGAGTATATGAAAAAGGCAACTAAAAACCTTGAGGCTAGCCAGGAACTTCAAAAGGCCTGGCATGACCAAAAGGCTGTACTGACTGTTTATCAGCCAGGACAGAAGGTGTGGGTGTTGGAGCCAGTGGCCCCAGCAGCTCTCCAAGACAAATGGAGTGGACCCCACACCATTGTTGAGCAGAAGGGTGAGGTTACCTACTTAGTAGACCTAGGAACACCCAGGAGTCCCCACAGGGTTCTCCATGTCAACAGGTTAAAACCATATGTGGACAGGGCAGACATGGGCTTGCTCATGGCTACTGATGAGGGACAGGAGGAAGAGAGTGACCCACTCCCTGACCTGCTCTCACAGAACCCTGATGATGGGTCAGTGGATGGTGTAGCCTTGGCAGGCAGCCTCACTACCCAGCAGCAAACTGATTGTAGACAGGTGCTTAATCAGTTCAGACACATGTTCTCACTGACTCCAAGTCAGACCACCTGGTGCACTCATGAAGTGGACACTGGGGACAGTCTGCCTATTAAAAATAAGATGTATAGGCAACCTGACCATGTCAGGGACTGTATCAGGACAGAAGTCCAGAAAATGTTGGATTTGGGAGTTATTGAACCCTCAGATAGCCCTTGGGCTAGTCCAGTGGTCCTTGTGCCAAAACCTCACACCAGTGGTGGGAAAAGAGAGATGAGGTTTTGTGTGGACTACAGGGGTCTCAATGCAGTCACTAGGACTGATGCCCATCCAATACCAAGGGCAGATGAGCTAATAGACACTTTGGCCTCAGCCAAGTATCTAAGCACATTTGACTTGACAGCTGGCTACTGGCAGATCAGACTAGCTGATGATGCAAAGCCAAAAACAGCATTCTCAACCCCTAGTGGGCATTATCAATTTGTGGTGATGCCCTTTGGTCTGAAGAATGCACCTGCCACTTTTCAGAGGTTGGTGAATACAGTCCTTACAGGTCTGGAGGCCTATAGTGCAGCATATCTAGATGATATTGCTGTCTTTAGCTCCATCTGGGAGGATCACCTGGTCCACCTCAGAAATTTTTTACAGGCCCTGCAAAAGGCAGGCCTGACTATCAAGGCCACCAAGTGCCAGATAGGGCAGAGTCAGGTTGTGTACCTGGGCCACCTTGTGGGTGGAGGCCAGGTTCAACCCTTGCAGAGCAAGATCCAGACCATCATGGACTGGACTGCTCCAACTACCCAGACTCAGGTGAGAGCCTTCTTAGGCCTGACTGGGTACTATAGGAGATTTGTCAAGGGGTATGGATCAATAGTGACACCCCTGAATGACTTAACTTCCAAGAAAATGCCTAAAAAGGTTCAGTGGACAGTTAGCTGTCAAAAGGCATTTGATGACCTGAAGCAGGCCATGTGCACTGCTCCCATTCTACAGAGTCCTGATTACTCCAAGAAGTTCATTGTTCAAACTGATGCATCTGAATTGGGGGTAGGGGCTGTACTGTCACAATTGAATGAAGAAGGTCAGGATCAGCCAGTAGCTTTCATTAGCAGAAGGCTGACCCCTAGAGAGAAACGTTGGTCAGCCATTGAGAGGGAGGCCTTTGCTGTGGTCTGGGCTCTGAAGAAGTTGAGGCCATACTTGTTTGGTACTCACTTCCTTGTTCAAACAGACCATAAGCCCCTCTTATGGCTAAAACAAATGAAGGGTGAAAACCCCAAACTGCTTAGGTGGTCCATTTCCCTACAGGGGATGGACTTCACAGTGGAACATAGACCTGGGAGTAACCATGCCAATGCAGATGGACTCTCTAGGTACTTCCACTTAGAACATGAAGACTTAACTGGGCAAGGTTAGTTTAATGTCCCTACGTTTGGGGGGGTTGTGTAGGAGAGTAGGATCTGCTTCACATGGGTACCCCCACTTTTTGCTGATGCTTCACTGTTTTTCGACCTTAGTCTGGCTGGGGCCCTGCTAATCAGAACCCCAGCCTAGCTGCTTCCTCTCTAAAATGGTTTCCATGTGCCTTAGGCACATCTCTGATTGGAATCTGGAGTGCCCTTATAAGTCCCTAGTATATGGTATACTATGTACCCAGGGCATAGGTACCTCAGAGGCCTACCAGGGGCTGCAGCATGTATTGTGCCACCCCTGGAAGGCCATCCAAACTGACACCACAGGTCTGCTACTGCAGCCTGGGTAAGGTGGTGCATGCACCTCTTACTGTGATATAGGCTACCTATATCACTATATACATACACACATATAAACCTATAAGTCACTCCTATGGCAGGCCTTATCGATCCTGAAGGCAGAGTGCGTGGTTCCTATGTGAGAGGGTGCCCCTGCATGAGCAGGGCCCCTCTGCAGCGTTCGGAGACCCTTCTCTGATGCTGTTTGTAGTGCAGCCTGACCATATACTCTTAAGCGCATTATAACCTCGCGTTAAATGCTAACTTTGGGATGGCTGCACGGAAACATGTCGTGTTTGGTGTCAAACATCTTGGAATACTACCCCCCGCCAGTTCTGGCGGCGGGGGTAGCATTCCACCCTTCTAGAGGGAAAGACATGTACACACCGGTATGCCCGGTACTGACTTTCCAAGCCCTGGCATCACAAAATGGATGCCGCTGCCACAGACACGAGTCTGGCCTCCTGCTGCTGACCGAAACTCCGGCAGGGGAGGCCTGGACAATAGGTTTCCTGTCCCAGGGAGGTGTGACCACCTCCCCAGACAGGATAGTGTGTATTGGGGCTGGGCGGGAGCACTCTCGGGTGCTTTGAAGTCCTGCACTGGGGGCACATTTGGTGTCCCTGTGCATACCCCAGTTCAAACCGGATCAGGGGCTTCCAGCCCCTGCTTTGGCGCGAACTGGACAAAGGGAAAGGGGTGTAGCCACCCCTCTGCCCTGACCCACCCATAGGTGGGACCACAGAGTAAGTCCAACCCCTAAACTTAGTATAAGTATGGGACCCCAGTCCTTAGGACTTTAGATTATCCCTGGACGAAACTCTGACACAGAATCCTGGACCTTCGACGCTCTACTTAAAGATTAGAGGACAGAAGAATCTTCCTTGGGGTCAAGGAGTGACTCCCCTGCTTGGCAGGCACCAAAGAAGCAATTGTCCGGTCTGCATCGCCAAAGCTCCCGTTGGATGCCGAAGTCTTTGCATCACCAGAGATGGATTTCCAGACTTCCCCGAGACTGTCCTGAGTCCCCAGCAAAGCTGAGGCCCATAGCTGTCGTTGGTAATGTGGAACCGTGACCCCTGGACACCGCATGCATTTGCAAGTGCATCCTCTTCTGGGTCTCCCACGAAGTTGTGCTTTGGGCTCCGAGTAGTCCCAGCCTCCAGCACCAACTGCACCAAAGATCACTGGCCTCCACTCCACGAGTGTCCTGTGAGCCAGCTCCACGTGCACCGTCTCGAGGCTCCTTCACGGTCGCTAGCCCATTGGCTAGTAGCCCTTCATGAAGGCCAATCGTTTTCTACTTTGGCTCCCTGGTTGCTCCAGGCTTGCCCTCACTTACCCTTGCTGGGTGAGTTCCTCAGACCTTGCTGGTCTGCACAATTGTCAATCTTCATCTTCATCGAGACTTGCCGTTGCCAAGGCTTGTTGGGTCCAATCCGGTCGCCGACACCTCAGCACTCGACAGACATCGTGTACCAGCCCGAATCCTGCTTCTGGTTGCCAACAACGACTCCTGGACCTCGTGGCTGAAGAGTCAAGATGACCATCAACCTACCTGAAGCACTCGACATCGGTGGGCATCTGCTCATCGCCTTCCTGGTCACTGGCTAGTGACCCAGACTCTGTCCCCTCTGCTTTCAGGTTCTTCAGATCTCCGATCCACCCTTGGATCCACCCGGACACTTTTCACTTGGTCGCCAGCAGCACTTTGCAGCAGATCGCCATTCAAATCGACGACGAAACCCGACCCCGAAAGGCACCTATGCACCCGGCTTCCTGGGTGAGGTAACAAGAGTACTCCGGTGCTCCCGTGGGTAGAGACTCTAGAATGACCTAGTTCTCAAAGGGTTTGCTCCAAGTCCTTCTTTAAGTGTCCCTTTTCTTTAAATTCCCAACCGCGACTTTCTCCATAGAAGTTAACGGCGATTCGCGGCTGTGTTACTACACTGCACGCGTCCCCCGTGGGTCCCCTGTGTCACTACCTTGGGTGGTTCCTTGTGGTCCAAGCACCTCTAGAGGCTCTAGGCCTAGTGTCTAGCTCAGTCGTGGTTCTTATACCACTTTATTGGTATATGGTTTGGTACGCCCCTAGGGCCCAAACGTGTATTTGTGCTATTACTGTGTTTAAATAACTTATAACTTATGTACTTCGAACTCTAGCCTCATAAAGAGACTAGAGGGGTGTGTTTAGTAATAAATACATATATTTTGAATATATACCTGGTGTGATGCTCTTTCATTTGGTCACTCAAGAGATTATAGACTGGTAAAACAAGCTGCTTTACATTCCTTCAAGACTTAGCCTGAAGGCTGCTCTCCATAGCTACCACTAGGATAGCTTTCAATAAAGGTTGTCTTTAACCTATCTCCAGTAAGGGGTTCTTTGGACTGGTGCAAGGTGCCCACTATAATTAGTGGACAGCATATGCCAGGCCAACTTCTCACAGTCTATTTAGTGACTTTTGTGGTTCAACCTGACAAGGACCGTGTGTATTATTTGAGTGAGTCTTCCACCATTCTCAACTAATAGCCGTATTTTGTTACATTGGTGTTCAGTGGTAGGATCCAGTACTTGTGTTTGTGCAGTGCTGTTCAGTAATTTGTGCAAAACCAAAAATCCCTTGTAATAATCTGATATCAGTATCCATTTAAAAAAAAAAATCTCCTTTATTTGGCCATTTTCCCAAGTTTAATTCCTGTCTCACATTGGTGCATCTCTGATACCTGCTTGAAAAAATGGAGTTGGAGATCAGCAGCACTGATTGCAGAGTTGAGGAAACTCTGCTAGGTGAAAGGGTGACCTTGGGAAAGATGGCCACAAAAGTGGACTTTTACACAGCCCTCAAAGCCTTTGAGGAGATCTGCTGGAGGCAACAGATGAGTAAGAGGGGGATGAATCTGAGGATGGAGAGGTAAAAGAGGAGGATGTGGAGGAATAAGGAGATGGCATGGCCACAGGCCCAGAACTGCAGCAAGAGGAGGATAACTTGCCCATAGGAGTGAGGTCCTCCTGCAAGGGCAGCAAACTGTGTATCCTCCCACAACCTGTCCCCTGCAGAATTGGGGAACAGGAGAACAGAAGAGGAGTTCAGATTACTGCTGACTGAGCTGAAACTGGATGTATACAAGGTGAAGGCTGAAGAAGAAAGAGTCTTGGCAGAAAAGAAGCTGACCTTGGAAGCTGAGAGGATAGCAGCTGACAGGGCCTTGGAGGAAAAGAAAATTCTGTTAGCTCATGACATAAGTCAAAAGGAGCTGGCCATCAAAAGCAAACAGCTCTCGGAATCCAGCAGCAGTTGTGGCAGAAACAATCCAATGTCCAATGGAGACAAAGGGTACACATACACAAGGTTCAATACAATCAAAGACCTGCTCTATTAATTGTCTGGACTCCTATAGACGTCCACCATATATTTTCTCACACACACAATTTTATGTGGCGCAGCAATGGATCAGTATCTCCCATCTGCCATTAAGTGACTCAAATCACTACTTATACGCTCCATATTCTGTACTATCTCTACTAGTGTAACCCCCTCCCAATGTCACCGGGGGAAAACAAAAGTGAAAAGTGAGACCAAAGAAGGCAGTGCCTCACGGGAGTAACACCATGGGAGTTTACAGACTGGTACTCGCCTGTATCCTCAGGTTCTCATCATTAGCAACTGCCAACTTTTAAAATAAAATAAAGAGTGAGGAAAAAGAAAAATGTGGAACTGTGTATGTTCCGTGCACACTACGTGAACCCTATATAGGAAACCGGGTCTGGCATGAAACACCCAGTCTACCTACTCTAAAACCGAGCTCGACTACCACTAGCTAAACTACTTTATTCCTTTGCTGTGTGTCTGCTCTGTTAAAACCAACATGTTTCATTGCCCATAAACATTTGCGGCAACTTCATCAGGGTAGGGTCAGCGTCCTCACTGCATCACTTTCCTCTGTTCATCAAACCTACAGAGAACAGAAACAGTACACCCAGAGCTCATCAACACATATATCAGCACAGGCAACAAACTAGGAAAAACTGTTCCTACACATGTAGCACAGAAAACACAAACTGAGTATTTATAGTGCTAGTAGTAAGGATTCTCGACATCACATATGATATATTTACCAAAAGGTTGCCAAACTTCGGCATACCCGCAACCTCATATCATTGCTTCTAACCCTGTGTATGTGTACTAGTCCACAGACACAACGTCCGTCTCAGTCGCTGCTCTCAATCAGTCTGTATAAAAGAGAGGGGAAATATTACAACTGTTCTCACAAGTTCTCCAAAACCCCTGAAGCAAACAAATTAAGCTCAAGTGACGGTGGAAAAACTTCTCTCTATAACAAACGGAACAACTAAAACTAATAAAACTGCCCGCCTACTTCCTCGTTGGCATGTATGGACCGCATATGTCAATCCCAGCAATCCACTCTGCTTGCTTCCGCCCTCAGGTCATCTAGGTACATAGGTGTTCTAAAAAATCGACCCCCCTACTACTCGGTGGCGATTCATCCCCATTTTGTCAGCCCGTCTCCCTCCCAATGCTGTACATTCCTTAGGAAAGAAACCCTCCTCCATCAATGGAAGTTTTTACAGCTTACCGAGACACCTCAGGTTACCGGCCTCCGCTCAGAACCTCATCATGTTCCTCTCGCTGTGCAGTATTTCTAGAGCAGCACACGCTGCCTCAAATTAATTGGACCCGCCCAACTTACGGTCCTCACAAACTATTCCCACCCAGTCAGTCCAACTAGGCGGCCATCTTAGAATGCGTTCCCATCTACCATACGCCCCGTGTCTACAGGTCTGGATAGATTACATATTTCAAAGTGTGTATATTACTAACGGGTAGTTATAATTACCATAATGTATTCCTCAGTCCTCAGATCAGACATAAATTACGGGGTGATGCATCATGTGCCTATCGCTGCAGAATTTTTCTCGAGCAGCGCACCCTGCCTCAGATTAATTAGACCCACCCAGCTTATGGTCCTCACACACTATTCCCACCTAGTCAGTCCAACTCGGCGGCCATCTTAGAGTGTGTTACCGACTACTACAAGCCCAGTGTATTCAGGTCTTGATAGATTACATATTTTGAAATATGCATCTTCCTGACAGGTAGTTGTAACAAGGACCTGGTGTCTAACTTTGTGCTGGGGAATTATATAAGCAAGTGGTTTGAGGCATGGGAGGTAGGTCTGGAGAAGCATAGGGTCCCTGAGGAAGATTGGGAGCCAGTCTCTGGAGGCATATACCCACTAAGGGGAGTGATTCTCTGTTGGCCCTAAGGAAGGGTGACAGAATGAAGTATCCACTAATGAAGGAAGCCCTTGTCATGAAATATGGTCTCACCCTGAGAAATATAGTACTGTTGAGCCAGTCCTGTGTAGATTTTATGGATTACTCCTGTAAGGCACTAGATGGTTGGGTGAAGGCTTGTAAGGTTAATAATTAGGAGGAGCTGTACAATCTAATTGTAAGAGCTAACATGCTTAGTAATTGCTTTTGAGATTTGCACTAGCAACTGATGGAATCCAAGCTCATTGACCCCAGGGAGCATGTGAAGGAAGCTGACCTTTGGCTCAGCACCAGGGTCCAAAAGAAGATACCTGAGAGTGGCCCCCAAGAAGGGTGTTCCAAATCCCCCCCAGCAAAGTGATATGGACAGGTGCTAAAATAAGTTGGGGGTAAAGGGTTCCCATGCCCCTTCTGAGAATAAGGGGGGGCCTCAGATGAGCGATGGCCCAGAGCACTCCATTTCTAACTGAGATGCCATGACTGCTGCCAATTAAGGCACAATCAGGGGGAACCTGTCTGTATTAAGAAAGCATCCACTGGTGGGAACTCCACAGGGGTGACCAATGTGGCCTTAGGGGGAGTAGTCCCCAGCAGCACAGGGTAGAACAGGGCCTAGGCTCTCTTAGTTGGGAGATAGACTCAGAGGGTAAGCTTGTGATCCATGAGAGTGGGAATTGTTACTTCCAATTCATAATAGTAAATGGGATCCCTGTCACTGTTTATAGAGGTACTTGAGCCAGCCAGACCATAGTGGTTGAAAGACTGCTTTCTCCAGTTTAGTACCTGCCAGGACTGGCAAAATTTGATGGACATTTCTCATTTAAGGATAGTTGGTTGACGCCCCAAAATTATTTTTGTTCTTACCCTTTCACATAATATGCTACCAATATTGAGGAACCTTTTATGAATTTGTGGCGAGGTTAGTAGATTAAAATTGGAATCAGCTTTGTTGCATAAGAACAGAGATTACTATCAAAATAATTAAAACAAGTGTTAAGAATGCGAATGTTAGAGCCCACAGAGGTTACAAACCATTAACAATTTTCTTAAAACAAAATTTGTGTAAAGTGCTATTGCTGGCTATATGCTACTAGCTAACCATTATTGCCCACGCCTATGGACTATAGCAGTTTTAAATTACCTTCCTTACAAATAATGACCCTCGCTGCAGGCATAGATACCTAAACAAATTTAGGGTGTTTAATAGATCTTATTGCTCCGCAGGTAAACGCAGTACACCTTTTAGCACCTGTGTGTGCCTTGTTGTGGGAAATACAATCTATTGTGTGCCCAGGGGGAGGAAATACCTTCTCTGTCCTGATGCCCAGTTCAGGTTGTTTTTCTTGATGAGCTGTTCTAAGAAACTTCAATTTTTTTAAATCTCCCGCTTACTTCATTTCATGGGAATATAAACTGGCACAATACAGAAAAGTAAAAATAAATTTGAAAACATTTCATAGACTCCCCATGGGAATATGAAAGCACCCCTTGCTATCAGCATCACTCAGCCTTCTTTCTCTTATCTCATCAGAATGTTAGAAGAAGTTGGTGTAGATGGTACGGTTGTAGGATTGGCCAGTGAGTGGCTTTCAAAGCAATGCCACCACTAGTATTTCAAGTATATTTGATGCAGGCAATTCTGATATTGTGTGATATGTCTTTGAGTAAACATGTTCCGTACTCACTTACGTGAAACCTTACTACCATAGCAACTTCTCAGAAACAAGCAAGCAGATCTGATTATGGGGAATGTGGCAAGAGTGAGTATGAGGGTGGGAAAGTAGTTATATAGTTTGAGAGTGGTTATCTAGTTTCAAAGTGGTTGTCTAGTTTTCTGGATTGCATGCAATAAATCATAGAATATAACCATGGGGCAATATCTATTTACTGCAAACTGTCGGACCTGGCACTTCCTGCAGGGTCACCCCAGATTGTTGCCTCCTTGAGCTGAACCCATGTTTTTAGGTCGAGCTCTGGGAGGCATGCTGTATTAAGGTATGGACTTTTGTGTGTTTTTTCTCTGCGGCCGTGATGTTCTGGATTAACTAGCTTCCTTCACCTAAGAGGCCAAAAAACCCCAAGGTGAAATGGGCAGCAGAAGAAACTACAGTGGTGTAGGTGTGTGAAGACAACATCAACATATTGAACACTGGCTAGCACGAAATTCTTTCCGAGTGTGCCTACAATGTTAGTTATTCCTACAGGGAATAACTGCCTGTATTCCCGTCCAGCATCCAACATTTCATTCTGAGCGCTAATATTTGTTACTATTACGCTGTCATGGAACCTCTGTAGTTCCCATCTTTATCAATATAATTATATTACTGACATATTTAACTTGCCTCCATGAATCATGTCAGATTGCTGATTTAATTGTTGTTCTTATCAGCATCCTGACTAACTGTTACTTTCTAGTCCATTTTCGCCTCCATATGCGTCTCTTTTGTTTATTTAAAAATTTTAAAGTTGTGATTTTTCGAAGCTGATATAAGAACCTTTCATGCTCAAATCTTGCTCAAACCAGATATTTTCTCTTTGAAGTGACTTCTAGGCAGTTGTAATTTAGGTCTTGGTATTGATACCAGACGTTCAAATTCTCTGATCAAGATTTAATAGGACTTCAACATGTGATTTTTCACTTTCTAGATTAAATAAGTGTCAATTTTTGCTTTTCGTGGGTCGTCTATTAGGGCACCTATTCATTGAGTCAGATAACTTCACTATGCAATGAATATATCTGCTAATAATACTATAATTCCTAACTTTCCTGCAAAGAATATGCTTTACTTACTACCTTTATCTGCTTTAAGGGCTAGCTTCTAGCAAATTTAATTAGATATGCCATCTATCTTTGATAGTGTGACAATAGCAGCGGGGCTGCGAATATTCATGGAGCCAAGAGGCCAAGGCATGTTAACATTCTGATAGAACATGTCAGAAAAAGAGCAACTCTATGATGGAGCATGACAAATGAATATAGCTGCAACTGATCGTCATTCATGCCTTGAATAATGATTCCATTATACAGGCCAGAGCGGGAGGCTGAATGAGTGTTAGAGAAATTGTTTTGCCTTGTGGGCTCATCTCATGTCATTATGTTATTTTAAGCAAAGCTCATTGAAGAATGGGTACAGTCCAGCTCCCCTGAACTGGATGAATACTGTAATACAGTAGTCACTGCTTCAGAGACACCCTGAAAACGTACATGGACATGAAGGATGCTTACTCAACAGTAGTGCTGTGTGCTGTCGTTCACCCATCAATCCCTTCACTTCTTTGTCTAAGCTAGAAAATATTCCATGTCTGCGCCATCACCTCAAGTTGGTTCATGACCTGAAGTGTGTCTTGCTAGACCTGCACCATATCTCGTGCAATAGGAGGACCTGTGCCTCATCAAGTGGCCAGACTGACAACTTCCTAACGCTACTAGCCACCCAATGAATTTGGATTAGCTGTAACCCTTTGGAAAAGTGACCAGGTGTTAGAAAGGGGGGTCTCTAGTTGGCAGCGGTAGGTACCTTTGTCCAAATAGGGACCCATGCTTCTAGTCAGGGTAAGGGGAAAACCCACTTTAGATAACCCTTGCTCACCCCCTTGGTACCTTGGCACGAGCAGACAGGCTTATCCCAAAGGCAATGTGCAAAGTATTTGTACCAACACTCACAGTAACACAGTGAAAACACCACAGAAAGACACCACACCAGTTTAGAAAAATAAGGCATCTTTATCTAAACTAAACAAGACCAAAATGACAGAAATCCAACATACATATGACTTTCAAAAGGTTTCAAGAACTTGTGCCATAGAAAACTATTGATGCGTGACTTTTCACCAAAGTACCTGTAGATGCGTGAAAGTTCCAAAGTCAGAAAACAAAGAGATGCGACACTCCTGAGACCTTGGGGAGGCGATGCGACAGTCCCGCTGCACGCAGAGGAAGGGTTGCGTCGAATCCGGTCTATATGGGGAGTGATGCGTCAATTCTTCGTGACGGTTCCGGTCCGTAGGTGATCCGTCAGATGAACTTGCCGCACAGGCACGATGCGTGGAAATCCGGGATGGTCGGCGATCAATGCGGTGGCGTCGAGCGGCGCTGCGTCGGTCCTCTTCAGCCGTGATCCCTCGATGCGTTGATTCTTGCAGCGGCGACAGGCGCTGCAGCAGTTTCCGCAGCTTTCGGCGATGGATGGAAATTCTTCTTGCGCCGTGGAGATGCATCAGGAAAACAGCAGCAAGAAGAGCGATGCATCAATTTCTGTAGTTCTTTGAGTTTCTTCTTTCTTCCAGCTCCCAAACAGCAGCAACATCCTCCAGAGGCCCAAACCTGGCACAGGCACCTCTTGGCAGGTTAGAACTCACAGCAGCAGAGTTCAGGGGAGCTCGGGTGAAGTCTTTGTATCCCTGAGACTTCAGAACAGGAGGCCAGCTCACTTCAGGCCCTTGGAGATCTCCTTCAAGCATGCGACACAGCACACAGCAAAGTCCTTCTCCTTTCCTTGGCAGAAACAGCAACTGCAGGCCAACCCCAGACACACAGCAAGGGCAGTACTTCTCCTCAGTCTCTCTAGCGCCTCTCCTTGGCAAAGGTTCCTCTTGAATTCCAGGAATGATCTAAAGTATGGCGTTTTAGGTCTAATACTTATATCCCAAAATGTTTTTGTTCTTTTTGTGCAAGGGGCTCTGAGCTCAGTTCAAACCAGTTCTGGGGGGCACTCTGCAAGTGCACAACAACATCCATTGTCAGTGTGAGCCTTGGCTCTAGACACACCACAGGGGGGTGGAGCCAGCATTGTGGAAGGCAGGCACAGCCCTATTCAGGTACAGATGCTACTCCCCCCCACTACTCCAAATGCAAATCAGGCCTATTCAGCCTAGTGCTTATTCACCCAGAATCCTGGAGCCACTGCATCTCCCCATCCCCTGTCATTCCAAAGCCAGACAGTCAATTCACAAACAGGCAGAGGCGCACAGGATGGTTGAACCAGAAAATAGCCACTTTCTAAAAGTGGTATTTTCAAACACACAATTTAAAAAACATCTTTACTAAAAGATGTGTTATTAAATCCTGAGTTCAGGGATACCAAACTCCATTTTTCCATCTTATCCCTATGGGAAGATATGCTTGTAAAATGTTACAAAGCATTCCCCATTCTGTCCTATGGGGCAAGATAGCCTTTTAATAGTGAAAAATGAAATTGGCAGTATTTCACTATCAGGACATGTTACACACACCAGTACATGTCCTACCTTTCACATACACTGCACCCTGCCCAGGGGGGTACCTTGGGCTCTACCAATGTGTAAGAGAAGGGAAGGGTAGGGCCTGGCAAGTGGGTGCACTTGCCAAGTCGACATGGCAGTTAACAAACTGCACACAGGCGCCGCGTTGGCAGGCCTGAGACATCTTTTCAGGGATACTCATGTGGGTGGCACAATCAGTGCTGCAGGCCCACTAGTAGCATTTGATTTACCAGCCCTGGCACACTCAGTGCACTTTACTAGGGACCTACTGGTAAATTAAATACGCCAATCATGGATAACCAATCACAATAACAATTTACACAGAAAGCATATGCACTTTAGCACTGATCAGCAGTGGTAAAGTGCCCAGAGTCCTAAAGCCAACAAACACAGGTCAGGAAAAAATAGGAGAAAGAAGAAAAAAGTTTGGGGATAACCCTGCAAAAAGGGCCTTTTCCAACACCAGGCTAATCAGAAGACAGGTGCACCTAAGCAGCCCTGAGTAGTCATTCACCCCCTCACCATCAGTCTGCTCCAGGAAGGTTGTTATCATGATGTGCTTCCAGGATCTGTAGAATGGCGTCACTACTGAACCATCCTACCTAACCTTTCATGTTTTTGTTCTCCATGCTGCTTCTGGGGTTTGCATTTTTGCAGTCCCTCCTTTGGATGCTCATTGGATATCTGAGAAACTCACAAATGTCATCCATTGTTGGTGAGATGGTTCAGAGCAACATTTGAGTCAACCAATGTGTGTGGCTGTTTCACAATCTCCAATTAACCACATTCAACCAAGCCTTTATCCTCATATCACTACTAGAGATGTAGTTTCTTAATAGATACAGAAAGGATATCACAATTCTACCTGGAACTACATACTCTCCTGCTTTTTCTCTCTAGCTAGCATGTACTCAGTTGATCCATAGTGATCCTTCCATTCTGTCTGCACCTGAAGATTCCTATCTAAAATGTATTTATCTGTTTATTAATGTATATATGTATATATTGTAGTGACAAAAGCCTTTCAACTACAAATGTTGTACATACAAACAGTTATACAGCATGTAAGCAGCTATTTATTTCGATGGGAATGGGTAGAGAAGGTTTTTGGATTGATGAGTGCTGGACGTTTAATAGACATGACGGTATGCACATATGCATACACATATTTACATATACGCCTTGACTGCTTCATTGGAAAGCTGGCGGTGATATGCAGTGTAATTAGGATTCTCTTACATAGGATTATCATTGAGAGCAGTACTGCAGGATGTTAGTAAAGTAATAGTACTTATTTCACCTAGAAGAGAGTTGCAGATTGTTGATTATGGGTTTTAGGATTGGAGGTAATGAATAGCCGGTTTTTTCATGTTTTGGAAAAGCACAGTAGAGAAGAGATTAGACTAAAGGAATCACACAGTGCATTCCATGATTTGGCAGTGAGGAAACAAAAAGATTGATCACAAAGCCTTCTTTGTTTGATAAGAGGAACAGTAAAGAGCAGTTTTGCTGAACACTGAAGAATGCAAGGCGGGATGTTTTTCTGAAATCCTGATGCAAAAATGAAACCTTGAGGTGTGAATGTTCTTGGGAACAATTTACAGGCTCTTGAACAGGCATCAGGAACAAAGTCAGAGCGTGCATATTCTTGGAAATTATTTTATGGCAAGGCAGGCCAAGAATAAGATGGGCAGCCAAATTCTGGAGAAGCGGCATGCAATGAAGCCCATACTTTGGAAGACCAAGACAGACAGCATTGAGCAAAGGCCTTCTGACTCAAGAGCAGGAGAAGTGGAAAAACAACCTAAGAGGTCTAAGCTTAACATAACATGATAATATTAGTTTTGTGATCTAGATTGAGAAAGAGAGCTGACAATCCAAAATGATGCCCAAGTTGCAAGCATGACCCACATGGTATGGGGGGAGAACCCAGAGAGGATGGCCCCCAATAGATGGACCAGATGTTCTTGTATTTACCAAATGCAAGAATTTCCATCTTATCAGAAAGTGTTTAGGAAGACTGTAAATGGTACTTGTTGCAAAGTTTAGTACCTTACCTAATGTGGAAGAATACAGAAGAAGACCAGCTAAAATCCTGTTGCAATTGTTTGGTGAAGACAAGTGAGGATATCAGTGTCTTCGCTGTAATGAAGGGCAAAGGACACTTATAAGGAGGCACTGAAGGAATTACACAAGTCAATGTGGAGGGCAAGGAGAGAATACTTGGTTCACCACATAGAGAGATCAGGAAACTCGGCAAAATAAATATTTAAGATTGTTAGATCTTTCACCAACCCGGCAGCATCGGAGGGTTTCATCCATCCATCCCCCTCCCTCTGTGTAAGCCTGTCAGACTTCTTTGAGGAAAGAATTCAGAAACTGTATTCCTCATTCCCGGCTAAGGCAAAGGATGTGACTGTACAGCATCCTAGTACTTCTAACACCTCGAGCTCCTTCACGCTGTTTCACCCTATGACAGCAGAGGAATCTCTGGCCGAACTGCAGAGATGCAAGTCAGGTTCTCCTGGAGATCCGTGCCCCCCTCAGATTTTTAGATCTTGGGCCCTTTTGTTAAATCTAGTGTTAAACCATATTTGGAATTCCTCACTGAAACAGGCTTTCCTACTTCCACTATTGAAGAAGCCTAACGCTGATCCAGCGGTGCTAAGTCATTTTCGACCAATTTCACTTTTGCCAGCACCGGCAAAAATGCTGAAGAAGATGGCTCAGCGACAACTAGCGGATTTCATCGAGGCGAATGGCCTCCTTCATGATACCCAATCAGGTTTTCGCACTGGATACAGCACAGAGGCAGCACTGGTTGAAGTGGCGGAGTCTGTGAGGATTACTGTCGATGGTGGCGCATCAGCAATGCTAATACTGTTAGACCTATCAGCAGCATTCGACACTGTCTCACACTCAATCTTACTGGAAAGACTAAATCAGTCCCGCATCCGGGGGGGTGGCTCTCGCCTGGATCCAATCGTATCTTGAGGATGGTTCACAACAGGTTTTCTTACGCCCATTTCAATTCACCCAAAAATCTTTAGTGTGTGGAGTGCGTCAGGGCTCTGCCTTGAGTCTGTTGCTTTTTAATATATATTGGGTACCACTATCAGCACTCATTGCAGCAGGTGGGGTGAAGACGGTCTCCTACGCTGACGACACCCAGCTGGTGTTCTCGTTTAAAGAACATTCCGCTTACGCCTTCCATAATTTCAAGGAATGTCTAGCAAATATCTCAAGCTGGATGAATAATAACTGCTTGAAATTAAATGCAGATAAGACAGATGTGCTGCTTTTTGGTCAGTCACCTCCTCCTGCATCGTGACTCTGGTGGCCCACAGATATGGGACCTCCGCCGATTCCAACAGAGGCAGCTAAAAATCTTAGCATTAAGTTGGAAATTGACTTATCCTTTAGTACACAAGTACGTCAGATTTCGTCAACATGCTTTGGGAGGTTGCCTTGCATTAGGAAATTCCTTCATCTGCTTCCAGAGGAGAGCCGCAGGATTATAGTCCATGTGCTAGTGACTTCCCAGTTGAACTACGCCAACAGCTTGAATCTGGGGCTAACAGCTTACCTGATACATAGACTACAGATGGTTCAAAATGCTGCAGCGAGGTTGATTCACCGGGTCCCTTTCCGGCAGCTTATATCCCCCCACCTGAGACACCTACATTGGCTCCCAGTGGCTCGGAGGATTGAATTCAAAGCTCTGACCTTTACTATCCGAGCAATGGGTAATAGGGGCCCAGGCTATTTTAAGCATTGGCTCAGCCTATATCAATGGGAACGGATGCTTAGATCTAACCACCAGTGTCTGCTCTGCGTCCTGCGGTATGCTAAGGCCCGACAAGGGGGTAGAACCTTCTCGGTAAGGATCGCAGGACTGTGGAACTCTTTGCCAGCATGCTTGCGTCAACTTGATCGGAACTTGAGTTCAGGAAGGCCTTAAAAACATGGCTTTTCAAGCAGGGATAATATCTGTCGGTTGTGAGGTCGCTGATGCAGTCTGCGTAGCACCGGGAGAACTCTGTTTGACGTAGCCGTGTGCTTTAGAAATGCATTATTATTATTATTATGGAAGGAAATTTATAAACACAGTTTGCAAATGATCAGTAGGTGAAATCTGGTTGCTGTGGCGGGGTTAGGTACAAATATAACCATAATCATGGAGTTTTGAAGTAAACATCGATGTTTCTGGCTAAGAGTGTTGGATGTAAGATATTGGGGAAAGTGGAAGGGAGGCTAGTGTCAAATTGGCAGGAACACAGATATTGTCAGTTTTGGATGAGTTTTGCATAATTGGCATCCCGTGATGAACGGCTGAGAGACAATTGAATCTCTGTGTTTGTAGAACATAGAATAACAGATTGATTTTAGGTGTCATCAACACAGCGGTAATAAAAAACAAAGGAAGGGATGTTATGACTGAAGAATCAGGTACAGAGGTAGAAGAGGAGCAGTCCCAGCCTTGATCCATAAGGCATACCCACTGGTAGTGATTAAGAGGAAAGAAAGCAAAGTTACTCAAGAAAGATGAACCGGGAGTATTTTGGCCAAGTCCTGCACACGTACTCCCTTGTAGTAATAGTTCAAATACGTGGGTGTGCAGTTTCTAGGGGTATTAGTGGTAGTCAGGTTTCTGGAGTAACCTCCAAATGGAGGAAGTGTCCTCACACACTCCGAAAGGTGTTAGGCTTCATCATTGGGCGTGCTCCTCGTTGGGCTGGCGCTGCACTGCCCGACGGGCACCCGCGAAGTAGCTCTTTGGCAGAGTACTTTTGATAAAGCCATTTGGTGAGTGAGGGTATGTGAACTGGAGTGTGTAGTGTAGTTAGTGAAGATTTAAAATAGGTTGAGGAAGACTCCTATTAAATACATTTTATTAATCCTGGCTCTCTAACCTAAGTAAAAACAATGTTGCTCATATCGGAGATAATGATCTTATAGAGCATAAGTGCTATTTATTTTGTTTGGTCAACATGTTTCTTGCCAGATCAGCTCCTAAAGGGTCTATTGCCAATTCGTCAGGGCCAAACACAGGAAAATTTCCTAATAATCTTACACTACATTAGGCAGAATAATTAAGTTGCCAGCCATGCTTAATAGCACAAGGTTGAGTGGCGCCTTGTGTTGTTTCGAGACCTGAAAGAGATAAAAAGTGGGATAAAAACATGGAGATATCGCTAGCATCCTGCTCGGTATGCATTCGTATTGTCGTATACCATTCTGAAAAACATAGTGGCAAGAGGTGATCTGTAGCATAAAATCATCCACACATGCATTATTTGACATCAGAACGAAATGTGGCATGCACATCGCCGTGTTTGTGCGTGGCGATAATGCCGTTAAACGTGGTGACTTTGCAAGTGCAACAAGGTCAGATGCGGCGAGAATAACATACAACCTCACAGATGACCAATTTCTATTCATGATTGTGCATAAGCCTCGTGATTCTTGATAGTGCGCTAATACATAACAATATCGTGTTATCTTGTAGTCAAGTGAGGAATATCAAATTTACCGCCACACACTTCACTCACCCCATGTGAAGCTGATCTGGCAAGAAACATGTTGACCAAGAAAACTAAATAGCACTTATGCTCTATAGGATCATTGTCCCCGATATGAGCATCATTGTTTTTACTTAGGTTAGAGAGCCAGGATTAATAACATTTATTTAATAAGAGTCTCCCTGAACCTATTTTAAATCTTCATTCACTACACTACACACTCCAGTTCACATACCCTCACTCATAGAGGAGAGGGGATTGTGATGGACCAACATTATGAAGTTGGACATTTGAGAGGGGGCAGTTTCTGTTGAGTGCAGTGCACAAAATGCAGATTGGAGGAGATCAAGCAGGCTCTGAGGCATCAGAAAAGCAGTGAGGCCATTAAATAAAAATTGATCAAGAAGTTTTGAGAAGATAGGGGTTAGGGAGACTTGAGTATTTCACAGTAGTAGAAGTGCTGGTGGGGAATTTTTAAACTAGGTATGACTACATCTTATTTAAAGCAAGGTTCCTGTGCTGTGAGAATCATTACAAAGTTACAGAAGGTATGGAAGGAGAGAGCCAGGTCAATTGACAGCTTTGAGCTTTAGTATGAGCTCTGTGGGAAAGTGTATGATAAGTTCCAGTGTTTGGTGAAAATATTGGGCAGATTAGAAAATAAATACAAAGAGTGAGGGTGGGTTAAGAGAATTAATGAATGGTAAGTTTTAACTCCCAAGATCTAAGACGATGAATAAGAAACAAGATTTTAGAGGGTGGAATGAGTACCAGGTGTGCAAAGAGAAGAGAGAAGAATAATGATTTTGCTTGAAAGACATTGAGGGTAAGGATATAGTATGGAGACGAGGATTTGACAGTTATGAGGGCAGATGTTAGAGGGTTTAGGGATTGTTTACAGGCTTCAAGGTGTTCAGCAGTTAGGGTTTTCTCCATTTGTGGGGGTGTTCACACATTCTCCAGAAAGTGCTCTGAGATTACTTCATGCTGATGCAGTGCGTTGCAAACCCACAAAGATAAATAAACATTTTTAAATTGAAAAAAATGCTTAGTGTTCCTTTGTACAATTGTACCTACTTCTGATGTCTAATATAGATAATTTCTGCATTAATGGGGCAATTAGAGTGGTACAATTTCACCTTTCAGCTGTAATGTTATCAGAAAGCCCTAACTGTATAGGAAAGAAATGGACATATCTTGGCAACATTGGTGGGAGAGTTGTGAATCAATTTTTGAAATTCTTTACGTTCCAATTCAACAAAGAAGCTATTGCAGCAACAAAAAAAAAGCATCCGTGGTCAATCATTCATTCTTATGAAACTTTGGGCATCCAACCTTACTTTATCTCGCATTTCCCTTTATTCATATGTGATTCATTTCTGAGGTTAAGACTTGGTGCTTTTCCAACTAAGGAGGGGACCTCGATATGGCAAAAAGATTGGCTAAACAGCAAATTCAGACTTTCTGGCTGTTCAGAGGCTACACTACTACATATAGTATGCATTTGTCCAGATTTACTAAACTTCTGTCGAATTTGATTGAGACCATTTTTTTTAGAAGCAGGGGTAAGAACGTGCCATCAAGCTTGGATTTTATGTTTATCTGACAATTCTATTTCACTTATTTGCTGGTTTGTTAAGTTTTTGGCTAAGGCTGAGAGAAAACTATCTGCTTTAGAGCCACGGCAGTGTTTTGTTTAACAGTTCTACCTGCTTCTTTATCGAGTATTTTGTTGCTTACTTGTCAATAGTTAACTTGTTGAATCAATTATCTTTAGAGTCTTTTAAGCCATTGTATTTCCGGTTGAAATTTCTTGTAATTCTAGGGTTGAATAGGGACAATCACCAAACAGTATGTACCGCAGTAAATTTGCACATGCTTTGTGAATGTTTTGCACGTTTTCCTGTTAAGCAATGCTTGGCTGAATCCAGTAGCCCTAGAACTTTGGTTCTATGAAATTATTTGGTTCTATGAATTGCGGTAAATCTGTAAAATGTGATAAATCACTAATATTAATCTTGCTGCTAAGTAATGCTCAGTTTATCTGTCCATTTATGTGCATCTACATTTTTATGTTGTACATTTGTTGTACTTATTTGCCGGGTTGGAATACCAGAAAGATGAATTTTATATCCTAAAATTGCTTATTGTAATGTTGTACATATGGATATATTGCTTCTTATGGACATTGTTTTTTTAAGCTATGTTTTAATTGATATTGACTTATGTGATTGTAATGATTTTAGTTAATCAAACAATTGATAAATACATTACAGTTGGTGGGAGATCTTATACAAAAAGGGGCATGATTTACTATGCTGCAGCCGAGTTCAAGTTTCATAAAGGGCTCTTCAGACTTCAAAATGCAATAGGAAGGAAGAATGAAGAGATGGCTTCCCATTTGTCTAGCTTTTCTGCATGGGAGAAGGCATCACTTTGCTATTCTTGCAGCTGACAGATACAATCTTCAATATTGCGCTGTTTCTACATTTTATCACATAAAAGTACTACTTTGGAGATTGCTTTTTACTTACACAAAAGACAATGTATTATGAAGGTGGCAATGTATATATTTTACATATTATAGCATTGTCCCTCTGCATCATCACAAGCCATACTCTATGAGTGCCAGTTAGACAGGCAACCACACTTGCCCTTTAAAAAATACATTTTTTAGTTCCTCTCACTGATATGGTTGTATGGCTCTTTTACTTATGTGTTCAGCCTGGTTCCTTTTTCTCATGCTATACTATGTTAATGATTCTTTGGTTTCATTTTGATTTGTTTTCAAGACAAAATTGAATAGATTCCAGGGACACAGAACAAGGAAACATAAGATTTATCTGGCATCAGTACACTGTGACTAACAGAGCCAAAGGGCAAAGAGTAACTGACTTAGCTTGGCACAACATTCCAGAACATAAAGCGTTCTGTTATCAACCACAGGCAAGCAGTATAATATGTATAATGAAACCCAACACGTTTCTTCCTTTGCAAAACAACTATATAACTCATGGAAAGGACAACCACCAATACACACCAACGTACACACTACACTAACAGATTGCTTTAAAACAAAGAAGCTCAAAGGAACTACCAGTAAATCAGGAAAATGAACCCTCACACATGAAACTATCAAACTCCTAGGATAAAGGAATATGTCTTTTCTAAGCCTGGTGCCAGTGCTTTAAATGGGCCGGTACTCACCAGTAATGAGTACCAGCACTTCCGAATTTTTCCCCTTTGCGTACTGGAACTTCTTGGTCAGGGAGAGTACTAGTGCTCTAGGGGGCAGTAGTCAGGCTCATGTTATGAACGTGTAGCAACGTAGGACAGGCGTTGCTCTGTTTCTGGTGTGACTGACTGCCAAAGGAGCCGAGAATGTGTGCATTGACAGACGATCCTAGATGGCGTTGAGTACCGATAAAGCCCCAATTGAAACAAAACCTGCTGAGATTTTCTATTTACCTAGCTTCTCTCACTCATCTGCTGCACCACCTAGGGATCTGAGTGATAATTACAACACAGAACCTCGAGGTGTAACAGCAGCCCTGTAATAGTTTTGTTTAGTGGCGGCTCGCAGAGGGAGTGCTGAGGGGCGGTGGGGCCAACTCGGCGATGCAGCGAGCGGAAGGTAAATAGTTTTATATATTTATTTACTTACCTTACTCCTGCCCGTTGTATGTCCAACTCCACTACCCCCCACCCAGCCCCTCCCCGCCCGGAGCACTCCCTCTGCGAGCCGCAACTGGTTTTGTTATCATGGTAAGAGCAGCTTCAGAACCTTTGCTAGTAAAACAAAATAATGGGCCAGATGTACGACGCTTATTAGCGCGCGCAAACGGGTCTTAGACACATTTGCGCACGCTAAAAAGCATGGGCCCATGTACAAACAGTATTTTGCGACTTGCAAATAAATTGCGACTCACAAAATACTGTTTTGCGACTCGCTATTAGGAGGAGGCGTTCTCTTCCTAATAGCAACCGCAAAGCCATGTACCAATGTTTTGCGACCGCAATTGCAGTCGCAAAACACTCGCAAATCACCACCTACTTCAAGTAGGTGGAAATGCATTCGCAAATGGGAAGGGGTCCCCAGGGGACCCCTTCTCCTTTGCAAATGCATGCAATATTATTTTTAAGGGCAGGCAGTGGTCCCAGGGACCACTGCCTGCCCTTAAAAAATGAAACGAAAACGTTTCATTTTTTTTTTTTTTAAATGCTTCCCGTTTTTCTTTAAGGAAAACGGGCTGCATTAAAAAAAAAAGCTGCTTTATTTACAAGCAGTCCCAGACATGGTGGTCTGCTGAGCCCAGAAGGCCACCATCCCTGGGAGGGCCTGTCACTCTCAATGGGCTCGCAAATTGCGAGAGGCTCATTAATATTCATGAGCCTCGCAATTTGCGACCCCATTGGGAATCGCAAACAGTGTTATACACACTGTTGAACATGCCAAATAGCGCCTCACAAATTGCAAGTCGCAAATGCGACGCAATTTGCGAGGCGCTATTTGGCAGGTCGTACATCTGGCCCCAAATCTCATGGAACATTCTGGTCAGCACCCCTTTTGCTTTTGGGCAGGTAGGGCTATCCACAAAATCCCAATGCAGCGCTACCCACAAAATCCCAATTCAGCGCTACACATAAATTCCCAAATTAGTATAAATTTGAGAGAAGTGTGTGCGCTCTTCTATTTCAGTCATACTGTGGCTGTGTGAGGCACATGGGAAATGCTGCCATTGGTGTGACGAATGCCATTAGCAAGGCCAAGTGTGAAGGGGGATGCCACTGATCATCAGACAGAGTAAACACATGCATTTAAAATACAACTTGGATATTGTGTTTGTAAAAACAAATCAGTGTTAGCGAATGATTTACATGTGTGAGTGTCTGAGCGAGTACCTGTGTGTATGTATGTGTATGTACTATGAACTATTAGAGAAAAAAGTTATTCTATTTCACCAGATTATGCTACTTACTTTTCTGCTAAGTGCAATAAAATTCTGTACAGCATAGGCTGCTCACCAACACATGTAATAGATCATTCACAATGTAAATATAGATATTATTTCATATATTAGCACTGTGAAGATACATTGAGGCTATGCACAGCGCTACATAAAAATGCTACATAAATAAATTAATAGGTGCTACTTATCATGAAAATGCAATCTTTTATTAACAATGCAGTAGTCAGAGCAGTACTTAGGGGCCCATTACGATGGCGGGCGGAGGCACGACCGCGGTGGTGCGGAAAAATGCCTTTTTCCGGCCGCCAGCAGCGGACTTCACGCCCGCCATATTAGGATGGGAAAACATAGGCATTTACCGTCCGCCGCGGTGTGACGCCGACCGCCATCGAACAGCGCCCGCCACCGCGGCGGAGTGGGCCAATCAACACACACCGCCGTGCAGAATGACGTCCCGTACGCCGAAGACATCACAATGCCGGAAACAGGGCAGCGCACCGCGACGGAGAAACCGCACAGCGAAATACGGCGGAGACATCACAGCGGAGACAGAAAAAATAACACCCAGAACACACCGCGATGGATCCTGCCCTACACGCTCTCCCGGTGCTGTACATGATCCACTACCTGCAAGTCATCCACCGCCACGGACGCCTCCACAGGTACGTACAGACACAACAGTGCAAGTAACACAATACACAGCTCCAGGGGGAAAAACATCGCATGGGAACACCACACACCCCTGTGGGGACAGGCACACAGCCAGCACTGCACACACACATGTCCCACCTGTCACAAAAACATCGCGCCACATACTGCCCACCCATGTACCGCATTCATGAACAAATGTCCCGGTCACGTAACCGCCGCGGTCAGTGTGCATGAAACCATGCACACAACGCAGAGCACAGGGCCAGCGCATGCCAAGGGCACCAAACAAATTGCACAGAGCCACAACTACATCCACAACACACCAGCAACCGCCCTGAAGGGACACAACATGTGTCTCACAAGTGCCACTCCTGCACAACAACAACACAACTACAGCCACACCACGCCCCACGTCCCAACAACTGCATATACAGCCACAGCAGGACCCTTTGCAAAGGAACACATAGCACAGAAGCCCAGGCCCCAGCCAACACACACACCACAACAACATCACACACAAGCCAAGAACACTGAGGCCAGGCACAAAATGTACACACACACAGATGAGGACCAAACACTTCACTGCACACACCACCTGACAAGTCACACACACACACACACCACCCAGACTCACAGCTACATACACACACCACATGCCAGCAGTAATGGAGGACAACATATAGGAAAGCCAAAGTGAGGTGCCCACAAATGGAAGGGAAGTGAGTAAACCATCAAGCATGTGTGATGCACATGCAAGACAAGACACATGTGAGAACACACACAGCCCATCACAGCACACATGGCTGACACAGTCAGTCAACACAAACCACGGTCACCCCAATGCTACAACACCTGGAGACAGCAAGGACACCCATGTATAGGCACAGGGATGTAAGGAAGGCCCTGAACACAAACACTGACCAGCCACACATAGGCATCCAAATACTGGACAAGACAACATCTGCTGCACAACACACAGGGCCCAGAGACACACCACATGACAGCCAAGCACAAGAAGGATATGTCACACATACCTCCTCCCACAACAGCAACACACAATACTGCCATGTGCACAAAACACAACCACAGGGCTAAACAAGTACACATACAGGCACACCACTCCAGGGTCACACATGGCAGTAGTCGACAATGCATGTGCACACACATCCACAGTCACAACAAAGTCACCCCCTTCACACCATACACTTCTCCACCACCCAAGTGCACACATTGGAAGTAAGCCATGGCACCTGGATAACTCATCACCACAAGATGTCCATACACCGACACTGATTGGCACACAGAAAGGAAGCTCACACAGACCCCATTACCCTGGCCTGCCTGCCTGTAAGCCTGTGCCCAAACTCCCACCCTGTGCTGCCATTGCCCACAAACCTGACATGTGTCCACCATAGATAACATGAGCCAAGAAGGAAGATGACTACAAGACTTCATTGCCAACCACCTGCACTGCACCCATAAGTATCACAGTCATGTAGAAATGAAGTGCCTCCCACCCCTGCAAAAAAATGAAATGTCAGACAACCCATTGGCAATGTCGAAGTGGCATACTGAGCCTGTGACACAGTAAACCATGCACACACAGAAACAACTTCATACAGGAAGGACACTGACACAACTCACTGCAGGACCAACTGTGTTTATTCACTATTTGCATTTAGAGCCAACAAATTTGGGCAACAGCAAAGCCAGTGGGCATTTCAATATGCACAGTATTTACATGAGAAGCTGCACAGGCAAGTGGCAAACAGCAGTGAACAACAAGGACAGTGGCCAGGACACAGTGCAGATTAAGTCCATGAGAAGCTGCACAGGCAGGGGGCACACAGCAGTGAACAACAAGGCCAGTGGGCAGGACAAAGTGCAGATTAAGTCCATGAGAAGCTGCACAGGCAGGGGGCACACAGCAGTGAACAGCAAGGCCAGTGGCCAGTCCAAAGTGCAGGTGAGGTACATGAGAAGCTGCACAGGCAAGTGGCAAACAACAGTGAACAACAAGGCCAGTGGCCAGGACACAGTGCAGGTGAGGTACATGAGATCCTGCAGAGGCAAGGGGCAAATAGCAGTGAACAACAAGGCCAGTGGCCAGGACACAGTGCAGATTAAGTCCATGAGAAGCTGCACAGGCAGGGGGCACACAGCAGTGAACGACAAGGCCAGTGGCCAGGACACAGTGCAGATTAAGTCCATGAGAAGCTGCACAGGCAGGGGGCACACAGCAGTGAACGACAAGGCCAGTGGCCAGGACACAGTGCAGGTTAAGTCCATGAGATCCTGCACAGGCAGGGGGCACACAGCAGTGAACAACAAGGCCAGTGGGCAGGACAAAGTGCAGAGTGAGTCCATGAGAAGCTGCACAGGCAGGGGGCACACAGCAGTGAACAGCAAGGCCAGTGGCCAGGACACAGTGCAGGTGAGGTACATGAGAAGCTGCACAGGCAAGTGGCAAACAGCAGTGAACAACAAGGACAGTGGCCAGGACACAGTGCAGATTAAGTCCATGAGAAGCTGCACAGGCAGGGGGCAAACAACAGTGAATGACAAGGCCAGTGGCCAGGACACAGTGCAGGTGAGGTACATGAGATCCTGCAGAGGCAAGGGGCAAACAGCAGTGAACAACAAGGCCAGTGGCCAGGACACAGTGCAGATTAAGTCCATGAGAAGCTGCACAGGCAGGGGGCACACAGCAGTGAACGACAAGGCCAGTGGCCAGGACACAGTGCAGATTAAGTCCATGAGAAGCTGCACAGGCAGGGGGCACACAGCAGTGAACGACAAGGCCAGTGGCCAGGACACAGTGCAGGTTAAGTTCATGAGATCCTGCACAGGCAAGGGGCAAACAGCAGTGAACAACAAGGCCAGTGGCCAGGACACAGTGCAGATTAAGTCCATGAGAAGCTGCACAGGCAGGGGGCACACAGCAGTGAACAGCAAGGCCAGTGGCCAGTCCAAAGTGCAGGTGAGGTACATGAGAAGCTGCACAGGCAAGTGGCAAACAACAGTGAACAACAAGGCCAGTGGCCAGGACACAGTGCAGGTGAGGTACATGAGAAGCTGCACAGGCAGGGGGCACACAGCAGTGAACAACAAGGCCAGTGGCCAGGACACAGTGCAGGTGAGGTACATGAGAAGCTGCACAGGCAAGTGGCAAACAACAGTGAACAACAAGGCCAGTGGGCAGGACAAAGTGCAGATTAAGTCCATGAGAAGCTGCACAGGCAAGGGGCACACAGCAGTGAACGACAAGGCCAGTGGCCAGGACACAGTGCAGGTGAGGTACATGAGAACCTGCAGAGGCAAGGGGCAAACAGCAGTGAACAACAAGGCCAGTGGCCAGGACACAGTGCAGATTAAGTCCATGAGAAGCTGCACAGGCAAGTCCAGGACATCAGTCGACAACAAGGCCAGTGGCCAGTCCAAAGTGCAGGTGAGGTACATGAGAACCTGCAGAGGCAAGGGGCAAACAGCAGTGAACAACAAGGCCAGTGGCCAGGACACAGTGCAGATTAAGTCCATGAGAAGCTGCACAGGCAGGGGGCACACAGCAGTGAAACACAAGGAAAGTACAATGTGCAGAGTAGTTACATCAGAAGCCACACAGGGAATGTATGCAACTCTACCATGCCATGCCCAGCAACAGAGTAATGGGTCTGACAATGGGCATCACACGCACCCCTGTGGACAGACAGGTGTGTGAGGGTGACCACCACTCAGATGGGGCTGTCTGTCGGACTTGGAGCTGACTGTGTTTTGGGGTCTGTTGGCGGACTACCCTGGGCAGTGGGAGTAACAACTGTGGAAGAGCCAAATGTGCATGTGGTAGCTGGGGGGCTGCTTGGACCAGGTGGGGTGGTGGCCCGGGGAGGTGGACTCATGCCCTGGTGAGACACAGTGTGTGCCGGAGATTGTGGAGGGGTGCCTCTCCACTTGTTGGGGATCCTGAAAGGCTTCCCTGTCAGGGGATTGAGGGGAACTGGGGCAGACACAACAGGTGACCCCAACACCAAAGCTGATTCTGGTGTGGATGGTGACCCCCCCTCTGGGGACATGCTGGAACCCGCTGTGCGCTTGCCTGGTGTTTGCCGCCGCCCTGCCTCCCTCTGTCCACCAGCTTTGCCCCCTACAGTGTCCTCCCGTGCTGGCTTCACAGGGCTTGGGATGGGAGTGGAGGTCAAGGATGGATTATCCATGGGGCCCTCCTCCTGTGTAATGTTTGCAGGCAACACCTTCTCAGTGGGTGTGGAAACTGTCTTTTTGCCTCTGCGAGACGTCTTTGGACAGGGGAGTCTTTGGCAGGGGAGGAAGGTGAGGCCTGTGACCCTGATGCTTTCTTCTTTGCTTTGTGGCCCTTGCTGTCGCCTGATGGGCTTTTCTCTCTGCGCTCTGGGGTGGCCTTACTCTTATGTGGGGATGGTGTCTGTGCCCTAGTACGTTTGGGTTGCTGCTGCTCCTGTGTGCTGCGGGTTCTGTATCGGGACTTTGGGGTCCATTGGGCATTGTCACTGTCGTCAGAGGTGCACAGTGACACGGGGCCGGACCGAGTGCTGGGAGCCGCTCCCTGACTATGTGCCTGTTGCAGGGCTGCTGTGACAGTTGATGACAAGGACTGCACAGTGCGGTGTAGCCCACCTAATTCGGAATGTAAGCCCTCCATGAAAGCTATAACCTGCCCCAACTTTTTGTTGTGCTCTTGGAAGGCATTGAGAAGTGCTGTCTGCCCCACACACAGCTGGCGCAATAGCTCGACTGCTTCTGCACTGAGGGCAGCAGGGCTGACATGGGCTGCGGCAGCTGTGCCTGGGGTGAAGGTGACTCTTCCCTTCCTACTTGTGCGGACACGGGCAGCACCAGTGGAGGTTGAAGGGAGGCTGGGCACTGGACGCTGTGTGGCGGAAGAGGAGGCAGAGTCCCCGTTCCCTGTACCCCCAACATGGATGTGTCACCGCTGGCGTCAGATGAGATAGAGCTTTGTGTCTCCAGCAGTGAGTCCTCCAGCAGACTCCTGTCCCCCTCCTCGGCGCTGGTCACATCTGTGTCAGTCAGCTCCGGTGCGGCTGTTGCAGTGGAAGCCTCACCACTGGTGTCCGTCCCCTCTCCCTCTGCACATACGGGAGCTGCTGCATAGGAGAGAGAAGTACTGTGAGATGAGTGGCATCAACAGAACTAACACGTGCCAATACATCTGCATCCTACAAAGAGGAGTGCAGCACATTGCATGCCACCCTGTGCACACATATATCTTGACACCCAAAATATCGACACAACGGTGCATGTCCGCCACACGTCCTGCCATAAGTGACCCAGGTGATTCACACAGCACACCATCCTGCAGTTGGCTCACATCAGACACAGCCCCAAAATGGCCTGTGCACACACACTTCCCGATGTTGGCAAGGATGAACACCACGACATGGTGCACATCACCTACATGTGTGGAGCAGTAGGGGACCACACAGACTACAACATACCAGCCCACAATGACCCTGCACACATGCCATCCACCATATCGAGTCCATGGGCACATCTACTGTTGCACATTGGCCTCAGATGTCTGACTGGCAGACATCTGATGTCTGGAATTGCACGCATTCATTGAAACGCATTCACAGTTGGCACACTGGCATTACCATCCATCAGAATTCACACACCACCCCACAGCAGAAGGTACCTGAAGGCCACAACTCCAAATGTAAGAGAGATGCACAGTGCTAAAACTCACTTCATGAAGCGCCATTTGGGCAAAAGCATGGCACATATACCCAGCACAGAGGCCACTCACAAAACATTGCACCACACAACCAACGTCACACAGCTGACAATTTGCACACTCTGTAGACACATGCACCCACTCCCAGCCAAAGGCAGCCTGCAACACATACTCACCCTTGGCTCGCTGATGATGCTCCCTCAGTCGTCTGTCCAGCTCAGGTTGTGTGACAGCCAGGATGCGGGCCATTAGTGGTGTCATGCTGCTCCTAGCCAACCTGCCAGTCCGAGGGAGCAGCCCCAGCGTCATCTCGGCCACGTTCTTGCTCAGCCGGCAGATGTCGTCCCACCTTTTATGACAGTGGGTGCGCCTTCGGTTTGACACACCCAGATCCCGGACTTTGGAGGCAATGGCCCTCCACACGGATTTACGCTGGTGGACCTTCAGCTGCAGGCATGGGAGACAAGAGGGGTGATGTGCCAGTGACACAGTGCACAATAACAACACAACGAAAATGCAGTAGCACGACAGTGACTCATCCAAAACTCCAGCTACAACTGTCACATAGCCAACAATTGCTCTGAACATGATGCAATGTAATTGGTCAATCAGACGTACAGGCATGCATGCTCGATGGTGGACACAGTACCTCCACATCCCATTCACATGCAGGATACCAACACAGTAAGCAACGTGTCTGCAGTCACCTACAACTACACATAGAGAAGATAGCACAACATGTGTCATGTTGTTGGACTCACTGTGTCCAACACTGTGCAGACCCAAGTGTCCTAGCCCTGTGAAAGCCTCACTGTGTCTTGGAACTCACATAGAGTGACAACAACTGTCATACACACCCTTCTCCCACGCCTGCTCCTGTGCAATCTACATGGCAGAGATGGGACTTAGATGAAGAGGCGTGAGCCAAACACACATGGTACACACTGTACATGCATTGATGTGGACATGTGGCATTCGGTGGGGACTGTGCAGGGCAGGTCGACTGACACTGAGTGGGTCAATTGGGAGCAACACAGCCATTCACACAAACGCCAACTGGCCAGACTCCTGCATCACCAAAATGCAGCTGCACTGTATGGCTGACACTACAGGACATGTCCCTCTACTCAGGATAGGCATGCAGGGTAACGTGTGAAAGAGCCCACCAAGCCCTTCCCGCTGTAGTAAACATGATAGGCAGTGCATGTCAGAGCCCCACAACCACTGACACATACCGAAGCACCTCCACCCCACGTGTGCACACCCTGCAATCTCACTCACAGTCTGGGAGACTTACCACGACATTAGGGCCGCCATAAAGCCTTGGGTACTGTGCAAGCACCCCGTCTACCAGGACCCCAAGCTCCTCACTGGTGAAGGGACTGGCACGGATCTTCTGAGTCCTCGACATCACAATGGACATGTGGCAGCAGCAGCACGTTGAGGGTGGCAGTCAGCAGTCCCTTGAGGCAGCAGGTGCAGGGTGGCAGCCAGCAGTCCCTTGAGGCAGCAGGTGCAGGGTGGCAGTCAGCAGTCCCTTGAGGCAGCAGGTGCAGGGTGGCAGCCAGCAGTCCCTTGAGGCAGCAGGTGCAGGGTGTCAGTCAGCAGTCCCTTGAGGCAGCAGGTGCAGGGTGGCAGTCAGCAGTCCCTTGAGGCAGCAGCAGCAGGTGCAGGGTGGCAGTCAGCAGTCCCTTGAGGCAGCAGCAGCAGGTGGAGGGTTGTCAGTCAGCAGTCCCTGGTAGCTGTGGGAATGTGGTGCGCCCTCCCACACATATATAGGCCCCTGGGGCTGTGTCAGTGGTCCCAGGGTGCTGCAATTGGTGTACGAGGTCTGCCTCATTCAAATACATCCAATGTCCGCCTCCGCGGTGGCGGTGCACGCCTACCGCGATTTTCAAACTCGCATCAGGCTACCGCGAGTCTGTTTCCCATTGGCTGTAGGGGCATGGTCCATGCCGGTGACACACCGTAGGATGCATGTGCGCGCTACCGCGGTGGTGCATCATTTGAATGCCTCCAGTGACCGCCTCCGCGGGGGTGGTGCACGCCCACCGCGATTTTCAAACTTGCATCAGGCTACCGCGAGGCTGCTTCCCATTGGCTGCAGGGGCATGGTCCATGCCGGTGACACACCACAGGGGCCAGGCGGTAGGCACCGCCATATGTCTGCCAGACAGTGCCTGGAGTGACCGTGATTTGGGTAGCGGATGCATGGTGACTGCAATTGTCACATACATAACTGGCGGTGTCTCCCGCGAACGTGCATGGGTTATGGGCGGTGCCACACCTCAGTGGCCAGGCGGTAGGCACCGCCATATGTCTGGCAGACAGTGCCTGGAGTGACCGTGATTTGGGTAGCGGTGCATGGTGACCGCAATTGTCACATACATAACTGGCGGTGTCTCCCACGAACGTGCATGGGTTATGGGCGGTGCCACACCTCAGTGGCCAGGCGGTAGGCACCGCCATATGTCTGCCAGACAGTGCCTGGAGTGACCGTGATTTGGGTAGCGGTGCATGGTGACCACAATTGTCACATACATAACTGGCGGTGTCTCCCGCGAACGTGCATGGGTTATGGGCGGTGCCACACCTCAGTGGCCAGGCGGTAAGCACCACCATATGTCTGGCAGACAGTGCCTGGAGTGACCGTGATTTGGGTAGCGGATGCATGGTGACCGCAATTGTCACATACATAACTGGCGGTGTCTCCCGCGAACGTGCATGGGTTATGGGCGGTGCCACACCTCAATGGCCAGGCGGTAGGCACCGCCATATGTCTGGCAGACAGTGCCTGGAGTGACCGTGATTTGGGTAGCGGTGCATGGTGACCGCAATTGTCACATACATAACTGGCGGTGTCTCCCGCGAACGTGCATGGGTTATGGGCGGTGCCACACCTCAGTGGCCAGGCGGTAGGCACCGCCATATGTCTGGCAGACAGTGCCTGGAGTGACCGTGATTTGGGTAACGGATGCATGGTGACCGCAATTGTCACATACATAACTGGCGGTGTCTCCCGCAAACGTGCATGGGTTATGGGCGGTGCCACACCTCAGTGTCCAGGCGGTGGGCACCGCCATATGTCTGCCAGACAGTGCCTGGAGTGAGCATTAATGGAGTTGTGGAGTAGCTGTGCTGCACCTAACGTGTCCTCCAGCTCTCTGCATAGGCCAACATATACAGTGCCCAGTGTCTCAACAATTGAAGGGTCCTCATGAGGGCAAATGCACAAAAGGGACATGTCACTCCACGTCACCAACACATACCATATATGGGTCGCCAATACATTGCATGGGCACATACACTCGCACATGTCACATGTGCTGTGTAATGAAATGTAGACTGTCCAGTTACTGTGTTGCATAGCATATGGAGATAATGGTCAATGTCTGTGTGTGCAATGTAACGCACAATGTCGTCTCATTGACTGGACTAGGGGCATCAGCAACTGGCACATTGTCCAATGCACATGCACACACGTGTCCCCCACGCTCAGCCGGTGGTCAGTGTGTAGTTGATGTGTGCCATGTGCAACCTGTGTTGGGAGGTGTGTCAGGGCCAGCAACATGGTGTGTTCGGGTAGTATTGCAATTATTAACATATGCTGGGGGTCATACTCACAGGTATGCACACATATCTGTTAGTATATCACACTGTGCATGCGAATGAGCCGGAGGGGTGCACAGATAATTGCTGCTGGTAAGGGGACAGGTGTACGAGTAGTGTGCCTGATGTGAACCTACTTGTGAAGTGCCCTGTTGGTTAATGGTGCATGTTGTAAGAGTTGGGAATGTGTCTGGAGCAGAAATTGATGTGATGCACATTTCATGGGCTTCTGCATTGACATCTGTGCACTGTGATCTGTCCTAGGAGGAGGAGGCACAATATCCATCGTCCGTTCACAGTCCTGGCAGACATGGAGAATGAGGAAATAATCCGCAAATTCAGGCTGGACCGACAAACCCTGCTGAACCTATGTGCCATGTTGGAGCCCCACCTGCAGCCACGTCGGACATATCCAACAGCTTTCACCGCAACAGCTAAGGTGATGGCATGCCTGCATTTCTTTACAACGGGCTCATTCCAGTACACGGTCGCAAGTGCAGGCGGGATGTCACAGCCGATGTTCAGCATGGTGCTGAGGGATGTCCTGTCGGCCATGATGCTGTTCAAAGACAGATATATCCATTTTCCCAGGGGGCCTGAGTTGGTGGCTGTGAAGGGCAATTTCTATGCCCTTGGACATATCCCACATGTCATTGGTGCAATTGATTGCACACATGTTGGGCTTGTGCCACCACAGGCACGTGAACAGGTTTACCGCAATAGGAAGCATTCACACTCGGTAAATGTTCAAGTGGTGTGCCTGGCGGACATGATCATCTCACAAGTGTGTGCCAAGTTTCCCGGCTCAGCCCATGATGCCCACATCTTGCGCAGCAGCATCGTTCCTCAGTTGATGGCCAATCTGCTTCCTGAGCGTGCATGGCTTGTGGGTGAGTATGTATGGTGGATTAGAGTGGTGTGTGTGTGTGACATGCTGTTGTGTTGCATTTTGGGACTGCAAGGTTAATCTGTGTCTCTCACACCCAGGTGACTCGGCATATCCAAACCGCCCGTGGTTGCTGAGCTGATTGCGGAACCCCGTCATGCCAGCTGATGTGCGATACAATGATGCCCATGGGAGGACACGTCGTGTGATAGAACGGACATTTGGTCTCCTAAAATCAAGATTTCGGTGCCTGGACCGTACTGGGGGGGCCCTTATGTACTCGCCAAGGAAGGTGTGTCAGATAGTGGTGGCATGCTGCATGCTCCACAACCTGGCCATTCGCAAGGCAATACCCCTGATCCTGGATGACGATGATTGAGCAGCCAAGGCCGCCGCCTGCAAATCAAGCCGGATCCAGTGACGAGGGCAGTGGAGAGGAGGAAGGGGTCGACATGCGTCGACAGCTCATCACCCGCTACTTCACTTGAAGGTGAGTGACAATGTAGAAGGGACAAAATGGTCTGATGGTGTCGCTGTTGCTGTGAGGGTGTATGTGAGCTTGCTGACTGCAGCTTGGTGTTGACTCATTGCTGCCTGCCTATGTATGTGTGATTGGTTAGTGTGAAACAGATTGTCTCTATGCTGACTGTTGCTCTGTGTAATGTTTGTAGATCTGAGTACCTTGTTGACAAGTGTTGTGTGATGTGTGCAATGCCACACCCATACAAGTGACTATTGTTCTGCGGTTTTCCATAGGTCCCTTCAGCATCTCACTTGTTACCTGCATTCCATTCCCCTGGACCATGTCCTACGCGGTGAAGGTTGCACATCCTGTATTAAAGACGGAGCAGACACAACAACATGTGTGTAAGGTGTATTTATTAACAACTGTGACATGCAAGGGTGGAGAACATGTGAAGGGGGTAATTGAGGAAGTGAGTTGACAGTCAAGGTAAATGAGATACTTGAGTAGTCCCCACAATGATGTGGAGACCCAGTCCAACAGATGGATGCCATTCACATGGCAGTGTGGTGAAGGATAGTCCAAAAGATCAATGCAGTGGTGCAGTGGTCTGCCATCATGGCTGGTTTGGGGACTAGCGTTTGGCAGGTGCTTGGGCACGTGAGTCCCCCTGGCCTTTCCTTGGACGGCCCCTCTTGCGCTTCACTGGAGGGGCCACTGCTGCAGGGGCAGTGGTGTCTGAGGACTCACCCCCTCTGTGGACGCAGGGGAGGATGATGAGGTGTCATCCTGCTGCCCAACGGGGGAGGCAGAGGGGTAGAATGTTGCGCTTGCCTGTCCCTCAGAACCGCCACTAGCTGCCCCAAGAGGTCCACAATCTGTCCCATGCATGTGTCCATGGACCTCCACAGCAGGAGGTGCTCCCGAGATTCTTCCTCTAACCGGCCCATTCGTCCCTGGGCCTGTTGGTATGCCCCAAGGACTCTGTCGATGTGGCCCAGGGCTTCCGTCCCAGGATCAGTCCCCCTCTGCATGAGCCTGTCCCGTCCAGCTGCACTGCTGCTACGGTCCTGTCCGGTCGTCACATTGGCCCGCTGCATCCTCTCCCTGGCCTCCGCAGTCGATGTGGTGGGCTGCTCAACCCCTGGGGCAGGGTGGGTGTTGCGGACAGCTGTGGTGGTGGTGGTGGTAGTAGTGGGTGACACACAGGCCGTGACAGCAGCTGTCAGAGGATGGTCAGGGGCTGCAGCTGATGTGGTTGGGGGACAATGGGTGCCTGGGACTGGTTGCGGCCTGCCACACCAGATGGGCCAGTGTGGAGCTCCTCATCCAAGGAATCCAGGAGTCCTCATCCAGTTGTCTCTGTTCCGGGGGGGACTGGCTCTGCAGGGTGGTGTCATCCTCTGCAGTGAGTTCTTGGTCACCTGTGGGTCAGATGAGAAATGGTCATTGTTTTGCACCCATCAAAGTTTGTGTTAGCAGTGTTACATCAACTGTTTGTACATCCAGCAGTTGTTCACTGTACAAATTAGCATTGACCGACATCCAGTGATGCATTACAAGCTGTTGTGGTACATACATTACTTGTCCATTTTGGGAGTTGTCAAGACATGACATGCACAATATGATATTTTGACATTAACAGTCTCATGTTGGCATCCTGTTATTGATCAATCATATGTCATCCATTTACGCATATGTGTCACTTGTAGAGCCCTTGTAGCGGTTCTCTCTGCACAGTGAGTGAGCATTGTAGTTTCATGCATACCTTTTCAATGTGGTGTAGATATCTGTATTTGCAATTCCAGACATGCTTATGTTTGCTTTAAGTCGATCCTAGGTGGTCTGGTCCACTGCTACTGTCAGATGGCATGTGGTGGTGTGCATGGTTGTGCTCGGAGTTCCATCGACATGTGTTTCAGTCATTCACACTTTGGTTGCTGTCACAGTTTCATTTTCTTAGGTGTGTGCACACTATGGTTGCCAATGCTATCTGGGTGTGCAGTTGTGCATTGAGAGGCCTGGTGTCCTATGCCAACATGTTTTTTAAATGCATATCTGGCTTTATGTTGTGGCTGTGGATATGTTGTGTTTGCTGTGTTTTCCTTGTATTTGTGCGACCTCTCCGTGTGTGTAGGATGAGGGCTTCCATCTTGGTCCAGTGTGGGACAAGTCAGCATGATATGTCCACATGCCAGTTCTTTTGCAGTGTACATTGCAATGACTGACACATGCATGTTGGTGCCAGGAAGTAATGGGTCTTGTGTGCTGGCGGTCAGGTGGGCCCGTGTGAGTTGTTGTGCAAGCTTCCCAGCCCCACACACCACGACCTGTGAGATGCGGTTACCTACCTGTGAGTTGGGTGGGTAGCATACATTGCCTGCCACTTGCTTCTTATTGGGGGTGTAGTGTCCCATCCTCCATAGTGGTGGGACAGCATGCATGTTGCATTTTGTGGGACGGATAGCCAAACACACTGCACAGTCTCACTGTGAAGATGGCTACCTACCTGTTAGGTGAGGGTGCGGCACACAATGGCTGAGGCATGCTTCTGGGTGGGGGCAGTGCTCCATCCTGCTCAGCTGTGGGCCAAGGGGGCCTGGTGGGAGTTGTAGTGCAGGCCTCCCAAACACCCACCCACCTCCCTGTGAAGATGGCTACCTACCTGTTAGGTGAGGGTGCGGCACACAATGGCTGAGGCATGCTTCTGGGTGGGGGCAGTGCTCCATCCTGCTCAGCTGTGGGACAAGGGGGCCTGGTGGGAGTTGTAGTGCTGGCAGCATGTACACATGTACCCATGGTGATGTTGCTGACTACCTTTGGGGGCTTCAGGGGAGTGTCTGTTGTATCTGTGAGAGATGTGTTGGGAGGAGTGTTGTGCACATGAATTAATTTGTACATAGGAGGTATTATTTTGTGATAGGGCAAGACAGTTCATTTGTGTGATGTTAGGCATTTGTTTGTACTTACCAGCCTCCACTCCCCGGGTTTTCCTGAGAGACTCTCTGGATGTAGAATGCCAAGCACCTTCTCCTCCCATTCAGTAAATGTTTTGAGTGGAACGGGAGGGCCACTGCCTGTCCTCTGCGCCAGCTCATGGTTCTTGGCTCTCCTCTTTTTGACCACTGCCTTCAGATCGTGCCACCTCTTCATGATTTCATCTCTATTGCGTGGCACAGTCCCTACTGCATTGACCTTCTCTACTATCCTTCTCCACATTTGCGTCCTTGTTGCTAGTGGTGTCTGTTGGACCTGGTTACCAAACAATTGTGGTTCTAACCTGATTATCTCATCGACCATGACCCTCAACTCGCTCTCAGTGAATTTGGGCATTCTCTGTGGTGACATGGTGTGTGATGTGTCAAGGTGTTTAGGGTGCAGGTGTGGGAGTGGTGGTTGTGATGTGTATGGTGTGTGCTGTGCAAAGGTGTTAGAGGTGCAGGTGTG
The DNA here is from genome assembly GCA_963921515.1 of Calotriton arnoldi. Taxonomy (NCBI): domain Eukaryota; kingdom Metazoa; phylum Chordata; class Amphibia; order Caudata; family Salamandridae; genus Calotriton; species Calotriton arnoldi. The sequence continues at coordinate 1,843,799 of CAWUFW010002028.1, forward strand.
GGAGTGGTGGTGGTGGTGGTGATGTGTGTGTGTTGTGCAGATTTGCCTCTCCTGTCATCTGTGGTGGATGTCCCCTCAGTTGTGGAGTTTTGCAAAGGATTGTGGTCTGTTGGGGGTTGGATTTATACTGGTGTCTGTGGGTGTGTCAGGATGGGGTATTGGTTGCAGGTGTGGTGTGTGTGTACCTGGGATTTGTGGCTTTGGAGTTTCCCATGGGGGTGTGTCTTTGGGCTGTGTTAGCTATTTTTGGGTGCATGCCTTGTATGGTTGGTGCACTTTGTGGACATGTTGTGTGTTTTTCTTGCGACCGCCATTTTTTTGGCGGAGCGTCCGCAGTGGTGGCTCGGCTATGGCGCTTCCGCTGTCTCACTGATTCTTCACTGTTGTCGACCGCGGCGGTCGGAAACAGTGCACTGCACCGCGGGGATGTCGGGAATATCATAATTTTGATGGCGGTGTCTCCGCTGTGGTTGCGGGCGTTTGGCCTGTTTCCGCTGCGAATCCGACCTCCGCGGACGGGTTTGGGCCCTTTCCGCAGGCGTACGGCGGATTCTCGGGTCTCCTTTCCGCCGCGGTTGTGGTTTTACCGCTGGGGATCCTAATCTAGCCGTCGGTTTTTCCGCAGTAGCGGTTGGCGGTGTTTTCCCGCTACCATGGCGGTCGTTTTTTTTTCCGTCCGCCATCGTAATGACCTCCTTAGAGTTTATATATTCATTCTCACAATCCACATCCAAAATAGTCTTTTAATAAAACAATGTAACTACTTCTTATGTTACCAAAGGCACCAGGCGCTAAGTGAGGATGCTTTCATTAGTGCAGATATGCAAGTCAGCCCAGGAGGGATGGCTTTGATGGAAAGGCGGTACTTTCGCTCCCTTTGCAAACATGCTGTGGAGATCTGGGACACCATCCCTACCCTTTCTCCTGATGTTGCAAACATCACCAAAACATGTCTCACTTCTCTCTGAACCTCGGCATCGCCACTGCAACTCCAGACAGCTACAAGATGATACACCGAGACGGCTCCAACAAACTCAGTGGGGGCATTGCCATCATCTTCAAGGAAACCATCCAATGCACCATCACCAACCATGACCCCACACAGCTCATGGAACATTTCAACTTCCAACTACAGACCAACGGCAAGACCATGATAAGAGGCACCCTCGTTTACAGACCCCTGGGACCCCGACTGGCTTTCTGCGACACCATCTCTAACCTCATCACACTCCTATCCATCGACTCCTACCACTACATCCTTTTCACCTCAATTTACACATCGACGACCCCAACGGCGCCAACTCCATTACCCCCCTGGAGAATCTGTACAACATTGGCCTCAACATTGTACAACAACATTGGCCTCAACTGGTCATCGAACCTACGCACAAAGCCAATCAAATTTAGCCACATCACAGAACTCACCTGGACCAACCACGCCATCCTTCACTTTACCATCTCCGACGCTCAGCACGCCATCTCCAAGCATCACAGCTCCTCCCACCGCTGCTGGAGCAAGGTAACCGAGAAACAGTGGACACAGGCCCTCAGCACCTCCTAACCCAAAGCGTCATCAGACTTTGACCAAACTTTCCAGAACGTCTCTGCATTGATCACCAACTGTGCAGACAGAGTTGCCCCGTAATAACCAACAAAAACCAACAGAACCTCAAAACACACCAGCTGGTGCACCCCAGAGCTCAGCACCATCAAACACAACTGCTACTGACTCGAGAATCTATGGCATGCCACAAGGAATCCCCCGACAGAGCCATTCGTAAAGCAGCCCTCAGCAGCTACCACCTACTCATCAAGGAAGCCAAGAAAGCATCCATCACAGCCCGCATCGACACTGCAGTCAACCACATGAAGAAACTCTTCAAAATAGCCAAGGAATTCTCCAACCCAACAGCCACAGAGAACACCACCCACCCCTCCCAAGAACTCTGTGACTCCCTCTTGGAATACTTCCCCACCAAGATTGCCTCCATGTACAACAATTTCAACCCACAGCTCTCAACCTCAACAACCTCAACCAACCAACACACACCAGCCAAATTATCCCCAACTGGTCCCCGCTCACCACTCAGACCACCACGGCCATTATGTCTTCCATCCACTCTGGGGTGCCCACCGAACCCTGCCCCCACCGACTCTTCAACCTCTGAATCATCCCAATCAGCACTGAACTCATTAGCATCATCAACACCTCCATCTCCACAGCAGCCTTCCCGGACAGATGGAAATACACAGAGGTTAGACCCCTCCTAAAAAAAACCTCCACCAACCTCAGCAATCTCAAATATTATCAACCAATTTCCCTGCTCCCTTATCCGGCCAAAGTACTCCAGGAAGCCATCAATCTACAACTCACCGAACACCTGATACAAAACCACCTGCTTGATGCCTCACAATCAGGATTCTGTGCCAACCACAGCACTGAGACAGCAGTGATCTCTGCCACAGACAACATCAGATCTCTCTTCAACCATTGAAAAACTGTGGGCGTGATCCTCCTCAACCCCTCTGCTGCATTCAACACTGTCTCCCACCACACCCTCATCGACAGACTCCACAACATCAGCATACAGCAAAATGCCTTTAAGTGGATCACCTCTTTTCTTACAGGTTGCACACAGAGCATCTGGCTACCTCCCTTTACCTCCAAACCCAAGGATATCATATGCAGTATTCCCAAAGGATCTTCCCTCAGCCCCACCCTATTCAGCACCGACATGACCCCTCACAGACATCAACGGATCTCACGGACTCAACATAATCTCCTACGCTGGTTACACTTAACTAATCCTCTCGCTTACCGAGGACCCCTCCAACGCCAAAACCAACTTCCACAACACTATGACCAACATAGTCAACTGGATGATATCCAACTCCCTCAAACTCAACTCTGACAAGACAGAAGTAATGATCTTTGGGAAGAGCACCTCTGTCTGGGACCACAGCTGGTGACCAGCAGAACTCAAATGAACACCCACACCTACAGACCATGCACGCAACCATGGCATCATCCTCAACAGCGAACTGACCATGAAACAAAAAGTCAACACAGTTGCCTCCTCCTGCCTGCAGACCCTTTACATGCTCCGCAGAATCTTCAGATGGATCTCAGTCATTACCAGAAAAACCGTCACACAGGCCCTCATCACCAGCCACCTTGATTACGGCAATGCGCTCTCTGCAGCCATCTCCTGCCAGCTCCTCAAAAGACTCCAGACCATACAGAATGTGGCAGCCAGACTCATCCTGGACCTCCCCAAATGGATACACACCACCCCCTACCTCAGAAACCGATACTGGCTCCCCATCCAGAAGAGATGCCACATCAAGATCCTCAAGACACTTGAGCTCCTCCTCTCTTGCCCTCGTGCACCCCCGCATCCGTCGCAACTGCAGCGGGGTCGCTCCTTCTCCTACATCACCGCCAAGACCTGGAACGACCTGCCCCTCCACCTCCAAACAGCACCCTCCCTTGATAACTTCAGAAAGAAACTCAAGACCTGGCTTTTCAATGGAGACTTGGCACCCTCAGCACCCAGATACCCCTAAGGGTGACAGTGCTGCACTATACAAATGATGCTTGATTGATTAGAGCTGGAGTATTTTTACTTTTAAACTGCACTGTTTCGCTCTTCTCAATGGTTTGATACCAGTGATCTCATCCTTCAAACACAAAGCCTTCAAGATCTGTTTCTTCTGCAGTAAATTTACATTTATAAGTCTGCTGCTTGTCAACTGCAACCCGCTGTGTGCCTGAAAAGGCAGCTATTTAATCTGTGTACATAGAAGACTTTCATAATAAATGCACTGGCTGCAGTGATGCAAACACGTATTTTAGGTCTAAGAATGCCAATTGTTTGAGAGGAGTCTGTGTGAAAGAGCACCTTAATTCAAGGGGTCAGTTTTTCAAGGAGTCAGTTTAGTGGCCAGGGTTCAAAAGACATACTCTCAACCAAAAGAGACAAGGTACTTGGGTTTCGGATAGATAAATTAAAAAATATGTAAATTGCGTACTTTGTCTTTGGAAACGCTGGGATGTAAGTACATCCCTGATTCTGCAACCACGGCCTGCAATCTCCCCCATATGGTATTTCAGTGTCAGTGTCAGTGAAGTAATACACACACAATATCTATTTCCCCATCAATATTCACAGATGTACTCCAAGAATATCTTGATCTCATTGGATGCTGGCACCTTAGCCCTACCCCTAGCCCCACTCAAAGTCCCATGCATGTCCACAGCTCAATTTGATGAGAACATGCACGTTTTTTTTATTTAAAGCACTGCCTGGTGCTCTACACACAAGTCTGAAGAGGCTACTGCAACACACTTTGAAAATAAATTTCCATCCCACTATAACCCACTGATTTCACACACCTGAAGTCTTCATAATGATGAGGCAGACTTGCAGGTATCAGAGACAATCTCTCTTCATCCAACCACTTGCCATTCGCCAATTTGACCACACAACCTCTGATATCTACAATCTTCTTTGGGGATTTGAATGTGGACCTTTGGACTGTGTACTTGGTATCTTCACCAGTGCACGATCACTGATAACAACACAGAGTCGATTACCTGGACAAACCAAATACTTCAACTGGACATGATTACATTCATCAATTAACTCCTCTGGTACAACCCCACTGCCCATCCACAATCTGTTGAAGTTTGACCCTCGAACTATACCGCTAGAGAAAACAAAAGATGAAACACCATTGTCAATGTTGGGTGTGGTATGAATTGGCCACAACAATCTCTTCAACTCCAAGGACTAGTCCAGACCACTTACAGGGGACCAATGAATGCCCTCTTTAATCACACTGTTGCACCTTTCCACCAGCCCAGTATTTTGAGGATACAACAACATGGTCTAATGTTTAATGCCTAGGTCAAGTAGAAACCTCGAGAACTCACCGGAAGTGAAATGGGAACCATTATCCATCACAATCACATTGGGTATACCTTCTCTTGTGAAGAATAACTCCAGAAAACATCTGACATTAGTTCTGACAGCACAGGGGACAAAGTTAACCTCTGCACAACATGAGTAAAAATTAATGATCACAAATCTATAGGCATCCTTCAGCATACTAAGTGGACCAATAATATCCAGACCCAACTTGGACCATGCCATATCTGGCATATGTGCATGATCCACAGAACTTTGCACCATCACTTGTGATTTGTCGCTAATGGCACATGGCAAGTATTGTCTCATATGCTGCTTAACACTTATCCAAACTCGGCCACCAAAACGGCTCCTGTATTCTATGCTTTATGGCCCTCATGCTTATGTTATACTTGTGGGACAGTTCCACCAATTGTTCATTAAAATTATGAGGCAAAAGTAACATATCAAAGCTCCTTACAAACCTCTCAACAAGTGATAATTCATTGAAATCTGGCAGTAGGCATCCATGCTGTTTAACAGGTTCTTAGATCACGGGCGCCATGACTAATATGACATCCTCCTGCAAAATACATCCTCCTCTAGCCATTCTGATTCAGAAAACAACCCTACAGAAAAATAATAGGGCATTGCTATTGCTTGCATCATTCTACACCCACTTGCCTTGGAATGAGCTGAGTAGTTTTTTTTAAACTATAAGACTTTTGATGTGTGCATCAGTTTGTGTATTTCTGTTTGCTACAGTGTCACAATTTGCAGTACTATCTATGTTCTTTTTTCATGTTGTTTGTTAGTGCCGGTCTTATCTGTTTTACCCCTATGCACCTATTTATGGTTGCTAGCCATATTTTATGCTTGTGCTTGAAAATATGTCTTACTTCTAGGGATAAAGGCCTTGTGGTTGAAGATGGCTTATCCCTGTTCCAGTTAAAACCCTAAGGTGAAAGCTGCTTCTGGATATTTATCATGATGAGCATGCTTAGATGGATTTCCCTTCTGCTAGTTGGAGGACAGCAGTGTTCAGCATTTGAAAAATTTAGCATTCCCTGTATTCTGACTTATTGAGTTGGCCTTCTTTATCCTGGTTGAATCCTGTTCTCAGGCTGTATGCTGCAGTTAATTTCAGAAGCAACAAGCAATCTCCACCCATTAGGCTTGATAACTAGCTATCCATAAATGTGTTAATGACCTGATCTTCTCAGTGGTCACTGGGATGCAGAATCTACCTCTCTCCTTACCTTTTTTTCAATTCACTATTTTGTATCTGTAGAACATACCTTCTTCACCTAGAGTGGTGGCTTACCACATTAAGAGATCCATCTCTATCCTGGGATAAAGTATTGCCCTTGCATGCTTCTGCTTGGCATAAACCATGCTCTGGCTTGGTTTCAAACTCAGTAGGGAAAACGCCTGGTCATGGAAGTATCAGTCTGGTTCATTCAAGAATTCTTTCGCAGAATTCGGAGTGGTAGGGTAGTTGGACTTTCCTACAGGTACTTTATCCTAAAGTTTCCTGTTCTGATGGACGGATTGGAAATCTTTTCCTATCAGGCTTCCCCATCTTCCTCCATTGAGCTGCAAATTGCTGTGCATATATAATTTTAACCCAGTAATCAAAGTTCTTCTCTGATCAACCAATGTTCTCAAAGTTTTCTGTCATTCCTGTTTGCATCTTCGTGCATTAGAAAAGTTCAGTTTTGTGAGCTTCGCTTTGTTTCTAGTATCATATAGTGGTATTTGGTTTCTCATATTACACATATATTTGACAGTTTTTGCAGATTATTCAACATTGGCACATCAATTTAATGCTTGTGGTTCACCATGTGTCACCAATGATTTATTATCTACAAATGATTTCTGTGTATTGAAAAACTGCTAGTTACATCAATAACCCATATGTGTAATATGCCTTTTAACCATGCTGCATAGTTGACTCTGCAAATTGATCAAAGACTTGCCACTGCTTTGAGATAGTGGGAAGACTGTGAAGAGGAAGATTGTAAAGCCAGTTATATCTTGTTTACTGTAAGTCACATTTCTCCTCCTAAAATCCCTGCAGCTCATTCACTGGCACCCTAATGCGGTCTTTAGTTGATACCACTTGCATTTATCATACTCTTCTGGGTGAGAGGTCAGGTTTAAATACATCCAAGTCAAGAAAAGGTTAGAACAGTCTCAGCTTAAATGAATACAACTGAGTGCCTGTGTTGTATTTGAGTCGGTGAGAAAATGAGGCTCGTGTTAAAGTCCAGAATGTGTGTGGGGTGGCAGTAATAGTGTATTAAGCAGGTGATAGAATCTTGAAGGAGAAGAGGCCAAAAGTCATTTTAATAGTTTTAAAAAAAAATTGGGGGACAGTTCTGTAAATCAATAAAGCAACCGAAGCTGCTATTTTGTGGAAGTAACTGGGAGAATTGGGAAGCGGAACTGCTTTTTAGGTCTTGCCTGTGACAGCGCATGCATGCAAGAGATATGTTTTCTGTAATGGGCTTGGAGCCCTCCCACTGCTTACCATTTGTTGGCTTCATTGTCACACTTATTTGCTGCCTTACAATTGGCCAGTACATGCTGGCTTCACTTTCTCTTCTTTCGAGTGGAGCATGGACCAAGTACTGATTGCTTCATCTTCAGTCAGGTCCCCTTACCTCCTACCCTCCCTCCCATTGTCCATATTGTACCCCTCACCCACCCTAAGGAAAATAAATTGCTCGATGTTCCGTATCACATTTTTTCTTTCTAACATTTAGTCATGCTGCAAAATGAATACATACTTTTCCCCCAAAACAACTTGAGGTCAGTTGTTAGAAATTGGATCTCTAGTTGGCAGAGGTTTGTACCCTGGCCAAGTAGGGACCACAATCCTTGCCAGGGTAAGCTAGATACACACTTTAAATTAACCCTTGCTCACCCTCTGGTATCTTGGCACAGAGCAGGCAGGCTTAAGTTATAAGGCAATGTGTAAAGTATTTGTGCAACACACACACACACACAGTAACACAATGAATATGCCACAAAAAGACTGCACACATATTTAGAAAAATAGAGAATGTGTGTGTGAGTAAAACAAGACCAAAACAACAAAAAATCCAATAAGTAGAAGTCGAGATATTCATTTTTAAAGAGTAAACCAAGAATAGTGTTTAGAAGTCACTAGCAGTCAAAAGGGTACTTGAGGGTGTGTTACAAACTCAAACTCAAAGTTCAGGCCGACCACGTTGGAGGCCAGGCTGGCTACAGGACCCCAGACAGGTCCCGCTTAAGAAATACCTTGGCTGGAGCAATTGGCGATGTTGAGAGCCTACTGCATCATTGTTGAGCTGTGCAAAGGGAGTCCCGCATCATCGTCGAGCTCTGTTGAAGTAAATGCAATGCATTGTCATCATTGAGTCGCACAGAGCGTCATTGTCGAGTCATACAGGCTGCGGATCTGCTGCCGTCAAGCAGCCTCTGCGTTGAAGGGCGATGCGGCGGATGTTCTCACACAGTCGAGCCGATGGATCAGTTTTTGTAGAAATCAGCAGCAGAACCCAATTCTGAGGCCCAGGACTGGAAGGGGCACCTCAGGCATGGGTAGGACTCACAGATGGCAGAATCCAGCAGCACCAGCAGGATTGCAGGAAGTCTTTTGTGCCCATGACACTTCAGAAAACTGGAGGGAAGCCAGCAAGCCCTTGAAGTCACTCTTGGTTCAAGTGAGATGGGTCCAGTCCTTGTCCTCAGCAGGGCAGAGATCAGCAGGGCAGCTCAGCAAAGCAGAGAAGCAGTTCCTCAGAACAGTCAGTCAAGGCAAAGTGGCATTCCTTACAGCACAGCAGTCTTTACACCAGCAGAGTTCTTCCCAGGTCCAGTAGTGTACTGATTTGGTAGGGTCAGAGCCCCAGCACTTATGCCCGAAAGTTCCTTTTATGTAGGGGGTGACTTCAAAGGAGCTCTCTGTAGTGCACAAAGATCCCTTTCAAACCCAGTCCTGTCTGCCAGGCTAACTATGGGGGGGTGAATCAGTGCTTTGTGTGTGGAAAGGACACTACCTAATAAAGTGTCAGCCCCTCCCATTCCTTTCTGTCCAGGAAGACCCATCAGAATGCAGATGAGTGCTTAGAATGCAGATGAGCCTAACCGCCCTGTGTTTGTGGCTGTCTAGAGAGAATGCACAAAGTTTAGCTTTCACCCAGCCTAGATGTGTATTGGGGACAGGCTGCAGGCACCCAGAACAAAGTTTACAGTAGAGAAATGTCCACTTTCTAAGAGTGGAATTTCTAAAATAGGAATGTCAAATCCAACTTTATCACTAAAGAGGATTTATTAATACCATTCCAAAGATATGAAACATGATTTAGCTACTCCTTTCTAATCATGAATTACAGCTTAGGAGTGTTTTAAGGAATTCCCAATGCTAGCCTATGCGAGGAGTAGGGTTAACAGTGGTATAAAATGGATTTAGCAGCTTGTCACTACCAGGACATGTAAAACTTAAAGGTACATGTCCTACCTTTTAGTTACACAGCATCCTGCCCATAGGGCTACCTAGGGCCTACTTTAGGGGTGACCTACGTGTAATAAAAGGGGAGTTTAAGGCTTGGGAAGTGGTTTTAAATGTCAGGTTGAAGTGGCAGTAAACGGCACATGCAGGCCTTGCAATGGCAGGCCTGAGATAGGTTTGAAAGGCTACTTGTGTGGGTGGGCCAATCAGTGCTGTAGGCCCACTAGTAGTATTAAGATTACAGGCTCTGGGTATATGGTATACCACTTTACAAGGGACTTACAAGCAAACTAAATATGCCATTCAGGTATATACCAATGTCACCATGTTTTAGGGGAGAAGCACATGCACTTTAGCACAGGTCAGCAGTGATAAAATGCTCAGAGTCCTATGGCCAACAAAAAGACACAGCAAAAAGTAGAGGTAAGCAGGCAAAAAGTTGGGGGAAGACCACCCTAAGAATGACAGGTCTAACAGCAGTTCTAACAAACCAGACTTGACTAATGAGATTTGCTCAGGCATTATGCAACGCAGTGGGAATACTCCGGTTTTGTGTCCATCCAAGCTCACAAACACATATTAACAATAGCTGCTGGTTAGCCATCTCAAGAAACATTGTTCTGATCTGCTCTATATATCTAAAGATTATTGCTTTTGGGCAGTGGAAGTCTGAGGGCGAGATTTAGTAGTTTTTCATGCCAAATTTGCTGTACTGTATTGTGCAAGAGGGAAAACACAGTTCAGACCCACATGTACTAAGATTAGCCTGCTGCTTCTGTCATCTCCTCCCCTCATGAGCAAACAGAAAGCCTTGCACCATACACAGTTTCTCACCAGGGTGCAGAGGTGAGTGCACTGCCTTGAATAGGATTTGTTTGTTTGTAAGCACACCCATCCAGTACAAATTACTAGGCCTAGACAAACTCAGAAGGCTCCCGCTTATTGGAAGTGTGATGCGCGCTGCAGTACACATGTAACACATGTATTTTTTTTCCCTTGTTAACATCTACTTCAAGGAGGCATTAGTTTTGACACAAAGCCCAGTCTGGCTATGTCTGCAGATTGGGCTTGACATCAAACCCTATGGGCATTTGTGCTGATCCATCCCAGCAATATCCCCTTAAAGCAAACATGTGCAAAGTAGCATGAAGGGGATTTTCCACTGAGAAAAGACACCTTTCTAGCATAAAACCTATTTTGCCCTGGATAGTGAACACCCTTGCAATACTTTGTGTCACTTTGCATCAATTTGTCTTGCTAAAAACTGGTGCAAAGCTTTGGTAAATCTGGGCAACTAATGACACCTGAAATCCACATAAGACCATCAGGCCTAGCAGTTAATATTGGGCTATGAGGTACAAAATGAGGCTGTACAGAAGGCGGGACTGGAAAAAATAATAAGCACACATTTATGGCATCTGTATAAAACCCCCCCTAACCTCCCCCAGGAGTTGATATGAAGAGTTATTATTTCCCACTTCTGTGGCACTGCTTTTATTTATAGATCTTGGAAGAGTAAGAGGTTGACTGGAACAGAATCTGAACATATTATAGCAACATCAGCTACGTACCTCTAAGCGAATCCAATTAAAAGTGTCATGCATGATGTGTAAGATTACCAAAAACCTGTACCTCTGTTCCGAACTAGAAAGTTTTCACAGTACACCTCTATTTGAGTACTCCAGTCTCTGTCTAATGCCTTGTACAATATGCCTAAATATAAATGCAAAAAGCTTGAAAGAAGATCTTTTCGAGTGGCAGTCGCAGAACTGTGGAATCAACTCCCACTTATCTTCAGAGGAAAAGCACCTTAATTAGATTTTGAAAGAAGCTACAAACTTGGCTGTCTGAACTGTAATTTCCCACAGCTACTCCAGGGCTCAGCTATTTATTTCCTATTTTTCCTTCTGCCTATTTTATGGTACTATAGGAACAAGAGTCTCCTAGAGAGTGTTGTGCTCTACAAATATCCAAATAATAATGATAATAATAATGTCTACTTCGTACTGCTGCTGTCAGTGTTAAGGAGGAATGAAGCAGAGGATGATGAAAAATCTAAATGCAGTCCTAAAAGTGGTTTCTATGGCAGTGTTACCAATGTGTTAAATCATTTGTCTATAGGTAAATAGGTAGAGGAAAACAATCCATCAGAAAACTAAGGGGCATATTGCCGAGTTAGCGGCACTTTATCGCAGCCAAAGTGGCGATAGATTTATCGCCCCATTCACAAGCTGGTGCTAACAGCCGATATTGCCAGTTTTCCTGCGATAGCAGGCGCAAAAAACATCGCCACGGATGACACCGGCAACTAACGCTAATGAGATGCAGAGTAGGCGTTCCTGTGCAAAAAGCCGCGAAAACACCACTTCGCAATATTCTCTATGACCAACCAGATCGGCGATAAGATCCCAAAACAGGCAATAAGGTGCGTTAGCAGCAGGGATTTAACACCTGCTCCTACCTGGTGTTAAGTCGGACGACAACCTGCACCACAAAAGGGAGCCCAGACCAGAGCCACACCTGAAGAACAACAGATGCCATGGAGCTACTGATCATGCAGCTCGGAGCCCCAAGAGGGCCACAACACCCACCGCCACCACACCCAGGCCCCCACCCACCCACCCGGACCCCACCCCCCCCGGACTACCACAGAGGCAGCGCAGACAAAGACAGCGGACCTTCAGAAAACGCACCAGCCTCACAGACTTAACACCAGAGGATGTCATTACCCACTACAGGCTCAAAAGGACAACCATCCTCCGCATCCTGACCATCATTGCCCACAGGCTGATGGTACCAACACAGCGGACAAACTACATCCCTCTGCAGACAAAGCTGCTGGCTGTGCTGCACCTGTTGGCCTCTGGTACCTTCCATCCAACAACTGCCAGAGTCGGAGGAGTCTCACAGCCAGCCCTATCCAAGTTCCGCTCACCTGTCCTGGATGCCATCATCAGCTTGGTACCCCAGCACCTTCACTTCCCACACACTGCGCAGGAACAGCTGGAGACCAAGCAAGGCTTCTACGCCATAGCTGGCTTCCCGCACGTGTTGGGGGCAATCGACTGCACACATGTACTCCTCGTGCCCCCTGCCGCCACGGTACACAATTACCGCAACAGGAAGCACACGCATTCCATCAATGTGCAGGCAATAGTGGACCACCTGGGACTCTTCACCAATGTAGTCGCCAACTACCTAGGCAGTGTGCATGATTCCTTCATCTTCCGACAGTCCATCATCAACCAGCGCTTTCAGGATGGCACCTATGGGAATACATTGCTCGTTGGTAAGTACCAAATGAATACACCACACACCTCAACTCCACAGTCATGCAACTCACGACTCTGGGAATGCACACATTACAAACTCACATACAACATGTCAAACAACATGCCCACCTACCAGACACGACAGCACAACTTACTGTGGTAACCTGGGCTAGTCATGTACACAAGCCATCAACGGCATGGCACCTCCACCACACAATAGCAGAATGTGAGGAGAGGTGGGAACCAGGCATGTGCGAAGGAGGCAAGTGACCCATGAATGAGAATGTACACAATGCCAAGTGTGGCGTGGATGTGCTGGCCAGACTGCAGTATGCAGACCACAGACATGTCCATGTCGACATATACTGCTGGTGTTTGGAGTGTAGTGGACAGTGGATGCAACCATGTCACCCCAGGCAGTGGGGAAGATTGCGGAAATGTAGCTTGTTACGTCCCCCCCTGTAAGCGTGAGCGGAGTGGGCTGGTCCGGCGTACGCCAGGCCAGTGTAGGGGTGTGAATAAAAAGCCTGTTGCTCTGGGCATGGTTCTCTTCCGGAATGGCCAATGTGCCTGCCAGGGTGGTGCCTCTCAGCCCGCCACGAGGCCTCCGCCGTGAGCGGCGGTGCCTGCGATACTGTGCGCCTGCTGCACCCCAGGCCGCTGGTCCCCAGACCCGTCTTGGCCGCCCCTGCGCAACCAGGCCTCACTGCTCACCTGCCGCCACCGGCATGTGTCAAAGAGGGCCCACCACGTGCCGGTGCAAGCTCCAAGCCCGAGGCCCGCGACCTTGGCAGCCTCCTCAGACCATCACGGCCTCCGCGACACATGCCCCCAGCACTCCTTTCTCATTGACGTACTCCACCGCTGCCTCCGGCCTACACTGTGGTCCAGTAGGTCACACATATGGAACTGAGTCTTGATTTCATGACGGCCGAGTTCATATGTTAAAGGCAGCATTTATATCACTGTACTCCCTTCGATCTGGTGCCACCAACTCTGTGCATCGCAAGCCAACGACACGTGTCTGTGGGCTTTTTCTGACTACTGCCTTCGGCCTACACTGCGGTCAAGTAGGTCACACATTTGGAACTGAGTCTTGCTTTTTTCATGGCAGAGTTCATACCATTGTACAGGCCTCAATGCAGACTGCATCCCCTTTCAGCTCTGGTGCCACTAACTCTGTGCCCCGAAATTCATGGACACTCTCTGGTTGAACTTTGGTGGCGTCTGAGTCTATGCCCTGGGGGTTGTCTTCATCATCATGTAGCTGATACTGACTTGGTGTTAAAAATGAGTCTGTAGCATTCATCTCCTCCATATTGGCTGTTTCTGCTTGGTTCTGCCCTCTGCATCATGCCCTGGAAGAACACCTTCCACTGTCCCCCGAAACACTCCGCGACATTCACCTTCGACATCGACAAGGACCCGCTCAGCTCTCGTGGCCCTACCTCAGTGCACCGCAAGTCACCGTCCCGTGGCGGTGTGCCTGTGCCGGCCGCAGTGCATCCGGGGCCACTAACTCTGTGCAGCTCAAGTCATGGACCCTGTCTGGCCTCTGAGTCGATGGCCTGGGGGTCATCAACACCATGTGTCTGTGGCCCTGCGCTGACCGCTGCCTCCGGCCTCAACTGCGATCCACCAGGGCTCACACATCAAATCGAGTCCTGACCTGCCCGGACGACACATCACCGCTGGCTGCACATGTCACCACCGTCAGGACCACCTCCAACCAACAACTGCCAGAGTAGAAAGAGTCTTACAGCCAGGCTATCAGAGTTGCTCACACCTGTCTTGGATGCCATCATCAGCTTGATACCCTGCTCAGCTCTTCAGGTGCCACTAACTCAGTGCAACACAACTCATGGACCATTTCTGATTGAGTTTTGTGCTGTGGACAGCTCACGCAACAATGTCACCTCAGGCAGTGGTGAAGACCTGGGACGATGATGAGGAAGATAAGACAGGTGTAACACACCCCACTGCAGCTGCAGCAGGATATCCTGAAGGGACACAATCCTAGACAATTTCTTCACATGTGCACGATCAGCTCTGGTGCCCCTACCTCAGTGCACTGCAACTCACGGACCCTTCTAATTGAATATTGGGTGACCTCTGTACTTGCTCCGGCTACCACCATGATGCTTCGCAGTTGTTTGTGTCATGTTGGTGTTTTCTGTTTCCGCTTTAAAAGTGATCACTGTTCAAGTTGTTGCCAGCACCAACCACTCCCTGAGGGCTGGCTTACACCCACCCCACACCCATCCAGCACAGGTGTCACTGGACATGTGACCCTGGTAATAAAAGGTGGCCGGGCGCACGTGCCCGTAGCCAGTTCAACTATCTAACTAAGTGTGTCCGTGTGGTCATTATGTATGCATGATGGGCCAGGGCCCTACCACATTACATTGTGCTGTGGACAGCAGACGCAACGATGTCACCTCAGGCAGTGGGTAAGACCTTGGACATGTAGCTTTGTCGTCCCCCCTTTATACGTAAGAGGAGTGGACTGGGACAGCGTACGCAAGTACAGCGTAGGGGTGTGAATGATTATCCCAGGGCTCTGGGTGTGGTTCAGTACTAGAAATGTGCAAATGTGTGTGTCTCTGTCGCAGTGTGGGTGTCCGTTGGGGAGTGTAAGTGGTCCCTGATGGGAATTAGAAACCCACGTATGTAATATAGTTTGGCTGCCATGAGGTCGAAACTCACCCACACCTGTTCAGCCACCTCCTTCTGGCAGTCTAACACCTGGCCTTGGAATGTGATGTGTGCTTCGGTGAGGTGCTGGGAGCCAGCCGTGGTGGTGGGTGCTTCCTGCTGTGTGGTCTGTGCAGGGGGTGGGGTCTCCTCGATGCAGCTGGGCTGCCCTGCTCCTGGGGGTGGGTTGCCTAAGATGTTCATGAGCTGTTGTAGGGCTTCGGTGTCGAAAGTGTGGAGGTCCTCTTCATCATCACTGATGTGTTGTCTGGTCTGCTCTGCAGGAGGTGTTGATTGTCCCTCTGCAATGTGAAGGGGAGATGCATTTTAACATTGTGTTGACATGTATGTTGACGCATTGTTCTAGTTTACATACAGACTGCATGACAATGTACATTGGGACTGTTTGGGAGGAGCTGACTATTTGATGCGGGACAGTGGACATTTGAACTACATCACGGATGTGAGGTTGTACACGTACATTTTCATCTCACAGTTTCCTGCTATGACAGATGTTATTGGCCAGTTTCTACACACAAGCAGAACCAGTTGTGTCCTCTGTTCTGTAGTGAAAGTGTTGCACTTTGTACCACATTGTCGTCAATGTTGATGTGCTGTTATTGCTATGTGTGTGTGCTGCATTGTGGGAGAGTCGCCCCTGCAGCTGTGATTTTGCTGCCCCTTATCCCTTTGAGGTGGTGTGCCTTTGACTTCTGTGCTTCTACAGTGCTGAGATGTTGCAGACTTGGCTAATTGTGGCTCTAGTTCGGATTTTGGACTCATGGTTTATCCGCAGATGTGTTGTTGGCGTCAGGGGTTGTTTGTGCACGTGGATGTGTCAGAGTGTGACCTGCTCCTATACGGATGTGTTCCACACTCAGCCACCTCAGTGTTGTGGCGTGCACCATGTCATGATAATTGCTGTTCGTCATGCAGTGTCACTTGCATTGTCAGTGTGGCTCACAGACACGCAGCTTTGCTGGTTTTGACACGTGTGCATGGGTTGGTTGTGAGATTGGTGCTGTGTGGGGAGGGACCCCTTTGTGCCCATAGTGGACGGGGGCCTACTTGCTGTTTGTATGTGTGCTGCAGTGTGCCAAGGGGATCAGGGACATGATCCAGAGTCATTGTGGGTGTGCAGTGTGCTCTACTTAATTGTGCATGTGTGCCATTGTGCCCATCTCCCCCGTCCCCCAGTCCCTGTTCGGTACTCACCCTGGTGCTGTTGTGTCAGGTCATGTCGAGCAGTGTCCAGACCCCCAACTCCTGCCACCGTCTCTCCACTGATGACTGTGGCCACCATTTCCTCCATCTCATCCAGCTCCTGGTGTTCCGCTGGACTGCCACCTCCATTCTGCATTGCTGCCTGATGGATGTCAGTGAGTTTTGTGCTTCCCATCATTCCAGCGCCTCTTGACCTCTCCAATTGTCCTCCTCCTCACTCCGACTGCATTCACCTTGTCCAGGATGGACTGCCATATTGCATTTTTATTTGCCAATGACACGTTGGAGGTGACGAACAGTTGTTGGTGGTGTTCTATCACCTCCGTGATGATGATCCTGTTTTCCTGCGGACTGAACCTCGTCTTCCTCGTCTTCTTCTCCTTGCCCTTCCATGACCCCGAGGTCCCAGGCTGGTCCTCCTGGGGGCTTGTGGGGTTCTGGTCATCCTCTGTACTTGCTCCGGCTTCCTCCATGGTGCTACGCAGTTTGAATTATTTTGTTTGTGTTTTTCGGTGTTTTTATAGTGCATTTTCCCGCATGACGCGTGGGAATTGCAGGCCTGTCACTGGTTATCGCTGATTTTTTTATTGCGGTTGGCCACATCGGAACTTTTTTCGCGTTCGTGTTTCGCGTTTTCTTGCTGTCACAGTAATTTTATCGCGGTCATTTGACACGTTAGCGTGAGACTATCGCATGGTACCGCCGTGTTGAGAATACAGCGTTGACACGGCGTTATTTTCCCACGATAGACTGCGATGTGCAAAGTTGCGTTAAGCTAATTTTGCGATAATTATCACACGTTCTTGAGAATATCCCCCATTGTATGGTAAAGACAAGATGACTATACACAGGGTAGCTAATAGAAGCTATTAAATGTGTAATTCTGAAGATATAAAATAACAGAAACACTGTTAAAGAGTTTTTGAAGTCCAAATAACGAACCCTCATATATAGGCGAGAGGTAGTAGCATTGTAGGGCATTTGCATCAAGGATTCTTTACAAACAACATTACCAATCTTCATAACAATCATTATGGGTCTGCTAGCCAATCCCACACGAATATCAAACGCTAGCTTCGCACTACTGGAAGCTCTCAAAGTGAACATTTCACAATAGGTGGTTCTGCCAGAGAAGAGGTTTGTTTTATAATCTCAAATGAATTGAGAAAGAACATCAAGAAAATATTGTTTGATAAAAAAATGAATGGAACTGATGCATTGTACAATATGACAAGGGACAAGAAGCAAAATAATGAAATGTACTTGATTCAACCAATAAATATTAAAAGACTACGATGATTATATATCAATAGTGATGAGGTGAAAAGGGGGACAAAGTAACTTCTTCTTTAAACCATTTGAAGAAAAAAAATGAAAATTAGCAAGACTTTGCTCCCACACGAACGGGTGGGCACTATGGGTTCTGGTGATTTCTGGGTTCAAGTGGTACCCGACATATATTTCATGTGCAATGGGCGTCTACCCCAGATACAGCCCCCATTAAATGCCTCTTTTGTGATCTCCATTCTTTGTGCCAGATCATCGTGACTCTCAAATTATAGTTCATCCATGCTCCCATTTCAGCCACATCCTAAACAGCTAACACATGTAAAAAGTCCCAATCCTTGCAAACTACTGAAACTCCACGAAGGCCTGCATTCGTATTTCCCTAACCCTCTAATAGAAAACATGATTGAACTGGTCTTGAATTTTTGATAGAGTGTGGGGGGCGGAGTATTATTCAGGTTTCAAAAACTGTTTGAAATAGATTTCTCAGATTGTCCATATTTGAATGAAAATGTCCCAAGTTCTTCCAGCATTTAAATTTCGTGTCCCAACAAATCAGCTATTATGCAGAGAAAGGCTCAAAACTCTCTGGAAATCTCGGAACTTCATATTATTATTTCAGAAATAAGCATTGGTCCACATTTTTAGTAACTTACCCAGACGAGTCAAGATAGGGGTCTGCTTTTGAGAACTATGCTAGAACCGTATTCAGGGGAGGGCTTTCAATATAAAATCTCTGCTACTCAGTTTAAAAAAGTTTTGTCTAAAAGCTTTCAGAAATGCAGCTTAAACTGACGTGGCATGCTGTTTGAAAGACTATGAGAAGTGCTACCTATGGAATATGGCAGCCAATATCAGACTCTCCAGGAAATATAGACTGAGGGATTGTTTGCCTGTTCCACTTTGGGTATCTGGTCTGTATTTTGGGGGGATCTGGTAATGGTGAATGGTTGGCTTATATCCTGCGAACGCCTTTCTGCAGACACAGCTTTAAACTTTTCCAAGTTAAAATATCTACACTTTATGCCCTTGTTGGCTTCTGTACGCACAGAGAATGAATCCATGCCCTATCTTCGAGGAAGAACTTAGGTAAGATTTTGTGGGTCAGATGAATGTCAACATTGGAGTATTAAGTTAACTGGAAAATGTGAATAAACATGCTTTATGAAGTTAATCAGCTGGCCGCACTTCCTCACACTTCACACAATCTATTGGATGGTTGGGAAGCTATTCAACATCTGGCAATGCAGAAGAATAACAAGACCAAGTGCAAATGTCCCGGTGAGGTGACAATGGCATACACATGTTTATGCTGTGTCCTGTGCTTGCCATATTTTGGCAGAAAGTGAGTTTGCTCATGTCCTGGACTGTATTCCAAGAAGTCAAGATAACCGTTTCCCTTGCTATATTTGGTTTGGTGGACAACATTGAAAAAATTACATATTCCAAAGAGAAGTAGCAGCTGTTTTACTTTGTGCTCTTGGCAAACTGAGAGATCTATAAAATATGGATTGTAAAAGGTTCCAGAGATCATAGTAAGTTACTTGTTCAATCAAATGAAAATGTCTGACCAGGAACCTGCCAGCATTCTGGGTTCCCTCCAATCGCTGATAGGTGTTTAAGTGCTCAAAGAGAGTGATGTCAGCCCATATGTAGAGAATGTATAAATCGCTACATTAGAGTTTTGCTCATGTTTTATTCCATAACCTTAAGTCAAAACTCAAGAGTGCTTTTTCGGTTTTGTCCTTTGAAATAATAAGTTATGTTTGGGTCCATTTGTCTTACGTTTTCGGTGTTACTTTTTTAGCAAAACATTTTTATTGTTTTTCAGACGCAACGTGACACTTGGAGATAGAAGATAACATCAAATACACAGGGGCAGATTTACAAGCCCCTTGCACCACTTTTGCGTCACTTTTCCCATGTTAAAAATGACCCTAAAGTGGCGCAAGGGCCTTGTAAATAAGCCCCATACATTTCAGGGAAGTCGGAGAGGCCACGAACATGATAATGCCGTACATTAACAGTGAGACAAAGCACAGAATCCACAATAACTGCTTCAGAAGACAACCAGCAACAGCAGAAATCATATACAACTGCTCGAATACATATTGCACAGTGAAGCAGCAGTTATCTAAACCTTTACCATCACACTTAAGAGACACCCATCTCTAATCTCCAGGGGCCCTGGATTTTCACATATGTATTGTACATCGCCATCATGAACCAACCCATTACTGAATACTTATGGTCAATGGTGCATTACTTACCAAGAGATTGTCAGTTCCCTGTGCCTCACTGTAAGCCCGAGATTAGAGAGTGTCTTTCCAGTTCTAGGCGGAGGGTCATTATTTTGTATTTCAAAGAAGTTTGGCATCTCTAGCCAGTGGAGCCCCCAAAGCTGATCTTACAGCTTTCCGAACCCTGTCCAACCACGTTTCTAGCCTGTGTTATCCTCATACATTGAGAGGAAAATCAGTGATTTATTCACATCACTTAGACAGTGGTCGGTGTCTACCCTTTCCGTGTTTTTTGGCATAATTCCTTGGAAAACATTCTATGTATTAGTTTGAGTTGTATAAATCCGAAATCTGTTTTAATGGCTACTTCTTGTGGATATCTTAATGCTTTCTCCCATTCTGTGTCACCCAGCTCTCTTATAACTGTCTTCCACTGAAAGTTTATCCTGCCCAGGGAGCCTGATGTAATATTAATCAGTCTCTTATAAATCCGAGATTCCGCCGTTTGAGTTAATCATTTAGCAAGCAACCTGTGCTCAAAAGGTGCTCTAGGGTCTGTATATATTTAGGAACATGCATCTATGTTTCAAGTTTAGATTCTAAGTATTTTCATATCTCCATTTGGTGTAGATTATACTCATCCTGCAATTATATAAAAGATTTAAACCCTCGTGTTACCCATAAATCTACTATATTTATAATCCCTATTCTGTCCAATCGATCAAAGCGTCTCAGTCACCCCAGTTCCATAAATTCTGGCAATGCCACAAAGGAGTGTAATTTGGTTCACAACCCACATTCCTAGTGGTGGCACTCCAGGCCATAATGGTCCTATCCATTTAAGAGGTCAGGTTCCCAACAAGCACTCCACCATGTAGTGCCACCAACTATCCAGCGTCCCCCAGTGAATGCCTGTCTACCCAAATCAAGAGGTCCTACTAAGATGCCAATTCCCACTCATCCACTACCTTTACCTGCGGTGCCTCGTAGTATTTGCCTAGCTTCGGAAATGCAATGCCCTTTCTTACACACGACTGGTCAGATTTACCACAGCTATCCTAGACGATGCCCATCCCAGAGTAGGACATGTAACGTCTCATTTTTCTACTGAAAAAGGATTCTGGCACTCAACAAGCTGTGTCTTAGAGCAAATAGAGAAACCTAGGGAAAAAAATCATTTGATAAAGTGCAGTCCTGCCAAGTAATGAAAGGGGTAACGTTCTCATTTGCATCTCAACATTCCGAAAACCATTTAGTACTCTTAATGAGTTAGATTTATGAAATATATCTACCTCTCATCTAACACACAGCCATGTATTTGAATCCTTTGGAGCTCACTCTAAATGGTGAGGCGTAACCTCGCGTTTGATCCTATGCTACTAAATGATAAAAGACCAACTAGTGGCAATTAACAGCAAATCCAGAGTATTTACCAAATATAAGAAATATCTGCAAAACCATATTGATTGATGTCTCAGGGTTTTTAATGTATAACAGGGTATAATTTGCATTCAAATATATACGTTATTCTATTGGGACTCTCAATCAAGGCCCTCCCGCAGAGCATCCATCCTCCCCCAAAACATGTATGACTTCATAGCTAGAGGAAAGAGTAGAGGTGATAGGTGACAGTCCTGTCTCATTCCTTCTTCCGAGGAGAAAGGTTCTGACAAGATCCCATTAATGCTCACCCTTAAGTACTGCATAACCCAGGATTGAAAGTTCTGTCCAAAACCCATCTTTTGGAGGTCTGCCATCAGAACTTGCCATTCAGTTGGATCAAAGCCTTTGACTGTGGATAAAGATAAAACAGCTGCAGGTTCCAAAATCTTAGAAGTATATTCCATTAATTCTGAGAAACATCTAAGATTATGTTTTGCACTCCTGGCAGGCATAAATCCGTTTTAGTCTGGGTGGAACAAAGTATTTAAAATGGAATGCAGACAACTGGCCAAAACCTTGTCCAAAATATTAGTCTTAGCATTTAACAGTGATATTGGCCTACACATATTACACTCCATTTCTTTGCTTCATATATATATTCACTGAAAAAAACAAAGGTTACAGGGATGTAATAGTTAGGAAATGACATTTTTTAAAATGTAGAAATTCAGTGAAAAAAACAAAGGTTACAGAGACATTATAGTTAGGCTCAGGTTTCACTTGTACAAAACCAGAGAAATTCAGCAGTTATAGTTAGCTGAGCCAACTATAACTCGCGCCCCGGCAATGTACTCCCTATGACCTCACATATTACATCACTCATGACATGGTCATCATTAATGACATCACTGATGACATCATCCATAGAATCTCTGATGCACCCACTCACACCCCAATATAACCTTTCATACACCCACTCCAACTTCCACACTACCATTCTCAAAACCAATGGCACACCCATACCAGTACATACACATCCACTCACTGATTCATAGGTCTACATACACATCCACTCAGTCACCTAAACAGCCACTCATACACCAACTCACTCACTAATACAGCCAATGATATATCCACTCATAATCCCATCAGGCACTCACATGCTGTCAGTCAACCATATAACTACTCACACACCTACTCACTCACCCAGAGAGTCAATCACACAGCCCCTTACCTATACAGGTATATATACACACTCATACAGTTATACACACACTCACTCACTTATTCATACAGATATTAACACATACTCACTCACCTATACAGTCACTGACACAAGCACACACACACCCATACAGTCACTCTCACAATCACTCACTCACACATACAGTCACTCATATACTCCAACACTCACCTATACTGCCTTTCACATATGCAGTTACTCACCCATATACCACTGACATATCCATTCACTCACCGACACAGCCATACACACACTCAGTCACCCATACAGCCCTCACAGACGCACTCACTAACCCATACAGCCACTGACTCACCCACTCACTCATCCATGCAGGCAGTCACACATCCTTCACCCATCCACACAGACACTGATACAGTCATACAGGTACTCAGACAACCAATCAATCACCCATTCAGCCACTCACGTTCCCACTCACCAACCCACACAGCCACTTAGACACCAACTGACAGACTGATACAGACATTCGCACAACCTAGTCACTCACCCATACATTCAATGAGACACCTAATCACTCACTTATTAAGTCAGTCACACACCAACTGAATCACCCATGCAGGCACTCATACACCCACTGATCCACCAATACACCTTGGTATATATATATTTAACACTCATACACTTTTTAAAAACACTCACAGTCACTGGATAATGTCATCAGTGATGTCATTTGATATGTCATGGGTGATGTCAATGACCATTTCATGAGTGATGTAATATTCGAGGTTATAAGCAATGCATTGCGGGGGCGCAAGTTATAGTTAGCTCAGCTAACTATAACTGCTGAATTTCTCTGGATTTGTACGAGTGAAACCTGACCCTAACTATAACGTCTCTGTAACCTTTGTTTTTTTAGTGAATTTCTAAGATTTTTTTAATTTCATTTCCTAACTGCAACCTTTTTTCTGTGAATTTCTAAGCTTTTTTAAATACTAATTCCTAACTATAACGTCAGTGTAACCTTTGGTTTATTCTGTGAATATATCTATCTATCTATCTATCTATCTATCTATCTATCTATCTATCTACCTATCTATCTATCTATCTATCTATCTATATATATATATATATATATATATATATATATATATATATATATATATATATCTCAAACCGCAAGAAACACCTCCAAGTGAAGACGCTAAACCAAGGTAAGTTTATCTCCTTTATTTGAGCACTATGCAGAATCCGCTCTCCTGCCACAGATGCAATCAACTCTGCCAGACGCGTTTCGGGCACTCACACCGCCCTTGTTCACAGGCATTTGCAAAAGGAGGCAGCGGCCATACCATGAAACACCTGCATGTCATTTTCAAACTCCCGTTGTTGGTAAGTTCCGCCCCAATGGGCGTGTGCACTATTGCACTATGGTATTTGCAGTCCACGATATTGAATACATCCCAAGTGGGTGCCGCTGCACCCCCAACTTTATGCAAATCTTCCCCCAGTGGGTCACTTGTAGCAGGTAAGACTGGGACCCTGCACCATTCAATGTCACTCAAAACAGGCTCACCTTTCCACCTCAAGCGCCTCGTGCTCACAGCGCTATGGACCCACTACCTCTGCGGCAGCCGCTCAAATCAAACCGCAATATATATATATATATATTCACTGAAAAAAACACAGGTTTCAGGGACGTTATAGATAGTTGGACATTTCACTCATACAAACCCAGAGAAATTTGGCCGTTATAGTTAGTTGAGCTAACTATAACTCACGCCCCGCAATGCACTGCTGATGACGTCACATATTACATCACTCATGACATGGTCAGTGACATCACTGATGACATCACTGATGACATCTCAAATGACATCACTGATGATATCATCCAGAGACTGGGTGATTTTTAAAAGTTTAAGAATGTTAATTATAGATATGCAAATGTGTATTGAAGAATGAGTAGGTGTATGAGTGTCTGAATGGATAATTTAGCGGGTGTGTGACTGACTGTTTAAGTGAGAGATTAAACGTGTCTTAGTGAATGCAATGGTGAATGACTAATCTGTGTGAATGTCTGTATCAGTCTGTCAGTTGGTGTGTAAGTGGCTGCATGGGTTGGTGAGTAGCTACATGAGTGTTTATATGGGTTAATGATTGGTTGTCTGATTACCTGTATGGGTGCCTGAGTGTCTGTGTGGGTTGGTGGGGGTGTGTGACTCCCTCCATGGGTGTGTGAGTGGGTGATTCAGTGGGTGTATGGATTCATGAGTGCATCTGTGAGGGGCTGTATGGGTGAGTGAGTGTGTGTATGGCTGTGTTGGTGAGTGAATGGATGTCTCAGTGGTATATGTGTGAGTAACTACATATGTGAAAGGCAGTATATGTGAATGTTGGAGTATATAAGTGACTATATGTGAGAGTGAGTGATTGTGAGAGTGGCTGTATGGATGAGTGTGTGCTTGTGTCAGTGATTGTATAAGAGAGTAAGTATGTGTTAGTATCTGTATGAATAAGTGAGGTGGTGTGTGTATAACTGTATTGGTGAGTAAATGGCAGTGTGATTGAGTCTTTGGCTGGCTGACTAGGTGTGTGAGTATCTCTGTGGATGAGTGGCAGTATGTGAGTGTTTGTATGGGTGTTTGAGTGCATATATCAAAGGCTGTATTGATGATTGACTGCATGTACGAGTGATTGTATCGGTGAATGAGTGGATGTGTGTAGACCTATGAATCAGTGAGTGGGTATGTACTAACTGGTATTGGTGTGTTTATGGTTTCGAGAATGGTAGTCTGTATTTTAGAGTGGGTGTATGAAAGGTTATATTAGGATGTGAGGAGGTGCGTCAAATATTAAGTGGATGATGTCATCACTGATGTCATTTGCCATGTCATCAGTGATGTCACTGACCATGTCATGAGTGATGTAATATGTGACGTCATCAGCAGTGCATTGTGGGGTGTGAGTTATAGTTAGCTCAACTAACTATAACGGCCGAATTTCTCTGCTTTTGTACGAGTGAAACGTCCAACTAACTATAACGTCTCTGAAACCTGTGTTTTTTTCAGTGAATTTCTAAAGTTTTTTAAATGCTAATTTCTAACTATAACGTCCATGAAACCTATTGTGTTTCAATTAACTTCAAAGGTTTTTTAAATGCTAAGTCCTAACTATAACGTCCCTGAAACCTCTGGCTTTTTCAGTGAATTTCTAAGGTTTTTTAAATGCTAATTTCTAAATATGCCTACATAGGTAGGACATGTGCAGAAAGATGAAGAAAGGTGCAGAAAGAAGCATGAGAAGTGCAGAAACAAGCAAGAGAAGTGCAGAAACAAGCAAAAGAAGTGCAGAAAGAAGGAACAGAGGTGTATAAAGAGGTAAGAGGGGTGCAGAAAGAGGCAAGAAAGGTGTAGAAAGAGGCAAGAAGGGTGCACAAAGAAGCAAGTGAGGTGCAGAAAGAGGCAACAGAGGTGCAGAAAGAGGCAAAAGAGGTGCAGAAAGTAGATATGATTTGCAAAAAGAGGCAAGAGAAGTGCAGAAAAATAATGAAAGGTGCAGAAAGAAGCAACAGAAATGCAGAAAGAGTCAAGAGAGGCGCAGAAAGAAACAAGAGTGGCTTGCACACCATTAGTACCAATTTAACACCCACATTTAGCAATAAGTAACAGGTGACCATTCTAGGTTTGCAAAGGACCTTCCACCATGCTGTAACACTTGTTGCTGCATTTTTGGTAATGTTTGAGCCGTTTGAGCTAGAATCAATGCTTTTTTTGTTCAAATCTGCAGATTAGGCAGCAGATGATGGATTATGTGGCTAATGCGGAAAATGTATACTTGTGCGAAAGAGAGTGCAGCCAAACAGTCACATAATTCCAGTTGCCCTGCTCATACCTCTGACTAGGTCCAGAAGTGCTCCTCAGTGATTCCTTCTTTTTTTTGTCTCATTGAGTTCATAGTTTAGCTTCTATGGAAACGAGGAAGACTAAACCTGAGGTTACCACTCCACAACACAGACTACCATACCACATAATTATTCTCCATAACACATAATCCCACTCTACATAATTCCTATACACTAAATACCACATACTTTCTATCCACATAATTTCACTGCACAACATACCACATAATTCCACTACACACAACATACATCCATTCCACTCCAAAAAAAATTTGTAAAAAGCTTTTACATTTACAATGCCAATAGCTCTAACTCTTGCAAATGCGAGACCTATTACATTACAAATGCTTCTTTAACTGGTAGTAGCATTTGCAGAGTGGTGGAGAAAGGGGGCTGGGCCTCCAACAAGCGCTCAGGAATTCCGCTGCATAGGACTTACAGGAGGTACCAGGAGGGCTTCTTGACCCACAAAGTCCCTCAGGAGTCAAGTGGAATTCATCCCCCAACCAGTACTGTGCCAGGAGGAGCGTTTGCAGAGTGTTGGAGAAAGGGTGTGTGTGGCCTCCGAAGACTTCTTAGCAATCCCACTGTGTGGGACTTAGTGCAGGTAACAGAAGGGCTAGTTGGCCCCCAAGGACAGCCTTGAGGGCTAACTACCCCTTCTAATACCTCCAGTAAGTCCCACACAGCAGTGTTGCTAAGTTCTCCTAGCAGGCCACGCCCCCCTTTCCCCACCACTCTGCAAACGCGCTCCCTGGCACGCTCTTGGATGGGGATTAAAGTCCACTTTGCTGCTGGGGGTCCTTAGGGGCCAACTAGCCTACCTGTTACCTCCAGTAAGGTCCACACAGTGGGATTGCTGAGAGTTGGACACAGGCCACACCCTCTTTGTCCACCACTCTGCAAACACACCTTCTGGTGTGCTCTTGGTTAGGGGATGAAGGCCCCTTGCCTCCTGAGGGTCCCTGGGGGCCAACAAGTCCTCGTGTTACCTCCAGTAAGCCCCATACAGCTGGATTGCTGAGAGTGGTCCGAGGCCACGCCCCTTTTTTACACCACTCTGCAAACGCACCACCTGGTGCACTGCTGCTCAGGGGATGAAGTCCACTTCAGTCCTGAGGTCCTCAGGACAAAAGAGGACCTCACCACCCCGCCAGCAGTGCGCCAAGAGGCACGTTTGCAGAGTGGTGTAAAATGGGGCATGGCCTCGGACCACCTCTCAGCAAACCCACTTTGTGGGGCTTACCGGAGGTACGTGGTGGACTAGTTGGCCCCTAAGGACCCTTAGCATTCAAGGGGACTTAATACCCCAACCCAGAACGCACCAGGAGGCGCGTTTGCAGAGTGGTGCAGGGAGAGGACGGGGCCTCCAGCGAGATGCAAGCTTTTCTTTTTTTTTAGTATTTTTTGGGCCTTGGGGACCTCACCCCCAGGGCCTGACCCATTTTTTTACTTTAATTAACAAAAAAACAGGAAGGGGGCCGTGCGGACCCATCCCGAGGCTGATTTTGGCCCCGGGGACCCCATCCCCCGGGACATGACCTTGTTTATTTTTTTAATATTTGTGCAGACCTCACTTCACTGGGCCACTTTTGGCCCTGGGGACCCCATCCCCCGGGGGCAGACATCGTTTTTTTTCTTTTAAATTATTTATATGGGAGGGGGCCCCATGGCCCCCCTTCCCTGGGCTTGGCCAGCCTTGATTTTTTATTTTGAAGGGGGGCCGTGTGGCCCCCCCTCCTAAGGCCAATTATGGCCCTGGGGACCCATCCCCCCGGCCCTGGCCAGCCTTGATTTTTTTTGAATGATGTAATATGTGACGTCATCAGCAGTGCATTGCGGGGGCGCGAGTTATAGTTAACTCAACAAACTATAACGGCTGAATTTCTCTGGTTTACTACGAGTGAAATGTCCAACTAACTATAACATCCCTGAAACCTGTGGTTTTTTCAGTGAATTTCTAAGGTTTTTTAAATGCTAATTTCTAACTATAACGTCCCTGAAACCTATGGTTTTTTCAGTGAATTTCAAATGTTTTTAAATGCTAATTTCTAACTAAAACGTCCCTGAAACCTATGGTTTTTTCAGTGAATTCCAAAGGGTTTTTAAATGCTAATTTCTAACTATGCCTACAGAGGTAGGACATGTGAAGATAGAGGAAGAAAGGTGCAGAAAGAAGCAAGAGAAATGCAGAAAGAGGCAACAGAAGTCCAGAAAGATGAAGAAAAGTGCAGAAAGATGCAAGAGATATGCAGAAAGAACCAACAGAGGTGAAGATAGAGGCCTTGTTGCAAAGTCATCCTGTGCACCCAACATTTTGCTAATTGGTACTGGTGGTAACTGACTCTGACTAACCAGGCCCGGAGCCAGTGCTATGCTGAAAGACACTTAGAATACAGTGAAAACACCTACATACACTAGGGTACACTATGGGTTGGGGTACCCCTGTGATTGGCAAGACCTCCCCTGTAAGGCCCTAGTACATAATAGGGCAGGGGGATTAAAACTACCTCTAACCCAGAGGTGCAGAAAGAGGCAAGAGAGGTGCATAAACAGGCAGGAAAGGTGCAGAAACAGGGAACAGGGGTGCAGAAAGGAAAGAGCCAAGCGAGGTGCAGAAACAAGCAAGAGCAGTGCAGAAAGAACCAACAGAGGTGCAAAAAGAGGCAAGAGGGATGCAGAAAAAGGTAGAAGGGGTGCATAAAGAGGCAATAGAGATACACAAAGAGGCAGGAGGGGTGCAGAAAGAAGGAGGAGAAACGCAGAAAGAGGCAAGAGAATTGCTGAATCAAGAGAAGTGCAGAAAGAGGCAAGTGAGGTGCAGAAAAAACAAGAGCAGTGCAGAAAGAACCAACAGAGGTGCTGAAAGTAGCGTGAAGGGTGCAGAAAGAGCAAGAGAAGTGCAGAAAGAGGCAACAGAGGTACAGAAAGAGGCAAGAGAGGTGCAGAAACAGGCAGGAAAGGTGCAGAAACAGGGAACAGGGGTGCAGAAAGAGGCAAGAGAGGTTCAGAAAGAGAAAAAAGAGAAAAGAAGGGTGCAGAAAGAGGCAAGAGATCTGCAGAAAAAAGCAACAGAGGTGCTGAAAGAGGCAAGTGAGGTGCAGAAAGAGGCAAGAGATCTGCAGAAAAAAGCAAGAGAGGTGCTGAAAGAGGCAAGTGAGGTGCAGAAAGAAGCAAGAGAGGTGCAAAAAGAGGCAATAGAAGTGCAGAAAGAAGCAACAGAGTTGCTGAAAGAGGCACAAAGGGTGCAGAAAGAGTCAAGAGAAGTGCAGAAAGAAGCAAAAAAGGTGCTCAAAGAGGCAAGAGGGATGCAGAAAGAGGCAAGAGCAGTGCAGAAAGAACCAAGAGACGTGCAGAAAGAAGCAACAGAGGTGCAGAAGGAGGCACGAGGGGTGCAGAAAGAAGGAAGAGGAGTACAGAAAGAAGCAACAGAGGTGCTGAAAGAGGCACGAAGGGTGCAGAAAGAGGCAAGAGTAGTGCAGAAAGAAGAACAGAGGTACAGAAAGAGGCAAGAGTGGTGCAGAAAGAGGGAAGAGAGGTGTAGAAAGAGGCAACAGAGTTGCACAAATAGGGAAGGGGGTGTAGAAAGAGGCAGGAGGGGTGCAGAAAGAAGCAACAGAGGTGCAGAAAGACACAAGAGAGGTGCAGAAAGAAGCAAGTGAGGTGCAGAAAGAGGCAACAGAGGTGCAGAAAGACACAAGAGAGGTGCAGAAACAAGCAAGAGAAGTGCAGAAAGAGGCAAGAGAACTGCAGAAAGAAGCAACAGAGGTTTAGAAAGAAGCAAGAGAAGTGCAGAAAGAGGCAAGTGGGGTGCAGAAAGAAGCAAGAGCAGTGCAGAAAGAACCAACAGAGGTGCAAAAAGAGGCAAGAGGGGTGCAGAAAGAGGTAGGAGAGGTGCACAAAGAGGCAAGAGAGGTACAGAAAGAGGCAGAAGGGGTGCAAAAAGAAGGAATAGAAGTGCAGAAAGAGGCAAGAGAATTGCTGAAAGAAGCAACAGAGGTGTAGAAAGAAGCAAAAGAAGTGCAAAAAGAGGCAAGTGAAGTGCAGAAAAAAGCAAGAGCAGTGCAGAAAGAACCAACAGAGGTGCTGAAAGAGGCGTGAAGGGTGCAGAAAGAGCAAGAGAAGTGCAGAAAGAGGCAACAGAGGTACAGAAAGAGGCAAGAGAGGTTCAGAAACAGGCAGGAGAGGTGCAGAAACAGGGAACACGGGTGCAAAAAGAGGCAAGAGAGGTGCAGAAAGAGAAAAAAGGGGTGCAGAAAGGGTCAAGAGATCTGCAGAAAAAAGCAACAGAGGTGCTGAAAGAGGCAAGTGAGGTGCAGAAAGAGGCAAGAGATCTGCAGAAAAAAGCAACAGATGTGCTGAAAGAGGCAAGTGAGGTGCAGAAAGAAGCAAGAGAGGTGCAGAAAGAGGCAATAGAAGTGCATAAAGAAGCAAGAGAGGTGCAGAAAGAGGCAAGATGGATGCAGAAAGAGGCAATAGCAGTGCAGAAAGAAGCAGCAGAGGTACAGAAAGAGGCAAGAGTGGTGCAGAAAGAGGGAAGAGAGGTGTAGAAAGAGGCAAGAGAGTTGCACAAATAGGGAAGAGGGGTGCAGAAAGAGGCAGGAGGGTTGCAGAAATAAGCAACAGAGGTGCCGAAAGAGGCAAGAGAGGTGCAGAAAGAAGCAAGTGAAGTGCAGAAACAGGCAGGAAAGGTGCAGAAAGAGGGAACAGGGGTGCAGATAGAGGCAAGAGAAGTGCCAAAAGAGAAAAGAGGGGTGCAGAAAGAGGCAAGAGATCTGCAGAAAAAAGCAACAGAGGTGCTGAAAGAGGCAAGTGAGGTACAGAAAGAAGCAACAGAGGTGCAGAAAGAGGCAAAAGGGGTGCTGAAAGCGGCAAGAAAAGTGCAGAAAGAGGCAACAGAGGTACAGAAAGAGGCAAGGGAGGTGCAGAAACAGGCAGAAAAGGTGCAGAAAGAGGGAACAGGGGTGCAGAAAGAGGCAACAGAGGTGCAGAAAGAGAAAAGAGGGGTGCAGAAAGAGGCAAGAGATCTGCAGAAAAAAGCAACAGAGGTGCTGAAAGAGGCAAGTGAGGTGCAAAAAGAGGCAAGAGATCTGCAGAAAAAAGCAACAGAGGTGCTGAAAGAGGCAGGTGAGATGCAGAAAGAAGCAAGAGAGGTACAGAAAGAAGGAAGAGAAGTGCAGAAAGAAGTAACAGAGGTGCAGGAAGAGGCACAAAGGTTGCAGAAAGACATAAGAGGGGTACAGAAAAAGGCAAGAGAGGTGCAGAAAGAGGGAAGAAAGTTGCAGAAAGAGGCAAGAGGGGGACAGAAAGAAGCAAATGAGGTGCAGAAAGAGGCAACAGATGTGCAGAAAGAGGGAAGAGAGGTGCAGAAAGTAGAAGAGATTTGCAGAAAGAGGCAAGAGAAGTGCAGAAAAAGAAAGAAATGTGCAGAAAGAAGCAACAGAAATGCAGAAAGAGGCAAGAGAGGCACAGAAGGAAGCAAGAGAGGCTTGCACACCATTAGTAGCAATTTAACACCCACATTTAGCAATAAGTAACAGGTGACCATTCTCGGTTTGCAAAGGGCCTTCCACCACGCTGAAACACTTGTTGCTGCATTTTTGGTAACGTTTGAGCCGTTTGAGCTAGAAACAAGGCTTTTTTTGTTCAAATCTGCAGATTAGGGAGCAGATGATGAATTATGTGGCTAATGCAGAAAATGTATAATTATGCGAAAGTCGGTGCAGCCAAACAGTCGCATAATTCCAGTGGCCCTGCTCATACCTCTGACTAGGTCCACTAGTGCTCCTGAGTGATTCCTTCTTTTTTTGTCTCACTGAGTTCTTAGTTGAGCTTCTATGGAAATGAGCAAGACTAAACCTGAGGTTACCACTCCACAACACAGACTACCATACCACATAATTACTCTCCATAACACATAATCCCACTCTACATAATTCCTATACACTAAATATCACATACTTTCTATCCACATAATTTCACTGCACAATATACCACATAATTCCACTACACACAACGTACATCCACTCAACTCCAAAAAACATTAGTAAAAAACGTTTACATTTATAACGCCAATAGCTCTAACTCTTGCAAATGTAAAACCTATTACATTGGAAACACTTTTTTAACTAGTAGTCGCATTTGAAGAGTGGTGGAGAAAGGGTGCTGGGCCTCCGACCAGCGCTCAGGAATTCCACTGCGTAGGACTTACAGGAGGTACCAGAAGGGCTTCCTGGCCCCCAAAGTCCCTCATGAGTAAATTGGACTTCATCCCCCATCCCGTAGTCTGCCAGGAGGTGCATTTGCAGAGTGGTGGAGAAAGGGGGGCATGGCCTCCGAAGACGTTTTAGCAATCCCACTGTGTGGGACTTACTGGAGGTAACAAGAGGGGTAGTTGGCCCCCAAGGATATCCTTGGGGGCCAACTACCCCTCCTATTACCTCCAGTAAGTCCCACACAGCAGGATTGCTAAATTCTCATAGCAGGCCACGCCCCCTTTGCTCACCACTCTGCAAACGCGCTCCCTGGCGTGCTCTTTGATGGGGATTGAAGTCCCCTTCGCTGCTGGGGGTCCTTTAGGGGGCAGCTAGCCTACCTTTTACCTCCAGCAAGCTCCACACAGGGGGATTGCTGAGAGGTGGACACAGGCCACGCCCCCTTTCTCCATCACTCTGCAAACGCGCCTCCTGGCACACTCTTGGTTGGGGTATGAAGTCCCCTTTCCTCCTGAGGGTGCCTGGGGGCCAACTAGCCCTCCTGTTACCTCCAGTAAGCTCCATACAGCTGAATTGCTGAGAGTGCTCAAAGGCCATGCTCCCTTTTTACACCACTCTGCAAACGAGGCTCCTGGCGCACTGCTGCTCAGGGGATGAAGTTCACTTGGGTCCTGAGGTCCTCAGGACACAAGAGGACCTCATCGTCCCACCAGCAGTGCGCCAAGAGGTGCGTTTGCAGAGTGGTGTAAAAAGGGGCATGGCCTCGGACCACCTCTCTGCAATCCACCTGTGTGGCGCTTACTGGAGGTACCTGGTGGGCTAGTTGGCACCCAGGGACTCTCAGTATTCAAGAGGACTTAATTCCCCAACTCAGAACGTGCCAGGGGGCGCGTTTGCAGAGTGCTGCAGGGAGGGGGTGGGGCCTCTGGTGCGATGCTGGCTTTTTAAAAAATATATTTTTAGAAGGTGGGCTGTGTGGCCCCCCTTCTTTTAGTATTTTTGGGGCCCTGGGGACTCCAGCCCCCAGGGCCTGACCCTTTTTAAAAAAAATCAAATAAAAAAAAACATGAAGGGGCCACGAGGTCCCCCTTCCGAAGCTGATTTCGGCCCCAGGGACCCCATCCCCCGGGGCATGGCCTCTTTTTAAAAAAAATATTTATAAGGAAGGGGGCCATGTGGCCCCCCTTCCCTGGGCCACTATTGGCCCCGAGGACCCCATCCCCCGGAGCTTGGCCATTTCATATAAATATTTAAAGAGGGGGCTCTGCAGCCCCCCTCCCCAGTACAATTTCGGGCCAGGGGACCCCATCCCCCGGGGCCCGGCCATTCTTTTCTTTTAAATAAAGGGAGGGGGGCCGCGTGGCCCCCTCCCGAGCCACTTCTGGCCCCCGGGACCCCATCCCGCGGGGCCGGCCCTTAGCATTGGGGACCGTGGGGGGAGTCCCAATGCCCCCACGGTCCCAGCCGGCTCCCCACCTGCTGCGGGAGCCGGCATTGCTTTTGGGCAAGGGGAGCTGCAAACATGCAGCTCCCCTTGCCCAAAAGCCATTCTGCTGTGCTTCATTGAAGCATGAGCAGGTTTCCTGCTCTCGCTTCAACGAAGCAAAGCAGTGTTTGCTATGACAGGGTGGGAGCCGTGCTCCCGCCCTGCCTTAGCAAACAGCCATGTCCCGGGAGTAGGTACCCCGGGACATTGTAGGAGCCGGCCCTGGGGGTTGGCGGTCCCCAGGGCCATCAAGGGCTCCAGGAGGGGGGCTCCCCTCCCATCATTGCAACAGACACGGGGAGGTGGTGGTCCCCGGGGCCCGGGGGTCCACAACAGACACCCATATGTAAAAAATCAGAGCCCCAGGGAGGTGGCGGTCCCCGGCGCTGCAGGGGGGCTGCGTGCCCCCTGCATTTAATTGTCAAAGCCCCGGGGAGGTGGTGGTCCCCGGGGCAGTGTGGGCGCATTTTATTTATATAAAAAAGCCCCGGGAGGTGGCGGTCCCCGGGGCTGTGGGGGGGCCACGTGCCTCCCGCGTTTAATTGTAAAAGCCCCTGGGAGTTTGCTGTCCCCGGGGCAGCGTGGGGGGGCAGGAGCCCCCCCAACGCATTTTATTTATATAAATAAGCACCGGGGAGGTGGCGGTCCCCGGGGCTGTGGGGTACTGCGGGGGGGCTGCGTGCCCCCGCACATCATAAATGAAGCCCCGGGGAGGTGGCGGTCCCTGGGGCTGTGGGGGCCCCTGCGGGCCCCAGCTATATAATTGGGCATTGTCCCTGGACCTGACTAACCCGGGGGCTTAAGGAAAACAAAGCGTGGGAGTCCGCGCTTCGTTTTTTAAAATTTTCTCGGCCGGATTCACGCACCCAGCGCGAATCCGGCTGATTTTTTTCAAAACAAAAATGCTTTTTTTGGCCCTGGGGGACCTTGTGGGACCCCCTGAGGAGGCCTAGGGGGTCAGGGGTTTCTACCCTGCCCCCTTTTCTTGTTTTTCACCTTTTTCGTACTGATTTCTTGTGACTTGGTTACTGAGTCACAAGATGGCTGCCAACATATTCTGGTTTGGAGTGTTGGCAGCCAATCAGAAGTCAGCTCGTGCTCGGGAGGAGTCGCGACTCCTCCTCGGTGCTCAGATACCGATATTTAAATTTTTTAAATTTCTCAGCCACTACTGAACGGATTTACACCATTTAAAAAAAGCACGCTTTCTATGCCAAGACCTACCTTTTTGCCAAATTTGGTGTAATTCCGTTCAGCAGTTCGGGCTGTAGCTTTGTCTAAAGTTTCCTATGTAAAGTAACATGGAGAAAACACGTTTTGGGACACCCCCTTTTTTCTCGGCCCCCGCTTGGCGAATCACCCAGAAACTATCAAGACAGGAGCTGACAGGAGCTGACCGGAGCGCTCCATTAGTTTTGAAAATTTCGCGAACATTCGTCTACCGGCGTCAAAGATATTGGCAAATCAAAAAACTCTTTTCCTATGGAAACTAGGTCCTAACCATAACTACCTACTGGCGACCGCTAGTAGGTAATTTATATATATATATATATATATATATATATATATATATATATATATATATATATATATATATATATATATATCCAAAACAAATTGTCTCAGTAGTGGGGGCCTCCAACCCTGCACGGCGGCTTCAGCTTCGATGGGGACGGAGAATTCCCTTTGAAAAACATCCACAAAACAGCTGCACAAGGCCAATTCCTGATATTGCCAACGTTTTATTGCAGAGAAAGGAATACAGAGTAATGTGCTCCCTGACACGTTTCAGCTTCCTGCAAAGTATTGATCACAGGTGAGTGAATTTGCAGTTAATAATAATCACTTGCTTTTAAGTCTTGGCAGCATGTGACTCAATGGCATAAAATAGTCTTTTATTCCCAGAATGCACCTAAAGGATATTGTTCAAGTCTGGTGTGTCATTTTATTACGGCTGCATAGCATTCTATTATTCCAGACAAAATTAAAATGTTTAGGTGCAAAATAGTCTCCATAATATAGTCAAGTGCATTCAATTCCGCCATAAATCACATTATAATATTTTTGAATTTCACTCATAATTATGTTGCTGAAGTCCTGTCATGTCTCACCAAAACGAAAAGGATCAGGAATCTGCTGTTATGGAAAGTAAAGAGGTGATTAGTGCAGTGGGGACCGAGAATTTAGGGTGCGAAATAAGGTTGCGTTTGTAATGTTAATTCTCATAGGAACCTTTAGGCATACCTACTGCCCAAACTGCTGACGAACCTACACTAAATTTGGCAGGGAGGTAGATGTCAGTTCAAGGAAGTGCCTTTTGCTTATTTGGTGTAAATCCGTTCAGTAGATTTTGAGAAATGTAAGTTAAAAATTATAGTGATATCTCTGGCAACGGATATTTTGTGGTGGTTTGGCGATGAATCACGAATGCACGCGTCAACGGGAATGCTCTGTTTGGCTGGACGCAACCTGAACAGAAAGTTGCGGCCGCCATTTTATCTATTGGGAACGGTACCCAGGGCTGAAAATCTGTGTGAAAGACCACATAAAGTGTCAGGGTGGAGATACTCTGACTCCATGGTTGAGAAATGGGGGTGTTAGTGACACAAGTTATGTGTCCAAAATTGATTTTCTTTAATGTGCGCGATATTCACAGCGATTCCACGACCGCCAGAACGTCCCACGTGTACCATCGCGGGGACATTGGGAATATCAATGTAGTCATGAATATTGGTAAAAATATATCCATGAATCATTAATATGCATTGTTATAGAGATATTGAGATATTGATAATTGTTTTTATAGAGTTATTTATATAGTGAATTCACTGTGATGGTTAAAATTAATTATATCGTTATAATATTTTTATGTGGTGGTGGCTATTGAATTCCTCCTTTTGCTTTCTGCTTCTGCGACATAACCGCGGAGATGACAATGACTGACGTAATTGTGATCTCCGTCCTCACAGCGAAAATGGAAAATAGGTTTTGGAGATGGTTGTTCTAGAAATACACTAGAAAAACATGAGTTTGAAGTGTACAGTAATAAACCCCTAGTGTGTAAAATACTGTATTATGAGTGCATATATGTGTTTTCACTTTATGGAAAAGGCGCGATTGCTGCAGTTAATGTCATTGCGACATCCCGAATAACCATGAAAATGGAAAATAGGTCTGAAAGATGGTTTATAAAGGATCTTAGTGCAAAAATATGAGTTTAAATATGCTTTGAAAGAAGTATGTATATAGTAATATGTGTAGGGCAATGTTCAAAATGGATTTTTTTACATACTATTTTTGGATGTGTTGGTGGCCATTGAATGTCTGCTATCATTTTCCGTTTTTGCAACGTTTCCCCGGGGATCGAGATTACCGACATCATTGCGACTTCCGCTTTCTTTGCGGAAACGGGAAGTAATGTTTGAAGGTGATTATTCTGTAAACTCACTACAAAAATATGAGTTTGAAAAGTACACTAACAAAGCTCTATTGTTAAATATACTGTAGAATATGTCTATATATATGTTTTACACTTTGTATAAACCACGCGCTCTTCGTGACTACTGACGTCATCACAGTGACGTCGGTAGTCGCGAATACAATTTTGTTTTGTAAAAGTGGCTTCCTTCTAAATTGATCACAGAAAGAAAAGTTGAAACAATATTTTACTAAATATTAAGAGTATAACTTTATTTAAAAAATTTCCTCAAGTGTACTTTCAGTATGTGAAATACATTTACTGATGACAGAATCTCCACAGTAAATGCAACAATGTTGTGCCGACTTACAAAATTGTTAAAAATAAAGCTAGTTATTAATGTATTTTCTGATAACACATATGAAATCAAAAAATGAGTGGCGAATTATATAAACATAATACACAATATCCAATTATAGAAAGAAAGTACAAAAATCTTAGAGGATCACTTACAAAAAATGGACGTTACAATTAAGAAACGGAATTTAAAAAAAGCCTTAAACGCTGAAAAAACCAAAGGTTACAGGGACGTTATAGTTAACAATTAGCATTTAGAAATTCACCCAAAAAACCAAAGGGTACTGGGATGTTATAGTTAGGCTGATACTTCACTCGTATAAAACCAGAGAAATTCCGTAGTTATAGTTAGCTGAGCTAACTATAACTCGCTCCCCCGCAATCCACTGCTTATGACCTCACATATTACATCATTCATGACATGGTCAGTGACATCACTGATGCCATCCCAAATGACATCACTGA
The DNA here is from genome assembly GCA_963921515.1 of Calotriton arnoldi. NCBI lineage: Eukaryota > Metazoa > Chordata > Amphibia > Caudata > Salamandridae > Calotriton > Calotriton arnoldi. The sequence continues at coordinate 1,882,353 of CAWUFW010002028.1, forward strand.
TGACATCATCCACAGAATCTCTGACGCAGCCACTCACACCCCAATGTAACCTTTTATGCACCCATTCGTACACCAACTCACTCACTAATAAAGCTACTGATATATCTACTCATACAGCCACACAGCCACTCACACACTCTCACTCACCCATAGAGTCAATCACACAGCCACTTACTCACCTATAGAGTTATACACACACCAACTCACTTATTCATACAGATACTAACACATACTTACTCACCTACACAGTCACTGATACAAGCACACACTCACCCATACAGCCACTTGCACAATCACTCACTCACACATACAGTCACTTATATAATCCATCACTCACCTATACTACCTTCCACATATGCAGCTACTCGCCCATATATCACTGACACATCCATTCACTCACCGACACAGCCATATGCACACTCACTCACCCATACAGCCCCTCTCAGACGCACTCATGAACCCACACAGCCAGTGATTCACCCACTCACTCATCCATGCAGTGAGTCACACACACCCTCACCCACCTACACAGACACTCATACACCCATACAGGTACTCAGACAACCAATCAATAACCCATATAGCCACTCATGTACCTACTCACAAACCCATGCAGCCACTTACACACCAAATGACAGACTGATACAGACATTCACACAAATTAGTCACTCACCCACACATTCACCAAGACATGTATATTCACTCACTTATACAGTCAGTCATGCACCCACTAAATTGTCCATACAGGCACGGAGGCACCCATTGATTCATCAATACACCTTGGTGTATATATATATTTAACACTCATAAACGTTTTAGAAACACTCAGAGTCACTGGATGATGTCATCAGTGATGTCATTTGAGATGTCATCAGTGATGTCACTGACCATGTCATGAGTGATGTAATATGTGAGGTCATAAGCAATGCATTGCAGGGGCATGAGTTACAGTTAGCTCAGCTAGCTATAATTGCTGAATTTCTCTGGTTTTGTACGAGTAAAATATCTGCCTAACTATAACCTCCCTGTAACCTTTGTTTTTATCTTTGAATATATGTATGTATATATACATATATATATATATATATATATATATATAGGGTCACTGACAGAATATCGACAGTCAGAATATCGAGGTACAAAAATATCGTCGCAAAAGTATCGATGTCCAGAATATCAAAGTCCTATCTACATAATGGTAAGTACAAAAATATCGAAAATAAAATATCGTTGTTAAAAATATTGTTGTTAAAAATATTGTTTTTTTATGTTAAACAAATAGTGTAAAATAAAGTAAATAATACATATAATTAAAAAAACATAGTTAAAATTATTAGAAAATGTTTAAAATTATAAGTAATACATATAATATAAAAATAAATAAAACATTTATACGTCTAAAATATAATATATATACTTACTTAATAATATTTATACATAATTATTTTAATAACTTATAAATTGTTAAAAAACATATTAAAAATTATAAATACATATATATACACATACACCAATAATGTAAATTAAAAACAAAAAACATATATAACAAATTAAAATATTATTTTTAAAAATCTTTTTAAAATAAATTTTACATTACATTAACTAAAACAGTAGAGAAAATATTGGATAGCGGAGGGGATAAAATTACTATTCCCACTCCAGAGAGTGCAACAGTAGGGTAAGTGTTGGATAGCGTAGTGGTAAAAATTACTATTCCCACTCCTGAGAGTGCAACAGTAGGGAAAGTGTTGGATAGCGTAGGTATAAAAATTTCTATTTCCACTCCAGACAGTACAACAGTAGGGAAAGTGTTGGATAGCAGAGGGGTAAAAATTACTATTCCCACTCCAGTGAGTGCAACAGTAAGGAAAGTGTTGGATAGCGTAAGGGTAAAAATTACTATTCCCACTCCAGAGAGTGCAACAGTAGGGAAAGTGTTGGATAGCGTAGGGGTAAAAATTACTATTCCCACTCCAGTGAGTTCAACAGTAGGGAAAGTGTTGGATAGCGAAGGGGTAAAAATTACTATTCCCACTCCAGAGAGTGCAACAGTAAGGAAAGTGTTGGATAGCGTAGGGGTAAAAACTACTATTCCCACTCCTGAGAGTGCAACAGTAGGGGAAGTGTTATTACTATTCCCACTCCATAGAGTGCAACAGTAGGTAAAGTGTTGGATAGCGTAGGGGTAAAAATTACTATTCCCACTCCAGTGAGTGCAACAGTAGGGGAAGTTTTGGATAGCGGAGGGGAAAAAATTACTATTCCCACTCCAGTGAGTGCAAGAGTAGGGAAAGAGTTGGATAGTGTAGGGGTAAAAATTACCATTCCCACTCCAGAGAGTGCAACAGTAGGGAAACTGTTGGATAGCGGAGGGGTGAAAATTACTATTCCCACTCCAGTGAGTGCAACAGTAGGGAAAGTGTTGGATTGCAGAGTGGAAAAAATTACTATTCCCACTCCAGTGAGTGCAACAGTAGGGAAAGTGTTGGATAGCGGAGGGGTAAAAATTACTATTCCCATTCCAGTGAGTGCAACAGTAGGGAAAGTTTTGGATAGCGGAGGGGAAAGAATTACTATTCCCACTCCAGTGAGTGCAACAGTAGGGAAAGTATTGGATAGCAGAGATGTACAAATTACTATTCCCACTCCAGAGAGTGCAAGAGTAGGGAAAGAGTTGGATAGCGTAGGGGTAAAAATTACTATTCCCACTCCACAGAGTGCAACAGTAGGAAAAGTGTTGGATAGCGCAGGGGTAAAAATTACTATTCCCACTCCAGTGACAGTAGGGAAAGTATTGGATAACAGAGGGTTAAAATTAACATACTTATCAATTAAATAATTATTATAATTAAATAACCAATTAATAATTAATTAATAATAAATTAATTATAAAGACTAATAATTAAATATTAATAATTACTTTATGATAATTAAATTACTTCCCATCCTATTCCTCTATAAACCCACAACCCACTCCTAAAAAAACACAATTAATATAATTATCAATTAATTAATTAATAAAAATTAATAATCAATTAATATTTAATTAATAATAAATTAATTATATACATAAAAATTAATATTTACCTTTTTTATAATTAAATTACTTCCCACCCTATTCCCTATAAACCCACAACCCGCTCCTAAAAAATAACACAATTACTATAATTATCTATTAATTAATTAATATTAATTAATAACCAATTAATAATTAATTAATAATAAATTAATTTTAAATAATAATAAATAAAAATTAATTATTGTTTTATAATTAAATTACTTCCCACCCTATTCCCTATAAACCCACAACCCGCTTCTAAAAAATAACACAATTAATATAATTATGTATTAATTAATTAATAATAATTAATAACCAATTAATAATTAATTAATAATAAATACATTATAAATAATAATAAAGGAAAATTAATAATTACTTTATTATAACTAAATTACTTCCCACCCTATTCCCCTATAAACCCACACCCCGCTACAGAACTAAAATACGCAAAAATTAATTTTCATAAAAGTAATTAATGCTAAAAATTTAAGACATACATTAAAAAAAAAAACTACGCTTATACCAAAAAATTACATCACATACTTTTAACACACATACTAGAATACAGAACACTAATATAAATATCGATATTATTAACAACAATATTTTTACAAATGATATTACTGTCTTCGATATTTAAAAAACAATATTTCTTACCTTACTGTCGATATTCTGTGCTACGATATACTTGCTGTCGATATTCTTGTACCTCGATATTTCAAACTCGATATTCTTGTAGTTCGAAATAAACAACTCGATATTCTGTCTGTACACCATATATATATATATATATAATTGTGGTAACTACTATAAAATCATATCATATGGTAAACCTTTGTATGACTGCTTTTATGGTTGTTTTTTTTTACACTGAATAAAGCTATATATGACTATGACTATGACCATATGGTAAACTGGGTACTTATTTTACATCTCTTACATCAAGCAAAGGTGCCTCTCAACCTTCTCCCCCCTTGAGAGGAGCTTAAAAATTTCTATTGGGAATTCATTAGGCCCAGCGACCTCTTGGCTCTCCAACAGAGTGATGGCCTGGGAAATCCTCTGTTGTCAGCTGTGACTCTAACTCATCTTGGTCATCAATTGATAGGGTGGGGTCAGCAAGCCAAATTATGAACTTAGTCATCACAGAGGTCTCAACCATTAGCTTACGGGTAAAGAAGTCTGTCAAATGTCCTGCAAAGACCCGCACTTTCTCAGTATTGTCAGATTTTCTCAGTCAGTTCTCATCTAGCATTACACCCACCATTTATGGCCCTCCTCTCTTCTGCTAAGCCATGCCATTAATTTGCTGGTTCTGTTCTCTACTACATATAATTGTTTCTGAGACACTGTATAATGACTCCTATCTTCCTGTGTGACCAAGGATTGGTATTTCTGCATTATGTTAAATGAATTCCCACTCTGGGGCCGATTCCGATTCGGGCCGGAAAACGTACCGACCGACTCGGAGCCGGAATTAATTCCGACCGACACGGACCGGTGCAGCCCGACCCGCAAAGTACGATGAAAAGCATGCAAAATCCGACCGACTCGTACGGAACACAAGCCGAACGACCGAACCGCGCGGAAAACAGCTATCCGGCCGGAAAAGCACGCGAATCGAACCGACCGACACGCACCAGGAAGAATCCCGAACGAAACGTACCCGCGAACTCCGACCCGCCAAGTACGATGCAACGCGTGGAAAACACGACCGAGTCGCACGGAGCTCAAGCCGTACGACCGACACGCATACAAAACAGCGAGCCGAAGCAACTCAATACACCGCGACCGACGCGTACGCAGCACAGGAAACAGCACAAACACAGCGTGAACGACTCGGAGAAGCTCGCACGAGACAACTGCAGGGTCCGACTCGGTCAGCAGAACGTCTCCTACCTGCACAAAAAGTACAAAGGGAAAAACACACAAAAAAAAGGCCAAACAAGCAATTACAAAGCCAATAAATACTGGGGGGAACAGGGAACAAAGACACACCCACAACTCCACCCATATAAAGGACACAAATCCCTACCATGATCCTTTGCAAATTCAAATTACCTGCCAGCACAGAACACCAACAGACAGCAACCACACACACACTCATAGCTCATCCATCACACAAGCCACACACCATCAGCACCTCAACAAATAGCACCCTCACATACACCCAGCAAAACACACACTCACACACCCTCACTTGCACACCAACACACACATCACTCACCACCACCACCCATCACCATGCCCCCCAAGAAGAATCCAAAGTTCCTAGATAGGGAATTGGAAGTCCTGGTAGATGAGATCCTCAGGGTAGAGCCACAGCTGTTTGGTACACTGGTCCAACAGACCCCCATGTCGCAGAAAACCAAGATGTGGGCGAGGATCGTTGACAGGGTGAACGCACAATCACCATGTTTGCGCACAAAGGAAGACATCCAGAACAGGTGGTATGATGTGCGCAGGAGGGTCAGGGACCTACTGAAGAAGGATTACATCTTGAGCCAACACACCGGAAGTGGCCCTCCTGCCAAACCACTATACCTCAGGCCCTCGGAGGAGAAGGTGCGGGCCATCCTACCACCAGTGAGCGTCTATGGACTAGAAGACATCCCAGAGCCTGGTGAGTACACAACCAATATACCCAATATCGTGTGACAATACACACACATCACTGTCAAGGGGATAGTCAAACCATGCACCCTTAGCAAATACACAGCAACAAAAACAGAATCATCCCAAGATGTGTATGTCAGTCAGATAAACACAATACATGCCATCTCATAGTGATATGTAACTGTGTCATGACATGTACAAACCCTACAACAAATAAAGCTAGGCAGTGGCACAAATATAACCAACAAACACTGACAGATATGTAGCCACCACTACAACACCACCACACAGGCAATCCCACAGAAAGGAAGGAATTCTGTGTATGCTGGTCAAGTCAGTGTAGCCAATAGCATCATGGGAGTCGTAGTCACAGATATTGCCCACCATCACAATACGCCCATCAACACCACTCTGAACCATGCTCACATCACAGGGAGTGGAAAACAACTGACAAGATGGCTGACACTGGCTACTACTGTGGGGAGCACAAGGCCCTGCTGGGAACTGTGCACGAACCAACAGCAGGACACCACTGTCTGACATCCTGAAAGACAACTTGCACTCCCTGCAATGGAAGCACGTTCCGTGGTGGGATATCTGGCTGGGTGGGAAGGAGGACTGACAGCTATGACCATAGTTACCAGCAGCTCTTCCCACACACACCCCTAACCCAAACTACACACAACTCACCTGGGAAAATGCATTGCCTCACACTAAAAATATTTATCCCACAAAGAACCACCACCCTGGGTCATGCTGTGGGAAGCACAGTGACACACATGGGACTTGTAGCCAAACAAACGCCAGGACAACACTGTCAGCCATCCATTCAGCACAGGCACACTACCCCACAGGGAAGCAGAGTCAGAGGAAGGAAGTATGGGCAAGCTGGGAAGGGGGTGGAGGCAATAGCATGATGGGAGTGGTAGTCACGGCTCAACATCCCCCCACATGGCCCAGCAAGCTCACACTGAAGCATGCACACCTCACAGAGAGTGGAAAGCCCCATCAAAGATGTCTGACACTGGTGCTCTGTTGTGGGGAGCACAATGCCATGCTGGGAACTGGCCACCAACCAACAGCAGGACACCACTGTCAGCCATTTTGCCATTGCTGTCACACCCACACACAGTGAAGTACACTCAAAAGGAAGGAAGTATGGGCATGCTGGGAAGGGGGGTGGAGGCAATAGCATGATGGGAGTGGTAGTCACAGCTCAACATCCCCCCCCACATGGCCCAGCAAGCTCACACTGAAGCATGCTCACCTCACAGAGAGTGGAAAGCCCCATCAAAGATGTCTGACACTGCTGCTCTGTTGTGGGGAGCACAAGGCCATGCTGGGAACTGGCCACCAACCAACAGCAGGACACCACTGTCAGCCATCTTGCCATTGCTGTCACACCCACACACAGTGAAGTACACTCAAAAGGAAGGAAGTATGGGCATGCTGGGAAGGGGGTGGAGGCAATAGCATGATGGGAGTGGTAGTCACAGCTCAACATCCCCCCCACATGGCCCAGCAAGCTCACACTGAAGCATGCACACCTCACAGAAAGTGGAAAGCCCCATCAAAGATGTCTGACCCTGCTGCTCTGTTGTGGGGAGCAGAAGGCCATGCTGGGAACTGGCCACCAACCAACAGCAGGACACCACTGTCAGCCATCTTGCCATTGCTGTCACACCCACACACAGTGAAGTACACTCAAAAGGAAGGAAGTATGGGCATGCTGGGAAGGGGGGTGGAGGCAATAGCATGATGGGAGTGGTAGTCACAGCTCAACACCCCCCCCCCACATGGCCCAGGAAGCTCACACTGAAGCATGCACACCTCACATAGAGTGGAAAGCCCCATCAAAGATGTCTGACACTGCTGCTCTGTTGTGGGGAGCAGAAGGCCATGCTGGGAACTGGCCACCAACCAACAGCAGGACACCATTGTCAGCCATCTTGCCATTGCTGTCACACCCACACCCAGTGAAGTACACTCAAAAAGAAGGAAGTATGGGCATGCTGGGAAGGGGGGTGGAGGCAATAGCATGATGGGAGTGGTAGTCACGGCTCAACATCCCCCCCACTTGGCCCAGCAAGCTCACACTGAAGCATGCACACCTCACAGAGAGTGGAAAGCCCCATCAAAGATGTCTGACACTGCTGCTCTGTTGTGGGGAGCACAAGGCCATGCTGGGAACTGGCCACCAACCAACAGCAGGACACCACTGTCAGCCATCTTGCCATTGCTGTCACACCCACACACAGTGAAGTACCCTCAAAAGGAAGGAAGTATGGGCATGCTGGGAAGGGGGTGGAGGCAATAGCATGATGGGAGTGGTAGTCACAGCTCAACATCCCCCCCACATGGCCCAGCAAGCTCACACTGAAGCATGCACACCTCACAGAGAGTGGAAAGCCCCATCAAAGATGTCTGACACTGCTGCTCTGTTGTGGGGAGCACAAGGCCATGCTGGGAACTGGCCACCAACCAACAGCAGGACACCACTGTCAGCCATCTTGCCATTGCTGTCACACCCACACACAGTGAAGTACCCTCAAAAGGAAGGAAGTATGGGCATGCTGGGAAGGGGGTGGAGGCAATAGCATGATGGGAGTGGTAGTCACAGCTCAACATCCCCCCCACATGGCCCAGCAAGCTCACACTGAAGCATGCTCACCTCACAGAGAGTGGAAAGCCCCATCAAAGATGTCTGACACTGCTGCTCTGTTGTGGGGAGCACAAGGCCATGCTGGGAACTGGCCACCAACCAACAGCAGGACACCACTGTCAGCCATCTTGCCATTGCTGTCACACCCACACACAGTGAAGTACACTCAAACGGAAGGAAGTATGGGCATGCTGGGAAGGGGGTGGAGGCAATAGCATGATGGGAGTGGTAGTCACAGCTCAACATCCCCCCACATGGCCCAGCAAGCTCACACTGAAGCATGCACACCTCACAGAGAGTGGAAAGCCCCATCAAAGATGTCTGACACTGCTGCTCTGTTGTGGGGAGCACAAGGCCATGCTGGGAACTGGCCACCAACCAACAGCAGGACACCACTGACTGACATCCTGAGAGTCAACCTGCACCCACTGCAATGGTGGCATGCTTCATGGTGGGAGAACTGGGCTGGAGGGAGAAGGATGTCCGGATGTCAACCAAATACCACCAATGCTGGCTATGCACACACCTCAACATTCACATTGAAATGCTTCATGTTGTCAGGACAATGCGCTACACCAATATCAACAGCTGACTGTGACAACTTAGGACAATGCAATATACAGGCCCGCATCCAGAGGTACAGTCACAACAGTCAGGTGTTTGAACCATTGATGCCTGCAGAAACATTACATACATTGTGTGTCTCTTCCAAATACAGGTGATGATGGGGACACAGCAGCAGACGCTGAGGAGTCCCTGTCCCAGGCTCCGGGGGACACTGAGCTCACTGGTGTGGAACAGCCTCTGCCCACCTCGGATGACGAAGACCTACCTGGCACCTCCGCAGTGAGTCATCATGCAGCACCAGCAGGACCACCAGCTGCACCCCCTGCACCCACCCCTCCAACAACTGCCAACACACAGACCACCCCTGCCGACACGGACAGACCAAGGACCACCACCACCAACAGCACACGGACTCCGGCCCAACGTGGAGCTACGGACACCAACACCAGCAACAACCCCCAAGGGGGCCCAGGGTCACCTGTGCGTGCCAACGGAGGTCCTTCACGTGTCGCATGGGGTGGTGGGAGTGGTGGTAGACATAGGTCGCTGCTTGCAGAGGGGTCTGGACTGCATGATGACCCACAACTGGTACGCATAGCTGATGCGTACCAGACTAGCACCGGAGAGTTCAGCCAAGTAGTGGGGATCCTCAGGGACATTCAACAGCAGCAGGCTGCCCATCATGCCCGCTTGGACTTACACATGTCCCGCATGGAGTCCAAGTGGGACACATTGCAAGAACAGACGGCGGTGCATAGGGACATATTACAATGCCTCCGCCAGATGTGCACCAACATGTCAACACCTCCCTGTGTGCCCACAACATCTGGTGCTGCAACAACTGCAACTGCCACAGGGAGGGAGGATGACTCTGGCGGAGAGTCCCCTGCACCGCAGCAGCCTGCACTTGAGGGTCCCCCCCAAAGAAGAGGGGTCGTCCGAGGAAGGATAACTGAGAGGCTGATGGCCATGCACAACCCCCAGGAAGCCAACACCTGTTCCGGAAAATCACCTTTGTGCGCAAACTCTTCACCCTGTCCAATGCAACACAACTCTCCCACATGACATGGGGAGCTCAAGTTGGACCAATGTATCAGATGACTGTGGACTTTACTCAGGACATTTCTGCTATCAGGACTTCCAAATCATCTAGGAACTTTGGATTACAATCACAATGTACAGCACCCACCATCCTGTGCACTATACTCACACATGTATGTCAATAAACTCACTAATACACCATACTTGCCTCTGTTGTGATTACAACGTTGTTTCTGAAGTGGAGATGATGATCTGTGAAATGACACTGTGCATGCTAACTGCTACAGGAAGTACAACACCGGCATGTGAGTCATGGCGACGTGACACATATGAGGGAGACACACCACCAGGGCTACACAACACATACACACCAGGGCCATCTGACTCATCGCCTACACTGATGTTGCCAGGAAAGACGGTGCAATGCACAGACACAACACCTATTCACAGTCTGTGTTAACTAGCCCACTGGTGCAGGAAGCAAATGTCAGTCAGATGTGTGACCACAGACAACGCACATCACAAAGTGAAGCACAGGTTTATTACACATTTGCAACATGTTGTAACCACTACAGATGCAAGGTAATCCCACCTGGCAGTGGGCACACAGTCAACAAGTGTAGAAGAAAGAAAGTCCATGGGTGTGGCGCACATCACCTGTAGGGAAACGACAGCTACCACCCTGGAAGTTGATTCACGGTGTCGGGGGATCACAGTTGACCAAACAACTCTGAAAGTACCCTGTGAAGGACAGAAATGACACACAGTCAAAAGCACTGAAGAACAGGACAGAACTGCAATACTCATGCCCAATACATGTCACAAGATACCCACCCAGGACCAAGTTAGCATGTCAACACTGTTGTGGAGTACAGACTACCTGTAAGGACACATTGCTGCTCGCATCCAGTCAAGTAGCACATGGACACACTCAAACAGCACCAGAGCACCACCAACACATATCATGCAAACTCACATCATTGACATAACATCCCTGGATACTCACATTCAGCTGAAGAAGTTGGTGATGAGCTGTGTGCGGACATCACCCTCATCATCATCATCACCACTGGCATCGTGGTCCAGCCCAGGATCCTCCACAGGTGGCGGATGTTGGTCATCGTCATCCAGGATGAGAGGCAACTCCTTCCGCACTGCCAGGTTGTGTAGCATGCAGCAGACGATGACAATCTTGCACACCTTTGCTGGGGCATATGGGAGGGCCCCTCCTGTCTTATCTAGGCAGCGGAAGCGGCTCTTCAGGAGACCAAATGTCCGCTCAATCACTCTCCTGGTCCGACCATGTGCCTCATTGTAGCGCATCTGGGCTGGTGTCACAGGGTTCCTGAGGGGCGTCAGCAACCACGGCATGTTGGGGTATCCGGAGTCACCTACATACAGACAATTGCACATTAGCTGAGTTGGAAAAGAGGGTGGAACACTACATTGCAGTACACACACAATGCTACAAAGTCAGTACACACCAACAAGCCAGGCACGCTGGTTCCGCATCTGTGACATCATCCTCGGGATGCAACTACTCCTCATCACGTAGGCATCGTGTGCAGAACTGGGGAAACGGGCACAGACGTGTGTGATGCTCATATCTGCAAGACATACCACCAGTGCATTGACCGAATGGTAGTGTTTGCGGTTCCTGTATGCCTGCTCTTGGGCCTGTGGTGGTACCAAAGCCACATGTGTCCCATCAATGGAGCCAATGACATGCGGCATCCTCCCCAGGGCATAGAAGTCACTCTTCACGTCAGTGAGTTGTTGAAGTCTAGGGAAATAGATGTACTGGTTCAGGTACCTCAACATAGCCTCCAAAACGTCGCGGAGCACACGGCTGAACATGGTCTGTGCCATCCCACCAGCAGACGCCACAGTGTGTTGAAAGGTACCGGTGGCAAAGAAGTGTAGGGCTGCCATCACCTTCACCTTGGGGGTCAGCGCTGTAGGGTATGTCCGGCCAGGTTGCAAATGTGGGGCCAACCGCACCGTCAATTCCTCAATCAGTGGCCTGGTGAAGCGGTACCGTCGGATGCAGTCCCGTTCAACCACCATTGCAAGGTCAGGGAATGGCCGATGGACAGCTGGTGCCCTGCAGTGCATAGGTGAGGAAAGAAATATTGTCAGTCACCCCACATATGTGGCATAGACCAGACTCAATATCACATGATACATCATTACGAGACACAAGTACATGATGCGTGTGCCATTCCGTAAGGACATGTATGGCACCTACATGGCTAACATCTAACATCACAGTTCAACATGTGTCCTCAACAAGTCCCAGGTTGTGCTATGGGATATCATTAGGCTGTGTCACAGTACCCATGTACTGCTGTCACGTTCCAAACACACACCACAGTGACATGTGAGGACAGATGTGCCCCAGGCATCACAGCTCATCGACAGGTAGATTCCCAGGGACCCTGTATTGACACATGGACACTGGCATGACATGGTGCATCATTAATACACCACAGCTAAACAACCATGACCCCCACAGGTAGTGGTCCCTGTTGCCTCGGCAGGACAGACATGGACGTCTGTGACACACACACGCACAACATCAAAGTCCATGCACAAACAACGTGGATGTGGAGACTGTCTCCCATTGTGCACATGGAATCAGAGACATTGTAAACACGACATGCACACAGACTGTGGAGGGCCATCACAATTGTGGCAATGGGTCACCCTGGGACGTACATACCGTCCCACATGGGACTCAGGGGGTATGTGACATGACATACACATACACAACCGTGAAATGTGACCATGCCACATGCCCTGAAATGAACAGTTGCACACCACAGTGTTCATGTGCACAACACACCAAGGATTCTGTCCCCATGAACACGTGCACAGCCTGGGAGTGGCTGCCCCCAAGTGCCACCCAAAAAACAACATGTTGACCCCCATACACGGAACATGTAATGCAGCCTTACATGCCTTAGGATACAGTGTGGACAGGCTGTGGTGTTGTAGGTGTGCCCCTCACTCCCTGGGAAGTATATGTGGCTGGCATATGTTCACCTGTGACAGGCATGGTGACATATGCCAGTGACTTGTACAGGGACGCGTTGTACAGCAATGGACCGATCGGTGCGCACACATTGGCCATTGCATTCAATGTGAGCGGGTACGCGTTGTATCCCGGGTACGCGTTGAACTGCAATGGACCGATCGGTGTGCCCGGCCGGCCCATTGCATTCAATGTGAGCGGGTACGCGTTGTATCGCGGGTACGCGTTGTAGAGCAATGGACCGATCGGTGTGCCCGACCGGCCCATTGCATTCAATGTGAGCGGGTACGCGTTGTATCCCGGGTACGCGTTGAACTGCAATGGACCGATCGGTGTGCCCGGCCGGCCCATTGCATTCAATGTGAGCGGGTACGCGTTGTATCCCGAGTACGCGTTGAACTGCAATGGACCGATCGGTGTGCCCGGCCGGCCCATTGCATTCAATGTGAGCGGGTACGCGTTGTATCGCGGGTACGCGTTGAACTGCAATGGACCGATCGGTGTGCCCGGCCGGCCCATTGCATTCAATGTGAGCGGGTATGTGTTGTATCCGGGTACGCGTTGAACTGCAATGGACCGATCGGTGTGCCCGGCCGGCCCATTGCATTCAATGTGAGCGAGTACGCGTTGTATCGCGGGTACGCGTTGTAGAGCAATGGACCGATCGGTGTGCCCGGCCGGCCCATTGCATTCAATGTGAGCGGGTACGCGTTGTATCCCGGGTACGTGTTGTAGAGCAATGGACCGATCGGTGTGCCCGGCCGGCCCATTGCATTCAATGTGAGCGGGTACGCGTTGTATCGCGGGTACGCGTTGAACTGCAATGGACCGATCGGTGTGCCCGGCCGGCCCATTTCATTCAATATGAGCGGGTACGCGTTGTATCCCGGGTACGCGTTGTAGAGCAATGGACCGATCGGTGTGCCCGGCCGGCCCATTGCATTCAATGTGAGCGGGTACACGTTGTATCGCGGGTACGCGTTGAACTGCAATGGACCGATCGGTGTGCCCGGCCGGCCCATTGCATTCAATGTGAGCGGGTACGCGTTGTATCCCGGGTACGCGTCGTACAGCAATGGACCGATCGGTGCGCACACATTAGCTGGGGCCTGGCATGGCAACGGACGCGTTTCGAAGCTCCAACGAGTCTGATGCAGTGAATTCAGTTGGCCAGCCACAACAATGTTGCAAAATCATGGGTGTCATGAAGTTGAAGATTTGAAGGATGCTGTGGGCGTGTATTAGTGCTGCTATACCATGGATTGGTCAGATTTAGAAGATGCAAACGACTTGAACCTATCACTTTGGACACATGGGACAGTATCTGCCTCTGCAGCACACATATAATGCTGGCTGTTCCCCTGAGAGCTCACTTGCCTGCACTACATGCTCCAGGACGACATCTGCCACCAACACTGCTGCTGTTTATGCATCCTCTGGCTCCTGCAATGGCACATACTGTGGAGAGAGCCCCAGCCTTCAGCCTTGAGGAGAACCACGCCCTGCTGGACAGCCTCCTTCCACACTACAGCAAGCTGTATGGGAAACCAGGGGAGCAGGTGAGTGTGCTGCCCACTGCATCACTAATTGTGCATGTTGTCTGACTAGCAGGACTTTCACTGTGCACACCACTGGCTAGCATGCCCACTGAGTAGTTGTCACACCCCAAAGTGTGTAGTTACATGCACTGAACTGGTACAGTGCAGTAACAGTGCATTCCAACTAGGTTTACTTCCCATTCAATGATACCATGTAGTGACTGCTGGCAAACTGTTCATAGCCATTGTTGCACTGCCTGTGTACATCATATGCCCCTGTAATTGAGACATGTATATCCAACTGTGTGATGCACGTATATGTTGCATGTGTAGTAATGGTCTTTTCACTTTGTCATCCTCACAGGTTGATGCCCACCAGAAGCAGGACATCTGGCTGACCATCGCCCGGAAAGTAAGATCCGTGGGGGTCTACAGGCGCAGGATCCGCAACTGCCAAAAGAGGTGGCAGGACCTTCGTGGCTGGACCCGGAGGATTGCAAGGATCCAGCTGAAGCTGTCGCCTCCTCGCAGGAGGGGCAGACA
This sequence comes from Calotriton arnoldi, assembly GCA_963921515.1. Taxonomy (NCBI): domain Eukaryota; kingdom Metazoa; phylum Chordata; class Amphibia; order Caudata; family Salamandridae; genus Calotriton; species Calotriton arnoldi. The sequence continues at coordinate 1,897,415 of CAWUFW010002028.1, forward strand.
CCGGACCCTGACCCCCCACATGCTCCGGATCCTGGCGGTGGTCTTCCCTGACCTGGATGGGCAGCTGAAGGACAGACAGCAGCAAGGAGGGGGTGAGTCCATGACTGCACTGTGCACTTTGTCTGCCATGCTATGTGCCCTCCTCTGGCCTGGTTAAACTTCCACAGTACATCAGTCATGTGGTCCAGGACCCATGTCCCTCTATTGTGACATGCCCACTTCTCCTCTGATATGCATATGTGTGGCCCTTATAGTCAGGAAATTGTCTCATTTGGGGACTGTGTCATTGCATTTAGCTTTGCTCAAGGTGGGGGACAGCATTTGTTCCCGTGACTATGTTGTGCGATTCATGGGTGGGTCAATTGCTTACACAATGCCTAAGTTCTGACATGTGATCTGCGTGTAACTTTGATATGTGGTCCGCTTGCTGCTCTGACTCACCACATGTCCCTGGGGAATGTGGCACACACCCATGCTGCTTTTGGGAACAATATTTGGGCCTCAGGAGTATGTGTATCCAGTGTGTCACACATGCTTAGCCACCTGCCTACTGTCCAGGACTCATCCCTCTTACAGGTGGAGCTGGACAGTCATGCCTACTCCAGTGCATACAATACACTCTGTACTCCCACTCCCGTGTATCATCTGGCATGTTGTGATCAGTGAAATGTACCCTCAGGTGTCTGCCTCTGTCTCATTGTGCTGTGTCTTCGTTGTCAGGACTACTGGTATGTTCATCGTTTGGGGCTCAGCATGCCATCTGAGATGTGACCATGATAGACGATACTTCTGTGACTTATAGGTGTCTGATCACTTGACTGTGCACACAGGTGTTTGCGACTGTGACTTTCAGGCAGCTGTATTTTCATTCACAGCACACTGTGAGGTGCTCATGTTCAGAGAGTTGTGTTTCATGTCCCCCATATGTCCAGTTGGTATGACGTGGACAAATAGTAGTACAGATGATGTGGTTTTGGGTGATGGACATGTGCACTTGTCAGTCACATAACTTGCATTCCCCATGCCCTCGGATTGTGACACAGTGCAGACTGTTGTTGTCTGGCTGCCATGGCCATGTGACTTGAGACAGTAATGTATGACTTTGCACGCATTCCTGTGTCATGGCATTCAACTTCCTGGGACTGATCCTGCAGGGGAGTGACATGTGCAACATGCACCCCATTGTGGCATTGACTATCCGGACATGGGTGCATCATGGTGTCTGGTGCTGGTATGCATCACATGCATTTCTAATTAGAATCTGGCCATCCCTTTATCCGGACACCTGCACTGACTCAGTGGCAAGAGATGTGATGTGTGCATGTTCACATGCTTCACCGTGTTCCCTGCAATGTCCAACAACTGTGTAGGTGGTGCATGTGTCCACACTGGGGTCTTACCATCAGACAGGCACCAGACAGATGGGTGCAAGGGCAGAAGGGGTGTGAGTCCCATGGTTGACCATCAGACTGACAATTGGCTTCCCCGAATCTGTGTGAGGACTTTAGGCAATGTTCAACTAAGGATGCCAGGGCTTGCTCTGTAATGTGATGTACTTACTGTGGTGTGTGCGGTCAGTGCAGGTGACTGATGTTTGTCTGTTTCCCTAATTGTTTGCAGATACATCCACGGCCACAGGAGGGGACAGCTCCACGGACCAGGAGGAGCAGCGGAGCCAGACTGGGTCAGCATCGGACGAGTGGTCAGAGGGACCCAGTGGCACGGAGGGCGAGGGGAGCCACACCGAGGAGTCCTCAGCACCATCCACCTCAGCTGAGGACCACAGCAGCTCGGAGGATGACTCCCTTGTGGAGGCGGGTCTCGGCAGCCACCAAAGGCCAGCTAGTCTGTCTGGCCCCGCCACCACCACCACCGCCCTCCCATCGGCTCCCATTCCTGAGGTCCGTGGAGGCTCCCGTGCTCGGAAGCGTGTCTCCTTTGTGCCAGGCACCGCACCCCCTGCCCCTGTGTCCCCTGCTGCCCTGAGTGAGGAGTCTGTGTACCTCCTTCGGCAGCTCCATGTAGGGCAGACAGCAATGCTGAGTGTCCTCCATGCACACACCACTCTGTTGACACAGCTGGTGTCGTTCATGGAGGGCATCTCGACGGGTATGTCTGCCCTACAGAGGAGCAATAGGTCCATGGACTCCTCCCTGACGGCAGCAGTGTCCCTCCTCCAACAGTCCCTCACCCCTCCCACCTCTGCCCCATCCACACTTCCTGCCCCCCTACATGTCCAAAGCACATGCACACCTGCACAGTCATCCAAACACACAGACACGAGCAGCACAGACTCACCCAAGAGTAAGGCAAGACGTGCACACAAGCATCCTCAGGGGACTGATACCACAGACACAGGGGATGGGGAACACACACACACACAGGCATCCACATTCACTCCGCAGTCCTCCAAATCCTCTCCCTCCAAGACCCCTTCCCTTGCCTCGCCTGCTACCCCACATACACAGCAGCTCTTCCTGTGTGACCTCGGCCTCTTCCCCACCATTCCTGCTGACCCAGCACACCAGAGGAAGAGGAAGTCCACCCACACAGAGAGGAGTGCCCCTCGCCCCCGGACACCCTCCCCCAGGCGCAGGCAGACACAGGAGCCCATTCGGAAGTCCCCCGGAGCAGGAAGAGCAAGACCCCACCACCACCACCACACAGCTCCAGCACCCAGTCTCTCTCCTCCATCCCCCAGGCCACCACTGCACAGGTTCCCCCACCACACCCTGCCCCAGGTTCCCCCACACACCGATACCGCATCCCCAGACTGCTTAGGCCCTCCCCCTGCCACTTGCTCTTCCACCCCCAACCCAGACGCTCTGCCTGTTAGTGGCACTGTTGTGGGGACCGGGTCCCCCTATGTCCTGCCCACCTCATCTGCCCACCCTTCCACTCCCTTGGAGTCATGCACTGCAGTGGAGTCCACAACCACCATGTCTGACTCGGGCACTGCAGTGGGTACCCAGTCCACTACATCAGTCCAGCCCACTGCAGTGGTTGCGGCACCCACACCAACTGACTTGTGTACCACGGTGGTGCCGGCCCCCCTGAGTCAGACACCTCCACTGCAGTTGCCGGTGACACTGCTGCACCCACCACCCCTTCACTGCCTCACTCTGCCATCCCCTGATCCTGTCCCTGCGGTGCCTGGCCTGCCCCTTGTATGCCCCTCCAAGGGTGATGTCCCCCAACCGTACCAGTGCATGCAAGCAATGTGTGACCAGTTGTCACTTCTCACCCCGTTGGTACTGTGATTTTGGACTGGCCATTGGCCTTAGTTTCTTTTGGACTTCCGTTTTTACCCTGACATTTGCTGAATAAAGCCTCTTTTTGTTTACTTTTGGGTTTTCTTTTGATGTACATAATGTGGATGAGTAGCATCCTGCATTTGCAGTTGTAATAGTGTTCACATCAGGATGATGAAGTGTTGCAGTGATGGACTCCATGTGGTCCATGGGATATGTGTCCTGTTGTATTCTGGATCTATGGCATCCTTTGCTACAGTCTGAGGGTGTAATGTTCAGCATTTGACACAGGGATGTCCTTTTTGCATTTGTAAATGAACATCTTTGTCTTACACTGATGCACATCTGGTGGGCTTACCACTATTCAATGTTCCGATTTCCCTGACTGTGTGCCCAGCTCCACTGGACTTGCAGTTTTGCACATCAATGTCGAAGGACTCATCTGTGTATACAGTGCAACTTGCTTGACGCGTGTTTGGTGTGTGTGCAGATGACTGACGTGACACCCCCGTACCCAGGCTGATGTGAGCAGAGCCTTCTGTGTGTTGTGGTTGTTGACTCACTGACGGAGTGTTCTGCTGACATGTTTGGGTCGTGCACAGACAAGGTTTGGCAGAGCGGACCTTCCACAGGAGTGGTGTGCCCTCATGGCAGTGTGTAATCTGGTGACATTGCGTGGGCCTGTGTTGTGTAACCATGTCTGTGCGTGTTCCCTTCCCTTTTCCTACACAGGCTGTGTCCCTAGGGATGTTCCTGTTTGTGATGCTTGCTGAGTTGTTCTGTGTTCATCCAGCATCTTGGACCTGGTTTCTCTGTGATGTGGTTGCATGGCAAACTAATGTTCATGAGGTTGTCATCCCAGGTTGTCTTTGTTGTCAGTGCTGGGGATGTGGGCAAACGCAGATGGGACACATTCAGGATTCCCCTTGGCACTTGTTGTTTACACGAGTAATGTGATTTACAGTTTGTGTTAGCTTACAGTGATTGTGACACGTTGTGTGTGTGACTGCTGCCACTGCTCAGGGTCAGAGCTGCAATGTTGGTAGTTGTGTACGTGTGTTCTTCGTGTGTCACCTTGGCTTCTTCATTGGTGTGTGACTATGGCCAGGATCCCATTGATTGTGGTGGATTTCACATCATGCCCATGTACAGCATACTGTGCTGTGTGTCAGACATTGACAAGTCTTGTTGACTGGCCATGTGTGATGGGTTTCTGCACCTTGGTTCCCACCACCACCCCTGGTATTGTCATGGGTGCATGTGCAATGTCACCAGTCCATGTGAACTTCACTGCTGCACATTGGTGGAGATCAGGGTGTGTGGTGTTGAGTGTGTGCAAAAGTGAGTTGTTGCACGGCCAGACCCCTACCTCCATATTGGCCTTGGCTGGCAGGCCGTGCTGATTGATTGGAGCTTGTGTAGGTGTGATGGTAGTTAGTTGCTCAGGACACATGGCTGGGGTTCACAGTGTGAACGACATCTGACATTGTCATCACAGTGGGATTATCATGCAGGCTAGTGTCAGCACAATATGGGGTCCCTGGGGGTAGTGCTGTGGTGGGTCTGTCTCTTGCTGTGTTAGTTGCTGTTCCTACAAGCTTGTGTGACATGTGTAATTTGTGCTCCCTCGCATCTAACAATGCCTGATTGCCCACTTAGGGGATTTGGGTCCATGAGTTACTTTTGTGTGGCACTGTATGTGCATCTGTGTAATTGGTATTCAGGCCTCATCATGTGTTGTGTGGTTGCCTGGGGACACTGGCACCCCCCCTCACCTGTTGTGTTTGATGTGCAGTGTGGGTCTGCCTGTTTGTGCATCTGCACCATTGCATTGGCATATCTTTAGTGTGCTATTGGCTGTATGTTGTTTGGTGGGTTTCACCTGCTGTCCCTGGGACTCCGAGGTCATCAGTCAGCACAATGATCATTGTTTGTGTGTCCCATTGCTGCCATGGTATGTTATTTGTTCACCTGACATCTACAGTCTCCACAGGGTATCTACATTTGTGTGCCCATTGGTGCAAATATGTGGGTCTGCATTATGATGGTCACTTCTGTCATTGTGTCATTGATGGATGTTGACAGTGTCAGCCCCCATGGGTGATGTTTGTCTGCACATGGCCAAAGGTATGTCTTATTTGCACTGCACTGTTTGCCTCACACAATCTATGTTGCTATGGGACACAAGCTCTACTTTGCCACTGATGTGTTTGTTGTTCTGTGACCAGGAATCATCCATGCAGTTTGGCAGTTGCAGCTTTTTCAATGTCAACACTTACATTTTGGTCACTGTGATGATGGGGGTTGGACCCCATTGCCACAATGTTCAAAATGTGCTTCAGCTATGGACCCCACACTTACCTTTTGGTCACTGTGATGATGGGGGTTTAGACCCCATTGCCACAATGTGCAAAATGTGCTTCAGCTATGGACCCCACACTTACCTTTTAGTCACTGTGATGATGGGGGTTGGACCCCATTGCCACAATGTTCAAAATGTGCTTCAGCTATGGACCCCACACTTACCTTTTGGTCACTGTGATGATGGGGGTTAGACCCCATTGCCACAGTGGTCATGGTCTGCTTGCATTGTGGGTGCCACACACATTTATGTGTGACACATGTGATAGGGGGTCACATTGTATGTTCATAGTCATGTTCAGTGTTGTAGGCATTTGACACAGTCTACACATGCTTGTCATGGTGTTGGGGGGGATGTCTTTTTGTTGCATTCCTTATGTTGGTGTGTGCTTGTAGTGTCATGCATTAGCCATCCTGTGAGTGGGGGTGTTGTTGGTGGTAGGCATCCTGCCCCCCATGGGTAGAGGTGGTAGTAGAGACAGGCATCCAGCCCCCATGGGTAGAGGTGGTAGTAGTGGTAGGCATCCAGCCCCCATGGGTAGAGGTGGTAGTAGTGACAGGCATCCAGCCCCCCATGGGTAGAGGTGGTAGTAGTGGTAGGCATCCAGCCCCCATGGGTAGAGGTGGAAGTAGTGGTAGGCATCCAGCCCCCATGGGTAGAGGTGGTAGTAGTGGTAGGCATCTGGCACCCCTGAGTAGGGGTGGTAGTGGTGGTGGGCATCCAGCCCCCCATGGGTAGAGGTGGTAGTAGTGGTAGGCATCCAGCCCCCATGGGTAGAGGTGGTAGTAGTGGTAGGCATCTGGCACCCCCTGAGTAGGGGTGGTAGTGGTGGTGGGCATCCAGCCCCCATGGGTAGAGGTGGTAGTAGTGGTAGGCATCCAGCCCCCATGGGTAGAGGTGGTAGTAGTGGTAGGCATCTGGCACCCCTGAGTAGGGGTGGTAGTAGTGGTAGGCATCCAGCCCACCATGGGTAGAGGTGGTAGTAGTGGTAGGCATCTGGCACCCCTGAGTAGGGGTGGTAGTAGTGGTAGGCATCCAGCCCCCATGGGTAGAGGTGGTAGTAGTGACAGGCATCCAGCCCCCCATGGGTAGAGGTGGTAGTAGTGGTAGGCATCCAGCCCCCCATGGGTAGAGGTGGTAGTAGTGGTAGGCATCCAGCCCCCAATGGGTAGAGGTGGTAGTAGTGGTAGGCATCTGGCACCCCCTGAGAAGGGGTGGTAGTAGTGGTAGGCATCCAGCCCCCCCATGGGTAGAGGTGGTAGTAGTGACAGGCATCCAGCCCCCATGGGTAGAGGTGGTAGTAGTGGTAGGCATCTGGCACCCCCTGAGTAGGGGTGGTAGTAGTGGTAGGCATCCAGCCCCCCATGGGTAGAGGTGGTAGTAGTGACAGGCATCCAGCCCCCCATGGGTAGAGGTGGTAGTAGTGGTAGGCATCCAGCCCCACATGGGTAGAGGTGGTAGTAGTGGTAGGCATCCAGCCCCCCATGGGTAGAGGTGGTAGTAGTGACAGGCATCCTGCCCCCATGGGTAGAGGTGGTAGTAGTGGTAGGCATCCAGCCCCCATGGGTAGAGGTGGTAGTAGTGGTAGGCATCTGGCACCCCTGAGTAGGGGTGGTAGTGGTGGTGGGCATCCAGCCCCCATGGGTAGAGGTGGTAGTAGTGGTAGGCATCCAGCCCCCCATGGGTAGAGGTGGTAGTAGTGGTAGGCATCTGGCACCCCTGAGTAGGGGTGGTAGTGGTGGTGGGCATCCAGCCCCCATGGGTAGAGGTGGTAGTAGTGGTAGGCATCCAGCCCCCATGGGTAGAGGTGGTAGTAGTGGTAGGCATCTGGCACCCCCTGAGTAGGGGTGGTAGTGGTGGTGGGCATCCAGCCCCCATCGGTAGAGGTGGTAGTAGTGGTAGGCATCCTGCCCCCATGGGTAGAGGTGGTAGTAGTGGTAGACATCCAGCTCCCCATGGGTAGAGGTGGTAGTAGTGGTAGGCATCCAGCCCCCCATGGGTAGAAGTGGTAGTAGTGACAGGCATCCAGCCCCCCATGGGTAGAGGTGGTAGTAGTGGTAGGCATCCAGCCCCCGATGGGTAGAGGTGGTAGTAGTGGTAGGCATCCAGCCCCCCATGGGTAGAGGTGGTAGTAGTGACAGGCATCCTGCCCCCCATGGGTAGAGGTGGTAGTAGTGGTAGGCATCCAGCCCCCCATGGGTAGAGGTGGTAGTAGTGACAGGCATCCTGCCCCCCATGGGTAGAGGTGGTAGTAGTGGTAGGCATGCAGCCCTGCATGGGTAGAGGTGGTAGTAGTGGTAGGCATCTGGCACCCCTGAGTAGGGGTGGTAGTGGTGGTGGGCATCCAGCCCCCAATGGGTAGAGGTGGTAGTAGTGGTAGGCATCCAGCCCCCCATGGGTAGAGGTGGTAGTAGTGGTAGGCATCTGGCACCCCCTGAGTAGGGGTGGTAGTGGTGGTGGGCATCCAGCCCCCATGGGTAGAGGTGGTAGTAGTGGTAAGCATCCAGCCCCCATGGGTAGAGGTGGTAGTAGTGGTAGGCATCCAGCCCCCCATGGGTAGAGGTGGTAGTAGTGGTAGGCATCCAGCCCCCCATGGGTAGAGGTGGTAGTAGTGACAGGCATCCAGCCCCCCATGGGTAGAGGTGGTAGTAGTGACAGGCATCCTGCTCCCCATGGGTAGAGGTGGTAGTAGTGGTAGGCATTTGGCACCCCTGAGTAGGGGTGGTAGTGGTGGTGGGCATCCAGCCCCCATGGGTAGAGGTGGTAGTAGTGGTAGGCATCCAGCCCCCCATGGGTAGAGGTGGTAGTAGTGGTAGGCATCCAGCCCCCATGGGTAGAGGTGGTAGTAGTGACAGGCATCCAGCCCCCATGGGTAGAGGTGGTAGTAGTGGTAGGCATCTGGCACCCCTGAGTAGGGGTGGTAGTGGTGGTGGGCATCCAGCCCCCCATGGGTAGAGGTGGTAGTAGTGGTAGGCATCCAGCCCCCATGGGTAGAGGTGGTAGTAGTGGTAGGCATCTGGCACCCCTGAGTAGGGGTGGTAGTGGTGGTGGGCATCCAGCCCCCATGGGTAGAGGTGGTAGTAGTGGTATGCATCCAGCCCCCCATGGGTAGAGGTGGTAGTAGTGGTAAGCATCCAGCCCCCCATGGGTAGAGGTGTTAGTAGTGACAGGCATCCAGCCCCCCATGGGTAGAGGTGGTAGTAGTGGTAGGCATCCAGCCCCCATGGGTAGAGGTGGTAGTAGTGGTAGGCATCCAGCCCCCCATGGGTAGAGGTGGTAGTAGTGACAGGCATCCTGCCCCCATGGGTAGAGGTGGTAGTAGTGGTAGGCATCTGGCACCCCTGAGTAGGGTGGTAGTGCTGGTGGGCATCCAGCCCCCCATGGGTGGAGGTGGTAGTAGTGGTAGGCATCTGGCACCCCCTGAGTAGGGGTGGTAGTGGTGGTGGGCATCCAGCCCCCATGGGTAGAGGTGGTAGTAGTGACAGGCATCCAGCCCCCCATGGGTAGAGGTGGTAGTAGTGGCAGGCATCCAGCCCCCCATGGGTAGAGGTGGTAGTAGTGGTAGGCATCCAGCCCCCCATGGGTAGAGGTGGTAGTAGTGGTAGGCATCCAGCCCCCCATGGGTAGAGGTGGTAGTAGTGACAGGCATCCTGCCCCCCATGGGTAGAGGTGGTAGTAGTGACAGGCATCTAGCACCCCCTGGGTAGGGGTGGTGTTAGTTGTTGGCATCCAGGCCCCTATGTGTATATGTGGCATTGGTGATGGCCATCCCGCCCCTATGGTGCTGCTGTTGCTGGTGTAAGTAATTTCTGCATCCCTCTGTGTGTGTGTGATATGTCGGGTACGTGTAGTTTGTTTTTGTGGTTGGTGTTTGACTTACCTTCTGCGCCGTACGCGTCCGTGCCTGTTCCGATAATAGATGTAGAATATTGGTAGGATCGGCACGATGGGATTCATGGTTGGTTCGTCTCGTTCATCTTTCTCTTTGCTTCGCCTCGTCCTCGTCGCTGCCGTGTTCGTCTCGTAGCCGTGGATCGTCTTGTGGCGCGAATCGGAGCTTATGTGCGCCTCTCCCGGATGCTTTGACGTGCCGTGCGTAGCGACGGGTTCGGCGCGTACGGAAAGCGCATCGTACTTGTCCGGCAGACGGGGCTGCATTTTGGCTTCCGTGCGACTCGATTCTGCGTTTCCGGATCCGCATCGGTCGGAGAACTGGACCTGTATTGGGTGAGTACGACTGGGTCGGGATTTGGGCAGTTGTGCGCATCGTACTTGCTCGTTCGGACGTATGTGCGAATCGGTCGGGAAACAGGCATTCGCCTGGCTTTTTTCCCGGCCGAATGGTATTTGGTGCGCCTCCGACCGGGATCGGAATCGACCCCTCTGTGTTAAGTGAGTTTCCAAGATCATCAGCTGTTCCTCTGAGAGTTTCAAGGCTTTGTCTCTCTCTTTGTCTCTTCACTATACTAGCCATTGCTTGATTCGGAACCACTGCCTTGTACACCTACCAGAATGTCACCGCTGGCCATAAGGATCCCATGTTTTCCTTAAAGTGATTATCAATAGTGTCCTTTAGTTTGACCATGACCCTTTGGTCCCTCAATTGTCAAGTATCCAAACTGATGTTTATTCCTATTCTCCAGTGACAATAACAAAGGCGGTTGATCTAAAACTCCACGAGTCAGAAATTCCACTTTCCTGGACCAATATGCCAATGTTTGAGATACAGAAAACAATTTGATCCTCAAGAATGAGGAGTATGCTAAGGAATAATATGAATTTAACTGCTCCACCAGGTGTTTTCTCTCCTTACATCCAGTAATCCCATGCTTTTTAAAAAGCTACACAGTCACCCAGGTACTAAGCCCATCCACTCCCATGTTACCTATGTATCCAACTCTACCAACATAACGGAGTTCATATCACCACCAAAAATCCCTATTTCTCTGAGCAAACTCATAGTCATAGAGCTCAGAGGTTCTAACGTGATACCCAGGTGGCAAGTAAAGAGAAAACAAAGCCGTTCACTTCCCATCTCATATCCCACATACTTCAGTCACACATCCCACTGTGTCAACTCATGTGATCTCCACAAGGACTGACATTGACTTTGACTTAGTTTCTAGTATGAAAACACCTCTAGGGCCCAACATATAACCCACATGGAGGAGGAATATATATTGGCTTCTATTCAATTTGCTGCTAATAGTGCCTTCATAATACACAAGTTAGGACTGTGTCTGTGTAGCATGTTGAAAACTTCCCATGTTTGACTTTGTTGAACATTCCATTCAAAAACTGGAGTCAATCCTTCTTTAGATGCATGTCACCATTCCCTCCAATCTTGATTCTAAATTGTGTCTACAATGAAATTTATATCCATTCTCGCTGTTGGTCTCATGTAAACCTAATCCTACCAGAATGTCATGCTTCAAATCTCCATGAAGTCCCCTCCTTCCCTCAGTCTACCCTGCACACCTTCTATGCAATATCAAGACATAAACTATTGTAACCGTACATTTGAATTATTTTGCAATTTAATTCTCAGTTGCATTAGTCTAATGTTACAATTGTTTGGTAGACTTTTCACTTGTGACAGACATTGTCTCGTTCAAGGCTGCCTAATTTTCATTCTTGTCCAGTCGGGCAGTATTTCATTGGTCATTCTTTTTTAGGTAACATTTATCTTCTCACCCTTTGTATGCCACTATCCTTCCAACCACTTGGGAGTAGTAAAGTGCCATGATTTGCCATCAGCTTGGATGGACACAACAACATGTATTTTAAGTTTCCTTTTCTTATGTTCTTTTTTACTGCATCAAATGTCTTCAATTGAGCCTTTTGTGCTTCTGTAATGAAGAGCTAAATATGTATATTTTCAAATGGCAATGGTCCTTTACGTTATGCAGCTTGTAAAATTGCATAACTTCTCTAAAATTGCAGATACTAGCAATTAATGCCCTGGGTCTATCGTCTGGTCTTGGAGGAGACAGTGGGACTTAATGCTCTCTCTCAAGAAAAAAGCTTAGAGAGGCCTTTTATTGAATGGCATTCAGGAGCAAAGACTCAGCAAAATGTTCAAAAGACAGTCTTTCTGCCTTTGCCGGCACCCCTAGCAAGCAAATATTATTTTGAGGGATCTTCAATTTGTATTTTCAGCCTTCATCGACAACCACTGGCAAACTTCTTGTAATTCTTTGATCTCCTCCAGTAAAATGCTAATATCTGATCAATTTCAGACCCTCTTTTTTCAGCAATCCCTAATCCCTCCAATACTTTCTTAAGGCCTGCGCTCAATAAAGCTATGTTCAAGGCCATTGTCTTGATGTTTTTGTTCTAGGACAGTCCTTCTCTCAGACAGTACCCCTATGATTACTCCCAATAATTGTCCACTCCACTCCACTGTCTGCCTGATCATTTGCTTCTCTCTTGGAGTCTTATACTGGGTTGCTCGAGTGTTGCCCTTAAGGATGCATTTTTTTCCAGTCTGTTTCGATGTGCAGACCTTGTTGTCTTGTCTCACCGCATAACTGTTTATCAGTTAGAGCTGCACAAGTCTATAGCTAGCTTAAGGTAAAAGGGAGGTTGTGCTGCCGAAAACATCAAATATCACTGTCTCGTCAAGGAAATGACACAAAAGTATTTGGGCCCAACTAGACTTTATTATCAGTGATGACACCAGTTTGGAAACCTCTCACAATGTCATAAGAAGTATTTTATGTGAACTTGCTGCTGCCTACCAAGGCACCTCTAGGTGCGAGAGAAGACACTCCCACACTCCCTTTCATCTCAAGAGGTATCTTGTGGCCTCTTTTTACCACAGCTCCCCACAGATCTCAAAGGTCAAACGCCACCTGGGGAGAAGGACCCATGAAAGAAGACCTCTTGCCCCTGTTTCCTTCTTGTATCAGTTCCCATATTCACAGTTGCTGTGGAGGTAGTATTTGAGTTCCAGAGGGGGACAGGCAGTTTCCAACCTACTAGAATACCCCAGCCAGTCCATTAAATCAAGGTTTTCAGTCTCATAAAGACACTCTGTTATGAATATTATGTATTTTATTTACTTGGTATTTCATTGCTTCAGACGCATGTGTCGGTCAATAAATTAATAAGTGTAATTAATATGATGCACATTGAGTTTCCGTTACTATGTTCTGCAATGTGATAATCAAGCTTACGTGAATATGTTCTCAGTATTTAATCTAAATGCTGACTGCTTTCTCGTACACTAGTTTATAATTGATTTATGAGAGTTTCTAGAAGGTTGATGTTAGACCTGGCTTTTACAGCAGGTTTATCCCCAGATTTTTTGCTTTGTGGCCTTCTGTTTCTGACCTGTTTTGTTGGTTGTATGACTCTGGGCACTTTACCACTGCTGATCAGTGCTAAAGTGCATATGCTCTCCCTGTAAATTGTATGTATGGATTGGTGTTTCCATAATTGGCTGATTTAATTTACTAGTCAGTCCCTAGTACAGTGCACTGTGTGTGGCCAGGGCCTCTAAATCAAATGCTGCTAGTGGGCCTGCAGCACTGATTGTGCCACCCGCATACACAGCCTGTAAATGTAACTCAGGCTGCCATTGCAGAGCCAGTGTGCAGCCTGGTACTGCCATGTCGACTTGGCAAGTGCACCCACTTGCCAGGCCCTAACCTTCCCTTTCTTACAAGTTAGTCACCCCTAAGGCAGGCCCAAGGTACCCCTGTGGGCAGGGTGCAGTGTATGTGAAAGGTAGGACATGCCATGCATGATGTGTGCGGCATGTCCTGATTGTGAAATACTGCCAATTTCGTTTTTTTCACAATTGTAAGGCTATCTGTTCCCATAGGATAGAATGGGGAGTTCATAACTGCCCCAGGGAACCAGATAGGAAAATAAAGTTTAGAATGCTTGAACTCAGAATGTTAAAATGCATCTTTTAGTGAAGGTGATTTATATATTCTGTGTTTGAAAATACCACTTTTAGAAAATAGGTATTTTCTTGCTTAGCCATCCAGTGTGCCTCTGCTAGGATGTGTATTGACTGTCTGGCTTTGGAGTGACAGGGGCTGGGGATGTGCAGTGGCTCCAGAGAGTCTGGACGAGTCAGCGCTAGGCTGAATAGGCCTGGTCTGCACTTGGAAAGGTGGGAGGAGTAACACCTGCACCTGAATAGGGCTGTGCCTGCCTTCCACAATGATGGCTCCGCCCCCCTGTGGTGTGTCTGGAGTCAGGGCTCACACTGAAAATGGTGGTTGTTGTGCACTTGCAAAGTGCCCCCCGGAACTGGTTTAGACTGGGGTCAGAGCCCTGGGCCAGGAAAGAACAAAGAGATTTACTGTATAAAAAGAGGGACCCAGACCCCAGACTTTTAGATCACTACTGGGAATCAAGAGGAACCTTTGCCAAGGAGAAGAGCCAGAGAATCTGAGGAGGAATACTGCCCCTGTACTGTTTGCTGTCTGGGGTTGACCTGCAGTGGCTACTTGCTGCCAAGGAAAGGAGAAAGGACTTTGCTGTCTGCTGTGTCCCCTGCTTGAGGAAGATCTCCAAGGGTTTGAAATTAAGCTTGCCTCCTGTTCTGAAGTCTCAGGGACACATAGAGTTCACCACCAGCTCCCCTGAACTTCCTTGCTGGGAGTTCTGGCCTGCTAAGAGGTGCCTGCTGTTGTTTTGGACCTCTGGAGGCTGTTTGCCACTGGGAGCTTGGAAAAGTAATGCAACTTCAAGAAGCACGATGCATCCACACCTGTTTCCGACGCATCGCCGAAGAAATTGTCACACGCCTGCCCGTGGATCAAGAAATCACCGCACGGTGCATCGAGTGCACCGATCTCTGAAGTCCGAGATCACCGCACCGATTCCGACGCAAGGCCTGCTGTGCGACTGCAAGAACCCACGCATCGTCACAGATAGTCTCATCGCATCGAGGCGCCAAGTCTGTCGCATCGTTGGGAGACGCAGTAAGAAATTGACGCATCACCTCCTCTCCAGTAAGGAACCGACGCATCACCTCCCCTGTGCAGCAGTAAGGAACCGACGCATCACCTGCCCCAGAGCTAGGAACCGACGTATCACCTTCGCTGAGTGTAAGGAACCGACGAATCACCTTCCCTGCAACCCTTTTTGTTTGTGTGCGTGACACATCTAAGGTACTTTAGGGGATATTCACAAGAACGTGCGATAAACATCGCCAAAATAGGCTAACGCAATTTTCCATATCGCCGACTATCGCGGGAAAATAACTCCGTGTCAACGTCGTATTCCCAACACGGCGGTAACATGCGATAGTTTCCCGAGAACGCCTCAAATGTCCGCAATACAACTACCACGACGGCGATAAAAAAGGGAAACCCGAACGTGAAAAAAGTTGCGATGGGCCCAACTGCGATAAAAATCCAGCAAAAAGCAGCGCCAGGCTGCAAGTCCCACAAGTAAGGCGGGAACAATCACTAATATAGCGGCAAAAAAACCACCTACAAAACACAAACAACTGCGAAGCACCATGGAGGGAGCCGGAGCAAGTACAGAGGACAACCAGAACCCCACAAGCCCCACGGAGGACCAGCCTGGGACCTCGGGGACAGGGAAGGGCAAGGAGAAGAATAAGAGGAACCCGCGTTTCAGTACGCAGGAAAACCAGATCCTCATTACGGAGGTGACAGAACACCACCACCCACCACCCACTGTCCATCACCTCCACTGTGACATTGGCAACTAAAAATACAATATGGCAGTCCATCTTGGCCAAGGTGAATGCAGTCGGAGTGAAGAGAAGGGAAGTGGACGACTGCAAGAAGCGCTGGACTGTTGTGAAGCACAAAACCAAGCTGAAAATCGCTGCCAACCTGAGAGCAGCAATGCAGACTGGAGGTGGGAGTCCAGCGACACACCAGGAGCTGGATGAGATGGAGGAAATGGTGACCCGAGTCAAAATTGGGGAGACGGTGGCAGGAGTTGGTGGACCGGACACTGCACAACATGACCTGAGCCAACAGCAACAGGGTGAGTAACGACCAGGGACTGGTGGGACGGGGGGAGATGGGCACAATGGCACACATGCACAATTAAGTAGAGCACATCTGCGGACAAACCATGCCCAAGAGTCACAACTCCGACCAAGAGCCCAATTTACCCAAGTCTGCAATATCTCAGCACTGTATAAGCACAGAAGTGAAAGGCACACCGCCTGAAAGGGAGAAGGGCCAGCCAAATCAGAGCTGAAGGGCCAACACACCCTCAATGCAGCACACACACATAAGAATCAGAGCACCTCAACATTGACAACAATGTGGTACAAACTGCAACACTCTCACAACCGAACAGAGGACACAACTGCTGCCGCTTGTGTGTAGAAAATGGCCATTCGCATTTGGCATAGCAGGAAACTGTGAGATGGTAATGTACAAGTACAACCTCACATCCCTGATGGTGTAGAAATGTCAACTGTCCCGCATCAAATAGGCATCTCCTCACAAACAGTCACAAGGTACATTGACATGCAGTCCGTTAGTAAACCTGTACAATACGTGAACATACATGTGAACACAGTGTCAATCTGCATCTCCCCTTCACATTGCAGAGGGAGAATCAACACCTCCTGCAGAGCAGACACAACAACTCAGCACTGATGACGAAGAGGACCTCCCCAACTTCGACACCGATGCCCTCCAGCAGCTCATGGACAGCTTCGGCACCCCACCTCCAGGAGCAGGGCAGCCCAGCTGCATCGAGGAGACCCCACCCCCTGCACAGACCACACAGCAGGAAGCACCCACCACCACAGCTGTCTCCCAGGACCCCCACGACCAACACATGGCATTCCAACGCCGTGTGTCAGGGTGCCAGGAGAAGATGGCTGATCAGCTGCGGGTGGGGTTCGACCTCATGGCAGCCAAACTAGATGCCATACGTGGGTGTCTAAGTCCCATCAGGGTCCACTTACAGTCCCTAACGGACACCCACTGTCCGCTCCATGCTCTCCAACAATCCATGGCTGACATCGCTGGAGTCATGACTCGGAGACAAGAATACCTGTCTAGTCAGAGTGGCTCGAGCGATGTCAGCCGGGAGTTGGGGCACATGCAGAGGATCATGGAGAACATGGAGCGGATGCATGCGGAACGATTGGCTGCCACGGCTGTACACCAGCGAGATGTAGCTGGGATCTTCCATGCCCTGCAGATCCTCATCATGGCATTGCCGCCACATGGCCTGGCGTGGATGAATGCTGCTGCTACTACTCCATCCACATCTCCACCCTCTGAAGTGTCAGTGCCACACAGTGCGGCAGACCAAACACCACCACCCACATGTGAGGCACCGGACACATCAGAGGATGAAGATGATGATGAATCTGGCTTGGTGATAAGATTGAAGTGGTAGCATACATCACCGCCATATGGCCTGTTTCAGCTTGTTTCTGCCCTCTGCATCATGCCCTGGAATAACATCTTCCACTGTCCCCCGTTACACTCAGCGACACTCACCTTGGACCACGACATGGACTGCCATATGTGTAATGGTTACCAATGACACAGCAATCACACTGCAGACTGAAGTCTTCCCCTTCCGATGAACCTGTCAATCCCTAAAGGACTCTGGCTGGCCCTCCACGGGGCGACAATGTAAAGTGTGGGTTTGCATGGCCCTGTACTGGTCCAGCTTAAACACCCCACTGAATGCGAATAAAACATTCAAATTCACACTGATGTGTCATGGCCCTGATCAATTATGCATGAAAGTATTGATGAATGTAGGGACAGTGATTCCACATAAATTGTACTCCCTGGGTAATGCTATCAATGCGCATGTATGGCCGTGACCCAGATAGGCAGTGAGACACACATCGTCATTCAAAACAACTCACATCACAGTTGAATACAAGTGAATGTGCGTAGACTTTATTAGCATATGCGTGTCAGTACGGGCAAGAGAAGTGCCACAACATGCGGACCAATGCAGCAGCATGTCAGAATGAGGAACGTTACCAAGCGCCGCTGTCCACTCCGGGGGAGTGCCTCACCTTTCACAGGTGTGTGTTACCCCGCGTGGTTGTCTGCCCACGTATTCGGGGTCCAGGCGAATGCAGCCATGTCCACTGTTGTCGTGGGATATGTGACCAGAACCCCAAGATGCAATAAGGTGTTGGGACATGCGTAATGGGTTCCAAACTGTTGTGGCTGCAGGTACGTAGTTACATGTCAATGAAAGCGATTGCAGCTTCATAGGCAATCATCTCCAACATGAGGTTGTTGTCGACTCCATCGAACAGGACGGCGAGGCTATCCATTAGCAGGTCCGGACAGATGTGCTGCGTCCACCCCCTGTCACCAATTAGCACTACAGCCCAATAGGGGAGCGGCTCAATGTGGTCACTGCACACGAGGAGTTCTGCAATATCCCAGGTCCAGCTGCCAGCATGTATGCCAAGTATCCAGGCATCCCATAGACGGGTATCACGGTGACACTCCTGGTCGTGGGCCAACAGGGGGCGCACACACATGTCGAAATCCAGTTCGCCTACCGTCCTGTTGGATAGGCAGACATCGATGGACCACTCGAATATGCACAATCGACAATGCAACACAGGCTGAACGCAGGTGATGTTGGCAAGCCGGAAGCTTAGCCAGTAACTGATCCGCAGCACTACCAATGGCAGTGCCCCCAGTAAATGCAGCATACGTGCACGGTACAGTTCCACGTGACAGGGGTTGTGCATGTGTCCGGGATGTTCTGCCATTGCGACACTGGCCCTGGTTGAAACGGCACTGTTCTGACCTGCGCCAGTTCTGTGGATGAAATGCCACAGCTCAGATCAATGAGTTGTTTAAGTGTGCAACGGTTGTACGCCTGGGATGGTGTGGGAGTAAGTGTGAAGGCCATTCCATGCAAGATAACTCTGAGCAAGGACTTCTGTGTGTGGGGTGAGTATACGTTGGTCTGTCGTCGGGCTGTGCGTAGTGTGGGAGTCATCCTCAACTGCTATCGTATCTGTCAGGGGGTGCCGGGCACATGCAATTCCAAGGTCGGATGTGCAGATGTGCTTCCGCCTGATAGTTCAGACAAAGGAGCTTTCATCCCTAATGTCAGTTTGTCATCTGCTTGCATTCAGGATTTGTGATGTGGCTTGTTGGGTGTGGGGTGGGATGTGTGCAACTTTGGGATTCATGTTTGATATGACTTGCATGTGGCAAATGAGCGGCATCACTGTGTGTTACGTTGCCTCACAGCTGCTCCTCCCTCACCCTGGCCCTATTCACTTGTGTACGCTGCGCGGTTGCATCACTTGCACTCCAACGGCACACCATTGTCATGCCTGTATGCGCATGTCCACAAGCCTGACAACGACACTGTGATGTTGGCCGTTGAAGGTGGGCGGCCACGTGAGTGTAGGCCGATGGTAAGGATAGTGCGGACACAGATGTAGAGTTCATTCCTGGCTGAACTCGCGCTGCGATTAAGGCTAGGCATTTGGCTCATGCTGTGGCAATGCAGATACACACAACACTTGGCATGTATGAGCCAAGACCCCGAGCGGTCTTGCACTCCTTCATTTCACCGTTCGTGCAAGCCCGCCCTCTGGGTGCATGCTACATTGCAACATTGTCAATTGCTGGCCGGGTGGCGCCGACACTACAACAGAGACACACGCATTGGTTACTTCCTTGTCCAGGCCAGAACTGAACCACGCCCTGAGCCCCGGGCTAATTCTACACACCCCTGCGCTGGACTGACATACGCTGGCCCAGCCCACTCCGCTTACGCTTACAGGGGGGGGGACAGAGCTACATGTCCAAGGTCTTACCCACTGCCTGATGTGACATGCTTGCGTCCGCTGTCCACAGCACGATGTGATGTGGTAGGGCCAGGGGCCATCACGCATTCATAATGACCACACGGACACACTTAGATGTATGGTGGAACTGGCTACGGGCACGTGCGCCCGGCCCCTTTTTATTACCAGGGTCACATGTCCAGTGACGCCTGTGCTGGATGGGTGTGGGGTGAGTGTAAGCCAGCCCTCAGGGAGTGGTTGGTGCTGGCAACAACTAGAACAGTGATCATCGGATCACACACACAGATTCAATCATAAAGGGTCCATGACTTGCAGTGCACTGAGTTCGTGGCACCGGAAGCGCTCGGCGGGTGCGCGGCCTGCGATGATGCGTCATCTGGGCGGGCCGCACTGGAAGCAATGTCTGTTGCCTACTGGACTGCGCCATAAATAAATCAAGACTCAATTCGAATTGTGAGCCCTGCTGACCGCAGTGTAGGCCGGAAGCAGCGGTCAGAAAGGGCCCACAGCCACGTGGCGTTGACTTGAGCTGCACAGAGTTAATGGCACCTGGAGCGCTCGGCGGGTGTGCAGCCAGCGATGATGCGTCGTTTGACTTGGGGGACCTGCTGACCGCAGTATAGGCCGGAGGCAGCAGTCAGGAAGGGCCCACAGCCACGTGGTGATGACTTGTGGTGCACTGAGTTAGTGGCACCAGATCTGGAATCACACACACAAGATTCAAACATAACGGGTCCATGACTTGTGGTGCACTGAGTTAGTGGCACCTGAAGCGCTCAGCGGGTGTGCAGCCTGCGATGATGCGTCGTTTGACTTGGGGGACCTGCTGACACAGTGTAGGCCGGAGGCAGCGGTCAGAAAGGGCCCACAGCCACGTGATGATGACTTGTGGTGCACTGAGTTGGTGGCACCTGTAGCGCTCAGCGGGTGTGCAGCCAGAGATGATGGCGTGTCCTCACAGGTCAGGATTGTATTTGATTTGTGAGCCCTGCTGACCGAAGTGTAGGCCAGAGGCAGCGGTCAGAAAGGGCCCACAGCCACGTGATGATGACTTGTGGTGCACTGAGTTGGTGGCACCTGTAGCGCTCAGCGGGTGTGCAGCCAGAGATGATGGCGTGTCCTCGCAGGTCAGGATTGGATTTGATTTGTGGGCCCTGCTGACCGCAGTGTAGGCCTCAGACAGAAGTCAGCACACACATAACTCCGCGGTGCTGTGCCGCTGGGTGCGCGGACACCAGCGATCGGCTGAGGAGGCTGGCGGTAATGGCGGCGGACTCGTGGCAGGGTGAGGGGCGGCTCCATGGCAGACGCATTGGCCATCCGGGAAGTGAACCACGCCCAGAGCCCCGGCCTATTTATTCACACTCCTATGCTGGCCTGGCGTACGCCGGCCCAGCCCACTCCGCTTACGCTTACAGGGGGGGACGACACGGACACATGACCGGGGTCTTCCCCACTGCCTGAGGTAACGTGGTTGTGTCCACTTTCCACAACACTACAGACACCAGCAGTATATGTCCACATGGACATGTCTGTGCTCTGCATACTGTAGTCTGTCCAGCACATCACTGCCACACTTGGCATTGTGTACATTCTTATTCATGGGTGACTTGCCTCCTTCACACATACTTGGTTCCCACCTCTCCCCACATTCTGCAATTGTGTGGCTGTGGGGCCATGCCGTTTTGGGAAGGTCAGCTGTCTTGTTCTGCGCTGCCTCGGTGGTAGTCCGGGGGGGGCCTGGGGGTGGTGGCGGTGGGTGTTGTGACCCTCTTGGGTCTCCGAGCTGCATGGTCAGTAGCTCTATGACATGTGTTGGTCTTCAGATGTGGCTCTGGGCTGGGCTGCCTTTCATGCTGCAGGTTGTCTTCCGGCTTTCCACCATTAAAAGGCAGGTGTTAAATCTCTGCTGCTAACGCGCCTTATCGCCTGTTTTTGGGGCGCATCGCGGATCTGGCTGGTCGTTGAGAATATTGGGAAGTGGTGTTTTCGCGTGTTTTTGCACGGGTACGCCTACTCTGCATATCATTAGCGTTAGTTGTCGCTCTCATCCGTGGCGATGGTTTTTGCGGCAGCTATCGCTGGGAAACTGGCGATATCGGCAGTTTGCACCAGCTTGAGAATAGGGCGATGACTCTATCGCCACTTTTGCGGCGCTAAAGTGCCGATAAATTGGCGATGAGTCCTTGAGAATATGCCCCTTTGTGTGAAAAGTGTTGCATCTGCAATTTACTTTGAAGTGAACTATTTTTACCATTTGAAAGTCATATTTTTATTACTGTATTGTGGATTTTTGACGTTTGGTCTTGTTTGGTTTAGATAAAGGTTACTTATTTTTCTAAACTGGTGTGGTGTTCATTTGTAGTGTTTTCACTGTATTACTGTATGTGTTCACAAATGCTTTACACACTGCCTCTGAGATAAGCCTGTCTGCTCGTGCCAAACTATCAAGGGGGTGAGCAGGGGTTATTTTAGAAGTGTATCCCCCTTACCCTGACTAGAAGCAAGGGTCTCTATTTGGACAAAGGTACCTACCTCTGCCAACTAGAGATCCCCATTTCTAACAGTTGACAACTATGGGTCTGATTTACATCTTGGCAGATGGGTTTCTCTGTCACAACAGTGACGGATATCCCCTCTGCTGAAATATAAATTAGGTCTGGGCGGTAAATTCCGTTCCGCTCGCGGACTTTGCGGAATTTGGGTAATTTCGCTTTCCGCGGAGAACGCAAAATTGCCAAAAATTTCGCGATCCGCGGCTTTGCAGAATTTTTTGCTTGTTCGCGCTTTCAAAATGCGTGTTTGCGAGATATTTCTCCCCAAGCACGCAAACAGCGTTCGCGCACAGGAAAAAAGCATTGCGAACGGGCGGAACAAGCAATTCCACGTGTTCGCGGAACTTTTGCGTGCTCGCAGAGATTTTTTACCGTTTCGCGGAGCTTTGCGTAGCGCGACTACGCAAATTCCGCCCACCCCTATAAATCCCATTATATCCTATGGGATTTATATTTCGGCAGAAGGGATAGCTGTCACCATTGTGATGGAGTAACCAGTCCACCAAGATCTAAATCAGGCCCTATATGTGTTGTTTATTGCTGTTATTCAAAAGGACATAGTCTCCTAGAATTAAAATAATTGAAAGGGCATTTTCTGTTAATTGCTAAGATTTGCTAATAACTTTGAAACATTCCAGCAGCGAGTCTACGAAGAGAGTCAAATGGTAGGCAAGCTGCTGCCTTGGTCTACTAAGACTAAACAGGAAGCGGCCCTAATTACAGACATTTTAGAACCTAACACAAGAACCCCGGTGACTGATAAGGAAACGATTTCTAAAGTTTTTTGCAGCATTACGAGCAGTTGAATGCCACTAAATATATGGTGGGGCAAGAGGCAATTCAACAATATTTCAAGGACATCAATCTCCCGCAGCTATCAAATAGCCAGGCAGAGGAGGTTCAAGCTGATATTTCTGTAGCTGAAATTCAGCTAGCCCTTTCCTCAATGTTGGGAGGAAAAGCATGTGGCAACGATGGGCTACCAATAGAATTTTATAAAGTTTTTGCCAAAGAATTAACACCTTTCTTGGTAGAGCTTTTTAATTATGTGAAAATGGGGGGCTGGTTCCGACAGCTTTTAAGGAATCCATCATCGTCAGTTTTGTAAAGAAGGGGAAGAACCCCAGAGAGATCAACTCATATAGACCGATTAGTTTACTTAACTCAGATTATAAAATTTTAATGAAAATCTGGGCGCAGCGCTTTTCTCCTCTTGTACAAAAAGTGATCCATAAAGATCAGACAGGGTTCATTGCAGGGAGGTTGATGTCCATAAATACAGGGTTTTTAGTACAAGCACTTGCCTTTTTTAACTGTAATCAAACTCCAGCTTTCATCATGATGGTCGACGCAGAAAATGTGAATTGGGATGCCTTTTTTTATGGTCTGGGTAAGTAAGGGATTCCCTCCCAGGTTATAAAAATGCTTTGTTAAATCTATCAAGGGGCTCAGGCACAGGTGATTATTAATTCTAATCCAGCTGGGATGGTTAATGTCAATTGGGGGACCAGGCAAGGGTGCCCACTTTCCCCTGTGCTCTTTACCTTTTTTATTGAACCTTTAGCCACTAGAATCTGCAACAACTCAGGGGCCGATTCCGATCTCGGCCGGTAGGGCTCCGAATCGGATTCGGCTTAACCGGATCTGATTCAGAGCCCTATTTCCCGACAGATCCGTACGCGCGTCCGGACGAGCGAGTACGATGCGAAATCGCCGACCGACTCGTTCGGGCGTCCCAACCGCTCCGACCGACTCGTTCCTGGGTCGAACCGCACCGACCGACTCGCTCGGACACGACTCGCACCGCGCAATGGAGACGTTCCCCGGCCGGGTAAGTACGATGCGCGCCGCGAGCAGTCCGACCGACACGTGCCGTCCGGCTCGAAAGAGCAGTCGGAGCCGTACTTCGGGGGTCCGTGTCGGACCCCCCTGTATGCGTAGCCGCGCGAGTCGCACACACCTGTGCGTGTACGGCGCGAGTCGCTTCGCCACGTACCCGCTGTAGGGGGCACCCTTGTTCGCCTCGCACCCATTGAGGCAATGGGAGCCCGCGTACGCATTGTACGACCGGCTCCCATTGACTTCAATAGGAGTCCGACCGACTCGAGTACGATAGCATACGGACGCATCGTACTCGTTCGGTCGGGCTGCACGGGTCCGATTCGGTCGGAAATCTCTCCTGGTCCGGCTCGATCGGAGAGATTTCCGGCCCTAATCGGAATCGGCCCCTTAGAGATTAAAGCACCAATACAAGGTATGGCTACATTGAAGCTGTTTGCTGACGACATTATGCTCTATCTTAGCCCGGGAAGACAGAATATTGATCTAATACTGGCCGAATTCACACAATTTGAATTAATTGGAGGCTACAAAATTAATCGGAATAAGACCGAGGTTTTAACAATGAATACTTCGAACGATTTTCTCCCCTGCAATTTTAAACAGCAAGCCCTTGATCCCAATCCAAACCGATATTTAGGCATTTATGTCACCAGTCAATAAACGGAAATGTATAAATTAAACTATGAAGCCACGAGGAAAAAAACTTATAATGCTGTTAGAAGAGTGGTCGCTATTCCCGCTCACATTGATAGGCCGGGTGGCTCTTATCAAAATGTCCATTTTACCCTTACTTGTCTTTTCGTTTATGTATCTCCCTATAAAAATTAACACAACCTATTTTAAGGAGTTAGAAACGTTGTTTATAAGGTTTGTCTGGGATGAGAAGGCTCCGAGAGTAAAACTCTCAGTGCTCCAACTTGACATCAGTCAGGGGGGGCTTGCACTCCCTCAAGTCCGTACATACTATGAAGCAGCCTTTTTAGATTTAACAGCCCGTTTACTTGACCGCAAGGGTTTTGTCGACGATTTTTTTTAGAGAATATGGTGCAAGAAACAGGTTCACAGGTTCCGGTTTTTCTGAAAACAGCTAAACTCCCTAAAAAAACAAGGTACAAGACCTTGCAGAGTACACCTACAGACTCCAGATTTTTTATTCTAAGCAGGCCTGCTCCACAGGATCTTATTTTTTTAAATTAGCCGAATGTAAGAGCTTGGGCCTCCAAATTCAGGGCAGCCATCTAAGGTCCTGGACTAATTGGGGATTTAAAGAGCTAGGGCACTTTTTAGTGGCTGGCAGAGGCATTACCTGGCAAGAAGTCCAAGCGAGGTGTGGCACCTCTAGTAAGCCTCTCTTCTTTGAATACATTCAGATTTCACAATTACTAAAAAAGTGCAGTCTCTTATCCTGCCCCGGCTCAACTCCACTTGTGACTGCTTTATTAAGAGAAAAGTTGAGAGGGTGGACAACTGGTATCGTTGTATGCGGTCTCAAGGGGAACCTATCATGGTTAATAATTATTTAGAAAAAGTGTCATTGGAGACTCAATGTAGGTTCTCAAATTGGGATTGGCAAGCTATCGCACAGCTAGGCAGTAAGGCCCTAAGAGCGGCTAATTTAAAAAAAATGGCTTTTCTGTCACGCTGGATGGCGTACTATACTCCCCAAGCTCTCCACAAGATTTGCCCGGATTTAGAGAACAAATGCTTTCGCTGCCAGATGTTAGGCGAGGGAGGCTGGCTCCATACTTTTTTTACTTACCCAAAGCTAGGAAAATTCTGGGAGAGGATCTTCTCAGCTTTAAGCTGGGGAGTTCAGAACAGTGTGGATCCTGACGCTGAGATTGCACTTTTTGGTCTTGCAAGCCAGAGACGAAATCTCAGAATGTCGAGAGGGGAGGAGACATTTGTAGCAATTGCCTCCCTCGTGTCACGTTCTCTGATATTGCAGAATTGGAGGTCTCAAAAAATACCCACTTACTCGGAATGGTTGAATAAATTAATTCGTACTAGGAAATTTGAAGAGGCATACGCTAAGAGAGTTGGTGCCAGTTAAAGATTTAACGCTGCATGGAAATTTATGGAGAGGCTAGAGACCTTCTCAGAGAAGTATGGCCGAATCAGAAAAAAGGGGGAGAGAAAAGGGAAAAAAGAAAAAAAAGGGAAATCTAGTATTAAAAATGTTTCTGCACTTTAGCACTTTAGCACTTTAAGCACTCCACTTTTGTAATTTTTAGCTTGGAAAGTATTGTAGTAAATTCTACAGGCGGCACTTGGTGGTGTGCCAGGAAGATAAAAATGAATGTTTTCTTTTCCTCTTCTTTTTCTCTCTCTACTATAGTATGTTTAGATGGTAAATCACCATATTGCACCTTAGACGGAACTATGTTCGGAAGATGAAATCTTTTAATATCATGTTTCTATGGTAACCAGCACATTGCACTTTAGAGGGAAATTTACCTATAAAGCACCAATCCCAATTGGATAGGAATAGCACATATTTGTGATATATTGCATCTTGCACTTTATACATGTTTGTTATTATTGTATTGCACTTTGTTTAGTTTTTCCGCAAAGATCAATTGCTATTTTTACGTCTAGATGGTAATTGGCATACTGTACTGCTATTGGAAAAGATCTGCTAACGTCAATTCCATTAGGAATGACATATTGTGGTAAATATGGCACGTTGCACTTTATATTTGTCATAGTTGGAAATTTATATGTACACAAAGATGCCTATTTTCCCAAATCGTTTTGCAGTATTTTTTTCCTTTTCTGTATCTTCTGTGTTTCTGCTCAATAAAAAATAAAAAACGTTGAAATAAGGTTATAAAAACTGAGCGCAGAGAGTGATGAACAGAGGGGAGTCTTCACAGCAGGCAACACTAACACAAACTATATAGATTCATAGCTCCAGTTCAATTGAAGACTACTGGAATGGGGGGCACTTAGCCTTCGCTCACTGAGTCATCGGTGTGGTTGGCCTTGTGAGACGAGAATAACAGACCTTGCTATTACTTTGAACATAAGTTCCATCCATTCAACTGGTATACGGGTGTATGCCTATCTTTGAAACTAAAATAGATTTTATTTGCTGCTGTGATAGAATTAGATTAGTGCATAGAGGTAGCAAAAAGAGGGTAAGATTGCTATGTTGGAGTGATTCCTTCTATTTTTAGTAAACGTTGCTGCTGCCATTTTATATGTCTTCCTTGTGGTTACAATTCATATTGTGTGCTCTAGACTAGGATTCTTATTTTCAATCTTTTTTTTTAATGTATCCCTTGTGTTTTAGTGTTCTTGAATGCATAATTCTTTAACAAAAGAGGGTTTTGGACTCCACTAACTATTCTTGTAATGTCTCATGCCATTGACTGTTACCTGAAACACATCTCGTTTAAATATTGCTCAGTGGATTGGATTGGGGGATGGTTGCATCACAACTGGTTTTCTGATTTGGGTTGGCACATTGGCTGAGTTCTTGGTGGCAGTGGGTCTAGAAAACTGACCTCTGAGTTTTTAGAAAAAAGCAGAATATGTATCAACCCATCCTCAGACCCAGTCGCGAGGAGGGAGAGAGCGCCCAGTTACATGGCACCTTTCAAGTACGTCTCCTACTCCCCCCACTCATTGTCTCCCTTACTCACTGCAGCCCTGCATCAGCCATGATGTTTCCATTCCAACGTTCCTCTGGAGCCCTCCTTTCTGGGTCCTTTTCTGTGACACCGACGGACTCCTGTCGTCAAGCGCAGGAAGCAATGGACTATCTCACCACACCCATCACAGATTTCAGTACCAACAGGGCCAGCCTCAATGGGGAGACAACAGTCTCGCAAAACATCGTCTCCCTGCATCTAACTCATCTTGGTCACAAAATTGACAGCTGTATCTATGCCTGTGAATTTATGCTGCAGATTAGCTGCTTGTCTGCATCAGATGGTCCTATCAGTAGATTAAACAGGAATAGGCCATTGCCACAGGCAACCTGGAATCAAGAGGTTATCCTCTCCTCGCTGCAGGCTACGCCTCACTTTACTACACATATTAATGTACTTCCCTTTAAGTAAAAGGGGCCAAAAAGCTACAGTTTTTAAAATGTGACAACGATCTAATTGGCACTGCTGTGCGTTTTCACTACTTAATATCCCTACATGATTGTCCTCTGTTACCCTCGCTTAGTACAGTGCAAAACAGCTGTGTGGCACTTGATAAATAACAAATTTTAATAGCAGCAGACAGCAGTAAAATATTGACTTCTGGAGAAGAAGAGCCCTGCTTCAGTGTACATCATTAGGAATATTAACTCCCCAGGCAGGAAATAGTTAATTTTATAGCAGGTGTCATCTACTCTGCATACATACCCGGAAAATATGAATATGTAAAGACCTGGATTTGCATATACTAGACAAATATAGAACATGGTAATTTGGCTCTAACTTTATGAATATAGAAACATGGTAATTTGCTGATAAGTATATATAGAAACATTGTAATTTGCATGGCTGTAATTTGAATGAAAAATGATACCTGCAGCATTGTGATTGAATGCCTCTTTGATGTCAGCAGAAAGTTCAGGAAATGAAACACACAAAACTCGCTTCACGCTGAAAGGGACACATCAGAAATAAGAGAGCACAGATTGGACTCATTTGAGATGTCAGCCTTACCTGCTGCCGATTGCTGGAATAACTTGCCTACCGGTTGGATATCAACTTGTCAGAGGGTTTACAGGTTCCCTTGGCCTTTTGGGGATGCCCATCAGTGCTGCTGCCCTTTTGTCCATCGCCAGTGGCAATTTATAAGTAAACACTTTTTCAACAGGATATATTTTGTTTTTGTGTAGCTTCCTCATTGTTCACAAATTGAGCGTGCTGGGAGAATTTCACCATGAGCCGATCTGGGGGCAACCAGCTGAGCAAAGGACATGCTTCTGGCTGTTAATAAATGTCAGCCCCATGGGGCGAGGAACCGCCTAATGCCAGAATATTACATCAAAACATATATTCAGATCGAACGTGAACTTGCGGTCACTTTCTTTAAAGGTCAGGCTCAGTTCAGCTGCAAGCGAAATTGACAAGATTTCCCCATGCCACAGGCCTTCCTTGTTTACTGTATGCCCCATGTGTGCGCCGTATTCACAGAGAAGCTTCGGAGCAGCGGCGCAGCTCGTGTGTGAGATATGTTTCAGGGAAGGCTTGGCGTAGATATCTTGTGTAACTTTATTTTATTCCCCAGTGAGTAAGACTGTTCTTGCGAAGTGATCTCTCAACTGCCCAAAGTCATTACACTTCTTCCCTTTCACATTATACCTTTGTAAATGTCAGGCATAACTACATTTTTATTTGCACAGATACCGCTGCAATGAATGAGTACAAATTCTCGACTCTCCAGCCTCCCATCTCTCCTTACCCTGTGTGCTTTCTCCTAATATGATTTGTTGAGCAAATTGTTCCATTAATCTCCAGCTGTTTGACAGAGTGAGAAAATAAGTGCCAAAGTAAGAGGATTCACAAGAATCGGAAATCGCAGTCCCTCTTTTTCAAGGTAAATAGTTATTATATCAGGGTGTCAGGCTGGTAAAATGGATGTGCTTTCGCTCTTGGTTTGTAAATGTCACTTCACGTCAACCCATCAAGGTGACAGATGAGGTGTGGTTGCAGCGTGAGTTCAGTCTCTTGACAAGGCTCTCTTTGACATGACTTTTTCCAGCAGATTACTGCCTGCCTCCTTCCTGCTCCCCCACGGTAATACCTCATCCTGTGCTTTCAGGTGTGGGATTACCACTTCTGTATATAAAGAGGGGCTAAACGGGCCAGCAGCTGCCAACAGAATGACATCATCAAACTCACTTAAGACACCACACGCAGTAAAAGTGAACTGCACAGCAAATGATAAATACTTTTTTTCTCACTATAGAGATATTTCTATACTAACATAATGAAAACCGTTAAGATATTGATTAGGACTGCTTCCGGTGCAAGTGGTTCATCTGCCGAGAAGTGACAGGTAATTCACGTTTAGGCACCTGCTTTAATGTATCAATATGTAAATCTTAGTTTTTTCAGACCCGGGGGTGCTGTCTACAAAGACAGTAGGCCAGGTGAAAGCACCGCAAAACTGTGACTGCAGTCTAAATTACTTTTGGTAATATGGTTGGCAACGAGGCAAGTTTTAGTACAGAAGTTTTTTGGCAGGTTGGTTTATTAACCAATTATAGTTGTGTCCTTGTGCAACGTAACTGGTTCTCATGTAGAGTGCTCCAATACATTCGGGTCATATCCGCACTATATAACAAAGTAAATCTAGAAAAGCGAACTGCGTATAGTAGATATAGCAGCAGGACGTTTGCTGAATATTTTGAGCGTTCAAAAATATAGCTCGACACTAGTTGCACCAGAGAATTCCTTCTCCATCCAGAAAGGACATATTGAACCTTTAATTGTCACAAATGTCTAAAAAATTACACCCTTTGGTTTGTCAATAACACCGGGAATAAGTGTGGGTAAGGGAAAGCCTCTGACAATTGTGTAGAATAAACAGGTGACTAAAACGTTATTGCTATTTTGGAGTCAATTGCTGCCTTCGAGAAATAAGATCCTGCTGTAAATATGCTTTTGTAGTCCAGAGAAATATAAACAAAGGAATTGTTAAACAGCTCATTCGGAGAAGAAAAAAACTTATTAGGTGACAACCTATCCTTATGAGATCAGTCCCACCCAACAGTGTACATATTGCATATCCTGAATGCATTATGACTGTTGGACTTGGCACTTTTTGTAGGGTCATCCCAGAACTTTTTGCCTTCCTCCTGGTATTTTTTCTGACCTGGTGTTGGTGGTTTTAGGACTCTGGGCACTTTATCACTGCTGTCCAGTGTAAAGTGCATGTGCTCTCTATGGTAAACATGGTACGATTGGTCTAAACCTGTTTGGCGTATTTAATTTACCTATCAGTCCCCAGTAAAGTGGTATCTCATTTACCCGGGGCCAGTAAATTAAATTCTACTGGTGGGCTTGCAGCGCTGATTGCGCCACCCACCAAAGTAGCCTTTCAAATCTGTCTCAGGCCTCTGCCATTGCAGGGCCTGCGCGCGCAGTTTACTGCCGCTGTGACGTGGCACATAAAGTGGGTGCCACGTCTGTGACTCCCCTTTTACTACACATCAGTCACCCCTAAGGTAGGCCCTAGCTAGCCCTATGGGCAGGGTGCGCTGTAGGTAAAAGGTAGGACATGTGCCTTAACTCTGTGGCATGTCCTGGTAGTGACAAACAGCCATTTTGGTTTCTCACTACTGTGAGGCTGCCCTCTCATAGGAATGCATTGGGGATTCCCTGATATGTGTTTCAGTGGTAATTCCTAACATGAGGGAAGTAGCGTGGTCAAGATTGGTATGTTTGGAATAGTGGTAATAAATGCTGCGTAATGGTGTTTGCAGATTTATTATCATTTTAGAAATGCCACTTTTAGAAGTAGGCATTTCTGTGTGCTATGTGTCTTTGTGCCTGCCTGCTGTGTATTGCATGTGTGGTTTGGAGTGACAGAGACTGGGGAGGTGCAGTGGCTCCAGAGGGGCTGGGTGAGTCAGCACTAGGCTGAATGGGCCTGAACTGCATTTGGAGTAGTGGGAGGATTAGCCCCTGACCCTCAATAGGTCTGTGCCTACCTTGTACAATGCTGGCTCCGCCCCCCTGTGGTGTGTCTGGGGCCAGGACCTACACTGTCATTGGGGACTGTTGTGCACTTGTCAAGTGCCCCCCAGAACTGGTTTGAACTAGGTCCCAAGCCCTGTGCCTGGGCCGAACAAAGGAGACATGTGATATAAATATTGGGGCTGTGTCCCCATGGCTGTGTGCTTACTTGGGACCTGCTGGGAGCTGAAGGACTCCTGGGTGCCAGGAGGAACCGCCACCCCCCTCTGCTGGAGGGCCCTGTGAGCTGGCCTGCCTGGGCCCAGCTCTGCCCAACCTGGAATCTAGCGCGAGGGGAGCGCTGTGCTGTCTGCCTCCCCTCACTGATCACGGTGTAGTGGGCGCTTTAATAGGTCCCAGGAACTAAGAGTGAGGAGGGTGCTGCAAGTCTCCCCTCCTCGCTGTGCCTTGACCGCAGAACACTGCGGGCGGTTCCCCAGCTGTTCTGGAACGAGTGGAGCCCTTCGTGGTTTTCCTTTGCGCTCACGTGTGCTGTGCCTGCAGGAAGGGAAGAAAGCCAGGCAGCTGTTGCCTGGTTGGGGGCGGGGCCCCTACAGCAAGAGAAAGCCGAGCCTCGTGGGCTCGCATCCGCTTTGGGCCACCAGAGTGCGGCAGCGTGAGGAGCAACACCGGGAGCCTACCCCGCGGTGTTGCGCCAGGAGAGCTGCTCTACACCCACTCGGCGGAGTAGGACGAATTGGTGGCCGTCCAGCTGAAAGCAGAACCGGAAGTCAGGTAACGTCGCCAGCCTGACTGTGAGCAGAGCTTCCCCCTCAGAGAGAAAGTCAGGCAGCTGCTACGCCTGGTGGTGGACGGGTCCACCGCTGCAAAGAGCCGAGCGAGGAGAAGCAGAGCCTCCCGGCCTTCCATCAGCTGGGGGCTGCAGGAGGTCCGCTAGGAAGATTGGAGATTTCGTTCCGTGTGTCTCGTCAGAGGCAGGGCCGTCTGGCACCACAGCAGAGACGGAGCCTTGCGGGCTTCTGTTGCCCCTAGAAGGAAGTCAGGCAGCTGAGCCTGGTTGTGGGTGTGGCTAGCAGGAAGCCACGCCGGAGGCGGAGCCTTGCGGGCTCCTTGTGCAACCAAGGAGGGGCTCAGAAGGACGCTTCAGCAGAGGCCCCTGAGCAGAGTGGCTCCATATTCCCGCATGGTCACAGCTGCACCGCATGATCGCGGGCAGCTGCATACTTAGTGCAGCACCATGGGCATTCTCCAGGGAAGGGTGAGTTGCAACCCCGCACCCCCTTTTGCCTTGCGGGCATTGTTCTTGCTGCATCGGTAGCTAGAGGGCCAGTTTGGAGGCCTCGTATGGGAAGGAGCATTTTTGGGACAGGACCAGGACGGGGCCCTGGGTACCCCTGGGTGGCAGCTTGTACCGTGACGGGGAGTTTCTGAATGTCTGCACTTTGCAAGTGCTTACTTTGGTGCACAGTTTCTGCTGCTAAGGCATGGGGTGCTCAGCATGTGTGCCCTGATTGTTGTGGTGCACTAATGCTAATTATGATGCTGCCCTGCATTTCTGCTGATTATATTTCGTATCCTATGCTAAGTACTGCTATGATGTCTATGCATAATGTGTTTTTGCTGTGGTGGTAAGTTGTGCACCTAATAAGTGATTACTGTTCACTGCTGATGAGGTACAGGCCTAAAGAGGGGCCTAATGTGATTATTATGTTTTGCATAATGTGCTGTCCTAGATGATGACAGGATGCTCATGCCTCAGGTGTGTATGCCAAATGCAATGTTACCAGTAGTTACTGATCGTTTTCACTAACTGTGAGTTCTAATGGTGATGACAGTGGCCCGATTGGCCCTGTAGTGTATATAATCCCTGTAAAGTAATACCTAGTGCCAGGTGGCACAGTGTATATATGTGATTGCGTACTAATGTGTTTTATGCATAATACAAAGGCTATTTTTATGTAACCTTGTGTGGAGTTTCTTTTGTGGTGTCCCTAGTGTGTCGCTGCTGTGCGAGTGTGTTGCGCAAATGCTTTACACATTGCCTCTGGGATAAGCCTGACTGCTCGTGCCAAGCTACCAAGGGGGTTATCTTCAGTGTGTTACTCCCTTGCCCTGACTAGAGTGGTGGTTTCTGCCTGGCTTAGGCGCATGCCCTAGCCAACCAGAAATCCCATTTCTAACATTGGTTGGCAGCGGTGAGGATAGGACTTGCGTTTGCGCAGTACCACGGTGACGCATGGTTGCACTACAAACTCTGCATTTACACAATCACCTGGTTTGGGGATTTCTCCTGATTTGTTATTTCTCCTCAAAGTGTCATTTTTAGGTCTCGCCTGAGCCAGCGCATTCGCTGCTCTGGCGAGACATTTAGTAAGTAGGCTTTAAAAAGTCCGACCACACGCTTTTGCTTGTGGCCTCAAGCTTGCGGTTACGCGCGCTGTTACGCGCACAGCCGCCATCTGGCTTTCCGTTATGGCTCATTAAGCCTTACAACCCTTACAGCGCGCGAATCACTTTAATTTCTATGCTCCTCCACCGCCCTGCTCTCTGCTCTCACTACCCCCTCCCTTCTCCCCCTCCCTCCTCACAATTACCACTGCAGCCCAACAGTTTGTCCTGCCTCCGTTAAATCAATACCCTTCCATCGGCAAATACACTGCATTTCCCTGATGATCAAGAATATGTAGTTCGCAAACATGCAATATTCATTGTGCAGTCCTAATTTATCGAGAAACAGTCTGCGCTGACGGACTCGGGACTTGTGCATGAAACCAAAACAATGTTAACATATTTAAAATCTAAACATCTTTGAAACATGAAATTCAGACCAGGCGCTGCGGGAAACTCGCGAAGTTGCCATGCCGGACTGGTGCGCGTAACCAATCAATGTAAACTGTTTAAATGGCCGTCAGCGTGAAGAACCAGCATTATTTCCTTCA
Source organism: Calotriton arnoldi (assembly GCA_963921515.1). NCBI lineage: Eukaryota > Metazoa > Chordata > Amphibia > Caudata > Salamandridae > Calotriton > Calotriton arnoldi. The sequence continues at coordinate 1,931,790 of CAWUFW010002028.1, forward strand.
TTGGCATAAACGCTGCCGTATTATAACGCGAGTGTCCCCAGGTCAGCGCTTGCATCTTAGCTGCTGTGAATCAGCTTGTGCACAACCCCAGCAACTGCCTGCACTGGCCCTCTGGTGCACCGCGAGGCGCCATGCTTGCCCCCCTGATTGCTGCAACCCTACAGCACGAACCCGGCGAACCCGGGAGCCTGAATCTCTATTTTATGCCACGCGGCGCGGGAGGTCGAGCAGATCCAGTGCTTTATTACTGCTTGGAACCTCGCCCGCTAGCCAACGGCATCCCCACTTGAATGTCGCTCTGCGAGCTGCAATAATCGGGACCCAAACCTTCCACCTCGTGCGTAGTTGTGGTGTTCGCAGTCCCACCCATGCTAAAGGCACTAGCCAGGGCTATAAGTGGGATGAAAAAACTGGGGAGTCTCTCAAGGGGGCGTGGCCAATGTAATTTAGGGCGTGGCTTAAAAACAGTACTTTAAAAATCTGTGTTTAGCATAGTGTGCCGCCCAACTTGTATTTTGCTGTTACTGTCATTGCATCCAGATATGATACAACAAGTAACATCCTACCTACAAGTTAGGACTATTGGCTTTGTCAATGGTTGTTAGTTGCACCTCATAATCACTCAGGGCCAACACTGCATCACTCAACAACACCACAGGATCAATCAGCACCACCACAGCATCACTCAGCACCACCACAGCATCACTCAGGGACACAACAATATCACTCAGCACCACCACAGCATCAGTCAGCACCACAACAGCGCCACTCAGCACCACCACAGCATCAGTCAGCACCACCACATCATCACTCAGCACCACCACAGCATCACTCAGGGCCACCACAGCATCACTCACCTTCACCACAACATCACTCAGCACCACCACAGCATCACTCAGGAACACCACAGCATCACTCAATACCACCACAGCATCACTCTGCAGCACCACAGCATCAATCAGCATCACCACAGCATCAGTCAGCACCACCACAGCATCACTCAGGGCCAGCACAGCATCACTCAGGGCCAGCACAGGATCACTCAACGCCACCACAGCATCAGTCAGCACCACCACAGCGTCACTCAACACCACCACAGCATCACTCAGGACGACCACAGCATCACTCAGCAACACCACAGCATCAGTCAGCACCACCACATCATCACTCAGCACCACCACAGCATCACTCAGGGCCACCACAGGATCACTCACCTTCACCACAGCATCACTCAGCACCACCACAGCATCACTCAGGAACACCACAGCATCACTCAGTACCACAACAGCATCACTAAGCACTACCACAGCATCACTCTGCAGCGCCACAGCATCAATCAGCATAACGACAGCATCAGTCAGCACCACCACAGCATCACTCAGGGCCACCACAGCATCACTCAGGGCCACCACAGCATCACTCAACGCCACCACAGCATAACTCAGGGCCAGCACAGCATCACTCAGTGCTTCTTACACTTTTTAATTACAACTTCTCAGCATGCTGCACAGCAGCCACACTTCTCTACAGCACAGCTTAGAAACATTGGCAAAGTCAATAGCTCTACCTAAACACTTATAAGGCCCCCCAATGCATAGCCAATAGGTCGCGCCTTTGGGACATTATAAATGTTTAGGTATCCAGCACAATATCCTTGACTAAACAACATCAAGTGTTGCATGGCTAGTCACTTATAAGGTCCCAAAAGCAAGACCTATTGGCTATGCCAATGCTTGTTTAATTGTGTTTTCCTGCTCTTCTAAATTTTGGTGACACCCCTAAAGTGTCAATCATGTCTCACCTCGGTTTTCAAGCAGTTGTTGTGACAGAAAGTGCATTTAGTGTAAGGATGTTGCGTAGGTATACTGTGAAGGACCTAAAGAGGTTCTGTCAGGATCTTGGGTGTCAAGTGAGTAGGTCTGCCAGGAAGGCGAAACTGCAGGAGGCCGTGTTGGCCTGTTGGATATCCAAAAACCAGGTGAGGGAGGAGTCTGGGAGGGAGGACCCCAAGATCAGTGAGGTCTCTGAGAGGGAGGGTCCCCGACCAGCAACCCTAAAGGGCAGTGGCCCTGGAGAATTTGAGCAGGAGGGAGAAAATGACAGGGCACTGACGCCAGCAGATAGTGAGGACCATGGAGAGAGTGAGTCCCTTGCTGTGTCCAGTGCCGGGGGCAGTGCCCCATCCCTTTCTCTGTCCCCAGTGGAGTGGGTGAATTGGAGGGAAGAAAGGGAGCATCAGCTGGCATTGGAAAGGCTCAGGTTGGAGCTAGCGCAGCTGGGTGTGGAGGAGAAAAAGCTAGAGACTGAGAGGGTCTTAGCGCAGGAGAGGATGGCGGAGGCAGAGATGGCCTTCGCCAAGGAAAAGCTAACTCTTGAGGATATGTCCCTTGAGTGTAGTTTTAGTGGTCTGGATTCACCAGTGAGGGTGGAGCCCAGTGGTGGCAGCAAAAGTGAATCCAGTGTAGGATGTTCCACTCTCAGATCTCAGAACATGGTACCTAGTTCCCAGGAGGAGGGTGTCACGCCTGAAGGGTATAGGTTGAGGTTCAGGGGCAATAGGAAACTGTCTCATCAGTCTTGGGGGGAGTTTGTGGATGAATGTTGTGATGCACTAGAAGGTTGGGTGATGGGTAGCACGGCAAACAATTTTGAAGGGCTGTTTAATCTGATTGTCATAGAGCACATGTTCCGTTGTTGTTTTCCAGGGTTACGCCAACACCTGTTGGAGTGTGAGTTCTCTGATCCCAGGGAGCTTGCATGGGAGGCAGACCTCTGGGTGAGTGCCAGAGGGTCTGAGAAGGCATTGGAGAGTGACCCTAAGAAGAGTGGCTCGGGTATTTCCCAGCCCAGGGTGGTGGGAAAGGTTCTTAGTAGCCCAGATAGGTCCCGGTGTAGTGGGGGGGTGTAGGGACTCACGTCCTGTCTCCGCGGAGAAGGAGTGAGAATGGGATGCATCCCAAGGTGCCCGAAACCCAGTCTCAGCGCCTGGAGGGTTCCTTGGGTGAACACCAGGTGGGGAGCCTAGGCTGTACTAGTAGGTCATCCGTTGAGGGGGATCTCCTAGTGTCAGGAGAACTTGGAGTGTCTGTAAGCGGAGCTCCATCAGTTCTGGTGTCTGGCGGTGCCACTCCTGAGTGGAGGGTGCAGAAGTCCAGATGGAGGGGTGAGAGGGGGATGCAGTCCCCAGTGGGAGAACCAGTGGGTCAGGGGCCAGCCATAAGGGCTGAGCCTTTTAGGAATGACCATGGCGACACCACTTCCGTTTTGGGGGGTCTTCGCGCACTGTCAGATGGACAGGGATCGGGAGATCAGTGCCAGGCAGACTGTCACGCAACACATGAGTTATGTGTTACCCTTGTAGGGGATGCGTGCTCCCCAGGAAGTCCTGGTGTGCCAGGCGGGTGCCCAGCCACAGGGTGTAGTCCCTGGGTTGGGAGGCCAGGTTCAGGTTCTGCCTGACCTGGAGGAAAGGACATCTGTAACCAGTGTCCCTACTGGTTTGTCTTCTAGGGGTACCACTCCATGTGGTAGTGCAGAACTCTGGAAGGGGTGCAGAGGGAGGGAGTCCTTGCCTCTGATCCCGGTTCAACCTGAGGATTTAGATCCTAGGTTGGTAGAGCAGTTGCAGGGCAGAAGTCCTGAACTGGTGTGGGAGTTGTGTGGGAGGGCTGATTCCAGCGTCCTGATAGTTTTAGGTTCTGAGGGTGCCTCTCATAGGAGGAGAGTGCAGAACCCCAGAAGGAGGGGTAGGGGGAGGAGAGCGTCACCTGTGACTCCTGGTCAGCCTGAGGGTGCAGACCCTGGGTTGAGGGATCAGTGGCAGTTTAGAACTGCACTGATGAGAGGTAGAGTGGAGAATGGATACTATGTACCAGGGTTTACTGCCCCCCACTCTGTGAGATGGCAAGGACCAGAGACATCTGGATGGCCTAGGGCCTGGTCCTGGCCGCGGACAGCTAGGGAGTCCCAGTGGGGTAGCTTAGTTGGTCCTGGGAGCTTTGACAGAGGGAACCACATGGGTGCAGATTGGCGTAGAACTGGAGTGTGCCCCTGCAGTTGCGGGCCCGCGTCCGTGTTCTATCGCCCCAAGCAGGGAAGCCCATCAAGGTATTGATTGGTCTACCCTGGCTTTAGGCTGGAAGGGGGTTGTGTTGGACTTGGCCCTTTTTGCAGGGTCATCCCAGAGCTTTTTGCCTTCTTCCTGGTATTTTTTCTGACCTGGTGTTGGTGGTTTTAGAACTCTGGGCACTTTATCACTGCTGTCCAGTGTAAAGTGCATGTGCTCTCTATGGTAAACATGGTAAGATTGCTCTACACCTGTTTGGCATATTTAATTTACCCATCAGTCCCCAGTAAAGTGGTATCTCATATACCTGGGGCCAGTAAATTAAATGCTACTGGTGGGCTTGCAGCGCTGATTGCGCCACCCACCAAAGTAGACTTTCAAACCTGTCTCAGGCCTCTGCCATTGCAGGGCCTGCGCACGCAGTTTACTGCCGCTGTGACGTGGCACATAAAGTGGGTGCCACGTCTGTGACTCCCCTTTTACTATATATCAGTCACCCCTAAGGTAGGCCCTAGCTAGCCCTATGGACAGGGTGCGCTGTAGGTAAAAGGTAGGACACGTGCCTTAACTGTGTGGCATGTCCTGGTAGTGACAAACAGCCATTTTGGTTTCTCATTACTGTGAGGCTGCCCTCTCATAGGAATGCATTGGGGATTCCCTGATAGGTGTTTCAGTGGTAATTCCTAACATGAGGGGAGTGGCGTGGTCAAGTTTGGTATGTTTGGAATAGTGGTAATAAATGCTGCGTAATGGTGTTCGCTGATTTATTATCACTATTTTAGAAATGCCACTTTTAGAAGTGGGCATTTCTGTGTGCTATGTGTCTTTGTGCCTGCCTGCTGTGTATTGCATGTCTGGCTCTGGAGTGACAGAGACTGGGGAGGTGCAGTGGCTCCAGAGGGGAAGGTGAGTCAGCACTAGGCTGAATGGGCCTGATCTGCATTTGGAGTAGTGGGAGGAGTAGTCCCTGACCCTGAATAGGTCTGTGCCTGCCTTGTACAAGGCTGGCTCCGCCCCCCTGTGGTGTGTCTGGGGCCAGGACCTACACTGTCAATGGGGACTGTTGTGCACTTGTTAAGTGCCCCCAGAACTGGTTTGAACTAGGTCCCAAGCCCTGTGCCTGGGCAGAACAAAGGAGACATGTGATATAAATATTGAGGCTGTGACCCAATGGCTGTGTGCTTACTTGGGACCTGCTGATAGCTGAAGGACTGCTGGGAGCCAGGTGGAACTGCCACCCCCCTCTGCTGGAGGGCCCTGTGAGCTGGCCTGCCTGGGCCCAGCCCTGCCCAACCTGGATTCTAGCACGAGGGGAGCGCTGTGCTGTCTGCCTCCCCTCAGTGATCACGGGGAAGTGGGCGCTTTAATCCGTCCCAGGAACTAAGAGTGAGGAGGCTGCTGCAAGTCACCCCTCCTCACTGTGCCTTGACCTCAGTAACACTGTGGGCGGTTCCCCAGCTGTTGTGGAACGTGTGGAGCCCTTCATGGTTTTCCTTTGTACTCACGAGCGCTTTGCCTGCAGGAAGGGAAGGAAGCCAGGCGGCTGTTGCCTGGTTGGGGGCGGGGCCCGACAGGAAGAGAAAGCCAAGCCTCGTGGGCTCGCATCTGCTTTGGGCCGCCAGAGTGCGGCAGCGTGAGGAGCAACTTCGGGAGCCTACCCCGCGGTATTGCGCCAGAAGAGCTGCTCTACACCCCCTCTGCCGAGTAGGGCGAATTTGGGCCGTCTGGCCAAAAGCAGAACCAGAAGTCAGGCAACGTCGCCAGCCTGACTGTGAGCAGAGCTTCCCCCTCGGAGAGAAAGTCAGGCAGCTGCTACGCCTGATGGTGGGCGGGGCCCTTCGACGCGAAGAGCCGAGCGAGGAGAAGCAGAGCCTCCCGGCCTCCCATCAGCTGGTCCACGAGGAAGATTGGAGACTTTGCTCCGTGTGCCTTGCCAGAGGCAGGGCCGTCTGGCACCGCAGCAGAGATGGAGCCTCGCAGGCTTCTGTTGCCCCTAGAAGGAAGTCAGGCAGCTGAGCCTGGTTGTGGGCGTGGCTAGCAGGAAGCCGCGCCGGAGGCGGAGTCTTGCGGGCTCCTTGTGCAACCAAGGAGGGGCTCAGAAGGACGCCTCAACGGAGGCCCCTGAGCAGAGTGGCTCCATATTCCCGGCATGATCGCGGGCAGCTGCATACTTAGTGCAGCACCGTGGGCATTCTCCAGGGAAGGAGATGAAGGGTGAGTTGCAACCCCCCACCCCCTTTTGCCTTGCGGGCATTGTTCTTGCTGCATCAGTAGCTAGAGGGCCAGTTTGGAGGCCTCATGTGGGAAGGAGCATTTTTGGGACAGGACCAGGACGGGGCCCTGGGTACCTCTGGGTGGCAGCTTGTACCTTGACGGGGAGTTTCTGAATGTCTTCACTTTGCAAGGGCTTACTTTGGTGCCCGGTTTCTGCTGCTAAGACATGGTGGGCTCTGCTGAACACCCATGTGTGCCCTGATTGTTGTGGTGCACTAATGCTAATTATGATGTTGCCCTGCATTTCTGCTGATTATATTTTGTATCCTATGCTAAGTACTGCTATGATGTCTATGCATAATGTGTTTATGCTGTGGTGGTAAAGTGTGCACCTAATAAGTGATTACCGTACACTGCTGATGAGGTACAGGCCTAAAGAGGGGCCTAATGTGATTATTATGTTTTGCATAATATGCGGTCCTAGATGATGACAGAATGCTTATGCCTCAGGTGTGTATGCCAAATGCAATGTTACCAGTAGTTACTGGTCGTTTTCACTAACTGTGAGATCTAATGGTGATGACAGTGGCCCGATTGGCCCTGTAGTGTATATAATCCACGTAAAGTAATACCTAGTGCCAGGTGGCACAGTGTAGCTATGTGATTCCGTACTAATGTGTTTTATGCATAATACAAAGGCTATTTTTATATAACCTTGTGTGGAGTTTCTTTTGTGGTGTGACTAGTGTGTCGCTGCTGTGTGAGTGTGTTGCGCAAACGCTTTACACATTGCCTCTGGGATATGCCTGACTGCTCGTGCCAAGCTACCAAGGGGGTGAGCAGGGGTTATCTTCAGTGTGTAACTCCCTTGCCCTGACTAGAGTGGTGGTTTCTGCCTGGCTTAGGCGCATGCCCTAACCAACCAGAAATCCCATTTCTAACAATAACACAATAAGAAATTGTAGGTCATGTGTTTTAACATCTTACAGAAGTGCCAGTTGGGCACCTCAAGCGCTGGACAGCTCCACATTCCTAGACTTAAAAGTTCTGTCTGCACTGCTAATCTTTGTAATGCACTGGTTCCTATCACTGCTGTGAGCGGTGGAACATGGGCAGATGCCAGTGGTCTTCAAGACAGCCATCCAGTCGCAGCTCCTGCAGGTAAGCGCAGTGGGGCTGTGGGGTGTGGCAGGGGGGGAAGTCGACAGAGGACGAAATAGTATTTATTTATTTATTTAATTTTCCCTATTCTGTCGTCTGTCAACTTCCCCCTTCTGTGCTCTGCCCTGTCCACCGCGCTCACCTGCAGGAGCCGTGACTGCAGCCATCCACTATGTTGGTGCAGAACATTTAATTGGTTCCCCGTATGCAAAGTAAAGGTTTTCATATCTACCTCTATCAAAGGAATAAATATGAAATTCAATATACCAGTGCTGATACAGTGGAAGAGCTGTACCAATACTCACAAGGGACATATGTGTCCAAGTCTTCATTTCAAGACGTCATGATTCAGCTTCTGACTGGTGCAGTAACATGGGAAGCCATGATAAGTACGTCCACTGACACAATCTTTCCTGTGCTTGCAATTTAAGAGACCCATGGTCGTTTCTCTAAGGACAGATTTTGTGCATGCCTTTATAGTGAAAAAAGCACAAATGCAGTGCAATCTAAACTAGTACAGCACACTTTGTTATTTTGAATATGTGTAAAATTATTCTTTTTTCCAACCTGCACAAACATTTTGTCCAAGCTCAATGGAAAGGTTTTAGGAATCCTAGAGCTGGTATGTTGTTTCCTTATTTGAGTAAATTTTGAAATGTTCATGCAGGACCCAACTTGACGAAGATGAATTACTTTTATTTAAAAATGTTACTCCTACAGACTTAAATAAAAGTAATTCATCTTCGTCAAGTTGGATCCTGCATGAACATTTCAGAATTTACTGAACTAAGGAAGCAACATACCAGCTACAGTGCTGATTGTACATTTTAGTTTTTGAATCCAACCAATGGACCATTGACCTGGACCCAGTTCAAACCAAATTCCCTTGATATTACCTTTACATATACCACATCCCTAAGTTACAAGGAGGATTCTGGTAGTCTGTAGTCTTTGGCTACGTGCGCAGGTTACCCTCGTCTGCTACCTACGTGGCTGAGAGCCTGAAGGTGCTGGGTGAACAGTTGTCATATGAACCAAAGAGTCAGAATTGCCGAATTCTGGGGCTAGGAGCCAGAGTAGTTAAAATATGGGAAATCAGATGAGCAATGAGAAAACACAACAAAGTGAAAGCGTGGAAGGAAGGCTGCGTGCCTACTGAGTGAAAACAGAGAGAGACCACTCAGCATGTTCCAGTCAATGAACCTTATTGACATGTATAATAAATAGAAGCACTATGTACATGCAATGTTAACCTCAATTCAGAAGACACACACAATAATTTAGACTTGATCTTTAGTGCAAAATTTGATGCAGATTCACTTTTTGTCCACTTTTACACTGCAACACATAAGGACTCATTCTCTTGTTTGCACAAGTAAGTACCCCTGTGTGCTACCTAATGGTAACTGGCATGCAAAGCTGTCTGCAAATGGTAGTAACATATACAAAATTGGCACAGTAACAGGTTGTGCGTAATATTTCCTATTTATTTACAAGTGTGTGTAAATCAGGTGCTGATACCATCTGGGGTCCCAGTGCAAATAGTATTTGTGCCAGGATGTCAAGACGGAGTAGCTCCAAGTTGAAGATATTGAGGCCAATCCCTCCTCTTCTCTGTAAGGATCCACTGATCCCTATATTATGGTCGATGAAGGGGGCCAATGGGGAAAAACGGGTGAGAGACAGAATTGCTCCTGTGTGTGATTGGTTGGAAGACCTAGGCTGGACATGACCAAAGTTGGTGGCACACTATCTTGGCAAGTCTTCAAGGAAAAATGACTTCTCCGCTTCACAAACCTGTCAACCTGCTTGTAACATTCAATTGGTTTTTCTCTCAATTTTGGAAAATCATTCGTAAATGACAAAATATCCTGTCTGCTCCATGGTACATGTACATATCCTCCTCCCTTTACAAAAATGTACGCAAACTTATTTTCTCTATAAATCTTAATTAAATTTCAGTAACAACATAAAACATTCGCTATCGTGCCAGTTTCTCTAAAATAGAAAAGATAGTTTTCTCTCACACTTAGTAAAACCTTTCGGTTTACTAACATACACTACGAGTAAAACCCTTCCGTTTACTCTTCATACAAGCTCCAGAAGTACCTGTTACTTCTCCAATGTTACCCTTTCTAGGTGATATAACATCAAATTTTTCACCAGCGTACTCTTTTGCTATTACTCACACGCATAGAGTCCCTAACGAGTACTGAAAGTTCTGCTTAACTTTTCAGTACTATTTCTGCCTGGCAGATAACCTCACTGCAGTATGGCTTCCACTTACCATCCGCTATTCCTTTTACCCCGGGGTATTCTGGACAACATAAAACAAAACTTCGAATATACGGATGTTAGTTCATAAAAATACAAATAAAAATTCTCATTACCCAATTAACAAAGAGTAACCATCCTCTGATTACCAGAAAACTGATCCAGCGCGATATCAGCAAACAACATTCATACACCAGATACTCACTTGGGCCCATACATTCATACTACGCTAATACTTACGCTGGGTTTTATCAGTTGTTACTCTCTATCAAAATCCCTGCTACCAATTACCTTCTGATTGAAGAGTAATGACTTACCAATGAATCCTTTGCTAATTGGGAAGTTTAAAATGAGTGACATTCATTATAGTACATAATCCTGAAATAACCACTGAGTCAGGAAGTTTTAAAATGTTTATCTAAAGATTTAGCAGAGTAAAATACAGAGCCACATGGTACTTAATCGCAATACCCAAGATTAAGCATAGAAATGATTATTGCTAATCAATGACGGTGTTTAAAGAAGAGGAGAGGGTAGAGATAGCAGCGCAACTAAAGGTTGCATTATATTTACCTAAGTGCGAGAACCAAACCCTTAGCCAAGGAGTTGAAAGAATAGGACCAAGGAAGATGAAAAGCAAAGACTTCCTCCAGGATCAGGACAGGACCGGTGACCTCTCTACAACGACGCCTGCGTCGTTCCCCTCGCTGATACTCGACTTCTCCTCAATTCTCCCGTGCCTTCCTTCTAATGGACTCTGCCGCCCCCTCCTCAGGACCTCTCTCTGGACAGCAATTCGGTCTGCAATCGATCAGCTTGGCAATCTGGAGCTAAGAGCGCTCTGGCATCATGGACGCCTGTTCTTCGTGAACGCATGCTCTGACTAATTAACTAATGCTATATTCTATTATACCCTTCTACGCCCATGTACCTCCCCTTAATGTTCCTAAAATATGGGGCCACTACTTCTGATTGGACAGGGACAGGGGGTGGATTCTCGCAACATATCGATTTGGCCTAAATTGTAAAGCCTATTGTCTTTACATTCCCACCCCTTCAAATTAATACATTCGCTTTATTTCCCACCCGTCTCATGACAAATGTAAACCAATTTTCATAGACAATGTGTCAATATGCAACAGGAAAGCCAAAGTACAACATCTTCGGCCATCGGGTCGCGGCCTTGGACGACGTCCAGATTGACTTCATTTGGCAGGCACACAGGAGACATGCGCAGAACCATTTGCCTCTCGAGTTTCAGGTTACCAACCCAGGCTCAAGTTTACGAACTAATAAAAGTGCAAGAAGAAAATATTAAAATCACAAATAAAATGTTTCACTGTATGTCCACTTTTTCTATTCTATTCCCATTTAATTATATATTCTAACCCGCGTTAGTAGCGTTAGGAAACGACAATTTAGTAATGACATGAGAGCAAGCTGAAGCATGTGAAAACATTAAACAGCCATTTTAATGCACACTGCGCAGAAGCAGAAGTTTCCCACCAAGCAAAGAAAGACGTCACACCATGTGATATGGTTGCGACATGCGCATTGAGCTTTCCCGCACATAACGGCCATTTTGAATTACAAACAAGCGTTATTCATTAGTAAAACACATAGGCAAGCTTCCTTTTCTGTCGTGTCGTGAATGCAAAGGTTAGTATTAACAATACAAGTTTAATAAATTAATACTGTGAGGAGGATTGAATACAAGCAAGTTTCATTTATGAAACCTTGCTCCATCAATCCCTCTCTGATGGCGTTTCTGAGCCATCAAAACACTACCCTCAATCAGATGCCAACTTCTAGCAAATTACTTCATTCTCATCTTTACACTTTCTATTTTTACAATCTCCTTTTAATTTCTTGTATAATTCACTTCTCCACTCTTCAAGTTCGATTTCATCTACCTTTCATTTCTTTCCTCTTCCTGTCACCTTATATGTTCCATTCTTTTTACAGCATTTGCACCATATGGTTACTACCAATATTATTATTGCTATCCCTGCTAAGGGTACTAATATTTGACCTATAAGTCCTTTCCCTATATTAGCAAACCAGGTTCCAATTGACGATATACTATTTGTCAATCTTTCCCATACACTATCAACTTCCAGTGGTTTAAGTTCTTTCTCAAGTTTAGTTATATTCTGTATATACGTTCCAATTTCTGCACTCTTATCTGGAATATAAGTGCAACAATGTTTCGTCTTCAATAATTTACAGACTCTGCCCTCTTTTGCCAATATAATATCAAGAGCAAGTCGATTTTGCATCACCATAGATCTAATCGCAACCATTTCTGCATTAATCATTAGAAACCCTCCTGCAGTATCTGTTGATAAACGATCAACTACTGTAGACAATTTACATATTTTCCTTGAGTTCAGAATTATTCCCACTGAAGGTATCAATGCACCAAATATATCACCTACAATTTCAGAAAAACTAGCTCTTTTACTACGTATTAATTCGTTATCGTTTTCATTGCTCTCAGTGTTTCTTTTTACGTGGTATATCTTTGGGAATACTATTCCAAAATAACAACTTCCATACCACCGTGCAGGAAGCCTAAAGTAAGCCTTATTCCCACACACATAATAGATTCCAGGAAAAACTGAATCTGTTCCTCCTTTGAGTCCCCATCCTCCAAGAATTAAAAAATTGTGTTCACATTCACTGGTACCGATGAAAACATTGTTATATTCAGTCTTTAACCTATGAAGACAAATTTTCCCTGTCTTTACAAAATCCAGAGCCATAGCAGCTTGAGCCTTGCCAGGTACTTCTACTAAATTCAAAAATATATTTTCTTCTTCAAGTAAAGAACATGTTAGATTGTGTCTATGTGCATGATTTCATTGTTAAGAAAAATTCTCCCATAAACTGTGCGTCTTGACTACTAAGCACTGAGTTCATACTCTTGCGAATCGGAACCTCAGAAAATATCACATCTAAGTTTGAATAATAATACTGAAGTCTCCCTGTTCTATAAAATAAACTAGACAAAACACTACATGATATGCCATATGTCAGTGGTAAGTGATGGTATGTTAATCCTTCTGCTACTGATTCAGGTAACTTCATACAGACATAACAATTACTAACTTCCATGGTGTCTACATATTGAGACAATAACTTTGTGAAAACGTTTAAACTATTGTCGTTGTCAGCTATTTCATGATGAATTTCTGGTTCATTCTCTGCCATTAGTTCTACTCTATTGCCCTTCATGTTTGCTGTCCTCTCCTTAGTTTCATTATTAATCTTTTTATCTATTACCATAAGGTAAGGAACTGCCACAATCAGGACTAACCATACTATAAGCACCATTACTAGACTACATATGCATATTGCACAGCATCTTCTACAACATCTCTGTTTTGGTCTCCCAGCAACTCTATCGTCAGGCATTTTTCGACAAGGAAGATCGCTCTTCTTATCTATTTCCTCTTTTTCTTTATATGATTCTTTTGCTTAGTCAAGGTGGTCTTGTTTCTTTTTCGTACGTCAGTTCTGTACTTGTTCCTTCGTCACCACTTTCACTTGACTCTGAGCTTTCAAAATCTTCAAGAATGATGTAAGTCCAGTCAGGACCCTTGAATTTGTTATTCACAAGTTTCAGTCTTTTACTTCTTCTTTTCTCAGTTTTATTTTCTTGTTCAGTTTGACTTGTTACTTCATTCACTTGATCTGGATCTTCACTTCTGGTTGTTATGTGGTATTTTACTCTTTTAATGACACTCGGCCAATGATCTCCTTTTCTTGTTTTCTCTTTTTGCACTGTTTCTTTATCTTGGTCTTCAGAAATCTTTTTATTTTCACTGCTTAGTACTGTTTCGTGTTCTGCAATTACTGTGTTTCTTGTTTGCGCTTTTTCAGGTCTGGTTGGTTTCTCTGCAACAGCTCCACTGTGAGTTTCCAATAACTGACCTTGTTCTTTAATTAATTCTTCAAGTTCATGTTTTTCAAGGTTTTCTTCTTCTGTACACTCTTCTAGATCTAACTTGTTCTGATCAGGGCTTATTGCACTGTGAACTTCTGCAGCCTGACCGGATTCTTCTAAACCTGTCTGTCCCTGCTCAAAATCTATCAGATCTTCGTTGCTTTGAGCCCAGTTTCCTTTCCCTATCTGCTCTTGTTCAGGTTCTCTTATTGTCTCTTCTTCTTGTCCCTGAACTGCTTCTTCTTCACCTATCTGATCTTCTTCAATTTCTTCCAAATTTGTTTGACTTCTTGTTCTGTGGTAAACTTCGGAAACTTCTACCACCGGTATCCAGTCCTGACTTGTGCTCGGTTGTTCTTCTTCAGCTTCTCTTGAATCTCGAGCCTGAGATTCTTCGGCTGAGCAACCTTCAGCTTCCTCAGTGATTGATGCTGTCTGAGGATTTTCTTCTTCAGGATCTGGTACTCTTTTGGTGTGGCTTACGTGAATCCAGTTAGGAAATCTTGCACACTTCACTGCTGTGTTGGTGGTTAGTATGACTTGACAAGGACTGCTCCATCTGGGTGATAGACACGTTTCTCTGGTGTGATTCTTCACTACCACCCAGTCACCAGGATTCAGATCATGTTCTTGTTCGGGCTGCCTGGAAACTGCGTCTTCTCCAACCTGGTGAGAGACAGAACGCACTAGGTCAGCCAGTCCTTTACAATAGTCCAGAACCATATCATCAGATATATTCACCAGTTTGTTTGTGGGAACATGTGTTTGTCTCATTGCTCTTCCCATCATTATTTTGTGGGGGCTCAATCCTGTGTTTCTGTCAGGTATGCTTCTGAGTCCCATTAAAACAAGTGGCAATGCATCTGGCCATTCTAATGATGTTGAGGCACACATCTTTCCCAATCTTGACTTTATAGTGCCATTCAATTGTTCAACCACTCCAGAAGCCTCTGGACGATATGCACAGTGCAGTTTCTGTTGGATTTGGAATGCTTCACAGATTATTTGGATCACTTCACTGTTAAAATGTTTTCCTCTATCTGATTCCAAAGTTACTGGGAAACCAAACCTAGGAATAAGCTCTCGTAGCAACAGTTTTGCGACTGTAATGCTATCATTTCTTCTGGTAGGGTAAGCCTCCACCCACTTTGAAAACAGACATACTATGACTAGTACATATTTCAGCCCTCTGCATGGTGGTAACTGTATAAAGTCGAACTGGAATCTTATAAAAGGACCCTCTGCCTTTCCAATTTTTCCAAACCCAATTATTGTTTTCCTCCCGGGATTGTGCATCTGGCAAGTTAAACACCTTTGGCAAAGACTCTCTGCAACCGCCCTGAACTTAGGATTATACCAGTTTTGTCTGAAGAGCCTAATCATTGCATCTCTCCCTATGTGTGTGTCTCCATGATGCATTCTAGCCATTTGTGAGAGTAGACAATCTGGCATGACTGGTCTGCCATCAGCACTGATCCACACTTCATCACCTCGTCTCTGGGAACACCCTACTTTGATCCACAAATTCTTTTCACTTTCATCCACTTCATCTTGCAGTCTCTTAACATCATTCCATGTTTCAGGCGGCATGTACAGCATAAGTTGGCAGCTGATTCCCATTCTTTCCACCCTCTTATTGACTGACAATCTATTTTTGGCACAATGTTGAGCCACCAGATCTGCATATCTGTTGCCGACTACCACCCAGTCATCTCCTGACTGATGTGCGGCACATTTCACCACAGCCAATTCTTTTGGTGATTGTATTGCTTCCAGCAATTCCTTTACAAACTGTCCATTTTTAATGGGGGATCCTGAAGAAGTCAGGAAATCCCTCTGCATCCATAGTTGGTCAAAATCATGCACAACCCCGTAACCATATTGGCTGTCTGTAAATATAGTTACTTTTTGATTCCTCCCAATTTTGCAGGCTTTTATCAATGCAATCAATTCAGCTACTTGTGCAAATTTGACTCCTGGTAAATAAGATGCTTCAACTATTCCAGTTAATTCACATACCGCATAGGCAGCAGTTAGTTTACCGCCTTCATGTCTTTGACATGAACCATCAACAAATAGCTCCCTGGCTGGCTTTTTAAGAGGCTGTTCCTCAATATCTGGGCGTGGTTTTGTGCATAATTCCGTAATCTGTAAACAATCATGTTCTTCGTCATCTTTAATTTTCTCATGATATGGATCTGGTAGTAAGGTTGCTGGATTTATTATAGTACACCTTACCATGGTCACATTTTCAGCACCCATTATGATTCTTTCGTATTTAGTCAGCCGACTAAGAGTAAGATGCTGAGTTCGTGTTCTTGTCAACAGAATCACAACCGCATGTGGAACATACACCTTTACAGGATGTCCCATCACAATTGACTCACTTTGTTCAATGCTCAAACAAGTAGCCGCCACTGCTTTTAAGCATCCTGGCAACGCGGCTGCTACTGGGTCCAATATAGCAGAAAAATATGCTATAGGACGTCTGTCTAATCCGTGCCTTTGAGTTAGGACAGAAAGTGCACAATTTTCTCTCTCATGACAGAACAATGCAAATTCTCTTTTATAATCAGGCATGCCTAAGGCAGGTGCTGAACATAGGGCATTTCTCAATTTTACAAAGGCTTCTACACTTTCATCCTCCCACTCAACAGGGTCCTTTGCTTTCTTTTTGTCATGTTAATTAAGGGCTTAGCTAACATGGAAAATCCTGGTATCCATTGTCGACAGTAACCTACTACTCCTAGGAACATTCTCACTTGTCTTTGTGTTACAGGCATTTGCATTTTCTTTATTAAAGCTACTCTTTCAGCTGTTACTCTTCTTTTTCCTCTCTCAATTTGGTGTCCCAGATACTTAACAGCTGTTGTACAGAAATGCAACTTTTCAGGTGAGACTTTATGTCCTTCTTCTGCCAAAAGATTTAATAATGCTATAGAATCAACAACACAGTCCTCTCTGGTGTTCGATGCCACCAATAAGTCGTCGATATATTGGACTGAGCTTCCTGGCATCACTAGTTTTTCAAGGCACTTTTTCAGTATCTGGTTGAAAATAGAAGGACTTTCTGTGTACCCCTGAGGAACACGATTCCACACATAAACCTTGTTTTCAAATTTAAATGAGAAAAGATACTGGCTGTCTGGATGTAATGGTATTGAAAAGAATGCTTGACACACATCAATTACTGTGAACCATCCTGCACTCCACGGAATCTGGTATAGAATTACTGCAGGATTTGGTACTATGGGACAACATGGTTCTACAATCTTATTTATTTTCCTCAGGTCCTGAACAATCCTATATTTTCCACTAGGTTTCTTTAATCCCATTATTGGTGAATTACATGGGCTACTCATTACTTCTTTTAGTATGTTTTGTTCTACCATTCGATTTATTTCTTCAATGACTCCTGCTTTTACTTCTGCACTCATGTTGTACTGTCTGGTATTTGGGAAAATTGCACCTTCCTTTACAGTAATTTTAACTGGATCTATTTTAGCCGTAAGTCCTACTTCTTTTCCGGTGAAATCCCATACTATGGGGTTTACTGTACCTTTTAATTCTTCTGGCAACTCATCTTTTGTTATTAATGAAAACATCTCATCCACTTCTGTACCTTGTTTTGCAATCATAATTTTATATACATGATCTTCATCTGGTGTCTGAACTACCACACCATCTGGTGTGCAGAAAATTGTACAATTCATCTTGAACAACAAATCCCTACCTAATAAGTTTACTGGACTAGAATCACACACTACAAATTGATGCATTTCTCTGAAGTTTCCAATTTTAACTTCCATTGGTTCGTTAAGAGGTGTTCTAATCCGCTGATTAGCTACCACCACTACTTGGATATTTTCACCAGAGAGAGGAAGGTCTGGAATGTCTGCTGTTCTCACAGTAGACCTGGTAGCACCAGTGTCCAAAAGAAAAGTAATATCATTACCTTTCACATTTCCTTCAACATATGGACCTGACTGGTCTACCGGTAGGGATGCGCCAAGTACGCACTCCTTCTCCCCCTCTCCTAGGCACCGTCATGAACTGTTTTGACAGAAATCGTCCTGAAAAAGAAACTGTGATGTTATATAATCATTCTTACCACTTCCTCCTTGATATCCGATGTCTGTACCATGCTTTGCTCTGCTTACATTACCCTGAATAGGTGCAGGTGGCAACTGACTCTGAGGATTTACACCCTGCTGTGAGTCATTCTGCGTCTGTGGATTTAAATTTTGATTTGGACCATTATTATTCCGAAACTTTTTACATTCATCCTTCCAATGCCCCAATTTTCCGCATCCATGACAAGGAAATTTCTTTTTAGCTTCTTCTCTACTCATTCGTCCTCTAAATTTTCCACCATTCCCAGTATCACCATTCGTTCCAGAATCTTTTCCTGAATTTTCACTTGGATTTTCCAAATTAATTCCCTGTTTCTCAGCCATTTTCACCTGAGCCCACATCACTTTTTCCTGCAATTTCTTGTGTCTATCCTCAATATCGTCTCCACAATATTTTGCATACTTCAAAATCTCATCAATCGGCTTCCCTTGCCAACACAGCATATGCTGTTTAATCATCCGGCAAATTTCTGGCTTCAAACCGTAAACAAACCGGTACACAAACTGACTCATGTTCTTGTCTCCAATGTCCTCAAATCCACTATACTGTTTAAATACCTGCAATAGACGCTCATAGTAGGAATGTACTGATTCATTAGCTTCTTGGGTAGTTCGATCTATTTTTACCCAATCTGTTTCTTTTGGTGGTATTTTCCCTTTCAGGTACGTTATCACTTGCTGATACTTTTTCATCACATCATTTGACGGGGCACCTGTTTTCGGATCTCTAGGATATTTATCACTAGGCCAATCAACTGTAATTTTACAATCTGTCCACAAATCGGCAGGTACCACTATGTCAAACAAACCATCCAAATCCTTCAACAATACCTTTGACACCTTCACAAACCTGTCAACCTGCTTGTACCATTCAATTGGTTTTTCTCTCAATTTTGGAAAATTATTCGTAAATGACAAAATATCCTGTCTGCTCCATGGGACATGTACATATCCTCCTCCCGCAACTTCTCGCATGGGATACATTTGATCTGCTTTCCCTGTTTCCTTCATCACATATTCTGATGCTGTTCTACTTGTTCGTGCTTCTTCCTTTTTCTTGGCCCACCTAGTTTTCCATTTATCTAGGTCTCCCCATTTTTGCAAAACTAACATTAATTCTCTTATTTGTAATCTTCTTCCAGAGGCATTCATATTTTCTAAATCTTTGTCTGAAAATTCTGCTCTATAGGGTTTCTGTAGTACCTTTGATCTCCCTATTTCTATTCCCATCTGTAGTGCTAAATTGGATAATTTTTCATGGAATATCCTTACATTTCTGGTGATACTCCTACACAGGAACAATAATTCTTCTTCATCATAGGTATTTAAGCGTTCTAGTCCTACATTTCCTGCTATTATTTCTTCTAATTCGACTTTCAATTTATGAATGTCCATTATTTTCGGAGGTGTGCACTGTTTAACTGACCCTTGCACCCATTTTCTAGATCTTCAGGTGTTACTATGGTGGCACTTTTTGCTCCCGACGAAGTTATTAAACTTACATCTTTTGAACATCCAGGTACATCTTTTCTGGGAGTGCTATTTACAGAACCTCGAATAGGCAAGTCCATGAGTGATATTGTGGATTCACAGTCACTAAATTGATCCTCAATTATAACTGGAGCTTCAGGTTTTGGATTATTCGCAGGAGTAGGTGTAAGTATCGGTGGCGGACAGCTTCCCTGAGTACCATATAATGGAACTACTGGACCAATTGTTACAGGTATGGTCAACGAATCAGGATGTACTTTTATCTGGGTTATTTTCTGTATTAATTCTGCTCTGGTCTTTTCTAGAACTTCCTTTTCTTTGTCATGAAGTATTCTACTCGGGGTGAATTCATGCATTACCTGTGGCACTAATGGAGTTTTTGGTGGTGCACTTGGGGTGCATCCACTTGTCCCTTCCTGATATGGTGGGGGATTTCTTAACATTTCCTCCATAAATTCGTCTTCAGACTCATCATTTCTCATTAAATGTTTTGTCTTTTCTGTGCACTTACTTCCTAATTTCTCCTCTGCTGAGAACAATGGATATAATCCTTCTGTAATCATTGCCCTTCTCCATTGTTTCATCTGACCATTCCTAGACTCATGTAGGTATCTGGGGAAAAATCCTGGATAACTCTTATTACTTCTAGATCGGTCCTGCTCAAATGCCTCGGTGTCCCATTCTTCTAGAGCTTCGTACTGAGTTAATCTAGGTCTGGGTTCTAAGTCATTCATCCTCAATCTCAAGTTTTGAATCCTTCCATTGAAGGTACCATTCTCGGGAAATGCTACTATTCCATCATTTTTGGTATATTCTATCCAATTCTCCATCCATACACAAGTATGATAACCTCTCTCCATCATCATAAATGAAGCGGGCGTTTTAGCTGGTGGAATAATAATTCCTTCTCTAGTTTTGATTGGTTTGTCCTTTTTAAAATAATTCTTAATCTTTTGTAAAATTGACATTTTTCTCCTTTCTCCGTACATCTTGGGTAAGTACCGATGTATAAAATTATATTCTGCAAAGCCTAAATATCTCCTATCCTGACGAATTCCTGTTAAAGTCGGATCACGTTTTAACATGCAATCCTTATCCACTGAGAATTTCGCTTCTATAATTTTGACCAATCAAATGTCTGCTATCTTTTATTTCCGAGCCAATCCTTGCGCGGCCTTTTGGTGACGTTTATCTGTCAACCCCTCCTTTACAATCTGCTCTTTTCTGTCCTTGCTGGTTTAACCAATCCCAGCGCGACACCTGTGACGTCAGTACTACTCCTGACTACTGACCCCTCCTTTACAAGGGTTTTTCCACACCCGCTGATTCAACCAATTTCAGCGCGGCGTTTAGTGACGTCAGCTCCCTCTCCGGCAACTGACCCTCCCTTTACAAAAATTTACGCAAACTTATTTTCTCTATAAATCTTAATTAAATTTCAGTAACAACATAAAACATTCGCTATCGTGCCAGTTTCTCTAAAATAGAAAAGATAGTTTTCTCTCACACTTAGTAAAACCTTTCCGTTTACTAACATACAGTACGAGTAAAACCCTTCCGTTTACTCTTCATACAAGCTCCAGAAGTACCTGTTACCATTTCTAGGTGATATAACATCACATTTTTCACCAGCGTACTCTTTTGCTATTACTCACACGCATAGAGTCCCTAACGAGTACTGAAAGTCCTGCTTAACTTTTCAGTACTATTTCTGCCTGGCAGATAACCTCACTGCAGTATGGCTTCCACTTACCATCCGCTATTCCTTTTACCCCGAGGTATTCTGGACAACATAAAACAAAACTTCGAATATACGGAAGTTAGTTCATAAAAATACAAATAAAAATTCTCATTACCCAATTAACAAAGAGTAACCATCCTCTGATTACCAGAAAACTGATCCAGCGCGATATCAGCAAACAACATTCATACACCAGATACTCACTTGGGCCCATGCATTCATACTACGCTAATACTTACGCTGGGTTTTATCAGTTGTTACTCTCTATCAAAATCCCTGCTACCAATTACCTTCTGATTGAAGAGTAATGACTTACCAATGAATCCTTTGCTAATTGGGAAGTTTAAAATGAGTGACATTCATTATAGTACATAATCCTGAAATAACCACTGAGTCAGGAAGTTTTAAAATGTTTATCTAAAGATTTAGCAGAGTAAAATACAGAGCCACATGGTACTTAATCGCAATACCCAAGATTAAGCATAGAAATGATTATTGCTAATCAATGACAGTGTTTAAAGAAGAGGAGAGGATAGAGAAAGCAGCGCAACTAAAGGTTGCATTATATTTACCTAAGTGCGAGAACCAAACCCCTTAGCCAAGGAGTTGAAAGAATAGGACCCAGGAAGATGAAAAGCAAAGACTTCCTCCAGGATCAGGACAGGTCCGGTGACCTCTCTACAACGACGCCTGCGTCGTTCCCTCTCTGATACTCGACTTCTCCTCGATTCTCCCGTGCCTTCCTTCTAATGGACTCTGCCGCCCCCTCCTCAGGACCTCTCTCTGGACAGCAATTCGGTCTGCAATCGATCAGCTTGGCAGTCTGGAGCTAAGAGCGCTCTGGCAGCATGGACGCCTGTTCTTCGTGAACGCATGCTCTGACTAATTAACTAATGCTATATTCTATTATACCCTTCTACGCCCATGTACCTCCCCTTAATGTTACTAAAATATGGGGCCACTACTTCTGATTGGACAGGGACAGGGGTGGATTCTCGCACCATATCGATTTGGCCTAAATTGTAAAGCCTATTGTCTTTACATTCCCACCCCTTCAAATTAATACATTCGCTTTATTTCCCACCCGTCTCATGACAAATGTAAACTAATTTTCATAGACAATGTGTCAATATGCAACAGGAAAGCCAAAGTACAACATCTTCGGCCATCGGGTCGCGGCCTTGGACGACGTCCAGATTGACTTCATTTGGCAGGCACACAGGACACATGCGCAGAACCATTTGCCTCTCGAGTTTCAGGTTACCAACCCAGGCCCAAGTTTACGAACTAATAAAAGTGCAAGAAGAAAATATTAAAATCACAAATAAAATGTTTCACTGTATGCCCACTTTTTCTATTCTATTCCCATTTAATTATATATTCTAACCCGCGTTAGTAGCTTTAGGAAACGACAATTTAGTAATGACATGAGAGCAAGCTGAAGCATGTGAAAACATTAAACAGCCATTTTAATGCACACTGCGCAGAAGCAGAAGTTTCCCACAAAGCAAAGAAAGACGTCACACCATGTGATATGGTTGCGACATGCGCATTGAGCTTTCCCGCGCATAACGGCCATTTTGAATTACAAACGAGCGTTATTCATTAGTAAAACACATAGGCAAGCTTCCTTTTCTGTTGTGTCGTGAATGCAAAGGTTAGTATTAACAATACAAGTTTAATAAATTAATACTGTGAGGAGGATTGAATACAACAAGTTTCATTTATGAAACCTTGCTCCATCACAGAATTGCTCCTGTGTGTGATTGGTTGGAAGACCTAGGCTGGACATGACCAAAGTTGGTGGCACACTATCTTGGCAAGTCTTCAAGGAAAAATGACTTCTCCACCTGTAACGAAAGTGCACAATGATCTTGGAAAGCAATACAAAACGATCATTTGAACTTATAAACAGTATTTTAGCATACGCCTTCCCTGATGAGGTGAACTGTAACTAGTCCCCAGGTGTTAGAAATGGGGGTGAAGTAAAAAAGGACGCAGAAAAGGTAAGTCCAACTTCTTTATTAAGTCGCTCAGTAAAACTTCTCCAGCTTGCCAATACAGCTAAGAACAGTCTCTCAGGATACCAACATTCTAAATTGCCTCCCACACGGGAATCCATGGGTGAGACTAAGTGGAGACAGGAAGGCAGGGGGGAAGGGTGGGAGAGTCCAAGGTTGGGATTATAACACATCTCCCTCCGCAAGGGAGAAGGAAGAAAAAAGGGAAGGTGGAGGACAGCGGGGAGGACAGAGAGAGCCGGGAGGCGGTGCATAACACAAGGGTGAAGATATAAACAGAATCAAATACAGTTATACACTATATAGTAAACTTAGTGCCCGGTACAATATTACGACATTTTGAAGTCTTTGGGGGTCATTAGGATAGCGGGCGGATCGCCACCGCCCGTATGGCGGTGGCGATCCGCCCGCTATTTCCTACCGCCCGCCTCACATTTCCCCACTGCCATATTAGTATGGCGGTGGGGACCCAGGCATACGGCAAGACCATCCGCCGGTTTTCCGCCGGTCGACCAGTCGACCGGGCGGAAAGGGGCTGGATATAGTGGCGGTGTCTGCTAGACACCGTCATCCATATTATCATGGGCAGCGGTGCAGGGCTTTCCATGGCGGAGACACCGCCATGGAAACCCATGCGGACTTTGCTTTTGGGGGCCCTTTGCGGGCCCCCAGGGTATTGGGGGGTGGGGGGTGCACATGGGGGGTACCTATGGTACCCCCCTGCATTGTCATGGACATGGTGGCAGGCACCTCGTGGTGCCTGTCACCTTGTGCATGACGATGCACACAGTGCATTCCCAGCATTGTGGCGGGCGGTGCTGTGAGCACCGCCCGCCACAATGCTGGGAATGGAGGATGCCACCACCAAGGTGGCGGTGGCATCCTAATCGCCTATGTGGGACCGCCGCACCACTGGTGGCCGGTCCCAGCACCGCTAGGGTGGCGGGCGGACGAAAGTCCGCCCGTCATCCTAATAGGCCCCTTTGTGTCAACTGGGGGGACGCACAAGTCTGCTCACCCTTTTCTTGTGATCAGAGCTAACATGAGTTACACTGAATTCCTTCTCCCCTACTTCGGAAGGAATCATGTTTGCAGAACACATAGTAATTCTATCCATGCTCCACATTTTACCATTTTCCAGAATAACCACATTGTTTTTGACTTCTTGTATCTTTTCTGGTTCATAAAATGTGTCGCCTTTACTGCATTGCCACCTGGGGCTTCCTAGCAAGGACCCACCACCCTTTTTTCCAGTCCTTGCTTCTTGTGCCCCATTTCCTGTTATACATGTCTTTGTACACCTTTTGTTGTCTAACCACTCTTCCTCCAACTACTACAGGATCAATAGACACTACCTTGTTCTTGAACAGCCAACTGGGGGAAAGTTTGGATCCTGGCTTTCTTCCCCTCAACATTTCGAACGGGGACATACCAGTAGTGGCATTGGGGGTTGTGTGGTATGAACATAACATGTCTCTTACTGTACTCTCTATGGGTTTCCCCAAGGCAACAGCCAACTGAATGGACTCTTTTAACATTCTGTTTGTGCACCCTACCACTTCTTTTGAACATTTATTATAAAGTGCCCTAAATTGGGGGAGCACCCGCGAGGTCATAAAGGAGAAATGGAGAATTTGAGAACATTGCAACTATCCACACGAACGGAGCAATATCTGGGTTCGAGAAAGAAGTGGTGTTTAAACAAAAGGGAAAGGACTTTAAAAACAATTTATATCCGGTTAATAATCAGCATGATTTAATGATGTATTGTCACGACACCAACTGCTTTTAAATGCTGTAGAAGGAACTTAAAAATGCAGATCATGTGTCAACGTTTTAGTACACTGCATTATGGGCAATGTAGTTTATTTAAAAGCAACGTTGCTATCGTTTTCATGGCGGGAAAATGTTAATTAGTGGGCCAATCATGAGGGTTGGGCCAGGGATGTTGTGGTTTAAGAAGGGTGGAACTAAGGGGTTAACAAAGATGCACTGAAACGGAAGATGGCGTCGGACTAGTTTGAACGTCTGAAGCAGGTATGTGAAATTGTCGGAGTGTTGATTTTGGTGGAGTGATGAAAGTGGAGTGTTTGCTGTGAGTGTTGTGAAACGTGAATGCTTGAATGGATGTAAGTCACGAGTAGGGTATGGGATAAGGATTCAACAGAAATAGGGCATTGTTTGAAGATAGGCAGAGGCGAGTGAGCAATAACGAGTAAATTACTAGAAACGGAGTGGACTGAGTAATATGAATGGGGAGTGGAGATGTAAGGTGAGCAGGAGGTCGTGTGAGGAATGAATGGAGATGGATAACGAGCGCACAGTGAGAAGTGTTGAAAGGTAAGGGGTTCATGGGGATTTGTGTTAAAGTTATGCAGCAGGTGAATATAGCGTGAATGCTGAGGGCAAATGAGTAATGAGGTGAATAGGGTTGTGAATTAGATTTTTAGTGGTACAAAGGAGGGGGAGATGTTTGTTAGGCAGAATAGAGGGATGTAAGGGTTCAATGGAATTTGATTGACAATAAAATCGGTTTGCCATGATAACAGAGGGGCATTATTTACATTGCTTATAAAAGGGTTCATTACAGGAATTAAGGACGAGTTGAGATGTAATATTGGTTCAACTTAATATTGATTTATGGTGATGATACAACGTGTTGATTAATGGTTATTTTAGTAATGGATATTTGTGTTATTGTTATTTATAGTGTCCCCTGGCGAAGGGCACTTGCAGCCCGAAATGCATTGGGTTTTTAAATAAACGCTGCTTTGGACGAACTCCTGCATTTGTCGTGTTTTAGCAAGAGGTCTGGATGGGCACAGCTTCAACATGAGAAACTTGAAAATAGCACAATATCCTGCGTGTGGAGTTAAGAAAAGGTTGAATGAAAGGAAAGGTTTAAAAAGAATGGAATACATGGTCAAAAAAGGATTCATAATGGAGGAAAATATGAATTGTTGCCAAAGTGGCGTTACGGAGCTGTGCAGTCGGTCTGGGGCAATATGATGCCCCATTCACTTATTTTTCCATTAATTCAGGTGCCATTTTGGGCATGGCACCCGACCGATGTGCACGCTTTTTTGGACAATCATGGACAAAATTGAATGAATAAGTAAAAAAAAGGTGTCACACTAGCACTTCTTTTGAACATTTATTATAAAGTGCCCTAAATTGGGGAGCACCCGCGAGGTCAAAAAGGAGAAATGGAGAATTTGAGAACATTGCAACTATCCACACGAACAGAGCAATATCTGGTTCGAGAAAGAAGTGGTGTTTAAACAAAAGGGAAAGGACTTTAAAAACAATTTATATCCGGTTAATAATCAGCATGATTTAATGATGTATTGTCACGACACCAACTGCTTTTAAATGGTGTAGAAGGAACTTAAAAATGCAGATCATGTGTCAACGTTTTAGTACACTGCATTATGGGCAATGTAGTTTATTTAAAAGCAACATTGCTATCGTTTTCATGGCGGGAAAATGTTAATTAGTGGGCCAATCATGAGGGTTGGGCCAGGGATGTTGTGGTTTAAGAAGGGTGGAACTAAGGGGTTAACAAAGATGCACTGAAACGGAAGATGGCGTCGGACTAGTTTGAACGTCTGAAGCAGGTATGTGAAATTGTCGGAGTGTTGATTTTGGTGGAGTGATGAAAGTGGAGTGTTTGCTGTGAGTGTTGTGAAACGTGAATGCTTGAATGGATGTAAGTCACGAGTAGGGTAGGGGATAAGGATTCAACAGAAATAGGGCATTGTTTGAAGATAGGCAGAGGCGAGTGAGCAATAACGAGTAAATTACTAGAAACGGAGTGGACTGAGTAATATGAATGGGGAGTGGAGATGTAAGGTGAGCAGGAGGTCGTGTGAGGAATGAATGGAGACGGATAACGAGCGCACAGTGAGAAGTGTTGAAAGGTAAGGGGTTCATGGGGATTTGTGTTAAAGTTATGCAGCAGGTGAATATAGCGTGAATGCTGAGGGCAAATGAGTAATGAGGTGAATAGGGTTGTGAATTAGATTTATAGTGGTACAAAGGAGGGGAGATGTTTGTTAGGCAGAATAGAGGGATGTAAGGGTTCAATGGAATTTGATTGACAGTAAAATCGGTTTGCCATGATAACAGAGGGGCATTATTTACATTGCTTATAAAAGGGTTCATTACAGGAATTAAGGACGAGTTGAGATGTAATATTGGTTCAACTTAATATTGATTTATGGTGATGATACAACGTGTTGATTAATGGTTATTTTAGTAATGGATATTTGTGTTATTGTTATTTATAGTGTCCCCTGACGAAGGGCACTTGCAGCCCGAAATGCATTGGGTTTTTAAATAAACGCTGCTTTGGACGAACTCCTGCATTTTTCGTGTTTTAGCAAGAGGTCTGGATGGGCACAGCTTCAACATGAGAAACTTGAAAATAGCACAATATCCCGCGTGTGGAGTTAAGAAAAGGTTGAATGAAAGGAAAGGTTTAAAAAGAATGGAATACATGGTCAAAAAAGGATTCATAATGGAGAAAAATATGAATTGTTGCCAAAGTGGCGTTACGGAGCTGTGCAGTCGGTCTGGGGCAATATGATGCCCCATTCACTTATTTTTCCATTAATTCAGGTGCCATTTTGGGCATGGCACCCGACCGATGTGCACGCATTTTTGGACAATCATGGACAAAATTGAATGAATAAGTAAAAAAAAGGTGTGCACCCTACCACTTCTTTTGCTCTTTCTACCATGCCATTGGCTTTGGGGCAAAAAAGGTGTGCAAACATGAGAGATGAAAGATCTTTAAGAAAATTCTTCATTTCTTCTGACACAAATTGGACACCATTGTCCGTGATGAGAGTATTTGGGATTCCCTCCCTGAAGAATACCTCTGTCAAGGAACTCCTGAGAGTCTTAGTGTTGACCATGTTGACAAATTTGTGTGTGATCCAGTGTGAGAAGTAGTCAATGAGTACTATTAAGTATTTTCCCAGTGGACCCATGGCCTCTATGGGTCCCGCTATGTCCAGGCCCAATTTGTTCCATGGAACAGTGGGTACTTCTACAGGAATGAGGGGGGAACGTCTTAAGCTTTTCTTTTTATCACTGAGGATACATGCCAGACAATCCCGGACCTTCTCTTCCATTAAGTGATCCATGTATGGAAACCAGTAATCAGATCTTAACTTGGCCTTACTAAGACTCCTCCCCAAATGCCCTTCATGTGCCAGATCTAAAATTTGATTTCGCAAACCTTATGGTGGCACTATTTTTCCTGATTTCAATAAGATATCCCCCTCCAAGGATAATTCCTAACCGTGGGCGTAGTGTGCATAGCGGGGCTACACGGAGGGCCACGGAGTTGGAAACAAACTCCGTGGAACTCCGTGGAGCTCCGCTACGCCGCCCGCCTCCACCCCCCTATTAAGATATAAGTTACCAGGCATTTAAAAAAATAAAAACCACTTACCTGTTCACCGCGGCGTCCCCGGGCTGCCCTCCTCCTCTTCCTTGCCATACGGGTAATGTTTGAGAAAACTGCGCATGCGCGCGTGCCCGCGCATGCGCAGTTTTGTGAGTGTTGTGAAACGTGAATGCTTAAATGGATGTAAGTCACGAGTAGGGTAGGGGATAAGGATTCAACAGAAATAGGGCATTGTTTGAAGATAGGCAGAGGCGAGTGAGCAATAACAAGTAAATTACTAGAAACGGAGTGGACTGAGTAATATGAATGGGGAGTGGAGATGTAAGGTGAGCAGGAGGTCGTGTGAGGAATGAATGGAGACGGATAACGAGCGCACAGTGAGAAGTGTTGAAAGGTAAGGGGTTCATGGGGATTCGTGTTAAAGTTATGCAGCAGGTGAATATAGCGTGAATGCTGAGGGCAATTGAGTAATGAGGTGAATAGGGTTGTGAATTAGATTTATAGTGGTATAAAGGAGGGGGAGATGTTTGTTAGGCAGAATAGAGGGATGTAAGGGTTCAATGAAATTTGATTGACAGTAAAATCGGTTTGCCATGATAACAGAGGGGCATTATTTACATTGCTTATAAAAGGGTTCATTACAGGAATTAAGGACGAGTTGAGATGTAATATTGGTTCAACTTAATATTGATTTATGGTGATGATACAACGTGTTGATTAATGGTTATTTTAGTAATGGATATTTGTGTTATTGTTATTTATAGTGTCCCCTGACGAAGGGCACTTGCAGCCCGAAATGCATTGGGTTTTTTGTTTTTTTAAATGACTGGTAACTTATATCTTAATAGGGGGTGGAGGTGGGCGGCGGGCCAACTCCGCTCCGCTGTGGAGTGTGCGGGGATTTGCCTACTCCGCGTTCTCAGCGGAACGCAGAGTAGGCAAATCTCCGCACACTCCGCGGGCGGAGTGGAGTTCTCCGCCCACGGTTAATAATTCCTCCCTTACATTCCAGAAGCACTGTAGTTCTTCTGGTAGGTCTTTGCATCTGTTGGGCCACCCGTTGACTATGAACTTCTTGACTGCTTTGAGATCTTGATCCTGCTCTATAATGGACTCCCACTGGTTTTGCAAAACTGCTGGTACAGTGACCTCCAAAATAGCATCATCAAGGTTCTCACTAACCTCTTCCTTTATAACTGGGGCCCTGGATAAGTAATCCGCAGCACAGTTCTTAGAACCCGGCACAAATACTATTCTGTAATTGAAAGCTTGGAGTCCTAACACCCATTTGGCTATGCGGAGAGTGGTGTTCTCCATTTCTTTTTTTGCAAAAAGGAACAGAAAGGGTTTGTGGTCAGTGTGTAGTTCGAAAGGTAGACCCCACAAGTAAAATTTGAAGTGTTTCATGGCCCAGTAACACGCCAGTGCCTCCTTCTCTACTGTGGAGTAATTAAAGTAAGCCCCGTTGGAGTCCTGGAGGCAAATGCCACAATTTTCTCTTGGTTGTTTATTCTTTGAGATAGGGTAGCTCTAATGCCTTTGTTGCTGGCGTCAGTGGTTAGAATCGTTTCTCTTTCAACATTAAAATTCCCAATGTGTGGTGCATTGACAATGGAATTTTTCACCTCCTCAAATGCGGTATCATGCTCTCTCTCCCACACAAATATGGTCCCTTTCTTAAGCAAGTTCCTAAGGGGTTGAGTTAAAACAGAGAAGTTCTTAATATATTTGGCCATACACTCTGCCAAACCCAGAAATGATTTTATCGCCTCTTTGGATGTGGGCTTGGGGGCTTTGCTTACTGATTCTACCAAATCTGTTTTGGGTTTGATGCCTTCCTCTGAGATGGTGTGTCCCAAATAGTCCACCGAAGTGACCCCTAGTTTACATTTGCATTCCTTAGTGGTGAACCCAGCTTCTTTCAATCTACTCAGAACATTTCTAACATTGATAATGGGTTCACTTTCACTAGACCCATATATCAGTATGTCGTCTTGGAAACACAAAGTCTTTACACATTCCCTGAGTATGTGTTGCATAATTCTTTGAAATGCCGCCGCCGCAGAGGCTAGGCCAAACGGCATTCTAAGAAATTTAAAATTGCCAAATGGAGTAGTGAATGCAGTCAACATTTGTGAGTCAGGATGTAAGGTGACCTGGTGGTATGCTGATGATAAATCTAGCACACTGAAGTATTTGGCGTCCTATATAGTGCTTAGCATCTCGTGTATCCTTGGTAGAGGATGCCTGCCAACCCAGATGTTGGCGTTGAGGTCCCTTAAGTCCACCCACACATAGGCGAATATTCTTGCCATTGTCCGTCGTAAGAACAATGGGTGCCAACCATTCTGAGCTCTCAATTTCTTCAATCATACCTTGCCTTACAAGTTTTTGCAATTCCACCTTTAACGGTTCCCTCATTAAGAGGGGTACAGATCTGGTTTTGTGAAATACAGGGAGTGCACCTTCTTTGAGGATAATTTTGTGCATGTATTTATTCAATCTGCCCAACTGCTCCGTAAATACCTCTTTGAATTCCTTGGTGATATTGCTGCCTACCTCAGGTGGATCTACTAACAACACTTGATCAATATTGTTCGGATCGAGTGTGATGCCCAGTTCCTTCTGGTTTTTCCATCCCAACAAGCTCGAGCCTTTCTTGGTGATGTATACTTTCCCCACCGTGTGCCTGTCCTTGAAAGATATGTGCATTCTTACCATGCCCTCTAATGGAATGGGCTCCTTGTTGTACCCACCAGGTTGAATATCTGCTGTTTCCACAACTAGATCATGTGTACAAAACTTTTCCCCAAACAATTTTTTTTCAATCAATGTATAAGGTGAGAACGAATCTGCAAGCAACTGAATATTCACTCCATCTAAACTTATATTGCATGTAGGATATTGTACAGTTTCTACACCCTCCATTTGCTCAATTTGAAAAATTTAGTCTTTGTTTTCATCAACTTTAGCTTCGGACCCATTTATCATGTGTACTTTCTCACTTGCTGCTTTGCACACTTTAACAAAGTGGCCTCTTTTGTTACATTTTCTGCATACAACATTTCTCGCAGGGCATTTCAAATTGTTAGCTAGATGATTATGGTTTCCACATCTATAGCAGCGAATACTCTCTGATTTAGTACGGAAACATCCTTATTTCTTTCACTGATCTTACACGCTACCTCTTCATTGACTAGAATTTTAACTTCCTCTCTCTCCTTGTTCAAACAAGCAACATTTTTCATCTCCCTAATGCGTAAGTCTGTGTGTTCTATTCCCTTAGCAATGTTGATTGCTTCAGTCATATCTGGATTTCTTGTAAGAAGTTCCTCCTGTATTTTCTGATCATTGGTGCATCTAACTAATTGGTCCCTTATGAGGGAATCTGTAAGTGTGCCAAATTCGCATGTGGCTGATATCCCTCTTAAAACAGCTACATAAGACAAAACCTTTTCATCCTTTCCTTGTGCTCTTTTGAAAAATGTATGTCTTTCCAGTACGACATTGATCTTTTCTCTAAAGTGTGCCACCAACTTTCTTAAGGTAAAATCATATACATCTACACCTGCTTCCTCTTCATCTAACTCCTCATCCACATCTCTACCTGTTATGTCTTCATAAACTTTCCTTCCATGAATTCCCAAATTGTGAAGAAGAATATGCCGCTTCCTAACTGATTACATTTTTTTACCTCCTATGGCTATGAGAAATGATTTAAAAATCCCTAGCCACCTGCGCCATGGTATGTCTGGCTCACCTAGTTCGTTCCGAAATGGTGGTGGTTGGCTCATACTTGCTGCTGCCATGATGTGGAATATTAGCTTAACAGTGAAGAAAAGGTAAACGTAAAGGAATGGCTTTTGCTCAAAAGAAACTAACAGCAGTGAAATACGTGTTAAAACGAAAGCTCCCTAATCTCACAATGTACCTGTGGGGAAAAAATAAAAATGGTTAAGATTCAATTTCATACATAAACTGTAAGAATGCTCCCAATACAACACAAGTACTGCAAGTCTCAAAACCTCATTAAAAGAGAAAGAAAACGTAGTCCTCTTTCTTTATCCCTGCTTTCAGAATGCCGGTTCCGCACCTGAGGAGAGTTCACGAAGGGAAAACCAGCTGAGGTAAGGAATTCCAGTTGAGGTGAAAAGTGAATGCGCAGGAGGTAACGGGCTGAGGCAGAAAGGGGCGCAGGCCAGCCAGACGAGGCAAATAAGCAAAGCTGACCACGGAAGAAAAAAGAGCGGGTCGTCGAACACTGCGGTCTTCACTCCTGTCAGCTGACGGGAATACGCTCTAGAATCCTCCTCACAAAGAAGCGCCGTCTGGGAGAGTGGAACGAGACGGAGGTCTCTTCTCACAGCAGACTGCCAAGCAAGGCACACAGGAACAGTTGCTCAAGCACAGAGAACGGCAGCTGAGAGGGCTCTGAAACACCCTTCAAAGTCCTCAGGCAAGCTCACTGAAGCGCAGCAACGCTGACAGCAGGAGGCCAAGGAGTTCGAACTCAGACCAGGTCTCCAGTTGGATAAGCGCCGAGGAGTTGCTCAAGATGATCACCGCACTGCTGCGGTGACAGTGCCAAACAAACTGGCTGCAGGCTGAGGTACTTTGAGCAAGAGAACCGTCGTTCACTAAGTCTCAAAGATGCAGCAGAGAGCACTCAAGCGCTGCGATGAGAGCAAGGGTAGGAGGCGCTGAGGCTCAGGGATGCGAAAGTCTGCCTCACGGGTGCCAGAAGACCAACTTCAGAGCTATCACAGAGCGTGAGACACTCCCCAAAAACCTGCAGAGATTTCCAACCATAAGCTGGACAAATGTACCAGCAACCAGATCAAAGCAGGGACACCCTCGAAGAGAAACTGACTGTACTCCTTAAACTGGAGGCGCAGAAGACCAGCAGGCTGTGGAAATGGCAAACTCACCACAGTAAGAGTATGAATCCCGCAACGCTTTCTTCCAGACAGATGGAGGACGACCGTCCAGATGATAACCAGCACAGCCTCGTGCCTGTTCTCACTGGCAAGACGCAATTCAACAGGGTGGAGATGTCAGACTGTCCCTGTCACAGCATCCCATGATCGTCGCCAAAATAAAGTAAAGAAGGATGCAGAAAAGGTAAGTCCAACTTCTTTATTAAGTCGCTCATTAAAACATCTCCAGCTTGCCAGTACAGCTAAGAACAGTCTCTCAGGATACCAACATTCTAAATTGCCTCCCGCACGGGATTCCATGGCTGAGACTAAGTGGAGACAGGAAGGCAGGGGGGAAGGGTGGGAGAGTCCAAGGTTGAGATTATAACTGGGGGTCTCTAGTTGGCAGAGGTAGGTAACTTTGTCCAAATAAGGACCCTTGCTTCTAGTCAGGATAAGGGGGATACACACTTTAGATAACCCCTGCTCAGCCCCTGGGAAGCTTGGTTTGAGTAGACAGACTTATTCCAAAGGCAAAGTGTAAAGTATTTGTACTCAAAACACACAGGGCCTGATTCACAGAACTAACTTACGTCAAAAACGTAAACGTAAAGTTAGTACTTTTTAGGTATTCACAGAATACACTTACTCATTTTGGTATTCACAGAATGAACTTACTCATTTCGGTATTCACAGAAGTTAGGAGTCCTAAAGTTAGGTATTTCGGTATTCACAGAAGTTAGGAGTCCTAAAGTTAGGACTCCTAACTTCTGTGAATACCGAAATGAGTAAGTTCATTCTGTGAATACCAAAATGAGTAAGTGTATTCTGTGAATACCTAAAAAGTACTAACTTTATGTTTACGTTTTTGACGTAAGTTAGTTCTGTGAATCAGGCCCACAGTAATACAGTGATAACACCACAAATGAACACCACACCAGTTCAGAAAAATAAAGTATCTTTATCTAAACTCAACAAGACCAAAACGACAAAAATCCAACATACATGTAATAAGAATATGACGTTTAGAAAGGTTTCAAACAACTTGGTCCATAGAAACTATGGATGTGTGATTTTTCCCAAAGTACCTGTAGATGCATCAAAATTCACAAGGCCAAACAGCCGCAGAGATGGGAAGCATCGAGGAACAAAGAGATGCATCAGTTCCTGAGACAATGGGGAGGCGATGCAAAAGTTCTACTGCACGCAGGAGAAGTGATGCGTCACATCCAATCTGTAGGGGGAGGTGATGCGTCGACTCCAAGACGATTCTGGTCTGTGGGTGATGCGTCGGGAAAACTTGCCGCACAGGTATGATGCGTGGAAATCTGGGCTGTGTCGGCGATCGATGCGGCTGTGCCGAGCGGCGCTGCGTCAGTTTTTTCAGACGCGATACCTCAATGTGTCAGTTTTTGCAGCAGCGACAGGCACTGAGTCAGTTTTGGCAGCGGTGATGCATGGAGATTCTTCTCGCACAGCAGTGCTGCGTCGGGAAAACAGCCGCAAGAGGAGCGATGCGTCGATTTTCTTGTAGTTGTGTTGCTTTTCCAGCTCCCAACAACAGGAAGAACCTCCA
Organism: Calotriton arnoldi; assembly: GCA_963921515.1. Taxonomy (NCBI): domain Eukaryota; kingdom Metazoa; phylum Chordata; class Amphibia; order Caudata; family Salamandridae; genus Calotriton; species Calotriton arnoldi. The sequence goes on from CAWUFW010002028.1 coordinate 1,966,748, forward strand.
GAAGCCCAGAACTGGAACGGGCACCTCCTGGCAGATCAGAACTCTCAGCAGAAGAGTTCAGGGGAGCTGGTGGTGAAGTCTTTGTGTCCCTGAGACTTCAGAAAAATGAGGCCAGCACACGCAGGCCCTTGGAGATCTTCTTCAAGCAGGTTCAAAGCAAAGTTCCAGTCTTTCTCCTCTCCTAGGCAGAAACAGCAACTGCAGGCCAACCCCACACTGCAAACAGCAAAGGGGAAGTACTCCTCCTCACAATTTTTCAGCTCTTCTCCTTGGCAAAGGTTCCTCTTGAGTTCAGAAGTGATCTAAAGTTCTGGGGTTTCAGGTGTAATACTTATACCCCAAAACGTCTTTGTTATCTTTGCGCAAGGGTCTCTGAGCCCAGTCCAAGCCAGTTCTGTCCTCACAGGTGCAGTATGACCACAGGAGGAGGAGGCAGCACTGTGCAAGGGAGTCAGGCCCTATTCAGGTGCAAAAGAATCTCCTCCCACTACTCTATGTGCAGCCAAGCCACATTCATCTCAGCTCTGAGTCATCCAGGAAGGGCCAGGCACACCTCAACCCCCCTGCCCCCCCAGTGGTTCTCTACAGTGACTGCACAGCCCCAGCACCTGTCACTCCAAAACCAGACAGTCAATACACAAACAGGCAAAGGCACACAGAATGGTTAAACAAGAAAATGCCTACTTTCTAAAAGTCTTCCAAAAGGGAACTTTCTTCGAGCACCCATCTGTCGCACAGCTAAACGGGAAATCATCCCTTGCAGTAAACCACTTCCTCGTAGGTTATCTATTTTGCTTTCATTATCCAATGGTAATACCAAAACTTGTATCATTAATCTTCCTGCTTATATAATCATCACAGAGACAGCATTTTCTAAAAGTGGCATTTTCAAACACACAATTTAAAAACCATCTTTACTAAAAGATGTGTTATTAAATTCTGAGTTCAGAGAGCCTAAACTTTATTTCTCTATCTTGTTCCAATGGGAAGTTATACTTGTAAGATGTTTCAAAGCATTTCCCATTCTATCCTATGGGGCAAGATTCACTTTTCAATAGTGAAAAACGAAATTAGCAGTATTTCACTATCAGGACATGTCACACACACCAGTACATGTCTTACCTTTCACATACACTGCACCCTGCCCAGGAGGGTACGTTGGGCCTACCATAGGGGTGCCTTATGTGTAAGAAAAGGGAAGGTTAGGGCCTGGCAAGTAGGTGCACTTGCCAAGCCGACATGGCAGTTAACAAACTGTGCACAGACACTGCAGTGGCAGGTCTGAGATACCTTTTCTGGGATACTCATGTGGGTGGTACAATCAGTGTTGCAGGCCCACAAGTAGCATTTGATTTACAGGCCATGACACACTTCAGTGCACTTTACTAGGGACTTACCAGTAAATCAAATATGCCAATCAGGGAGAACCAATTGTAACAACAATTTACACAGGGAGCACTTGCACTTTGACACTGATCAGCAGTGGCAAAGTGCCCAAAGCATCTAAGCCAGCTAAACGAAATCCAGCACAGCATCAAAAAATACATGAGGTAGAGGCAAAAAGTCAGGGAAACCACACCAAAGATGCCAAGTCTAACACCAGGCATGCCAGGATTTCTGTCAACGAGTCAAATTAGGATATGAGGGCACTGCAATACCTATACATAGGACTTATACAAGTAAGAGGACAAAACTAAGGTAATTAGAAGTTAAGTACCATCTTTCTGGAGGGTTACGGATCAAAAGAACTAAGCAGGGTGAAAACAAAAAAAAGTCATGGTAAGGAAGGCAGAGTGTGAACCGAAGTATTAGTGAAGAAGTTGTAACAACCGCTGTTGGCAGACAACTGCTTAAACACTTTGTTAGTTTTTATACTAACTAACCCTATTGCTATTGAACGAGAAGTACTACTTGCCATGGCTGGCTCTGGTGAGGCTGGTGTAGCGTAAAATATCCCAGAAGAATCTGCACTGTCTGTCTGTATTTTCCATTGCCCTGTTCTCCACCAACTCCATGTCTGATGTTGTTGGTGGCTTTTCTGAACAAATGAGTCTGGTGAGCTGGCACAAGATATTTGGCACTTTTCACTTTGGAGTAAAGAGGCCCAATATTAGCCATTTTTATTTGTAATCATAATAATAATCAAAAAGTATACAATCAATCTGGCGGTTCACAATAGACACTAAATCCTGTATTTTTATCAAAGCAAAAATACTCTGAATGAAAAATCAAAACAACTTGACAATTTGCTGAAGAAGTTTAAATCAAAACGGAAGCAGTTGTCTTCTGCTGGTCTGAGACAGTATACATAGTTTGAATGCTTAAGTGCTCTCCCCTGAATAATCAATATTATTATTATTATTATTATTACTATTATCATTATTATATTTAATTAAATTATGCTTTTGGTCCTCTGTTGTAATTTATCTTTGCATATAGAGGTTCAATAAAATACAACTGAAGCCATTTGCAAAACTAAAGATCACAAGACATTCATTAACAGCATAGATAGTCCTAATGCCGGCAAATCAGTTAAAATTATGAATGCACCAGTCTGGTCTGCATATATAGAATCCTTTAGTTAAATAAGTCAAATAAATCTCCCGTTTAAATAGTAATATTTTGCAAGAATGCATGGACACAACAGGAACCTTAAACAACTCAGGGAAAAAGAAGCCATAGTTTTTGGGATTGTTAATTAAAGAATGGATTGTAAAAAGGTCAAAAACCACATTTGAACATTTAGAAAATAAAGTACACAATTGAATACTGGCAGTCCAGACCCAAAAGATTGTGCATCATGGCTCACTTCATTATATAATACAGCTTTGCAATCTTTAAGAATCCCAGACTCATGGAGGGGCTCCATTTCACATCCGTTATATAAGAAGGGAGCTGCAGATGATCCTAGGAACTATAGACTTAAAGCCCTTCTTGATATTGTCAGTAAAATGTATGAGAGACTACTATTGGAAGAATTAGAAGCATCGGCCGAAGATAACCATTTGCAATTTAATCAGACTAGCTGTAGGACAATGTGCAACACAGCATATAATACCCTTAATATTTGCATGACTGTACAACCCCATATCCAAGTCAAAAAGGCTAGGCTTTCAACTGCATTATAGATTTTAGTAAGGTTTTACATGGGGTAGAGAGAGGGCTATTATGGAGTAAACGTAGCACAAGGGGAATTAATCCATCCATGCTCAGAGCCGTTATCATGCTATATGACAGGACTGGGGCAGAGGCCAATCTGGGCAATGGGAATAGAGTATCAGGATGCATACATATACGAACAAAAGATGCACAATGAAAACCTTACTTTTTAATCTCTATACCACAGAGATGGGCGTAGAACTGAAAAAGGAAAATACCTTTCCCCCAAAATGAGTCAACACATATTCAAGTTATTCAGTATGTGAATGAAACAGCTATTTTGGAATGCACAATGGTTGGTCTGCAAAGATATTTAATGGCTTTGAAGGTATTTAATTCTAAAAAAAACAGCGTAATACTTAGCAGCAACGTAGAACTTGAGGCACTTGGAGAACAGGTAACAAAATTATAGAAAGTGCTTATACTTATAATTATCTAGGAGTCTGAATGAGTGACCTTCATTTACATCATCATCACTTAACCAAATTAAAGCATAAAAGTAGGTCTTTATTATAAGGTAATTGCAATAAAATGATGAGCACTCACCCTACATTCAATTCATTATGAAAACATCACGTTACAGCGAAAGCTATTATATAGGGCACATATTCCTTTTCAATTTTTCACCCAAATTTCCTTTATTTATATCCTCTTGCTTTATTAAAATTCCCTGTAGCCAACGCGTTTCGTCCCTTTACTGAGACTTCTTCGGTGCTCCTGTTTCTTTTCCAAGATTTCTTTGTTTTCTCTTCACAAACAATTTATACTTAAATAATATCCACGCCCAAGTAGGCAGCCAAATCCGGATTATCTGCTGTTGCGCATCGTGAGGCATCCAAAAGCAGTTTTCTGTATGAACGAATGAATCTTGATTTTACTTTCAGATGACTCGTGCCACTTTTCTGGGCAATTCCTGCATTTTCCAATAGTTGCACTACATCTTTCCCACTTTCTTCTTCCCATTCAGGGCTTAAGAACTCTCCCAGATCTTGTAAGGTTAGTAGTGTCTCTAGATCCAGGAAAAGATCTAGAGACGCTACTACCCTTACAATATCTATGAGAGATGGGGAAAGATGTGGTGCAGCTATTGGAAAATGCAGGTATTGCCCAGAAAAGTGTCAGGAGTCATCTGAAAGTAAAATCAAGATTCATTCCCCATACTCCCCATGATGCGATAGACACCTTCCAAGAAATGGTGATTGAGGAACTAAAGAAACTTCAATCTGAGGGTCCAAATACAATGAAAAGCAACATTTCTCAAAGAAAATGGAAAGCGATCATGGACCTAAAAAATGATGAGACCTTGATAATCAAAAGGTAACAGTAAAATAGACAAAACGCACTCTAGTGTATCTTAAGTATATCCAAAGTAAACAGGTGGGTGGTGCAGGTGGGTAAATCCTCCTGAGTGTGAGGATGAGAGCAACAATTTTGAAAATGCGACCCTCTGAATTGAGGGCGTCCCCACTTGCACTCGAAGAACAGTATTCAAGTAAAAATCTTTGTCAATAAAGTTTTTTTCAATTGAATTTATTATCAAAACAAGAATGGGGGGAGAGTGAGGAAAGATAAAGGGACGTCCCTGTCCCCAGGTTCAATATATAAACAATGTGGACGTACCCACTGGAAAAGACAAGGAGTTAGGACTCACTGTGGTAATAAACAGTGCCACAAAACCATTAGGTTTTATTAAAAGACCCCTCACACACCAACCTGGTTGGTGTCATGCTTCATCATTGGGGTCCCAACCAGGTGGCCGAATGCCGCCCGGTTGTGCTACAACACCTGATTACAGCGGAGCTGGTGTGGTGTATTAGTGTGATGTGAGATATGCAATTTAAAAATATCTCTGGGAATCCTTGCCAAATGTATTTATTGATGGCGGCCCAGGATATGTTAAAATCCGAGAGCGCAACTAATGGAGTTATTTTAAACCTATAGTTGTCTGTGATGGGTCTACATGTTTCAGCCCCTGTAAGAAAATAGAGGGCTTTCATCAGGACCGGGTGAAAAAGGTGAGTGAGTGGCAAAATAAGGCCACGTGAGTATTAAAAATCACAACACACACGCTAAGGTGTGTTGGAGGAAATGAGGAGTCGGTACTTACGACCCCACTTGGAGAAACACTAGAATAAAGTGTCTAGCAGCATATCAGGGCCCGGGAGGGGAATCGTCTGTAGTCACACATTCGTCAAGACGGATATCCCGCTACAACCTACTTTGATCTCCCGTGCAGCAGCCGGACGATTCCCCTCCCGGGCCCTGATATGCTGCTAGACACTTTATTCTAGTGTTTCTCCAAGTGGGGTCGTAAGTACCGACTCCCTCATTTCCTCCAACACACCTTAGCGTGTGTGTTGTGATTTTTAATACTCACGTGGCCTTATTTTGCCACTCACTCACCTTTTTCACCCGGTCCTGATGAAAGCCCCTCTATTTTCTTACAGGGGCTGAAACATGTAGACCCATCACAGACAACTATAGGTTTAAAATAACTCCATTAGTTGCGCTCTCGGATTTTAACATATCCTGGGCCGCCATCAATAAATACATTTGGCAAGGATTCCCAGAGATATTTTTAAATTGCACATCTCACATCACACTAATACACCACACCAGCTCCGCTGTAATCAGGCGTTGTAGCACAACCGGGCGGCATTCGGCCACCCGGTTGGGACCCCAATGATGAAGCATGACACCAACCAGGTTGGTGTGTGAGGGGTCTTTTAATAAAACCTAATGGTTTTGTGGCACTGTTTATTACCAAATTGAATTTATTGACATTTCTCAATGGTTTTCATAGATAGTTTTCATAGTCAATTGTTCATAATTCCATCATTATGATGATTTTTCAATTTCCATTCATATGGTTTTTTGCAAAAGCCCAATGCATTTCGGGCTGTGGCCCTTCATCAGGGGCGTGTTATCTACGGTTTGGAGGAAACGTAAGGTCAGTGAGTATATGACACATTCCATGATATAGAAACAATTGTGTGTGATAATAAAACAATAAACAATGTGCAACATAATGTACTATGCAGGTTAATTTGAATATATGACAAAGACATGCACAACATGAACAACATCAATGATAGGGTACATGTGGATATATGGTGCCACAGGTAATCAAACCAGTGAATAGTTGGTAAGCAATCGTGAAAAATGTGTAATGACGTGACATTTCATGGTAATCCATGGGTGATAGAATGCATAACAAAGCACGGAAAATAAATGCGCAATTTAAAGAGAGCGCGATTTAGTGAAATTCAAAATGAGCGTGAGATCTGGTGAAAATGAGGTGAATCAAGCAACGAGCGTACGCGCTACAAGTGAATAAATATATTGCTTATGGAAAATTGCGAGCATCCAATTTTCTGAACATTCGGTGCTGTATTTCGGAATGTTCGTGTTTACAGGCTGCACAAACATAAATAATAAATATATTAAGAAAAGTGCTCATTAGGTTTTACCAAAGTGACAAACGGACGTCAAGTCTCATCTTACCTAACGGAAACTGGTAAATTACATCCAATATGACGTCGAATTAGGGTAACACTGTAAACTCACGTAGTATACTGTGTAAAAAACATACACTGGTAAGATATAAGGTAAATGATGCAAAAAATCTCAGTATCCCGAGTCGTACAGTGACTCAGAATCAGAAAATTGGATGCTCGCAATTTTCCGTGTGATTGGGAGCATTCCATCTGGAGAATCAATGCGTATTAGACGCAATTGCTACACAACAGGAGAGTACAACAAAGCAAGAGACATGGCATTGAGCAGATTCAAAGTAAGAGGATACACGCGAGGGGCCCTACAAGAGGCTGTTAACAAAACAGAAAAGGTCCACAGACAGCAACTACTAATAGAAAGGGACAAAAAAGAGAAACAGGAAGAAAACAAAGTAAGGATGATTACTGATTTCACTGTTAATTCATCTGAAGTGTATCAGATAATTCGACAAAACCGGCGTATTCTCAAAGGTGACACTACAATAGGATTGCACCTTTCATCATCTCCTCTCATCACTTACAGAAGGGGTCCCTCACTCAAAGATCACCTAGTAAGAAGTCACTTCTCAGCAGCGCCAAGAAGGAAAGATCCCGCAACAGGGTTCTTCCCATACATGAGGTGTAAAGCATGTAGGAATAGCCATAAAGTACGCGAGTTTAAGATTTTTGGCATGAAAACCAGGAGAAAGATCAGTAAGCTTGTATTTGTAATTAAGAATTTACCGTATACTGCCTCTACTGTCCACATGGTAAGCAGTATGTGGGAAGTACAACTCACTCAACCAAAAAACGGGTGCTTGAACATATGCGGGCCATCACGAATAAAGATCACATGTATCCGGTGACCCGCTACTTCGAGTAAGAAAATAATAGCAATTGCAATTTGCTGAAATATTTTTGCATAGATCAAGTACCAAAAGATGAGAGAGGAGGGGATAAAGTAAGGAAATTAAGAACCTTGGAATCCAAATACATAGTAGAACTACAGACCAGGACCCAGAGGGAATTGAATAATGAGGACGAACTATGGGTACATATAGGCTAACCCACGAGAGAGGAGGATAGTTATTGATTCTAGTTGGCCTCGTTTAAAAACACATAACATCAGATCAAGAAATAAGCAGGCTATCTCTAATGATCAAAACAAACAGGAAGAAAGAAAGGAGACAAGCTGTGACCGACAAATAATAGTCTATTCAGAACAGGATAGCAAACACAGGGATGATGGCAATAATACCCACATTTACCAGCACATACAGGGCGTGATTGGATAAGCATTGTGAGGTTGCATAACATACATCGGCCACAAACATTTATTGTACTGTAATGAATATTTGGATCTCCAGTTTGTATAATAACATAAAACATTATGTTACAAGAATTCAAAAATACATTAAAACTCTCTGTGTATATATTGAATTTCTGCATGGTAGAACACATATAAATTGAATGAATTCTGCTTTTTCGTTTCGACAGAAAAGAATAACATGAATGGTTTTTTAGTTGTTAAAGATGGCTGACATGAAACTAAGATTCCAATGCGATTTGGCCTTTGCCTGTTTCAATATGATGATGAACCAATGAACTGACTTTTTGTTTAAATTGCTGTACAAACTGTGGCCACACTGACATTGAGAAAGGCGATCGTGCCGAAAAGGGTCTGTCCAGTGTGTTTATCGTGTTGGCAATAAAAGAAATATAATCGTAAGCTCTGAGAGTGCACTTCTATCACAGTGGGCATGACGAGGCCACGGACACGGCATATATATATATATATAGATATATATATATATATATCTATATATATATATATATATAATCTACTGGCAGTCGTCAGTAGATAGTTATAGTTAGGACCTATTATCCATAGGAAATCCGTAACATTCTATTCCCAATAACTTTGGCGTCGTTTGACGAATCATCGCGAAATTTTCAAAACTAGTGGGGCGCTCTGGTCCGCTCCTGTCTTGAAAGTTTCGGAGGATTCATCAGCGAGGGCCGAGAAAAAGGGGGTCCCAAAACGTGTTTTCTCCATGTTAATTCCCATAGGAAATTTTAGCCACGGCTACAGCTCGAACTGCTGAACGGAATTACACCAAATTTGGCAAAAAGGTAGCGCTTGGTTCAGAAAGCAACCTTTTTTAAAATGGTGTAAATCCGTTCAGTAGTTGCGGAGAAATTAAAAAATAAGAGTGAAAAAATCAATTTCTCATAGGAAACTTTATGCAAGGCTACAGCAAAAACTGCTGAACGGAATTACACCAAATTTGGCAAAAAGGTAGTGCTTGGTTCAGAAAGCAGCCTTTTTAAAAATGGTGTAAATCCGTTCAGTAGTTGCTGAGAAAATCCAAAATAAAAGTTTCGATATCTATGGCCGCGGTGGATCCGCGCACCCTCCCGACCACGAGCTGCCTGCTAATTGGCTGTCAACACTCCAAACCAGGAAGTGTTGGCAGCCATCTTGTTCCTCGGTAGAACCGAGGAACAAGAAAGCAGTAAAACAAGTGCGCAAAACGCAAAAGGGGGCAGGGTAGAAACACCCTGACCCCTTGGTCTGATCAGGGGTCCCACAAGGACCCCTGGGCAGAAAAGCATTTTTTTAAAATCGGCGGGATGCGCTTACGGTGCGCGGATCCCGCCGATTAAAAAAGAAAAGAAAAAAAACAAAAAAAAACACAAGAAACAAGTGCGCAAACGCACAAAGGGGGCAGGGTAGAAACACCCTGACCCCTAGGTCTGCTCAGGGGTCCCACAAGGACCCCTGGGCAGAAAAAAGGGAAAAAAGACCGGCATCGTGCTGGAGGCCCCGCCCCCTCCCTGCAGCAGTCTGCAAACGCGCCCCCTGGCGCGTTTTAAGAAGGGAAGTAATTCCCCTTGAATACTGAGGGTACCTGGGGGCCAACTAGCCCACCAGGAACCTCCGGTATGCGCCAGGGGATGCGTTGCAGAGAGGTGTACAGAGGCCACGCCCTTTTTACACCTCTCTGCAACGCAGCTCTGTGGCGCTTTTGGAGGTACATGGTGGGCTAGTTGGACTCCAGGGACCCTCAGTATTCAAGGGGACTTAATCCCCCAACTTAAAATGCACCACGGGCGCGTTTGCACAGTGGTGAAGGGAGGGCGTGGCTTCAGGTGACATGTGTGCAAACAGGCCCCGTGGCGTGTTTTAAGATGGGGAATTAAATCCTCTTCAATCCTGAGGGTCCCTGGGGGCCAACTAGCCCACCAGGTACCTCCAGTAAGCGCCACGGTGCTGCGTTGCAGAGTGTTGTAAAAAGGGGCGTGGCCTCTGAACACCTCTCTGTAACGCAGCTCTCTGGCGCATACTGGAGGTATCTGGTGGGCCAGTTGGCCCCTAGGGACCCTCGGGATTGAGGAGGAATTAATTCTCCAACTTAAAACGCGCCACAGGGCATGTTTGCAGACATGTCACTTCAGGCCCCACCCCCTTCCTTCACCATTGTGCAAATATTCCTCTAAAATCAGCCGAACTACGAATTCCGATTTACTCACCTGTTATCAGGAGAGACCTCAGTGCTGCATCTTTGAGCCCAGTACTGATCCTGAAAAGTAATTTTAACCGTACTTACCAGTAACTTGAATTTCCTTCCATAGGCTAACATTGACTGGTTTCACTTGGAAATTCTTCTAAGTGTGGAGTTTTGGAACTTTATAATATTCCTCTAAAATCAGCCGAACTACGAATTCCGATTTACTCACCTGTTATCAGGAGAGACCTCAGTGCTGCATCTTTGAGCCCAGTACTGATCCTGAAAAGTAATTTTAACCGTACTTACCAGTAACTTGAATTTCCTTCCATAGGATATCATTGCCTGCTTTTTGCTGAAAAAGTTTCTAAGTGTCGATTTTTGAAACATACAAATATTCCTCTAAAATCAGCCGAACTACGAATTCCGATTTACTCACCGGTTATCAGGAGAGACCTCAGTGCTGCATCTTTGAGCCCAGTACTGATCCTGAAAAGTAATTTTAACCGTACTTACCAGTAACTTGAATTTCCTTACATAGGCTAACATTGACTGGTTTCACTTGGAAATTCTTGTGCGTGGAGTTTTGGAACTTTATAATATTCCTCTAAAATCAGCCGAACTACGAATTCCGATTTACTCACCTGTTATCAGGAGAGAACCCAGTGCTGCATCTTTTAGCCCAGCACTGACCCTGAAAAGTAATTCTAACCGTACTTACCAGTAACTTGTATTTCCTTCCATTGGAATCCATTGTCTGGTTTTCAGCAGAAAAGTTTGTGTCGATTTTCACAAACTACAAATATTCCTTAAAAACCGCCTGTATGACTTAAACGCATTCTTTCAACTGTTTACAGGAGATGCACCAGTGCTGGATCCAGTATCCACCACTGAGTAAGAAAAAGTAACGATAACACTACTTACCTGCTAATTGAATTTCCTCCCATAGGATAACATTGGTGATTCTATGTGAAAAAGTTTCTAAGTGTCAACTTTTAAAATACAATAATATTCCTTAAAAATCACTACTGTAACCAAAACGCTTTTACTCAACTGTTTACAGGAGATGTCCCAGGACTGAATCTAGGATCCAGTCCTGTGGTTAGAAAAAGTAATCCATAAAGTAACTAATTGCATTTAACTAGAAATTCACATTGAGCTCAATGTTGCATTGTGTTTGAAATTGTGTTGCCCATTGCAACAACTGTAACTACTGTACTTAAAAGTCTATTGCCTATTTGCAAAGTATTTAAACTAAAGTAATTCATTCTGAGAAAGTATATTTTGTAATGTAATGTATAATGTAATTACAATGTAATTTAAAAAATAAAATATGTAAAAATAAATAGTTTAAAAAAATGTAGTAAATCAGTATCAAAAAAATAAATATAACAATTAATACATTTAAAAATTGTCATTTACAAAACCTTTGAAATTCACTGAAAAAAACCATAGGTTTCAGACATGTTATAGTTAGGAATTAGCATTTAAAAAACCTTTGAAATTCACTGAAAAAACCATAGGTTTCAGGCACGTTATAGTTAGAAATTAGCATTTAAAAACCTTACAAATTCACTGAAAATACCATAGGTTTTAGGGACAGTTATAGTTAGTTGGACATTGCACTCGTACAAAACCCGTGAAATTCCCCCGTTATAGTTAACTCAGCTAACTATAACTCGCGCCCGCAATGCACTGCTGATGATGTCACATATTACATCACTCATGACATGGTCAGTGACATCACTGATGACATCACTGATGACATCTCAAATGACATCACTGATGACATCATCCAGTGACTGTGTGTTTCTGTAAAATTTAAATATTTTTAATATATATAGGGAAAGGCGTATTGAAGAATGAGTGGGTGTATAAGTGTCTGTATGGATGATTTAGTAGGTGCGTGACTAACTCTATAAGTGAGTGATTAAACGTATCTTACTGAATGCATGGGTTAGTGACTAAACTGGGTGAATGTCTGTATCCGTCTGTCTGTTGCTGTGTAAGTGGCTGCATGGGTTTGTGAATAGCTACATGAGTGTCTATAAGAGTTATTGATTTGTTGTCTGAGTATCTGTATGGGTGCCTGAGTGTTTGTGTGGATGGGGTGTGTGCATAGATGTGTGAGTGGGTGATTCACTGGGTGGATGGTTTCAAGAGTGCATCTGTGATAGACTGTATGGGTGGGTAAGTGTGTGTAAGAGTGTGTTAGTGAGTGAATGTATGTCCCAGTGGTACATGTGTGAGTAAGTACATATGTGAAAGGCAATATATATGTGTGTTGGAGTATATAAATAGCTATAAGCGAGAGTGTGTGATTGTGAGAGTGACTGTATGGATGAGTGTGTGCTTGTATCAGTGATTGTATAAGAGCGTAAGAATGTGCTAGTATTTGTATGAGTAAGTGAGCTGGTGTGTGGATAACTGTATAGGTGAATAAATGGCAGTGTGTTTAATTATTTGCATGACTGACTAGGTGTGTGAGTACCTCTATGGATGAGTGGCGGTGTTTGAGTGTCTATATAGGAGTATGAGTGCATATGATAGTCCTGTACTGAGTGACCGTAAGTATGAGTGACTGTACGGGTGAGTGAGTGGATGTGTGTGTAGACCTAAGAATCAGTGAGTGGGTATGTAGTTATTGGTGTTGGAGTGTCTATGGTTTTGCGAATGGCAGTCTGTAATTTAGAGTGGGTGTATCAAAGGTTATATTAGGGTGTGAGGAGGTGCATCAGATTATCACGTGGATGATGTCAGGGTTTCAGGGACGTTAGAGTTAGTCAGACATTTCACTCGTACAAAACCAGAGAAATTCGGCCGTTATAAAGTTAGCTGAGCTAACTATAACTCGCGTCCCCGCAATGCACTGCTGATGACGTCACATATTACATCACTCATGACATGATCAGTGAGATCACTGATGACATCACTGATGACATTTCAAATGACCTATGGTTTGTTTCAATTAATTACTAAGGTTTTTTAAATGCTAATCCCTAACTATAACATCCCTGAAACCTGTGTTTTTTTCCAGTGAATATAAATATATATATATATATGTGATATATATATATATATATATATATATATATATATATATATATATATATATATATATATATATATATATATATATATAATTCACGAGCCCGGTAGGAGAAGGAGACTGTCAAAGCGAGCGGTCCAAGTACGGGTTACCGGCAACCCGATAAATATGCCAAAGTCAATCTGCTGTCACAGAGAGTAACTCGGACACTCCTGGAAGTTGCAAAATAGAATTTAATGGATGGCTCAAAAACAACGCGTTTCAGCTTTCGCCTTGATCACGTTTCAAGAGGACATTGTCACAGCAACCATTATAAATAAAGTGTGAACATAAAAGAGGGGTACATGTGAACATAAAACCAGTGCAAAAACGGCGGCCATCTTGGCAAAGTGTAATATAATACAAAAACCTATTGCACTTGATGCTATAAAGGTAACAAAACCAATCAAAGGTACAATAAAGCTCCGTGGTCTTATAAATTATAAAAGTACCTTGCAGACAAGTGTCAATAAAGCAAAACCGTGCAGCAACCAAGAATGACAATGTCAATAACAGAACCCAAATAAGGTATAGCATATAACATGATTCAATATTGCTCAACCTCGCCAATTTTCTAAAGTAACATATACTGTTCCATTATTACACACATGTCAATGAAAGCCACTCAATTCATAGGGTAGCTGAAGCATGTAAAACACATACAGAAATTCACACAGAAATTCAAACAGGCAAAAAATATACTTGCCAATCCATAAGTATACCAAAAAATACATAATGTATATACAGGAAAAAGTTTACCATATCACCATCATGCCCCAGTGGGCTAACAGTTCTAACATGAAGATCTGCAACAGCATTTATTCATTCGAATGTCTGGTTTCAGTACACATTGCCCCAAACCTACAAATAAAAATGTGAAAGAAATATAAATAAAGTAAAAAAGAGCAAGGAAACAAAATAAGCACAACCAATAACAGATTATGTCTGTAAATGAATAGCCAATTCTTCACTGGAGTTTAAGCCTTTCGGTATCATGGTCTCCAATTCAATAATATACCTTGACTCCAGTTGCCGCAGTGAGAGTTCACGGTTACCCCTCTCACATTCTTATACACAGTGTCTAGTACCACCATTCTAAGCAATCTCTCATTCTGGAAATGGTGGTCAAAAAAGTGGGGTGCAACCGGATACTGTCTGTTGTTATGACGAATTGCACGCAAATGCTCGAGAACTCTTTTTTTGGGACAATGAATCGTGCTGCCTATATAGGCTTTTTCGCACGGACAAATCAGGGCATATACACAGTACATTGTGTTACAGGTGACAGCTTTCTTAATAAGTACCTCTCGATTGTAGCCAACTATAGAAAAGCTGGAACAGTCCACACTGTTCCTACATGCCTTACAGTTTTTACAACGGCGAAAGCCAGGATTCCTGCCTTCAAGCATCTTGGGTACGCTAGTTACCACATTGGGGCTAAGATCATCCCTGAGAGTACGACTTTTCCTAAACGTTACCTGTGGATAATCAGCAAGGGACTTGTTAAGATTGTCATCAGTCAGAAGTACATGCCAGTGTTTTTCAGAATCTGGCGTACATCTTCTATTGTAAAAACTGTAAGGGGTAAACGCAACTCCATATCCAATTGTAGTATGATTGAATGGAAATGAAGCCTTAAATGCTATTGACTCACAATGTATATGATGTATATGTATATACTGGAGGAGGTGAATGAAAACTTCATGGATTAGTTTAGTTTAAAGCACAATGGTCTGGGTTTTGGGTGTGTGTTTTACAATCCGATAAAACTGCATATTCCATAAAGCCTAGCGGTTTTGAACAAACAGGAAGTCACATGATTGTGAGTTTGGGATTTATTGACTCAAAAAAAACACGTAGTTGAACCGTGACCAAGGTCTCAGGGAGAATGAAACGCGTTTGTTTGTTTTGTGGTAATTGCTCGTAAATTGGAAAGCTGAATTAAAGCTGATTAAACATTTTTCCGTGAGTGCGCTCCATTTGTTCCCTTGGAGGGAAGTTTGTGGAAATGTCAAAACGGCGTGTCTCCGCCGTGGAGTTCGCACCACGAAGAAGCGCCGTAAATACAGCAAAGGAGAGCTAAGTATGGGATGATATAGATATATATGTATAAATATATACATATATAACATCAAGAGTCCAAATAATACGCATGCTCATTTATTTACAAGCAAATTTGCCCTAAGACATGAAGATGCACTCCCATGTATACAAAAGATTTATTTTCAGGCAGGAGGTCTGGTACTTACACAGAGAATTTTTTCCAGCCTTACGCGTTTTGGATCCTCCCGATCCTATATTACCTACTGTCTGTCACTAGTAGGTAGTTATACTTAGGACCTAGTTTCCATTGGAAAAGCGTTTTATATTTTACTAATAATTTTGCCACCATTGGGAGAATATTCTCGACATTTTCAAAACTAGTTTGCTGCTCACATCAGCTGCTGTGTAGAAAGTGTCATCGAGCGGGGGCCAAGAAAAAGGGGAATCCCAAAATGCGCTTTCTCTATGCAATTTCCTATAGGGATTTTAGACACGGCTGCAGCCAGAATGGCTGAAAGGATATACACCAAATTTGACAGATAGCTAGATCTTGGTCCAGAAAGTTCACTTTTTATAATTTGGTGTAAATCCATTCAGTAGTTTTTAGGTACTTAAAAAAAGATTTATGTATATCTAGGGATGTGGACAGTCTGTTGGACTGACAGATCTCATGCTGAAATCGGATTGGCTGCCACAACTTCAAACAGGAAGGGGTGGCAGCCGGGGGCAAGGTAGGAATACTCTGACTCCTTAGGCCTGGTGGTAGGGTCCCACAGGGACCCCCATCCTGGGGCCAAAAATGTTTTTTAAGTTTGCCACAAATTCACAGAGGGATTTGCATTGGTTTGTGTTTTCCCCCCGGGTGGGCCATGTCCCGGGGGAATGGTTTAATATTAATATGAGGGAGGCAAGCATGTGGCCCCTCTCCCCATGCTGATTTTGACTCCGGAGGCCCCATCCCCTGGGACCCAACCTTATTACAAAGAGGGAGGGGGCAAGCAGCCCCCCTCCTGGGATGATTTCGGCTACCCTGGGGCTCAGCCAAAGTTAAAAAGGGGGGGCAGATAGCCACCCTTCGCATGCCAATTTTGGCCCTGGGGCACAAACCCCTGGGGCCCGGCCATATTAGTAGTGGGAAGGGGGACTGAGCGGCCCCCTCCCTGGGCCAATTTCGGCCCTAGGCACCACATCCCCTTGGGCCTGACCGCAATAACAAAGGGGAGGGTGGCCACACAACTCCCCCCCTGGAGCCATTATTGGCCCTGGGGATCCCATCCCTAAGGGCCAGCTCCTGCTATGTCCCAGTGTGCCCACCCTCGGGACATAGTGGTTTTCCTGCCTGGACTGGCATGGTCAGGGAAACCTGTGTTTGCTTTTGCTTCGTGGGAGCAAACTCGTAGACTGTTCCCAGCAGGCAGTAGCTGCAAAAATGCTCTTGCCAGCTGGGAGCTGACTTCAGATCTGTTTCCCTGCCCACAGTGATGCAGGCAGGAAAACAGATCTGAAAATTACTCCCACCCACAGGAAGCAGCATTTTTAGCTGCTCCCTGCAGGCGGGAGGAATGCCGGCTCCTGCTGGAGGCGGGGGGCCGGCTGGGGCTGTAGGAGCCTTGGGCCTCCCCCGAACCTCCCAAGCATAGTGTAATGGGTACCCTGGTTGGGCACCAGGGCACTCACCCTTTGTGGGCTAGGCCATTGGGTTCCCAGGACCAAATTTGGCCCAGAGAAGGGGGCTGTATGCCACCTTCCTCATTTAAAAGGTTTCTGGGTCCCAGGGGATGGAGTCCCCA
This sequence comes from Calotriton arnoldi, assembly GCA_963921515.1. Lineage (NCBI taxonomy): Eukaryota > Metazoa > Chordata > Amphibia > Caudata > Salamandridae > Calotriton > Calotriton arnoldi. The sequence continues at coordinate 1,983,831 of CAWUFW010002028.1, forward strand.
GAGCCAAAATTGGCCTAAGGAGAGGGGCTGCATGCCTTCTCCCCCTTTAGAATAACACCTGGCCCTGAAAGATGGGGTATGCAGGGCCAGAATTGGCCCAGGGAGGGAGCTGTGTGCCCCCCTTCCCCATATACAGGTGTGCCCATGGGAGTGAGGTATCCCAGTGTCAAAAACAGACCAGGGAGGGGGCCATGTATCCCCCTCCCCTAACAAATGCACTGAGCCTGGGGGAAGGGGTGCCCGGGCCAAAATCTGCCCTGGGAGGGGGGCTGTGTGCCCCCTCTCCATTAAACATAATGCAGAGCTCAGAGGATGGGGTCCAAGGGGTTGAAATCTGCCTGGGTAGGGAAGCTGCATGCCTCTCTCCCCCTGAAATATTTTGCCCAGACCCGGGGATGGGGTTTTTGTGGCCAAAAGTGGCCCAAGAAAGGCCTAAAAAAACTGCACCAGACCCCAGGGGATGGGGTCTCCAGTGCCAAAAGTGGCCTAGGAAGGGGGCCAGTTGGGTGGCTGCCTTTGGGGGGTTGGCCACAGGGCCTGGCCGTAGGCTCATGGCTGAAGGCTGTGTGCGGCGGCAGTTGGATTAGCGTATGGTAATTATATACTACTTTACGTTAAAAAAACTAGAATTCCCTGAAAAAAACAAGGTTACAGGGATGTTATAGTTAGGATATATCATCACAAAAGCATAGAAATTCACAGAAAAAAACAAAGGTTACAAGGAAGTTTAGTTAGGAAATAGAATTTAAAAAAACGTATAAATTCACTAAAAAACTAAAGGTTACAGGGACGTTATAGGTAGGTTCAGATTTGACACACCCAAAAGCACAGAAATTGAGTCGTTATAGTTATCTCAAGTAACTATAACTCATGCCCTAAGGTAACTATAACCCGCACCACCACCATGCACTGCTAATTTCCCCACATATTACATCACTCGTGAGTTATAGCTACCTCAAGGCCTTTGTTTTTTTTGTGGATATTTATATTTATATATATATATATATATACATATTTTTCAAAAACATTGGCACTTGATTTGTAGTGACCCAGGGGCATATTAGCAAGGAGTTGCGATATTTATCGCAAAACGCGCTTAGCGCGTTTTTTGTTAACGCCGCCTATCGCTGGAAATTATCGCTGAGATAACACCCTATTAGTAAGGTTTATCTCCATAGCGATAATATTTCCAGCGATAGCGGCAAAATGCGAGAATATCGCTGGAAAACCAGCGATATTCTTGCACGTGCCGCTAAGGTGGATTCAGCATTAGAATCCACCTCCTATACCTTAAACAGGTAAGTCATAGTCAGTAGCAGGTGTTAAAATCTAGCGATAAACGCGCTTAGCGCGATTTATGTTATTGCTTCGCCTGCCTTGATAATAGGGGTTAGTGGTGTTAGCGACTGTTTACAGTCACTTTTAGTGGGAACGCCTACCTTGCATGTCATTAGCGATAAATATCGCTGACATGCAAGGCGATGTAATTCCCGGCCTCTAACGCCTGAAAGCTGTCGCTAACGCCTGTTAGCGACAGCTTGCTAATAGGGCGTTAAAAATATCGCCGATTTAGCGGCAAAAAGTGCCGCTAAATCGGCGATAAAGCCCTTGATAATATGCCCCCCAATCTTAGGTCCTAGGATACATAAAAGACCCCTGCTGACATTCTGGAAGGCAAGGTCCATGAGAAATGATCTAGTCAACAACACTCCTGGATTGAAACAGCAGCAGAGTTGGCTCAGTGGGAGCAAAGGATTTCGACGTTGCCACAAGTGTAAGGCATGTAACTTTGGGGTGAATACAACTGAGGTGCCTCTGCCATTTTCTGACATCAAATGGCAGATATTGAAACCGCTAACATGCAAGAGTGAGTATGCCGTCGATGCTTTGAAGTGTAGTTGTCACAAACTGTATATAGGGAGCACCATCTTACGAGTACACCAACGTATCCTACAATACATCCGAGCCATCAAGCACAAGGATCAGACGTATCCTGTTGCAAGACACTTTGAGCAGGTCCACAACAGTGACGTCAACAACCTAGAATATTTTGTGTTAGATCAAGTGCTAGTGAGACCGAGGGGTGACAATAGAGAGAGGTATTTGAGGCAGTTAGAATCAAGATACATCCTGAGATTCAACACAAAAATGCCTTATGGACTCAACACTGAAGAGGATTTACATGTCCACCTGTAATATGATGATTTTTAGAGAATGAGGGTTTTTTTTATAGATGACTTCCCTAAACTATCCCATCCAGTCATCCATTGTATATAGAAGTCAGCTTTAAGAGTGAAGCTGCTGCTGCAATTTGTTTCCCAGAATAATCCAGACCGTGATTAATGCAATGCATGTTTGTGTAATTTATATTTTTCTTTTCTTGGGGGCACATTTGTTTTGTTTTAATCTTGTGTTTTTGTTGCCGCATTTTAGTTTTAACACAATGTGAAGAGAAGCAGGATTACTGTTTAACTGCATAATAATTGTGAAAGACTGGGTGACAATGGGCAATAGCCCGTGATATACATGAGGCATCTGTTTATTTCAAGCTTGGGGTGCAATGGGTTGCATTGGGCACTCGCCCTTTATCAGTCATGTGCCTTGTTGCAATGAAGTTAGGGTCTGCTTACTGATGCACCAGTATCAAGAATGAATTTGGTACCAAGATTGAGTAGGAAATCTCTTGGTAGTCAACCCAGCACAGCAGTAATGACAACATTAATGTGTAGACTTAGCCTCCAATCATGTTTTGTGTTGCAAAGTATGATCTATGCGGTGGCGATTAGCACGTGTCACTTTAAGATTTAACGGCACTTTGTCACTTTAATCGTTCAGTATGTACTGTCAGTTTAAGGTTAGTTAATGGCCCAGGAACATGTATATAATGGAATCAAAATGGCAACCACAATAGGTTTGACAAAGGCAGCTGCGGCTGCTGAAACGTGTTAGCGTTTGTTTTTGCCAATAAAGGGTCCTTGAGCGATCTTGTGCATGCTGGAGTCTGTCTTGATTGAAGGGCAGGCATGTGGAGCTGTGTATGTATGTATATATATATATATATATATATATATATATATATATATATATATGTATATATATATATATTCACTCAAAAAACCATAGGTTTCAGGCACGTTATAGTTAGAAATTAGCATTTAAAAAACCTTTGAAATTCACTGAAAAAACCATAGGTTTTAGGGACAGTTATAGTTAGTTGGACATTGCACTCGTACAAAACCCGTGAAATTCCCCCGTTATAGTTAGTTCAGCTAACTATAACTCGCGCCCCGCAATTCACTGCTGATGATGTCACATATTACATCACTCATGACATGGTCAGTGATATCACTGATGACATCACTGATGACATCTCAAATGACATCACTGATGACATCATCTAGTGACTGTGTTTCTGTAAAGTTTAAATATTTTTTATGTATATAGGGAAAGGCGTATTGAAGAATCAGTGGGTGTATAAGTGTCTGTATGGATGATTTAGTAGGTGCGTGACTAACTGTATAAGTGAGTGATTAAACGTATCTTACTGAATGCATGGGCTAGTGACTAAACTGGGTGAATGTCTGTATCCGTCTGTCTGTTGCTGTGTAAGTGGCTGCATGGGTTTGTGAATAGCTACATGAGTGTCTATATGAGTTATTGATTCGTTGTCTGAGTATCTGTATGGGTGCCTGAGTGTTTGTGTGGGTGGGGTGTGTGTGACTCTGTACATAGATGTGTGAGTGGGTGATTCACTGGGTGCATGATTTGAAGAGTGCGTCTGTGATGGACTGCTTGGGTGGGTGAGTGTGTGTATGGGTGTGTTAGTGAGTGAATGTATATCTCAGTGGTACATGTGCGAGTAACTACATATGTAAAAGGCAGTATATATGTGTGTTAGAGTATTTAAAAGGCTATAAGTGAGAGTGTGTGATTGTGAGAGTGGCTGTATGGATGCGTGTGTGCTTGTATTAGTTATTGTATAAGAGCGTAAGAATGTGCTAGTATTTGTATGACTAAGTGAGCTGGTGTGTGTATAACTCTATAGGTGAGTAAATGGGTGTGTGATTAATTTTTGCATGACTGACTAGGTGTGTGAGTACCTCTATGGATGAGTGGTGGTGTGTGAGTGTTTATATAGGTGTATGAGTGCATATGATAGTCCTGTACTGAGTGACTGTAAGTATGAGTGACTGGACGGGTGAGTGAGTAGATGTGTGTGTGTAGACCTAAGAATCAGTGAGTGGGTATATAGTTATTGGTATTGGAGTGTGTTTGCTTTTGCGAATGGCAGTCTGTAAATAAGAGTGGGTGTATCAAAAGTTATATTAGGGTGTGAGAAGATGCATGAAATTATCACATGGATGATGTCATTTGAGATGTCATCAGTGATGTCATCAGTGATGTCACTGACCATGTCATGAGTGATGTAATATGTGACGTCATCAGCAGTGAATTGCTGGGCGCGAGTTATAGTTAGCTGAACTAACTATAACGGGGGAATTTCACGGGTTTTGTACGAGTGCAATGTCCAACTAACTATAACTGTCCCTAAAACCTATGATTTTTTCAGTGAATTTCAAAGGTTTTTAAATGCTAATTTCTAACTATAACGTGCCTGAAACCTATGGTTTTTTCAGTGAATTTGTAAGGTTTTTTAAATGCTAATTTCTAACTATAACGTGCCTGAAACCTATGGTTTTTTTCAGTGAATTTCAAAGGTTTTGTAAATGACAATTTTTTAATTGTATTAATTGTTATATTTATTTTTTGATATTGATTTACAACGTTTTTTTCAACTATTTATTTTTAGATATTTTATTTTTTAAATTACATTGTAATTACATTATACATTACATTACAAAATATACTTTCTCAGAATGAATTACTTTAGTTTAAATACTTTGCAAATAGGCAATAGACTTTTAAGTACAGTAGTTACAGTTGTTGCAATGGGCAACACAATTTCAAACACAATGCAACATTGAGCTCAATGTGAATTTCTAGTTAAATGCAATTAGTTACTTTATGGATTACTTTTCTCACCACAGGACTGGATCCTAGATTCAGTCCTGGGACATCTCCTGTAAACAGTTGAGTAAAAGCGTTTTGGTTACAGTAGTGATTTTTAAGGAATATTATTGTATTTTAAAAGTTGACACTTGGAAACTTTTCACATAGAATCACCAATGTTATCCTATGGGAGGAAATTCACTTAGCAGGTAAGTAGTGTTATCGTTACTTTTTCTTACTCAGTGGTGGATCCTGGATCCAGCACTGGTGCATCTCCTGTAAACAGTTGAAAGAATGTGTTTAAGTCATACAGGCGATTTTTAAGGAATATTTGTAGTTTGTGAAAATCGACACTTTGAAAATTTTCTGCTGAAAACCAGACAATGAATTCCTATGGAAGGAAATACAAGTTACTGGTAAGTACGGTTAGAATTACTTTTCAGGGTCAGTGCTGGGCTAAAAGATGCAGCACTGGGTTCTCTCCTGAAAACAGGTGAGTAAATCGGAATTCGTAGTTCGGCTGATTTTAGAGGAATATTATAAAGTTCCAAAACTCCACACACAGAAGAATTTCCAAGTGAAACCAGTCAATGTTAGCCTATGGAAGGAAATTCAAGTTACTGGTAAGTATGGTTAAAATTACTTTTCAGGATCAGTACTGGGCTAAAAGATGCAGCACTGAAGTCTCTCCTGATAACCGGTGAGTAAATCGGAATTCGTAGTTCGGCTGATTTTAGATTAATATTTGTATGTTTCAAAAATCAACACTTAGAAACTTTTTCAGCAAAAAGCAGGCAATGATATCCTATGGAAGGAAATTCAAGTTACTGGTAAGTACGGTTAAAATTACTTTTCAGGATCAGTTCTGGGCTCAAAGATGCAGCACTGAGGTCTCTCCTGATAACAGGTGAGTAAATCGGAATTCGTAGTTCGGTTGATTTTAGAGGAATATTTGCACAATGGTGAAGGAAGGGGGTGCGGCCTGAGGTGACATGTCTGCAAACACGCCCTGTGGCGCGTTTTAAGTTGGAGAATTAATTCCTCCTCAATCCTGATGGTCCCTAGGGGCCAACTAGCCCACCAGGAACCTCCAGTATGCGCCAGGGGCTGCGTTGCAGAGAGGTGTACAGAGGCCATGCCCCTTTTACAACACTCTGCAACGCAGCTCCGTGGCGCTTACTGGAGGTACCTGGTGGGCTAGTTGCCCCAGGGACCCTCAGGATTGAAGAGGATTTAATTCCCCATCTTAAAATGCGCCACGGGGCCTGTTTGCACACATGTCACCTGAAGCCCCGTCCCCTCCCTTCACCACTGTGCAAACGCGCCCGTGGCGCATTTTAAGTTGGGGGATTAAGTCCCCTTGAATCCTGAGGGTCCCTGAGTCCAACTAGCCCACCATGTACCTCCAAAAAGCGCCACAGAGCTGCGTTGCAGAGAGGTGTAAAAGGGGTGTGGCCTCTGTACACCTCTCTGCAACGCAGCCCCTGGCGCATACTGGAGGTTCCTGGTGGGCTAGTTGGCCCGCAGGGACCCCCAGTATTCAAGGGGAAATCGTCCCCCATCTGCAAACGCGCCAGGGGACGCGTTTGCAGACTGCTGCAGGGTGGGGGCGGGGCCTCCTGCACGATGCCGGTCTTTTCTTTTTTTTTTTTTTTTTTGTATGGGAGGGGGGCCGCGTGGCCCCCCTTCCCTGGGCCTATATTGGCCCCGGGGACCCCATCCCCCGGGGCATGCCCTCTTTTTTTAAATTTTCAAATATTTGGAGGGGGGCTGCGTGGCCCCCCTCCTCAGGCCATTTAAGGCCCCGGGGACTCCATCCCCCGGGGCCGGCCTTTCCTTTTTTTTTTCCAAATTTGTATTTTTTATTTTGGGGAGGGGGGCCGCGTGGCCCCCCTCCCGGGCCACTACTTGCCCCGGGGACCCCATCCCCCGGGGCTGGCCCTTCTCCGTTGGGGACTGTGGGGGTCCCCAATTCCCCCACAGTCCCGCCGGCTCCCCGCGTCCCTTGGGAGTCGGCATTGCTTTTCCACATGGGGAGCTGCTAACATGCAGCTCCCGTGTGGAAAGCAATTTGCTTTGGATATTGGAAGCGAGAGCAGGTTTCTGCTCTCGCTCCAATATCCAAAGCAGTTTGCTATGACATAGCAAACTACAGTGTCCCGGGGTAGGCACCCGGGACACTGCAGGAGCCGGCCCTGGGGGTGGCGGTCCCCAGGGCCATCAAGGGCTCCAGGAGGGGGCCGCGCGGCCCCCTCCCTTGAATTGCACAGCCCCGGGAGGTGGTAGTCCCGGGGTGTGTGGGGGCTGGAGCCCCCACACATTATTTAAAATTTTAAAAAGAAGCCCCCGGCTTTCTTTAAACACAGAAAATAAACTGCCTTGACCGACCGAGTGGGTTCGCCTGGATTCTTGTTCTCCTAAGATCCTCTCTGTGTGATATATATATATATATATATATATACATACATACATACATACATACATACATACATACATACATACATATATATAGTGGTGGTCGCCAGGAGGTAGTTATAGTTAGGACCTAGTTTCAATAGGAAAAGCGTTTTTTCTTTTCCCAATAACTTTGGCGCCGGTCAACGAATCTTCGCGAATTTTTCAAAACTAGTGGGGTGTTCCAGTCAGCTCCTGTCTTGAAAGTTTCGGGGTGATTCGTCAAGCAGGAGCTGAGAAAAAAGGGGGGTCCCAAAACGCGTTTTCCCCATGTTAATTTCCATAGGAAAGTTTAGACAAAGCTACAGCCCGAACTGCTGAACGGAATTACACCAAATTTGGCAAAAAGGTAGCGCCTGGTTCAGAAAGCGACCTTTTTTTCAAATAGTGTAAATCCGTTCAGTAGTTCCTGAGAAATTAAAAAAAAGAAAACTTTCGATATCTGGGCGGAGCCTAACCGCACGAGCTTGCCTCTGATTGGCTGCCAACACTTCAAACCAGGAAGTGTTGGCAGCCATCTTGTGCCTCGGACGAGGGAAAAGAAAAAGGTAAAAGAAAGATTAAAAAACAAGAAAAGGGGGCAGGGTAAAACACCCTGACCACCCAGGCCTGCTCAGGGGGCCCCATACGGACCCCCAGGCCCAAAAAAAGAATTTTTTAAAAACAAAAATTCGGGCGGGGTCGCGCCGGGTGCGCGAATCCATCCGAAAATTTTTAAAAATGAAGCGAGGTCTGCTGCACTTCGTTTTAATGAGGCCCCCGGGTGGGCCAAGTCCCGGGGGCAATGTGTGTTTAAGCCCCGGGGACCGCCACCAGACCGCCACCACCCCAGGGCTTATTAAATCTAATGCGGGGGGCACGCACCCCACGCAGCCCCAGGGACCGCCACATCCCCGGGGCTTCTAAAATAAATGCGTGGGGGGGTCCCAACCCCCCCACGCTGCCCCGGGGACCGCCACCCCCCGGGGCATTTAAATAAATGAAAGGGGGGCCTCGCCGGCCCCCCAAACCGCCTCCTGGCACGTTGTAAATTGGGGGATTTAGTCCCCTTCAATCCTGAGGGTCCCTGTGGGCCAACTAGCCCACCAGGTACCTCCAGTAAGCACCACAGAGCTGCGTTACAGAGAGGTTGTCCGAGGCCACGCCCCTTTTTACGCCACTCTGCAAACGCAGCTTCTGGAGCACTGCTGGTGGGGCGATGAGGACCTCAGGACACAAGTGGACTTCATCCTCCGAGCAGCAGTGCGCTAGAAGCCGTGTTTGCAGGGTGGTGTAAAAAGGGGCGTGGCCTCAGAACACCTCTCTGCAACGCAGCTCTGGGGCACTTACTGGAGGTACCTGGTGGGCTAGTTGGCCCCCAGGGACCTTCAAGATTCAAGAGGACTTAATCCCCCAACTTACAACGCGCCATGGGGCGCGTTTGCACAGTGGTGCAGGGAGGGGGCGGGGCCTGATATAACAAGTGTACCTTTCCTGCCTGTTTTTACATCTCACTTGTCTCTTTCTGCACTCGTCTTCCCTCTTTCTGTACCTTTCCTGCCTGTTTTTGCATCTCACTTGCCTCTTTCTGCACTTTTCTTGCTTCTTTCTACACCTCTGTTGCTTCTTTCAGCAATTCTCTTGCATCTTTGTGCACTTCTCTTGCCTGTTTCTGCACCTCTCCTGCCTCTTTTTGCACCTCTGTTGGCTCTTTCTGCACTTCAATTGCTCCTTTCTACACTTCTCTTGTTCTCTTGCCTCTTTCTGCACCCCTGTTGCTTCATTCTGCACTTTCCATGCTTCTTTCGGCACCTGTCTTGCTTCTTTCTGCACCCCTGGTGTCTATTTATGTACCTCTTTTGCCTCTTTCTGCACTTTCCTTGCCTTTTTCTGCAGTTCTCTTCCATCTTTCTGCATGTCTGTTGCCTCTTTCTGCACCTCTGGTGCTTCTTTCTGCACCCCTGTTGTCTCTTTCTGCACTCGTCTTCCCTCTTTCTGTACCTTTCCTGCCTGTTTTTGCATCTCACTTGCCTCTTTCTACACTTTTCTTGCTTCTTTCTACACCTTTGTTGCTTCTTTCAGCAATTCTCTTGCCTCTTTGTGCACTTCTCTTGCCTGTTTCTGCACCTCTCTTGCCTCTTTTTGCACCTCTGTTGGCTCTTTCTTCACCTCACTTGCTCCTTTCTACACTTCTCTTGCCTCTTTCTGCACCCCTGTTGCTCCATTCTGCACTTTCCATGCATCTTTCTGCACCTGTCTTGCTTCTTTCTGCACCCCTGGTGTCTCTTTATGTATCTCTTTTGCCTCTTTCTGCACTTTTCTTGCCTTTTTCTGCACCTCTCTTCCCTCTTTCTGCACGTCTGTTGCCTCTTTCTGCACCTCATTTGCTTCTTTCTACACCCCTGTTGTCTCTCTCTGCACTCGTCTTCCCTCTTTCTATACCTTTCCTGGTTGTTTTTGCATCTCACTTGCCTCTTTCTGCACTTTTCTTGCTTCTTTCTACACCTCTGTTGCTTCTTTCAGCAATTCTCTTGCCTCTTTGTGCACGTCTTGCCTGTTTCTGCACCTCTCTTGCCTCTATTTGCACCTCTTTTGGCTCTTTCTGCACCTCTCTTGCTCCTTTCAACACTTCTCTTGCCTCTTTCTGCACCCCTGTTGCTTCATTCTGCACTTTCCATGCTTCTTTCTGCACCTGTCTTGCTTCTTTCTGCACCTGTGGTGTCTCTTTATGTACCTCTTTTGCCTGTTTCTGCACCTCCCTTGCCTCTTTTTGCACCTCTGTTGGCTCTTTCTGCACCTCACTTGCTCCTTTCTACACTTCTCCTGCCTCTTTATGCACCCATGTTGCTTCATTCTGCACTTTCCATGCTTCTTTCTGCACCTGTCTTGCTTCTTTCTGCACCCATGGTGTCTCTTAATGTACCTCTTTTGCCTGTTTCTGCACCTTTCTTGCCTTTTTCTGCACCACTCTTCCCTCTTTCTGCACGTCTGTTGCCTCTTTCTGCACCTCATTTGCTTCTTTCTGCACCCCTGTTGTCTCTTTCTGCACTCCTCTTCCCTCTTTCTGTACCTTTCCTGCCTGTTTTTGCATCTCACTTGCCTCTTTCTGAACTTTTCTTGATTCTTTCTACACCTCTGTTGCTTCTTTCAGCAATTCTCTTGCCTATTTGTGCACTTGTCTTGCACGTTTCTGCACCTCTCTTGCCTCTTTTTGCTCCTCTGTTGGGTCTTTCTGCACCTCACTTGCTCCTTTCTACACTTCTCTTGCCTCTTTCTGCACCCCTGTTGCTTCATTCTGCACTTTCCATGCTTCTTTCTGCACCTGTCTTGCTTCTTTCTGCACCCCTGGTGTCTCTTTATGTACCTCTTTTGCCTCTTTCTGCACTTTTCTTGCCTTTTTCTGCAGTTCTCTTCCATCTTTCTGCACGTCTGTTGCCTCTTTCTGCACCTCATTTGCTTCTTTCTGCACCCCTGTTGTCTCTTTCTGCACTCGTCTTCCCTCTTTCTGTACCTTTCCTGGTTGTTTTTGCATCTTACTTGCCTCTTTCTGCACTTTTCTTGCTTCTTCCTACACCTCTGTTGCTTCTTTCAGCAATTCTCTTGCCTCTTTGTGCACTTCTCTTGCCTGTTTCTGCACCTCCCTTGCCTCTTTTTGCACCTCTGTTGGCTCTTTCTGCACCTCACTTGCTCCTTTCTACACTTCTCTTGCCTCTTTCTGCACCCCTGTTGCTTCATTCTGCACTTTCCATGTTTCTATCTGCACCTGTCCTGCTTCTTTCTGCACCCCTGGTGTCTCTTTATGTACCTCTTTCTGCACTTTTCTTGCCTTTTTCTGCACCTCTCTTCCCTCATTCTGCACATCTGTTGCCTCTTTCTGCACCTCATTTGCTTCTTTCTGTACCCTTGTTGTCTCTTTCTGCACTCGTCTTCCCTCTTTCTGTACCTTTCCTGCCTGTTTTTACATCTCACTTGCCTCTTTCTGCACCTCTATTGCCTCTTTCTGCAGTTCTCTTGCCTGTTCCTGCACCTCCCTTGCCTCTTTTTACACCTCTGTTGGCTCTTTCTGCACCTCACTTGCTCCTTTCTACACTTCTCTTGCCTCTTTCTGCACCCATGCTGCTTCATTCTGCACTTTCCATGCTTCTTTCTGCACCTGTCTTGCTTCTTTTTGCACCCCTGGTGTCTCTTAAAGTGCCTCTTTTGCCTCTTTCTGCACTTTTCTTGCATTTTTCTGCACCTCTCTTCCCTCTTTCTGCACTTATGTTGTCTCTTTCTGCACCTCATTTGCTTCTTTCTGCACACCTGTCTCTTTCTGCACTCGTCTTCCCTCTTTCTGTAACTTTCCTGCCTGTTTTTGCATTTCACTTGCCTCTTTCTGCACCTCTATTGCCTCTTTCTGCAGTTCTCTTGCCTCCTTCTGCACTTCACTTGCCTCTTTCTGTAACTCTCTCGCCTCTTTGTGCACCTCTCTTGCCTCTTTCTACACCCCTGTTGTTTCATTCTGCACTTTCCATGCTTCTTTCTGCACCTGTCTTGCTTCTTTCTGCACCCTGTTCTCTCTTTATGTACCTCTTTTATCTCTTTATGCACTTTTCTTGCCTTTTTCTGCAGTTCTCTTCCATCTTTCTGCAAGTCTGTTGCCTCTTTCTGCACTTGTGTTCCCTCTTTCGGTACCTTTCCTGTCTGTTTTTGCATCTCATTTGCCTCTTTCTGCACTTTTCTTGTTTCTTTCTACACCTCTGTTGCTTCTTTCAGCAATTCTCTTGCCTCTTTTTGCACTTCTCTTGCCTGTTTCTGCGCCTCCCTTGCCTCTTTTTGCACCTCTGTTGGTTCTTTCTGCACCTCACTTGCTCCTTTCTACACTTCTCTTGCCTCTTTCTGCACCCCTGTTGCTTCATTCTGCACTTTTCATGCTTCTTTCTGTCCCTGTCTTGCTTCTTTCTGCACCCCTGGTGTCTCTTTATGTACCTCTTTTGCCTCTTTCTGCATCTCTCTTCCCTCCTTCTGCACGTACGTTGCCTCTTTCTCCACCTCATTTGCTTCTTTCTGGACCCCTGTTGTCTCTTTCTGCACTCGTCTTCCCTCTTAGTATAACTTTCCTGCCTGTTTTTGAATCTCACTTGCCTCTTTCTGCACCTCTATTGCCTCTTTCTGCAGTTCTCTTGCCTCCTTCTGCACTTCACTTGCCTCTTTCTGTAACTCTCTCGCCTCTTTCTGCACCTGTCTTGCTTCTTTCTGCACCCCTGTTGTCTCTTTAGATACCTCTTTTGCCTCTTTCTGCAATTTCCTTGCCTTTTTCTGCACCTCTCTTCCCTCTTTCTGCTCGTCTGTTGCCTCTTTCTGCACCTCATTGCTCCTTTCTGCACCCCTGTTGTCTCTTTCTGCACACGTCTTCCCTCTTTCTGTACCTTTCCTGCCTGTTTTTGCATCTCACTTGCCTCTTTCTGCACCTCTATTGCCTCTTTCTGCAGTTCTCCTGTCTCCTTCTGCATGTCACTTGCCTCTTTCTGTAACTCTCTCGCCTCTTTGTGCACCTCTCTTGCCTCTTTCTGCACCACTGTTGCTTCATTCTGCACTTTCCATGCTTCTTTCTGCATCTGTCTTGCTTCTTTCTGCACCCCTGTTGTCTCTTTATGTACCTCTTTTGCCTCTTTCTGCACTTTTCTTGCCTTTTTCTGCAGTTCTCTTCCACCTTTTTACACATCTGTTGCCTCTTTCTGCACTTCAATTGCTTCTTTCTGCACCCCTGTTGTCTCTTTCTGCACTTGCCTTCCCTCTTTCGGTACCTTTCCTGCCTGTTTTTGCATCTCACTTGCCTCTTTCTGCACTTTTCTTGCTTCTTTCTACACGTCTGTTGCTTCTTTAAGCAATTCTCTTGCCTCTTTGTGCACTTCTCTTCCCTGTTTCTGCACCTCCCTTGCCTCTTTTTGCACCTCTGTTGGCTCTTTCTGCACCTCACTTGATCCTTTCTACACTTCTCCTGCCTCTTTATGCACACATGTTGCTTCATTCTGCACTTTCCATGCTTCTTTCTGCACCTGTCTTGCTTCTTTCTGCACCCATGGTGTCTCTTAATGTACCTCTTTTGCCTGTTTCTGCACTTTTCTTGCCTTTTTCTGCACCACTCTTCCCTCTTTCTGCATGTCTGTTGCCTCTTTCTGCACCTCATTTGCTTCTTTCTGCACCCCTGTTGTCTCTTTCTGCACTCGTATTCCCTCTTTCTGTACCTTTCCTGCCTGTTTTTGCATCTCACTTGCCTCTTTCTGCACTTTTCTTGATTCTTTCTACACTTCTGTTGCTTCTTTCAGCAATTCTCTTGCCTCTTTGTGCACTTCTCTTGCCTGTTTCTGCACCTCTCTTGCCACTTTTTGCACCTCTGTTGGCTTTTTCTGCACCTCACTTGCTCCTTTCTACACTTCTTGTGCCTCTTTCTGCACCCCAGTTGCTTCATTCTGCACTTTCCATGCTTCTTTCTGCACCTGTCCTGCTTCATTCTGCACCCCTGGTGTCTCATTATGTACCACTTTTGCCTCTTTCTGCACTTTTCTTGCCTTTTTCTGCACCTCTCTTCCCTCTTTCTGCACGTCTGTTGCCTCTTTCTGCACCTCATTTGCTTCTTTCTGCACCCCTGTTGTCTCTCTCTGCACTTGTCTTCCCTCTTTCTATACCTTTCCTGCCTGTTTTTGCATCTCACTTGCCTCTTTCTGCACTTTTCTTGCTTCTTTCTACACCTCTGTTGCTTCTTTCAGCAATTCTCTTGCCTCTTTGTGCACTTGTCTTGCCTGTTTCTGCACCTCTCTTGCCTCTTTTTGCACCTCTGTTGGCTCTTTCTGCACCTCACTTGCTCCTTTCTACACTTCTCTTGCATCTTTCTGCACCCCTGTTGCTTCATTCTGCACTTTCCATGTTTCTATCTGCACCTGTCCTGCTTCTTTCTGCACCCCTAGTGTCTCTTTATGTACCTCTTTCTGCACTTTTCTTGCCTTTTTCTGCACCTCTCTTCCCTCTTTCTGCACATTTGTTGCCTCTTTCTGCACCTCATTTGCTTCTTTCTGTACCCTTGTTGTCTCTTTCTGCACTCGTCTTCCCTCTTTCTGTACCTTTCGTCCCTGTTTTTACATCTCACTTGCCTCTTTCTGCACCTCTATTGCCTCTTTCTGCAGTTCTCTTGCCTCCTTCTGCATGTCACTTCCCTCCTTCTGTAACTCTCTCGCCTCTTTGTGCACCTCTCTTGCCTCTTTCTGCACCACTGTTGCTTCATTCTGCACTTTCCATGCTTCTTTCTGCATCTGTCTTGCTTCTTTCTGCACCCCTGTTTTCTCTTTCTGTACCTCTTTTGCCTCTTTCTGCACTTTTCTTGCCTTTTTCTGCAGTTCTCTTCCACCTTTCTGCACATCTGTTGCCTCTTTCTGCACTTCATTTGCTTCTTTCTGCACCCATGTTGTCTCTTTCTGCACTCGCCTTCCCTCTTTCTGTACCTTTCCTGCCTGTTTTTGCATCTAACTTGCCTCTTTCTGCACTTTTCTTGCTTCTTTCTACACGTCTGTTGCTTTTTAAAGCAATTCTCTTGCCTCTTTGTGCACTTCTCTTCCCTGTTTCTGCACCTCCCTTGCCTCTTTTTGCATCTCTGTTTGCTCTTTCTGCACCTCACTTGCTCCTTTCTACACTTCTCTTGCCTTTTCTGCACCCATGTTGCTACATTCTGCACTTTCCATGCTTCTTTCGGCACCTGTCTTGCTTCTTTCTGCACCTCTGGTGACTCTTTATGTACCTCTTTTGCCTATTTCTGCACTTTTCTTTCCTTTTTCTGCACCTCTCTTTACTCTTTCTGCACGTCTGTTGCCTCTTTCTGCACCTCATTTGCTTCTTTCTGCACCCCTGCTGTCTCTTTCTGCACACGTCTTCCCTCTTTCTGTACCTTTCCTGCCTGTTTTTGCATCTCACTTGCCTCTTTCTGCACCTCTATTGCCTCTTTCTGCAGTTCTCCTGCCTCCTTCTGCATGTCACTTGCCTCTTTTTGTAACTCTCTCGCCTCTTTGTGCACCTCTCTTGCCTCTTTCTGCACCCCTGTTGCTTAATTCTGCACTTTCCATGCTTCTTTCTGCACCTGTCTTGCTTCTTTCTGCACCCCTGTTGTCTCTTTATGTACCTCTTTTGCCTCTTTCTGCACTTTTCTTGCCTTTTTCTGCATTTTTCTTCCATCTTTCTGCACATCTGTTGCCTCTTTCTGCACTTCATTTGCTTCTTTCTGCACCCCTGTTGTCTCTTTCTGCACTCGTCTTCCCTCTTTCTGTACCTTTGCTGCCTGTTTTTGCATCTCACTTGCCTCTTTCTGCACTTTTCTTGCTTCTTTCTACACCTCTGTTGCTTCTTTCAGCAATTCTCTTTCCTCTTTGTGCACTTCTGTTGCCTGTTTCTGCACCTCCCTTGCCTCTTTTTACACCTCTGTTGGCTCTTTCTGCACCTCACTTGCTCCTTTCTACACTTCTCTTGCCTCTTTCTGCACCCCTGTTGCTTCATTCTGCACTTTCCATGTTTCTATCTGCACCTGTCCTGCTTCTTTCTGCACCCCTGGTGTCTCTTTATGTACCTCTTTCTGCACTTTTCTTGCCTTTTTCTGCACCTCTCTTCCCTCATTCTGCACATCTGTTGCCTCTTTCTGCACCTCATTTGCTTCTTTCTGTACCCTTGTTGTCTCTTTCTGCACTCGTCTTCCCTCTTTCTGTACCTTTCCTGCCTGTTTTTACATCTCACTTGCCTCTTTCTGCACCTCTATTGCCTCTTTCTGCAGTTCTCTTGCCTGTTTCTGCACCTCCCTTGCCTCTTTTTACACCTCTGTTGGCTCTTTCTGCACCTCACTTGCTCCTTTCTACACTTCTCTTGCCTCTTTCTGCACCCATGCTGCTTCATTCTGCACTTTCCATGCTTCTTTCTGCACCTGTCTTGCTTCTTTTTGCACCCCTGGTGTCTCTTAAAGTGCCTCTTTTGCCTCTTTCTGCACTTTTCTTGCATTTTTCTGCACCTCTCTTCCCTCTTTCTGCACTTATGTTGTCTCTTTCTGCACCTCATTTGCTTCTTTCTGTACCCTTGTTGTTCCTTTCTGCACTCGTCTTCCCTCTTTCTGTAACTTTCCTGCCTGTTTTTGCATTTCACTTGCCTCTTTCTGCACCTCTATTGCCTCTTTCTGCAGTTCTCTTGCCTCCTTCTGCACTTCACTTGCCTCTTTCTGTAACTCTCTCGCCTCTTTGTGCACCTCTCTTGCCTCTTTCTGCACCCCTGTTGCTTCATTCTGCACTTTCCATGCTTCTTTCTGCACCTGTCTTGCTTCTTTCTGCACCCCTGTTGTCTCTTTATGTACCTCTTTTGCCTCTTTCTGCACTTTTCTTGCCTTTTTCTGCAGTTCTCTTCCATCTTTCTGCAAGTCTGTTGCCTCTTTCTGCACTTGTCTTCCCTCTTTCGGTACCTTTCCTGTCTGTTTTTGCATCTCATTTGCCTCTTTCTGCACTTTTCTTGTTTCTTTCTTCACCTCTGTTGCTTCTTTCAGCAATTCTCTTGCCTCTTTGTGCACCTCTCTTGCCTCTTTCTGCACCCCTGTTGCTTCATTCTGCACTTTCCATGCTTCTTTCTGCACCTGTCTTGCTTCTTTCTGGACCCCTGTTGTCTCTTTCTGCACTCGTCTTCCCTCTTAGTATAACTTTCCTGCCTGTTTTTGCATCTCACTTGCCTCTTTCTGCACCTCTATTGCCTCTTTCTGCAGTTCTCTTGCCTCCTTCTGCACTTCACTTGCCTCTTTCTGTAACTCTCTCGCCTCTTTCTGCACCTGTCTTGCTTCTTTCTGCACCCCTGTTGTCTCTTTAGATACCTCTTTTGCCTCTTTCTGCAATTTCCTTGCCTTTTTCTGCACCTCTCTTCCCTCTTTCTGCACGTCTGTTGCCTCTTTCTGCACCTCATTGCTCCTTTCTGCACCCCTGTTGTCTCTTTCTGCACACGTCTTCCCTCTTTCTGTACCTTTCCTGCCTGTTTTTGCATCTCACTTGCCTCTTTGTGCACCTCTCTTGCCTCTTTCTGCACCCCTGTTGCTTCATTCTGCACTTTCCATGCTTCTTTCTGCACCTGTCTTGCTTCTTTCTGCACCCCTGTTGTCTCTTTATGTACCTCTTTTGCCTCTTTCTGCACTTTTCTTGCCTTTTTCTGCATTTCTCTTCCATCTTTCTGCACATCTGTTGCCTCTTTCTGCACTTCATTTGCTTCTTTCTGCACCCCTGTTGTCTCTTTCTGCACTCGTCTTCCGTCTTTCTGTACCTTTCCTGCCTGTTTTTGCATCTCACTTGCCTCTTTCTGCACTTTTCTTACTTCTTTCTACACCTTTGTTGCTTCTTTCAGCAATTCTCTTTCCTCTTTGTGCACTTCTGTTGCCTGTTTCTGCACCTCCCTTGCCTCTTTTTACACCTCTGTAGGCTCTTTCTGCACCTCACTTGCTCCTTTCTACACTTCTCTTGCCTCTTTCTGTACCCATGCTGCTTCATTCTGCACTTTCCATGCTTCTTTCTGCACCTGTCTTGCTTCTTTTTGCACCCCTGGTGTCTCTTAAATTGCCTCTTTTGCCTCTTTCTGCACTTTTCTTGCATTTTTCTGCACCTCTCTTCCCTCTTTCTGCACTTATGTTGTCTCTTTCTGCACCTCATTTGCTTCTTTCTGCACACCTGTCTCTTTCTGCACTCGTCTTCCCTCTTTCTGTAACTTTCCTGCCTGTTTTTGCATTTCACTTGCCTCTTTCTGCACCTCTATTGCCTCTTTCTGCAGTTCTCTTGCCTCCTTCTGCACTTCACTTGCCTCTTTCTGTAACTCTCTCGCCTCTTTGTGCACCTCTCTTGCCTCTTTCTGCACCCCTGTTGCTTCATTCTGCACTTTCCATGCTTCTTTCTGCACGTGTTGCTTCTTTCTGCACCCCTGTTGTCTCTTTATGTACCTCTTTTGCCTCTTTCTGCACTTTTCTTGCCTTTTTCTGCAGTTCTCTTCCATCTTTCTGCAAGTCTGTTGCCTCTTTCTGCACCTCATTTGCTACTTTCTGCACCCCTGTTGTCTCTTTCTGCCCTTGTCTTCCCTCTTTCGGTACCTTTCTTGTCTGTTTTTGCATCTCATTTGCCTCTTTCTGCACTTTTCTTGTTTCTTTCTACACCTCTGTTGCTTCTTTCAGCAATTCTCTTGCCTCTTTTTGCACTTCTCTTGCCTGTTTCTGCGCCTCCCTTGCCTCTTTTTGCACCTCTGTTGGTTCTTTCTGCACCTCACTTGCTCCTTTCTACACTTCTCTTGCCTCTTTCTGCACCCCTGTTGCTTCATTCTGCACTTTTCATGCTTCTTTCTGTCCCTGTCTTGCTTCTTTCTGCACCCCTGGTGTCTCTTTATGTACCTCTTTTGCCTCTTTCTCCATCTCTCTTCCCTCCTTCTGCACGTATGTTGCCTCTTTCTCCACCTCATTTGCTTCTTTCTGGACCCCTGTTGTCTCTTTCTGCACTCGTCTTCCCTCTTAGTATAACTTTCCTGCCTGTTTTTGCATCTCACTTGCCTCTTTCTGCACCTCTATTGCCTCTTTCTGCAGTTCTCTTGCCTCCTTCTGCACTTCACTTGCCTCTTTCTGTAACTCTCTCGCCTCTTTCTGCACCTGTCTTGCTTCTTTCTGCACCCCTGTTGTCTCTTTAGATACCTCTTTTGCCTTTCTGCAATTTCCTTGCCTTTTTCTGCACCTCTCTTCCCTCTTTCTGCACGTCTGTTGCCTCTTTCTGCACCTCATTGCTCCTTTCTGCACCCCTGTTGTCTCTTTCTGCACACGTCTTCCCTCTTTCTGTACCTTTCCTGCCTGTTTTTGCATCTCACTTGCCTCTTTCTGCACCTCTATTGCCTCTTTCTGCAGTTCTCCTGCCTCCTTCTGCATGTCACTTGCCTCTTTCTGTAACTCTCTCGCCTCTTTGTGCACCTCTCTTGCCTCTTTCTGCACCCCTGTTGCTTCATTCTGCACTTTCCATGCTTCTTTCTGCACCTGTCTTGCTTCTTTCTGCACCCCTGTTGTCTCTTTATGTACCTCTTTTGCCTCTTTCTGCACTTTTCTTGCCTTTTTCTGCATTTCTCTTCCATCTTTCTGCACATCTGTTGCCTCTTTCTGCACTTCATTTGCTTCTTTCTGCACCCCTGTTGTCTCTTTCTGCACTCGTCTTCCCTCTTTCTGTACCTTTCCTGCCTGTTTTTGCATCTCACTTGCCTCTTTCTGCACTTTTCTTGCTTCTTTCTACACCTCTGTTGCTTCTTTCAGCAATTCTCTTTCCTCTTTGTGCACTTCTGTTGCCTGTTTCTGCACCTCCCTTGCCTCTTTTTACACCTTTGTTGGCTCTTTCTGCACCTCACTTGCTCCTTACTACACTTCTCTTGCCTCTTTCTGCACCCATGCTGCTTCATTCTGCACTTTCCATGCTTCTTTCTGCACCAGTCTTGCTTCTTTTTGCACCCCTGGTGTCTCTTAAAGTGCCTCTTTTGCCTCTTTCTGCACTTTTCTTGCATTTTTCTGCATTTCTCTTCCATCTTTCTGCACATCTGTTGCCTCTTTCTGCACCTCATTTGCTTCTTTCTGCACACCTGTCTCTTTCTGCACTCGTCTTCCCTCTTTCTGTAACTTTCCTGCCTGTTTTTGCATTTCACTTGCCTCTTTCTGCACCTCTATTGCCTCTTTCTGCAGTTCTCTTGCCTCCTTCTGCACCTCCCTTGCCTCTTTTTACACCTCTGTTGGTTCTTTCTGCACCTCACTTGCTCCTTTCTACACTTCTCTTGCCTCTTTCTGCACCTCTGTTGCTTCATTCTGCACTTTTCATGCTTCTTTCTGTCCCTGTCTTGCTTCTTTCTGCACCCCTGGTGTCTCTTTATGTACCTCTTTTGCCTCTTTCTGCATCTCTCTTCCCTCCTTCTGCACGTATGTTGCCTCTTTCTCCACCTCATTTGCTTCTTTCTGGACCCCTGTTGTCTCTTTCTGCACTCGTCTCCCATCTTAGTATAACTTTCCTGCCTGTTTTTGCATCTCACTTGCATCTTTCTGCACCTCTATTGCCTCTTTCTGCAGTTCTCTTGCCTCCTTCTGCACTTCACTTGCCTCTTTCTGTAACTCTCTCGCCTCTTTCTGCACCTGTCTTGCTTCTTTCTGCACCCCTGTTGTCTCTTTAGATACCTCTTTTGCCTCTTTCTGCAATTTCCTTGCCTTTTTCTGCACCTCTCTTCCCTCTTTCTGCACGTCTGTTGCCTCTTTCTGCACCTCATTGCTCCTTTCTGCACCCCTGTTGTCTCTTTCTGCACTCGCCTTCCCTCTTTCCGTACTTTTCCTGCCTGTTTTTGCATCTCACTTGCCACTTTCTGCACTTTTCTTGCTTCTTTCTACACCTCTGTTGCTTCTTTCAGGAATTCTCTTGCCTTTTTGTTCACTTGTCTTGCCTGTTTCTGCACCTCTCTTGCCTTTTTTTGCACCTCTGTTGGCTCTTTCTGCACCTCACTTGCTCCTTGCTACACTTCTCTTGCCTCTTTCTGCACCCCTGTTGCTTCATTCTGCACTTTCCATGCTTCTTTCTGCACCCCTGTTGTCTCTTTATGTACCTCTTTTGTCTCTTTCTGCACTTTTCTTGCCTTTTTCTGCAGATCTCTTACCTCTTTGTGCACGTCTGTTGCCTCTTTCTGCACCTCATTTGCTTCTTTCTGCACCCCTGTTTTCTCTTTCTGCACTCGTCTTCCCTCTTTCTGCACCCCTGTTGCTTTATTCTGCACTTTTCATGCTTCTTTCTGCACCTGTCTTGCTTTTTTCTGCACCCCAGGTGTCTCTTTATGTACCTCTTTTGCCTCTTTCTTTACTTTTCTTGCCTTTTTCTGCACCTCTCTTCCCTCTTTCTGCACGTCTGTTGCCTCTTTCTCCACCTCATTTGCTTCTTTCTGCACCCCTGTTGTCTCTTTCTGCACTCGTCTTCCCTCTTTCTGTACCTTTCCTGCCTGTTTTTGCATCTCTCTTGCCTCTTTCTGCACTTTTGTTGCTTCTTTCTACACCTCTGTTGCTTCTTTCAGCAATTTTCTTGCCTCTTTCTGCACTTCTCTTGCCTGTTTCTGCACCCCTCTTGCCTCTTTCTGCACCCATCTTTCCTCTTTGTGCAACTCTCTTGCCTCTTTCTACACCTCTCTTTCCTCCTTCTGCACCACTCTTGCCTCTTTTTGTACCTCGGTTGCTTCTTTCTGCACTTCTCTTGCCTCTTTTTGTACCCTTCGTGCCTCTTTCAGCACCTCTGTTGCTTTTTTCTGCACTCCTCTTCCTTCTTTCTGCACTCCTTGTGCCTCCTCCTGCACCTCTGTTGCTTCTTTCTGCACTCCTCTTGCCTCTTTCTGCACCTCTGATACATCTTTCTGCACTCCTATTGCCTCTTTCTGCACCTCCCTTGCTTCTTTCTGCAGCTGACATGCCTCTTTCATCACCTCTGTTTCTTTTTTCTGCACATCTCTTGCCTCTTTCTACACCTCACTTGCCTGTTTCAGCACCTCTCTTGCCTCTATCTGCACCCGTTTCCTCTTTCTGCACCTTTCCTGCCTGTTTCTGCACCTCTCATGCCTCTTTCTGTACTTCTGTTGCCTCTTCCTGCACTTCTCTTGCTCTTTCTGCACCCTTTGTGCCTCTTTCAGCACCTCTGTTACTTCTTTGTGAACTTCTCTTCCTTCTTTCTGCACCCCTCATGCCCCTTTCTGTACCTCTCTTGCGTCTTTGTGCACCCCTCCTACCTTTTTCTGCACCCCTCTTGCCTCTTTTTGCACCTCTGTTTGTTCTTTCTGCACTGCTCTTCCTTCTTTTTGCACTTTACTTGCCTCTTTCTGCACTTCTCTTGCTTCTTTCTACACCTCTGTTGCTTCTTTCAGCAAGTCTCTTGCCTCTTTCTCCACTTCTCTTCCTTCTTTCTGCACCCTTCCTGCCTCTTTCTGTACCTCTCTTGCCACTTTGTGCACCTCTCCTACCTCTTTCTGCAACCCTCTTGTCTCTTTTTACACCTCTGTTGGTTCTTTCTGTACTGCTCTTGCTTCTTTCTGCACCTCACTTGCCTCTTTCTGCACTTCTCTTGCTTCTTTCTAAACCTCTGTTGCTTCTTTCAGCAATTCTCTTGCCTCTTTCTGCACTTCTCTTGCTTGTTTCTGCATGTCTCTTGCGTCTTTATGCATCTCTGTTGCCTCTTTCTGCACTCCACTTGCTTCTTTCTGCACCTCTCTTGCCTCTTTTGGCACCTCTGTTGCTTCTTTCTGCACCCCTCCTGGCACTTTCTGCACCCCTCTTCCCTCTTTGTGCAACTCTCTTGCCTCATTCTATACCTCTCTTCCCTCTTTCTGCACCACTCTTGCCTCTTTCTGTACCTCTGTTGATTCTTTCTGCACTTCTCTTGCTTCTTTCTGCACCCTTCGTGCCTCTTTCACCACCTCTGTTGCTTCTTTCTGCACTTCTCTTCCTTCATTATGCACCCCTCGTGCCTCCTTCTGCACCTCTGTTGCTTCTTTCTGCACTGCTCTTGCCTCTTTCTGCATACCTCTTGCCTCTATGAGCACCTCTTCTGCTTCTTTCTGCACTTCTGTCTCCTCCTACTGCATCCCTCTTGCCTCTTTCTGCACCTCTGTTGCTTCTTTCTGCACTTCTATTGCTTCTTTCTGCACTTCTATTGCCTCTATCTGCACCTCTCTTGCTTCTATCTGCACCTTACTTGCCTCTTTCAGCACCTCTGTTGCTTTTTACTGCAGATCTCTTGCCTCTTTCTGCACCTCACTTGCCTCTTTCAGCACTTCTGTTGCGTTTCTCTGCAGAACGCTTGCCTCTTTCCGCACCCCTCTTTTCTCTTTCTGCACCTCTCTTGCCTCTTTCTGCACCCCTGTTCCCTGTTTCTGCACCTTTCCTGCCTGTTTCTGCACCTCTCTTGCCTCTTTCTGTACATCTGTTGCCTCTTTCTGCACTTCTCTTTCTCTTTCTGCACCCTTCGCGCCTCTTTCAGCACCTCTGTTGGTTCGTTCTGCACTGCTCTTGCTTCTTTCTGCTTCTCACTTGGCTCTTTCTGCACTTCTCCTGCTTCTTTCTACAACTCTGTTGCTTCTTTCAGCAATTCTCTTGCCTCTTTCTGCACCTCTCTTGCATCTTTTTGCACCTCACTTGCCTCTATCAGCACCTCTGCTGCTTTTTTCTGCAGATCTCTTGCCACTTTCTGCACCTCACTTGCCTGTTTCAACACCTCTGTTGCTTTTTTCTGCAGATCTCTTGCCTCTTTCTGCACCCCTCTTTTCTCTTTCTGCACCTCTCTTGCCTCTATCTGCACCCTGTTGCCTCTTTCTGCATCTTTCCTGTAGGAAGGTGGAATCTGACTACATGGTTGCCCCCACTTTTTTCCTGGTGTTTTGTTGGTTTTTGACTTAGTTTGGCTGGGAACCTGCTATTCAGGTCCCCAGCCTATCTATTTCTCTTTAAACGACTTGGAGTGCACTCTAGGTGCACTAGTGATTGGATACTGTGGTACCTTATGAGTCCCTAGTATATGGTACCTTAGGTACTAAGGGCATAGGTACTTCACAGGCCTACCAGGGGCTGCAGCATGTATTATGCCACCCCTGGGAAGCAGACTAAATCTGACACCACAGGCCTGCTACTGCAGCCTGTGTGAGGAAGTGCTAGCACCCCTCACTGAGATATAGGTCCCCTATATCTCTCCTACACACACATATAAACCTATCAGTCACCCCTAAGGCAGGCCCTATCAATCCTGAGGGCAGGGTGCTTGGCTTCTATGTGAGGGGGTGCCTCTGCCTGAGCAGGGCCCCTCTGCAGCTCTCAGAGTCCATTCTCTGGTGCTGTTTGTGGATGCGGTTAAACCATATACTTTTAAGTGCATTATAACCTCGCGGTAAAATGCTAACTTTGGAATGGCTGCATCGAAACATGTCATGTTTGGTGTCAAACATCTTGGAATACTACCCCCCGCCAGTCCTGGCGGCGGGGGTAGCATTCCACCCTTCTAGAGGGATAGACATGTACCTACTGTGGAAACGCGGTAGAATCCTGCAGAGCCCTGGCATCACAAAATGGATGCCACCAGTCACAGACACTGGGCTGCCCTCCTGCTGATGACCAATACTCGCAGTGGAGGAAGCCCAACAATAGATATCCTGTCCCAAGGGGGTGTGACCACCTTCCAGACAGGGTTTAGTGTATTGGGGCTGGGTGGGTGCACTCTTAGAGTGCTTTGAAGTCCTGCACTGGGGGAGCAGAAGGCTCCTCTGTGCATATGCCAGTTCAAACCGGCTCAGGGGCTACCTGTCCCTGCTCTGGCGTGAAACTGGACAAAGGGAAGTGGGTGTAGCCACCCACTCCCCTGACCCTCCCATAGGTAGGGTCATAGAGCTAGTCCCTCCCCTCCTTCTTAGTATAAGAGGGGGAACCTGTGCATTGCACCCTAGATTTCCCTGGACGACGCTCTACAAGTAGAATCCCAGACCTTCGATGTTCCACTACCTTTGGAAGACTGAAGAATCTCCCTTGGAGTCAAGGAGTGACTCCCCTGCTTGGCAGGCACCAAAAACTACAAACGACGGTCACAAACTACGCCGCTCCCGCCGGAGTCCGAAGATCCTGCAGCCCAAGAAGTGGATTTCCTGACTTCTCAAAGGCCATCGTGAGTCCCCAGCGAAGCTGAGGCCAGTGGACCCCAAGAGTAATGACGAACTGCGACCCCTGGGTACCATGCCCTATTGTCGAGAGCAACCCTTTACAATGTTCCACAAACTTGTGCTTTGGACCACGTGTGGTCCCAGCCTCCAGCAGGAACCCTTCTAAGATCAGAGGCCTACCACATCCTGTGTGACCGTGGGCCCCTGTGAGAGAATCCTCCCGAGGTGTCTTTGCGATCCCTTGCCAGCCGGCTTGTGGGTCCCCAGAAGACTTCCTAAAGAAACCGAAGGGCTCCCCTGGTTGCGCCAGGCCTGCCCTGACTTACCCTTGCTGGGTGAGTTCCACAGACCTTGCTGTTCTGCGCCATCGCCTCTTTGCACTTTCCCCGAGACTTGCTGTTACCAAGGCTTGTTGGCCCCGATCAAGTTGCCGACACCGCAGTAAGCCACAGACATTGTGGGACATGCCGAATCCAGCTCCTGGTCATCGTCGACGCCTCCTGGACCTTGTGGCTGAAGAGTCAAGGCAACCGTGAACAACCTGAACCCTGCGACGACGGTGGGCATTCATCTTCCTTGCCCCGAGTCACTGCCAAGTGACTTTGAACACTGTCCCCTCTACTTTCAGGTCATCCTTCCACCGAATCCAGGCTTGGATTCCACCGGACACTTCTTCAAACCATCACAAGCAGCAAGTCTTCTTTGGTCGCCATTGAAAACGACGCCACGACCCGACACCAAAGGACACCTGTGCACCCGGCTTCCCTGGGTGAGGTAACTCCAGCACTCTGGTGCTCCTGTGGGTGTGGGCCCTCGAACTACTTACCCTGTAAGTGACTTGCTTGTAGGTTCACCAGAAGTATCCTAAAACTCTTACTTTCCCCATGCGATTCTCGCACTGACTCGTACATGGTTCGCGTCTGTGTTAGACACACCGCGTCCGACTCCCTTGCAAATCCTATCTGTAGACCGTATCCTTCGACTCGTACTGAGTCCGATCGGTGTGTTCGCCTCGAACACGCAAGGGACCTTGAACATTGATATCTCAATCGCGTCTGGGCGCATAGACTCGTACAGGATTCGCCTCGGTGCCAGGTCACCGCGTCCGTCCCCTGTGGGTCTCCTACAACTACCTGGGGTGGTTCTTGGGGGTCCCTCGATTCTAGATGCCCTAGACCTAGGTCTAGCAAACTAAGATTGTAATATTCAATTGTGCTAAACTTATCCTGATCATATTTGACTTGTACATATGTTCCTATCCTCTAATCTCATAAAGAGATTAGTAGAGAGTGTTTATTAATAAATACATATATATTTGATATATATACCTGTGTGGTGTCTTTTCATTTGGTGATTCAAGAGATTGTGTGGTAAAACAAGCTGCTTTACATTCCTTCAAGACTTAGCCTGAAGGCTGCTCTCCACAGCTACCACTAGGATAGCTTTCTATAAAGGTTGTCTTAAACCTATCTACCATAAGAGTCGAATTGTTCTGGTGCAAGGTGTCCACTTTAATTAGTGAACAGCATATACCAGGCCAACTTCTCACATTGGTGGGCAGCGTGTGGGATTCCAGCTTGCTATTGTTTTACCAGAAAATCTCTATTTGAATTACTAACTGAAAACCACTATAGGTACTTAAGGTACATATAAAGTCAAGCTTAGTATCGATAAGTTCTACTGAACTTAGAGCTGTGTGCCAAGGGATAGCACACCCTTTCTACAGCTCAAGCTAGGATCAGTAGGCCACAAACTAGTGTAGGTAGTACAACACTGCACAACACTAGAATGTCCTTAAAGGGTGGAACCAGTGGATCCACTCAGCCTCAGTACAAGGACATGGCTTTCTCTGACTTGAGAGCCATGTGTGTTGAAAGACACCTGAGACTAGGACCGAGTCCCTCAACCCTGCACCTGATAGATCTGCTGACAGCAGATGATCTTAGATTGGCTCTAGGAGCTAATGGGTCTGAATCAGTGGGTGGGTCAATTACAGTATCTGGGTCAGACGATGAAAATCCGAATGACCAGTACTCTGTGATTGAAGGGCCAGGCCTCAAGGGGCCTGAAAAGGACAGAGGAATTCTCCCTAAGAGAACTGACAGAGTGGATGAGAGGCATAGGTCCCCTTCCAGGGAATCTGAGCACTCTTATCACTCTGGCAGAGAATCTGTCCACCAGAGGATCTCATACTTTCCCATAAGAGAGACCTCCTCTGAAAGAATGTGCAAACTGCTGCAGTATGAGGAAGCAAGAGTTGCCCTCAGAAACAAGCAGTTGGCACTGGATAGAGAAGCCCTGGAGATCCAGAGAGCTTCTAGAAGAGAGGGGTTAGAACCCCTTGGTGGCAGCAACAGTGTCCCTAGAGGCAGAGAATATATTCCAGACCATAGGAACCTGAGCAAGGTTGTTCCTCCCTACCAGAGTGGGGATGATATCCACAAGTGGATAACTGCTATGGAAAGGGCCTGTAGAGTCCAACAGGTCCCCCAAAGGCAGTGGGCAGCAATCTTGTGGCTCTCCTTTTCAGATAAAGGTAGAGACAAGCTCCTCACTGTTAGAGAAGAGGATGCTGATAACTATGAAGTCCTGAAGAGTGCACTGATAGATGGGTTTGGCTTAACCACTGAGCAGTACAGGTTGAAGTTCAGAGACACCCAGAAGGCACAGACTCAGGACTGGACTGACTTTGTAGATTGTGCAACCAAGGCTCTGGAGGGTTGGCTGATTGGCAGTAGGGTTACTGATCTCAAAGGATTGTACAATTTGATCATGAGGGAGCAGATCCTTAATAATTGTCAAAACCAGCTTTTACACCAGTACCTGGTGGACTCTGAACTGACCTCTCCCCAAGAATTGGGAAAGAAGGCAGACAAATGGGTCAGAACCAGGGTAAGGCCTAAGAATCAGGATGGTGACCAGAAGAAAGATTCTACCAAGTCCCAAGAGAAAGGTGGGGATAAATCTAAGGATAAGTCCCCTACAGGGCCCCAAAAGTCCTCTTCTGGGGGTGGGTCCCAAACTCCTTCCTCTCCTGAAAAGAAACCCTATTGCCATGTCTGTAAAAAGCCTGGGCACTGGAAATCTGATCCCAGTTGTCCCAGGATTGGCAATAAGGAAAATGTTCCTCCAACAACTACTACCACCCCTCCTGGTACTACCAGTAGTAATCCTCCAGTTGGGAGTAGTGCACCCAAAAAGTTAGGTGCTTTTGCAAGAGGAACCGAGGTGGGCCCTAGTTTAGACAGGTCCCTCTCAACAGACTCCTCAGACTCTGATGGTGGTATAGGATTTGCCACCTTTACCATGGGTCCCATTGCATTGGGCAGGTACAGACTGGAGCCAATAATTAATGGTCAGAAGGCTGTGGCATTCAGGGACACAGGGGCTAGTGTCACCATGGTGGCAGGGAAACTAGTCCCCCTCACCAGCTTTTACCTGAGTTTAAGTACCAGGTGACCAACATTGATGGTGTCAGGACAGATCACCCCATGGCCATAGTCAATCTCAGCTGGGAGGGGTCACAGGCCCAAAAGAGTGGCAGTGTCCCCCAACTTGCCTGTAGATTGCCTGATGGGCAATGATCTGGAAATTTCAGCCTGGGCTGAAGTTGAACACCAAACCCATCTGAAGATGCTAGGCGTCCCTGAAAAAGCTAGTGGGGCTGTGATGGCCACAGCCCCAGCCCAGGGAAATGCTGGAGAGATGGAGCCTGGAAGAATGGCCAACTCTCCCCAAAAGAGAGCACAGGGGTTGAAGAAAAGTCTCCTTCCCCCAGACAGCAGGTAAGGGTCAGCCTCCTCAGGGAACTGATCCTACCCCTAGTGAAGGGACTGCCCCAGAGGTAGTCAGGCCTGGCCTGGCCCCACCCCTGATGGCAGAGGACCCTTCCAAGGTGGTACCCAGTCTGGAGCAGGTAACCTGCCCCTCTCTACCCTGCCTCAGTCAGCCCAGGGCTGCAGAGGTCAGGGAGGTCAGTGGACCCCACAGGGCCCCCTGTCCAGAGGAACCCCCATCAGAAGATTAGGGGCACCCAGTCTAGTAGCCCTAGCCAGGTGAAAATTCCTCCACACACTGAGGGATCCCCCATACCTTTGTGTAGGGACCTTCCCCAGAAGGACTCTGAAAGGCAAGGGCAAACCTGGAACCAAAAGGTTCCAAACCTGCCATGTCCCTCCAGTGGTTCCACCCAAAGGGACCCAACCCCCAGCTGTAGGCAGCCAAAGGTTGACCCTTAGAGCAAAGTGCAGCTCAGTCATGGAAAGACAGGCATACATGGTGACCAGTGATCTGAGGAAACTGAGACCAACTTCCCTAGGGTCTCACTTCCCTGCTCAGACACCTCATCAGCCTTGTCCTTTACCAAAACACCCCACAGGTAGTAATTCCCCATGGTGGAGACCCTCTCATACCCTTAGGGTGAGGGATAACTTAGTGGACCATAAGACAGGGGGTAACCATGCTAGTGCAGGTACTTCCTTATATGGCCACTCAGTAAATACAGGCTCACCTGGACAAGGTTAGCCTCATCTCCTTTCATTTGGGGGGGGGGTTATGTAGGAAGGTGGAATCTGACTACATGGTTGCCCCCACTTTTTTCCTGGTGTTTTGTTGGTTTTTGACTTAGTTTGTCTGGGAACCTGCTATTCAGGTCCCCAGCCTATCTGCTTTCTCTTTAAACGACTTGGAGTGCACTCTAGGTGCACTAGTGATTGGATACTGTGGTACCTTATGAGTCCCTAGTATATGGTACCTTAGGTACTAAGGGCATAGGTACTTCACAGGCCTACCAGGGGCTGCAGCATGTATTATGCCACCCCTGGGAAGCAGACTAAATCTGACACCACAGGCCTGCTACTGCAGCCTGGGTGAGGAAGTGCTAGCACCCCTCACTGAGATATAGGTCCCCTATATCTCTCCTACACACACATATAAACCTATCAGTCACCCCTAAGGCAGGCCCTATCAATCCTGAGGGCAGGGTGCTTGGCTTCTATATGAGGGGGTGCCGCTGCCTGAGCAGGGCCCCTCTGCAGCTCTCAGAGTCCATTCTCTGGTGCTGTTTGTGGATGCGGTTAAACCATATACTTTTAAGTGCATTATATCCTCGCGGTAAAATGCTAACTTTGGAATGGCTGCATCGAAACATGTCATGTTTGGTGTCAAACATCTTGGAATACTACCCCCCCGCCAGTCCTGGTGGCGGGGGTAGCATTCCACCCTTCTAGAGGGATAGACATGTACCTACTGTGGAAACACAGTAGAATCCTGCAGAGCCCTGGCATCACAAAATGGATGCCACCAGTCACAGACACTGGGCTGCCCTCCTGCTGATGACCAACACTCGCAGTGGAGGAAGCCCAACAATAGATATCCTGTCCCAAGGGGTGTGACCACCTTCCAGACAGGGTTTAGTGTATTGGGGCTGGGTGGGTGCACTCTTAGAGTGCTTTGAAGTCCTGCACTGGGGGAGCAGAAGGCTCCTCTGTGCATATGCCAGTTCAAACCGGCTCAGGGGCTACCTGTCCCTGCTCTGGCGTGAAACTGGACAAAGGGAAGTGGGTGTAGCCACCCACTCCCCTGACCCTCCCATAGGTAGGGTCATAGAGCTAGTCCCTCCCCTCCTTCTTAGTATAAGAGGGGGAACCTGTGCATTGCACCCTAGATTTCCCTGGACGACGCTCTAAAAGAAGAATCCCGGACCTTCGACGTTCCACTACCTTTGGAAGACTGAAGAATCTCCCTTGGAGTCAAGGAGTGACTCCCCTGCTTGGCAGGCACCAAAAACTACAAATGACGGTCGCAAACTATGCTGCTCCCGCCGGAGTCCGAAGTCCCTGTAGCCCAAGAAGTGGATTTCCTGACTTCTCAAAGGCCATCGTGAGTCTCCAGCGAAGCTGAGGCCAGTGGACCCCAAGAGTAACGAGGAACCGCGACCCCTGGGTACCGTGCACTATTGTCGAGTGCAACCCCTCACAACGATCCACGAACTTGTGCTTTGGACCACGTGTGGTCCCAGCCTCCAGCAGGAATCCCTCCTAAGATCAGAGGCCTACCACGTCCCGAGTGACCGTGGGCCCCTGTGAGTGAATCCTCCTGAGGCGTCTTTGCGATCCCTTGCCAGCCGGCTTATGGGTCCCCAGAAGACTTCCTAAAGAGACCAAAGGGCTCCCCTGGTTGCTCCAGGCCTGCCCTGACTTACCCTCACTGGGTGAGTTCCACAGACCTTGCTGGTCTACGCCATCGCCTCTTCGCACTTTCCCCAAGACTTGCTGTTACCAAGGCTTGTTGGCCCCGATCGAGTTGCCGACACCGCAGTAAGCCGCAGACATCGTGGTACACACCGAATCCAGCTCCTGGTCATCGTCGACACCTCCTGGACCTCGTGGCTGAAGAGTCAAGGCAACTGTGAACGACCTGAACCCTGCGACGACGGTGGGCATTCATCTTCCTTGCCCCGAGTCACTGCCAAGTGACTTTGAACACTGTCCCCTCTGCTTTCAGGTCATCCTTCATCCAAAAAAAAGACTTGGATTCCACCGGACACTTCTTCAAACCATCACAAGCAGCAAGTCTTCTTTGGTCGCCATTGAAAACGACGCCGCGACCCGACACCAAAGGACACCTGTGCACCCGGCTTCCCTGGGTGAGGTAACTCCAGCACTCCGGTGCTCCTGTGGGTGTGGGCCCTCGAACTACTTACCCTGTAAGTGACTTGCTTGTAGGTTCACCAGAAGTATCCTAAAACTCTTACTTTCCCCGTGCGATTCTCGCACTGACTCGTACATGGTTCGCGTCTGTGTTAGACACACCGCATCCGACTCCCTTGCAAATCCTATCTGTAGACCGTATCCTTCGACTCGTACTGAGTCCGATCGGTGTGTTCGCCTCGAACACGCAAGGGACCTTGAACATTGATATCTCAATCGCGTCTGAGCACATAGACTCGTACAGGATTCGCCTCGGTGCCAGGTCACCGCGTCCGTCCCCTGTGGGTCTCCTACAACTACCTGGGGTGGTTCTTGGGGTCCCTCGATTCTAGATGCCCTAGACCTAGGTCTAGCAAACTAAGATTGTAATATTCAATTGTGCTAAACTTATCCTGATCATATTTGACTTGTACATATGTTCCTATCCTCTAATCTCATAAAGAGATTAGTAGAGAGTGTTTATTAATAAATACATATATATTTGATATATATACCTGTGTGGTGTCTTTTCATTTGGTGATTCAAGAGATTGTGTGGTAAAACAAGCTGCTTTACATTCTTCAAGACTTAGCATGAAGGCTGCTCTCCACAGCTACCACTAGGATAGCTTTCTATAAAGGTTGTCTTAAACCTATCTACCATAAGAGTCGAATTGTTCTGGTGCAAGGTGTCCACTTTAATTAGTGAACAGCATATACCAGGCCAACTTCTCACATTTCCTGCCTGTTTCTGCACCTCTCTTGCCTCTTTCTGTACCTCTGTTGCATCTTCCTGCACTTCTCTTGCTCTTTCTGCACCCTTTGCGCCTCTTTAAGCACCTCTGTTACTTTTTTCTGTACTTCACTTCCTTCTTTCTGCACCTCTCTTGCTTCTTTCTGCACCTCACTTGCCTCTTTCCGCACCCCTGTTGCTTTTTTTCTGCAGATCTCTTGCCTCTTTCTGCACCTCTGTTGCTTTTTTTCTGCAGATCTCTTGCCTCTTTCTGCACCCCTCTTTTCTCTTTCTACACCTCTCTTGCCTCTTTCTGCTCACCTGTTCCCTCTTTCTACATATTTCCTGCCTGTTTCTGCACCTCTCTTTCCTCTTTCTGCAACCCTTTTGCCTCTTTCTGCACCTCTGTTACTTCTTTCTGCACTTCTCTTCCTTCTTTCTGCACCTCTCTTGCTTCTTTCTGCACCTCACTTGCCTCTTTCAGCACCCCTGTTGATTTTTTTCTGCAGATCTCTTGCCTCTTTCTGCACCTCACTTGCCTCTTTCTGCACCTCTGTTGCATTTTTCTGCAGATCTCTTGCATCTTTCGGCACCACTCTTTTCTCTTTCTGCACCTCTCTTGCTTCTTTCTGCACCCCTGTTCCCTCTTTCTGCGCCTTTCCTGCCTGTTTCTGCACCTCTCTTGCCTCTTTCTGTACCTCTGTTGCCTCTTTCTGCCCTTTTCTTGCCTCTTTCTGCACCCCTTTTGCTTCTTTCTGCACCTCTGTTGCTTCTTTCTGCATTTCTATTGCCTCTTTCTGCACCTCTCTTGCTTCTTTCTGCACCTCACTTGCCTCTATCAGCACCTCTGTTGCTTTTTTCTGCAGATCTCTTGCCACTTTCTGCACCTCACTTGCCTCTTTCAACACCTCTGTTGCTTTTTTCTGCAGATCTCTTGCCTCTTTCTGCACCCCTCTTTTCTCTTTCTGCACCTTTCTTGCCTCAATCTGTACCCCTGTTGCCTCTTTCTACATCTTTCCTGCCTGTTTCTGCACCGCTCTTGCCTCTTTCTGTACCTCTGTTGCCTCTTCCTGAACTTCTCTTGCTCTTTCTGCACCCTTCGCGCCTCTTTCAGCACCTCTGTTACCTTTTTTTGCACTTTGCTTCCTTCTTTCTGCACCTCTCTTGCTTCTTTCTGCACCTCACTTGCCTCTTTCAGCACCCCTGTTGCTTTTTTTCTGCAGATGTCTTGCCTCTTTCTGCACCTCACTTGCCTCTTTCTGCACGTCTGTTGCTTTTTTCTGCAGAACTCTTGCCTCTTTCTGCACCTCTCTTTTCTCTTTCTTCACCTCTCTTGCCTCTTTCTGCATCCCTGTTCCATCTTTCTGCACCTTTCCTGCCTGTTTCTGCACCTCTCTTGCCTCTTTCTGTACCTCTGTTGCCTCTTTCTGCACTTTTCATGCCTCTTTCTGCACCTCTTTTGCCTCTTTCTGCACCTCTGTTGCTTCTTTCTGCACTTCTATTGCCTCTTTCTGCACCTCTCTTGCTTCTTTCTGCACCTCACTTGCCTCTATCAGCACCTCTGTTGCTTTTTTCTGCAGATCTCTTGCCACTTTCTGCACCTCACTTGCCTCTTTCAACACCTCTGTTGCTTTTTTCTGCAGATCTCTTGCCTCTTTCTGCACCCTTCGCGCCTCTTTAAGCACCTCTGTTACTTTTTTCTGCACTTCGCTTCCTTATTTCTGCACCTCTCTTGCTTCTTTCTGCACCTCACTTGCCTCTTTCAGCACCCCTGTTGCTTTTTTCTGCAGATCTCTTGCCTCTTTCTGAACCTCACTTGCCTCTTTCTGCACCTCTGTTGCTTTTTTTCTGCAGATCTCTTGCCTCTTTCTGCACCCCTCTTTTCTCTTTCTTCACCTCTTTTGCCTCCTTCTGCACTTTTCTTGCCTTTTTCTGCAGTTCTCTTCCACCTTTCTGCACATCTGTTGCCTCTTTCTGCACTTCATTTGCTTCTTTCTGCACCCCTGTTGTCTCTTTCTGCACTTGCCTTCCCTCTTTCTGTACCTTTTCTGCCTGTTTTTGCATCTCACTTGCCTCTTTCTGCACTTTTCTTGCTTCTTTCTACACGTCTGTTGCTTCTTTAAGCAATTCTCTTGCCTCTTTGTGCACTTCTCTTCCCTGTTTCTGCACCTCCCTTGCCTCTTTTTGCACCTCTGTTGGCTCTTTCTGCATCTCACTTGCTCCTTTCTACACTTCTCTTGCCTTTTCTGCACCCATGTTGCTACATTCTGCACTTTCCATGCTTTTTTCTGCACCTGTCTTGCTTCTTTCTGCACCCCTGGTGACTCTTTATGTACCTCTTTTGCCTCTTTCTGCACTTTTCTTTCCTTTTTCTGCACCTCTCTTTCCTCTTTCTGCACGTCTGTTGCCTCTTTCTGCACCTCATTCGCTTCTTTCTGCCCCCTGCTGTCTTTTTCTGCACACGTCTTCCCTCTTTCTGTACCTTTCCTGCCTGTTTTTGCATCTCACTTGCCTCTTTCTGCACCTCTATTGCCTCTTTCTGCAGTTCTCCTGCCTCCTTCTGCATGTCACTTGCCTCTTTCTGTAACTCTCTCACCTCTTTGTGCACCTCTCTTGCCTCTTTCTGCACCCCTGTTGCTTCATTCTGCACTTTCCATGCTTCTTTCTGCACCTGTCTTGCTTCTTTCTGCACCCCTGTTGTCTCTTTATGTACCTCTTTTGCCTCTTTCTGCACTTTTCTTGCCTTTTTCTGCATTTCTCTTCCATCTTTCTGCACATCTGTTGCTTCTTTCTGCACTTCTATTGCCTCTATCTGCACCTCCCTTGCTTCTATCTGCACCTTACTTGCCTCTTTCAGCACCTCTGTTGCTTTTTACTGCAGATCTCTTGCCTCTTTCTGCACCTCACTTGCCTCTTTTAGCACTTCTGTTTCGTTTCTCTGCAGAACTCTTGCTTCTTTCCGCACCCCTCTTTTCTCTTTCTGCACCTCTCTTGCCTCTATCTGCACCCTGTTGCCTCTTTCTGCATCTTTCCTGCCTGTTTCTGCACCTCTCTTGCCTCTTTCTGTACCTCTGTTGCATCTTCCTGCACTTCTCTTGCTCTTTCTGCACCCTTTGGGCCTCTTTAAGCACCTCTGTTACTTTTTTCTGTACTTCACTTCCTTCTTTCTCCACCTCTCTTGTATCTTTCTGCACCTCACTTGCCTCTTTCAGCACCCTTGTTGCTTTTTTTCTGCAGATCTCTTGCCTCTTTCAGCACCTCACTTGCCTCTTTCTGCACCTCTGTTGCTTTTTTCTGAAGATCTCTTGCCTCTTTCTGCACCCCTCTTTTCTCTTTCTACACCTCTCTTGCCTCTTTCTACTCACCTGTTCCCTCTTTCTGCATATTTCCTGCCTGTTTCTGCACCTCTCTTTCCTCTTTCTGTACCTCTGTTGCCTCTTTCTGCACTTTTCTTGCCTCTTTCTGCACCCCTTTTGCCTCTTTCTGCACCTCTGTTACTTCTTTCTTCACTTCTCTTCCTTCTTTCTGCACCTCTCTTGCTTCTTTCTGCACCTCCCTTGCCTCTTTCAGCACCCCTGTTGATTTTTTTCTGCAGATCTCTTGCCTCTTTCTGCACCTCACTTGCCTCTTTCTGCACCTCTGTTGCATTTTTCTGCAGATCTCTTGCATCTTTCGGCACCACTCTTTTCTCTTTCTGCACCTCTCTTGCTTCTTTCTGCACCCCTGTTCCCTCTTTCTGCACCTTTCCTGCCTGTTTCTGCACCTCTCTTGCCTCTTTCTGTACCTCTGTTGCCTCTTTCTGCACCCCTTTTGCTACTTTCTGCACCTCTATTGCTTCTTTCTGCATTTCTATTGCCTCTTTCTGCACCTCTCTTGCTTCTTTCTGCACCTCACTTGCCTCTATCAGCACCTCTGTTGTTTTTTTCTGCAGATCTCTTGCCACTTTCTGCAGCTCACTTGCCTCTTTCAACACCTCTGTTGCTTTTTTCTGCAGATCTCTTGCCTCTTTCTGCACCCCTCTTTTCTCTTTCTGCACCTCTCTTGCCTCAATCTGTACCCCTGTTGCCTCTTTCTACATCTTTCCTGCCTGTTTCTGCACCTCTCTTGCCTCTTTCTGTACCTCTGTTGCCTCTTCCTGCACTTCTCTTGCTCTTTCTGCACCCTTTGCGCCTCTTTCTTCACCTCTGTTACTTTTTTTTTTTGCACTCCGCTTCCTTCTTTCTGCACCTCTCTTGCTTCTTTCTGCACCTCACTTGCCTCTTTCAGCACCCCTGTTGCTTTTTTTCTGCAGATCTCTTGCCTCTTTCTGCACCTCACTTGCCTCTTTCTGCACGTCTGTTGCTTTTTTTCTGCAGAACTCTTGCCTCTTTCTGCACCTCTCTTTTCTCTTTCTTCACCTCTCTTGCCTCTTTCTGCATCCCTGTTCCCTCTTTCTGCACCTTTCCTGCCTGTTTCTGCACCTCTCTTGCCTCTTTCTGTACCTCTGTTGCCTCTTTCTGCACTTCTATTGCCTCTTTCTGCACCTCTCTTGCTTCTTTCTGCACCTCACTTGCCTCTATCAGCACCTCTGTTGCTTTTTCTGCAGATCTCTTGCCACTTTCTGCACCTCACTTGCCTCTTTCAACACCTCTGTTGCTTTTTCTGCAGATCTCTTGCCTCTTTCTGCACCTTTCGCGCCTCTTTAAGCACCTCTGTTACTTTTTTCTGCAGATCTCTTGCCACTTTCTGCACCTCACTTGCCTCTTTCAACACCTCTGTTGCTTTTTTCTGCAGATCCCTTGCCTTTTTCTGCACCCTTCGCGCCTCTTTAAGCACCTCTGTTACTTTTTTCTGCACTTCGCTTCCTTCTTTCTGCACCTCTCTTGCTTTTTCTGCACCTCACTTGCCTCTTTCAGCACCCCTGTTGCTTTTTTCTGCAGATCTCTTGCCACTTTCTGCAACTCTCTTTTCTCTTTCTTCACCTCTCTTGCCTCTTTCTGCATCCCTGTTCCCTCTTTCTGCACCTTTCCTGCCTGTTTCTGCACCTCTCTTGCCTCTTTCTGTACCTCTGTTACCTCTTTCTGCACTTTTCATGCCTCTTTCTGCACCTCTTTTGCCTCTTTCTGCACCTCTGTTGCTTCTTTCTGCACTTCTATTGCCTCTTTCTGCACCTCTCTTGCTTCTTTCTGCACCTCACTTGCCTCTATCAGCACCTCTGTTGCTTTTTTCTGCAGATCTTTTGCCACTTTCTGCACCTCACTTGCCTCTTTCAACACCTCTGTTGCTTTTTTCTGCACTTTGCTTCCTTCTTTCTGCACCTCTCCTGCTTTTTTCTGCACCTCACTTGCCTCTTTCAGCACCCCTGTTGCTTTTTTCTGCAGATCTCTTGCCACTTTCTGCAACTCTCTTTTCTCTTTCTACACCTCTCTTGCCTCTTTCTACTCACCTGTTCCCTCTTTCTGCATATTTCCTGCCTGTTTCTGCACCTCTCTTTCCTCTTTCTGTCCCTCTGTTGCCTCTTTCTGCACTTTTCTTGCCTCTTTCTGCACCCCTTTTGCCTCTTTCTGCACCTCTGTTACTTCTTTCTGCACTTCTCTTCCTTCTTTCTGCACCTCTCTTGCTTCTTTCTGCACCTCCCTTGCCTCTTTCAGCACCCCTGTTGACTTTTTCTGCAGATCTCTTGCCTCTTTCTGCACCTCACTTGCCTCTTTCTGCACCTCTGTTGCATTTTTCTGCAGATCTCTTGCATCTTTCGGCACCACTCTTTTCTCTTTCTGCACCTCTCTTGCTTCTTTCTGCACCCCTGTTCCCTCTTTCTGCACCTTTCCTGCCTGTTTCTGCACCTCTCTTGCCTCTTTCTGTACCTCTGTTGCTTCTTTCTGCCCTTTTCTTGCCTCTTTCTGCACCCTTTTGCTTCTTTCTGCACCTCTGTTGCTTCTTTCTGCATTTCTATTGCCTCTTTCTGCACCTCTCTTGCTTCTTTCTGCACCTCACTTGCCTCTATCAGCACCTCTGTTGTTTTTTTCTGCAGATCTCTTGCCACTTTCTGCAGCTCACTTGCCTCTTTCAACACCTCTGTTGCTTTTTTCTGCAGATCTCTTGCCTCTTTCTGCACCCCTCTTTTCTCTTTCTGCACCTCTCTTGCCTCAATCTGTACCCCTGTTGCCTCTTTCTACATCTTTCCTGCCTGTTTCTGCACCTCTCTTGCCTCTTTGTGCTCCTCTCTTGCCTCTTTCTGCACCCCTTTTGCTTCATTCTGCACTTTCCATGCTTCTTTCTGCACCTGTCTTGCTTCTTTCTGCACCCCTGTTGTCTCTTTATGTACCTCTTTTGCCTCTTTCTGCACTTTTCTTGCCTTTTTCTGCATTTCTCTTCCATCTTTCTGCACATCTGTTGCTTCTTTCTGCACTTCTATTGCCTCTATCTGCACCTCTCTTGCTTCTATCTGCACCTTACTTGCCTCTTTCAGCACCTCTGTTGCTTTTTACTGCAGATCTCTTGCCTCTTTCTGCACCTCACTTGCCTCTTTCAGCACTTCTGTTTCGTTTCTCTGCAGAACTCTTGCTTCTTTCCGCACCCCTCTTTTCTCTTTCTGCACCTCTCTTGCCTCTTTCTGCACCCCTGTTCCCTGTTTCTGCACCTTTCCTGCCTGTTTCTGCACCTCTCTTGCCTCTTTCTGTACATCTGTTGCCTATTTCTGCACTTCTCTTTCTCTTTCTGCACCCTTCGCGCCTCTTTCAGCACCTCTGTTGGTTCGTTCTGCACTGCTCTTGCTTCTTTCTGCTTCTCACTTGGCTCTTTCTGCACTTCTCCTGCTTCTTTCTACACCTCTGTTGCTTCTTTCAGCAATTCTCTTGCCTCTTTCTGCACCTCTCTTGCATCTTTTTGCACCTCACTTGCCTCTATCAGCACCTCTGCTGCTTTTTCTGCAGATCTCTTGCCACTTTCTGCACCTCACTTGCCTGTTTCAACACCTCTGTTGCTTTTTTCTGCAGATTTCTTGCCTCTTTCTGCACCCCTCTTTTCTCTTTCTGCACCTCTCTTGCCTCTATCTGCACCCTGTTGCCTCTTTCTGCATCTTTCCTGCCTGTTTCTGCACCTCTCTTGCCTCTTTCTGTACCTCTGTTGCATCTTCCTGCACTTCTCTTGCTCTTTCTGCACCCTTTGTGCCTCTTTAAGCACCTCTGTGCTTTTTTCTGTACTTCACTTCCTTCTTTCTCCACCTCTCTTGCTTCTTTCTGCACCTCACTTGCCTCTTTCAGCACCCCTGTTGCTTTTTTCTGCAGATCTCTTGCCTCTTTCAGCACCTCACTTGCCTCTTTCTGCACCTCTGTTGCTTTTTCTGCAGATCTCTTGCCTCTTTCTGCACCCCTCTTTTCTCTTTCTACACCTCTCTTGCCTCTTTCTACTCACCTGTTCCCTCTTTCTGCATATTTCCTGCCTGTTTCTGCACCTCTCTTTCCTCTTTCTGTCCCTCTGTTGCCTCTTTCTGCACTTTTCTTGCCTCTTTCTGCACCCCTTTTGCCTCTTTCTGCACCTCTGTTACTTCTTTCTGCACTTCTCTTCCTTCTTTCTGCACCTCTCTTGCTTCTTTCTGCACCTCCCTTGCCTCTTTCAGCACCCCTGTTGATTTTTTCTGCAGATCTCTTGCCTCTTTCTGCACCTCACTTGCCTCTTTCTGCACCTCTGTTGCATTTTTCTGCAGATCTCTTGCATCTTTCGGCACCACTCTTTTCTCTTTCTGCACCTCTCTTGCTTCTTTCTGCACCCCTGTTCCCTCTTTCTGCACCTTTCCTGCCTGTTTCTGCACCTCTCTTGCCTCTTTCTGTACCTCTGTTGCCTCTTTCTGCCCTTTTCTTGCCTCTTTCGGCACCCTCTTGCTTCTTTCTGCACCTCTGTTGCTTCTTTCTGCATTTCTATTGCCTCTTTCTGCACCTCTCTTGCTTCTTTCTGCACCCCTGTTGCCTCTTTCTACATCTTTCCTGCCTGTTTCTGCACCTCTCTTGCCTCTTTCTGTACCTCTGTTGCCTCTTCCTGCACTTCTCTTGCTCTTTCTGCACCCTTCGCGCCTCTTTCAGCACCTCTGTTACTTTTTTTTTTTGCACTCCGCTTCCTTCTTTCTGCACCTCACTTGCCTCTTTCAGCACCCCTGTTGCTTTTTTTCTGCAGATCTCTTGCCTCTTTCTGCACCTCACTTGCCTCTTTCTGCACGTTTGTTGCTTTTTTTCTGCAGAACTCTTGCCTCTTTCTGCACCTCTCTTTTCTCTTTCTTCACCTCTCTTGCCTCTTTCTGCATCCCTGTTCCCTCTTTCTGCACCTTTCCTGCCTGTTTCTGTACCTCTGTTGCCTCTTTCTGTACCTCTGTTGCCTCTTTCTGCACTTTTCATGCCTCTTTCTGCACCTCTTTTGCCTCTTTCTGCACCTCTGTTGCTTCTTTCTGCACTTCTATTGCCTCTTTCTGCACCTCTCTTGCTTCTTTCTGCACCTCACTTGCCTCTATCAGCACCTCTGTTGCTTTTTCTGCAGATCTCTTGCCACTTTCTGCACCTCACTTGCCTCTTTCAACACCTCTGTTGCTTTTTTCTGCAGATCTCTTGCCTCTTTCTGCACCCTTCGCGCCTTTTTAAGCACCTCTGTTACTTTTTTCTGCAGATCTCTTGCCACTTTCTGCACCTCACTTGCCTCTTTCAACACCTCTGTTGCTTTTTTCTGCAGATCCCTTGCCTCTTTCTGCACCCTTCACGCCTCTTTAAGCACCTCTGTTACTTTTTTCTGCACTTCGCTGCCTTCTTTCTGCACCTCTCTTGCTTTTTTCTGCACCTCACTTGCCTCTTTCAGCACCCCTGTTGCTTTTTTCTGCAGATCTCTTGCCACTTTCTGCAACTCTCTTTTCTCTTTCTTCACCTCTCTTGCCTCTTTCTGCATCCCTGTTCCCTCTTTCTGCACCTTTCCTGCCTGTTTCTGCACCTCTCTTGCCTCTTTCTGTACCTCTGTTACCTCTTTCTGCACTTTTCATGCCTCTTTCTGCACCTCTTTTGCCTCTTTCTGCACCTCTGTTGCTTCTTTCTGCACTTCTATTGCCTCTTTCTGCACCTCTCTTGCTTCTTTCTGCACCTCACTTGCCTCTATCAGCACCTCTGTTGCTTTTTCTG
The DNA here is from genome assembly GCA_963921515.1 of Calotriton arnoldi. Classification (NCBI taxonomy): domain Eukaryota; kingdom Metazoa; phylum Chordata; class Amphibia; order Caudata; family Salamandridae; genus Calotriton; species Calotriton arnoldi. Next base: position 2,025,526 of record CAWUFW010002028.1, read on the forward strand.
CAGATCTTTTGCCACTTTCTGCACCTCACTTGCCTCTTTCAACACCTCTGTTGCTTTTTCTGCAGATCTCTTGCCTCTTTCTGCACCCTTCGCGCCTCTTTATGCACCTCTGTTACTTTTTCTGCACTTCGCTTCCTTCCTTCTGCACCTCTCTTGCTTCTTTCTACACCTCACTTGCCTCTTTCAGCACCCCTGTTGCTTTTTTCTGCAGATCTTTTGCCACTTTCTGCACCTCACTTGCCTCTTTCAACACCTCTGTTGCTTTTTTCTGCAGATCTCTTGCCTCTTTCTGCACCCTTCGTGCCTCTTTATGCACCTCTGTTACTTTTTTTGCACTTCTCTTCCTTCTTTCTGCACCTCTCTTGCTTCTTTCTGCACCTCCCTTGCCTCTTTCAGCACCCCTGTTGATTTTTTTCTGCAGATCTCTTGCCTCTTTCTGCACCTCACTTGCCTCTTTCTGCACCTCTGTTGCATTTTTCTGCAGATCTCTTGCATCTTTCGGCACCACTCTTTTCTCTTTCTGCACCTCTCTTGCTTCTTTCTGCACCCCTGTTCCCTCTTTCTGTACCTTTCCTGCCTGTTTCTGCACCTCTCTTGCCTCTTTCTGTACCTCTGTTGCCTCTTTCTGCCCTTTTCTTGCCTCTTTCTGCACCCCTTTTGCTTCTTTCTGCACCTCTGTTGCTTCTTTCTGCATTTCTATTGCCTCTTTCTGCACCTCTCTTGCTTCTTTCTGCACCTCACTTGCCTCTATCAGCACCTCTGTTGTTTTTTTCTGCAGATCTCTTGCCACTTTCTGCACCCTCTTCCCTCTTTATGCACCTCTGTTGCCTCTTTCTACACGTCTCTTCCCTCTTTCTGCACCACTCTTGCCTCTTTCTGTACCTCTGTTGCTTCTTTCTGCACTTCTCTTGCCTCTTTCTGCAACCTTCTTGCCTCTTTAAGCACCTCTGTTACTTCTTTCTACACTTCTCTTCCTTCTTTCTGCACCCCTCCTGCCTCTTTCTGTACCTCTCTTGCCTCTTTGTGCACCCTCCTACCTGTTTCTGTACCCCTCTTGCCTCTTTTTGCACCTCTGTTGGTTCTTTCTGCACTGCTCTTGCTTCTTTCTGCACCTTACTTGCCTCATTCTGCACTTCTCTTGCTTCTTTCTACACCTCTGTTGCTTCTTTCAGCAATTCTCTTGCCTCTTTCTGTACTTCTCTTCCTTCTTTCTGCACGTCTCTTGCATCTTTCTGCACCTCTGTTGCCTCTTTCTGCACTTCACTTGCTTCTTTTTGCACCTCTCTTGCCTCTTTCGGCACCTCTGTTGCTTCTTTATGCCCCCTCCTGTCTCTTTCTGTACCCCTCTTCCCTCTTTGTGCAACTCTCTTGCCTCTTTCTACACCTCTCTCCCCTCTTTCTGCACCACTGTTGCCTCTTTCTGTACCTCTGTTGCTTCTTTCTGCACTTCTCTTGCCTCTTTCTGCACACTTTGTGCCTCTTTCAGCACCTCTGTTGCTTCTTTCTGCACTTCTCTTCCTTCTTTCTGCACCCCCGTGCCTCCTTCTGCACCTCTGTTGCTTCTTTCTGCACTTCTCTTGGTTCTTTTTGCACTGCTCTTGCCTCTTTCTGCATCCCTCGTGCCTCTTTGAGCACCTCTTTTGCCTCTTTCTGCACCTCTGTTGCTTCTCTCTGCACTTCTATTGCCTCTTTCTGCAGATCTCTTGCCTATTTCTGCAACTCACTTACCTCTTTCAGTACCTCTGTTGCTTTTTTCTGCAGAGCTCCTGCCTTTTTCTGCACCCCTCTTTTCTCTTTCTGCACCTCTCTTGCCTCTTTCTGCACCCCTGTTCCCTGTTTCTGCACCTTTCCTGCCTGTTTCTGCACCTCTCTTGCCTCTTTCTGCACCTCTCTTGCCTCTTTCTGTACCTCTGTTGCATCTTTCTGCACTTCTCTTGCTCTTTCTGCACCCTTTGTGCCTCTTTCAGCACCTCTGTTGGGTCTTTCTGCACTGCTCTTGCTTCTTTCTGCTTCTCACTTGGCTCTTTCTTCACTTCTCCTGCTTCTTTCTACACCTCTGTTGCTTCTTTCAGCAATTCTCTTGCCTCTTTCTGCACCTCACTTGCCTCTTTCAGCACCCCTGTTGCTTTTTTTCTGCAGATCTCTTGCCTCTTTCAGCACCTCACTTGCCTCTTTCTGCACCTCTGTTGCTTTTTTCTGCAGATCTCTTGCCTCTTTCTGCACCCCTCTTTTCTCTTTCTACACCTCTCTTGCCTCTTTCTACTCACCTGTTCCCTCTTTCTGCATATTTCCTGCCTGTTTCTGCACCTCTCTTTCCTCTTTCTGTCCCTCTGTTGCCTCTTTCTGCACTTTTCTTGCCTCTTTCTGCACCCCTTTTGCCTCTTTCTGCACCTCTGTTACTTCTTTCTGCACTTCTCTTCCTTCTTTCTGCACCTCTCTTGCTTCTTTCTGCACCTCCCTTGCCTCTTTCAGCACCCCTGTTGATTTTTTTCTGCAGATCTCTTGCCTCTTTCTGCACCTCACTTGCCTCTTTCTGCACCTCTGTTGCATTTTTCTGCAGATCTCTTGCATCTTTCTGCACCACTCTTTTCTCTTTCTGTACCTCTCTTGCTTCTTTCTGCACCCCTGTTCCCTCTTTCTGCACCTTTCCTGCCTGTTTCTGCACCTCTCTTGCCTCTTTCTGTACCTCTGTTGCCTCTTTCTGCCCTTTTCTTGCCTCTTTCTGCACCCCTTTTGCTTCTTTCTGCACCTCTGTTGCTTCTTTCTGCATTTCTATTGCCTCTTTCTGCACCTCTCTTGCTTCTTTCTGCACCCCTGTTGCCTCTTTCTACATCTTTCCTGCCTGTTTCTGCACCTCTCTTGCCTCTTTCTGTACCTCTGTTGCCTCTTCCTGCACTTCTCTTGCTCTTTCTGCACCCTTCGCGCCTCTTTCAGCACCTCTGTTACTTTTTTTTTGCACTCCGCTTCCTTCTTTCTGCACCTCACTTGCCTCTTTCAGCACCCCTGTTGCTTTTTTCTGCAGATCTCTTGCCTCTTTCTGCACCTCACTTGCCTCTTTCTGCACGTCTGTTGCTTTTTTTCTGCAGAACTCTTGCCTCTTTCTGCACCTCTCTTTTCTCTTTCTTCACCTCTCTTGCCTCTTTCTGCATCCCTGTTCCCTCTTTCTGCACCTTTCCTGCCTGGTTCTGTACCTCTGTTGCCTCTTTCTGTACCTCTGTTGCCTCTTTCTGCACCTTTCATGCCTCTTTCTGCACCTCTTTTGCCTCTTTCTGCACCTCTGTTGCTTCTTTCTGCACTTCTATTGCCTCTTTCTGCACCTCTGTTGCTTCTTTCTGCACCTCACTTGCCTCTAACAGCACCTCTGTTGCTTTTTTCTGCAGATCTCTTGCCACTTTCTGCACCTCACTTGCCTCTTTCAACACCTCTGTTGCTTTTTTCTGCAGATCTCTTGCCTCTTTCTGCACCCTTCGCGCCTCTTTAAGCACCTCTGTTACTTTTTCTGCAGATCTCTTGCCACTTTCTGCACCTCACTTGCCTCTTTCAACATCTCTGTTGCTTTTTCTGCAGATCCCTTGCCTCTTTCTGCACCCTTCGCGCCTCTTTAAGCACCTCTGTTACTTTTTCTGCACTTCGCTTCCTTCTTTCTGCACCTCTCTTGCTTTTTCTGCACCTCACTTGCCTCTTTCAGCACCCCTGTTGCTTTTTTCTGCAGATCTCTTGCCACTTTCTGCAACTCTCTTTTCTCTTTCTTCACCTCTCTTGCCTCTTTCTGCATCCCTGTTCCCTCTTTCTGCACCTTTCCTGCCTGTTTCTGCACCTCTCTTGCCTCTTTCTGTACCTCTGTTACCTCTTTCTGCACTGTTCATGCCTCTTTCTGCACCTCTTTTGCCTCTTTCTGCACCTCTGTTGCTTCTTTCTGCACTTCTATTGCCTCTTTCTGCACCTCTCTTGCTTCTTTCTGCACCTCACTTGCCTCTATCAGCACCTCTGTTGCTTTTTCTGCAGATCTTTTGCCACTTTCTGCACCTCACTTGCCTCTTTCAACACCTCTGTTGCTTTTTTCTGCAGATCTCTTGCCTCTTTCTGCACCCTTCGCGCCTCTTTATGCACCTCTGTTACTTTTTTCTGCATTTCGCTTCCTTCCTTCTGCACCTCTCTTGCTTCTTTCTGCACCTCACTTGCCTCTTTCAGCACCCCTGTTGCTTTTTTCTGCAGATCTTTTGCCACTTTCTGCACCTCACTTGCCTCTTTCAACACCTCTGTTGCTTTTTTCTGCAGATCTCTTGCCTCTTTCTGCACCCTTCGTGCCTCTTTATGCACCTCTGTTACTTTTTTTGCACTTCTCTTCCTTCTTTCTGCACCTCTCTTGCTTCTTTCTGCACCTCCCTTGCCTCTTTCAGCACCCCTGTTGATTTTTTTCTGCAGATCTCTTGCCTCTTTCTGCACCTCACTTGCCTCTTTCTGCACCTCTGTTGCATTTTTCTGCAGATCTCTTGCATCTTTCGGCACCACTCTTTTCTCTTTCTGCACCTCTCTTGCTTCTTTCTGCACCCCTGTTCCCTCTTTCTGTACCTTTCCTGCCTGTTTCTGCACCTCTCTTGCCTCTTTCTGTACCTCTGTTGCCTCTTTCTGCCCTTTTCTTGCCTCTTTCTGCACCTCTTTTGCTTCTTTCTGCACCTCTATTGCTTCTTTCTGCATTTCTATTGCCTCTTTCTGCACCTCTCTTGCTTCTTTCTGCACCTCACTTGCCTCTATCAGCACCTCTGTTGTTTTTTCTGCAGATCTCTTGCCACTTTCTGCACCCCTCTTCCCTCTTTATGCACCTCTGTTGCCTCTTTCTACACGTCTCTTCCCTCTTTCTGCACCACTCTTGCCTCTTTCTGTACCTCTGTTGCTTCTTTCTGCACTTCTCTTGCCTTTTTCTGCAACCTTCTTGCCTCTTTAAGCACCTCTGTTACTTCTTTCTACACTTCTCTTCCTTCTTTCTGCACCCCTCCTGCCTCTTTCTGTACCTCTCTTGCCTCTTTGTGCACCCCTCCTACCTGTTTCTGTACCCCTCTTGCCTCTTTTTGCACCTCTGTTGGTTCTTTCTGCACTGCTCTTGCTTCTTTCTGCACCTTACTTGCCTCATTCTGCACTTCTCTTGCTTCTTTCTACACCTCTGTTGCTTCTTTCAGCAATTCTCTTGCCTCTTTCTGTACTTCTCTTCCTTCTTTCTGCACGTCTCTTGCATCTTTATGCACCTCTGTTGCCTCTTTCTGCACTTCACTTGCTTCTTTTTGCACCTCTCTTGCCTCTTTCGGCACCTCTGTTGCTTCTTTATGCCCCCTCCTGTCTCTTTCTGTACCCCTCTTCCCTCTTTGTGCAACTCTCTTGCCTCTTTCTACACCTCTCTCCCCTCTTTCTGCACCACTGTTGCCTCTTTCTGTACCTCTGTTGCTTCTTTCTGCACTTCTCTTGCCTCTTTCTGCACACTTTGTGCCTCTTTCAGCACCTCTGTTGCTTCTTTCTGCACTTCTCTTCCTTCTTTCTGCACCCCTCGTGCCTCCTTCTGCACCTCTGTTGCTTCTTTCTGCACTTCTCTTGGTTCTTTCTGCACTGCTCTTGCCTCTTTCTGCATCCCTCGTGCCTCTTTGAGCACCTCTTTTGCCTCTTTCTGCACCTCTGTTGCTTCTCTCTGCACTTCTATTGCCTGTTTCTGCACCTCTCTTTCCTCTTTCTGTCCCTCTGTTGCCTCTTTCTGCACTTTTCTTGCCTCTTTCTGCACCCCTTTTGCCTCTTTCTGCACCTCTGTTACTTCTTTCTGCACTTCTCTTCCTTCTTTCTGCACCTCTCTTGCTTCTTTCTGCACCTCCCTTGCCTCTTTCAGCACCCCTGTTGATTTTTTTCTGCAGATCTCTTGCCTCTTTCTGCACCTCACTTGCCTCTTTCTGCACCTCTGTTGCATTTTTCTGCAGATCTCTTGCATCTTTCGGCACCACTCTTTTCTCTTTCTGCACCTCTCTTGCTTCTTTCTGCACCCCTGTTCCCTCTTTCTGCACCTTTCCTGCCTGTTTCTGCACCTCTCTTGCCTCTTTCTGTACCTCTGTTGCCTCTTTCTGCCCTTTTCTTGCCTCTTTCTGCACCCCTTTTGCTTCTTTCTGCACCTCTGTTGCTTCTTTCTGCATTTCTATTGCCTCTTTCTGCACCTCTCTTGCTTCTTTCTGCACCCCTGTTGCCTCTTTCTACATCTTTCCTGCCTGCTTCTGCACCTCTCTTGCCTCTTTCTGTACCTCTGTTGCCTCTTCCTGCACTTCTCTTACTCTTTCTGCACCCTTCGCGCCTCTTTCAGCACCTCTGTTACTTTTTTTTTTGCACTCCGCTTCCTTCTTTCTGCACCTCACTTGCCTCTTTCAGCACCCCTGTTGCTTTTTTACTGTAGATCTCTTGCCTCTTTCTGCACCTCACTTGCCTATTTCTGCACGTCTGTTGCTTTTTTCTGCAGAACTCTTGCCTCTTTCTGCACCTCTCTTTTCTCTTTCTTCACCTCTCTTGCCTCTTTCTGCATCCCTGTTCCCTCTTTCTGCACCTTTCCTGCCTGTTTCTGTACCTCTGTTGCCTCTTTCTGTACCTCTGTTGCCTCTTTCTGCACTTTTCATGCCTCTTTCTGCACCTCTTTTGCCTCTTTCTGCACCTCTGTTGCTTCTTTCTGCACTTCTATTGCCTCTTTCTGCACCTCTGTTGCTTCTTTCTGCACCTCACTTGCCTCTATCAGCACCTCTGTTGCTTTTTTCTGCAGATCTCTTGCCACTTTCTGCACCTCACTTGCCTCTTTCAACACCTCTGTTGCTTTTTTCTGCAGATCTCTTGCCTCTTTCTGCACCCTTCGCGCCTCTTTAAGCACCTCTGTTGCCTCTTCCTGCACTTCTCTTGCTCTTTCTGCACCCTTCGCGCCTCTTTCAGCACCTCTGTTACTTTTTTTTTGCACTCCGCTTCCTTCTTTCTGCACCTCACTTGCCTCTTTCAGCACCCCTGTTGCTTTTTTCTGCAGATCTCTTGCCTCTTTCTGCACCTCACTTGCCTCTTTCTGCACGTCTGTTGCTTTTTTCTGCAGAACTCTTGCCTCTTTCTGCACCTCTCTTTTCTCTTTCTTCACCTCTCTTGCCTCTTTCTGCATCCCTGTTCCCTCTTTCTGCACCTTTCCTGCCTGTTTCTGTACCTCTTTTGCCTCTTTCTGTACCTCTGTTGCCTCTTTCTGCACCTTTCATGCCTCTTTCTGCACCTCTTTTGCCTCTTTCTGCACCTCTGTTGCTTCTTTCTGCACTTCTATTGCCTCTTTCTGCACCTCTGTTGCTTCTTTCTGCACCTCACTTGCCTCTAACAGCACCTCTGTTGCTTTTTCTGCAGATCTCTTGCCACTTTCTGCACCTCACTTGCCTCTTTCAACACCTCTGTTGCTTTTTTCTGCAGATCTCTTGCCTCTTTCTGCACCCTTCGCGCCTCTTTAAGCACCTCTGTTACTTTTTTCTGCAGATCTCTTGCCACTTTCTGCACCTCACTTGCCTCTTTCAACATCTCTGTTGCTTTTTTCTGCAGATCCCTTGCCTCTTTCTGCACCCTTCGCGCCTCTTTAAGCACCTCTGTTACTTTTTTCTGCACTTCGCTTCCTTCTTTCTGCACCTCTCTTGCTTTTTTCTGCACCTCACTTGCCTCTTTCAGCACCCCTGTTGCTTTTTTCTGCAGATCTCTTGCCACTTTCTGCAACTCTCTTTTCTCTTTCTTCACCTCTCTTGCCTCTTTCTGCATCCCTGTTCCCTCTTTCTGCACCTTTCCTGCCTGTTTCTGCACCTCTCTTGCCTCTTTCTGTACCTCTGTTACCTCTTTCTGCACTGTTCATGCCTCTTTCTGCACCTCTTTTGCCTCTTTCTGCACCTCTGTTGCTTCTTTCTGCACTTCTATTGCCTCTTTCTGCACCTCTCTTGCTTCTTTCTGCACCTCACTTGCCTCTATCAGCACCTCTGTTGCTTTTTCTGCAGATCTTTTGCCACTTTCTGCACCTCACTTGCCTCTTTCAACACCTCTGTTGCTTTTTTCTGCAGATCTCTTGCCTCTTTCTGCACCCTTCGCGCCTCTTTATGCACCTCTGTTACTTTTTTCTGCATTTCGCTTCCTTCCTTCTGCACCTCTCTTGCTTCTTTCTGCACCTCACTTGCCTCTTTCAGCACCCCTGTTGCTTTTTCTGCAGATCTTTTGCCACTTTCTGCACCTCACTTGCCTCTTTCAACACCTCTGTTGCTTTTTCTGCAGATCTCTTGCCTCTTTCTGCACCCTTCGTGCCTCTTTATGCACCTCTGTTACTTTTTTGCACTTCTCTTCCTTCTTTCTGCACCTCTCTTGCTTCTTTCTGCACCTCCCTTGCCTCTTTCAGCACCCCTGTTGATTTTTTTCTGCAGATCTCTTGCCTCTTTCTGCACCTCACTTGCCTCTTTCTGCACCTCTGTTGCATTTTTCTGCAGATCTCTTGCATCTTTCGGCACCACTCTTTTCTCTTTCTGCACCTCTCTTGCTTCTTTCTGCACCCCTGTTCCCTCTTTCTGTACCTTTCCTGCCTGTTTCTGCACCTCTCTTGCCTCTTTCTGTACCTCTGTTGCCTCTTTCTGCCCTTTTCTTGCCTCTTTCTGCACCTCTTTTGCTTCTTTCTGCACCTCTATTGCTTCTTTCTGCATTTCTATTGCCTCTTTCTGCACCTCTCTTGCTTCTTTCTGCACCTCACTTGCCTCTATCAGCACCTCTGTTGTTTTTTTCTGCAGATCTCTTGCCACTTTCTGCACCCCTCTTCCCTCTTTATGCACCTCTGTTGCCTCTTTCTACACGTCTCTTCCCTCTTTCTGCACCACTCTTGCCTCTTTCTGTACCTCTGTTGCTTCTTTCTGCACTTCTCTTGCCTTTTTCTGCAACCTTCTTGCCTCTTTAAGCACCTCTGTTACTTCTTTCTACACTTCTCTTCCTTCTTTCTGCACCCCTCCTGCCTCTTTCTGTACCTCTCTTGCCTCTTTGTGCACCCCTCCTACCTGTTTCTGTACCCCTCTTGCCTCTTTTGCACCTCTGTTGGTTCTTTCTGCACTGCTCTTGCTTCTTTCTGCACCTTACTTGCCTCATTCTGCACTTCTCTTGCTTCTTTCTACACCTCTGTTGCTTCTTTCAGCAATTCTCTTGCCTCTTTCTGTACTTCTCTTCCTTCTTTCTGCACGTCTCTTGCATCTTTATGCACCTCTGTTGCCTCTTTCTGCACTTCACTTGCTTCTTTTTGCACCTCTCTTGCCTCTTTCGGCACCTCTGTTGCTTCTTTATGCCCCCCTCCTGTCTCTTTCTGTACCCCTCTTCCCTCTTTGTGCAACTCTCTTGCCTCTTTCTACACCTCTCTCCCCTCTTTCTGCACCACTGTTGCCTCTTTCTGTACCTCTGTTGCTTCTTTCTGCACTTCTCTTGCCTCTTTCTGCACACTTTGTGCCTCTTTCGGCACCTCTGTTGCTTCTTTCTGCACTTCTCTTCCTTCTTTCTGCACCCCTCGTGCCTCCTTCTGCACCTCTGTTGCTTCTTTCTGCACTTCTCTTGGTTCTTTCTGCACTGCTCTTGCCTCTTTCTGCATCCCTCGTGCCTCTTTGAGCACCTCTTTTGCCTCTTTCTGCACCTCTGTTGCTTCTCTCTGCACTTCTATTGCCTGTTTCTGCACCTCTCTTTCCTCTTTCTGTCCCTCTGTTGCCTCTTTCTGCACTTTTCTTGCCTCTTTCTGCACCCCTTTTGCCTCTTTCTGCACCTCTGTTACTTCTTTCTGCACTTCTCTTCCTTCTTTCTGCACCTCTCTTGCTTCTTTCTGCACCTCCCTTGCCTCTTTCAGCACCCCTGTTGATTTTTTCTGCAGATCTCTTGCCTCTTTCTGCACCTCACTTGCCTCTTTCTGCACCTCTGTTGCATTTTTCTGCAGATCTCTTGCATCTTTCGGCACCACTCTTTTCTCTTTCTGCACCTCTCTTGCTTCTTTCTGCACCCCTGTTCCCTCTTTCTGCACCTTTCCTGCCTGTTTCTGCACCTCTCTTGCCTCTTTCTGTACCTCTGTTGCCTCTTTCTGCCCTTTTCTTGCCTCTTTCTGCACCCCTTTTGCTTCTTTCTGCACCTCTGTTGCTTCTTTCTGCATTTCTATTGCCTCTTTCTGCACCTCTCTTGCTTCTTTCTGCACCCTGTTGCCTCTTTCTACATCTTTCCTGCCTGCTTCTGCACCTCTCTTGCCTCTTTCTGTACCTCTGTTGCCTCTTCCTGCACTTCTCTTACTCTTTCTGCACCCTTCGCGCCTCTTTCAGCACCTCTGTTACTTTTTTTTTTTGCACTCCGCTTCCTTCTTTCTGCACCTCACTTGCCTCTTTCAGCACCCCTGTTGCTTTTTTACTGTAGATCTCTTGCCTCTTTCTGCACCTCACTTGCCTCTTTCTGCACGTCTGTTGCTTTTTTTCTGCAGAACTCTTGCCTCTTTCTGCACCTCTCTTTTCTCTTTCTTCACCTCTCTTGCCTCTTTCTGCATCCCTGTTCCCTCTTTCTGCACCTTTCCTGCCTGTTTCTGTACCTCTGTTGCCTCTTTCTGTACCTCTGTTGCCTCTTTCTGCACTTTTCATGCCTCTTTCTGCACCTCTTTTGCCTCTTTCTGCACCTCTGTTGCTTCTTTCTGCACTTCTATTGCCTCTTTCTGCACCTCTGTTGCTTCTTTCTGCACCTCACTTGCCTCTATCAGCACCTCTGTTGCTTTTTTCTGCAGATCTCTTGCCACTTTCTGCACCTCACTTGCCTCTTTCAACACCTCTGTTGCTTTTTTCTGCAGATCTCTTGCCTCTTTCTGCACCCTTCGCGCCTCTTTAAGCACCTCTGTTACTTTTTTCGGCAGATCTCTTGCCACTTTCTGCACCTCACTTGCCTCTTTCAACACCTCTGTTGCTTTTTTCTGCAGATCCCTTGCCTCTTTCTGCACCCTTCGCGCCTCTTTAAGCACCTCTGTTACTTTTTTCTGCACTTCGCTTCCTTCTTTCTGCACCTCTCTTGCTTTTTTCTGCACCTCACTTGCCTCTTTCAGCACCCCTGTTGCTTTTTTCTGCAGATCTCTTGCCACTTTCTGCAACTCTCTTTTCTCTTTCTTCACCTCTCTTGCCTCTTTCTGCATCCCTGTTCCCTCTTTCTGCACCTTTCCTGCCTGTTTCTGCACCTCTCTTGCCTCTTTCTGTACCTCTGTTACCTCTTTCTGCACTTTTCATGCCTCTTTCTGCACCTCTTTTGCCTCTTTCTGCACCTCTGTTGCTTCTTTCTGCACTTCTATTGCCTCTTTCTGCACCTCTCTTGCTTCTTTCTGCACCTCACTTGCCTCTATCAGCACCTCTGTTGCTTTTTTCTGCAGATCTTTTGCCACTTTCTGCACCTCACTTGCCTCTTTCAACACCTCTGTTGCTTTTTTCTGCAGATCTCTTGCCTCTTTCTGCACCCTTCGCGCCTCTTTATGCACCTCTGTTACTTTTTTCTGCACTTCGCTTCCTTCCTTCTGCACCTCTCTTGCTTCTTTCTGCGCCTCACTTGCCTCTTTCAGCACCCCTGTTGCTTTTTCTGCAGATCTTTTGCCACTTTCTGCACCTCACTTGCCTCTTTCAACACCTCTGTTGCTTTTTCTGCAGATCTCTTGCCTCTTTCTGCACCCTTCGTGCCTCTTTATGCACCTCTGTTACTTTTTTGCACTTCTCTTCCTTCTTTCTGCACCTCTCTTGCTTCTTTCTGCACCTCCCTTGCCTCTTTCAGCACCCCTGTTGATTTTTTTCTGCAGATCTCTTGCCTCTTTCTGCACCTCACTTGCCTCTTTCTGCACCTCTGTTGCATTTTTCTGCAGATCTCTTGCATCTTTCGGCACCACTCTTTTCTCTTTCTGCACCTCTCTTGCTTCTTTCTGCACCCCTGTTCCCTCTTTCTGTACCTTTCCTGCCTGTTTCTGCACCTCTCTTGCCTCTTTCTGTACCTCTGTTGCCTCTTTCTGCCCTTTTCTTGCCTCTTTCTGCACCCCTTTTGCTTCTTTCTGCACCTCTGTTGCTTCTTTCTGCATTTCTATTGCCTCTTTCTGCACCTCTCTTGCTTCTTTCTGCACCTCACTTGCCTCTATCAGCACCTCTGTTGTTTTTTTCTGCAGATCTCTTGCCACTTTCTGCACCCCTCTTCCCTCTTTATGCACCTCTGTTGCCTCTTTCTACACGTCTCTTCCCTCTTTCTGCACCACTCTTGCCTCTTTCTGTACCTCTGTTGCTTCTTTCTGCACTTCTCTTGCCTCTTTCTGCAACCTTCTTGCCTCTTTAAGCACCTCTGTTACTTCTTTCTACACTTCTCTTCCTTCTTTCTGCACCCCTCCTGCCTCTTTCTGTACCTCTCTTGCCTCTTTGTGCACCCCTCCTACCTGTTTCTGTACCCCTCTTGCCTCTTTTTGCACCTCTGTTGGTTCTTTCTGCACTGCTCTTGCTTCTTTCTGCACCTTACTTGCCTCATTCTGCACTTCTCTTGCTTCTTTCTACACCTCTGTTGCTTCTTTCAGCAATTCTCTTGCCTCTTTCTGTACTTCTCTTCCTTCTTTCTGCACGTCTCTTGCATCTTTCTGCACCTCTGTTGCCTCTTTCTGCACTTCACTTGCTTCTTTTTGCACCTCTCTTGCCTCTTTCGGCACCTCTGTTGCTTCTTTATGCCCCCTCCTGTCTCTTTCTGTACCCCTCTTCCCTCTTTGTGCAACTCTCTTGCCTCTTTCTACACCTCTCTCCCCTCTTTCTGCACCACTGTTGCCTCTTTCTGTACCTCTGTTGCTTCTTTCTGCACTTCTCTTGCCTCTTTCTGCACACTTTGTGCCTCTTTCGGCAACTCTGTTGCTTCTTTCTGCACTTCTCTTCCTTCTTTCTGCACCCCTCGTGCCTCCTTCTGCACCTCTGTTGCTTCTTTCTGCACTTCTCTTGGTTCTTTCTGCACTGCTCTTGCTTCTTTCTGCACCTCACTTGCCTCTTTCAGCACCTCTGTTGCTTTTTACTGCAGATCTCTTGCCTATTTCTGCAACTCACTTACCTCTTTCAGTACCTCTGTTGCTTTTTTCTGCAGAGCTCCTGCCTTTTTCTGCACCCCTCTTTTCTCTTTCTGCACCTCTCTTGCCTCTTTCTGCACCCCTGTTCCCTGTTTTGGCACCTTTCCTGCCTGTTTCTGCACCTCTCTTGCCTCTTTCTGCACCTCTCTTGCCTCTTTCTGTACCTCTCTTGCCTCTTTCTGCACTTCTCTTGCTCTTTCTGCACCCTTTGCGCCTCTTTCAGCACCTCTGTTGGGTCTTTCTGCACTGCTCTTGCTTCTTTCTGCTTCTCACTTGGCTCTTTCTTCACTTCTCCTGCTTCTTTCTACACCTGTGTTACTTCTTTCAGCAATTCTCTTGCCTCTTTCTGCACTTCTCTTCCTTCTTTCTGCACCCCTCTTGCCTCTTTCTATCCCGCTGTTGCCTCTGTGTGCACCTCTCCTACCTCTTTCTTCACCCCTCTTGCCTCTTTTTGCACCTCTGTTGGTTCATTCTGCACTGCTCTTGCTTCTTTCTGCACCTCACTTCCCTCTTTCTGCACTTCTCTTGATTCTTTCTACACCTCTGTTGGTTCTTTCAGCAATTCTCTTGCCTCTTTCTGCACTTCTCTTCCTTCTTTCTGCACCCCTCCTGCCTCTTTCTGTACCTTTCTTGCCTCTCTGTTTCTTGCCGCTATGTTCTGCAGCAGATGCTCACTTCCACAAGAGGTGTCCGTGGAGGCTAGCGCTCACCTCATTGGCCCATCTTGACATGACATGAAATAAAGCAACAGTTGTTTTAGCTCACTGAGGGATCTGCGACCAGCTAAGCGGGTGGAAGTGAAAAGCACATATAAATGCCACGGGTTTGCTTTACGTAAGCTACAAATTTCGCTCTTATGCTCTCTGATTGAGCTCTCTGCCCCCAACAGCTATGCCATGTCTGTGGCTCCACCTCAAGGCTCGGCCCACCCCACACCTATAGTACTGGGCAGCTTCTCTGCAGCAGGTGCATTCAGTATTGTGCGTCTATCTTTAGGTAAGCATTTGTGTAATAACACCAAGCATCGAGTGGTAAAACCACGGCACAGTTTCCGTGAGAAAATGTTAATCTGTTTTTCTTCACACTGGAAACGCTTTGCCCTCGAATGTCAGGCTGTGCCACTGGTGACACACTTTTTCCTTAGGCGACCCTTCACTCTTCTATGTTTTAGAATTCAGCAATCGTTTGCAAACTCATCTATGTGTTTTTCCGCAGTGGGACCCCCTCCCCCCCCCATATACTTGACAAAACCCATATACTTTGCGGCCTTCCCCGTCTATTTGATATACAAAGCATGCCGCTGAATTGCATTACTTGCCAAATGTATGTGTTTTTCCTTGTACATATGTTGCTGTCTCCAATTGATTCTTTTCACCTGAAAACTAGTGTTCAAATGCCTTTAACATCTCTAGTACGTTCCCTGTTTGACTGCTTTGGCATGTCTGTGGTTATTACCGTGAGCTGGGGATGTCATTCGTGCTGAAGAAGAACTATTTGTGCATTAATGCACATGGAACGCGCTCTCATACATGTGACCAAGGCTACGTTGCAGTTTATGCAATCCGAAGTCCAGAGTTTTAAAATGTGTTTTCCAACACCATCAAAATTGTGTGATCCTGGACAAATCGTGTTTCTCTGTCTTGATTCTACTGCTCCCGGCTTCGGCAGTGGCGAGGGCTGACTGCGTGGCACAGGCTGCAGTTGTTTGTTGAAAAATTATTCCTTTCCTGCCTCTTCCCTAAAGTAGCATTTAAACTAAACTCACCACAGTTAAAAGTGAGCGCCTAGAAGTGAAAATATGTGTGTGCAAACTGCAGGCACCTTGCTTCTGAGGGGAACGTTCCAGAGCGATTTAGTTTCCCAGGCGCTGCAATGGTTAACTTATCTTTACATGTTCTTGCAAGCATACGGCCACTACATCTAGGCAGGTGTGTGTTTTCTTTTGGTTTTTTTCTTCTTTATTTTTGTCATGGTCAGGTCTGTTGGCTTTGACAAAGTTTGTGTATTTATGAATTGCTTTGATTACATGATGCTGGTAAGACAGCTAAATCTGTCTCTGAGCGAGACATAAAAAGGAGAGAGGTGAAGTTTTGAGAAATATATCGGAGAACATGAAAAGAGAAAATGATTCAGACAGAAGCTGAAAAAGAAAGATATAAGTTGAGATGAAAATAGATGTTTGCAATTCCAATGCAATGTATTGTCGTGTTTGTTTTTTAAATCTGTGTTTAAGATTGTTCCTGTACACGCAAACGCACTGCTTGATACGAAAACTCCAGCTGCTAATTTATTCTATAGCGTTTGTATGAAAGCTTGTGCGCACCTCCACAGGGGCCCTACTTTAGGTGTCCGTTCGGTGCTGGGAGTGTTCTCCATAGTAAGGGACTGCGTTGGAAAGAGATAAGAGGTACAATTCATACAAAAATCTCGAGTGGAAAAAGTAACTGCAGTTAATTGTTTTCGATCACCCCAGTCCTATATAATAATACAGTTATTTTTTCTTAAATGTGTATTATGAATTAGACGGTTATGTTGTGTGGCTGTATGAGTACACTAGATGAGCTGTATGCCATCATGAGTGAGGGTTGAGTTGAGTGGCTTGAATACACTGGATGAGTGGTGTGCCCTTCTGAGTGCAGGGTGAGCAGTCTACTTTTGTGAGTGTAGGGAGAGCGAAACAGTGTGCATCTTTGAGTGCAGTGCAGGGTGAGTGATGTCTGTGTGAGTGCAGGTTGAGCAGTGTGCCTGTGTGAGTCCAGGGTGAATCATGAGGATGGGTGAATGCAGGCTTAGTGATGTGTCAGGGAAGGGTGAGTAATGCGTCTATGAGTGCAGGGTGAGTAGTGTGCCTATGTGAATGCAGGGAGAGTGATGTATCTGTGCAAGTGCAAAGAGACTTGTCTGGCTACTCCCAGAGATGTATTCGCAAACCACCTCTTTCTCAAATTTGCTTGAAAATGCACCATTTGCCCACTCTTTTTTCAAAATGTTCTCAGGGGGAGAACCCCCCTAACCCCTGGTAGGTGGTTCGAGCTCGCTCGCGTACAGTGCAGTATTTATGCCGCACCACTTTCAAATGTCACCAGCCGCCACTCATTATAACCTCCCTGTAAATGCTAACTTTAAAGCGGCTGCTTAGAAACATGTCGTGTTTGGTGTCAAACACCTTGGAATCATACCTCCACACCAGTAACTGGTGTGGGAGGTATGATTCCACCCTTGTAGAACCACTACTGTGGGTCACCGGTCTACCCGGTACCAGCTTTCTCGACCTGGGCAGCACAAAATGGATGCTGCCAGCCACAGACACGAGTCTTCCCTCCTGCTGCTGAGCAAAGCTCGAGCAGAGGAAGGCCTGACAATAGATTTCCTGTCACAGGGAGGTGTTACCACCTCCCAGACAGGATTTAGTGTATTGGGGCTGGGTGGGTGCTCTCTCAGAGTGCCAGAAAGTCTGCACTGGGGGCACATTTGGTGTCCCCATGCTCAAACTAGTTCTGGGAGCCATTGGCTCCTGCTCTGGTGCGAAACTGGACAAAGGACATGGGTGTAGCCACCCCTCTGTCCTGCCCCTCCCCTAGGACAGTCCCCAGAGTCCGTCCAACCCCTTCCCATGGGTATAAAGTGGGATACCTGATTCCAGGACTTTAGATTATACCTGGACAAGACTCTGCAAAGAAACCAAGTACTTCGACTGTCTACACTTCGCTGGACGACAGAAGAATCTCCCTTGGAGTAAAGGAGTTACTCACCTGCAGCAGCAGGCACCTAAGCGCATCTGACCGGCTTGCATCTCCAGAGCTCCTGCAACACAGGAGGTGGGTTCCCGAAGGTCCCTGAGGTAGATCTGACCTCTCAGCGATTCTGAGACCAGTATCCTCGTGTGCGCCGTGCAACCCGTACCCCTGTGCACCGCATCTATTTGCAAGTGCATATGCTTGTTGGCAATCCCTGAGCTTGTGCATTGGACTACATGTAGTCCCGACTCTGAGCAACATTTGCCCCGAAGATATCCGGCCTGGTGGGCTGGTCCTTTGTAAAATCGCTCTAGGTCACCTCGCGATCCCTGGTCCGTTGGCCTGTGGGTCCCGGCGAGGGTCATCCAATTTGTTCTGACTCTCCATTGCTTGGAGAGTCCCCTGGACCTTGCTGGTACACACCGTAACCTATTTCCTCTGCCTGCGTGGGTTGCCATTGCCAAGGCTTGTTAGTGCTCCAGCTGGACACTGACCCCTTAGCTCTCGACATCCTTCGTGGGACAGCTCACCTCCGGACCCTGGTCATCGTCAGTGTCTCCTGGTCCCCGTGGCTGCAGAGACCAACTTCCTTTCTCTTCACCTGAAGCACCCGACATCGGTGGGCATTAGACTACTGAGCCCCTGGTCACCTGAAGTGACCCAGACTTTGTCCCCTCTGCTTTCAAGTTCATCTCACCTCGAATCCAGGCTTAGATTCAACCGGACACTCTTCGCCTTCCTGGCAGCAGTACTTTCTTGCAGCTCTCCATTGAAAATGACGGAGGTTTCCGACACCACTTGACCCCTATGCACCTGGCTCCTCTGGGATAGGTAACTCAGGTACTTCGGTACTCACAAGGGTGTTGGCCTTAGAACCTCTTATGTTCCAAAGGGTTTGTTGAAGTCCTCCTAGAAGTGTCCTTAAATTGTAATTTTCCAACCGCGACTTTCCCATAGAGTTGCACGGAGCACACAGTCGTGTTTCCTCACTGCACCCGTCCTCTGTGGGCACCCTGTGTCGCTGCCTTGGGTGGTTCCTTGGGGTCCCAGTGATTCTACTTGCTCTAGGCACTGTGTCTATTGAAGTCGTTGTTGTTATACCATTTTTTTAGTATATGGTTCGGTCTCCCCCTGGAGCCTGTTGTATGTTTGGCTACTTACGTACGTTCTATTGATTAAATATTGTGTGCTTTATGTTCTAATCTCGTGTCGAGATTAGTAGAGATTGTTTTAGTAATAAATACATATTTTCACATAACACTTGTGTGGTTCTCCTTTCATTTGGTCATTCAAGAAGTGAGATTCTGGTAAAACAAGCTGCTTTACATTCCTTCAAGATTAAGCCTGAAGGCTGCTCTCCAGAGCTACCACTAGGATAGCTTTCTAAAGGTTATCTTTGACCTCATACATCATAAGGGTCGTTTGGACTGGTGCAAGGTGCCCACTTTAATTAGTGGACAGCATATACCAGGCCAACTTCTCACAGCTGGCAGGGACAGCTGGGGCACCCCGTGGTCCCCAACGTAAGGCCAGGCCCTGGGGGATAGGGTCCCCGGGGCCAAAATGGGCCTCGGGAGGGGGGCCGCGCAGCACCTTTCACATTTTTTTTTATTATTTTAATTTTTAAAAAAGGGTCAGACCCTGGGGGATGGGGTCCGCAGGGCCCAAAAATTACAAAGAGAAGGGGGGCCACACAGCCCCCCTTCTAAAAAAATAAATAAAAGAGAAGCCAGCATCTCGACTGTATGCCCCGCCCCCTCCCTGCACCACTCTCAAACACACCTCCTGGCGCTTTCTGGGTTGGGGGATTAAATCCCCTAGAATGTTAAGGGTCCTTAGGGGCCAACTCGCCCACCGGGTACCTCCAGTAAGCCCTACACAGCTGGATTGCTGATAGTGGTCCGAGGCCACGCCGCCTTTTTTTCCAATCTGCAAACGCTCCTCTTGGCGCACTGCTGGTGGGGCGATGAGGTCCTCTTGTGTCCTGAGGACTTCAGGACTGGAATGGACTTCATCCCCCGAGCAGCAGTGCGCCAGGAGGCGCGTTTGCAGAGTGGTGTAAAAAGGGGGCATGGCCTTGGACCACTCTCAGCAATCCAGCTGTGTGGGGCTTACTGGAGGTAACAGGAGGGCTAGTTGGCCCCCAGGGAGCCTCAGGAGGCAAGGGGACTTCATCCCCAACCAAGAGAGCTCCAGGATGCGTGTTTGCAGAGTGGTGCAGAAAGGGGGCGTGGCCTGTGTCCACCTCTCAGCAATCCCACTATATGGAGCTTACTGGAGGCATCAGGTAGGCAAGTTGGCCCCTAAGGATCCCCAGCAGTGAAGGGGACTTCACTCCCCATCCAAGAGTGCACCGGGGAGCGCATTTGCAGACTGGTGTGCAAAGGGGGAGTGGCCTGCTTTGAGAACTTACCAATGCTGCTGTGTGGGACTTATTGGAGGTAATAGGAGGGGTAGTTGGCCCCCAAGGTTGTCCTTGGGGGCCACCTACCCCTCCTGGTACCTCCAGTAAGTCCCACACAGTGGTAGTGGTAAGACGTCTTCAGAGGCCACGCCCCCTTTCTCCACCGCTCTGCAAACACGCCTCCTGGCACACTACGAGTTGGGGGATAAAGTCCACTTTGCTCCTGAGAGACTTTGGGGGCCAAGAAGCCCTCCTGGTACCTCCTGTAAGTCCTACGCAGCATAATTCCGGAGCGCTGTTTGGAGGCCCAGCCCCCTTTCTCCACATCTCTGCAAACGCGACTACTAGTTAAAGAAGCATTTGCAATGTAATAGGTTTCACATTTGCGAGAGTTAGAACTATAGGCGTTGTAAATGTAAAAGTGTTTTACTAATGTTTCTTGGAGTGGAGTGGATGTAGGTTGTGTGTAGTGGAATCATGTGGTATGATGTGCAGTGAAAGTATGTGGATAGACTTTTACTTTGATGTGGATAGAATGTATGTGGTCTTTAGTGAATAGGAATTATGTAGAGTGGGATTATGTGTTAAGGAGAGTAATTATGTGGTATGGTAGTCTGTGTTGTGGAGTGGTAACCTCAGGTTTAGTCTTCCTCATTTCCATAGAAGCTAAACTATAAACTCAATGAGACAAAAAAAAGAAGGAACCACTGAGGAGCACTTCTGGACCTAGTCAGAGGTATGAGCAGGGCCACTAGAATTATGCGACTGTTTGGCTGCACTGACTTTCGCATAATTATGCATTTTCCGCATTTGCCACATGATCCATCATCTGCTGCATAATCCGCAGAGTTGAACACAAAAAACCTTGTTTTTAGCTCAAACTGCTCAAACGCTACCAAAAATGCAGCGACAAGTGTTACAGCGTGATGGAAGGCCCTTTGCAAACCTAGAATGGTCACCTGTTACTTATTGCTAAATGTGGGTATTAAATTGGTACTAATGGTGTGCAAACCACTCTTGCTTCTTTCTGCATTTCTGGTGCTTCTTTCTGCACCTTTCTTTTTTTTCTGCACTTTTTTTTGCCTCTTTCTGCTCATCTCTTCTACTTTCTGCATCTCTCTTGCCTCTTTCTGTACCTCTCTTGCCTCTTTCTGCACCTCTGTTGCCTCTTTCTGCACCTCACTTGCTTCTTCCTATACCCCACTTGCCTCTTTCTGCATCCCTGTTCCCTCTTTCTGCACCTCTCCTGCATGTTTCTGCACCTCTCTTGCCTCTTTCTACACTTCTCTTGCCTCTTTCTGCACCTCTGTTGTTTCTTTCTGCACCCCTTTTGCCTCTTACTGCACCCCTCGTGCCTCTTTCTGCACCTCTGTTGCTTCTTTCTGCACTTATCTTGCTTCTTCCTGCATCTCTGTTGCCTCTTTCTGTACCCCTCTTGCCTCTTTCTGCACCCATCTTCCCTCTTTCTGAACCTCTCTTGCCTCAGTCTGCCCACCTGTTCCCTCTTTCTGCACCCCTTTTGCCTGTTTCTGCAACTATCTTGCATCTTTCTGCAGTTCTCTTGCCTCCTTCTGCACCTCTGTTGCTTCTTTATGCACAACTCTTGCCTCTTTCTGCACCTCTCCTGCATGTTTCTGCACCTCTCTTGCCTCTTTCTACACTTCTCTTGCCTCTTTCTGCACCTCTGTTGTTTCTTTCTGCACCCCTTTTGCCTCTTACTGCACCCCTCTTGCCTCTTTCTGCACCACTGTTGCTTCTTTCTGCACTTATCTTGCTTCTTCCTGCATCTCTGTTGCCTCTTTCTGCACCCCTCTTGCCTCTTTCTGCACCCATCTTCCCTCTTTCTGAACCTCTCTTGCCTCAGTCTGCCCACCTGTTCCCTCTTTCTGCACCCCTTTTGCCTGTTTCTGCAACTATCTTGCATCTTTCTGCAGTTCTCTTGCCTCCTTCTGCACCTCTGTTGCTTCTTTATGCACAACTCTTGCCTCTTTCTGCACCCCTCTTGTCTGTCTCTGCACCTCTGTTGGTGCTTTCTGCACTGCTCTTGCTTCTTTCTGGACCTCTCTTGCCTGTTTCTGCAACTCTCTTGCCTCTTTCTTCTGTTCTCTTACCTCCTGCTGCACCTCTGTTGCTTCTTTCTGCACTTATCTTGCCTCTTTCTGCACCCCTTTTGCCTCTTTCTGCACCTCTGTTGCTTTATATGCACTTCTCTTGCTTCTTTCTGCACTTCTGTTGCTTCTTTCTGCACCTCTCTTGTCTCTTTCTGCACCCTTCTCCCCTCTTTCTTCACCTCTCTTGCCTCTTTCTGCACCCCTGTTCCCTTTTTCTGCACCTCTCTTGTCTGTTTCTGCAACTCTCTTGCCTCTTTCTGCAGTTCTCTTGCCTCCTTCTGCACCTCTGTTGCTTCTTTCTGAACTTCTCTTGCCTCCTTCTGCAACCCTCTTGTATGTTTCTGCTTCTCTGTTGTTTCTTTCTGCACCCCTCTTGCCTCTTTCGGTACCCCTCTTGCCTCCTTCTGCACCTCTGGTGTTCTTTCTGCTCTTCTCTTGCCTCTTTCTGTACCCCTCTTGCCTTCTTCTGCACCTCTGTTGATTCTTTCTGCACCTCTCTTGCCTGTTTTTGCACCCCTCTTGCCTCTTTCTGCACTCCTCTTGCCTCTTTCTGTACCTCTCTTGTCTCTTTGTGCACCTCTATTGCTTCTTTCTGCACTGCTCTTGCTTCTTTCTGCACCGCTCTTGCCTCTTTCTGCACCCCTGTTCCCTTTTTCTGCACCTCTCTTGCCTGTTTCTGAAACTCTCTTGCCTCTTTCCACAGTTCTCTTGTCTCCTTCTACACCTCTGTTGCTTCTTTCTGCACCTCTCTTGCAAATTTTGAAACCCCTCTTGCCTCTTTCTGCACCCCTCTTGCCTCCTTCTGCACCTCTGTTGGTTCTTTCTGCACTGCTCTTCCTTCTTTCTGCACCTCTTCTGTCTGTTTCTGAACTTCTCTTGCCTCCTTCTGCACATCTATTGCTTCTGTCTGCACTTCTCTTGCCTCCTGCTGCACCCCTCTTGCCTCTTTCTGCACCTTTGTTGCTTCTTTCTGCACTCCTCTTGCCTCTTTCTGCACCTCTGTTGCTTCTTTCTGCACTTCTCTTGCTTCTTTCTGCACTACTCTTGCCTCTTTCTACACCCTTCTTCCCTCTTTCTGCACCTCTCTTGCCTCTTTCTGCCCCCCTGTTACCTTATTCTGCACCTCTCTTGCCTGTTTCTGCAACTCTCTTGCCTCTTTCTGCAGTTCTCTTGTCTCTTTCTGCACCTTACTTGCCTCCTTCTGCACCTCTATTTTTTTTCTGCACTGCTCTTGCTTCTTTCTGCACCTCTCTTGCAAATTTCTGCACCCTTCTTGACTCTTTCTGAACCCCTGTTCCCTCTTTCTGCACCTCTCTTGCCTCCGTCTGCACCCCTGTTCCCTCTTTTTGCACCTCTTTTGCCTGTTTCAGCAACTCTCCTGCTTCTTTCTGAACATCTCTCGCCTCTTTCTGTACTCAAATGGGAAGTGCAAGCTGTCAAGTTTAAAGGTCTGCGTGCTCTCGTGACTGAGGTATATATCTACTTGTATATGTATTCTTACATGTGTTATGCATCTGAAGATGGTAGCTTAAAAAGCGGGTAACTTATCCTATAGGTGGTTAAATCTTCTCAGTTCTGCTATGTCATTCGGTTGCACAGGCAGACATGTCTTATCTATATATGTGTTATAGAGCCCCTCAAATTTACTATTGAATACCCTTGTGCCCTGTATTGTGAGCAGAAAGAAATGCATACAACTTTTTTACACAAATTTACAGAGTATGCTGTTTGAAACACAGGTATTCAAGTGTTTGTATGTTTATTTTCATTTAACATGTCACTAGGTAAAAGCATAGACACGCATGCATACCTTCACAAACTTGGCCAGACTTACAACAGTGGTATGCTTAGGATTGCTGTTTTTTATTTGGTAGGCCTAACATTCTGAGCAGTCAATTAATAGTGAACCTTCAAGAGAAAAGTGAGGTTTAAGACATCTTCGGAGAAGGATTAGTGATTAGGGTACTTTGTTTGAGTCTGTTGTAAGGTACAGTCAAAGTAGGCCTCTTTCTGCACCTCTGTTGGTTCTTTCTGCACATCTTTTGCTTCTTTCTGCACCTTTCTTCCCCTTTCTGTACTTCTGTTGCCTCTTTCTGCATTTCTCTTGCTTTTTTCTGCACCTTTCTTCCTCTTTCTGCACCTCTCTTGCCTCTTCCTGCACTTCTCTTGCTTCTTTCTGCGCCTTTGTTCCTCTTTCTGCACATGTCCTACCTATTTAGGCATAGTTAGAAATTAGCATTTTAAAAACCTTAGAAATTCACTGAAAAAACCACAGGTTTCAGGGATGTTATAGTTAGGGATTAGCATTTAAAAAACCTTAGAAATTCATTGAAAAAAACCATAGGTCATTTGAAATGTCATCAGTGATGTCATCAGTGATCTCACTGATCATGTCATGAGTGATGTAATATGTGACGTCATCAGCAGTGCATTGCGGGGGCGTGAGTTATAGTTAGCTCAGCTAACTATATAACGGCCGAATTTCTCTGGTTTTGTACGAGTGAAATGTCTGACTAACTCTAACGTCCCTGAAACCTATGGTTTTTTCAATGAATTTCTAAGGTTTTTTAAATGTTAATCCCTAACTGTAACGTTCCTGAAACCTGTGTTTTTTCAGTGAATTTCCAAGGTTTTTTAAATGCTAATCCGGAACTATAATGTCCCTGAAACCTGAGGCTTTTTCAGTGAATATATATATGTGCACCCTGTGAGCTGTAGTTGTTGTGGAACAAGCGGGTTCCACCCCTGCTTTTTTGTGCACCCGCCGCGAGTTCATAAGCAGGCACAAGGTGGAAAACTTGAGCGGATATATATATATATATATATATATATATATATTCACTGAAAAAACCACTGATGTAATATGTGACGTCATCAGCAGTGTATTGCGGGGGCGCGAGTTATAGTTAGCTGAACTAACTATAACGGGGGAATTTCACGGGTTTTGTACGAGTGCAATGTCCAACTAACTATAACTGTCCCTAAAACCTATGGTTTTTTCAGTGAATTTGTAAGGTTTTTTAAATGCTAATTTCTAACTATAACGTGCCTGAAACCTATGGTTTTTTCAGTGAATTTCAAAGGTTTTGTAAATGACAATTTTTAAATGTATTAATTGTTATATTTATTTTTTTGATACTGATTTACTAAATTTTTTTAAACTATTTATTTTTACATATTTTATTTTTTAAATTACATTGTAATTACATTATACATTACATTACAAAATATACTTTCTCAGAATGAATTACTTTAGTTTAAATACTTTGCAAATAGGCAATAGACTTTTAAGTACAGTAGTTACAGTTCTTGCAATGGGCAACACAATTTCAAACACAATGCAACATTGAGCTCAATGTGAATTTCTAGTTAAATGCAATTAGTTACTTTATGGATTACTTTTCTAACCACAGGACTGGATCCTAGATTCAGTCCTGGGACATCTCCTGTAAACAGTTGAGTAAAAGCGTTTTGGTTACAGTAGTGATTTTTAAGGAATATTATTGTATTTTAAAAGTTGACACTTAGAAACTTTTTCACATAGAATCACCAATGTTATCCTATGGGAGGAAATTCACTTAGCAGGTAAGTAGTGTTATCGTTACTTTTTCTTACTCAGTGGTGGATCCTGGAGCCAGCACTGGTGCATCTCCTGTAAACAGTTGAAAGAATGCGTTTAAGTCATACAGGCGGTTTTTAAGGAATATTTGTAGTTTGTGAAAATCGACACTGAAACTTTTCTGCTGAAAACCAGACAATGGATTCCAATGGAAGGAAATACAAGTTACTGGTAAGTACGGTTAGAATTACTTTTCAGGGTCAGTGCTGGGCTAAAAGATGCAGCACTGGGTTCTCTCCTGATAACAGGTGAGTAAATCGGAATTCGTAGTTCGGCTGATTTTAGAGGAATATTATAAAGTTCCAAAACTCCACACACAGAAGAATTTCCAAGTGAAACCAGTCAATGTTAGCCTATGGAAGGAAATTCAAGTTACTGGTAAGTACGGTTAAAATTACTTTTCAGGATCAGTACTGGGCTCAAAGATGCAGCACTGAGGTCTCTCCTGATAACAGGTGAGTAAATCGGAATTCATAGTTCGGCTGATTTTAGAGGAATATTTGCACAATGGTGAAGGAAGGGGGTGGGGCCTGAAGTGACATGTCTGCAAACACGCCCTGTGGCGCGTTTTAAGTTGGAGAATTAATTCTTCCTCAATCCCGAGGGTCCCTAGGGGCCAACTGGCCCACCAGATACCTCCAGTATGCGCCAGAGAGCTGCGTTGCAGAGAGGTGTTCAGAGGCCACGCCCCTTTTTACAACACTCTGAAACGCAGCTCCGTGGCGCTTACTGCAGGTACCTGGTGGGCTAGTTGGCTCCCAGGGACCCTCAGGATTGAAGAGGATTTAATTCCCCATCTTAAAACGCGCCACGGGGCCTGTTTGCACACATGTCACCTGAAGCCACGCCCCCTCCCTTCACCACTGTGCAAACGCGCCCCGTGGCGCATTTTAAGTTGGGGGATTAAGTCCCCTTGAATACTGGGGTCCCTGGAGTCCAACTAGCCCACCATGTACCTCCAAAAGCACCACAGAGCTGCGTTGCAGAGAGGTGTAAAGGGCGTGGCCTCTGTACACCTCTCTGCAACGCAGCCCCTGGCGCATACCGGAGGTTCCTGGTGGGCTAGTTGGCCCCAGGGACCCCAGTATTCAAGGGGAATTACTTCCCCTTCTTAAACGCACCAGGGAGTGCGTTTGCAGACTGCTGCAGGGAGGGGCGGGGCCTCCAGCAGATGCCGGTCTTTTTTTTTTTTTGCTTTTTTCTGCCCAGGGGGTCCTTGTGGGACCCCTGAGCAGACCCTAGGAGGTCAGGGTGTTTCTACCCTGCCCCCTTTGTGCGTTTGCGCACTTGTTTCTTGTGTTTTTTTTTTTTTAATCGGCGGGATCCGCACACCCTAAGAGCATCCCGCTGATTTGTTTTTTTTTTTAAATGCTTTTTTCTGCCCAGGGGGTCCTTGTGGGACCCCCTGAGCAGACCTAGGGGGTCAGGGTGTTTCTACCCTGCCCCCTTTTTGCGTTTTGCGCACTTGTTTTACTATGTTCTTGTTCCTCGGCTCTACCGAGGAACAAGATGGCTGCCAACACTTCCTGGTTTGGAGTGTTGACAGCCAATTAGCATGCAGCTCGTGGTCGGGAGGGTGCGCGGATCCACCGCGGCCATAGATATCGAAACTTTTATTTTTGATTTTCTCAGCAACTACTGAACGGATTTACACCATTTTTAAAAGGGTGCTTTCTGAACCAAGCACTACCTTTTTGCCAAATTCGGTGTAATTCCGTTCAGCAGTTTTTGCTGTAGCCTTGCATAAAGTTTCCTATGGGAAATTGATTTTTCACTCTTATTTTTTTAATTTCTCCGCAACTACTGAACGGATTTACACCATTTAAAAAAGGTCGCTTTCTGAACCAAGCGCTACCTTTTGCCAAATTTGGTGTAATTCCGTTCAGCAGTTCGGGCTGTAGCCGTGGCTAAAATTTCCTTTGGGAATTAACATGGAGAAAACACGTTTTGGAACCCCCTTTTTCTCGGCCCCGCTTGATGAATCACCCTGAAACTTTCAAGACAGGAGCGGACCGGAGCGCCCCACTAGTTTTGAAAATTTCGCTATGATTCGTCAAACGACGCCAAAGTTATTGGGAATAGAATGTTACGGATTTCCTATGGATAATAGGTTCTAACTATAACTATCTACTGGCGACCGCCAGTAGAAAATATATATATATATATATATATATATATATATATATATATATATATATATATATATATATATATATATATATATATATATATCCACAACCAATCCCGCTTTTAAAGAAAACCGGGTCTGACACATGCTTGGGTTGCACAGCTCAGATTTAATACCACCAGGTTACACCAAATGATCGACGCGATATCCACTCCATCAGCCCCAGGCAGACGCGTTTCGGCAGATGCCTTCTTCAATGCCGGGTATTTGCTGAGAGTCCCAAAAAGATAGTTTTCGCGGGGCTCTGTTAAGAATCACGCCGAGGACTCCCATTGGCTAAAAGATGTAGAAACAGAAAGAGGACATGGACAGTGCCAAAGTAAGTACTCGCCACTCTCTGCTTTTGCCAAAGTTCCTCGCACGTAGTACAATCGGTCTCGCATAGGGGGGCATGTCTGTCCAAAGTCCTGAGCCGGGTATAGTAACCCGCCCTGCATCCAATAGTGCCTTTGTTCAACTTGCCTTCTTAGAATTGCGGGACCGCCACGGTGGATTCCATCTTTGCCAAGCAACCCACTCAGCAGTCAATCTGCTCCCTCTCCCCGCTTCACCACAATCCAGGCCGGGGGGGCGCCGCGTTGTGCAGTTCATGCACGGGAACCAAAGAGTTTTGCCGGCATTACACGGAGCGCCTGAACGAGGGGCGTGCCAGAAAGCGGAGCCGACCTCCGCTATATATCCACAACCAATCCCGCTTTTAAAGAAAACCGGGTCTGACACATGCTTGGGTTGCACAGCTCAGATTTAATACCACCAGGTTACACCAAATGATCGACGCGATATCCACTCCATCAGCCCCAGCCAGACGCGTTTCGGATGCCTTCTTCAATGCCGGGTATATATATATATAGACTATTTATAATTTTTTGTTGTTACAAGTATGTGTATTAATTGCCTATAAAAATATTTTATTAAATTCTGTATTCTTATATGTTTCCTTAAGTTAATTTTTAAGTATTATTTCTTTTGAAAAATATATTACCTTTATTTTTACAATTATTATATGCTTACCCATATGATCTCGATATTTATTACCACAATATTTTGTAGACAGTATTTATGTAGTTTACATTTTAAGCATATGAACTCATTATTTAATACCACAGTATTTTTGTCACGATATTTGTGTATCACAAAATTATTGATATTGATATTAAGGGCCTGGTTATGAGTTTGGTGGTGTGGTACGGGGCGGTACGCCACCGCCCTGCTCTCACACTGCCAAACTCCACTGCCAACCGCCCGCCAGGATTACAAGTTGTAATCTGGGCAGGCGGTCCTGCGGCAGCTGGCCCACAGCGCTGCCTTTTAAAGGCTCATAGTAGAGCCTTAGAAAGGCAGTGCCATGGGAATGCCACAGCACGTTCCAGCATGTCATGGACGGTAAAGTTCATGCCATGCAGGAACTGGGAGTGCAGAAAGGGAGGGGGCACACCATGTGCCCCCCCACATGCACACCGTGAACGGAGGCACCAGGAGGCCCTGTAGGCCACCTTGGTTTACTCACCACCACCCTTTTCACTGCCATGAAAATGAGGGCAGTGAGGAAACTCATAATATGCTTGGCGATGCAGCAGCTGCATTGGCAGCACATTCAGGCCTCAGACCACTGCAAGACCGCCTGGGATCACAGATGTCTGGAAGTACCAGCCATCCTATGGCAGTCCGACCACCAAAGTCATAACACGGCAGTCGGACCGCTCATGAGGCAGCTGCCGCACTACCACCGTGGGTTTGACGGGCCAACGGAACGACAAACTCATAATCAGGCCCTAAATTATAGAAGCACACACAAGACCTTTTAGTCTCTTACACCTCACATGGGCCTACCCTGGGCATGTATACACATCTCCACTTACCATACCCTTCAACTGCTTTGCCAGTGCCTCTTTATCAAGCGACTACGAGCATATTTGGCAGACAGCATGTGAAAAATTCAAGGTTCATACCCTTACATTATGTAGATAGAAACTTTGGGCTGTCTACGCCATAATAATAGACAAGTGGAGGAGGTAGGTACTTGGTAATTAAGCAGCCGAGCTCATGTACCATTAACAGTGTTCAATATCTGGACCCTGTCTGTCATTTGTTTATATGAGTTATTTCTGAATTGTTCTATTTAGAAATGGACATTCGCTGTGAGACCTGTAACAAGGCATGCAGTAGACACTTTAAGCACGTTAAGCAATTTGTAGATGGGAGGACACACCACTTCAGGGCAACATCAATATAACATAGGACTGATGCACAAATAAACTTTGCACTTGCAAAGTATCCCAGCTGGCTTTGTGAATGAAAAGTAGCAAATCACAATTCGCAAGAAGTCAAATCGTATTTGCAATTATGAGTCACAAAACACAGATTGTAAAAGCCTTGCCATTTGCAGGGAGTGGCTAATTGAAAATTATGCACAAATGGTTTAAAAAGTGTTCCGGATATTGCAAAGTATGCCATGGTTATATGAAATTGTCTGTAATTGATGAAGGCCGGTGGTAAACATCTGCAAATGTGAGCTGAATATTTCTGACAGTTTTCACTGTGGGTATCGGGAGGAGTAGTTCAATGCTCTGCAGTAGCGGCTGGCATCTTCGGGGGCGGGCGCACGCGGGCAAATAAAATCAAAACTATAAATAAATAAACACTTGCTGAACTTGGCAGGACCTCCTCACTCCGAACGTCCTCATCGCGACTGCAGCCTGCCACCAGAAAACTCCCTTGACCAATCCTGGCACTGCTGACATCCAGCATGTGAGCAGTGCCCTGGGTGGAGGGAGTGGCCTTACTCAGAGCTCCACAGCGCTCTGGAGGCCAGCACTTTCTCTAACACAGCTATCTTGAGACAGCTGGTTTAGAGATGTTTAAAGTGCACATGTGTGGCTGGCCATTGCAAGACGGATGGCCAAAGAGACATGCACACTTTAAACAGTGCATAGACAGCCCACCCTCCTCCTTGCTGCTGTCACTCATCAGGCCCCGCCCCGTCCTGATGCACTGTTCGGAACGGGCAGATGAAAAATAAAATGGTAATGAATTACCATTTTATTTTTCATCTTGGGGGCATTTAACTGGGGTGACGCTCCTCCACTCCAACTGGGGAGCTGCCCTTGCTCCTCAGTGACAAATTAACAGTGTTCCACTTGTTGGGGCATTCTGACATCTTCCCCCGTTGCCGACATTTTCAAAAAATTTATTTTGAGAACGAGGTCTTCTCTCACACGCAGGCCTCCATCCCTGCGTTGGCAACTGTGCAGGATGAGTTGCACAATCAATTGTCGCTCCATTAATATTAATGAGGCAGGCAATTTGCTCCTCACTGTGCACTGTGCGAAATAATAATTAATGATTTGCTACTCAAACGCAAAAGTTAAGGCTGCTCGCATCCCCGTGCAAAGCACTCAAAAGCAAGCAGCATCGTAGTTTATCAAGCGTCATATCTTTCACTGGAGGAAGCACAAATCCATGATGAAATGGAAAGTATTCTGGAAGATTACAGTCTTAAGTACCCATCAGAAGAAGAAAAGTGGAAATTTCTTCCCCATCGTCGAATAGTCAGGTTGATTACAATGCAGCCATAAGCAGCCCTTCTGAAAAAGTCCACATTGAAATGAAAGCAGAAGAAGGGTCTGGCTTCCTAGTGGAAGATGGGAAACGTCCACACACTTCGGGGCAACTATTTTCCCATTTACCCATACTGGCTTTTGGAAACAAACTAAAGAAATAATCTAAATACCATACACTATTCAACATGTTCACCCAATAATATAGAATAAATATAATTTTGCACAATGGGACACTATTTAGTGAGAGGGTGATTAAAGCCACACTTGGTGATTTTTCCTTCACACAAATATGTTCTCTTATGTACGCTAGGGCCAGTTTCATATTAAAAAAAACAATTGAAAAAAACATAAGACTGGAATTTTTTGCTGAACTTATGACAATATCAGCAGCATAATAGTTCCATTTAGTTTCTATCTTTATTCAAAATTATTCCATATTACATAAATGGACAGAACAACCCAGTTAGACACCAATCAAAATAAAAGCATGATAAATGATGTATAAAAAACACTTAATTAACTTTTTTAATTAGTGTAATTGGTATAGTTACAGCATAAAAAATACACATTTAGAGTTTCACTGCATTCTTGGAACAGTGCCACAGGACGGCTAGGATAAAATGGACAGGCTCATAATCCACTTTTTAGACAAATGTAGTCAGAGATGATAGCGCAAGAAGTACAGCCAAGACCAAGTACAAACATTACAAAATTATTTTTCGAAGCTGAAGCATCTGCTGGCAAATGGTCACTGGTCTAGCACAAAGCTGGCTTTTCTGATTACAGCACTGATACAAAACTAGGCCTTTGAAATGTGTGTGGTTAGTGTATGCCTACTTCATGAAGTTTCTTTAAAACCATAACTTCATAAAATTTGGAATACATTTTTAAAAAATCCTGAAAAACATAAAAAACTGTAAAACCTAATTTCTGAGAGAAGAATTCTCCCACAAATAAAGTTTTTGCATGAAAAATCTCCTCTAAAAGACTATTGTTGCAGGACGTTTATGAAATTTTGTCAAGGAGACAAAATTCTCAATTTGAGGAATTTCTATTTTTTTAACGCTTCGACAATTTACCCGCACAATTACAATTTTGCGTACCCTAGTACAAAATAGGCTTTTTGTAACACATCCCTATTAACCAAGCGGATTCTTGACGTCTGAGCGAAATTAAAGCAAATGGAAACAAAACGATCTATGGAAGCTTTTTCTGACTGTAAACAACAAACACCAAAGGCAGGCATCTGACAGGCACTCTTCTGTGCAGGCCAAAGCAAATTTAACAATAAGAAACACGTAGTTCACATTACCAAAAGAATAGCACCACATACTCCTGGGGCAACACATCCTCTCAGTCGAAGGGAGGAGAAGGAAATAGAAAGAGAAGAAATGAATGTACCCACCATCCAAATGTAATGACTCAACTGAATGCCCCAACAGTAACCAAGTGCAACTAGAATGGATTTTAATTACTACAGACAATAGGCGCTCTGTATCCATTTCAGGATGTCTCTAAAAGATGTACCACCAAAATTCAAGGTGATATAAAAGAGCATATATGTTTATTTCTCTTGGAGGTAAACGCACACTTAGACTAGAGAGATTTATAAGAGGGGTCCGTAGCAGGGATTTGAATGGTAACCTTTGTCGGTGTGAGTGTTCAGCTCACAGAACCATTGCACCAACACATGGAG
This sequence comes from Calotriton arnoldi, assembly GCA_963921515.1. Classification (NCBI taxonomy): domain Eukaryota; kingdom Metazoa; phylum Chordata; class Amphibia; order Caudata; family Salamandridae; genus Calotriton; species Calotriton arnoldi. The sequence goes on from CAWUFW010002028.1 coordinate 2,057,958, forward strand.
GTATGCCGGTTGTAACCCAACAGTTGTAGTATATTTTTCGGTTAATGTTATGCACACAACTAACCCAGCTTCAGATACATTTTTATTATATATTTAATTTAGTACCTGTTTGTTTGCTTTTCGGTTGCTTTGTAAATAAGATGTACCTGCATTTATAGCAATTAAAAATTGTATTTCAAATGCGCCCTGTCTTATGTCTTTACGACCATTGTATTGAAGGAGTAATCGTTTTGATGGTTTGGGCAGCATACACTGGCCAGCTCCAAATTCATTTTCATGGCCCTTATAGTTCTCACTGGACCTCTCAATATAGGCAGCCAAGTCAGCAGGCAGTTAAATACACTCAAACATAGAAGTTAATGCAAATTGCTCTATCGCCAATACTGCTTTATACACAGTCGTCAGGTTTATATTCTACAGAAGTCGCAGATATATTTTAAGGATTTCTATTTCACGTGCATGGGAGGGTTTTGGCAATGCAGGTTTCAGAATTATCAATAAGTCAGGGTTTCAAATGGAAAGGAAACTGATAGCAGGTCAAGCACACAGCAGGCGGGCTGCCCCAAATGAATTCATTGGAATAAAATCATGAAATAAATTAAGTGAAGATGTATCAGAGAATAAATAAGATGAGCTTTGCTGTTAACACAGTGACTGATAAAAGGGAATATTTCATATGCCAGAAATGAAATGCAGGCAATTTCTCTTGAACTGGTAAATGCGGAGGGACCTTTAAAACAAGCTTTTCACTATCGCAGCAGGCGTTTTGCAAACATCTGCCCGGGAGATATCCAGGAAACAACTTAATCTATAGCCCTGCGAAAGCATTAGCTCTGGAAAGGGCAAGCCACCAGCAAACATAGTATAACAGTAGACGCACGTGGCTGTTAAAGAGTTAAAAATAACCATTCAACTTGCCATGAAGGCTCCAGTGCAAACACTTATCAGATCTATGCGAACACTCAATGAATTATTCATTATAATCAGCGCTAACTAAAAGGCTAAATAGAGTAATGTTTGATGGAATACATATAGATAGTATTTAGGTCAACATCATTTATACAACATGAATTTCCTCCGGTAAATCTTTTATTTTCCAGTAATCACAGACCACATACTGCACGCTGCCTGCCTTAGCCATGCATCAACCTCTAATTGGCGTTCAAAGGATATTGTTTGTTAATCGAAAAAAAGAGTACTCTTGAAATAAATAAAAAATATTTAACTCCTGTATGAAAGTAAGCACATTGTTTTAAAACGTTATTGACATGGTGCAGGACATCTGTTTATGTTGGTATTTCACTGTATTACTGGTCTAAATTTGGTGCCAGAATGAGTTCAGAAGAAAGTAACATTTCAAAGCAACTAGAGTCCAGGTACAGCGTGGACAGTAACGGCGCAGTCCCCATGGAGCACATATGCGTAAATACGTATATAGACACATCCCTACAATCATCAGGTACAGCACGGCCAGTACCAGATCCTCCACTATAATCACACATGTGCACACACACAACAAACACACCACGAACAGTGTGAACACAATACGCCATACACAAATACGGATGTGGTTGATTTAAGTGAATTTCCAATTTATGTGCGTATTAACTATTTTATTCGTATTCACTTTAAGTGTGTAATCACTGTTCTTACTCCATATGCACTGGCGTAGGTTTTTCAGAGGGAATGCTGCAGCAATTTTACTTTTTAAACAAATTTGCCCTAAAAACCCTCAGAGACTATGAGGACCTGCAGGCTATGATGAGATGCCCTCAAGCATCAGGGCCATCACATAGATGGTGCACTGCTTAATAAGGGTCGATCAACTCCAACAGTACCGGTCCAGTCCCCATATTGTACATTATGCAAACACATGCTCTCACATGGTATTACTTGTAAAACATGGTTATGGCGCCATGTCTGTCCAATATTGATCATCTCAGCCAGGACTGTTAGCAAAGGTCCCCTAGTGACAATATCAAGGAGGTTTTACTAGAGGGGGACCCGGTTGCAGGCCTTGTACACCAGCCACATCTGAATTATACCTCACACCCATTCGCTGATTGTGGAACTCTTCCCCTGACTAAACATGCACCTGCAGAATGTTCCAGGTACCAGCGGCGCGGCGGTCCATGCAGGTAAGCAGGGTGGGGGCGGGGCAGGCGGGAGGGGGGGAGTCGGCAGACAACGGAATAGGGAAAATTAAATAAATGAATAATTCCTATTCCGTCGTCTGTGGACATCCCCCCCGCCCCACCCTACCGCGCTAACCTGCACAGACCGCTGCTGCTAGGTACACCCTAGATTCTCTAATGGTGTGTATGTACACCCATCCAGACACTGGGAGAGTGGAAGAAAAGCCTCTCCATGAGGGTAGCTGCAGGCCCTGACTTCAGCACCTTTATAGTTTTCTGAGTCTTCTCTCCAACAGCTTTGTGCAGGAGATGATGTACTGTCTTGTTCTGTGCAAGGGAACCTACATATTACCTTGGAAAAACAAGGAATTCTCCTTTCCTACCCAGCAATGTTCCCCAAGAGGGGAGAATTGTAGTCTTGCAAGGGTCATTAGACCCTGATTACCCCTTCCGAAAATGTTGTGGCCTCTTCTGGAAGACCGGTTTTGTACGGGAAGTACTTTGAATGTGGGTTGGCCAGTCGTTCTGCAAATCCAACAACTGGACCTCTATTGCAAATTGTATGTTAATTCCCTTGATCACTAATAAATTGTCTCACATGAGCCCTTAACCAGGCTCCACATCAGTAGCCAGCTTCTATGAGTATCAAATTAATTTCCAGACCTATTACTGCCCAGAAAGCTGATTAAAAAGTAAATGTACTTCAAAATACCACCCTTGATGAGTGAGGTGTATCAAAATAATAGGCATTATATAGGAAACAGCTCACTTAATAAAGTATGTGTTCAGTTTTTAATAAAATGATATATATTGCACATTGCACATGACTTCTATTGGAAGCCGTCATGAATAATGTTGGATTCGTATCCCAGATATTCTGCTGCAAAAGCTCTCACTGACTCCACAAAATGGTGGTCGCTGCATGGCCAGCAGAGAATGATGCATAGAGAACAAAGACAAAATGGCCACTAAACAAGCACACAGACATACACACGCACACACACACACACTGGCTACACAAACTGACCTCCGCCGAATGGCCAGCAAGGAAGGAGACATGGAGAACCAAGAACGTGTTGCCCAACTCTACATGAAGCACCTTCTGTCGTCCCCCCCAAAAAGTCTTTTAGCATTACAGGGGTGAGAGTGTGGCGATATACCCAAAATGTGTGAGGACCAACGTATGGGACTGCCCTTGAGCCACCACCAGTAAATCAGCAATGTCAGAAAAGTAAATTAAATAATTATAAAAAATTCCCTAGCTCTAAACAGCTCAAGACAACATCAAATACCTCTACAAAAATAATTGATAAAGTTGCACAAAAAAAAGAAAACCACAATATCAACTATGTCACACATACACAAACTCACAACATATGGTGGTCAGGCACATGGGGAAAAAGGTAGCTGAGAACAAAGGATCATGTCCGGCTACACGGTCCTCGACTCCAGAAGCCACCCCAACCCTAGTTACCAACAGGCACATATGGACAAATAGTAACCTACTTTTTACATTCATTACAAGGTCATCCGCAATCCCTTAAAATGAATAAAAGCCATATAGCACAGCAGCAGTAAGAATGTGAAAAACCTACTACAACTCAGTGGATAGAGTCTTCCTTGGATGCAGTTATCCCTATTAAACCTAGTTACAAAAGGGCAAGAGAGAAAGTGTCACCTTGGTACTCACCTAAGCTTCGGGAACTTAAACAAACCTGCAAAGGACTGGAAAGGAAATGGAGGAAAGACTACAATGAATTAAGCAAGCAGAAATACAGAGAGTCTATAAAACTCTACCAAACTGAAATAAAAAAAGCACAAGCACTTTACTATGAAGAAAAAATTAATTCAGCAGCCAACACCTCTCGGGAAATCTTTCACATCGCAAAGAATCTTCTGGTGCTTCCCCCCCATGGGACATTACCTGATGACACCCCAGACCGCTGCAATGAACTTGCAGAATTTTTAAACAAAAAATCCAAGATATATACGATATATTTCTCCACTCCCTCTGCCCCAGTGACATTCTTTCAAGAGATAACTCCCCTCCTGACACTGAACACCTGCTAGAGGAACTTCCAACCATGAATTTGGACACTCTCTCAGAAATTTCCTCCCAAGTAAAATCTGGCTCTCCCCTCGATCCGGCACCCCCCCCCCCCATTTTCTACGCAATGCCAAGGAAGTCGTATTCACAGTCATGCTGGAAGTGATAAACCTGTCTATTTCCACTGGCCAAGTTCCACCATCTTGGAAACATGCCATGGTGAGAGCACTGCTTAAAAAGCCAAGCTTAAATCCGGAGACTCTGGGTAACTATCGTCCCATCTCACTTCTTCCTGGGATAAGTAAGAGCTTAGAAAAATATGTCAACAGGATTCTTTCCGAGTTCTTAGAAACCGATAACCATCTGCACACTTCCCAAACCAGATTCCAGCCACAACATGGTACGGAAATTGCCCTTCTCGCTGTAGTTGAAGAATCTAAGAAAATTCTCGACCAAGGAGGGGCAGCTGCTATTATCCTCCTCGACCTGAGCTCCGCTTTCGATACTGTCAATTATGACATCCTTCTTACGGGCTCAGAATTGTCGGAGTCTCAGGTGGCATCATCACCTGGCGTCAGTCTTTCTTAGATGGCAGATCATTCCAGGTTTTTGAAGGAGGTAACACCTCCATGACCCTGTTGCTCTGCTGCGGAGTGTCCCAAGGCTTGTCACTGAGCCCCACATTGTTCAAAGGGTATATAAGACCTCTCGCTGAGATTGTCCTGCCATTTGGGATCAACATCGTCAAATATGCTGATGACACGCAACTGGTGGTTGCCCTTAATCACTCCCAGAACCATCCGACCTGGAATCCTGTCTAGAGAAAGTGACAAAATGTATGGAATACTCTTGTCTTAAGCTCAATGGAGATAAAACAGAGCAAATGGTCATGAGCAATCCGTCTATCTCTGATTTCTGACTGTCCTGGCCTAACTGTCTCGGCCCTCCTCCGGCCCCTAAAACTAAGATTAAAAGTTTTTGCGTTTGGCTGGATAAGTCCTTCAAATTCGACCACCAAGCAGTGAAACTGGCAGCATCCTACTATGGCATCCTTAGACTGCTTCGGAAATTTTTACCTCTCCTTCCCATGACGGCAAGGAGAGTTATGGTCCAGGAGCTGATCTTGTCCCTCCTGGACTATGGTAATTCCCTCTATTTCGGAGTCCCGAAGTCAACAATAAGAAAACTGCAAGTCATGCAGAACTGTGCAGCTCGGCTACTGCTTAATATTCCCAAAACTCAGTCTGCCAAGTCGGCCTTGAGGACTCTACACTGGCTGCCAATTAATCAAAGAATAAAGTTAAAATCCTTGTGTATAGCCCACAAGACCCTTTGGGGGAAAGGGCCGCCAATTAATTGCTCTCTAATCACCTTCTATCGCCCCAAGAAATGCCTACGATCGTCTAACTTATTCCTAGCCTCAGTCCCTAAAATAAAAAGGGCAAGATGTGTAGGCCACTCCTTTTCATATAACACAGCCAGATTGTGGAACATCCTTCCTCCACACCTTCGCTCAGTGACCCACCATTTTTCTTTCCAGAAACTCCTTAAAACCTGGCTGTTTTGGAACGCGGCCCTATAACCACCTAGCCTGCTGTTCTTCCTGTTGCTGCGAGCGCTCGGATTCCTCCGTGTACCCATGCGCTTAACAAATGCTGAATATTAATAATAACAGGGCAGCATAGGCTCCAAACTAAAATTATTAACAGATTTGTATGCAATTCACAAAAAGCACACAAGGAAATGGAGAAAATATACATGTAACACCAGGCCTCCATCATCACAAAAAGTTTGGAATAATATCCCTTAAAACGATTTCATCCCACATGGACACCTTCTCCTAACTCCACACCAACCAACAGCAAAAAGAACGAAAAAAGAAATAAAGGAACAACAATAGTGGTGCCTGCCCACCCTCAAACAAAAAACCTTTTGTAAAGCACTGCATTGAACTTACTTAATTTTCGCAAGAAGTAATAGTTCTTAAGGGCGTGGTTTTAGCAGACATTACAGAGTGAGAAACTTTCCCTCCTAAATCCAAATCCAAAAAGTCTAATGTCACAAAAATACCCTGCCTGCTCCTGTGGCACTTTTTTCAGTTTGAAATAAAAATTTCTCACTATGCAAGAACTGTTGTTAACATTCGGTTTAGTTATCTTTGAGGTTAGCTCAGGTAAAACATATACCTGAAATATTTGTTGGCCGCCCGTGTTAAAGAAGCAGCTGCTTGTATTTGGAAGATGCCACTTGTATTGGTACCGATCGAGTTGTTTCCCTGCATCTCACATTACGTTTACTCCCTGAACTGGAGTATCTTTATGTGACGTGGTATAATGGCATAATCTTCGTATTTGTTTCAAAAAAAGGAAGGGGGGACTAGGAGCTTGAATTGGTCCAGTACTCGTGCTCCATGTAGTAATCTCACGCCAAACGGTGGGTAACTGTTCCAGAGTGGGCACAATAGTTGTCCACAGGAAAAGAAAAGTAGAGAAGGGAACAGGGAAAAACCTAGGTCTAGACCCCACAGAGCAGAGGCAAGAGCAAGTCTTGGCTCTTGATGCCCTCACACATTCCGAGGGATGTCATGCTTCATCATCGGGCGTTGCTCCTCGTCGGGCCGGCGCTGCAATGCCCTACGGGTCCCCCGAAGGGTTGCTTTAGCGGAGGTCTTTTGATAACGCCGTATGATGAGTGAGGGTGTGAGATTGAGGGTTCGTAAGGGAAGGTGAGTGAGTGAGTGAATGATAAAACTGGCTAGGGGATACCAAAAGAAGTAGATTTAATGTGTGGGTTCCCCTAACAGGTTAAAAAACCCGTAGGTTGTGTGTTACTGACTAAGCAATAATGTGCCTCAGTAACTCTTCGGTCGACATGTTTCGCGCCCTAACAATGGTCATAACGATCCCTGGCGCTTCCTCAGGACCAATAAAGTGAAAAGAAACCGTGAATGGGTATAGAACCCTACTAAAGAAAAATAGGCAGTCCCCCTTGTGGCAAACTACAAGGTGGCTTCAGCTCAATCAGTGACCGCTCTTGTTGTGACCTAGATGTAAGAAAGGAGAAGTGGAAGAACAAAAACACAACGTTGGAATGAATATAGTTCTCTCTGCGGTGAGATGATTGATTGCACCTCATCCCAGTGGTATGATCACATGTTTAGCACATAAAAAGACAAACGAGACGTACACCACACATTTAAAATCATACCCAGCGTGAAGATAACTCATTGCACCTCACCACACTGATACACATGATTAGAAGGCAAGATAAAAAAGTACCAGCTGTACCTGTGTAGAATCCGAGCAACTGCACCATTCAGACACCAGTAGACATACACTGCTAATAGGCCGAAGTTTTGGTATTGAAATTAATGCCACACATGTAAAAGGGGCCTTCGTATTGTGCCAAAGGGAGAATAACTGTACCGTGAGTGCCTAGGTAGATTCGTGGTCATATAGCGCTAAAAGTGCAAACACACATTTATAACAAATTGCGGCCCATAGTATTATGAAGTATGGTATAGGTTTGCGGTGAAATAATACATGGCATGTGCTCTTACCTATTAGTAAGTGGCGACTTGCTCCATAGGCTAGCGAGTGTTCGCCCACACTGTAACGGGCTAAGAGTCAAAATGCATGGGGAGAGAGGAGAGAAAACGATATAATGGCCGCTCAAGGAAAAACGGGTATCATGTGTAGGAAGGTGGAATCTGACTATATGGTTGCCCCCACTTTTTTTATGGTGGTTTGCTGGTTTATGACTTAGTTGGACTGGGATACTGCTATTCAGGGCCCCAGTCTATCTGCTTTCTCTGTAAAAAGGTTTCCATGTGCCTTAGGCACATCTCTGATTGGAATCTGGAGTGCCCTTATAAGTCCCTAGTATATGGTATACTATGTACCAAGGGCATAGGTACCTCAGAGGCCTACCAGGGGCTGCAGCATGTATTGTGCCACCCCTGGAAGGCCATCCAAACTGACACCACAGGTCTGCTACTGCAGCCTGGGTAAGGTGGTGCATGCACCCCTTACTGTGATATAGGGTACCTATATCACTAAATACATACACACATATAAACCTATAAGTCACTCCTAAGGCAGGCCTTATCAATCCTAAAGGCAGAGTGCATGGTTCCTATGTGAGAGGGTGCCCCTGCATGAGCAGGGCCCCTCTGCAGCGTTCGTAGACCATCTCTGATGCTGTTTGTAGTGCAGCCTGACCATATACTCTTAAGCGCATTATATCCTTGCGGTAAAATGCTAACTTTGGAATGGCTGCACCTAAACATGTCGTGTTTGGTGTCAAACATCTTGGAATACTACCCCCCACCAATCCTGGCGGCGGGGGTAGCATTCCACCCTTCTAGAGGGAAAGACATGTTAACTCTGACTAGTCCGGTAACTTCTTTCCAGAGCCCTGGCATCACAAAATGGATGCTGCTGCCACAGACACGAGTCTGGCCTCCTGCTGCTGGACGAAACTCCGGCAGGGGAGGCCTGGACAATAGGTTTCCTGTCCCAGGGAGGTGTGACCACCTCCCCAGACAGGATAATGTGTATTGGGGCTGGGCGGGAGCACTTTCGGGTGCTTTGAAGTCCTGCACTGGGGGCACATTTGGTGTCCCTGTGCATACCCCAGTTCAAACCGGATCAGGGGCTTGCAGCCCCTGCTTTAGCGCGAACTGGACAAAGGGAAAGGGGTGTAGCCACCCCTCTGCCCTGACCCACCCATAGGTGGGGCCACAGAGTAGTCCAACCCCTATTTTTAGAATAAAGGTAGGAACCCAGTCCTTAGGACTTTAGATTATACCTGGACGAAACTCTGAAACTGAATCCTGGACCTTCGACGCTCTACGACAAGATTAGAGGACTGAAGAATCTCCCTTGGGGTCAAGGAGTGACTCCCCTGCTTGGCAGGCACCAAAGAAGCATCTGTCCGGTTTGCATTTCTGAAGCTCCCGTCGGACGCCGAAGTCATCGCATCACCAGAGGTGGATTCTCAGACTTCCCGAGGCTACCCTGAGTCCCCAGCAAAGCTGAGGCCCGTGGCTATCGTGGGTGACTTGAGACCGTGACCCCTGGACACCGAGCACATTTGCAAGTGCATCCTCTTCTGGGTCTCCCCAGAAGTCGTGCTTTGGGCTCCGAGTAGCCCTAGCCTCCAGCACCACCTGCACCGAAAATCACTGGCCCCCACTCCACGAATGTCCTGTAAGCCAGATCCACGTGCGGCGTCACGAGGCTCCTTCGCGGTCGCTAGCCTGTTGGCTAGTAGCCCTTAACGAAGGCCAATCCTTTTCTTACTTGGCATCCTGGTTGCTCCAGGCCTGCCCTCACTTACCCTTGCTGGGTGAGTTCCACAGACCTTGCTGGTCTGCACCATCGACGATCTACATCTTCACCGAGACTTGCCGTTGCCAAGGCTTGTTGGGTCCAATCCGGTCGCCGACACCTCAACACTCGACAGACATCATGTACCAGCCCGAATCCTGCTCCTGGTTGCCGACAACGTCTCCTGGACCTCGTGGCTGAAGAGTCAAGACGACCGTCAACGCACCTGAAGCACTCGACATCGGTGGGCATCTGTCCATCGCCTTCCTGGTCACTGGCTAGTGACCCAGACTCTGTCCCCTCTGCTTTCAGGTTCTTCAGAACTCCGATCCACTCTTGGATCCACCCGGACACTTTTCTCTTGGCCGCCAGCAGCACTTTGCAGCAGATCGCCATTCGAATCGACGACGAAACCCGACCCCGAAAGGCACCTATGCACCCGGCTTCCCTGGGTGAGGTAACACGAGTACTCCGGTGCTCCCGTGGGTAGAGACTCTTCAAAGTCCTAGATCTCAAAGGGTTTTGTCCAAGTCATCTTTTAAGTGTCCCTTTTCTCTATTTTCCCGATCCCGACTTTCTCCATAGAAGATAACGGCGTATCGCGGTTGTGTATTTACACTGCACGCGTCTCCCGTAGGTCCCCTGTGTCACTACCTTGGGTGGTTCCTTGTGGTCCAAGCACTTCTAGAGGCTCTAGGCCTAGTGTCTAGTTCAGTCGTGGTTCGCATACCACTTTATTGGTATATGGTTTGGTACGCCCCTAGGGCCCAAACGTGTATTTGTGCTATTACTGTGAATTAATAACTTATAACTTATGTACTTCGAACTCTAGCCTCATAAAGAGACTAGAGGGGTGTGTTTAGCAATAAATACATATATTTTGAATATATACCTGGAGTGGTGCTCTTTCATTTGGTCACTCAAGAGATTATAGACTGGTAAAACAAGCTGCTTTACATTCCTTCAAGCCTTAGCCTGAAGGCTGCTCTCCATAGCTACCACTAGGATAGCTTTCAATAAGGTTGTCTTTAACCTATCTCCAATAAGGGGTTGTTTGGACTGGTGCAAGGTGCCCACTATAATTAGTGGACAGCATATGCCAGGCCAACTTCTCACATCATGAAAAACCGGTTGCGATCACATGATGACCCATACAATGGTACTCACAGTTGCCGTCGAGTGCACTGCCTTCCAACACCTATCCTTACACGCGTGCCTGCATATTGACGGGCTGCTCGTCGGGACTCCCTCATATAGGGAGGTTCCTCCTCACCGGGATCCCTGACTTCTGGAGGGTGTGTTCCTAGGAACCAATGCACATGCGTGGGCCCCATCTTGAAATGGTTGATCTGGGGCTTGTCATGAGTCCGTTTTTCATGAAAGTAATAGTGCATGCTCGGGGGCCATCTTACAGTGGTTAATGGACCTCTCTAATATTCATTGCCAATAAAATTGGAGTAAAGTTAAAAAATATTGGTGTAAAGGTAAAAAACAGAACTTGGGGATAAAAAATCACCAATGTTTGTGGCGCAGCAGTGCCATGGTGTCATAAGGAAGTGTGTAATATTTATATACGTGATTTAAAATTACACATTTTGGTAAATGCCTTTATTGAATGTGTAGACAGAAGTGGTAAGAGCCTGAATTGTTAGGGGGTCACAGTCAAAGGCACACTGTATTAAAATATGGGTAGATGTAAGTCCATCTAGGGATGTAGGCCAGACCATGGTTCATCCCAGGGGTCAGTAGATACAGTCACTGATAGGTGTAGAGTGACCCTAAGACTGTTAGAGCGCGCAGTCCTTGGAATTCATAGTTCTGTCTATGGAATGTCATCATTCAGTCCCCTGATGTGTGTCTGAAGGCGGTGTACCCACCGCTGTTCATGTTTCAATAGAGTGGTGTTGCTCCATGCAGGATTTGATTCCAGGATCGTCCATTTTATGTCATCGACAGAGTGTTTCTTTTCAATGTAGTGATTGCATATTCTGGTGGAGGTGTGTCCGCACCGTATGGTACTCTTATGTTCGCTGATCCTTGTCTTGATAGGTCTTGTAGTCACTCCGACATAGAGGAGATCGTAAGGGCAAGAGATGAGGTATACACAGTTCCTCGTGTTGCAATTTGTGTGTTGTCGTTGTTCCCACATGAAATCTCCTAGTTGTAGTCTCTTAGTGTGCTTGGTGGAGACACATGCATTGCAGGTGCTGCACGGGTAATGTCCTGTGACTGGTGGTAAGTCCCACAGGGTGGTGTCACCTGGTTTTTAGCGTGGGCGGGGTCGTGTGTTAACCGGCTGGTCCCTCAAGTTGGTTGTTCTTTTGAAGGCAAATCTACGTCTTGCAATGATGAGGGAATCTGAATTCAAGTACCTCTAATTCCGTAGAATGATGTTCTTTATCTGGTTAGAGAGTGAAGTGAAGGTGGTGACACAGGTCATCACATCGTCGTCATGGCATTCCTTGTTTTCCAGCAGACCTTCGCGGTTGTTGTTGCGTGCTCTTTTTCTAGCTTTGTTTATGACATTAGCGGGGTAGTTCTTCTCTCTCAGATTGGAGGTGAGAGCTGCTGCTTGTGAATCGAAGTCGGCGATGGAGTTGCAATTTCGCCGGATTGTCACAAATTGGCCATATGGCAGGTTCTCTCGCAGGGCCTTCGGGTGGTGACTGTTGAATGGGAGAACGCTGTTGCAGTCAGTTTCCTTCTTGTATGTCCTGGTATGCAGGTGTCCTTCTTCCAAAGAGATCATCAGGTCTAGGAAGGGGAGTTCCGTCTTGGACTGTGTTTTCGTGAAGCGCAGATAGGGGTTCAAATTGTTGATCCACTGGTGAAATTTCAAACAACTCTCTTCAGTGCCTTTCCAGAAAAGGATGTTTTTCTGGAAAGGGTTGGAGACCGTGAAGATATATTGGGATTCAAAATGCGCCATGTGCAAACCCGCCAGACTCGGCGCAAAGGTACTTCCCATGGAAGTACCTTGTATTCGATGGTAGATGTTAGTTCTGTACATAAAGTAGTTGTTTTTTAAGGCAAGGGTTATGCACTCCAGTATAAACTCCACAGGTGTATTGGTGGGGATTTCCGCTGCCCGTAGTAGGTTCTCCACAACCGTGATGGTGGCGTCCTGGGGAATGTTCGTGTATAACGCTTCCACGTCTAACGTTATCAAGAAGTTGATTTCCTCGATGTTGTCGGTGTTGATTTCAGTGATCAAGTTGAGGACTTCTCTTGTGTCCTTGAGATAGGCAGGCGTCGTCTGGACCAGGGATGCAAGAAGAAATCGCTGAACTGGCTCAGAGGTTCAAGTAGTGACCCGATCCCAGACACGATAGGGCATCCAGGAGGTGGAACAATGCCCTTGTGTATCTTAGGTAGCAGGTAAAAGTAGGGTATTTTGGGAGTGGTGTTCACAAGAAAAGCTGCTTCATGTGTGGAAATCCATCCCTCAGTCACCGCTTCATTCACTGGAATCTTAATGCGGGTGAAGAGGGATTCCGTGGGGTCTGTGTCCAATTTTTTGTAGTACTTGGTGTTGTCTAGTTGGCAGAGACATTCTTGCTCATAGTCGCTGATGTTCATTATTACTGTAGCACCACCCTTGTCCGCTGGTTTTATGATGATATTCTCATCCTCTTTGAGTGTGGAGATGGCTCTTCTGAGTTTATTGGGTAGGTTAGGGTATGTGTTCCTTTTCTCCAATTGATTCGCTTCTTTCAGGACGGCTTTCTCAAAAGTAAGCACCTCACTGGGTACGATAGCGGTAGTGGGTGTGAACTTGGATGCTGGTCTCAGTCCTGTGTCTTCTCTTTCAGGTCTAGTACTGTCCCAGAAAGCCGTCCTGAAAGAAGCGAATCAATTGGAGAAAAGGAACACATACACCAACCTACCCAATAAACTCAGAAGAGCCATCTCCACACTCAAAGAGGATGAGAATATCATCATAAAACCAGCGGACAAGGGTGGTGCTACAGTAATAATGAACATCAGCGACTATGAGCAAGAATGTCTCAGCCAACTAGACAACACCAAATACTACAAAAAACTGGAAACGGACGCCACGGACTCCCTCTTCACCGCATTAAGATTGCAGTAAATGAAGCGGTGTCTGAGGGATGGATTTCCACACATGAAGCAGCTTTTCTTGTGAACACCACTCCCAAAATACCCTACTTTTACCTGCTACCTAAGATACACAAGGGCATTGTTCCACCTCCTGGATGCCCTATCGTGTCTGGGATCAAGTCACACCTTGAACCTCTGAGCCAGTTCAGCGATTTCTTCTTGCGTCCCCTGGTCCAGATGACACCTGCCTACCTCAAGAACACAAGAGACATCCTCAACTTGATCACTGAAATCAACACCGACAACATCGAGGAAATCAACTTCTTGATAACGTTAGATGTGGAAGTGTTATACACGAACATTCCCCAGGACGCCACCATCACAGTGGTGGAGAACCTACTATGGGCAGCGGAAATCCACACCAATACACATGTGGAGTTTATACTGGAGTGCATAACCCTTGCTTTAAAAAACAACTACTTTATGTACAGAACAAACATCTACCATCAAATACAAGGTACTTCCTTGGGAAGTACCTTTGCGCCGAGTCTGGCGGGTTTGTACATGGTGCATTTTGAATCCCAATACATCTTCACGGACTCCAACCCTTTCCAGGAAAAACATCCTTACCTGGAAACGGTACATTGATGATATCATCATTTTCTGGAAAGGCACTGAAGAGAGTTGTTTGAAATTTCACGAGTGGATCAACAATTTGAACCCCTATCTGCACTTCACGAAAACACAGTCCAAGACGGAACTCCCCTCCTAGAACTGATGATATCTTTGGAAGAAGGACACCTGCATACCAGGACATACAAGAAGGAAACTGACTGCAACAGCATTCTCCCATTCGACAGTCACCATCCGAAGGCCCTGCTAGAGAACCTGCCATATGGCCAGTTTTTGAGAAGCCGGCGAAATTATAGCTCCATCGCCGACTTCGATTCACAAGCAGCAGCTCTCACCTCCAATCTGAGAGAGAAGAACTACCCAGCTAATGTTATAAATAAACCTAGAAAAAGAGCACAAAACAACAACCGCGAAGGTCTGCTGGAAAACAAGGAACGCCATGACGTTGATGTGTTGACCTGTGTCACCACCTTTACTCCACTCTCTAACCAGATAAAGAACATCAGTCTAAGGAATTGGAGGATCTTGAATTCAGATTCCCTCAACATTGCAAAACCTAGATTTGCCTTCAAAAGAACAACCAACTTGAGGGACCAGTTGGTACACACACGACCCAGCCTACGCAAAAAACCAGGTGACACCACCCTGTGGGACTTACCACCGGTCACAGGACATTACCCGTGCAGCACCTGCAATGCATGTGTCTCCACCAAGCACACTAAGAGAATACAACTAGGAGATTTCATATTGGAACAACAACAACACACAAATTGCAACAAGAGGAACTGTGTATACCTCATCTCTTGCCCTTGTGATCTCCTCTACGTCGAAATTACTACAAGACCTATCAAGACAAGGATCAGCGAACATAAGAGTACCATACGGTGCGGACGCACCTCCACCAGAATGTGCAATCACTTCATCGAAAAGAAACACTCTGTCGATGACATAAAATGGACGATCCTGGAATCAAATCCTGCATGGAGCAACACCGCTCTATTGAAATATGAACAGCGGTGGGTACACCGCCTTCGGACACCATCAGGTGACTGAGTGATGACATTCCATGGACAGAACTATGAATTCCATGGACTGCACACTCTAACAGTCTTAAGGTCACTCTACACCTATCAGTGACTGTCTCTACTGACCCCTGGGATGAGCCACGCTGTGGCCTACATCCCTAGATGGACTTACATCTACCCATATTTTAATACAGTGTGCCTTTGACTGTGACCCCCTAACAATTCAGGCTCTCACCACTTCTGTCTACACATTCAATAAAGGCATTTACCAAAATGTGTAATTTTAAATCACGTATATTAATATTACACACTTCCTTATGACATCATGGCACTGCTGCGCCACAAACATTGGTGATTTTTTGTCCCCAAGTTCTGTTTTTTACCTTTACACCAATGTTTTTTACCTTTACACCAATTTTATTGGCAAAGAATATTAGAGAGGTCCATTAACCACTTTAAGATGGCCCCCGCGCATGCGCTATTACTTTCTTGAAAAACGGACTCATGACAAGCCCCAGATCAACCATTTCAAGATGGGGCCCACGCATGCGCATTGGTTCCTAGGAACACACCCTCCGGAAGTCAGGCATCCCGGTGAGGAGGAACCTCCCTATATGAGGGAGTCCTGACGAGCAGCTCGTCAATATGCAGGCACAAGTGTAAGGGGTATGTGTTGGAAGGCAGTGCACCCGACGGCAACTGTGAGTACCATTGTATGGGTCATCATGTGACGCGACCGGATTTCCATGATACCCGTTTTTCGTTGAGCGGCCACTATATCGTTTTCTCTCCTCTCTCCCCATACATTTTGACTCTTAGCCCGTTACGGTGCGGGCGAACACGCGCTAGCCTATGGAGCGACTCGCCACTTACTAATAGTTAAGAGCACATGTCATGTATTAATTCACTGCAAACTTATACCATACTTCATAATACTATTGGCCGCACTTTGTTATAAATGTGAGTTTGCACTTTTAGCGCTATATGACCACGAATCTACCTAGGCACTCACAGTACAGTTATTCTCCCTTTGGCACAATACAAAGGCCATTTTACATGTGTGGCATTAATTTCGATACCAAAACTTCGGCCTATAAGCAGTGTATGTGTACTGGTGTCTGAACGGTGCCAGTTGCTCGGATTTTACCCAGGTACAGCTGGTACTTTTTTATCTTGCCTTATAATCATGTGTTTCAGTGTGGTGAGGTGCAATGAATTATCTCCATGCTGAGTATGATTTTAAATGTGTGGTGTATGTCTCGTTTGTCTTTTCATGTGCCAAACATGTGATCATACCACTGGGATGAGGTGCAATCAATCATCTCACCGCAGAGAGAATTATAATAATTCCAGTGTTGTGTTTTTGTTCTTCCACTTCTCCTTTCTTACATCTAGGTCGCAACAAGAGCGGTCACTGATTGAGCTGAAGCCACCTTGTAGTTTGCCACAAGGGGGACTGCCTATTTTTATTTAGTAGGATTCTATACCCATTCACGGTTTCTTTTCACTTTATTGGTCCTGAGGAAGCGCCAGGGATCGTGATGACCATTTTTAGGGCATGAAACATGTCGACTGAAGAGTTACTGAGGCACATTATTGCTTAGTCAGTAACACACAACCTACGGGTTTTTTAACCTGTTAGGGGAACCCACACATTAAATCTACTTCTTTTTGGTATCCCCTAGCCAGTTTTATCATTTACTCACTCACTCACCTTCCCTTACGAACCCTCAATCTCACACCCTCACTCATCATACGGCATTATCAAAAGATCTCCACTAAAGCGACCCTTCAGGGGACCCGTAGGGCATTGCAGCACCGACCCAACGAGGAGCAACGCCCGATGATGATGCATGACATCCCTCGGGATGTGTGAGGGCATCAAGAGACAAGACTTGCGCTTGCCTCTACTCTGTGGGGTCTAGACCTAGGTTTTTCCCTGTTTCCTTCTCTACTTTTCTTTTCATATGGACAACTATTGTGCCCACTCTGGAACAGTTACCCACCGTTTGGCGTGATATAATCTTCGTATTCATGCATAAACTTTGTTATGAGAAACTACTGGAATTACTGGAATTATGCCAGTTTGTGCCAGAGTCAGCATGCAATATGACTTTTCCATGTCTCATTTCATAATGTTACGAGTGAAGATGCTGAACAAGATCCTCACAAACTCCAGCAACTCCTAGGAACTCTTCAGCATCATCCAGGAATTCACCAAACCCCCCAGCGAAACCACGGACATCACCCCCTCCCAGGACCTCTGCAACAAGCTCGGCTCCTACTTCCATCTGAAGATCAAGGGTCTCTACAACAGCTTCAATGACCAGACACCTGACTTCAAAACCACTCCATCCTCCATCAACGCCAGCCAGCCCACCATCTCCTCCTCGAACCCAGTCACCACCGAAGACACCGCATCGACCATGAAAGGCATCCACTCAGGAGCCCCCACACACTCCTGCCCCCACGCATCTTCCACTGAGCCGCCGCTGCCATAGCTCAAGAACTACGATGCACCATCAACGCCACCTTCAAAACCGGCATCTTTCCCGCCGACTGGAAATGTGCAGAAGTCAGACCCCTACTCAAGAAGCCATCAGCAGATCCCACGGACCTCAAGAACTACTGACCCATCTCCCTCCTCCCCTTCATGGCAAAAGTCACTGAGTAGACCGTCAACATCCAACTAACGAAATTCATCGAAGAAAACTCCATCCTCGACCAGTCCCAATCTGGATTCCGCAGCAACCACAGCACGGAGACCGCTTTACTCGTCACCACAGACGACATCCGCACCCTCCTCGACCAAGGACACACCACAGCCCTGATCCTACTCAACCTCTCTGCAGCCTTCGACACTGTCTCTCACCGCACACTCACCGCCAGACTCCACAAAGCCGGCATTCAGGGAACCGCCCTTGACTGGCTCCACTCCTTCCTCACCAGTAGCACCCAAAGAATCAGACTTCCACCCTTCCTCTCCCCGAACCCACGGAAATCAACTACGGAGTACCCCAAGGATTGTCGCTCAGCCCCACGCTCTTCAACGTCTACATGGCCCCCCTCGCCACCATCGTCAGACAGCACGGACTCAGCATAGTATTCTACGGCGACAACACCCAGCTCATCCTCTCCCTCACCAAGGACCCCATCACCACCAGACTCAACTTCCAGGAAAGAATGAAAGACGTTGCATCCTGGATTAGCAGCAGCTGCCTGAAGCTCAACTCTGAGAAGACAGAGGTCCTCATCCTCGTCCTTGGACCCTCCCCCTCTGCATGGGACAACTCCTGGTGGCCCACCGCCCTCGGCAGCCCCCCGACCCCCATGGACTACGCCCGAAACCTCAGCATCATACTCGACTCCTCCCTCTGCATGACCCGACAGGTCAATGTTGTCGCCTCCACCTGCTTCAACACCCTCTGCATCCTCCAAAAGACCTTCAAATGGATCCCCCCCGAATCAAGGAAGACCATCACCCACGCACTCATAACCAGCAGACTGGACTACGGAAACGCCCTCTACGCCGGGATCAACAAATCTCTGCTCCACAAACTCCAGACCATACAGAACACCGCAGCCAGACTCGTCCTCGGTTTCCCCCAACACAAACACATCTCCCTGCACCTGCGTAACCTCCACTGGCTCCCCGTTGAGAAAAGAGTACCCTTCAAGACACTCACCCACGCCTACAAATGACTCCACAACACCAGACCCCAATATCTCAACGACAGAATCTCCTTCCCCGTACCCAAGAGGAACCTCCGATCCACCGACCTCGCCCTTGCCGAACCCCCACGCATCTGCAGAGCAAGAACGGGTGGAAGAACCTACATCGTGACCAAGACTTGCAACGAGCTGCCGATCAACATCAGGCACGCCCCCACCATGCACATCTTCAGGAAGACCCTCAAGACCTGGCTCTTCGACTGACTGGGGCTAATTCCCCACCTTCCCCCCAGCGCCTTGAGACCCTGACCGGTGAGTAGTGCACTTATAATCTCCCAGATTGATTGGTTGATTGTTTGAGCGATTTGTATCGTGCTGTGTAATTAGGAGGCCTTCGTTGGCAGAGGTTTGGTGTTAATGCTAAGTTTTGTGCAAGATGGTGTGGATTATGAAATGACACCGTCATGCCACTTCTGTTTTGTGAGCACTACACCCAACAGGAAGAACTTCATACAATAGTACTTTAGTGCATTTCATATAAGCAAGAAGCTGAAAATCCACACAAAAATGCTTCTACCACCACATCCTTCAGTGTCTTGAAAACTCGTATCTTCTATAAACTCATCAGCCTTAAGAGCATCAAGAAGCAATTTAGTTTGCATTGCATAGGATTCAAGCTATGCAAATAATTAAAATCAAATGTAAGTAAATCAAAATTACAAAAAAGTCAAAAGTCACCAGAAGGAGAAAGAAATGAGTAGTCATTTGTCAGATCCTGATTCTCAAAATAACACTGAATAAGAATATGTGTAGAACAATTTGTAAAATTACTTCTAAAGCAATTTAATTTCATTAAAGCCTCCTCCTGTCCTACTGTTGAAAATAGTTGCATAATCTTCCCTGAATATCTTATTGCTGCTAAAATACTAAGTTAAAACAAGAAGCTTTGTTTGACTAAATGAGCCACAATGCATCTTGTGCTTCGAATGTACATGATAAGGCCTGACAGGTCACATGCTGGAATGTATTTCCTTGTAAAATAAGATCACATTATCTTCAGATGGCTGGCAATGCCAATCAACGGATGTGTTTTATTTGACAGAAACGTGAAAAGAACTCCACAGAAATGTCATTAGACTTCTTGAAAAACTCTGAAATTTAGAAAGATCTAATTTAGGCCAATATGCCATTTACCCTTTGTTAGAAATGGGGGTCTCTAGTTGGCAGCGGTAGGTACCTTTGTCCAAATAGGGACCCTTGCTTCTAGTCAGGGTAAGGGGGACACACTTCTAAAATAACCCCTGCTCACCCCCTTGGTAGCTTGGCACAAGCAGACAGGCTTATCTCAGAGGCAGTGTGTAAAGCATTTGTGAACACATACAGTAATACAGAGAAAACACTACAAATGGACACCACACCAGTTTGGAAAAATAAGTAATCTTTATCTAAACCAAAACAAGACCAAACGACGACAATCCACACTAGAGCCATCAAGATATCCTTAAAAATAGGTTATTCACTCAAATAAAGTTTCTAGCAACAAATAACTCCCCCTGGAGTTATTATGACATCGTGACAGATGAAAATCCCAAAGTACGGCGCAGACCGCGAGGTGCGTGGCGTCATGCCCGGAGTCAAGCAGACCCACAAAGAACAGTACCTTGGAATTGATGAAAGCAACGGCGGTGCACGGCGTCGGGGAGGTGAGGTGATGCTTCATTGGCGCCTACGGCGTCGGTTCCTTATGACCCCAGGGGAGGTGAAGCCTCTGTTCCTTACTGCGGTGCAAGGGAGGTGAGATGTCTGTTCCTTACTGTGTCAGGGAGGTGACGTCACAATGGCGGCGAGGCGGCGGTTCCTTGTGACGGTGCGATGAAGATGAATTTAGGAGTTACCCACGTCAAGGATCGGCTCCGCGTTGATGAAGCAACGGCGTCGGTGCTGCGGTGCGAGTCGGGACGTTGGGTTGTGGACGTCAAAAGCGGTGTCCTCGGCTCCGGTGCAGGTAGCGGCCTTGCTGATGACTTCGGAGTCGATGCGGCATGGCGTCAGCAGGCGTTGGGCCTACAGTGCAAGTCGAGGCGGTACGTCGTGCTCTTCACGGGCAGTGCCCACGGCTTCGGTGCAGGTTACGGGGTCGCTCGCCGGCGTGGGTGTTGTAATTTCCTTCTGTGACAGCTGAGACAGCAGTTCCAGAAGCAGAGAGACAGAAGGGATGACGTCTTTGTGTCCCTGAGACTTCAGAACAGGAGGCAAGCTCAGTTTCAAGCCCTTGGAGATCTTTTTCTTCAAGCAGGTGGCAAAGCAAACAGCAAAGTCCTTTTCTCCTTTCCTTGGCAGCAAGTAGCCACTGCAGGCCAACCCCAGACAGCAAACAGCACTGGGGCAGTATTCCTCCTCAGCTTCTCCGGCTCATCTCCTTGGCAAAGGTTCCTCTTGATTTCCCTGAAGTGATCTAAAAGTCTGGGGTCTGGGCCCCTCTTTTTATACACAAACCTCCTTTGTTCTCTGAAGGCAGAGAGTGTCTGTACCCAGCCAAAACCAGTTCTGTCCTCACTGGTGCAGCTTGCTGGCAGGAGGTGGAGACCACATTGTTGAAGGCAGACCAGGCCCATGCAGGTGAAAGGAAATCTCCTCCCCCTTCTCTAAATGCAGCCCAGGTCTATTCAGCCCAGCCATGACTTATCAGACTTCTGGAGCCACTGCCCCTCTCCAGCCCCTGTCATCCAAAAGCCAGACATGCAATACACAAACCTAGCAGAGGCACACTGGATGGTTAAGCAAGAAAATACCTACTTTCTAAAAGTGGTATTTTCAAACACAGAACGTAAAGATCACCCTCACTAAAAGATGCACTTTAACATTCTGAGTTCAGGCATACTATACTTTATTTTTCTACCTTGTTCCCAGGGTCAGTTATGTTTATAAGATGTTATAAACAAACTCCCCATTCTGTCCTATGGGAACAGGTAGCCTTGCAATAGTGAAAAACGAAATTGGCAGTAATTCACTATCAGGACATGCCACACACACAAGGGCATGTCCTGCCTTTCACATACAATGCACCCTGCCCACAGGGGTACCTTGGGCCTACCTTAGGGGTGACTGATATGTAGAAAAGGGAAGGTTTAGGGACTGGCAAGTGTGTGCACTTGCAAAGTCGACATGACAGTCCCAGACTGCACACAGGCTCTGCAATGGCAGGCCTGAGTCACATTTTACAGGCTGCTTTGGTGGGTGGCACAACCAGTGCTGCAAGCCCACCAGCAGCATTTGATTTACAGGCCCTGGGCACACACAGTGCACTATACTAGGGTCTGACAAGTAAATCAAATTGCCAATCATGGAAACACTAATCCATAACACAATTTACAAAAGGGAGCACTTGCACTTTGGCACTGAACAGCAGTGGCAAAATGCCCAAAGTATCTAGACCTGCAAAAATGGAGTCCAACACACAGCAAAACACAGGAGGTAAAGGCAAAAAATGGAAGGGAGACCCACGCCAATGGTGCCAGGTCTAACACCCTTCCCAGCTAAAGTAGTTGAGAAGGCCATCAACTTAGAACTGACGATCTTTATTAATGATACCCAAATCCTAGACCCCTCTCAGTTTGGGTCCATGCTCATCATAGCACGGAACTCGCTTTAATAACAGCAATGTAAGAACTCAGGCAGACTTTGGACAACTGAGAAAATGCGGCATTGATCTTTTTGGACCTTTCGGCCATGTTTGACACGGTCAACCACAATGTTTTGGTTCACCGTTTTGCCTCATTCAGCATCAAAGAATTTATAGGCCGAGTTCAATCAGTGGTCCTGGGAGACTTTCTCTCTCTTTCTTTCATTTTGCCATGCAGTATGCTACAGGGGTCCTCATTGAGCCCCACTCTCTTCAATTTGTATGTTACCCCACTGGCTGGCTTGATTAGATGTTAATGATTTTCCCTGGTCTCATACGCCGATGACACTCAGATTGTCGTGTCAGTAGCGGGCAATCCAGAAACAACTGAAGCCATGACTGTATGCTCCATATAGGTAATTGTATGAGGGACAATTGTCTAAAGTTAAACTCGTCAAAAACAGAGGTTCTACTGTTTGGTAATAACCCCTCCTTTTGGTCCCCTAACTGGTGGCCTCATGAACTGGGAACACTTCCAACCCCAAGTGTTAAATTCAAGAATTTGGGGGTATGTTTTTATACTAAACTACCCTTCAAGGCCAGATCAACTACATTACGTCCTGAGGCTTTTTTGTCAGGAAGGTCCTCTTCTATATTCCCTCGGCTTTGCAGAAAACTGTAGTCACGGTGCTCATCTCCTCGAGACTTGACTACTGCAATACTCTTTTTACCAGCGCGCAAAAACGTTGTTTAAATAAACTACAGACCCTTCAAAGTGCAGCAGCCTGCCTACTTCTTGGTATTCCTAGACATAAGTCTGTGTCTCAAGACTTAGCTCAGCTACACTGGCTGCCTGCTGAAAAGCTAATTAAGTTCAAGGCCCTGTGCATAGCTTGTAAGTCTTTACGCGGCCAGGTCCCTGTACAATTGGTACAACATTTACAACCTTATATGCCTTCAAGATCTCTTCACTCCTGCACTAGTGGTAACATTGTCGTCTCCAAATGTAAAAGAGTTAGATGGGGCTTTGTCACTAGCACAGCAAGTCTGTGGAATTCCTTTAGGAAAAGCCTGGTTATTCAACCAGTAACTTCTGTTTAAAATTCCTTAGACATCTCAAGTTGCACCTCAGAAGCTAGCGCCTAGGCACCTCAGGATGTTAGCTGTGCTTTATAAATTTTGGGGCATATTTACGTTCCCTGGCGCATCCCTGCATATCAGCAGGGATGCGCCAGGGAAAATGCGTCACGCAAGTTTACCCTTGCGCCACGTCCGATGCGCCGCATTTACAATGCGGCGCATCGTGGCGCAAGGATAAGCAGATGCGTGACGCATCTGCCGGCGGAAGGTTGGCGCAGTGCTGAAGTTGTGTCGCAAGCGCGATGCAACTCCAGCACTGTTCCAACCTTCCCTATCCCTAACATGGTGCGTCAATCCTTACGCCTGCTTGAAGCAGGCGTAAGGATTTGACGCACCAGCGTCGGAAAAGTGACTGCGTGAAATCTTGTAGATTTCACTACGTCACTCTCCGAGGCGTTCCTGCGCCGGAACGCCCCCCCCTGCGCCGGTACGCCCACATAAAACCTGACACAGGTTTCATGTGGCGCAGGGGTTTACTACGTGACGCATCTCCCTAGATGCGTCACGTTGTAAATATAGCGCAACGCGGCGCATGGTTTGCGTGACGCAACGGCGGCGCAAAAGTGGCGCAAGGGGCTTGTAAATATGCCCCTTTATTTTCATTTTCAAAATAACCCTAATGTTGCTCTATGAACATGACCGATAGGCACGTGTAGACAAATATGTGTTTCTCTTCTAAGGATAAATCAAAAGAGTCAAAATCATCGAGGTGAACGCGATCTGAAGTGTGCATAGGGTGAATAAAAATATTAATAAACACAGAGAAGATATTTTAAGAATATTAAGCTTAAAAAACCTAAAGTAAGTACCTGAGAGGATTTGGCTTCTGTCGTTGCTGGCCGGCTCCACAAGTTAAATATAAGGCTTCCTGGCGCTGGCTGCTAATGAATTTTGCATTAGTGGCTAAAATTTTTGGGAAACTAGCACTCGTGGCACCAATTAATGAATAATCGTGAACTATCTGCAAAACCGGTATGCGGAAACCATCGAAGAGCATTAAACATGCATTAACAACCATAAAAAAGAGAACCACAAAGGAGCAGGAAAGGTTCATAAATCATTCTTGCTGGTATGCGGTAGATCTTTTGATTTTAGTTGGCAGCAAAACGAGGAAATTACAGAATAAAGCTTCCAAAGCTCACTGCACCGTGATGCTATTCTAACAGATATAGGGAGATATTCGGCTTCAAGTATGAACCGGACACAGTTCTTCAGCCAGTCACTAACAGAATTGACTACTATTTTTCCGGAGCTTTATATAGCGCGAACTTGACCCGAAGGTATCAGAGCGCTTTACATGAGCACCAGTCGCATTACAGACAGACACATTCATTTCGTTAGGCACAGGGAGATTCAGGGGCATATATCCACGAGGAAGTGGCTGTGAGAGGCGTTAGCCTCCTTGGCTTAACGCCTCTCACCCAGTCGCGGTCCGTGTAGGAGTGCCGGCCGGGCGGTGACGTGGGGCGGGGGAGGGGCAGGGGGGGGGGGGTAGCAAAGTACGGATTACGGACCAATACAGGTAAGTAAACATTTAAATCAATAAAACGAATTTCGTTGTGAGCGCTGCATCGCCAAATGCGATGCAGTGCGCGCCCTCCCCCGCCCCACGTCACCGCCCGGCCGGCACTCCTACACGGACCGCGACTGCTCTCACCGCCACTTCGGAAACGCCAGGCTGCACCCTATTTGCAAGAATGTGGTGCAGCCTGGCGTTTCCCTTTGCGACGGCGCTAAGTTTCACGACTTAACGCCAACGCTGGCACCCTTGCACCAGAGTGCAAGGGTGTCTGTGAGCAGGTAGGTTTGTTTATGTACAGGAAGGTGTCCCTTCCTGCACATAAACAAACCTAAAATGCTGTTTAGTAACTTACATGTGTGCTGCTTCACGCAGCACACATGTAAGTTACTAAACTGCATTTTTTTAAAAGGTTTGTTTAAGGCAGCACACATGGAAATAGCAAAAACGAGGAGAAATTAAGCATTTCTCCTCGTTTCGCCACCTTAAGACCAGGATTTTTCTGGTCTCAAGTTCAGCGCTGCCACCTATTATCGCTGCCCTTGATAATAGGTGGCAGCGTCGAATTCAATGGATGTTGCGGTGGTACGCCCACCGCAACACCCACTGCACGCCCCCGTTCACGCTGAGTTTAGCGTGAAAGGGGCCCTATTCTCAAGGCAGCGTTAAGCCACTTAACGTGGCTTTAAGCCACGTTAAGTGGGTAAACGCTGCCTTGAGAATAGGGCGCTGGCCCTATCGCCACGGGAACGTCAAAATAAGTGACGTTCCCGTGGCGATAGGGTTTTGAGAATATGCCCCTAAGTGTTTGCCCAGAATCACAGGATGTTGAGCGTCCCTGCCGAGACTCGAACCCGGTTCACCAGTTTCGAGGTCGACCGTTCTAGCCGTTAGTCCACCTTCTCTATTTAGGAGCTATTTTTTTTTTTAGATTAATTATTGCCTACTGATCCTGAGACCCTGGCTATGACCCTGTCATCAGAGTGATGAGCATTTACCTGTTTTACCCCCACCCGCCAATACTACCAGGGTAATGAGGCTCAATGGCCAGTTGGAAAAATCTCTTCTTATCTGTTGAATTTGGTGGCTCAGCGAGCCATACTGACCCATTTAAGATGGTAAAAAGTGTTTATCAAGGTTGGTCTGTTGCATAGTGAGATCAGGCTATTTGAAACTCAGTGATCTCAATGTATTAAACTAACTATTTTTAAAAGTGCACGAGAGTCCTAAAGAGATAATCAGAATGCCTGTCTCCTCGGACGTTATTGAAACTTACCCTTTAAGGTGCCTTGGTGGGGTATGAGAAACACCCATTTTCAGGTTTCACCTGCAGTTGTAGCTTTCTGTCCGTGATCTCATGTGACCAATGCACACACCTATGTACAGAACAGAAAACTAGGCCTTTTTTTTAGCCCCTCCAGGCGATGGTGCTTGTTATCTGTTGTTAGAAGGTACCATTGGCTGGGTGGGCTGTCCTTACGACCCTGGTATTTTGTTGAAGTTTATATTGGACTTAAGGTGTCAATAGTGGTAACTTCGCCACTGTTTTGCCATCCCCTTCACTGTCCCTGTGCCCCTCATTCCCCAGCTGCCACCCCCAACCTCCCAGTGGAGGATGTGGCCCACCAACCCCCTCTGTCACCTATCTTTGCAGGATCTCTTTGAAAATGTATATCTAAAGCATTTTTGAGGTGCAGTTCATGCTGGATCATAGCTCAGTTGTCCAAATCATTGGAATAAAGGTCCTGCTTCAGAGTGATTAGTTAAAATGTAATCACTGCCATTCCCTTTTTAAAAATATAATTCAACTTTTTTAAATTTACCATGTTATGGCAATCAGGACCCTGAAGAGATGGAGATAAAGAATATGCACCTAGTAAAATAGGATTAGAATGGAACACCTGCTTGGCACTTTCACACTGCCCTTTATATATAGACATGTCACTATATAGATGTTCATGAAGCATGGAAAATGCATGAATCATAGGCTGTCTGAACATCGGAAAATAAAAAGGAAAAAAGAAATAAGAACTTACCTACTTGTATTTTACTTATGCTCACATCAAGCATGTTTATGTATATTGTGACATAACAGACGTGTGCTGAGGAATTCCTTTGTATGGTACAAAACATACCCAGGGCCTAGAAGTTGAATTCCTCTAGTGGACTGCATTACCTGTTGTGTCATACACTACAGTGGCAGTGCCAATATGGCCTCAGCCATGTATAGTATGACTGAAGCAGTGTAAAAACTGCAATTTGACCTTTCAAAACAAACCCTTTGACATCTACAAGGATAACAGCATTCATGATAGATATGGGAGAGATCAATAAACTAAATGTAGAACACTTTGGTCTGCAGTAACCCCCGAAAATAACTGGAGGCAAGCTCAGATTTGCATATGGTCGCACAATACACAATATGTAAACCTGTGGCACTTTATACCAGTACTAAGTGTGGATACTTAAAACAGAGTATAACTACTAAAACCTTGGCTAGCGGATAATTTCAGAATAGGGGATGCTCAAGATAAAGTCATGAAGTTCTTGTGATTCATCAAAGTATCTTTGATTTCCGTTTAATATGATTTTGAAGCATGATGGACCAGCAAAAATAAAAGGAATGGAGAAGTCTTAAAGTTCTTTCCTAAGTGCAGGGAAGCCTTTCCTGCTTAGAACCATCTCCTTTGCACAGTCCTGTACAATGCTGATCTTGGCTCCATTCTATGCTGATTTTTCTTCATTTGGTTTAGGATTTATTCTGCGTGCCTGAATCTTATGCGTTTTTAAATTATTGTTCTCTGGTGATTCAAGACTTTGACAAGCTACACATTTGTTTTGCCTGTGGGAATTTTATGAGGTCTTTCAATTTCAAAGTCTTTTGTAAAGGAAAGGTCTAATGTTTGAGAAATACAGGCATCTAGAAATTTTGTGCATGAATTGTCTGCATCCTCCGACCCTTCAGGGAGGCCAAAAATTCTTAAGTTACCTCTGTGGTTGCAGTCTTCCAGTGCTGAGACACTTTAGTTAGGACAGAGACTTTGGAGCAGAGAGATCCTCTCAGCTCATTTTGTGCTTTACTGTCCTTCTGACTCATCCTCGATTAAGCTGCTGCAAAGACTTTCCTTAGGCTTTGGATATCAGCTTGCATGATATCAGTATTGGTTTCTTGAGCCAAATGGTGTAAAGACCATAGTCTCTGTAAAATAAGTTCCATATTAGCAGTCTGATCTGTCTTTGTTTTTATAGAAGAGGCCGCAGTTGGGAACCTGATTTAGATCTTCTCTGGCCTGTTTTCATTTCTTTAGTCTCCTTCAAGTCTTCATCTTCACTTTCCGACATGTTGTCCGGGTACAGATATTCAAAGAGTGGCGAATGAGGACAGCTTTTTGAGACTGTGACAATAAGAGGGCTAGTAGAGAAAAAAATGCATGCGATTAGATTGTGCAGTGATGTTATTCTACAGCACCTTTTTAAGGAGATTGCGTGATGTTCTAAGTGGCAAATGGAAGAGGGCACTCTGTGATGACTTCCTGTTGACCACTGTATGAAGGTGGCTGGTCCTTAGTGCCAAGTGCAGTGTGTTACTAATGAGATTAGTAAGACTCTTGTGAAGCCATTATGAGCTGGCCAGAGAGAGATACATTGTGTGAGTAGGTGAAGATAGGGGAGACTTGGCCTCTGTGTGCCATAAGCTAAATCATGGAGAGCACCATGCTTCCCTGGCCATGGCAGTGAATGTCAGAGATGCCTGAAAAACAACAGTCAGACAAATGAACAATCATCTAGATACTCTAGAAAGGATTAAAAATTAAGACCTTGTTAGGCATAGGAGCGCTTGCATTTTGTGCCTCTGTCTAAAGCGAGCGTTGCAGATGGGAGAGTGGCATCAGTTATTTTGAAATCAGGCATCGCTTGCGTCTCTGAGTGCAGCCCTCTTGAAAGAGATAAGGACCGTTCTTGAAGGAGCTGCATCAGACTGAGAAGGGAATTTGAGCAATCCTAGTCGGTAGAAAGGTGTTTTGAGCACCGATTTTGCCATTGCGGAAGCAGCATTACCAAGTCACTTGGAGATCCCTTGTTAGTCCCAAAAGAGCAATAGAGGTTCATGCGCTGGATGCCGCTTCTTGCATCTTAGAAAAAAAACCTGCAGTCAAAGTAATGCTGCATTGCCGTGAGGAGGGATAGCTTTAGGCAGCCATCTTGGTCGGGCGTTGGCCACTACCCCCTTGAAGCTGTTCTGAGATGGCCAGGGAGAGATACAAATTATGAGTAGGTGAAGATAGGTGAAAAATGCGCTGTGATACTTGGTCTCTGTGGGCTCCTCTCTGGGTGGCATGTGCTACATCATCGAGAACGCCATGTTTCCCTGCCCATGGAAGTGAATGACAGTGATGCTTGAAACACACCCTTTGCACAGTCCTAATTATTCTAACCAACAAAAAACAGCCGTACTAAAGTTAGTGTGTTTCTGAAAGTGGGCCAAGATTAATGTAGTTCACCTCTGACAGATGCACCTCCAATCTTCACCCCACACAAACCTTTGAGACATGTGCTTCATTGTGATTTCTCAAACTACACTATATGCTTGTGCTCTCTCTGTGGCATTTATAACATGGACTATATAGCATTAATGCTGGAGTCTTGTTAGCATATATTCACTAGAACTAGTGCCTAAAATGATAACTTGTATAAAGAACTGACTTTGAAAAGGTCGTCTAGAAAAAGACTCGCCTTTTAAAAGCAAGGCCTATTGCCCTGGCCAATGCATGGCAATAACATGATGTGATAAGATAGCATTTTAAAGTGTGTTTCTTGTGCAAAGGCAGCATCTCACTCTGGTGTAGGTTTCAATTGAGTAAGGGATCCATACTAAATATATGGCTCAACCTTTTAAAATGGCAATGTGTGTTAACCAATTGGTTGGAGTGAGATTGGTTTTAATAACAGGGAGGTGCACCATGCTGAAATCCACAATAAACAAGTTGAGAAGTAGCGCCTAATGCAGACAGTGGGTACTCCTTTGATTTGACGAATTAGCTGTTATGAGCATTCAAGGCCAAGGCCTTCCTCAGTTCTCTGCACTGATTTACAGTAATTTTCTGCACTATTACAAAAATGACTATGTTGGACCTTAACTCTACTTGGTTTGGGTTCTGAATAATTTAGAGTTTCCTTCGCACTTCAATATCCTGGATAATGCTGTAGAAGATTCATATTACAGCCAGGATTCACCACTTGACAGCACTTCTGTAGATGCATAAAGTGTTAAAGAGATGGACTTCTAAAACTTAGCTTTGTGAAATGCTAGTCACACCTCGTAAAGGGTATTTAATTGAACAGTGTATGACTCAAGAGTCTCCAGTTGACAACTCATCATGTTTTCAGGTACTTTATGGAATATTACTTTAAAATGAGATTTTCTCACAAACCGTAGTACGAAGTTGTCAGAAATTGGGTTGTTGGTTGACTAGGGTGTGAACCGTGGTCAAGCAGCAACCATAACCCTTGTCAGGGTGTGGTACAAGCCAATGGTAAATTAATTTGTGCTCAACCCTCTGGTGGCCTGGCACAGAGCAGTTATGCCTAACTTAGAGGCAATGTGTAAAGTACTTGAGCAACAATTCAAACAGTAATAAAGTGGAAAAACACCACACAAAAAGGATCCCATACCAAGTTAAAAAAAAGTGTTACTTTTAATAATTAAAGCATGACCAAATAGACAAAAGTCCAATCAGTAGAACAGGAGACATGCAATTATAAATATTTCACTTAAAATAGCACCAAGAAGCCCCAAGTGCCAACTGTAGATATCTGGTCGACAAAGTTCAGGCCAACCACAATGGAGCATAGTTCAGCTACAGGGACCCAGTTAGGTCAGCTGAACAAAGCACCTTAAATCCTTGTTTGCAGAGTGTTGCGAGGATCCGCACTGAAGATGCATCACACAGCCGCACAGCCGAAGAGATGCATCGGTTCCGAGATGCGGCTAGGCTGCAGTGTGAGGTCCTGCATCGTCATAGAGGATCCCGTCGATGAGGACTTGCAATGTGAAGTCCGGCATCAAGGATGAGTTGTGCAGTCAAGTCAGTTCCAAATAGTTACAAGGCTGCGATGCGGAGTCCGTTGTCGAGGCTGCCGTCGACAAAGGATGTGAGGGCCTGTGCTGAGGATGTATTGCGCAGGGGTGGTTCTGATGGGCTGCAATGAAATGCAGGTCTGTGCGACTTGTCCAATTCACGCAGCAGCGGCGATGTGTCGGTTCTGCTTGGGTTTGTGCCGTGCAGCAGAGAAAATGCATCAGTTCCGCTGGATCACAGAGGCTGGCAGAGCACCTTGAGCCTGCGTCCAAGGGTCCAGGACTAGGTGGCATCACTTGGCAGGGTAAACTCACTGATGGCAAAGTCCAGGTGAAAGAGCAAGGTTGTTGGAAGCCTGCTGTGTACCTGCAGCTTCAGATCAGAAGGCAGGCAACTAGCCCTTGGAATCACTCCTGGGTTTTGGATTCAAGAGATGCAGGTCCAGTCATTCTCACGCAGGCAAGAGAGCAGCAGGCTGCACGTCAGCACAGCAGGGCAGTAGTCATTAAGAGCAGCAGTCCAGCAGAGTGACAGTCATTTCAGCAACAGAACAGTCCTTCCACCTGGCAGAATATCCACAGGTTCACAAGTGTTGGTGTCTGAGGTCCAATATTTATACCCAGTTGTGAATTTTTAAGCAGAGAGAAGCTGCATTCCTGGCCCTTGCACCAGCCTAACTACAGGGAGTACGCAGCCCTTTGTGTGGAGGCAGGATATAGCCTATTCAAGTGTAAGTGGGGTTGGGTCCAGCTCCTCCCTCCCACCCTGCCAGTGATGGTCCATCCAAGAACAATTGTGTGTGGCTGTCTAGGAGGAATACACAAATCCCAAATGTCTACCACATCCAGTCATGTGACTCAGAGACAGCTTGCACGCACCAAACGGCTAAGGCAGGAAAAGGCCAACTTTTTAAAAGTGGCATTTTCATAATTGTAATTTAAAATCTGACTTTACCATAAGTTAGGATTTTTCATTACAATTCCAAAGACACCAAACAGGAACTGGTTACCTGTTCCCATTTGGAAAAGAAGAAAACTCTCATATTATCCTATGGGAGAGGTAGGCCTTGCATTCGTGAAAAATGAATTTGAAAGTTTTTCACTAACAGGA
This sequence comes from Calotriton arnoldi, assembly GCA_963921515.1. Taxonomy (NCBI): domain Eukaryota; kingdom Metazoa; phylum Chordata; class Amphibia; order Caudata; family Salamandridae; genus Calotriton; species Calotriton arnoldi. Next base: position 2,090,333 of record CAWUFW010002028.1, read on the forward strand.
CATGTAAAACTTAAAAGTACATGCCCAACTATTTGATTACTCTGTACCCTGCCCTCTGGGCTGTACAGGGCCTACCCTAGTGGTGACTTATATGTATTAAAAAGGAAGGTTTGGGCCTGACAAATAGATTTATTTTGCCGGGTCGACATGGCAGTTTAAAACTGAACACACAGGCTGAAATGGCTGGCCTGGGAAATGTTTAAAGTGCTGCTTAAGTTGGTGGGACAAGCAGTGCTGCAGGCCCACTAGTAGCATTTAATTCACAGGCCCTGGGCACAGGTAGTACCACTTTACTAAGGACATACAGGTAAATTAAACATGCCAATTGGGTATAAGCCAATCTTACCATGTTTTAGCAGAGAGCACAAGCACTTATGCACTGGTTAGCAGTGGTAAAGTGTGCAGAGCCCTAAAACCAGCAAAAACGAAATCTGCAAACAGGAGGGTTGAAGGCAAAAAGTCAGGGGTACACCACGCCAAGGATGCCAGGTGGAACAGAAGTTGTTGCAATTCCGTGTCCAGTCAGTTAACTTATTTAAAAATATGTTAATTAAGTTGTAGGAGATTACACCATGTGCGTTATCTAACATTTTAAATGTGAAGGTCATTAACAATGTGCAGGGTCAAGCCCTTATTATTTACAGTACACTTCATTGCACTCAGTCCCACATCTTCTCATCTCTATGCTTAAAATTTGAGGATGAATAGCTAGAAGGCAAAGCCCCTCTATTGTTCCCAACTCAGTACTGATTTAGACAATACATTTCTGCTAATTTATTATTGTTGCGTAATTAAAAACATTGCAATTGCATCAATAAAACAGCATAAAACAAAAGTTGACAAGGGCCCTATAAATACAGAAACTTTAAAGAGTTAATTGCCCTAATGCCAACCCGGATCAATTAGCAACAACTGATAGAGATAATTGCTTTACTCCACGGACCATATATCTGACTACTTCCGCTGTTAATCAAAGTTCAGTGCTGCTTACAGTGTATTTCAATGCCACAAAAGCTGAAAAGCAGCCCTCTTCTCGGCGGAGAGGCCTCGGCCATTTACATTGTTAAAAACACAGATAAATACTAATAATATGCAATATTGCACAGTCCACATAAATTACCCAAACTGTAAAATCAGGCCATGCTGCTCTAAATTCATATATTAGCAGCAATAAAACAACGATTCCTTAAAAATGGATATCCTGTGACCTTATTTAGTTATAGTCTTAAATAATTAGCGATGCCTTTGTTAGCATATGAATCGATTGGGTATAATTCAACACGATCATACTCACTTAAATGATGAGTTAAAATAGGACCACACTTTATCATCAATTCATGCAGAAACATTAGGCCACCATCTGACTATGACAGGGAAGTATAGTATTCAGGCTGATTAATAATATGGATAATTAATCAGGTCCATTACCACTGCATGTCTCTTCTATCTTAAATTGTGAGTATACACCAAGCAATATTAACAAACTAAGAAACACCGGAGACAAAATATTGCAGGATATCATTAGCATGCCTACAAAATTACATAGTGACCAGGAAAAGAGTAGCCTTACCAGACCATTATAAAGATGTCTCCTCGCCTGGAATCCATAGTGAGAAACAAAGATTATACGTTTTCCAGTTTAACGCTTACAATGCCCAAACATTCATACTTCTCTCGAGGTTGCAATAACTCTGGTAGCGGTACCCTGAATGTCGGGATCACAAAATCCTGCTTCTCCTCATAAGCCATCATAGTACTGACACACTGTCCTCTTCTCAATCTAGACACAGACAAGTTCTTTCCCACTATTTTCCCTGTGCTAAAAAACAGAAATAGAGAGAACCAGAAGAATGCAAAGGCACAATCCTATCTTGGTTGATTGGAGCGACCTGATCCACAACCAGAACGAGCGGAAGATGCTCTCCTGGAAATCAATTAGGTCCTCGAGTAGCCTAGGCTAGCATTATTTGAATACGCATTGGTCAGACGAAAAGAAAAGGAGAGAAACAGCAAAAATAATAATAAATAAGTCCTTGCTGCGCAATATATGAATGGACACAAGGTTGAAATGATCTCACATTTATTAATGGCATAAATGGAGTATCACTTGTTTTCAGGGTGTAGTTCAGGTGCTCACACAGATAAGTGCAGGTGCGTGAAGTGAGGGGTTGGTGACATTTAAAAATACATCACATTGACAACAATAATCAAAACTCCAATTAATTCAAAGAAATGAAGGAGTTTTGGTTGTAGAAAGAAGCCAACGGCGTTTCGATCTCATTTGCTAGAGATCATCATCAGGACAACAAGAGTGTGAGCAAGTTGAATCTACAGGGGGAAAGAACACGGAATCAACCATAGGTCCTAGCTAATAATACCCAATTAATGTGAGGGACGCGCGCTGTTACCATTACCAGTCCTTATTGCATCGCTGTTTTCACTACGGTTGCCCTCTCATTCAGCTGCATTTGTCTTTCCCGCCTTAATTTCGGATTCACTTTCCTTTTCTATTCACTGTAACTCTAATATATCTGCTTGCTCAGGGAACCCATCTGCTTGGCTATCCTTCATGATAAGCATAGGAATTTTGTACATTAGTGTACATTGAAAATATAAAAATATGTATAAGTTTGTCATGTACTATTGGCACATCATGTTCCTCACACGCTTGGTTCAAGGAATCCTATCCCTTGACCTCCCTCACATTAATTGGGTATTATTAGCTAGGACCTATGGTTGATTCTGTGTTCTTTCCCCCTGTAGATTCAACTTGCTCACACTCTTGTTGTCCTGATGATGATCTCTAGCAAATGAGATCGAAACGCCGTCGACTTCTTTCTACAACCAAAACTCCTTCATTTCTTTGAATTAATTGGAGTTTTGATTATTGTTGTCAATGTGATGTATTTTTAAATGTCACCAACCCCTCACTTCACGCACCTGCACTTATCTGTGTGAGCACCTGAACTACACCCTGCAAACAAGTGATACTCCATTTATGCCATTAATAAATGTGAGATCATTTCAACATTGTGTCCATTCATATATTGCGCAGTAAGGACTTATTTATTATTATTTTTGCTGTTTCTCTCCTTTTCTTTTCGTCTGACCAATGCATATTCAAATACTGCTAGCCTAGGCTACTCGAGGACCTAAGTGGCCTCTACAGTACCGTTGTGCATCTCTACTATATAGATTACCCCTGGTCTGACTATTGGGGTCCCCTTGTTTTTTACTAAATACTCCTGGAAATCAAGGCACATAGCCAATAACTTGTTACAACTAAGCATTCTTTACAAACAGTGTGCTTCACTTACATTCCATATGACATTTTCTGTTTAGTTATACTGGGTAAATTGTAAGTGCCTGCATGAAGGCGAGAAACACTGGAAGAAAGGTAATTAGATTTGTAGATGACAAAAAGAGAGAATTCATGTGTTCCCAAATTGTATATATTAAATATTAGATGTGCTTTCAGTTTTCTCATACAGAGATTGTCATATCCCAATGGTATTATTTGTACACCCGTGGATATTCTAGCTTTTTTGGAAATGAGGATGACATTAAATCACAATGATTTGGAATCAGCATTTAACATCTATATTGTAAAATAGTCATATCCTTATTGGAAGTCTAATGGGATCCTTAAGCAGTGGCAGGCTCCTGAAAAAAACATTTATTTCTTTGCCTATCCTATTACATTCACCAGTTCTATCCCTATTATATCGAATTATCAATTATGTTATTATTGGAATACGATGGGGTGTAGGTTTACCATTAAAGAATATGTATTTTAGCAATGTGAGCTCAGGAAAGGGAGATAAGAAGATAAGTGAGAATTTTATATGTTCAGTTCTTCCAGCCTTCTTATACTCCCCTCCTGCTCGCCATTGTGCCTCCTGCCAACTACTAGCAATGGATCGAAATTAAATTTGCTGAAACTGCACTCACCAGTTTTGGCATACATTCCAACTGAACAAGTGGGGAGCTCTAGATTGGGCGGGAAGACCGGTGGCTGGGCCTACAGAGCACCCCGGGCCTCAGGCACCCCAGGCACTTGAAGACCAGCCTGTGAATCTCTAAAAAAGGTACATTTTTTTCATACATCCTCACCCCATCTCTCACATGTTCAAGCTTTATGGCCACATGGTTATAAATGCTCTTCACTTAGAAACCTTCTAATCCATTTTACCACAGAGACTTTTTAAGGCATGGGCAAAGTGGGCTCTGGCCAAGGGCCCCAGCCTTTGAGGGGTGCCCCCAGCCAGCTCTGTTCTGAAGAGTCTTGCTCTGATGACATTGAATAATTCTTAAGCAGATTTTTTTAAATACCGTTTTCCTGTCATTTATTTTTGATGTGGGTGATGTGTGGGAGTCTATTACAGACATTTTGCAGAGAGATGTTGTTTACGTTTCATGCAACATCCTTAAAAAAGGTATTTTTTTTTATAAAAACAGAACCTCACATATGAGAAATGGGAGTGTGTCACAGAAATAATTTGTAGTAACATTAGTGAGCTGCTGTTTTACAAAATTGAAAACACACGTCACTACCTCTGAATATTATATGTAAACCCATTTAGAATTTGGACGAGTGTGTCTGTGCACTGTCAGTGACCTGGCAAGAGAGGGCATGAAAGAGCTGAAACTGGATCATATAGTCAAACCTGTTCCTAACAAGGGGCCCCAAAATACGTTTGGCCCAGGGCCCCCAAAACCCTTAAGATGTCTCTGTTTTACCATAGCTCATAAAGATATTTCAAGGCTTTCTACATGCAGTATTTTACTTCTCACAATACATAAAGTGCTCGTTTATGTGAATTTTCTCTGACCTTGACATTATGAGACCTGGTAATACAGTGCAACTTCAGCGACTTTGCAAATCTGGCTGCTCCCACCCATAACCGCAAGGGGCCATCATCCTTTAACCCCGAAATATTAAAAGATAAATGTCAACAGAAGGCAAGCCGCCGTAATCTTGTTTATCCGACTGCATCATTATCTTATGCATTTTACCGCAACCTGCAAGGCTCGTATGATGTGACCCAAGGACTCAGTGAGCATTTATTACAAATGCAAAGCAATAAGCTTCTGGCTGAGCAATTAATCACTGACACCGAGGAATTTCTCCTTTCCAGATGGGGAATCCATCCAAAAACTAAGAAAAATAATCGGGCTAATTAATTCTTATCTGCAAAGAGCAATTAGATAAATGACCTAAAAAAATCCTGTCACCCTTAGTGAGGCACAGGGGTTCCGAATAGAATAATGTGCCTGCGTCTTCCTACAGTGTCCCATTTATGCAGGGAAAGGAGATTGGAGAAATGAAGGAAGAGATATGAGGAAAGGCAAACTAACGCTAAGGCCCGGATTTAATAAAATAAAGCAAAGGTTTGAAGATGGTGCCGCTGCCCTCATTTCCAGGCTGCTCGGTGGCATTGTCTCAGTAGTCAATAGTGGCAGGTCTTTGAGGTTAAAATGTTAACAAGCCACTTATGGGCCCTCTGCACTGCTTGCGTACACAATGGCAGAGCGTTCCCTGAACTATTCTCTGCAATAGTTTATCTTTAGGCCCCGAGGCGCCATCAAGCCAGTTGGGAGAAGCTAAACTGGAGGCAGGTGGGTTTGTTTCACCGTCTGAGGCCCTGTCCCTCTTGCTTTGTGAGCCATGAATTGTGCTTTCTCTTTGAGTACCAAATCAACTTTAATCACACATTCCGTACAAATCACGTAGAAAATTACGGCCACCATTTTCCTCGAGGATTTGACAGTCGTTTTGAACTTCTACCGAGCAATGCAAGGTCTTAATGACCTCTGAGGTGGGGCTGCTTGATTGTTCGGAGTATTAACAATAACTGCGTGTGCCTGCTTTTATCACGGATTTCCAGTGCTGCGAGAGAACTGCAAAGGCCTGATTGTATTCAAAGCAGTTCTGTTTAATGCAGCCTTTATTCCCAGGGAAAGTACCTATAGAGGCAAGGTGAAGTGCAGAAATGTCTTTGGAGATGAGATATGCGACCAAGAGAACCCACGGGATGTTTTCCTGCATCGAGTCAGTGCACAGCCTGGCGGGCTGTGGTGGAATGAAGGCTGGAGGCGGTAAGAGCGATAGAACATCATACATGTAGTTTGATTTTGTATTCCTGTGCCCACCTATTAAACATGCTACTGGCAGAAGGACCGGGCTCATGGTACCTTGGATTTGCAGCTGTTCTAACATTATTTGGGACAGATTTCCAAAGGCTACTTGCATCGCAATGCAAAGCTTTTTCTGCGCTGCGTGCATCCTCGCCTTTGCACAGCACATGATTAAAAATATTCCCTACATAATCACAAAATGCACAGTCAGGTAGATAGCCCCCATCTCGTTAATTTGAAGGGGGTGAGAACTGGCTGCGGGGCAAAAGGACTCCATGGCACAGCAGCACCCCCATCTCAGCATTAACATTTTCAATGCTTTCTTTCAGAAATCCCACCTCAAGGACACTTCGGTGCAAGGTCATTTTGAGCTTTACAAATATGTTTAATTTATAAGTGTATTTCATTCATTGCGAATATTTACCATTTGTCCATGGCAGGGTACGGCCATTCTGTGCTTTTCAATGACAGGTGCCCTTCCACTTATTTGTACATTACTTTACTGGGTGCAAGGTCAAAGGTCGGCTCCTGGGATGCGTCCAACATCTTACAAATCACAGGGGCTGTAAATGTGTGCATTGAAATTCTCAATGGCACATTTGTGCCCTGTGAATTGATTCTTTGGAAACACAGCTTTGTGTGTGTGTAAGTTCTTTGAGGAATCTAGCCTCTTAACTCTTATCCATGCCAGACTATAAAGACCAAACCGAAAAAGCAATTAAGACATGTCATGGCCTTTACTGAGGCAGGCACTTTCTTCCACTGATTGACATTTCTTTCTGGCCTTCTCCTTTGCTTACAGTTGTAAACAAGATTTGCTTTTGGGATGGAGTACTGGTGAGGAAGAATGTAAACTTCACCTTCGAATTTGAGTGAAGTTGGCAATCTTCCCACCTCTTCCGAGTTTGAACCATATCTCTACTACGGGAGAAGTTTTCCATGTAAGCCAATTTTTATAAGAATATTTATGCAAACTGATTTTTTCCGAAATAATTCCCCTGATACAAGAGGGCTTTGCGGTCTTTTTTCTCACCGAAATCTATTTTAGAGGAAGTTCACTAACACTGCATATCTTTTAATTATTGTTCGACCCCTATTACACAATTTTAGAGAAGAAAAAACATTCTCTGATGTAGTTCTTTAGCCTTCAGTTGATATATTTAAGAACTTGTCAGTTATTGTATGCAGCACACAGTGCAGATCATAACGCATGCCACCTGCCATGTTTTTCTGTGGTAGACTGGCATTCTTTTCACATTTCATAGACAAGGATGTGTGCTAAGCATAGCAGGCGGTGCAAATTATAGTGTGTGTTGTGCTTTGCATACCTTAACTGGAAATATAAGGGCCTTTTCGGGTTTGTGCAGGCTGATCTATAACAAGCCTTTAACTATGACTTTTACAGTGAATTTATTTTTTATAACGGACTGCACTCAGCTTTCATATACACATTCAGGCCATGAAGCCACCTCCTACTGTGAGTAGAAGGGCTGGGCCCATCCTGCTGCCTAATACAGGGTTTAGCTGCCTGGTGAGTTGTGTGGATGGCCTGGCCTGACATTAGAGCATATTTAGGTCAACTGAGCGGTTTCTGGATACACAGGGGAGTGGGGGCAGGGCCTACCCAAAGATCTTGCTGTGTGTAGTAAGTCTGTACGGGCATCAGAATAGTGGAGAACCCCCACTGTGCACAGCTGAAGGTCATGTGCTTAGGGATACATGCATATGGCTGATCAATGTGCTCAGCCGAAGGGCATTCACAGTGGATCCTGCCCATTCATGGATTTTATTCTGCACTTTAATAAAGCAGTTCAATGAGGATGAATGTCCTGTGCAGTGGGTTAGCACATAGGGCTGGACAGAGAGCCTAGCTAATATTGCCACAATCACTGTAGCACATCTCAAGGCTGTGTGCTAAGCATTATGTTCACACTTGCGGTGGGACAGTGTTTGGCAGAAGATGAGATAATATTTATGTCAATAACTGCCAAGGGTGGCCAATCCCCACTGTGTACGAACTCTGCCATATGCAGTGACAGTAGTCACGGGCGCTGTACCCAACCTCTACTGTGCGTTGCTTCTGCGCCAGCAGCAGCTTGTTATGATGAGCCTAGAGGTTCTACTCCACCCACATTTCCTACCTGTGAGTTCCTTTCTATAGGTTTTAGGTAAATAATTTTAATTCTGCTTCATACATTCTGGCCCTCGCTTTTCAAGAGGGTCAGGCAGAGTCATGGCTCTTTTTCTAGGGCATGTGCTAGACCACATGTGCCAAATGTCTCAGGCTTTTCAGAGCTCACCTCCTTTAAGCCCTGGCTTCAGGGGCCCTCTAAAGTGTAAGGCCATTTGCACCTTGGACGAAAGTCAGTCTCGCTAACTGAATGCAACCTGGGCCCTTTAGGCTTCGGCCCTTTGCTGCCTGAGGATGTATGTCAATCACAGAGGCTTCCAGTGCACCCCACCCTTGCCTAATTCGTCACATGGTAAGGTGGGATCAGCAAGCTTTGCTGACCCCACCTCTCCCTGTAATGAGTTGGGAAAAGAGTTGACTAGCACTGCCTCCATAATCCTGATTAGAACCCCCTCTGTGATGATGTTAAGCCCCAGTGCTGCAACTGCTGCAGGTCTCATCTTGTCAGTGCCCGCCTAGCAGCATGACTCCACGCTCTCCCTCCTTCTGTAGCCTGCCAGAGCTCAGAGGAGCTGCTGCCCTGAGCCTGACTTGAGGCTGAGGGTGAGAGTGAGAGAACAGAACAGGTCAATGCAGTGCTTGTGGCACAGTTGTACAGTATCATGCTTTTATGTATTCAGTTCGAGGTGGACAGAGCTGCGGCGGTATCGATGGTGCAGTCAGTGGAATAGTCCTAGTAGTGCCAAAAGAAAGAGGGGGCCCATGGCATCAGCCGCTGCATATCACTCTGGATTATGAGAGGAGCATGGGGGTGACATCCAGGCAACCATTAAGTGCTGTTTATCCATCTGCCTGGTACGTATCAAAACCCAGCATAAAAAAATTGCAAAACATGGCACACAACATGAGCCCTACCCTGGGTGATATTTCGAAATATGATCCTTAGATGGAGCTGATAGTTCTGGTTCCTCTGAGACACACCCCATTCCTGGTGTAGCAATACAGCCCATTCACCTGCTGCTAGTATCAGACTGTTAACAAATAGTAATACAGCAGCCACCTCTGAGTTCACCCTCAGACATAGATAATGACATTATTACTTCGGAGTCGGCTGCATAGTGACTGTGCTGCTATCTGGACGTGTCTTCATCAATCTGATTTTAAGATAGTCGCAAAGCTTCTGTTGCAGGGATTCTGCTCAGGAACTGTATAATGCCTGGGACCACAGAACATTAGTAGATAGGTACTGAGTCATCATACCACCTCAGGTCAATAAGCCAGAGTCTGACTAGCTATAGTGTCTCACTTGCCCTCCTACTTATAACCAGACACCCCAGAACACATCACTCCTGACCCTCTCAAGGATCGCGGTGACAGGACACTCACTTTCGCTCACATACTCATACTCGTCCACAATAAGATATGAAAGAGACACAAAGGAAGTTTGAAATGTTTATTTAAACTATCGTGCCACAATCAGAAAATGCCCAGCAAAAATACTATCCGCATTGCTAATAAACCATATATTATGAAAAGCCTTGTCATATCATAACACAAAATAGCCTGACCCCGCCTTCCCTTCAACAGAAGCAAACTGATTATACAACAAAGATCTCTGGGTTTAGCAGCGGAAACCTGTACCATAGCATACACAGATGGACGTTCCACATCTCAGATACAGCCGTGATAGTCTCTCAGGAAATATCTGTCTCTCTCTGTGTGTTGCATTGCTGTTCGTACCTATATGACAAGGTTCACATGTTCATAAACAACAGCTGTTGTATCTAGGTGCGAGTTCCTGACCAGAACAAAATAATAAGGTTCATTGTTGTTTGACCTTGTCTGCTGTTCAGACTAAATCCCAGGAAAGAACAGAACAAGAAAAAAACTACAGGTTCTGTGTGAAAATATAATGTGGCACAGAACCAAACATGTTTATATAGTAAGTGTGCAATGCTAAGGCGGCCTGTGTCGGGCACAGTTAGCATAGGGAAAACTAAAATGGGCCCTGTACAGAACATATGACACTGCTGAACTGCTTGTTGCTGCCTACTTCTAGGGTAGGAAGATGTGTTAATTGTATTTCACCTTTAAGGCCCCAATTTTGGGTCTGCAAATCTAGGACAATGTTGGTGAAACCTGCATCAAAAACAGTGTCATTTTCCATTTTTGGGGGCAGTATCTGCATCTCTTGAAATGCCCAACACCCACCCTGGGATCAGGAAATGATATCTCTGTCCTTTATAACATCCAGAACGCTCTTTTCTAGGGCAAAGCGTTTGGTGTCTGGCATCTTGTGATGTCTGCTGCAACAATAATATCTGTTAATGGAAACCAATCAGCTTACTTGCTTACTTGGACCCAAGCCTGGGTCCAAAACCCCCATTGGATGATTGAAGAAAAAGGTTCAGCGGCCAAGGGGTTTTGGTAATTTTTCAAACCCATGATTACCAATTGTCCGTGAACTAATCATGCAGATGTGTAACTTTTGCTTGCTCATTAAGCCTTTGAAGTATGCTTGACACCTTTTGGTAATGCAATTATCATGAAAACTACAAAATAAAGTAACCATACCAAAAAGGCACTAGTTTGTCATATAGAACAAACATTCCTATGAGAGTTATCATTGAAATTTGAACATTTAGGGCCCCCAGTTAACTTCCTCCTAGATGGATCTGTAATAGAGTTAACAAGCTGAACTACATCCAAACAGATTATATATATTTATGTATGAATTACACAGTGGCACTCTTCAATGTGTAATTATAGCTAGAACCGAGTTTCCGTAGGTAGACAGATTCAGAGTATTGTTGATTTTGCAGGGTGCTCCATATGAAGGAGCTGCTCTCTGCCTAAACTTGGGAACTACCTAAAGTTCCTTGCTTCCTTTTTCCCCCAATTTATGCAGGACTCTACAGCTGAAAGGGTATTTTCTTAGTATATATGTATGTATATTACTTACTGGCGGTCACCAGTAGGTAGTTATAGTTAGGACCTAGTTTCCATAGGAAAAGGGTTTATTGATTTGCCAATATCTTTGGCGCCATTTGATGAATCTTCACGAAATTTTCAAAACTAATGGCTCACTCACTTCATCTGCTGTGTTGAAAGTTTCGGGGTGATTCGTCAAGCGGCGGCCGAGAAAAAAGGGGGGTCCCAAAACGCATTTTCTCCATGTTAATTTCCATAGGAAACTTTAGACAAGGCTACAGCCCGACCTGTTGAACGGAATTACACCAAATTTGGCAAAAAGGTAGCACTTGGTTCAGAAAGCTCAACCGTTGAACCGAGTCTCAAGAAAAACAAGAAAAGAAACAAGAAAAGGGGGCAGGGTAGAAACACCCTGACCCCCTAGGCCTGCTCAGGGGGTCCCAAAGGGACCTCGAGAGCCCAAAAAAGCATGGACCAGGTCCCGGGGGCAATGAGAAATTATGTAGCAGGGGTCCCTGATGCCCCAGGGACCGCCACATCCCCAGGGCAATACTGATTAAATGTGGGGTGCACATGGCACCCCACAGCCCCGGAGACCACCACCTCCCCAGGGCTAAATGTAAAAATATAGTGTGGGGGGCTTCAGCCCTATTACACTGCCCCGGGGACCACCACCTCCCTGGGGTGATATTGATTAAATGCCGGAGTTATTTGGCCCCCTGCAGCCCCCGGGACCGTCACCTCCCCTGGGGGAATGATTAATTAAATGCAGGGGTCTGTTGCGGACCCCTGGCCCTGTGGACCACCACCTACCTAGGGCTTTCAAGATGTTGGAGGGGGCCACGCGGCCCCCCTCGTGGAGCCCTCCATGGCCCTGTGACCCACTAACCCCCAGGGCCGGCTCCAGCAATGTCTTGAGGTTCCCACCCCCGGGACATTGCAGTTTACTGTGGCATGGCGGGAGGACTGCTCCCGCCATCCCATAGCAAACTAGTGCTCCACTATGCCCTGGGAACAAGGGGTCCCGGGGCAGAAAATGGCCAGGAGGGGGGCCGCTCAGCGCCACTCCTTTAAAAAAAAAAAATGGTGTTGCCCCGTGGGATGGGTTCCTCGGAGCTGAAACAGCCCTATGGAACTGGGGGGCATTGATTATTTTTGATTCTTTGGTGGTAGGAGTCGCAACCCTATCGCGGCTCTCAGCGCGGCCCCGTAGTGTAACGTCACAGTGGAATTGCGGATCCATCTTAATTAAACAATTAAATACTATCTAATTTAGAAGGTAGTGTTATAGTTGTGAACTTTTTTTATAGAGGTAGTGATATTGAACTTCACAATCACATTAAAATTGGCAGAATTTGATATATTATTTAAAATTTAAATAAAAGTTAAAGTTGTAAGAGTATATGTGTTGTAGTATATTGAATTTGTGCTTTTGTTTTGTGAATTCCAAATGGGTTCGCGAATCCGAAAAAAAAAAATAGTATATATGTTTAAAAATAGATAAATTTCACTGTTGGGTTATAGGGTGGATCTAAGAAGAGCCGTTGTGTTTATGATGACTATGTTGGCTTTGTTGCAGTAGAGAAATTAGATGTTCCCCTTGGAAATAAGGTATACTACAGTAAATTCAACACTCTCAATCTTCATTCACTCTGGTAATATCATACATTCACCTAACCACTGCCCAATATATCACCAAACCAGGGATATAGCGCTCAAGATAATTTTTATTTAGCAACAAGAAGCGCCTAGCATATAAATGGGAGGACTAGCCTCTTCATTAATAAAAACAATTTTACAACTTCTTGAATAAAAATAATTATTTCATATACAGTATACAAAATTGAATCAAAGCATAAGTACTTAAAAAATATATATTGCAGACATTTTAAAATCCGATGCACATTAATCACAATATTGTAAACATTACATTTATAATAACAAAAAATAAAATAAAGGAGACCCTATCTACACAGTTGTAAACCATTGACTGTTGTATTATTTGATCCAAACAGAACATCAAGTTGTAATTCAGGTGAGTTTTACAATCTTTTTACTTTCCCGAATTCCTGTGGTTGGATTCAAAATTAAAGTAGTATCGTCAACGCGTTTCAGTGGTACGTTATTCCTATTCAGAAACCACCTTCTTCAGGACTCAATATAAAGGGAACTTAGGGGCACATTACGATACCCGGCGTAAATAATTCCGCCAGGCATGGAAGCGGCAAAAATCCGCCCGCACACACCGCCTGAACACCGACCACGCCATTACGATTACACAAACCGAATACCGCCATCGGCGAAAAAGCACACAAAATACCGCCCGCCAACGTCCGAGTCGGAGACAAACCGCCCGCCACGGACGGAAACACGCACGACAACACAAAACCGCCCGCCCTCACGGCCGACACACCGCACGTGAAATTACGATCGCACCGACATGAGCGCGGAAAAACCACAAATATACCGCCCGCCAGCGCAAACAACGCCGATGAGAATCGACACGGCAGAAGCCATGGCGCCCACGTACCTGCACAGAAACCATCCGCACACAAAACCAATAGCACACAACATGGCCAACAAGTCCACACAGCAAGGCACGCACAAATACACAAGCACAGTACATATCCCGAAAACACCCCCCGGACAAACAAAAAATACAAAGGCCAGAACCCCAGACACAACACACCTGAAAACAACAGACCATGAGGACACACCCACATAGGTGAGTACAAAAGCAGCACTCCCACAGACCACAACCCCTTGCTACATTGCAAACCAGAGAGGAGAGGAGAGGACACAGTGACACAGCAAGGACAGCAGCACACCACAGAAACGCACACATCACTACCACCACCACCACCACCACCAAACACCACCACCACCACCACCAAACACACCGGCACCACAAACCCCCTGCACATTACACAACACACACCGCACCAGCACCACAAACACCATGGCACCACAAAGGATGCCCAAGTTCACGCCCATGGAGCTGACGGTCATGGTCGACGAGATCATCAAGGTGTACCCACAAATCTATGGGAACATGGTCCAGCACACACCACTAGCCACCAGAAACAGAATGTGGAACCGGATCGTAGACCAGGTCAATGCAGTCGGGACCCTGCCCAGGAACAGAGTCGAGATTAACAAACGTTGGAATGACGTCAAGAGCCTGGTCAAGAAGAAGGAGGGCAAAAACAGAGAGCTGGATGCCGTCACTGGCGGAGGGAATCCCGCGCTCTTTAAGACCTTCAAAGCGTGGGAGGAGAAGGTGCGAGTCGTAATCCATCCGGAGATCCTCGCCGGATTAGCAGGGGAGTGGAGGCTGGTAAGTACAAACTAATGTATACCAGCACACCGCTATGTACTCACATGCACTACCACCATGCCACAGCTCCCAGGGACAAACACCCCCATGTCCAGCACACAATACACAACACATCACACACACATGCAACAGACACCACCACACACAGCCCAAACCGAACAACTGCAAGATGCGTGGGGACATGTGTACACTAAGCCAGCCACGTAACCACCAACAGGTCCCCAAATATGCCAGAAGCGCCACAACGAGCACCCACCACACCCATGTGTCCGCCACAGCTGCACCAACCGACAAGTAACAGGTAAGTGGCAGGAACACAAAGTGCAGTGGGTGGGACGGTGGACAGCCCAAGTACAACACACACCAGGCCCCAGTCCCACAGCACAGCAAGGAGGAGCATCCCCCACACCCCACACCCACGTGTCAGCCACCGCAGTGCACAACGACAGCCGAAAGGCAGACATCACGGTCCACAGCAATCGGTGTCAGTGGGTATCCAGCCACCCCCACGACCCACAACACCCTCCCACCCCCACAGACCTGCAACATGGAGCACCCCCCGCTTAGAGCCATGTGGCATCCAGTACAGTGCACGCACGAACAACTTGCAGGTGGGAAACTGGACAGGGCCGGATTACTGGAGGCATGAGGACCGTAACACGACCAACACATGGGACATGTCACGTAGCAGACGAACACGCAGCACCGCCCACCGTCACGAACAAGTGAACAATGTGCACACGGACATGAACAACAGACTCACACCCCACATGACCCATCACAGACATAGCAACACCCAAGGAGCCACGTCTGCATGCACAAGCCACACTGAATATAGTACCACACGGCAGCCACTGTGCAACTCATCACACACAACCGAAACACCATTGAAGTCCTGTCCATGTAGCCCCAACTGCCTGTCAACCACACACCCCACAACTACGCCTATGTAAGACAAACAACACTAGACGCAACAGAGCGGAACAACATAAATGCACACGAACACCACTGAACCCATCAAACACACAGACACACCATGCACAAACAACATACCATCCATCCCATCCGTCAGCCCCAGTCTCATGAAAGGCATGTCATCCGCACAGCTGCCACACATACAGCAGTCACGCTAAGATACATGCCCATTACCAACCATGTGCCAGAAGTCAATGAAGTGCACGACACACTGTGAGCAACAACACACAACATGGGCCACACCCCCCCGAGCACTGCAATGATGCACATGGCACAGGGCAGCACGCACACCAAGGAGATGGGACAACTGCAATACGTTGGCTGGCACACAACCATCACTCACTCATAACGATGCGTCCAATGTCATGTCCAGTAATCACAACAGACAGCAAATATGCAGGCCATGTCAAGCATGCACACACCTCAAACCATGCACTGTCATGCTGCCACAACAGATGTCACGTTCGGCACCCATGGCTCACAGCATGTACCCCAAAAGCATATTCCCTCCCAAATGCGAATCCGGGGCATGGCCCCCATGTTGCCATATGCGTTCCTAAGCGTTCCATTTGAACCCCAAAAGCAGATTCCCTCCCAAATGCGAATCTGGGGCATGGCCCCCATGTTGCCATATGCGTTCCTAAGCGTTCCATTTGAACCCCAAAAGCATATTCCCTCCCAAATGCGAATCTGGGGCATGGCCCCCATGTTGCCATATGCGTTCCTAAGCGTTCCATTTGAACCCCAAAAGCAGATTCCCTCCCAAATGCGAATCTGGGGCATGGCCCCCATGTTGCCATATGCGTTCCTAAGCGTTCCATTTTAACCCCAAAAGCAGATTCCCTCCCAAATGCGAATCTGGGGCATGGCCCCCATGTTGCCATATGCGTTCCTAAGCGTTCCATTTGAACCCCAAAAGCATATTCCCTCCCAAATGCGAATCTGGGGCATGGCCCCCATGTTGCCATATGCGTTCCTAAGTGTTCCATTTGAACCCCAAAAGCAGATTCCCTCCCAAATGCGAATCTGGGGCATGGCCCCCATGTTGCCATATGCGTTCCTAAGCGTTCCATTTGAACCCCAAAAGCAGATTCCCTCCCAAATGCGAATCTGGGGCATGGCCCCCATGTTGCCATATGCGTTCCTAAGCGTTCCATTTGAACCCCAAAAGCAGATTCCCTCCCAAATACGAATCTGGGGCATGGCCCCCATGTTGCCATATGCGTTCCTAAGCGTTCCATTTGAACCCCAAAAGCAAAGTACAAACCAGACCCAGGATGGGCCAGGAGCCCGCATACACCAGAGTCACAATAAGTAGGGGCACAGCAACACACCCATCGGCATGGCCAATCCGTCCCATGCCACATGTGCACAGCACACAGTCCCATTGCCAAGCACACACAACTACAGATGCTACAGCCACACACACGCCTCCGGGAAACCCATGTACGAGATTGCACGAACTGTCAATGTCAGACGACAAATACATACTTCGCCAGGTGCAACACAATAACTAATCTCATTCTCTCCACAGGTGACGAACTGCTGGATGCTGGGGATGGAGCCAGCAGCCAGCACAGCCAGCCTACAAGCCCCCAACGAGGACACACGGATCTGGAGGATCTGTCCTCCTCTTCGGACACGGACAACCAAGCAGGCCCATCTGGTGTGGCAGGGCCCAGCCGCTCCCCAGGACCCCTCCTACCCACCAACCCATCATCCAGGGCTGCTGAACATTCACAGCCCCCTGCTGCCACTGTCGTTGCGGCCACACCCACGGTCATTGTGGCCACTACCACTGCCGCAACCGCCACCATCGCCGCACCGACCACCACCGCCGCCACCACCGCCACGTCTCCGCTGGCACCAGCCCCAGCGCAGGTGGTGGCCCGGACGACTGGATCCACCCTGGGAGCCACAGCGAGGACCGTGGTGAGCAATGTGGCTAGTGGGCAGGCCGGTGGCAGCAGGACTGGTAGGAGGAGCAGGGTCAGGGAAACGCCAGCCTCCCCTGGGAGCCATGCCCTGCCTCACATGGCCAGAGTCCTTGGGGCCTATGAAGAGGCCCAAGGACAATGGGTCCGGTCTGCCTCAGACACGCGTGAGGTGCTGGGGGTGTTGAGGTCCATGGACGCCCGTATGGGCCAAATCGTGGACCTCATGGGACAGCTGGTGGTGGCGGTGAGGTCACAGCCAGGGACAGCAGCTCCCCCTCCGCCACCACCTGCCGGGGCGCAGGGTGGAGCAGCAGTGTCCAGTTCCCCTGCGTCCACAGCCAGTGATCACACCTCAACCACCAGCATGTCGCAAGCAGGCACCCCCCTCGCAAACGTGGAAGGGGCCGTCCGAAGAGGAAACAGATCTCCCGGGAGGACTTCGCACGCTCCAGTCGCAAGTGAGGCAGCCAGCCAGCCTTCCGCCAGCCTTCCTTGACCAGCCACTGCATTGACTTGGACTACGATCCCACTCCACACAGCCATCTGGATGGCATGTGTGTGTTGGACTATGGACATAGAACCAGTGGGTACACCCTGATCATCACGCAGCCATGACCGACAGCTCATTGTCACTGCACGCACCACTTTTGTCATCATCTTACACACAATCACATGTCACAGTTTGTAATAAATGCACCTTTTTCACTAACTGCTGTTTGTGCCCTGTGTCTTATTTGTACGGAATACAACGGCCACCTTGGGCGGAAAGGCACCTGATGCGTGGCATGGCATTTGAATCCGGAGGGCCTGTAGGGACCTAGGGGTGGGAGACAGAACAGGAGCACATTCAATGAGTGTGTCACACACCCATCACACAGTACATGTCAACAACTACAAGCAATGTACACACATCGCACAGAGCTATAGGGCACAATGCCACAGCCACCAACAGTGGCATACTACCCTGGCCATGGAGCGTTGACACACAGCACGCAGTGAACAAGCGGCCACCCTGACACAGCACACACACACCTGCACAGATACTGCCACATCAGCCGTCGTACATGGACACTCACCGTCAAGTGAAGTAGCGGGCGATGAGCTGCTGCCGCACATTACCAGCTTCCTCCTCTCCGCTGTCCTCCTCACTCGAGCTGTCCTGGTCTGCGGGCTGGGGCCCTGGTTGGTCTCCGTCATCCACGATGAGGGGGATCTGCTTCCGAATGGCCAGATTGTGCAGCATGCAGCACGCCACCACTATCCGGCACACCTTCTGTGGGGAGTACGCCAGCGCACCCCGGTGCGGTCCAGGCACCTGAACCTGGACTTGAGGAGGCCAAAGGTACGCTCGACCACACGTCTGGTCCTCCCATGTGCCTCATTGTAGCGATCGTCTGCTGGGGTGCGAGGATTCCTCAATGGACTGAGCAGCCATGCCCCATTCGGATACGCAGAGTCACCTGGGTGTGAGGGACACAGAGCACCGTTGCTAATCCAACTGGACAGGGGACAGCATCGCACAGCCAGCACGCTACACCACTCCACATACTCACCGACAATACAGGCACGATCCTGTTGCATATTGGACATCAGTCGTGGCAAGATGCTGTTGCGCATTATGTGTGCGTCATGGGCCGAGCCTGGGAACTTTGCACACACGTGGGTGATCACCATGTCCGCAAGGCACACCACTTGCACATTCAGGGAGTGCGTGTGCTTCCTGTTGCGGTACAGGTGCTCAGTGGCCTGTGGTGGAACAAGGCCGACATGTGTGCAGTCAATGGCTCCAACGACGTGTGGGATTCTGCCAAGGGCATAGAATGCACCCTTCACTGCTGCCAATTCACGAGCCCTGGGGAAGCGGATGTACCTGTTCCGGTACAGCATCATGGCTGCCAGTACATCCCTCAGCACCTTGCTGAACATGGGCTGGGACATCCCTCCTCCACTGCCCACTGTGTGCTGGAATGACCCAGTGGCGAAGAAATGCATGGCGGCCATCACCTTAGCCGTGGGGGTGACAGCAGTCGGATACACCCTGCGGGGACGGAGATGGGGTTCTAACATGGCACACAGTCGATGCAGGGTTGGCCTGTCCAGCCGAAACTTCCTAATGACCTCCGTATCCTCCATGTCTGCCAGCAATTGGTATGGGCGGTCAATGTTCGGTCTCCGCCTAGGGACAATGGCAGAGGACACATGTCAAAGCAACACGACACATAGCAATTTCGCATACACATCACTGACATGACTGAGCAAGCACATGAGCCACAGCCCAGCTGTCAAGCTGGGACGGCACGGCCACAATACACTTACACAGGTCTCCCAACAATGGCAATGGCTAGTGATACAAACCACTGCCATGTGCATGCACATGGGGATCTAGGCCCCAATGACTTGCGGGGCGTGCTGATGGGGACTGACTGCATATCCGTCAAGCGGCAACGCCACGGCAACATGAATGTCTGCTGAGCATGGAACTGCTTCCGCGGCTGGATGAGTATGGCACACGACGACGACGATGTGGGCACAGGCTGAGCGGCAAAAACAAGTGGGACCTGTGGCACGAGGGGATATGAGACAGTAGTAGGTGTCAGCACTGCACCCTATGTACAGCACTGTACGGATCACACCTCCCGAAACATTGACAGGTGTCCACATTGACAGCCCCATGCCAAGACGGCTGTGTGCTTGCAGTCACACGTCACAGGTGAGAGGTTACATTGCACGTGCCAGGTGGCAGACGTACACAGTGGGAGCTGGCATGTGTGTGCATGTGTCTCCTGTTCAGGATCCACCACATGGGCGCTGACTCTGTACTGACCATTGGACACAGCATGTTCCGTGGAAGGCTTGTGTGTGTGGGATGGTGGCACTGGATGTGCCTCCGTTGGGTGGGGGGCCATGCACAGGGCGGGTACGTCGATGATTGCGCATTGTTGGTCACGGTGGGTGCACCAACTAAGATGTGTTGCCCTGTGTTCAATTCCTATGTCCGCATGATGATGGACTGTAGATGTGGGCAGACTACACATTGGTCGATGTGCTGTCTATATGCATGTGCCTTCACACCAGGCACAGCTGCCCCTGCACATGTGACCCCTGCTGGACTCGCTGCTGGGTCTGTGGAGCTGATGCACCTTCTGCGCGTGGGGCGGACAGCTCTCCTCACTTCCCTCATTGCGCATGTCATGACTTTGCCGCAGGTGACATGGATCATGGAGGGCCCACATGTACGCGTGGGTAGGCTACACATGATTGTACACTGGTCGCCACCCCAGTCAGTGTTTCGAATGGGAAGGTTGTCGTGCTGGTGGTATGTTCGATGTGGCGGATGGGCGGGCCTAGGTGCGGGTTTACATTCCGGACATGGGGGGTAGTTGAATTGGCGACTAGTTGCAGTACACACGGGACACGTCTCTTCCTTTCCACATCTGGGTCATCCCTTGTACTAACTGACAGTGATACAGTCATCTTCGCCCCAGCCCTCATGTCCTCCCCTCGCTCCCCCAATATGCATGCTCACCTGCGAGGCTAGCGCTTGCACAGGCAGCCCCAAGCTCGCACCAGAGAGGGCAAGGAGTGTATGTGTGGGTCCAGTTGCACGAGTGGGCTGTCTCAGGGTCTGATGTGTCGCGGGACGCCGTCCACCTGCGTGGTGCCCCAAATGGAGACCCGGCCTGCATGGACTATGCATCACAGTCTTTGCCTTCCGGATCCGCCACCTGCGACACCCAGTGGCTGTGGCTGCCCTTGCGGCCAGGCCGCGTCCGTCTGTGGCTGATGGCCCACACATTCACTCTTTGGCCTCTCTGGGGAGGGCTCGGGGGTGGTGGCGCACGCGCTTGCACTTAGTCGCAATGGCATGTGGCGTGGTTGGTATGATGGGCAATGGATGGGATGGTGCGAGCCACCTCCCGTGACGTCAGTGCTGCTCGTGCTGTGGTGCGTCCCCCTACACTTCCATGTGACTTGTGCCATGCTAGACGTTGAGGTTCTATTGCCTGCGTGATATGACCAGGAGGAGCGCGAGGAGACCTCTCACACACCATGCTCCACTGCCATCCCGTGCCCTGTATCGCCTGTGCGGATTGACTATGTTGGGGTTACACCTGGTCGACTGGGGCTGTGTGTGCCTTGTCAGGGGCATGGCGGGCGCACAACAGGATCCAGCTTGTCCACAGAGGGTGGGCTGAGGTGCGCCTGGTACCGCTTTGTACGTGTGCCCGGCTGCTGTGCACACACGTGTTCACTCCCCCGACAGGTGTCCTCTCACAATGCCCAGGGAAGCGGTGGTGTACTGTTCATGACCCCTCCCAACACGGCGTGCTCCAACTTGGCATGTGCGCATCTACCCGTCGCACCCACCCACCTGAGCACTGCGTCCATACGACTTCACACGACACATGTGTGTCTTCCACAGTAGTGCTACTCATTTGCGTTGACATCCAATACCAGTGGACTACATGGTCATGTCACGACTGCCGTGTACTTCACATACTCTCATCCTCTCTCATTCGTACTTGTGAAATGAGTCAGCGGAGACAGTTTTGGTTTCAAACATTATATTGAGTCTTCTGTCCTCTGTGGTGCAGTATAGTGGACACTACTGGCAGCGGAATACATGTTGAGGATATACTGAGCATGATTGCAAATGGGATAGGGTGTGGGGTTACATGTGATTGGCTGTTGCATGTGGGATGTGGGCTTCAGAGTGACATCTGCTTGGCCAAGGCTGTGCTAATGTACATTTACGTATAGCTGCGGAGCTGCGGACTTTGACACAGACGGTATACATGTAGCCTACCAGACCGCTTGGCATCATGGGCACAGTCCATCTCAGTTCCATGTGACAGGTTTGCTGCGGTTGTTCCTCATGCACGCGTGCATGTGAGATGACATCAGGGCATGTGCTTGCGTGCATGCAGCGGCGTGCCACTTGTTGTTGCACTGTGGTGGTTACTGGACATGTCACAGTCACTGGGGTCGTGTTGTTGTTGTATGCACTTGTCGTCCATGCAAAGGTCCTGGTATGGGATTCCCGGGGCGGGGGTGGGAGGGGTGCAGCACCCACAGACTCCAGGCGACCTATTCATGTCCACTGAGCGGTGTGTGTGTCCATGGGCGCTGGATCCATGTCGTGTCCTGGTTGTTCGTGCAGTTCCGTCCATGTGGGTGCGATACACAGAGCCCATGCCACTGCCTCCCACGATGCATGCGGTGTTCCTGGATGTGATGGGGAACAGTGTGCATGTCCCGGTCATATCCGATGTCATGGCGATGTCGTTGATGGTGTGGTTACAGTTGCCGGTCGTTTGGTATGGCTGTTGTGGTGGTGACTGGCCAGTCCGTGCGGAAGCTAAGCATGGGTGCGGGGTTGGACATCATAGGTCACTCGGGGAACCTGCGTTGTGGTCCGACGTATTTACAGGTTGTCAGGTATGCGATGCCGTCCAGCAGGGCTTCCATGTCATTGGTGGTGTACATGTTTGCCAGCCAATGAAGCGGATGGTGGCTGTCAAGGTGTTGTTCGTAGGTTGTCCCTTGGAGGACCATGATGGGGCATGCTGGGTGACATTCGATGTAGCTGTTATCGATGATCCGTCGTGTGGAGGCACAGTGGTCCCATTTCAGTGCGGGTGCGATGTTGGCCACATACGCCATGCCCCCATAGGCAGAGCAGGCCCTGTCGTGTGCGTCCAGAGGGAGGAGTAGTTGTAGCAGGTCCGCCTTCAGACATGCCGGGTTGGAGAGGCATATCTCGACGGGATGCTGGTAGGGACACCTCCGACAGTAGAAGACGGGCATGACGCAGCTGAACAATGTGATGCGGTAAGTCAGTCGGTAACTTACGTTCAGCAGGGACAGGAGATCGCATCCCAATGTATGGCACAGGTTGGTTTTGTACAGCTTGAGCTGTTCGGCGTAGTTGGGTAGGTGTGTTGCGGTTGCCATTTCGCAGCGGTTCGTTGAGGTGGCGTGCTCCGGCTGTGTGTGCAGTCTGCAATGTGCACGCTCCGGGGTTGCTGTGAGCTCTGTGTAGTCGTAGGGAGACAGGACTTGTGTTCTGTTGGCTTGTTTGGAGGACACGGGCCCTCTTCCCACATGCTTCTCAGACAGTTCAAGGTCAGTGCTGTGTGACTCCTTCCAATTAACTTGCATGTGGCCGACATGGGGAGTGTTTTCTTCTTTCTTCCCCGTCCGTTGTGTGCTTCTGTGATATGCGCTATCTGCCCTGTGGTCGGTCTCCTCGGCATGCCTGTGTTGGTCTATTCTTGGACAATGGCTGTATTCACCGGCTTCTGTCGTAGGGCTGTGGTTTCGGAGTTGGAATGGAAGGTCATTCAGTGCTGTCTGCTCTCCCTTGTGTGGGCGGCAGGCTGCCTTTCCGCTCTGCGTTGGGCCTTGTGTGTGGATGTTATTCTTGGGCCACCTGTTGTCGGTCCCCGGGCTCTTTGGTGTTCCGTTTTATATGTCTTGTTCATATGTGCAGGGTGGTATGGGTGTTTCTGTGTGGTACTGGCGTTCCTCTTCCCGAAGGGAGCCCTGCTTCTCCTAGTTGGTGTTGCCGCCGCTGTGTGCTACGCCATGTTTGTTACACTGGGGTGTGTCCTGCTGTTGCGTGTCTTCACTGACATGTGTGCGTCGGTTGTGTGGCGTTGGGTGTTGTCCGTGAATTGGGCGTTGGGGACATGTCTGTGGCCGGCCTGTCACGTGTCATGTGCGTTCGGGGTGGGGCTGATGTGTGTGCTACTTGGTTGTGTCCCTGTGTCTGTGTGCGACGCATGCATGGCGCTGCGGTTGGCCTCTGCGTTGTGCGCATGTGTGGCGGCGTCATCGGCGCTTTGGGGCCGTGACGGGGTGGTTGGTTCCTAGTCCCAGGTGGTGTGTACACATGTGTTCTGCGATTTTACGATTTGGCCTGTGTGTCATATGTGGATGCGATGGTGGATGTGTTGTGTACACGCGCTGGTGGGGGGTTGTCCGCTTTTCCGCCCTTGCACTGTGTGCGCTGTTTGCGTGCACTTGTTGTGTGTGTGCCTACCTGCGTCTCCGCGGTACGTTGCGTCCTTGGTGGTGCATCAGCAGGAGCATGGGGACGGCCTGCAGTGCTGGATTCATGCTCGGGGAGCCGCTTTTCGTTGTCCGTGCTCGGCGTCCGTGTTACCGCTTCGGTTTGTCGTACGGTATCTCTTGGCCGTGGGAACCGTTTGTTTGCGGCATCGTAATTTATGCGCCGGGCGGGACGTGTTTCGTCGGACGGTGTGTGTCAGTTGGGCTGCGCCGCTACGTGTACGGGCGCACTTTGATGGCGGACGGTGTTGCTGGCTTGCCGGCGGTGTTTGGCCTACTTTTCGCATCGTAATTGGGCGGGCGTGTGGACTGCTGCGTGCCGGCGGTAACTGGTGCTTTTTGCATCCGCCAGCACGGCGGTTGTGCTTCCGCCCGACATCGTAATGTGCCCCTTAGGCTCCTTCAACCATTGATACAATAATCTATATCAAGACAGAAACATAATATCAAATGTAAATTCTCTAGACTCCATACCCAATATTTCGTTAATGCCTACAATGTATTTTTGGTCCCTTATGTTCTAAACAGTTGGATAAAAATACAATTTAAACTACTTTCAAAATCACAAGGGGCGCATTTATCAGCCATTTCAAGTATGTCAACGAAGTTTCTTTTGCGCTAGATCCGTGGTCTCAGACAATTAAAAACATTCTAACTCATTCACACCATGCATACATCTTGTAAGAGCAACAAACAGATCAGCATGGGACCTGTGGGGGTTACAAACATACAATAAAAACACTCACCACTATCGGTGTAATGTCGTTCTTTTCTTGTAACAAAGGTCAAGCTGTGGTCTAATTAGTTTTCCCAGCTTCACTCAATTATATGACTATACACCATTATTACTTAGTGGCTGCAATAGAAAACGGACATAGAATGTATTGTTCCGCTGTGAATATGCTCTTATTTTGCGTTTAAACTTATGAGAGAAATGATTGTTCCCTTACCTCTCCAATCGGAGTATACTTGAATTACTTTATCCTTATCGAAATTATTTGGTGATTAAGGAAAAGAAAAGGGAGGGCTTCTAGGGAAGTCAATTTTCTTTATCGTCACACCACTGCGGGGTTTTATTCCTTATATTCCGATGTTGTTCGTAAAACGTTAGTTGCTAGCGTTCATTACACTTAGCATGTCTGGGGACAAAGACAATAAATCATCATTATTACGGAGGCCCACCAGACCTAATATGGGCCATATTATGCATTTAAGATGCCCCCTTAATTTGAAATTTTATTGTGGGTACATCTGTCGATAAGAACGCTGTCAGATTTACTGCCAAAATTATAGATTCGAATGCGCTTAAAAACGCTGTCATGTTTACTGCCAAAATTATAAATACCAGTGTCATGTTTACTGCCAAAATTATAAATGCCAGTGTCTCGATTAAGTTAATAGATGAGGCGACTCGATTTGAAAGCAGGCTAAATAAAGTTTTTTTTAAAACAATTAAAAAACCTCATAAAATGTACTAAGGTCCCGAAACTAGCGGGGAACCCAGGGGCAACTACGCTATTATAGTTCGTTTGTGTAGGCGTTAGACTGACTAGAGTGCCGATGATGCAATTACTCTGGCGAAGAGCTTTAAAGCCGGTACGCCATTAGTGCTCGTTTGTTTACGCGTTAGACTAGCTAAAGTGCCGATGGTAACCTTATTCTAGTGCCGCGATTTACGGTGAACTATACGACCGTTGAAAGGATTCAACTCTAAGACGGTTGGTATAAGAAATAACCTCCCATTTGTTATCACTCCAGTTTCTTAATATTAGAGTCTTACCTCAAACCGGCGTGTTCACGTCCTGGTTTCAAATTGGCTGTATGTGCCAAGGCTCCTACCTCGTTTTAAATGGCGAGCTCCTCAAGGGGGGACGGATTTCCGCCCTTCCTGATGTACTATGCGCATGTCTGGTGGCCATCTTTAAATGTCTAAATTCGTTCTACTAATTCGTTTAGATGATTTCTAATATCATTCTAGTACCATGCATCAGAAACGAGTGTCTTTTTAACATCCATATTGGAATAACACTCTTGGTGCTAACAGTAACAGGTATAGGACTCAAGTTAAAAGAAGTGAATAAAATTATGTAACTAATTCTAGCAGTAAATATTATTGTTTCGGTTCAGTTGGCTAATGCTTTCATTACTCTTTATAGTGAAAGGGGAAAGCACGAAATATTCGATTATGGTATTTCTAGATCTGACATGGGAGGCTGTGATTAAGATTCAGACTTAGCATGTTATTATCTTCTCCCAATCCTCTCTAGTATTCAAGCCCTTCTTTATTGTGTCAAATTTGATAATATACCATTGTTCCCTCATTTTCCTTCTACTTTCCGTGTTACCTTTCCTCTTCTGTTCTTTAACTTTTTCTAAAATGGTCCACCTGATATCTGTAATATCGTGCTTCTTTTCTATCCAGTGTTTGACTAATGGGGCATTTTCTTTTTGAGTATTTTATTGCAGATCGGTGTTCACACATTCTAACTCTGAATTCTCTGCCTGTCTCCCCAATATAGCCAAGACCACAAGGACAACGTAAAACGTATATAATGTTTTTACTTTTACAGTTGTTTAGGGTCATTATCTTATGCGTAACCCCATTCAATGAAACTTCCTTGGTGATCTCACATAAATTGCAAGATGTTGGAGGGGGGCCACGCGGCCTCCCTCGTGGAGCCCTCCATGGTCCTGTGGACCACTAACCCCCAGGGCCGGCTCCAGCAATGTCTTGGGGTTCCCACCCCCGGGACATTGCAGTTTACAATGGCATGGCGGGAGGACTGCTCCTGCCATCCCATAGCAAACTAGTGCTCCACTATGCCCTGGGGACAAGGGGTCCCGGGGCAGAAAATGGCCAGGAGGGAGGCCGCTCAGCGCCACTCCTTTAAAAAAAAAAAAAAAGAAAATGGTGTTGCCCCGGGGGATGGGTTCCCCGGAGCTGAAACAGCCCTATGGAACTGGGGGGCATTGATTATTTTTTTTCTTTGGTGGTAGGAGTCGCAACCCTATCGCGGCTCTCAGCACGGCCCCCTAGTGTCACGTCACGGTGGAATTGCGGATCCATCTTAATTAAACAATTAAATACTATCTAATTTAGAAGGTAGTGTTATAGTTGTGAACTTTTTTTTATAGAGGTAGTGATATTGAACTTCACAATCACATTAAAATTGGCAGAATTTGATGTATTATGTAAAATAAAAATAAAAGTTAAAGCTGTAAGATTATATGTGTTGTAGTATATTGAATTTGTGCTTTTGTTTTATGGATTCCAGATGGGCTCGCGAATCCGAAAAAAAAAATAGTATATATGTTTAAAAATATATAAATTTCACTGTTGGGTTATATGGTGGCTCTAAGAAGAGCCGTTGTGTTTATGATGACTATGTTGGCTTTGTTGCAGCTACATGTAAGTGCGGATGCACAGCTTAAGGTTGTTGAGAAACATTCTGTTCCCTTCATCTGTGAAGTGAACTCCATCAGTACTGTAGATGTTGAGCATGTCAAAACGTAAATTGTTGTTATAGATAGAGCCCATGTTATGGTCTCTGAGATAAGAAGAAACAGCTTTATTGACATTCTTCCTAGCCTTCTCAATCTGTGGACAGAATTGATTTGACCACTTCCATTTCTGTCTTTGGCATATATTAGAGTACACAAAGGCAGTGTGAGGGAAAAGTGCCATCAGTTGTGCAATGGTATCCTTCATTATGATTTCCAATCCTACCCCAGTCAATGTGCCTAGGTCATTGCCACCACAGTGCACAATCATGAGGTCAGGGAGTTGGAAATGCAAAAATGTTTTAACCAAAGACAGCAATTGGTGCCACTTTAACCCTCTCTGTGCAAACCATTTAATATCCACATTTTGCAAACCTAGGTCTTTGTCAATACCTCTGTGTTCAGCATACCTTTTGCTCCAGAAAACATAGCTGTGCCCTACAATCCCTACTGTAAGTATTTTGAAGGGATGTGTGGAAGGAATCAAAAGACGTCTGTAGCTGAATAAGTCAGTTAGTAGAATGAGAGGTATCTAGAATGGTGAAGATGCTGTTTTTGAAAAAGCTGATAACTGATTGGCTGTTCATCAACATTGTGCACTCAAAAATAGGATGTATGTTAGTTTGCAGATCAAGCATCTTTCTGATTGGTTATAGAAAAAAGTTTGAAAGGTACAGTAGACAGGATAAGCTAATATTTTGGAAAGTCAACCACACCTGCTCTTTGCATTTGTAAGCTAGTGTGCTGAATTTGCAAATATGGTGAATTTGTGAGCTGCTGGTACAGTTGAATGTTGCAGAAAGTGTTACTATGGAAACTAGGATTAAACAGAATGGGGGAAGGGTTGAAACTTAACTGTGCTTTTAAAATAGGAAATGTTCAGCTATATATAAGTGATATGCTACTACAGCAAGATTTCCCAAATCAGGACTATGTTTAGAAGTGCTGTGTTCTTAAAAATATATACTAGTATTATTGTGTAAATAGGTATTTGATCTCTTGTAAGAGTTCGCAGCTTCATCGCGACTCTGAACTGTGACACCGCGGTGGAGTTGCGACTCCTGTAAATTACAGAAGCATATTGGGTAGTTTTAGATGAGAGTAATTAAGGGTTAATATGTGTAAACAGTAGAAATGAATTTTAGAATTTGAAAAAATGATGGGAGCATTTTGATTTGTTACTTACATTCATTTGTGTGCAAAAAGAGAGGGAACGTTTGCCATTTTTGGTTTTACCTTGTTCAGAGTGGTGCACCACATTTATTGTGTTGGAAAGAAATCTTTTTAGGAGTTTCTAACATTTTCATATTCTGTAGTAGTATTTCGGAGGTAAGTTACATAAGTGTAAGGTGTGTTATGTATTGCGTAGGAGTGCTTCAGTGTTTGTAATGATATTTTCAACTTCGTAATGCATTATTTATAAAGCTTGCAAACCATTAGAGAAATGTGATGTTTGAAATATATTAGCAAATGTACAAATGTGTATTGTAGTTTGTTTTATTGTACTGAAATGAAGATTGAAATAGGTTGTGCATACTAATATGTGTGCTTCCTGAGTCTGTAATGAAAGTACTAGAGAAAATGAGGTTTAGAATATGTTGAGAGATGTATTAAACTGCATCCCAGTCTATATAACACTGTGCCCAAGTGCCCCGTCTTATGAGCAGAAAGGAATATATACACTTTGATGCAGACACTACTCATGCAATCATCCAGTCCCCCCAACACTCCAATCATTCAAGCACACTCCTTGCACTCAATCATTCACTCAGGCACTATGCATAGTCTCATTCTATCACCAAGGTACTACCCATGCACATTTTCATTCTCTCTGGCAATACCCATGCACTGATGCAGTCACCCAAGCACCACCAATGCACTCATACAATCACTAAACCACTACCCATGCACTGATTTAATTACTCAGGTACCTCTCTTCCTCTTTCTTGAGTTCTCTTGCTTCTTTCTGTATTTCTCTTGCCCCTCTCTGCACCTCTGTTGCTTCTTTCTGCACTACTCTTCCTTCTTTCTGCACATGTCCTGTTTCTTTCTGCACTTCTCTTGCTTCTTTCTGTACCCCTCTTGCCTCTTTCTGCACTCCTCTTCCCTCTTTCTGCTCCTCTCTTGCCTCTTTGTACACCAGTCTTGTCTCGTTCTGCACTCTTCTTGCCTCTTTGTGCACATCTGTTGCTTCTTTCTGCACCCCTTTTGCCTCTTTCAGCACCTCCCTTGCCTCTTTCTCCACCTCTGTTGCTTCTTTCTGAACTTCTCTTGCTTCTTTCTGCACTTCTTGCTTCTTTCTGCACCTCTGTTGCTTCTTTCTGCACTTCTCTTGCTTCTTTCTGCACCTCTGTTACAAATTACATTCTGAGCAGTTGGTGAATAGTGAAGCTGCAAGATAAAAGTGATGTTTAAGACATGTTGGCAGAGGGATTATTGATTAGGCTACTTCGTATGAGTCTGTGGAAAGGTACACTCGAAAAGGTCTGTATAAATTTAGGTGTGTGCCTGAAATGGGAAGTGTAGTCTGTCAAGTTTAAAGTTCTGCGTACTCTTGTGACTGAGGTTTGTGTCTACTTGTACATGTATTCTCACATATGTTATGCAACTGAAGATGCCAGCTTAAAAAGCAGGTAGCTTTCTTACAGGTGGAGACATCTTCTTTGTTCTGCTCTGTCATTTGGTCGCACAGGTAGACATGCCTTACATATGTAGGTGTTATAGGGCCCCTCAAATAGACTATTCACTACCCATTTGCACTGTTTTATGAGAAGAAAGGAATAAATACACTTTCTTGTACACAAATTTAGAGAGAATGCGGTCTGAACCACAGGTATTCAACTAGTTTTATGTTTCTTTATATGTATCATGCCACTAGCAAAAGGTACAGACACACTCATGCATGCCGTCAGGAATATGGCTACACTTACAACAGTGATATGGAAAGGATTGCTGTTTTAAATTTTGCTCGGCCCAGCATTCAGAGTCGTCACTGAATAGCAAAGCTGGAAGACAAAAGTAAGGTTTAAGACATGTTGCTAGAGGGATTAGTGATTAGGCTACTTCATATGAGTGTGTGGAAATGTACAGTCGAAGTAGGCCGTATAAATGTAGGTGTCTGCTTGAAATGGGAAGTGCAGTCTGTTAAATTTAAAGGTCTGCGTGCTCTCGTGGCTGAGGTATGTGTCTACTTGTACATGTATTCTCGTAAGTGTTATGTATCTGAAGATGCTAGCTTAAAAAGCTGGTAAATTCTTTTACAGGTGGAGAAATCTTCTCAGTGTACCTTTCTTTCTCTTTCTGCATCTCTCTTCCTCTTTCTGGAGTTCTCTTGCTTCTTTCTGTACATCTCTTGCCTCTTTCTGCACCTCTCTTGCCTCATTCTGTACTTTGCTTGCTTCTATCTGCACTTCTCTTGCTTCTTTCTGCACCTCTCTTGCTTCTCTTGCCCCCTCTTGCTTTTTCTGCACCCCTCTTCCCTCTTTCTGTACATCTATTGCATCTTTCTGTACTTCTCTTGCCTCTTTCTGCACCTCTGTTGCTTTTTTCTGCACTTGTGTTGTTTCTTTCTGCACCTCTCTTGCCTATTTCTTCACCCCTGTTGCCTCTTTCTGCACCCCTCTTTCTGCACCTCTCTTCCCTCTTTCTACACCTCTCTTCCTCTTTCTGTACTTCTCTTGCCTCTTTCTACACCTCTGTTGCTTCTATCTGCATTTCTCTTGCTTCTATCTGTATCCCTCTTGTTTCTTTCTGCACCCCTCTTGCCTCTTTCTGCACCCCTGTTACCTCTTTCTACACTTCTCTTGCTTCTTTCTGCACTTCTATTTCTTCTTTCTGCACTTGTCTTGCTTCTTTCTGCACCTCTCTTGCCTCTTTCTGCACCTCTTCCCTCTTTCTGCACCTCTCTTGCCTCTTTTTACACACCTCTTGCCTATTTCTGCACCCCTCCTCCCTCTTTCTGCACCTCTCTTGCCTCTTTCTGCACCTCTCTTGCCTCTTTCTGCTCTCCTCTTGCCTCTTTCTGCACCCCTCTTGCCTCTTTCAGCAACTCCCTTGCCTCTTTCTGCACTTCACTTGTTTCTTTCTACACCTCTCTTGCTTCTTCCTGCACCCCTGTTGCCCCTTTCTGCACACCTCTTCCCTCTTTCTGCACTTCTCTATCTTCTCTCTGCACCTCTCTTACAAATTATATTCTGAGCAGTTGGTGAATAGTGAAGCTGCAAGATAAAAGTGATATTTAAGACATGTTGGCAGAGGGATTAGTGATTAGACTACTTCGTATGAATCTGTGGAAAGGTACACTTGAAGAAGGCCGTATAAATTTAGGTGTGTGCTTGAACTGGGAAGTGTAGTCTGTTAAGTGCAAAGTTCTGCATGCTCTCGTGACTGAGGTATGTGTCTACTTGTTCAAGTATTCTCACATGTGTTATGCATCTGACGATGCCAGCTTAAAAGGTGGGTTGCTTCTCCTACAGGTGGAGAAATCTTCTTTGTTCTGCTCTGTCATTTGGTCGCACAGGTAGACATGCCTTACATATGTAGGTCTTATAGAGCCCCTCAAATAGACTATTCACTGCCCATGTGCACTGTTTTATGAATAGAAAGGAATACACACACTTTCTTGTAAACAAATTTAGAGAGCATGCTGTCTGAAACGCAGGTATTCAACTATTTGTATGTTTCTTTTTCTGTATCATGCCACTAGCAAAAAGGTACAGACACACTCATGCATGCCTTCAGGAATATGGTGACACTTACAACAGTGATATGGGAAGGATTGCTGTTTTAAATTTTGCTAGGCCCAGCATTCAGAGTCGTCAGTGAATAGCGAAGCTGCAAGACAAAAGTAAGGTTTAAGACATGTTGCCAGAGGGATTAGTGATTAGGCTACTTCATATGAGTGCGTGGAAATGTACAGACGAAGTAGGCCGTATACATTTAGGTGTCTGCTTGAAGTGAGAAGTGCAGTCTGTTAAATTTAAAGGTCTGCGTGCTCTCGTGGCTGAGGTATGTGTCTACTTGTACATGTATTCTCGTAAGTGTTATGTATCTGAAGATGCTAGCTTAAAAGCTGGTAAATTCTTTTACAGGTGGAGAAATCTTCTCAGTGTACCTTTCTTTCTCTTTCTGCATCTCTCTTCCTCTTTCTGGAGTTCTCTTGCTTCTTTCTGTACATCTCTTGCCTCTTTCTGCACCTCTCTTGCCTCGTTCTGTACTTCGCTTGCTTCTATATTCACTTCTATTGCTTCTTTCTGCCCCCTCTTGTTTCTTTCTGCACCCCTCTTCCCTCTTCCTGCACCTCTATTGCCTCTTTCTATGCTTCTTTTGCCTCTTTCTGCACCTCTGTTGCCTCTTTCTGCACTTGTGTTGTTTCTTTCTGCACCTCTCTTGCCTCTTTCTATACCTCTCTCCCTACTTCTCTTGCCTCTTTCTCCACCTCTGTTGCTTCTTTCTGTATTTCTCTTGCTTCCTTCTGTACTTGTCTTGCTTCTTTCTGCACCCCTCTTTCTACACCTCTCTTGCCTCTTTCTACACCTCTCTTCCTCTTTCTGTACTGCTCTTGCTTCTGTCTGCATTTCTCTTGCTTCTATCTGCACCCCTCTTGCTTCTTTCTGCACTTCTCTTGCTTCTTTCTGCAATTCTATTTCTTCTTTCTGCACTTGTCTTGCTTCTTTCTGCACTTGTATTGCTTTTTTCTGCACCCCTCTTGCCTCTTTCTGCATCCCTCTTGCCTCTTTCTGTACCTCTCTTTCCTCTTTCTGCACCTCTCCTGCCTCTTTCTACAACCCTCTTGCCTCTTTCTGCACCCCTCTTCCTTCTTTCTGCACCTCTCTTGCCTCTTTCTGCACCCCTCTTCCCTCTTTCTGCACCTCTCTTGCCTCTTTCTGCACCTCTCTTGCCTCTTTCTGCACCAAATTTGCCTCTTTCAGCACCTCCCTTGCCTCTTTCTGCACTTAACTTGTTTCTTTCTGTACCTCTCTTGCTTCTGTCTGCACTTCTTTTGCTTATATCTGCACCCCTCTTGCTTCTTTCTGCACCCCTCTTGACTCTTTCTGCACCCGTTACCTCTTTCTGCACTTCTCTTGCCTCTTTCTGCACCTCTGTTGCTTCTTTCTGCACTTCTATTTCTTCTTTCTGCACTTCTCTTGCTTATTTCTGCACTTGTCTTGCTTCTTTCTGCACCCCTCTTTCCTCTTTCTGCACCTCTCTTGCCTCTTTCTACATCCCTCTTGCCTCTTTCTGTACCCCTCTTCCCTCTTTCTGCACCTCTCTTTCCTCTTTCTGCACCTCTCTCGCCTGTTTCTGCACTTCTCTCGCCTCTTT
Source organism: Calotriton arnoldi (assembly GCA_963921515.1). NCBI lineage: Eukaryota > Metazoa > Chordata > Amphibia > Caudata > Salamandridae > Calotriton > Calotriton arnoldi. The sequence goes on from CAWUFW010002028.1 coordinate 2,124,681, forward strand.
CTACACCCCTCTTGCCTCTTTCAGCACCTCCCTTGCCTCTTCTGCACTGCTCTTACTTCTTCCTGCACCCCTGTTGCCTCTTTCTGCACCCCTCTACCCTCTTTCTGCACTTCTCTTGCTTCTTTCTGCACCTCTCTAACAAATTACATTCTGAGCAGTTGGTGAATAGTGAAGCTGCAAGATAAAAGTGATATTTAAGAAATGTTGGCAGAGGGATTAGTGATTAGGCTACTTTGTATGAGTCTGTGAGAAGGTACACTTGAAGAAGGCCATATAAATTTAGGTGTGTGCTTGAAATGGGAAGTGTAGTCTGTTAAGTATAAAGTTCAACATGCTCTTGTGACTGAGGTATGTGTCTACTTGTACATGTATTTTCACATGTGTTATGCATGTGAAGATGCTGGCTTAAAAAGCTGGTAGTTTTTGATATAGGTAGATAAATCTTCTTAGTTCTGCTTTGTCATTTGGTCGCACAGGTAAACATGTCTTACATATGTAGGTGTTATAGAGCCCCTCAAATAGACTATTCAATACCCATGTGCACTGTTTTATGAGTAGAAAGGAATACATACACTTTCTTGTATACAAATTTAGATAGTATACGGTCTGAAACACAGGTATTCAACTATTTGTATGTTTCTTTTTATGTATCATGCCACTAGCAAAAGGTACAGACACACTCATGCATGCCTTCAGGAATATGGTGACACTTACAACAATGATATGGGAAGGATTGCTGTTTTAAATGTTGCTAGGCCCAACATTAAGATTCGTCGGTGAATAGCGAAGCTGCAAGACAAAAGTAAGGTTTAAGACATGTTGCCAGAGGGATTAGTGATTAGGCTACTTTATATGAGTGTGTGGAAATGTACAGTCGAAGTAGGCCATATAAATTTAGGTGTCTGCTTGAAATGGGAAGTGCAGTCTGTTAAATTTAAAGGTCTGCGTGCTCTCGTGGCTGAGGTATGTGTCTACTTGTACATGTATTCTCGTAAGTGTTATGTATCTGAAGATGCTAGCTTAAAAAGCTGGTAAATTCTTTTACAGGTGGAGAAATCTTCTCAGTGTACCTTTCTTTCTCTTTCTGCATCTCTCTTCCTCTTTCTGGAGTTCTCTTGCTTCTTTCTGTACATCTCTTGCCTCTTTCTGCACCTCTCTTGCCTCGTTCTGTACTTTGCTTGCTTCTATCTGCACTTCTCTTGCTTCTTTCTGCACCTCTCTTGCTTCTCTTGCCCCCTCTTGCTTTTTTCTGCACCCCTCTTCCCTCTTTCTGTACATCTATTGCATCTTTCTGTACTTCTCTTGCCTCTTTCTGCACCTCTGTTGCTTTTTTCTGCACTTGTGTTGTTTCTTTCTGCACCTCTCTTGCCTATTTCTTCACCCCTGTTGCCTCTTTCTGCACCCCTCTTTCTGCACCTCTCTTCCCTCTTTCTACACCTCTCTTCCTCTTTCTGTACTTCTCTTGCCTCTTTCTACACCTCTGTTGCTTCTATCTGCATTTCTCTTGCTTCTATCTGTATCCCTCTTGTTTCTTTCTGCACCCCTCTTGCCTCTTTCTGCACCCCTGTTACCTCTTTCTACACTTCTCTTGCTTCTTTCTGCACTTCTATTTCTTCTTTCTGCACTTGACTTGCTTCTTTCTGCACCTCTCTTGCCTCTTTCTGCACCTCTTCCCTCTTTCTGCACCTCTCTTGCCTCTTTTTACACACCTCTTGCCTATTTCTGCACCCCTCCTCCCTCTTTCTGCACCTCTCTTGCCTCTTTCTGCACCTCTCTTGCCTCTTTCTGCTCTCCTCTTGCCTCTTTCTGCACCCCTCTTGCCTCTTTCAGCAACTCCCTTGCCTCTTTCTGCACTTCACTTGTTTCTTTCTACACCTCTCTTGCTTCTTCCTGCACCCCTGTTGCCCCTTTCTGCACACCTCTTCCCTCTTTCTGCACTTCTCTATCTTCTCTCTGCACCTCTCTTACAAATTATATTCTGAGCAGTTGGTGAATAGTGAAGCTGCAAGATAAAAGTGATATTTAAGACATGTTGGCAGAGGGATTAGTGATTAGACTACTTCGTATGAATCTGTGGAAAGGTACACTTGAAGAAGGCCGTATAAATTTAGGTGTGTGCTTGAACTGGGAAGTGTAGTCTGTTAAGTGCAAAGTTCTGCATGCTCTCGTGACTGAGGTATGTGTCTACTTGTACAAGTATTCTCACATGTGTTATGCATCTGACGATGCCAGCTTAAAAGGTGGGTTGCTTCTCCTACAGGTGGAGAAATCTTCTTTGTTCTGCTCTGTCATTTGGTCGCACAGGTAGACATGCCTTACATATGTAGGTCTTATAGAGCCCCTCAAATAGACTATTCACTGCCCATGTGCACTGTTTTATGAATAGAAAGGAATACACACACTTTCTTGTAAACAAATTTAGAGAGCATGATGTCTGAAAGGCAGGTATTCAACTATTTGTATGTTTCTTTTTCTGTATCATGCCACTAGCAAAAAGGTACAGACACACTCATGCATGCCTTCAGGAATATGGTGACACTTACAACAGTGATATGGGAAGGATTGCTGTTTTAAATTTTGCTAGGCCCAGCATTCAGAGTCGTCAGTGAATAGCGAAGCTGCAAGACAAAAGTAAGGTTTAAGACATGTTGCCAGAGGGATTAGTGATTAGGCTACTTCATATGAGTGCGTGGAAATGTACAGACGAAGTAGGCCGTATACATTTAGGTGTCTGCTTGAAGTGAGAAGTGCAGTCTGTTAAATTTAAAGGTCTGCGTGCTCTCGTGGCTGAGGTATGTGTCTACTTGTACATGTATTCTCGTAAGTGTTATGTATCTGAAGATGCTAGCTTAAAAAGCTGGTAAATTCTTTTACAGGTGGAGAAATCTTCTCAGTGTACCTTTCTTTCTCTTTCTGCATCTCTCTTCCTCTTTCTGGAGTTCTCTTGCTTCTTTCTGTACATCTCTTGCCTCTTTCTGCACCTCTCTTGCCTCGTTCTGTACTTCGCTTGCTTCTATATTCACTTCTCTTGCTTCTTTCTGCCCCCTCTTGTTTCTTTCTGCACCCCTCTTCCCTCTTCCTGCACCTCTATTGCCTCTTTCTATGCTTCTTTTGCCTCTTTCTGCACCTCTGTTGCCTCTTTCTGCACTTGTGTTGTTTCTTTCTGCACCTCTCTTGCCTCTTTCTATACCTCTCTCCCTCTTTCTGTACTTCTCTTGCCTCTTTCTCCACCTCTGTTGCTTCTTTCTGTATTTCTCTTGCTTCCTTCTGTACTTGTCTTGCTTCTTTCTGCACCCCTCTTTCTACACCTCTCTTGCCTCTTTCTACACCTCTCTTCCTCTTTCTGTACTGCTCTTGCTTCTGTCTGCATTTCTCTTGCTTCTATCTGCACCCTCTTGCTTCTTTCTGCACTTCTCTTGCTTCTTTCTGCAATTCTATTTCTTCTTTCTGCACTTGTCTTGCTTCTTTCTGCACTTGTATTGCTTTTTCTGCACCCCTCTTGCCTCTTTCTGCATCCCTCTTGCCTCTTTCTGTACCTCTCTTTCCTCTTTCTGCACCTCTCCTGCCTCTTTCTACAACCCTCTTGCCTCTTTCTGCACCCCTCTTCCTTCTTTCTGCACCTTTCTTGCCTCTTTCTGCACCCCTCTTCCCTCTTTCTGCACCTCTCTTGCCTCTTTCTGCACCTCTCTTGCCTCTTTCTGCACCAAATTTGCCTCTTTCAGCACCTCCCTTGCCTCTTTCTGCCCTTAACTTGTTTCTTTCTGTACCTCTCTTGCTTCTGTCTGCACTTCTTTTGCTTATATCTGCACCCCTCTTGCTTCTTTCTGCACCCCTCTTGACTCTTTCTGCACCCGTTACCTCTTTCTGCACTTCTCTTGCCTCTTTCTGCACCTCTGTTGCTTCTTTCTGCACTTCTATTTCTTCTTTCTGCACTTCTCTTGCTTATTTCTGCACTTGTCTTGCTTCTTTCTGCACCCCTCTTTCCTCTTTCTGCACCTCTCTTGCCTCTTTCTACATCCCTCTTGCCTCTTTCTGTATCCCTCTTCCCTCTTTCTGCACCTCTCTTTCCTCTTTCTGCACCTCTCTCGCCTGTTTCTGCACTTCTCTCGCCTCTTTCTACACCCCTCTTGCCTCTTTCAGCACCTCCCTTGCCTCTTCTGCACCGCTCTTACTTCTTCCTGCACCCCTGTTGCCTCTTTCTGCACCCCTCTACCCTCTTTCTGCACTTCTCTTGCTTCTTTCTGCACCTCTCTAACAAATTACATTCTGAGCAGTTGGTGAATAGTGAAGCTGCAAGATAAAAGTGATATTTAAGAAATGTTGGCAGAGGGATTAGTGATTAGGCTACTTTGTATGAGTCTGTGAGAAGGTACACTTGAAGAAGGCCATATAAATTTAGGTGTGTGCTTGAAATGGGAAGTGTAGTCTGTTAAGTATAAAGTTCAACAAGCTCTTGTGACTGAGGTATGTGTCTACTTGTACATGTATTTTAACATGTGTTATGCATGTGAAGATGCTGGCTTAAAAAGCTGGTAGTTTTTGATATAGGTAGATAAATCTTCTTAGTTCTGCTTTGTCATTTGGTCGCACAGGTAAACATGTCTTACATATGTAGGTGTTATAGAGTCCCTCAAATAGACTATTCAATACCCATGTGCACTGTTTTATGAGTAGAAAGGAATACATACACTTTCTTGTATACAAATTTAGATAGTATACAGTCTGAAACACAGGTATTCAACTATTTGTATGTTTCTTTTTATGTATCATGCCACTAGCAAAAGGTACAGACACACTCATGCATGCCTTCAGGAATATGGTGACACTTACAACAATGATATGGGAAGGATTGCTGTTTTAAATGTTGCTAGGCCCAACATTAAGATTCGTCGGTGAATAGCGAAGCTGCAAGACAAAAGTAAGGTTTAAGACATGTTGCCAGAGGGATTAGTGATTAGGCTACTTTATATGAGTGTGTGGAAATGTACAGTCGAAGTAGGCCATATAAATGTAGGTGTCTGCTTGAAATGGGAAGTGCAGTCTGTTAAATTTAAAGGTCTGCGTGCTCTTGGGACTGAGGTATGTGTCTACTTGTACATGTATTCTCGTACGTGTTATGCATCTGAAGATACTAACTAAAAAAACTGGCAGCTTCTCTTAGAGGTGGAAAAATGTTCTCAGTGCACCTTTCTTCCTCTTTCTGCATCTTTCGTCCTCTTTCTGGAGTTCTCTTGCATCTTTCTGTACTTCTCTTGCCTCTTTTTGCACCTCTGTTGCTTCTTTCTGCACCCCTCTTGCTTCTTTCTGCACCCCTCTTGCTTCTTTCTGCACCCCTCTTCCCTCATTTTGTACCCCTCTTGCCTCTTTCTGCACCTCTCTTGCCTCTTTCTGTACTTCTCTTACCTCTTTCTGTACCTCTGTTGCTTCTCTCTGCACATCTGTTGCTTCTTTCTGCACATCTCTTGCTTCTTTCTGCACATCTATTGCCTCTTTCTGCAGTTTTCTTCCTCTTTCTGCAGTTCTCTTGCTTCTTTCTGCACCTCTCTTGCCTCTTTCTGCACCTCTCTTGCTTCTTTCTGCAGCTCTCTTGCCTCTTTCTGCACCTCTCTTGTCTTTCTCCACCTTTCATCCTCTTTCTGTGCCTTTCTTCCTCTTTCTGCACCTCTATTGCTTCTTTCTGCACCCCTCTTGCCTCTTTCTGCACCTTTGTTCTCTCTTTCTGAACTTCTCTTTCTTCTTTCTGCACCTCTGTTGCTTCTTTCTGCACTTCTCTTGCTTCTTTCTGCACTTCTCTTGCTTGTTTCTGCACTTGTCTTGCTTCTTTCTACATCCCACTTGCCTGTTTCTATACCACTTGCCTCTTTCTGTACTTCACTTTATTCGATCTGCACCTCTAATGATTCTTTCTGCACCCCTCTTGCTACTTTCTGTACTCCTCTTCCCTCTTTCTGCACCTCTCTTGCCTCTTTCTGCACCTCTCTTGCCTCTTTCTGCACTTATCTTGCCTCTTTCTGTACCTCTGTTGCTTCTCTCTGCACATCTGTTGCTTCTTTCTGCACATCTCTTGCTTCTTTCTGCACCTCCATTGCCTCTTTCTGCAGCTTTCTTCCTCTTTCAGCAGTTCACTTGCTTCTTTCTGCACTTCTCCTGCCTCTTTCTGCACCTCTCTTGCTTCTTTCTGTACCTCTCTAGCTTCTTTCTGCACTTCTCTCGCCTCTTTCTGCACCTCTATTGCCTCTTTCTGCACCCCTCTTGCCTCTTTCTGCACCTCTCTTGCCTCTTTCTGCACCTCTATTGCCTCTTTCTGCACCCCTCTTGCCTCTTTCTGTACCCCTCTTGCCTCTTTCTGCACCTCTATTGCCTCTTTCTGCACCCCTCTTGCCTCTTTCTGCACCCCTGTTCTCTCTTTCTGCACTTCTCTTGCATCTTTCTGCACCTCTCTTGCCTCTTTCTCCACCTCTATTGCCTCTTTCTGCACCCCTCTTGCCTCTTTCTGCACCCCTGTTCTCTCTTTCTGCACTTCTCTTGCCTCTTTCTGCACCTCAGTTGCTTCTTTCTGCACTTCTCTTGCTTCTGGCTGTACTTCTCTTGCTTGTTTCTGCACATATCTTGCTTCTTTCTGCATCCCTCTGGCCTCATTCTGCACCCATCTTCCCTGTTTCTGCACCTCTCTTGCCTCTTTCTAAACCCCTCTTTCCTCTTTCTGCACCTCTCTTGCATCTTTGTGCACCATCTTGTTGTTTCTGGACTTCTCTTGCCTATTTCTGCACCTCTGTTGCTTCTTTCAGGACTTTTCTTGCTTTTTTCTGCATTTCTCTTGCTTCTTTCTGCACCCCTCTTGCCTCTTTCTGTACCCCTCTTCCCTCTTTCTGTACCTCTCTTGCCTCTTTCTACACCTCTCTTCCTCTTTCTGCACTTCTGTTGCCTCTTTATGCACCACTGTTGCTTCTTTCTGCATTTCTCTTGCTTCTATAGCCACCCCTCTTGCTTCCTTCTACACCCCTCTTGCCTCTTTCTGCACCCCTTTTGCCTCTTTTTGCACCTCTGTTGCTTCTTTCTGCACTTCTATTTCTTCTTTCTGCACTTCTCTTGCTTATTTCTGCACTTGTCTTGCTTCTTTCTGCACACCGCTTGCCTCTTTCTGTACCCCTCTTTCCTCTTTCTGCACCTCTCTTGCCTCTTTCTACATCCCTCTTGCCTCTTTCTGTACCCCTCTTCCCTCTTTCTGCACCTCTCTTTCCTCTTTCTGCACCTCTCTTGCCTCTTTCAGCACCTCCCTTGCCTCTTCTGCACCGCTCTTGCTTCTTCCTGCACCCCTGTTGCCTCTTTCTGCACCCCTCTACCCTCTTTCTGCACTTCTCTTGCTTCTTTCTGCACCTCTCTAACAAATTTCATTCTGAGCAGTTGGTGAATAGTGAAGCTGCAAGATAAAAGTGATATTTAAGACATGTTGGCGGAGGGATTAGTGATTAGGCTACTTTGTATGAGTCTGTGAGAAGGTACACTTGAAGAAGGCCATATAAATTTAGGTGTGTGCTTGAAATGGGAAGTGTAGTCTGTTAAGTATAAAGTTCAACGTGCTCTTGTGACTGAGGTATGTGTCTACTTGTACATGTATTTTCACATGTGTTATGCATGTGAAGATGCTGGCTTAAAAAGCTTGTAGTTTCTGATATAGGTAGATAAATCTTCTTAGTTCTGCTCTGTCATTTGGTCGCACAGGTAACCATGTCGTACATATGTAGGTGTTATAGAGCCCCTCAAATAGACTATTCAATACCCATGTGCACTGTTTTATGAGTAGAAAGGAATACATACACTTTCTTGTATACAAATTTAGATAGTATACGGTCTGAAACACAGGCATTCAACTATTTGTATGTTTCTTTTTATGTATCATGCCACTAGCAAAAGGTACAGACACACTCATGCATGCCTTCAGGAATATGGTGACACTTACAATAATGATATGGGAAGGATTGCTGTTTTAAATGTTGCTAGGCCCAACATTAAGAGTCGTCGGTGAATAGCGAAGCTGCAAGACAAAAGTAAGGTTTAAGACATGTTGCCAGAGGGATTAGTGATTAGGCTACTTTATATGAGTGTGTGGAAATGTACAGTCGAAGTAGGCCATATAAATTTAGGTGTCTGCTTGAAATGGGAAGTGCAGTCTGTTAAATTTAAAGGTCTGCGTGCTCTTGGGACTGAGGTATGTGTCTACTTGTACATGTATTCTCGTACATGTTATGCATCTGAAGATACTAACTGAAAAAACTGGCAGCTTCTCTTAGAGGTGGAGAAATCTTCTCAGTGCACCTTTCTTCCTCTTTCTGCATCTTTCGTCCTCTTTCTGGAGTTCTCTTGCATCTTTCTGTACTTTTCTTGCCTCTTTTTGCACCTCTGTTGCTTCTTTCTGCACCCCTCTTGCTTCTTTCTGCACCCCTCTTCCCTCATTTTGTACCCCTCTCGCCTCTTTCTGCACCTCTCTTGTCTCTTTCTGCACCTCTCTTGCCTCTTTCAGCACCTCCCTTGCCTCTTCTGCACCGCTCTTGCTTCTTCCTGCACCCCTGTTGCCTCTTTCTGCACCCCTCTACCCTCTTTCTGCACTTCTCTTGCTTCTTTCTGCACCTCTCTAACAAATTTCATTCTGAGCAGTTGGTGAATAGTGAAGCTGCAAGATAAAAGTGATATTTAAGACATGTTGGCGGAGGGATTAGTGATTAGGCTACTTTGTATGAGTCTGTGAGAAGGTACACTTGAAAGAAGGCCATATAAATTTAGGTGTGTGCTTGAAATGGGAAGTGTAGTCTGTTAAGTATAAAGTTCAACGTGCTCTTGTGACTGAGGTATGTGTCTACTTGTACATGTATTTTCACATGTGTTATGCATGTGAAGATGCTGGCTTAAAAAGCTTGTAGTTTCTGATATAGGTAGATAAATCTTCTTAGTTCTGCTCTGTCATTTGGTCGCACAGGTAACCATGTCTTACATATGTAGGTGCTATAGAGCCCCTCAAATAGACTATTCAATACCCATGTGCACTGTTTTATGAGTAGAAAGGAATACATACACTTTCTTGTATACAAATTTAGATAGTATACGGTCTGAAACACAGGCATTCAACTATTTGTATGTTTCTTTTTATGTATCATGCCACTAGCAAAAGGTACAGACACACTCATGCATGCCTTCAGGAATATGGTGACACTTACAATAATGATATGGGAAGGATTGCTGTTTTAAATGTTGCTAGGCCCAACATTAAGAGTCGTCGGTGAATAGCGAAGCTGCAAGACAAAAGTAAGGTTTAAGACATGTTGCCAGAGGGATTAGTGATTAGGCTACTTTATATGAGTGTGTGGAAATGTACAGTCGAAGTAGGCCATATAAATTTAGGTGTCTGCTTGAAATGGGAAGTGCAGTCTGTTAAATTTAAAGGTCTGCGTGCTCTTGGGACTGAGGTATGTGCCTACTTGTACATGTATTCTCGTACATGTTATGCATCTGAAGATACTAACTGAAAAAACTGGCAGCTTCTCTTAGAGGTGGAGAAATCTTCTCAGTGCACCTTTCTTCCTCTTTCTGCATCTTTCGTCCTCTTTCTGGAGTTCTCTTGCATCTTTCTGTACTTCTCTTGCCTCTTTTTGCACCTCTGTTGCTTCTTTCTGCACCCCTCTTGCTTCTTTCTGCACCCCTCTTCCCTCATTTTGTACCCCTCTCGCCTCTTTCTGCACCTCTCTTGCCTCTTTCTGCACTTCTCTTGCCTCTTTCTGTACCTCTGTTGCTTCTCTCTGCACATCTGTTGCTTCTTTCTGCACATCTCTTGCTTCTTTCTGCACATCTATTGCCTCTTTCTGCAGTTTTCTTCCTCTTTCTGCAGTTCTCTTGCTTCTTTCTGTACCTCTCTTGCCTCTTTCTGCACCTCTCTTGCTTCTTTCTACAGCTCTCTTGCCTCTTTCTGCACCTCTCTTGTCTCTTTCTCTACCTTTCATCCTCTTTCTGTGCCTTTCTTCCTCTTTCTGCACCTCTATTGCCTCTTCCTGCACCCCTGTTGCCTCTTTCTGCACCCCTCTACCCTCTTTCTGCACTTCTCTTGCTTCTTTCTGCACCTCTCTAACAAATTACATTCTGAGCAGTTGGTGAATAGTGAAGCTGCAAGATAAAAGTGATATTTAAGACATGTTGGCAGAGGGATTAGTGATTAGGCTACTTTGTATGAGTCTGTGAGAAGGTACACTTGAAGAAGGCCATATAAATTTAGGTGTGTGCTTGAAATGGGAAGTGTAGTCTGTTAAGTATAAAGTTCAACGTGCTCTTGTGACTGAGGTATGTGTCTACTTGTACATGTATTTTCACATGTGTTATGCATGTGAAGATGCTGGCTTAAAAAGCTGGTAGTTTCTGTTATAGGTAGATAAATCTTCTTAGTTCTGCTCTGTCATTTGGTCGCACAGGTAACCATGTCGTACATATGTAGGTGTTATAGAGCCCCTCAAATAGACTATTCAATACCCATGTGCACTGTTTTATGAGTAGAAAGGAATACATACACTTTCTTGTATACAAATTTAGATAGTATACGGTCTGAAACACAGGCATTCAACTATTTGTATGTTTCTTTTTATGTATCATGCCACTAGCAAAAGGTACAGACACACTCATGCATGCCTTCAGGAATATGGTGACACTTACAATAATGATATGGGAAGGATTGCTGTTTTAAATGTTGCTAGGCCCAACATTAAGAGTCAGTCGGTGAATAGCGAAGCTGCAAGACAAAAGTAAGGTTTAAGACATGTTGCCAGAGGGATTAGTGATTAGGCTACTTTATATGAGTGTGTGGAAATGTACAGTCGAAGTAGGCCATATAAATTTAGGTGTCTGCTTGAAATGGGAAGTGCAGTCTGTTAAATTTAAAGGTCTGCGTGCTCTTGGGACTGAGGTATGTGTCTACTTGTACATGTATTCTCGTACATGTTATGCATCTGAAGATACTAACTGAAAAAACTGGCAGCTTCTCTTAGAGGTGGAGAAATCTTCTCAGTGCACCTTTCTTCCTCTTTCTGCATCTTTCGTCCTCTTTCTGGAGTTCTCTTGCATCTTTCTGTACTTTTCTTGCCTCTTTTTGCACATCTGTTGCTTCTTTCTGCACCCCTCTTGCTTCTTTCTGCACCCCTCTTCCCTCATTTTGTACCCCTCTCGCCTCTTTCTGCACCTCTCTTGCCTCTTTCTGCACCTCTCTTGCCTCTTTCAGCACCTCCCTTGCCTCTTCTGCACCGCTCTTGCTTCTTCCTGCACCCCTGTTGCCTCTTTCTGCACCCCTCTACCCTCTTTCTGCACTTCTCTTGCTTCTTTCTGCACCTCTCTAACAAATTTCATTCTGAGCAGTTGGTGAATAGTGAAGCTGCAAGATAAAAGTGATATTTAAGACATGTTGGCGGAGGGATTAGGGATTAGGCTACTTTGTATGAGTCTGTGAGAAGGTACACTTGAAGAAGGCCATATAAATTTAGGTGTGTGCTTGAAATGGGAAGTGTAGTCTGTTAAGTATAAAGTTCAACGTGCTCTTGTGACTGAGGTATGTGTCTACTTGTACATGTATTTTCACATGTGTTATGCATGTGAAGATGCTGGCTTAAAAAGCTTGTAGTTTCTGATATAGGTAGATAAATCTTCTTAGTTCTGCTCTGTCATTTGGTCGCACAGGTAACCATGTCTTACATATGTAGGTGCTATAGAGCCCCTCAAATAGACTATTCAATACCCATGTGCACTGTTTTATGAGTAGAAAGGAATACATACACTTTCTTGTATACAAATTTAGATAGTATACGGTCTGAAACACAGGCATTCAACTATTTGTATGTTTCTTTTTATGTATCATGCCACTAGCAAAAGGTACAGACACACTCATGCATGCCTTCAGGAATATGGTGACACTTACAATAATGATATGGGAAGGATTGCTGTTTTAAATGTTGCTAGGCCCAACATTAAGAGTCGTCGGTGAATAGCGAAGCTGCAAGACAAAAGTAAGGTTTAAGACATGTTGCCAGAGGGATTAGTGATTAGGCTACTTTATATGAGTGTGTGGGAAATGTACAGTCGAAGTAGGCCATATAAATTTAGGTGTCTGCTTGAAATGGGAAGTGCAGTCTGTTAAATTTAAAGGTCTGCGTGCTCTAGGGACTGAGGTATGTGTCTACTTGTACATGTATTCTCGTACATGTTATGCATCTGAAGATACTAACTGAAAAAACTGGCATCTTCTCTTAGAGGTGGAGAAATCTTCTCAGTGCACCTTTCTTCCTCTTTCTGCATCTTTCGTCCTCTTTCTGGAGTTCTCTTGCATCTTTCTGTACTTCTCTTGCCTCTTTTTGCACCTCTGTTGCTTCTTTCTGCACCCCTCTTGCTTCTTTCTGCACCCCTCTTCCCTCATTTTGTACCCCTCTCGCCTCTTTCTGCACCTCTCTTGCCTCTTTCTGCACTTCTCTTGCCTCTTTCTGTACCTCTGTTGCTTCTCTCTGCACATCTGTTGCTTCTTTCTGCACATCTCTTGCTTCTTTCTGCACATCTATTGCCTCTTTCTGCAGTTTTCTTCCTCTTTCTGCAGTTCTCTTGCTTCTTTCTGTACCTCTCTTGCCTCTTTCTGCACCTCTCTTGCTTCTTTCTGCAGCTCTCTTGCCTCTTTCTGCACCTCTCTTGTCTCTTTCTCTACCTTTCATCCTCTTTCTGTGCCTTTCTTCCTCTTTCTGCACCTCTATTGCCTCTTCCTGCACCCCTGTTGCCTCTTTCTGCACCCCTCTACCCTCTTTCTGCACTTCTCTTGCTTCTTTCTGCACCTCTCTAACAAATTACATTCTGAGCAGTTGGTGAATAGTGAAGCTGCAAGATAAAAGTGATATTTAAGACATGTTGGCAGAGGGATTAGTGATTAGGCTACTTTGTATGAGTCTGTGAGAAGGTACACTTGAAGAAGGCCATATAAATTTAGGTGTGTGCTTGAAATGGGAAGTGTAGTCTGTTAAGTATAAAGTTCAACGTGCTCTTGTGACTGAGGTATGTGTCTACTTGTACATGTATTTTCACATGTGTTATGCATGTGAAGATGCTGGCTTAAAAAGCTGGTAGTTTCTGTTATAGGTAGATAAATCTTCTTAGTTCTGCTCTGTCATTTGGTCGCACAGGTAAACATGTCTTACATATGTAGGTGTTATAGAGCCCCTCAAATAGACTATTCAATACCCATGTGCACTGTTTTATGAGTAGAAAGGAATACATACACTTTCTTGTATATAAATTTAGATAGTATACGGTCTGAAACACAGGTATTCAACTATTTGTATGTTTCTTTTTATGTATCATGCCACTAGCAAAAGGTACAGACACACTCATGCATGCCTTCAGGAATATGGTGACACTTACAATAATGATATGGGAAGGATTGCTGTTTTAAATGTTGCTAGGCCCAACATTAAGAGTCGTTGGTGAATAGCGAAGCTGCAAGACAAAAGTAAGGTTTAAGACATGTTGCCAGAGGGATTAGTGATTAGGCTACTTTATATGAGTGTGTGGAAATGTACAGTCAAAGTAGGCCATATAAATTTAGGTGTCTGCTTGAAATGGGAAGTGCCGTCTGTTAAATTTAAACGTCTGCGTGCTCTTGGGACTGAGGTATGTGTCTACTTGTACATGTATTCTCGTACGTGCTATGCATCTGAAGATACTAACTGAAAAAACTGGCAGCTTCTCTTAGAGGTGGAGAAATCTTCTCAGTGCACCTTTCTTCCTCTTTCTGCATCTTTCGTCCTCTTTCTGGAGTTCTCCTGCATCTTTCTGTACTTCTCTTGCCTCTTTTTGCACCTCTGTTGCTTCTTTCTGCACCTCTCTTGCTTCTTTCTGCACCCCTCTTCCCTCATTTTGTATCCCTCTTGCCTCTTTCTGCACCTCTCTTGCCTCTTTCTGCACTTCTCTTGCCTCTTTCTGTACCTCTGTTGCTTCTCTCTGCACATCTGTTGCTTCTTTCTGCACATCTCTTGCTTCTTTCTGCACATCTATTGCCTCTTTCTGCAGTTTTCTTCCTCTTTCTGCAGTTCTCTTGCTTCTTTCTGCACCTCTCTTGCCTCTTTCTGCACCTCTCTTGCTTCTTTCTGCAGCTCTATTGCCTCTTTCTGCACCTCTCTTGTCTCTTTCTCCACCTTTCATCTTCTTTCTGTGCCTTTCTTCCTCTTTCTGCACCTCTATTGCCTCTTTCTGCACCCCTCTTGCCTCTTTCTGCACCTTTGTTCTCTCTTTCTGAACTTCTCTTTCCTCTTTCTGCACCTCTGTTGCTTCTTTCTGCACTTCTCTTGCTTCTTTCTGCACTTCTCTTGCTTGTTTCTGCACGTGTCTTGCTTTATTCTACATCCCACTTGCCTGTTTCTATACCACTTGCCTCTTTCTGTACTTCACTTTATTCGATCTGCACCTCTAATGATTCTTTCTGCACCCCTCTTGCTTCTTTCTGTACTCCTCTTCCCTCTTTCTGCACCTCTCTTGCCTCTTTCTGCACCTCTCTTGCCTCTTTCTGCACTTCTCTTGCCTCTTTCTGTACCTCTGTTGCTTCTCTCTGCACATCTGTTGCTTCTTTCTGCACATCTCTTGCTTCTTTCTGCACCTCCATTGCCTCTTTCTGCAGCTTTCTTCTTCTTTCAGCAGTTCTCTTGCTTCTTTCTGCACTTCTCTTGCCTCTTTCTGCACCTCTCTTGCTTCTTTCTGTACCTCTCTAGCTTCTTTCTGCACCTCTCTTGCCTCTTTCTGCACCTCTCTTGCCTCTATCTGCACCTCTCTTGCCTCTTTCTGCACCTCTATTGCCTCTTTCTGCACCCCTCTTGCCTCATTCTGCACCTCTCTTGCCTCTTTCTGCACCTCTATTGCCTCTTTCTGCACCCCTCTTGCCTCTTTCTACACCTCTATTGCCTCTTTCTGCACCCCTCTTGCCTCTTTCTGCACCCCTGTTCTCTCTTTCTGCACTTCTCTTGCCTCTTTCTGCACCTCTCTTGCCTCTTTCTGCACCTCTATTGCCTCTTTCTGCACCCCTCTTGCCTCTTTCTGCACCCCTGTGCTCTCTTTCTGCACTACTCTTGCCTCTTTCTGCACCTCAGTTGCTTCTTCCTGCACTTCTCTTGCTTCTGTCTGTACTTCTCTTGCTTGTTTCTGCACATGTCTTGCTTCTTTCTGCATCCCTCTGGCCTCATTCTGCACCCATCTTCCCTGTTTCTGTACCTCTCTTGCCTCTTTCTAAACCCCTCTTGCCTCTTTCTGCACCTCTCTTGCATCTTTGTGCACCTCTCTTGTTCTTTCTGGACTTCTCTTGAGTATTTCTGCACCTCTGTTGCTTCTTTCAGGACATTTCTTGCTTCTTTCTGCACCCCTCTTGCTTCTTTATGCACCCCTCTTGCCTCTTTCTGCACCCCTCTTCCCTCTTTCTGCACCTCTCTTGCCCCTTTCTGCACCTCTCTTGCCTAACTCTGCACTTCCCATGCCTGCTTCTGCACCCCTCCTGCCTCTTTCTGTACCCCTGATCTCTCTTTCTGCACTTCTCTTGCCTCTTTCTGCACCTCTGTTGCTTCTTTCTGCACTTCTCTTGCTTCTGTCTGTACTTCTCTTGCTTGTTTCTGCACATGTCTTGCTTCTTTCTGCATCCCTCTGGCCTCATTCTGCACCCATCTTCCCTGTTTCTGTACCTCTCTTGCCTCTTTCTAAACCCCTCTTGCCTCTTTCTGCACCTCTCTTGCATCTTTGTGCACCTCTGTTGCTTCTTTCAGGACTTTTCTTTTTTTTCCTGCATTTCTCTTGCTTCTTTCTGCACCCCTCTTGCCTCTTTCTGTATCCCTCTTCCCTCTTTCTGTACCTCTCTTGCCTCTTTTTGCACCTCTGTTGCTTCTTTCTGCACCCCTCTTGCTTCTTTCTGCACCCCTCTTCCCTCATTTTGTACCCCTCTTGCCTCTTTCTGCACATCTCTTGCTTCTTTCTGCACATCTATTGCCTCTTTCTGCAGTTTTCTTCCGTTTTCTGCAATTCTCTTGCTTCTTTCTGCACCTCTCTTGCCTCTTTCTGCACCTCTCTTGCCTCTTTCTGCACCTCTCTTGCCTCTTTCTCCACCTTTCATCCTCTTTCTGTGCCTTTCTTCCTCTTTCTGCACCTCTATTGTCTCTTTCTGCACCCCTCTTGCCTCTTTCTGTACCTTTGTTATCTCTTTCTGAACTTCTCTTTCCTCTTTCTGCACCTCTGTTGCTTCTTTCTGCAGTTCTCTTGCTTCTTTATGCACTTCTCTTGCTTGTTTCTGCACGTGCCTTGCTTCTTTCTACATCCCACTTGCCAGTTTCTATACCACTTGCCTCTTTCTGTACTTCACTTTATTCGATCTGCACCTCTATTGATTCTTTCTGCACCCCTCTTGCTTTTTTCTGTTCACCTCTTCCCTCTCTTGCCTCTTTCTGCACCTCTCTTGCCTCTTTCTGCACCTCTCTTCCTCTTTCTGCACTTCTCTTGCCTCTTTATGCACCACTGTTGCTTCTTTCTGCATTTCTCTTGCTTCTATATCCACTCCTCTTGCTTCCTTCTACACCCCTCTTGCCTCTTTCTGCACCCCTTTTGCCTCTTTTTGCACCCTTCTTCCCTCTTGGTGCACCTCTCTTGCCTCTTTCTGCACCTCTCTTGCCTCTTTCTGTATTTCTCTTGCCTCTTTCTGCACCTCTGTTGCTTCTTTCTGCATTTCTCTTGCCTCTTTCTGCACCCCTCTTGCCTCTTTTAGCACCTCCATGCCTCTTTCTACACCTGTGTTGCTTCTTTCTGCACTTCTCTTGCTTCTTTCTGTACTTCTCTTGCTTCTTTCTGTACCTCTCTTGCTTCTTTCTGCAACCCTGTTGTCTCTTTCTGCACCCCTCTTTCCCCTTTCTGAATGTCTCTTGCCTCTTTCTGCACTTGTCTTGCTTTTTTCTGCATCTCTCTTACAAATTACATTCTGAGCAGTTGGTGAATAGTGAAGCTGCAAGATAAAAGTGATGTTTAAGACATGTTGGCTGAGGGATTAGTGATTAGGCTACTTCACATTAGTCTGTGGAAAAGTACCCTTAAAGAAGGCTATATAAATTTAGGTTTGTGCTTGGAATGGGAAGTGTAAGAAATCTTCTTAGTTCTGCTCTGTCATTTGGTCGCACAGGCAGACTTGTCTTACGTATGTAGCTGATATAGAGTCCCTCAAATAGGCTATTCAATACCCACGTGCTCTGTTTTATGACCAGAAAGGAATACATATACCTTTTTGTACACAAATCTAGAGAGCATATAGTCTGAAACACAGGTATTCAACTATTTGTATGTTTCTTTTTATGTATCATGCCACTAGCTATAGGTACAGACATACTCATGCATGCCTTCAGGAATATGGTGAGACTTACAACAGTGATATGGGAAGGATTTCTGTTTTAAATTTTGCTAGGCTTAACATTCAGAGCAGTCGGTGAACAGTGAAGCTGCCAGAGAAAAGTGAGGTTTAAGACATGTTGCCAGAGGGATTAGTGATTAGGCTACTTCATGTGAGTCTGCGGAAAGGTACACTCAAAGTAGGCCGTATAAATGTATGCTCTCTAAATTTGTGTACAAGAAGGTGTATGTATTCCTTTCTGCTCACAAAACAGGGTACGTGGATATTGAAATACTATTTGAGGGGCTTTATAACACCTACATATGTAAAACATGTCTGCCTGTGTAAGCGAATGACAGAGCAGAACTGAGAAGATTTGTGCACCTGTATGAGTAGCTACCAGCTTTTTAAGCTAGCATCTTCAGATGCATAACACATGTGAGAAAACTTGTACAAGTGGACACATACCTCAGTTTCGAGAACACACAGACCTTTAAACTTGACAGACTGCACTTCCCATTTCAAGCAGATACCTAAATTTATACGATCTACTTCGAGAGTACTTTTCCAGAGACTCATACGAAGTAGCCTAATTACTAATTCCCCTGCCAACATGTCTTAAAACTACGAGAAGCAAATGTAAATGTTAAAAACATTGGATTTAAGACAGCTGGAGAACTCTGTTCCTTGGATCCTGTAAATGTCTGCAGGTATTTTAACCATAGGTTTCAAAGTTTGATGTCATTCATCTGCAATAAAAACATTGCACCTCTTGGAGAGGTAACTGATTTCTTTTGGCAAAAGGAGTACCAAGTCAGAGGTGCTCCTCATATACACATGCTGTTATGGATAAAAAATGCACCACAATTTGGAACAGATAGTGATGAAACTGTTTTGTCTTTCATCGAACTGTATGTTACATGTGCCATTCCAAGAGATGGAGGAGAAAAGAGCTTCAGACAACAAGTTCTATGCTTTCAAAGTCATCGATGAGGGAAATACTGCAGACAAAAATACAAATGTAAAGGGAAATTGTATACATAATGTTGGTTTGGATTCCCAAGTCCTATAATTTCTAAAGGTAGAGTAAATAGTTTTTTGTCATCAGTGAGACATACAATAACTCGAAGATATCCCAAGAATACATACAACTTCAAAAGAACAGAAGCTTCAAATTAAATTAATGACTACAATCCAGTTATTTTGAAAATGTGGAATGAAAACATGGAAATTCAGTATATTGCAGATAATTCAATTGCTGTTGCTCGCTATGTTACAACATATATTATAAAATCTGAAAAGACAGAGATGAAAGAAATGTGGGAAGAAATTTCAGCAGAGAAGAGTCTTAGCAAGAAATTGTACAGCTTCAGCTTGAAAATGCTTTCCCATAGAGAGATTGGATCCTATGAATGTTCGGATCACTTGAGCTCACCAGTTTATATTCAAAGTCAAGAGGAATCATTTGGGTAAGTCTAGGTCTTGCCTCCACACGAAATAGAGTATTGAAATCTTTACAAGAAATGGAATACTTAGCACAGTGTGAGCCAGAAAGTACTGTATTGTTAAAACTAATATGTTGCATACATATTATCCCAAAAGGAGTCCACATCTTGAAAACCTATGTCTGTATGAAATACTTCAACATCACAGCTTTAAAAAGAAAGTTACAGAAAATATAAAAGATGAAAAATATGCAGTTATTGGATGTGATGGATGTTTAGTGAAACATGCCAAAGAAAATCTTATTAACAACAGAAAAATCAGTTGTGAAAGTCCAGATAAGAGAGGATTTTTCTATTTAGCACTTTTGCAACTGTTCAAGCCTTGGTGTAGTGAAACAGAATTACTTGGAGAGTTTGACTGCTATGAAGATTCTTTTAATGCAACTAAAGAGAGCATTCAGTGCACAATTTTCCCAACTTATCTACAAATGTTAAATGATGAGATCGAACAAGAAAGTACTATTGCAGCTGAAATAGCTAGAGAAAGTTCACAAGGCAGTCAACGTTCTGGTCCACTGAGTCAAGTACCACTGGGACAACCAATTATTAAAAATGAAGCAGCAATAGCCATGAACGAGGTAGACACTGCAATGCAACAAGCACAACAGGGTATTACTCAGTTGGAAAAGGTAGAAGAACAATCTAAATATTGAACAAAAAGAAATATCTCTATAAGTCAAACAGCAGGTAAAACATGGTGTGCTGCATGAAAAAAAGAATGTCCATGTTCATCATTTAAACCTATTCTATTGTACATCAGTGATCAAGCTGGAACAGAAAAAGGTTTCTTAATTAAAATTTTGACCAGTTATCTACACAAAACTACAGGATCACATTTATCTTGTATTGTAACAGCTCCAACTGGATTAGCAGCACACAACATTAAGGGGCATATTCACAAGGAGCTATAGCCGAATTAACGGCACTTTATCGCAGCCAAAGTAGTGATAAATTTACCTCCCCATTCACAAGCCGGTGTTAACAGCCCACAGCACCAGTTTACCCGCGATAGCAGCCGCAAAAAACATCGCCACAGAGGACCCCCACAAATATCGCTAATGAGATGCAGAGTAGGCGTTCCCGTGACAAAAGCCGAGACAACATCACACCTCAACATTCACAACGACCAGCCACATCGGCGATAAGAACACAAAACAGGTGATAAGGCGCGTTAGCACCAGGAAATTAACACCTGCTCTGACCTGGTGTAAAGTCGGATGGCAGCCAACACCACAAAAGGGAGCACAGCCCAGGGCCACATCCGAAGGGCAACAGATGCCATGGAGCCACTCATCATGCGGCCCGGACGCCCAAGAGGGCCACAACACCCACCGCCACCACCCCAGGACCCCAACCCACACCCGGAACCCCCCCCCCGGACCACCACAGACGCAGTGCAGACAAAGACAGCGGACCCCCAGGAAACGTACCAGCCGCACAGACCCAACATCTGACAATGTCACCATCCACTACAGGCTGAAAGGGACAACCATCCTACGCATCCTGACCATCATCGCCTAACAGGCCTACGGCACCAACACAGCGGACAGCCAACATCCCACCCCACACAAAGCTGCTGGCTTGGCTGCACCTGTTGGCCCCTGGTACCCCCTAAACAACACCCGCCAGAGTCGGAGGAGTCACACAGCCAGCCACATCCAAGTCCCCCACACCTGTCCTGGACATCACCATCACCCTGGTACCCCAGTCCCCATAAGTCCAACACAATGCGCAGGATCCGCTGGAGACCAAGCAAGGACCATACGCCATAGCAGGATGCACGCATGTGTTGGGGGCAATCCACATCACACATGTACTACCTGTGCCCCCTGGTGACACAGCACACAATCACCTCAACAGGAAGCACACATCTCACATCAATGTGCAGGCAACAACAGAACACTGTGGAACCTCCAACAATGTCACCTTCAAATACACAGCCAGTGTGCATGATACCTTCATCCTCCGACAGTCCATCATCAACCAGCGTTCCCAGGATGGCAACAAGGGAAATGCACACCCCCTTGGCAAGTCCGAAATGAACACCCCACACACCTCAACTCCACAACCATGCAACTCACAACTCTGGCAATGCACACGTCACAAAATCACAACCAACATGAACAACAACATGAGCACCCACCAGACACAACAGAACAACTTACAATGGTAACCTGGGCAAGCCCTGAACATGAGCCATCAACGGCAAGGCACCTCAGCCACATAATAGCCGAATGTGGGGAGAGGTGGCAACCAGGCATGTGTGAAGGATGCAGTAGAACCATGATCGGGAAAGCACACAATGCCAAGAGTGGCGGAGATGTGCTGGACAGACCACAGTATGCAGAACACACCCATATCCATGGCGACATACACCTCTGGCGTATGGAGTGCAGTGGACAGTGGACGCAACCATGTCACCCCAGCCAGTGGGGGACCTCGTGGAAATGTTGCCTGTGACGCCACCCCCTAAGCGTCACCGGAGTGGGATGGCCTGGCGTAGGCCATGCCAGCGTAGGGGTGTGAATAAAAAGCACGTAGGCCTGGGCGTGGTCCTCTCCCAGAAAGCCCCACGTCTCTGCCAGGGCAGTGCCTTCCACCCCGCCACGTGGCCGACGCCATCCTCATGAGCGGAGTTGCCTGCGATGCTGTGTGCCTGCCGGACCCCGGCACGCTGGACCACGAACCCGTCAGGCCCGCCCCTGCGTAGCCAGGCCACACTGTTCACCTGCCGACACCGGCGTGTGTCAAGGAGGGCCCACCACGTGCCGGCGCAAGCTCCAAGCCCGAGGCCCGCGACCTTGGCAGCCACCTCAGACCATCACGGCCTCCACGACACAGGCCCGCTTTAGTCCTTTCTCGTTGACGTATTCTACTGCCGCCTTCGGCCTACTCTTCGGACCAGTAGGTCCCATATGTGAAACTGTGTCCTGAGTCATGAATTGCAGTGACCCCAAATCCGGGCCAGCGGCCACAGCACCAGTCCCCCCGATCAGTGAGGCATAGTTCCATATGGGCATCTTGCGACACGTGGTGCCACTAACCCTGTTCAACGTCAGCCGGCTCCACGTGGTGCCACTAACCCTGTTCAACGTCAGCCGGCTACACATGATGCCACTAACCCTGTTCAATGCCAGCCGGCTACACGTGGTGCCACTAACCCTGTTCAACGCCAGCCGGCTACACGTGGTGTGTGAGAAGTTGGCCTGGTATATGCTGTTCACTAATTAAAGTGGACACCTTGCACCAGGGCAAATCGACTCTTATGGTAGATAGGTTTAAGACAACCTTTTAAAGAAAGCTATCCTAGTGGTAGCTGTGGAGAGCAGCCTTCAGGCTAAGTCTCGGAGGAATGTAAAGCAGCTTGTTTTACCATATAATCTCTTGAATCACCAAATGAAAAGACACCACACAGGTATATATATCAAATATATATGTATTTATTTCTAAATAACTCTCTACTAATCTCTTTATGAGATTAGAAGACAAACATATGCACAAATCAACGTTTCACAATAAGTTAAGCACAAAATATGGCTGGGGCCCTAGGGGCGTACTCAGACCATATACTAAGTAAGAGACTTAGGGACAACGACTTGCAGGGAGACAAGGCCTAGGGCCTTCAGAAGTGCTGGGGCCTCACAAAACCACCCAAGGCAGGTAAGTAAAGGACCCACGGGGGACGCGTGTAGTGTGGATACACAGGCGCGGATCGCCGTTGACTTCAATGGGGCAAGTCGCGGTTGGAAATAAAGAGTTTTAGGATACTTCGGGAGAACCTACAAGCAAGTCACTTACAGGGTAAGTAGTTCTAGGGCCCACACCCACAGGAGCACCGTAGTGCTGGAGTTACCTCACCCAGGGAAGCCGGGTGCATAGGTGTCCTTTGGGGTCGGGTCGCGGCGTCGTTTTCAATGGCGAACAAAGAAGACTTGCTGCTTGCGGGAGCTGAAGAAGTGTCCGGTGGAATCCAAGCCGGGATTCTGAAGAAGGATGACCTGAAAGCAGAGGGAACAGTGTTCAAAGTCACTTGGCAGTGACCCGGGGCAAGGAAGATGGATGCCCACCGTCGTCGGTTGATTCAGGTCAGTTGCGGGTGCCTTGACTCTTCAGCCACGTGGTCCAGGAGGTGTCGACGACGACCAGGAGCTGGATTCGGTGGGTCCCTCGACGTCTGCAGCTGACTGCGGTGTCGGCAACTCGATTGGAGCCAACAAGCCTTGGCAACAGCAAGTCTTGGGGAGATGAAGAAAAGTCGATGGCGCAGACCAGCAAGGTTTGAGGGACTCACCCAGCGAAGGTAAGTCAGGGCATGCCTGGAGCAACCAGGGGAGCCCTTTGGTTTCTTTAAGAAGTCTTCTGGGGACCCACAAGCCGGCGGGCAAGGGATCGCGAAGACACCTCGGGCGGAATCACTCAACAGGGGCCTACGGTCACTCGGGACGGTGTAGGCCTCTGATCTTCGGAGGGATTCCTGCTGGAGGTCGGGACCACACGTGGTCCAAAGCACAAGTTCGTAGAACGTTGTGAAGGGGTTGCACTCGACAATAGTGCACGGTACCCAGGGGTCGCGGTTCCTCGTTACTCGTGGGGTTCACTTGCCTCAGCTTCGCTGGGGACTCACGATGGCCTGGGAGAGGTCAGGAAATCCACTTTTGGGCTGCAGGGACTTCGGACTCCGGCGGGAGCGGCGTAGTTTGCGACCGTCGTTGTCGTTTTGGCGCCTGCCAAGCAGGGGAGTCACTCCTTGACTCCAAGGGAGATTCTTCTGTCTTCCAAAGGTAGTGGAACGTCGAAGGTCCAGGATTCTTCTGTAGAGCGTCGTCCAGGGGTTATCTGCTTTGCAATGGCAAGGTTCCCCCTCTTATACTAAAAAGAGGGGATGGACTAGCTCTATGACCCCACCTATGGGAGGGTCAAGGGAGGGGGTGGCTACACCCACTTCCCTTTGTCCAGTTTCGCGCCAGAGCAGGGGCAGGTAGCCCCTGAGCTGGTTTGAACTGGCATATGCACAGAGGAGCCTTTTGCTCCCCCAGTGCAGGACTTCAAAGCACTCTAAGAGTGCACCCACCCAGCCCCAATACACATTATCCTGTCTGGGGAGGTGGTCACACCTCCCTGCAACAGGAAACCTATTGTCCAGGCCTCCCCTGCCGGAGTTTCGTCCAGCAGCAGGAGGCCAGACTTGTGTCTGTGGCAGCAGCATCCATTTTGTGATGCCAGGGCTTCAGAAAGAAGTTACCGGGTAAGCCAGAGTTAACATGTCTTTCCCTCTAGAAGGGTGGAATGCTACCCCCGCCGCCAGGATTGGCGGGGGGTAGTATTCCAAGATGTTTGACACCAAACACGACATGTTTAGGTGCAGCCATTCCAAAGTTAGCATTTTACCGCGAGGATATAATGCGCTTAAGAGTATATGGTCAGGCTGCACTACAAACAGCATCAGAGATGGTCTCCGAACGCTGCAGAGGGGCCCTGCTCATGCAGGGGCACCCTCTCACATAGGAACCATGCACTCTGCCTTTAGGATTGATAAGGCCTGCCTTAGGAGTGACTTATAGGTTTATATGTGTGTATGTATTTAGTGATATAGGTAACCTATATCACAGTAAGGGGTGCATGCACCACCCTACCCAGGCTGCAGTAGCAGACCTGTGGTGTCAGTTTGGATGGCCTTCCAGGGGTGGCATAATACATGCTGCAGCCCCTGGTAGGCCTCTGAGGTACCTATGCCCTTGGTACATAGTATACCATATACTAGGGACTTATAAGGGCACTCCAGATTCCAATCAGAGATGTGCCTAAGGCACATGGAAACCTTTTACAGAGAAAGCAGATAGACTGGGGCCCTGAATAGCAGGATCCCAGTCCAACTAAGTCATAAACCAGCAAAACACCATAAAAAAAGTGGGGGCAACCATATAGTCAGATTCCACCTTCCTACATAACCCCCCAAACGAAAGGAGATAAGGCTAACCTTGGCCAGTTGAGCCTTCATTGACTAAGTGGTCATATAAGGAAGCACCTGCACTAGCATGGTTGCCCCCTGTCTTATGGTCCACTAAGCAATCCCTCACCCTAAGGGTATGAGAGGGTCTCCACCATGGGGAATCACTACCTGTGGTGTGCTTAGGTAAAGTACAAGGCTGGTGAGGTGTCTGAGTAGGGAAGTGAGGCCCTAGGAATGTTGGCCTCAGCTTCCTCAGATCACTGGTCACCATGTATGCCTGTCTTTCCATGACTGAGTTGCACTTTGCTCTAAGGGTCAACCTTTGGCTGCCTACAGCTGTGGGTTGGGTCCCTTTAGATGGACTACTGGAGGGACTTGGCAGGTTTGGAACCTTCTGGTCCCAGGTTTGCCCTTGCCTACCAGAGTCCTTCTGGGGGAGGTCCCTACATAAAGGTATGGGGGATCCCTCAGTGTGTAGAGGAATTTTCACCTGGCTAGGGCTACTAGACTGGGTGCCCCTAATCTGCTGATGGGGGCTTCCTCTGGACAGGGGGCCCTGGGGGTCCACTGACCTCCCTGACCTCTGCAGCCCTGGGCTGACTGAGGCAGGGTAGAGAGGGGCAGGTTACCTGCTCCAGACGGGGTACCACCTTGGAAGGGTCCTCTGCCATCAGGGGTGTGGCCAGGCCAGGCCTGACTACCTCTGTGGCAGTTCCTTCACTAGGGGTAGGGTCAGTTCCCTGAGGAGGCTGACCCTTACCTACTGTCTGGGGGAAGAAGACTTTTCTTCAACCCTTGTGCTCTCTTTTGGGGGAGAGTGGGCCATTCTTTCAGGCTCCATCTCTCCAAATTCTTGGGCTGGGGCTGTGGCCATCACAGCCCCACTAACCTTTACAGGGACGCCCAACATCCTAAGATGGGTTTGGTGTTCCACTTCAGCCCAGGCTGAAATTTCCAGATCATTGCCCATCAGGCAATCTACAGGTAGGGTGGGGGACACTGCCACTCTTTTTGGGCCTGTGACCCCCTCCCAGCTGAGATTGACTATGGCCATGGGGTGATCTGTTCTGACACCATCAATGTTGGTCACCTGGTATTTAAACTCAGGTAAAAGCTGGTGAGGGGGGACTAGTTTCCCTGCCACCATGGTGACACTAGCCCCTGTGTCCCTAAATGCCACAGCTTTCTGACCATTAATTATTGGCTCCAATCTGTACCTGCCCAATGCTATGGGACCCATGGTAAAGGTGGCAAATCCTATACCACCATCAGAGTCAGAGGAGTCTGTTGAGGGGTCCCTGTCTAAACTAGGGCCCACCTCTGTTCCTCTTGCAAAAGCACCTAACTTTTTGGGTGCACTACTCCCAACTGGAGGATTACTACTGGTAGTACCAGGAGGGGTGGTAGTAGTTGTGGGAGGAACATTTTCTTTATTGCCAATCCTGGGGCAACTGGGATCAGTTTTCCAGTGCCCAGGCTTATTACAGACATGGCAATAGGGTTTCTTTTCAGGAGAGGAAGGAGTTTGGGACCCACCCCCAGAAGAGGAATTTTGGGGCCCTGTAGGGGACTTATCCTTAGATTTATCCCCACCTTTCTCTTGGGACTTAGTAGAATCTTTCTTCTGGTCACCACCCTGATTTCTAGTTTTTACTCTGGTTCTGACCCATTTGTCTGCCTTCTTTCCCAATTCTTGGGGAGAGGTCAGATCAGAGTCCACCAGATACTGGTGCAAAAGCTGGTTTTGACAATTATTAAGGATCTGCTCCCTCATAATCAAATTGTACAATCCTAAAAAGTCCTGCACTTTGTTGCCATGTATCCAACCTTCCAGAGCCTTTGTAGCACAATCTACAAAATCAACCCAGTCTTGAGTCTGAGCTTTTTGGGTGTCTCTGAACTTCAACCTATACTGTTCAGTGGTTAGGCCAAACCCATCTATCAGAGCACTCTTCAAGACTGTGTAATTGTCAGCATCCTCTTCTCTTACAGTGAGGAGCTTGTCTCTACCTTTGTCTGCAAAGTAGAGCCACAAGATTGCTGCCCACTGCCTCTGGGGGACCTTCTGAACTTTACAGGCCCTCTCCAGTGCAGTTATCCATTTGTGGATGTCATCCCCACTCTGGTAGGGAGGGACAATCTTGTTTAGGTTTCTATGGTCATAAGACCTGGCCCTATCTCTAGGGATATTGCTGCCACCATGGGACTCTAGTCCCAACTTTCTTCTCTCCCTGAGGAGATCTAGGGATTCCCTATCTAAAGCCAGTTGCTTTTTTCTGATTTCCAGCTGAGTTTCCTCATACCGGACCAGCCTGGCTCTCCTCTCATGAGAGGATTCCCTCCTGTGAGAGGAGAAAGAGCTCCCTATAGAGGTGCCAGAGTGGTTAGACTCCTGAGAAGGAGATCTAGACTTCCTGGGCACACTCTTAATCCTTCCTGGGGGGACAAAGAGGGCATCATTTTGATCATCATCATCCACAGGAGGGATTGGGTTTTCCAGGTCAGGGTCATTGTCACCCTCCTGGCCAGTTTCAGAGGGGGGCTGGGGGTATTGGTACCCCTGGCCTCCTCCTCTTCTTCTGCCCCACCCTCAGCTCCTACCCCTTCAGTCCCTACAGGCTTACTAAGGTCATAAGCCACCAACAACTCCTTGAGGTGTTGGGTGGTGGGGCTTTGGCCTGTCCTTATTTTTCTCAAGTTGCATAAAGCTCTCAATTCCAAGAATGGGAGTGTATCATACTTGGAGGGTGGAAGTTCAATGGCTTCCTGCAAGGATTCTTTGGATCCTCCCCTTAAAGACATTCTAGTGTTGTGCAGTGTTGTACTACCTACACTAGTTTGTGGCCTACTGATCCTAGCTTGAGCTGTGGAAAGGGTGTGCTATCCCTTGGCACCCAGCTCTAAGTTCAGTAGAACTTATTGATACTAAGCTTGACTTTATATGTACCTTGAGTACCTATAATGGTTTTCAGACAATAATTCAAATAGAGATTTTCTGGTAAAACAATGGCAAGCTGGAATCCCACACGCTGCCCACCAATGTGAGAAGTTGGCCTGGTATATGCTGTTCACTAATTAAAGTGGACACCTTGCACCAGGGCAAATCGACTCTTATGGTAGATAGGTTTAAGACAACCTTTTAAAGAAAGCTATCCTAGTGGTAGCTGTGGAGAGCAGCCTTCAGGCTAAGTCTCGGAGGAATGTAAAGCAGCTTGTTTTACCATATAATCTCTTGAATCACCAAATGAAAAGACACCACACAGGTATATATATCAAATATATATGTATTTATTTCTAAATAACTCTCTACTAATCTCTTTATGAGATTAGAAGACAAACATATGCACAAATCAACGTTTCACAATAAGTTAAGCACAAAATATGGCTGGGGCCCTAGGGGCGTACCAGACCATATACTAAGTAAGAGACTTAGGGACAACGACTTGCAGGGAGACAAGGCCTAGGGCCTTCAGAAGTGCTGGGGCCTCACAAAACCACCCAAGGCAGGTAAGTAAAGGACCCACGGGGGACGCGTGCAGTGTGGATACACAGGCGCGGATCGCCGTTGACTTCAATGGGGCAAGTCGCGGTTGGAAATAAAGAGTTTTGGGATACTTCGGGAGAACCTACAAGGAAGTCACTTACAGGGTAAGTAGTTCTAGGGCCCACACCCACAGGAGCACCGTAGTGCTGGAGTTACCTCACCCAGGGAAGCCGGGTGCATAGGTGTCCTTTGGGGTCGGGTCGCGGCGTCGTTTTCAATGGCGAACAAAGAAGACTTGCTGCTTGCGGGAGCTGAAGAAGTGTCCGGTGGAATCCAAGCCGGGATTCTGAAGAAGGATGACCTGAAAGCAGAGGGGACAGTGTTCAAAGTCACTTGGCAGTGACCCGGGGCAAGGAAGATGGATGCCCACCGTCGTCGGTTGATTCAGGTCAGTTGCGGGTGCCTTGACTCTTCAGCCACGTGGTCCAGGAGGTGTCGACGACGACCAGGAGCTGGATTCGGTGGGTACCTCGAAGTCTGCAGCTGACTGCGGTGTCGGTAACTCGATTGGAGCCAACAAGCCTTGGCAACAGCAAGTCTTGGGGAGATGAAGAAAAGTCGATGGCGCAGACCAGCAAGGTCTGAGGGACTCACCCAGCGAGGGTAAGTCAGGGCAGGCCTGGAGCAACCAGGGGAGCCCTTTGGTTTCTTTAAGAAGTCTTCTGGGGACCCACAAGCCGGCGGGCAAGGGATCGCGAAGACACCTCGGGCGGAATCACTCAACAGGGGCCCACGGTCACTCGGGACGGTGTAGGCCTCTGATCTTCGGAGGGATTCCTGCTGGAGATCGGGACCACACGTGGTCCAAAGCACAAGTTCGTAGAACGTTGTGAAGGGGTTGCACTTGACAATAGTGCACGGTACCCAGGGGTCGCGGTTCCTCGTTACTCGTGGGGTCCACTTGCCTCAGCTTCGCTGGGGACTCACGATGGCCTGGGAGAGGTCAGGAAATCCACTTCTTGGGCTGCAGGGACTTCGGACTCCGGCGGGAGCGGCGTAGTTTGCGACCGTCGTTGTCGTTTTTGGCGCCTGCCAAGCAGGGGAGTCACTCCTTGACTCCAAGGGAGATTCTTCTGTCTTCCAAAGGTAGTGGAACGTCGAAGGGCCAGGATTCTTCTGTAGAGCGTCGTCCAGGGGTTATCTGCTTTGCAATGGCAAGGTTCCCCCTCTTATACTAAAAAGAGGGGATGGACTAGCTCTATGACCCCACCTATGGGAGGATCAAGGGAGGGGTGGCTACACCCACTTCCCTTTGTCCAGTTTCGCGCCAGAGCAGGGGCAGGTAGCCCCTGAGCTGGTTTGAACTGGCATATGCACAGAGGAGCCTTTTGCTCCCCCAGTGCAGGACTTCAAAGCACTCTAAGAGTGCACCCACCCAGCCCCAATACACATTATCCTGTCTGGGGAGGTGGTCACACCTCCCTGCAACAGGAAACCTATTGTCCAGGCCTCCCCTGCCGGAGTTTCGTCCAGCAGCAGGAGGCCAGACTTGTGTCTGTGGCAGCAGCATCCATTTTGTGATGCCAGGGCTTCAGAAAGAAGGTACCGGGTAAGCCAGAGTTAACATGTCTTTCCCTCTAGAAGGGTGGAATGCTACCCCCGCCGCCAGGATTGGCGGGGGGGTAGTATTCCAAGATGTTTGACACCAAACACGACATGTTTAGGTGCAGCCATTCCAAAGTTAGCATTTTACCGCGAGGATATAATGCGCTTAAGAGTATATGGTCAGGCTGCACTACAAACAGCATCAGAGATGGTCTCCGAACGCTGCAGAGGGGCCCTGCTCATGCAGGGGCACCCTCTCACATAGGAACCATGCACTCTGCCTTTAGGATTGATAAGGCCTGCCTTAGGAGTGACTTATAGGTTTATATGTGTGTATGTATTTAGTGATATAGGTAACCTATATCACAGTAAGGGGTGCATGCACCACCCTACCCAGGCTGCAGTAGCAGACCTGTGGTGTCAGTTTGGATGGCCTTCCAGGGGTGGCATAATACATGCTGCAGCCCCTGGTAGGCCTCTGAGGTACCTATGCCCTTGGTACATAGTATACCATATACTAGGGACTTATAAGGGCACTCCAGATTCCAATCAGAGATGTGCCTAAGGCACATGGAAACCTTTTACAGAGAAAGCAGATAGACTGGGGCCCTGAATAGCAGGATCCCAGTCCAACTAAGTCATAAACCAGCAAAACACCATAAAAAAAAGTGGGGGCAACCATATAGTCAGATTCCACCTTCCTACATGGTGCCACTAACCCTGTTCAACGCCAGCCGGCTACACGTGGTGCCACTAACCCTGTTCAACGCCAGCCGGCTACACGTGGTGCCACTGAACCTGAACAACGCAGGCCGGTGGGGCCATCCAACCTATGCCGGCGACACTAGGTGAATGGGCCGTGCTGACCGCTGCCTCAGGCCTACACCACGGTCAGGTAGGTCACACATTTGGAACTGAGTCTTGATTACACCATGGCAGTGAACATCATTTAAGGCAGAGAACAATTCACTATACTCCCTTCGATGTGGTGCCAACAAGTCTGTGCATGGCATCACAACCACACGTGTCTGTGGGCCTACGCGGACCACTGCCCACGGCCTATGCTGCGCACGAGTGGGATCACAGATTTGGAACTGAACATCGGTAATTCAAAAGGCAGAATACATATCATCGCACTCACGGAGAGGCGTAAGAGGATGACGCGTTGCAGTCCGGAGGGAACAGGATCCTCGTTACGTAGGTGATCGAACACTACCGACAACTGCCCTTGTGTCACTAACTCTGTGCCTCGCGAGCCAACGACACGTGGCTGTGGGCCACTGCTGACCGCTGCCTCCAGCCTACACTGCGGTCCAGTGGGTCACAGTCTTGATTTGGCAATGGTGGAGTTCATATCAGTGTACCTGCATCATCGCAGACTGCATCCCCTCACAGCACCTGTACCACTAAGTCTGTTCCCCGACATTTATGGACACTCACTGGTCGTACATTGGTGGCGTTTGAGTCTATGGACTAGGGGCTAGTTTTCATCCTCATGTAGCTGATACTGAATTGTTGGTGGGGACGAGGGTTGCGCTTTCCACTCCTCCATTTGCTGCTTACAGATAACATCAGACCTTCCACATCATGCCCTGGAGGACACCTTCCACTGTCCCCCGCAACCCTCCGCAACATACACCTCGGACATTGATGGGGACCCGCTCAGGTTGCATGGCCCATCTGACTGCACCGCAAGTCACCGTCCCGTGGCTGGGTGCCTGTGCCGGCCGCAGTGCATCCGGGGCCACTAACTCTGTGCTTGTCAGGTCTGGGACCCCTTCTTCTGAGACATTGAATGGCCTCTGAAGCGATGGTCTTGGGGTCATCAACGCCATGTGTCTGTGGCCCTGCGCTGTCCGCAGCCTCCGGCCTCAACTGCGGGCCACCAGGGCCCACAAGTAGCATCGAGTCCTGACCTGCCCGGACGTCGCATCACCGCAGGAGGCACACGCCACCACCGCAAGCACCACCTCCAACCGCCATCTGCCAGAGTCGAAACTGTGGTCCACTCCTGACAGACCTACAGAGTTGCTCAGACCTGTCGTGGATGCCATCATCGGCCTGATACCCTGCTCAGCACTCCAGGTGCCAGTGACTCAGTGCACCGCAAGCCATTGTCCGTTACTGATTGAGTTGTGTGCTGTGGAGAGGTTGCGCAGCAATGTCACCTCAAACAGTGTGGGAGCCCTGGTACGTTGATGGGGGAGATGATGCAGGTCTGACACACCCCACTGCACCTGCATCAGGAGTATATATTGTAGGGACACAATCCGAGACTTTTTCTTCACATAAGCGCGCTCATCTCTAGTGCCCCAACCCCAGTGCACTGCAACTCACGGACACTTCTGTTTGCATGTTGGCTGTCCTCTGGACTTTCTCCGGCTCACTACATGTTGCTCAGCTGTTGACTCTGTTATGCATGTGTTTTCTGTTTTCGTTGCACTGGTGTCCAATGTTCAAGTTGTTGCCAGCACCAAGCATTCCGTGCGGACTGGCTTACATTCACCCCACACACATCCAACACAGGCGTCACTGTACATGTGGCCCTGCCAATAAAGGGGCCGGGCGCACGTGCCTGTGGCCAGTTCAACATGATATATGCGTGTGTCCCTGTGGTCTTGTTGTATGCATGAGGGCCCTGGGCCCTAGGACATTACATTGTGCTGTGTACATCGGATGCAGACATGTCACCGCAGGCAGCGGGTTGTAGCTTGGACATATAGCTTTGTCGTCACCCACTCAATTCGTAAGGGGAGTGGCTGGGGCCCTTGCACGCAGAGCCAACATGGATGTGTGACTGCTATTTGCGCGCCCCTGGGCGTGGTTCTGTACTGTGAATGTGCATCTGCATGTGTCTCTATGGCAGTGTGGGTCTCCTTTGTGGGGTGTGGGTGGTCCCTGAAGGGTGATAGACACCTACGTATGTGTTCTAGTTTGCATTCCAGGTGTTCGGCCCCCACCCAGGCCTGTTGGGCCACCTCCTTTTGGCGTTCTGCCACCTGGCATTGGGGTGCCATGTGTGGGTGGGTGAAGTGTCGTGAGCCAGCTGTGCTTGCGTGTGCTTCCTGCTGTGTGGTCTGTTGCAGGTTCTGTGTTCTCCTCTGAGTAGCTCGGCTGCCCGGGTCCTGGTGGTGGGTTGCGTGGGATATCCATGGGCTGTTGTAGGGCGTCGGTGTTGACGGTGTGGTGGTCCTCTCTGGCATCGCAGATGTGTTGTCTTCTGTGCTCTGCTGGAGGTGTTGTGTGCCCCTCTGCAATGTGCAGTGGAGATGCATGTTGACATTGTGTTGCAATGTATGTTGGCGCATTGTTCTGGTTTACATGCAGACTGGCAATGTACATTGTGACTGTTTGGGAGGTGCTGGATTCTTCTGCGGGACAGTGTACATTTGGACTACATGACGGATGTTAGGTCGTACGCGTACATTTCCATTTCACACTTTCCAGCTCTGTCAGGTGTAGTAGGCATGTTTCTGGGCATGTGCGGAGCCAGTTGTGTCCTCTGTTCTGCAGTATCGGCTATGCACATTGTACCACATTATCGTCGATGTGGGTGTGCTGTTCTTGCTATGTGTGTGTGCTGCAGTGTGCCAAGGGGATCTGGGACATGATCCTGGATAATTGTGGGTGTGCAGTGTGCTACACCTCGTTGTGCATGTGTGCCATTGTGCCCATCTCCCCCGTCCCCCAGTCCCTGTTCGTTACACTCCCTGTTGATGTTGTGTCAGGTCATCTCGAGCTGTGTCCATACTCCCTACTCCTTGCACCGTCTACACACTGATGACTGTGGCCTGGGTTTCCTCCAGCTCCTCCTGTGGCGCAGGACTGACACCTCCTGTAGCTGTTGCTGCCTTCCTGTTGGAAGTGGGTTTGTACCTGGTTTAGGTTGTCACGTCCTGCCGGCGCCTCTTGGCCTCCTGGATTGGCCTCCTCGGCACTCCGACTGCATTCCAGATGGTCTGCTTGTGGGTCAGTTGCTGGTAGTGTTCTGTCACCTCCATGACGCTGGTCTTGTTTTCCTGCGGTGTGCACCCCGTCTTCCTCTCCCTTTTCTCCTTGGCCTTCCCAGACCCAGTTGTTCCTTGCTGGTGGTCTGTGGGGGTTGTGGGGTTCACGTTGACCTCTGCGCTGGGTCAGGGTGCATCCATGTTGCTACGTGCTTTGGCTTGTTTCTGGTGTGTTGTTTCTGTGGTTTTTATGGTGCAATTTCCCGCCAGACGCGTGGGATTTGCAGGCCTGTGGCTGCTTTTCGCTACTTTTTGTACCGCGATTGGCCTCATCGCATGATTTCTCACTTTCGCGTTTCGCATTTTTTTGGCGTGGCGCTGATTTTCACGCTGACATTTGACGTGTTATCTGGTGACTATCGCATGCTACCGCCTTGTTGTGAATTCCACGTTGACACGGGGTTATTTTCCCGCGATAGGCTGCGATATTGAAAGTTGCGTTACGCTACTCTTGCTGTAGTTATCGCACGTTCTTGTGAATATACCCCTAAAGGTATTTCTTTACACTGATTACTTATGCTACCTGTTGAACAGATAATAAATATGAATATCAGAAGCTATCTGGAGAAGCTTGTTATGAAGTCTCAAGAGTGCTGAAGAAAATGAAACTTTTAATCATTGATGAGGTGAGCATGGTCTCAAACTTAATACACTTGAGAATGCAACAGATTTTAAAAATAGATTATAATGTTCTGTTTGGAGGAAAACATTTAATTGTATTTGGAGACTGACTACAACTTACTACCGTAAAAGGACAACCTGTTTTTAAAACTCTTCTCCATGATGACACAAGAAAAGCTTTGGGAAGTATTGGGAATGTAAATATTTGGTTACACTTTCAATATAAAGAACTTATTAAGAATATGCGACAAGCAAGTGATGAAGATTATGGAAATATTCTTAAAGACATAAGAATTGGTGACTTGATGGATCATGGAAAACAAGCTTTAGAAAGTCAACTACTAAGGAACTTGTTTACAAATGGAGAAACAGCAGCTGAAGTAATGTACAATATGCTTGTAGAAAACAAGTCTATAGTTTGTCTAATGCCTACACTGCAAGCGTGTTCTACATTTAATCAACAACTTCTCAAACCGGAAAAGCAAGAAATTGTGTAAATTAAAGCTATTGACAAAATCAAACACCAGGGAGTTACAATTCTTCTTACTGAGAAACTACAGGCTAAATTGGATTCTTTGGAAAAGTCTGTATCTAAAACTGCAGGATTAGAAAAGACTTTACATGTATGTAAAAACTGTGGGGTAATTTTGCGATGTAATTTGAATGTAGAAGAAGGATTAGTAAATGGAGCAATGGGAAAAGTTGTTGATTTTGTAAATTTTCAAAATAGACATGGAATAGAATTTTTTATTATAAAATTTGATCAGATTAATGAGGCAAGATAGATTGGGAGTGGTGTTGTGTTGTACGTTTTTTGCTTGTAAAAGACTTGTATGTTTGCAGAGAACAGTTTCCTCTGTCTCTAGCCTATGCAGTAACTATTCATAAATCTCAAGGTTTAAGTATAGACAGACCTTTTGTAAATATTGGAAATATGGTGTTTCAAGAGAGAATAGCATACGTTGCATTGTCTCGAGTAAGAACATTGTCTGGTTTGTATTTGATAGATTTTGATGAGAAAAAAGTTAGTGCTGATGCAAATTGTGTAAGAGAGTACAATCGTTGAAGAAGACTTTATGCTCCTGATTAAGGTGAATATCCCATATATGAGAAACGTGTAGTGTGTCCAAAATGGAAATATGTCAAACATTCAACTGAGGTTCAAAAAAAGAAAACAATTGAAGAGTAACTTAAAGGCGTAAAGAAACAAAAAATGGAAAGTGTTGATGACACTGTAGGATACCGGTTGGAAAATAGTTCAGGTATCAACTGTTATGCTAATGTGATTCTGAATATTGTGTTTCATCTACCACATCTTCATCATGAAATCATGGGAAAATATGAAAAAAAGATTCTGTTCTGCATTACATCATGTATTTCAACAGTTGGTAAGTGACAGAAGTAAAATGCATTCTGCTTCTGGCATTCGGCATCTTTTTTAATATATGAACTGGTTACAACATACAACAAGGTGCACAAGAATTTCTAATACTTATGCTTGGAGTATTAGAACATGAAGGAATACACATTGAAAACTTATTTGGACTAAGTTACAGATGGGATCATAAGTGTGAAGAGTGTTCATTTACTTCTACCACTCAAATACAAACAGAATGATTCCTATACTTATCAATATCAGACTGCATATCAGTACTTTTTAACAAATTGATAAAAACAGCAAATCAGGATATGAGATGTTCACATTGTAGATCAAAGAGGTTGTCTACATTACATATAGAAAGATTTGGAAAATGTCTAATTTTAATGCCACAACGTTGTAGAGCAAATGGAAGAAAATTGCAAACAAAAATTACAAATTTTAAAGGAAATCAAATATCTATTTCAGGAAGAACTTATACAGCAGTGGCTATTATTTTCCATGATGGACCTACTACAACATCTGAATACTATACTGTTTATTTAAAGTGTAATAAAGGATGGACTCATTGCAATGATGCCCACTTGGAATTCAAAGCTAGATTTCCTTATGGATAACCAAATTCTTATATGTTGTTTCTGCAGCCAAAGTTTTGAGTACATCATTCGGCCTATTGGGGAAGATGTGAACAGAAAGTAGACGCAGTGCAAACTATTAGTGTTTATAATTAGTGTTTTAATTATTACTTGCCCTAATTGATATTACATTTGGAAAATTGTGTTTAAAAGCAATCATCTGATACAAAATAGACAACAAATATATAAACTATTTGCTTTTAAACACAATTTTCCAAATGTAAATGAGATTATACGTTTTGTGAAATATATTTGTGATAAATAATAGAGTTAATGTAGATGAAAGAACTGATTAAGAAGTATAGAAAGGAGAACGCATAGCTGCACAATGATGTTCTATGCTGATTTTTTTTTTCTACAATCAATGTAATTGTTTTGTTCCCCGCTGTTCAATGATGATGGTGCACTGAAATCACTGTGTATGGTGAAGTTATGTGCAATCTGAGAACAGCAAAAAGGTAAACTGGGAATGTTATGTAATTCTAAATTAATTTTGTGTTCTCAAAAATATAATATTATAATTTCTCTAATATATTGTCATTAAATAACATTTCTTCTTTTTCTTCTTTATAGTAGCTACTGTTCAAGTTTGAAAACAGTTTTAATACTGTTTAGGATGTTACTACTCTAAAATAGATTTACTGAATGATGTATCTAAATTACTTGAAAGGTAAGAATACATAATACAATATGCATGATAACCTGGAAAAATGTTTAAAATTTAATAATATGTTATTTATTTCTATGAAAAATATTGTTCATCCTTTAGGCTATTTCAAAACTATCATCATATTTCTGAGGAGCAGTATCACACTTACTTTTTACAAAAGTGCATAAAAGTGCTTTTATTGCAAGTTATTTACTCCTCATTATACAGGGCAGGTGTGTATTGAAATCTCTATCCAAGGACTTCTCAGACACATACTTAGATAACAGATGTCTGCTTTTGTGACTCAATACTCTAGTAGAACTGATAAGATTTGTGCACCTGTATGATAAACTACATAGTTTTGAAGTTAGAGTCAACAGATGCACAACACGTGTCAGAATACATGTAGAAGCCTACACATACTAGAATACATCTGTTTCACACCACATGTTTTTGAAATTTGCGTACAAGAAGATGTATGTATTACTTTCTCCTCCTTATACAGGACAGGTGGGTATTGAAAGTGCTTTTTATTATATTTGAAAATTTGACAGTTTTGAAGTATGATGTATCTTCTCGTTTGAAGAAGTATTTTGAGATATGTTATAGAGGTAATAGGACTAAGTTTTAATTGATAGACTCTACTGTATATGGTACGACCCATGCACTCATCCAATCATTCAAACACTATCCTTGCACTCATGCATTCATTCAGGCACTGTGCATACAGCCATCCAGTCATCCAGATACTACTAATGCACTCATTCAATCATCCAGACACTACTCTTGTACTGTTCCAATCACCCAGGCAGTACCTATACACTCAACCATTCACCCCGCACTACCCATGCACTCCTCTATTCACCCAGGCACTACCTATGCACTCATGCAACCAAACAGACACTATGCATGCACTCAACCAATCACCCAGGGACTACCCATACATTCATTCATTCACCAAGGTACTATGCATGCACTGATGCAGTCACACAGGCGGTACCCCTGTACTCAGCTATTCACTCAGGTACTACCCATGCACTCATAAATTTACTCATGCACTGCGCATGAACTTATACAGTCATTGAGACAGTACCCATGCACTCATCCAATGACCCAGGCACTACCCATGTACTCACTGGATGAGTCAGGGACTACCCTTGCACTAATCCATTCACTCAGGCACTACCCATGCAGTCATCCCATCACTCAGGCACTTTGCCTGCACTCAACCATTCACTCAGTCACTACCCATGCACTC
This sequence comes from Calotriton arnoldi, assembly GCA_963921515.1. Taxonomy (NCBI): domain Eukaryota; kingdom Metazoa; phylum Chordata; class Amphibia; order Caudata; family Salamandridae; genus Calotriton; species Calotriton arnoldi. The sequence continues at coordinate 2,163,180 of CAWUFW010002028.1, forward strand.
ATGCATTCACTCAGGCAGTACTCATGCACTCATCCAATCCCCAGGCACTACTCATACTCTCATTCATTCATCCAGGTACTATCCATGGTATAACCCGCACACTGCTCTAGCACTCATCCAATCTCCCAGGCACTATGCATGCACTCATCCAATCACCCAGGCACTACCTATACACTCATTCATTCACACATGTGCTATCCATACACTCAAGCAATCACCAAGGCACTGCTATTGCACTCACCCATTCATCCAGCAGCTACTCATGCACTCATCCATTTACTCAGGCACTGTCCATGCAGTCATGCAATCATTGAGGCAGTACCCATGCATTCACCCAATCACACAGACACTACCCATGTACTCACCCAATGAGCCAGGCACTGCCCTTCCACGTATCCATTCACTCAGGCACTACCCATGCACTCATCCAATCACTCAGGCACTACCTATGCACTCATTGAATCACTCAGGCACTATCCTTCAACTCAACCATTCACTTACGTAGTTCCCATGCACACATACATTCACTCAGACAGTACTCATGCATTCATCCAATCACCTAGGCACTACCCATGCACTCATCCAATCACCCAGGCACTACCTATACTCTCACTCATTCATCCAGGTACTATCCATGCACTCATGGATTCACCCAGGCACTGCTCTTGCACTCATCCAATCTCCCAGGCACTATGCATGCACTCATCCAATCACCCAGGCACTACTCATACACTCATTCATTAACCCAGGTACTATCAATGCACTCATGCAATCACCCAGGCACTGCTATTGCACTCACCCATTCATTTAGCAACTACCCATGCACTCATCCATTCACTCAGGCACTGTCCATGCAGTCATGCAATCATTGAGGCAGTACCCATGCATTCATCCAATCACACAGACACTACCCGTGCACTCACTCAAGGAGCCAGGCACTACCCATGCACTCATCGTATCACTCAGACACTATCCTTCAACTCAACTGTTCACTCATGCAGTACCCATGCACTCATGCATTCACTCACACACAACTCATGCACTCATCCAATCACCCAGGCATGATGATTGATGATGGCATCAATTGAAAGTTTGCCAACGCAGAGAGTAGTTAAACACTTCCGGCAGTGTATTCCTGCATCGGCTAGTTAGATCCGGGGTTGAGGAGTGGTAAGAACAGCTCCAGCCGATGTTGATGTCTGATTTGCGCCACCTGCTGCAGCTTGCTCCCTCTTCTCCCGAGCCATCACTTCTTGTGCAAGATGAGTTGGGTGCATTGTCTCAAAAACAAAAAATTCATAGACGATGTGCCACAAGAATATTTTTTCTCCGAACCTCTGGAGAGAACTTTGTGGCATATGGAGCAGGTGACTTTCCGAGCATTCACCTTTTTTTTCACCCTCAGGCACGGTGAAAAAGGCCCAAACAATGCTCTCCTTGCGTTTTTTGATCGGCTCTTTAATATCTTCAATCTCCTCCAGCTGCTCTTCTTCTGGATGTGAAGATGCCATTTTAAGATATTTATTGGTCAAAACACCAAACATATAAAAAATTGAGATGAGCCTACAAAAAAGATGTCTACACATGCAGACACACCCAAAATAAGAGGAAAAGAACATGTGTTGGATCCTCCCTCTAAGAGAGTGAAAACCCTTTTAACCAATAAAAAGCTTTCTTTCCATGTCACATGGAGTCGCGTAGGAGTCGCGCACCCATCGCGTATACGTCGTGCACCTGTAAAATGTGCTACATTTAATTTGAAAGTATAAATTGTTATTTGCAAATTGTCTTTGAAACTATTTTAGTGGAAAGTCTTTAAGCAAAACAGATATTTAAACTTGGCACATTGATATTTCATACTTTAAAAATTACGCCGGAGTTGCGAACCCTACGCGATCCAGCAAATACGTGTGGGCAGGGTTTGCAACTCCTATGCGAGCGGTGCGCGATGGTGCCATGTACATAAAAATGGGTTTTAAATATCTTACAAATATTTTACAACTACACTAATATTAATTTTTTATATTCAATAATAAACCTCTCTGTTTAAAAAATATATTATTTCCGTGTAAGTACGTATTTTAGACTTACATTTGTTTAACGTATTCGCGCACCGAACGCGTAGATCAACAACTGATGCGCGATACCGTTGCATCCGGAAAAATCTGCTTAAAACTTTTAAAAACAAATTTATAACTTCTGTAATACTAAGTTTTTACACTCAGTAATAATCCTCTTCATGAAAAAAATATATTTATTTCTTCTAAATATGTATTTTATACTGACATTCGTATAACGGATTAGCGTACCAACCGCATAGGTCCGCGGTCAGTGCGCAACCCTGTTTTGTAAACAAACAAAAAAAAAGATATAAAGAAGATATCTATTATAATGAGACAACAATACAACTTTTATACTATTAAAATGAATCATACAAAATTTAATTTAGCAAAAAACAGTAAATAAAAATTACCCTGAAATATTAAATACAAATTTTCTTTTTCTATTCATAATTCTGTCATATAATATCATTCTCTACAAAATTAGGAACTATAGAACAATATTTCAATTTAGTAAAAATAGTAATTATTCAAATAAATAACACTATGAATCTTTAATCAGCTATGTTATATATATTTTAAAGTAATTATAATTATTTTCAAAGTTTTTAAAAATACATAGAAAATTGTGCAAAAAAAGAAAAAAATTGTTACAAACATCTTTTAATTAATAAAAATGTTTAAAAAACCTTAGAGGGGGCGTGGCCAAGATGGCAGCCGTGTAGGACGTGTTTTGCAGCTCCCCAGGCTCTGCCACGACAATCGCCTTGATATCGCCTGCTCTGCACTCTCATCCTTGGCAGGGGGGACGAGATTCGGACCCCAGATCAAACCCGGATCCTGTGGGAGTGCACATTGACGCAGAACCTCGCCCCGGCGTGGCGGCACCCGGCAGAGAGAGGAGAGTCGCGGACTGCGGACCTGGGACATGAGGAGGGTGGCACCCAGAGCGCTAGCTGGGGCCACAGCAGCAGTCGGTGCCGAGAACTGCCCGCCTCCCCTGGGTGCGGGATTCCGATCTGCGGATCTCAGCGGACCCAGCAGGAGATTGGAGGGCCCTGTGCCACCGGACAGAGTGCCACAGCGCAGGTGGGCCCAACACGAGGAGTGAGCGGCTCCTGGAAGTGAGACGGGTGTGGTGGAGTTTCCCTGACGCCTGCGAGCAGGAGGCTTACGGAGACAAGAACGAGGCAGCCTGGGGGTGCTTGGGTGCATCTCTGCCGGGGCCTGAGGCCTGACCCGTTGGCACCACGGAACCAAGGTGCCAGCGGAGGAGCTCGGGCAGCACCTGCTAACGTGCCGAAGCTCCATGGTTCTGCTGCTGACCTGGTGAGGGCGACGCTCGTTGGAGGGCCGTCGAGGCTAGCTGGTGAGTGCGAGGTGCGAGATCCATCGGAGCAGCCCCGGAGCCCCCTGTAGCGCGGTGTGCGGCGGAGACACCAGCAGCGCTTTGGGAAGCGGGGGAGGGGGCTGTGATCCTGGGGTATGGAGGACGGAGTAGGTAAAGGTGGCCTGCTCCACGTACTTCCCACTATAGCAGGACTGCCACGTGACCTTGGCCCACTCCTAGAGGACCGGATTGACTGGACAGCATCGGGCCCTTGAGCAGTCTGTGGGCAGGGCATGCACAAGTAGGGCTGAGAAGACACAGCTACAGACTCGCCCCGACCTACTGCTGTGAGCGGGGCCCGAAGCCTATCACAGCCCAAGAATCTCTTTATGCGGGGAGGCGACTTGATGGCCGGGCTGGAGGAGCGGCGACCCGGAGTTTCCTGGCGATTGTGGCCCAGAGTTTGGGTGTGTGAGCGTCGCCTGCAACGGGGTCCTGGCCCTGTTAGCCAGATAGCGCAGACTAGCCAGCAATCAGCACCCAACAGTGCTAAAAGCGCTGCATCCTCCCCAACTGCACCAAGCAAGGAGGATGGCTAGTGCACATCTGAAAAAGGAGCGCTCCGTCAAAGAAATGCTCCTAAACAACCCACTCAAGGAGTGACTGACAATCCAGGCCAGGAGACGGAAGGGTCGCCAGGAAGTCAAGAGGGACCGGATGCCCCGGCCACGAAAGCCTTCATGACGGAGCTGTTCACGTCCCTGAGAGCCGATCTACAGGAACTCAAAGACCAAATATCAGCCGACCTCAAAGAAGTAAAGCGCGACGTGGAAGACATCGGGGAGCGAGTGGCAACTCTTAAAGAGCACGAAACCGGACGGGATGAGGAAATCGAAATGATGCAGCAAGAGATCCTCCACCTCAAAGAGCAACATATAGAACTGCAAGGTCAGGCGGAGGATCTGGAAAATCGCTCTCGCCACAACAACATACGCATCAGAGGAGTGCCATCCCGCAGAAGGGGTGGACATCAGGGAGTTTGTCTCGGACCTATGTTGACGGGTGCTAGGAGACGATCACACGACCGAGACTCAGATTGATAGAGCTCATCGTATAGGCCTACAACGAGGTGGGAAGGCGCCACCGCTGGACATCCTCATATGTGTCCATGATTTCCAACTGAAAGAGCTGATTATAAAGAAAGCTAGAGCAGCACACCCCCTACAGTTTCGCGGATCCTCCCCAACACTGTACCAGGACCTGTCGGCTATCACTTTAAGTAAACGCAGGGAATTTCGGCCGGTTACACTGCATTTGAAAGAATTGGGGATTGCCTAATCCTTTTCGGATTATCTTCAGACACGAGGGCAAGCTGAGGCAGATTCGCTCTCTCCAAGAGGCCAGAGATGTGCTAGGGATTGCAAAGTCACAGTCCCCGGAGCCACAACACAAATCTAAAAAAGGCTCGGGCCAAGCTCAACTCCGATGGCAAAAAGTGTGGAAGCCCTCGTCCCCCATAAACCAGACACAGCCACTATTAAAAGAGTGAGAAGCAGTCATTTCTTCACTTTCCAGTGGCCCAGTTCAACCAGCACCCAGCTGAACGCAGTGAGGGAAGCTTTAAAGAGCACATCATAGAGGCGGAGTCGGGGCCACACTCTCCTCTTCTTGTGGACTTGCTTAGGTCACTGCCCCTTCACTAGTTTTCCTCTGCTGAACTTTGGTCATAATAGACTATTGCTCTACTCCATCCTGTTAGATGGTCGAAGGCACAATGTTTACTTTTCTGGGGTTTATTTTTTTTTGGGTATACTGCACCGGTATTAGGGACCCCAGTTCCAGGATGGCGTGGTTGAGCGCCCTGGTGCCCGTTCTATTCCGGCCCACCCACTCTGAGCTTGATTACCGTCCTTCTCCTTCATTAAGTAAGTGTCATGGGTAAAGATCTCAAGGTCATCTCTCTCAATGTTCGAGGCCTTAACCATCCCGTAAAGCGCTCTGCTGTCCTCTCGCTACTAGAAAATGCAGAAGGGGACATTTGCATGCTACAAGAAACCCACTTACTATCCAAAGACACGTCTCGCATGCGTACATGTAGATTTACGCATCAATATTCGTCTGCAAGTAACACCAAAACCAGTGGGGTAGCTATATTGCTTAGCGCAAAATTTGAAGGCAAAGTCCTCTCAACGCTTTATTAAGTGAGGGGGAGGGTTCTTGCTCTTAGGATACAGTGGGGCTCCACTCTTCTCAATATCTACTCACCTAACACGAACCAGGAACCTTTTCTTATCAAGACTCTTACGGAAGGGCTGGCATTAGCTGACGCAGCAATTCTAACAGGGGGCGATTTTAACTTAGTAATGGATAATGACTGGGATCGATCTTGCCAGCGGCAGGCCCAAACAGGGGGGATCTCTTCTGAGGGTAAGGGATGGCTTGCAGAGTGCGGGCTGCACGACATTTGGCACCTCCACCATCCAGAAACACGAGATTGCACACACTATTCAGCTGCGCCTAAGTCCTACGCGCGATTAGATCACTTCCTAGCGTCGACAACGCTCTTGTCTAGAATACAGGAGTCTTCAATAGAGCCTCGCTCACTGTCGGATCATTCCCTAATCACAGTCACAATCCAAGCGGGGGAGGCCAGTCACACTCCGGCACGCTGGCGCTTGCGGGAAGGGCTGTTACAATGACTAAACACAGTGAAGATCAGTGGGAAAATTGTGGAGTACATAAAACACAATGATAGAGAGGACACCCCGTTGGCTGCAATCTGGGAGGTCCTGAAAGTGGTGGTGAGGGGGGAGCTTCTGGACATATCCTCTGCCGAGAATAGGAAGCACAGGAAAACACGGCAGAGCATAACACAAGAGGCGAGGGAGTTGGAGGTGATACATAAGCGTACAGGCGCGCCGAGGGTATGGCGGGAGCTGGAAAGAAAGAGACTCTTATTGAAGCGTCTTGACTTGGACAGGGCGGAGTATGCGCTACTGCGACTACGCCATAAGTTTTACTTAAGTAGTGACAAATGTGGGAGAATGCTGGCCCATCGGCTTAGGGCTCAGACACTGGCGGGAGCGATACATATGATACAGAAGCCCTCAGGGGAGGAAGTGTACGCAGATAGTCATATAGATGATACATTTAAACAGTTTTATCAATCTTTATACACCGAAGAGGATATAGTGCAACCAGCCGCGAGTGCGTGCCTTGAGACGTGCAATCTCACACCCCTTCCCAAGGGCCAGGCGAGTCAACTGGATGAGCCCATACGACCGGAGGAAGTCATATCGGCCATAGCTAGGCTGAAGTTGAAAAAGGCCCCGGGCCCTGACGGTTACCCAGCCTTGTTCTACAACTGGCCCCTCTGCTAACAAGACTTTTTAACTCTTTTCTGGACAGTGGCATGATCTCTGATTCCATGGCGGAAGCGGCGATTTCAGTAATCCTTAAACCTCACAAAGATCCAAGTCAGTGTGGGTCGTATCATCCAATCTCCTAACTTAACTTGGACGCAAAGCTTTTCACGGAGATACTGGCGGCACGTTTAAGTCCGATGATAGTGGGACTGAAAGACCCAGACCAGGCAGGGTTTATCCCCACTCGACAGGGTGGAGGTAATACGAAGTGTCTCCTACATCTTATGGACAGCGTGCATAGATCTGGGAGGGAGGCCCTGCTCCTGTCAATAGACACGGAGAAAGCGTTTGACAGGGTACGGTGGAGCTACCTGTTCGATACTCTACGTCGCTTTGGTTTTGGAGAAAGCTTCATAAAGTGGATTAAGTGGATTTATCAGGCACCTCAGGCTTTCGTTAGAATTAATGGGACGTCTTCCACATCCTTTCGGATAGCAAGGGGCACGAGGCAGGGATGCCCGCTCTCGCCCCTCCTCTTTGCCCTATATTTGGAGCCCCTGGCCCAATGGATCAGGGACCACCCTCAAATAAAAGGTCTGCGCTTCGGAGGAGACGTCCATAAGATAAGCCTCTATGCAGATGAAGTGATTTTATCGCTAGCGGAGCCACTCACCTCCCTACCCGCTCTTTTGATGGAGATTGAAAGTTTTGGGGTAATATCAGGTTTTAAAGTGAATCTAAGCAAATCTCAGGTGCTCAACCTCTCTACCCCGCAAGATCATGAGGAGACTCTACGGGAGAGATTTTCCCTACAATGGGCCTCCCAGCCAATAACGTATCTTGGTATCCTATTAGCTCCGACGATATCAAGGACACTGGGGTTGAACTATTCGGCATTGTTAGAACAGACAACGAAAGCCCTAGATGGGTGGGAGAGACTGAAACTAGCTTGGTTCGGCCGTATAGCAGCTGTCAAAATGACGGTACTGCCACAGATCCTATATATCTTTCAGATGCTACCGCTGGTCCCCCCCCCAAAGGTGCTGCGTTCCCTACACTGTTTTTTGTTTGGGGAGGGAAGAAGACACTTCTGCCCTTTTCTCAAATGTCAAAACCCAAGCATGATGGAGGTGTAGCCCTCCCTGTCATACAGAGATACCTACAAGCCTCTCATCTCCGATATATTGTGGAATGGAATCGACCACTCTCCGAAAAACACTGGACCTTCATGGATCAGGCGGTAGCGGGGATAAATATATGGAGAGAGGCCTGGCTGCCATGCAAATTTGAGCATGGGGCCTCTACTCATCCCCAGTTACAGCGGCCACGCTGAAGGTGTGGGATGCTGTAGCGCTCAGAAAGGATCTGACGACTTTCCCCTCCCCAATGTCCCCAATAGTCGACAATCCGGACTTCCCTCTGGGCTGTAAATCTGAGGTTTTCAAGAGATGGAGGGAGGCGGGGTGTAAGCGGGTAGGTTTGTTGTTTGATGCCCAGGTTATCATCCCTTATGAGCAATTAAGACGGGACTACGATTTGCCTAAACCCGATGAATTCCACTATCTCCAACTCAGACACTGGGTCACCGCCCCAACATACATCGCGTAGGCTTCTCGACGGCTTACTCCCTTTGAGAAATGGTTGGTAGGTAAAACAGACGACAAACACCTAATCTCAGACCTATACACTATTTTGGCCAATGGAGAAGCGGGGCAGTCAAAGGTCAACTCCGCTGGGAGGAAGAGTTGGGCAGGGCTTTGTCAGACAAGGAATGGGAGAATATCCACTACAGGTCGCACCACACAGCCCATAATACTGCTGGAACCGAATCAGCTTTCAAAGTCACATCATACTGGTATCTAACACCGGCACATATCCATAGTTGGGACAAAAACCACACGGAGAAGCGTTGGAGGGGCTGCGGTCTCACTGGTTCTTTAGCACACTTGCTTTGGCATTGCCCACGTTTAGAATGCTTCTGGGAGGGAGTGTTGAATGACATTGACAAAGCCTTTGATACAGAGATCCCACGATTTCCGGTTTACACCCTACTGGGGCTACCAAATGCACTGACATTTCCCCTGCGATCATTGAGGGGTATGCAGATGGGGCTGGCGTTATTGGCGGCACGTCAGACACTCTTGGCACAGTGGGGCACCACGAATGTCCCAGACCACACTGCATGGCTACATAGGCGTTGGCTAACCCTCGCCATGGCACGCCTCTTGTTGGTCCAAGATCACAAGGGGGAGACCTATGCCGAATTGTGGGCCCCTTTTATACGAATATTGTCCAAAGAATTCCGGGAGGTAACGTGCCCCAAATATCTCCAAATACTACACCTGCTTCCTGAAGCAAAAGAAGCGACGACATCTCACACATAATGGGTCGGGTTTGAGTTTAAATTCATCTGCTTCGGGGGATCGCTCCCACAATAAGATGAACGCATACCGGTGCAGATACCCCTTTTTCTTTCGCGTTTTGGGGAGGGGAGGGAGGGCTTTTTCCTTTTCTTTGTATCTATAATTTTGTTATTGTTGTCAGGTTGGTTCATACAATACAGATATGCTGCCGGCCCCAGGGTTGTAGGCAAAGAAGCTGTGTTCATGTATTATGTCTGAGACTTTCGCTGCCGGCCTTTATGGTTGTAGGTATACAGCTGTGTAATGCTAATACTGCAGGATTGTCGTTTAAAACGAATAAAAGATTGGTTCCATAAAAAACCTTAGAAATTCACTGAAAAACCACAGGTTTCAGGGACGTAATAGTTAGGAATTTGGATTTTAAAAAACCTTAGAAATTCATAGAAAAAACCAAAGGTTAGTGGGACGTTATAGTTAGGCTGACATTTCACTCGCACAAAACCAGAGAAATTTAGCTGTTCTAGTTAGGTCAGCTAACTATAACTCGCGCCCCCACAATGCACTGCTGATGATGTCACATATTACATCACTCAAGACACGGTCAGTGACATCACTGATGACATCACTGACGATATCTCAAATGACATCACTGATGGAATGAGGTGTGAGACATACTGGACCCTGGCTGTAACCCTGCTGCCGCCCTTTTTACATCCCCTGCCACCTATACCTTTGACTGTATGTAATAGCACGCAGTGGCCCCTAGAATACACGGACACACCACAAGTACTAACATTCCTGAAATGTGACACTGACTCAATGGGAAAGGGTGAGGGAGGGTGGATGGGAATGTTTGCTAGGATGAGGGAATCAGGAAAAGGTACCTGAGCCAATGCTGGCAGAGATCAACAGTACCGAATGTACCATTGTGATACGTTGTATGTGTAAAAAAAAAAAGCAATAAAATCTGTTCAAAATATCTCTATCTCTATCTAGCTATCTATCCCGAATTGGCAGAGGGTGGTGAGGTCACACTTTGGCTACGTTATATCGACGACCTCTTCATCATATGGAGAGGTAGTGAGGAAAGTGCCACAACTTTTGTGAATAAATTGAACTGCAATGATTACAATCTCAACTTGACATACAACATGATAATTTAATATTGAATTCCTCAATGTAGGTATAACTATTGCGAACAACACCATACACACCAACCGGTTTTGTAAACCTACAGCAGGCAACAGTTTACTCCATGCTCTGAGCAGTCACCCAGATAATTTGAAATGGAGTATTCCATATGGGAAACTGCTCAGAGCAGGGAGTAATTGTAATAACGATAAAGCATATGATGCCAAAATGACCAACATGGTAGAAAGATTCCAAGAATGTGGCTACTCTAAATGGGTCTTGACCTAGGCAATAAACAAAGCAAGTAAGGTTTCAAGGGAACACACCCTTTCTGACAACATCACCAAAGAAGTGGATGATTGTACCAATAACGCAAGAGTTATCCTCACATATAACAGCAACTCACAGTCAATACAGAAAATACTTGGAATATTCTGACCAGCGACCCTATCATTGGTCATACCATGCATAAAAGACCTAGAGTCACTAGGGGTCGCAATCTACGCGATATCCTTGTTCATTGCGACATTACTACAAAACGTAGTCCCAATGAACACAGCCTACGGGGAACATGTAAACATCTTCTTAAGTAAATATAAAATATAATATTTAATTGAGCCCACAGTAACTACTAAAGTAAAGAAGCTGTTCAATGATGGTGGCATGCGGGGCAAACAAATGCTGGAAGACGGAGAGTCAATTTTTACTAACAACAAATGTTTCCACCAATGGGAGTGGCTCAGGATTTTTAAAACCAGTGACAGGAAACCCTTTTATTTTGGAACAGACATTGAAAAAGGCACACTTTGCCGAAACGCGTCTGTTGGTAGAATAAACTACTTCTGGAAACCCGAGAGTGCTCCTGTTCCTTGTGGGACTTTTGTGATTGATATATATATATGTGTGTGTGTGTATATATTATCTACTGGCGGTCGCCAGTAGATAGTTGTAGTTAGGACCTATTTTCCATAGGAAATCCACAACATTCTATTTGAAATAACTTTGGCGCCGGTTGACGAATCTTCGCGAAATTTTCAAAACTTATGGCCCGCTCCGGTCCGCTCCTATCCTGAAAGTTTTGGGGTGATTCGGCAAGCGGGGGCCGAGATAAAAGGGGGGTCCCAAAACGTGTTTTCCCCATGCAATTTTCCATAGGAACCTTTCATCGCAGCTACAGCCCGAACTGCTGAACGGAATTACACCAAATTTGGCAAAAATGTAGCCCTTGGTTCAGAGTCGTGCCTTTTGGATAAATGGTGTAAATCCGTTCAGTAGTTCCTGAGAAATTTGAAAAAGAAAACACATATATATCTGGGCGGAGCCTAACCACACATGTCATCGTGAGATCTGATTGGCTGTCAGCACTTCATCCTGGAATTGCTGGCAGCCATCTTGGGACCAATATAAATGATAGTACCCCATTGAAATGCATTGTAGTGAATCGAAGATTTTGAGGGTTACCAAAGGAGAACTATAAAGGGTGATAACAGATTTTAGTTACATTAGAATTCATTTGTTGATGGTACCATACTAATTTCAGGAATTGTGGTGTGTTCTAAGGTGATTTTACCCTGTGAAAAACCTTCTGCTGGGATATCATGAATCATGTTTGAGAGAAAACTATTTTCACATGCTTGTCCCATACAGTTTTGGAAGGTGCTCCAGAAGCTAAAATGAGAGCATATTTTCTGTAAATTCACATTATCTTTCTCAGTCATGTGAGAATGAAGTCTGACATTCTCAGTAAAACATGTACATCCAACAAGGGCAGAGACTGTCAGTTGATTCCTTTGTGTTCTACTGCAGCTTCCCAGAGTGTTCTAAAGAACAACTAGAGTGCTAACAGCCTTACTTATGACAAAAGTATGGCACACCTGAAGCCATCTTGATTGGAATAAACTGGTAACATTTAAAACATTTAATTTAAAAAGGAACAAAATGAGGGGGTTCATTTTGTCATAGAAATTATGGTTAGTGCTGTAGAAAGAAAAATTAGGACATGTTTTAAGTGAGATCTCAAATCCTCTTCTATTTCATTAGAAAATTCTGACATGCAGACTGAAACAATCACTTTCAATACCAGCAGTAGACTTCCAGTTAACTCCCTGGTGAGCAGTAGCTTTACTACAGTGATCTAATCAACAACAAGAGTGCTAACATTCTGAATTTATGGCAAATGTGTGCCTTCTTGATGGAATCAAAGTAAAAACTGAAAGCATTTCCTACTGAGGAGACTGCAGTAAATGACGAAATTAGGAAACTTCATAACAAATAAGTCTTCCAAGATGGCCACCAGAGAAAAAAGAGCCCAAATGTAGCACAAATATCACCCAGATGTAGCCCACATATAGCCCAATGACAGAAGTGTGCAAAACACTTTTTATTTTTAGTTTTTCTGCAGTTTTATATAGTGCAAACTGGTCAGATATTGGAGCGTTACATCTTACTTGGACCCCTTATTGCGTATTTTGCACGAAGTACATGAGATTGATCTTGCGAAACATTGAACTTTACGATTCTGTTAACCTGAAGTTGCTCTGAACCGGGCTTTGTAACACCCGTTTTTACCTACTGGTTTTAATTAATTCTCACTGTATTGTATTAGGAAAGAGGATTTACTGTTTTTATGTACACTTTTATGATCTATGTTTCTAAATCAGATCAAATAAAGTTTAATGAATTCTATGGCAGGACAGAGGCGAGGATTATGCATATCTTTCCTCACTTTATTTGCATAGCAGTTCAAAGAAAACGTAACACAACAATCATTAAACAAAAGACTACACAACCCATGAACCATTAGGGGGTAGTCTCCAAGGCAACTATAGTCCAATCATATCACAGTCCATCGTATATAATATCGTGACGTCCCTTCCGCTTCCTCTTTCTTTCACTGCTCGTCAGTTAAGTGCATTCCTTACATTCTTGGCTTAATCTGACGTTGTTGCTGTTTGTATAGCGGTTTCTTGTGCACGTTATTAGCATTATTGCCTTGGTATTGTTTCATATTCCCTGCGCAGCAGGCTCTTGCCCGAGCGCGTTCTCCCCTCGCAGTTTCTCCCGCTGTGTGCTCTGCGCGCGGTGAGATCCTGTCAGGCACGTCTGGTCCGAGCGAGGCAGCTCCGTCGAGCGCTCCTGCTGGTCTTTACGAGCGTTTGGGAATCCGGTCACTCCTTCAGTGTCCGCTTGATTCCCGACCAACCCTCGCCTAATTTTGACACCGCTACGCGGTGATTTCCCCACACGGCCACGTTAGTGACCAGCGCCAGGTGGTGGTGGTAATTGGTATTGCGCCTCAGTCTATTCTTATAACAGCTTCGGGGAAAGCCCAGCAGTTGGAGCACCGGCGAGGGGGCTGTCTTAAGGATTTTAAGGGCATTTGTTCTGTGCTCACACCCTCTGCTATCATGTCTTCTCCAGAAGACCATTTTTACTCCTCCTACCAGGAAGTGGAGGAGGAATGGCCCCCAACTTCTCCCTCCAGCAGTGGACCAAGCCCTCTCTCTGGCTATTTCTAGGGCACTGGCTCCTCTTAGGGATCAGGTTGATAAGCTGGCGAAAAGCATCCCTGGGGTGTTCAGTGACCCAGATCTGGTGGTGGCGGGTCCAAGTAGCTCCCAGATGGGTAATAAAAGGGCCGTTAAGCATAACGCGGGGCACTTGGAAGGATTTGATAAATTTACGGAGACCTTCCTCAAGAGTGCGCGAACGCTAAAACATGCACCCTGCTGGGAGAAAATTGCGACACTGTCACCACTATTGTAGACCCCGACGGCGGGTTTCCCTTAGAGGGAGAGGGTGTATCGGAGGACGATTTCTCCTCCGATGAAGTTAAGGACTCGGGGCGTCCGTGGCGTCCAGAGTCCCACTCCTCTCAGTCCCCGGTTGGTGACGGGGTCCACTCGGACATGTTCGAGCCTACCCAAATTTACCATGCTAGGTCGGCAGAGTGGACACCTGACGCCAAAGTGGCAGAGTATGTGGTGGGGAAAATCCATCAACCCCTTGAAAGGGAGGTCAGGAATAGGATGAGGGGAGAATGCCCCAGGCCCTCACTGAAGGGGAAGGTGGGACACATGCCTGAAATTGATGAGAAACTATGTACCTTTTTCTCCAAGTATATGAGGGATCCCAAGAAAGGAATTGATAGGTCCTGGACGTGGTAGGGCCCTTGACCCAAATTCTTCAATTGACGGAGCATTCCAAAGAGTCAGGATCCCCTTTGTCCACGGATATTGTGGCTGGTTGGGCGCACTACCCTAAACCCTAAAACACTACCCCCTCCACTACCCAAACACCACTGCACTATCCTAAACCCTAAAACACTACCCCCAGCACGACACCCTACACTACCCAAACATAACTGCACTACCCTAAACCCTAAAACACTACCACCAGCACGACTCCCTACACTACCCAAACACCACTGCACTACCCTAAACCCTAAAACACTACCCCCAGCACGACTCCCTACACTACCCAAACACCACTGCACTACACTAAACCCTAAATATACCCCCAGCATGACCTCCCACACTACACAAACACCACTGCACTACCCAAAACCCTAAAACACTACCCCCAGCACGACCCCCTACACTACCCAAACACCACTGCACTACCCTAAACCCTAAAACACTAACCCCAGCTTGACCCCCTACACTACCCAAACACCACTGCACTACCCTATACCCTAAAACATGACCCCCTACACTACACAAACACGACTGCACTACCCTAAACCCTAAAACACTACTCACAGCATGACCCCTTCACTACACAAACACCACTGCACTGCCCTAAACCCTAAAACACTACCCCAGCACTACCCCCTACACTACCCAAACACCACTGCACTAACATAAACCCTAAAACACTACCCCCAGCACAACCCACTACACAAACACCACTGCACTACCCTAAACCCTAAAACACTACCCCAGCACGACTCCCTACACTACCCAAACACCACTGCACTACCCTAAACCCTAAATCTACCCCCAGCATGACCCCTACACTACCCAAACACCACTGCACTACCCTAAACCATAAAACACTACCCCCAGCATGACCCCTACACTACCCAAACACCACTGCACTACCCTAAACCATAAAACACTACCCCCAGCATGACCCCCTACACTACCCAAACACCACTGCACTACCCTAAACCATAAAACACTACCCCCAGCATGACCCCCTACACTACACAAACACCACTGCACTACCCTAAACCCTAAAACACTACCACCAGCATGACCCCCTACACTACTCAAACACCACTGCACTACCCTAAACCCTAAAACACTACCCCAGCACGTCCCCCTACACTACCCATACACCATTGCACTACCCTAAACCCTAAAACACTACCCCCAGCACGACCCCCTACACTACTGCACTACCCTAAACCCTAAAACACTACCCCCAGCACGACCCCCTACACTACCCAAACACCACTGCACTACCCTAAACCCTAAAACACTACCCCCAGCATGACCCCCTACACCACCCAAACACCACTGAACTACCCTAAACCCTAGAAAAGAAACCCCCACCCCATGCCCAATCCCCTTACCTCTCACTCCTCATGGTTCCTCTCTCCTCGTGGTTCCTGCTTCACGTCATCTCTGAGGGGCGGTGCACGTCGTTGTGAGGAAACGGAACAGCCTCTGTTTCCTTACAACGACATGGATCGATCTACATGTTTTTAGAACGCATGGTCATTTACCATACATACCTTTACAACAAAATTCGTTGTAAAGGCATGCGTGGTAAATGACCATGCGTTCTAAAAAATGCGTAGTAATGACTTCGTGATGTACAACGCATGCGTGGTAATGCATGCGTTGTAATGGTATCGCAAAGTAAAAAGTTGTTGTAACGGCTGTTTACCGATCGAAGCTGGCCCCTGTTCTTCAGTGAGACGTTTATTTGATTAATTAGGAGGAAGGAATGTGGTTTTTTACCGAAAAGTGCATTCCCGGCTGTTGTATTGTGAAAGTGTCCGCGTGGCCTGGTTTCACTTCCGGTGAGAGAGTGGAAGAGTCTGTTTGGATCTAAAGGAGTTCTGTTGTTGGACGGGGCCGGCGCGACATGTCATCAGAAAACATAGCTAATGGAAAGCGTCCTCCCTGAAGTGTGGAGCAGTGCCATGAGAGGTCAACGAGTGTGCGTCCCACCGCAGTATGACCGTACCGCGTGACCCATGTGCCGCCTCCAAGGTACGGGAGGCAGAAGCGGCATCGCAGGTCCTCTTGAAGACTGTTGTAGCACTAATTCTACATTTTGGTACTAAGGCATTTTAACTTCGTTGTTCCTGCCAGATACAAAGAGAAGATCCTGTGTTATTCAGTGCCCTCGTTACCTTTTTTGTGGGTTGTGGTGCTTGTCACTTCGCTGCCCCGCCGGTGCACACGACTGGGCACCCCACCTCGTGTGCCATCTGCAGGGCCTCTGCCCTCGGATCACTGGTTTCGGTTTCTGGAATGGCAACATAAACAGTTGCTCCCAAAGGACTAGCCTGAACACTTAGGTGAATATCCCCTGCACCAGCATTCCACGGAAATTCTTTCCTAGCTCTCCCACGTCAACGAGCACGGCTCCGCTCGCGACACCGTATGACGTCATCGGAGCCATAAGAGGACCTCGTCGGCGTGCTGACGTCAGTTCCACCCATTTTTTCCGTGCCACCGAGGCAAACAGGGGACCGAGACATTTTCACATGTATACATAGTATAATAAATATATATATATTCACTGAAAAAACCATAGGTTTCAGGCACGTTATAGTTAGAAATTAGCATTTAAAAAACCTTAGAAATTCACTGAAAAAAACATAGGTTTCAGGCACATTATAGTTAGAAATTAGCATTTAAAAAACCTTAGAAATTCACTGAAAAAACCATAGGTTTCAGGGGCGTTATAGTTAGTTGGACATTTCACTCGTGCAAGACCATAGAAATTCCCCCGTTATAGTTAGTTCAGCTAACTATAACTCGCGCGCCGGACAATGCACTGCTGATGATGTCACATATTACATCACTCATGACATGGTCAGTGACATCACTCATGACATCACTGATGACATCTCAAATGACATCACTGATGACATCATCCAGTGAAAGGGTGTTTTTCTGAAAATTAAATATGTTTTATATATGTATATCTCAAGGTCGATGGAAGAATAAATGGGTATATAAGTGTCTAAATGGATGATTTTTTTTTGTAAAATTGATTGTATAACTGACTAAGTGTATCTTAGTGAATACATGGGTTACTGAGTAATGTTTAAATATGAAAATATCTGTATCAGTCTCTCACTTTGTGTATAAGTGGCTGCATGGGTTGGTGAGTAGCTACATGAGTGTCTATATGGGTTATTAGTTGGTTTTTTGAGTATCAGTATGAGTGTCTGAGTGTCTTTATGGTTCGGTGGGGGTATTACTTAGTGCATAGATGCATGAATGAGTGACTCACTGTTTGTATGTGTTGAAGACAGCATGTGTGCAGGACTGTATAGGTGGATGAGTATGTGTATGGGTGTGTTAGTGAGTGAATGACTGTCTCAATAGTGTCTTTATGAGTAACTACATATGTTTTAAACTAGAATATGTGAGTATTGGTGTATATAAGTGAGTATATGTGAGAGTGAGAGATTGGAAGAGTTCCTGTACAAATAAGTAGGTGTTTCTATAAGTGATTGTTTAAGAGAGTAAGTATGTGTAAGTTTCTGTAGAAGTAAGTGTGGTAGTGTGTGTATAACTGTATATGCAAGTAAATGGATGTTTGATACTTTGTTTGCATGTGTGACTATGTGTGTGAGTAACTCTATGGATGAGAGGTGGTGTGTAACAGGATGTATAGGTGTATGAGTACATATGATGAGTGAGTACATGTATGAGTGACTGTATAGGGACTGTTGGTGAATGAGTGGATGTGTGTGTAGATCTTGGAATTACTGAATAGGTGTGTTGTAACTGGTATTGGTATGTCCATTGTTTTGAAAATGTTAGTTTGTATTTTTGAGTGTGTGTATCAAAGGTTATATTAGGGTGAGAGGAGGTCTGCCACTCTATCACAAGGATGATGTCATCAGTGATGTCGTCATTTGAGATGTCATCAGTGATGTCATGAGTGATGTCACTGACCATGTCATGAGTGATGTAATATGTGACGTCATCAGCAGTGCATTGCGGGCGCACGAGTTATAGTTAGCTGAACTAACTATAACGGGGAATTTCTATGGTTTTGTACGAGTGAAATGTCCAACTAACTATAACGCCCCTGAAACCTATGGTTTTTTCAGTGAATATATATATATATATATTCACTGAAAAAACCATAGGTTTCAAGGACGTTATAGTTAGTTGGACATTTCACTCGTATAAAACCAGAGAAATTCGGCTGTTGTAGTTAGTAGAGCTAACTATAACTCGCGCCCCTGCAATGCACTGCTGATGACGCCACATATTACATCACTCATGACATGCTCAGTGACATCACTGATGACATCTCAAATGACATCACTGATGACATCACTGATGACATCATCCAGTGACTGAGTGTCTCTAAAAAGTTCAAGAATGTTATATCTATACATGCCAAGGTATATTGAAGAATGATTGGTTGTCTGAGAACTTGTATGGGTGCCTGAGTGTCTGTGTGGGTGGGGGGTGTGACTCCCTGCATGGATGTGTGAGTGGGTGAGTCACTGGCTGTATGCGTTTATGACTGCATGTGCTAGGGAGTGTATGGGTGAGTGAGTGTACGTATAGCTGTGTTGGCGAGTGATGGATGTCTTAGTGGTATATGTGTAAGTAACTACATATGTGAAAGGCAGTATTTGTGAGTGTTGGAGTATATAAGTGAGTTTATGTGACAGTGAGTGATTGTGACAGTGGCTGCATGGATAAGTGTGTGCTTATGTCAGTAATTGTTGAAGACAGTACGTATCTGTATGAATAAGTGAAGTGGTGTGTATATAACTGTATAGGTGAGTAAATGGCAGTGTAATTAATTCTTTAGGTGACTGACTAGGGTTTTGAGTAACTCTTTGGGTTAGTGGCAGTGTGTGGGTGTCTATATGGGTATGAGTGGATATATCAGTGGCTGCATTGATGAATGACTGCGTGTATGAGTGACTGTATCGGTTAGTGGGTGGATGTGTGTGTAGACGTATAAATCACTGAGCGGGTATGTACTAACTGCTATTGGTCTGTTTATGGTTTCGATATTGGTAGTCTGTATTTTAGAGTGGGTGTATGAAAGGTTTTATTAGGGTGTGAGAAGGTGCATCAGATGATCACGTGGATGATGTCATCAGTGATGTCATTTGAGATGTCATCAGTGATGTCATCAGTGATGTCACTGAGCATGTCATGAGTGATGTAATATGTGACGTCATCAGCAGTGCATTGCGGGGGCACGAGTTATAGTTAGCTCTACTAACTACAACGGCCAAATTTCTCTGGTTTTATACGAGTGATATGTCCAACTAACTATAACGTCCTTGAAACCTATGGTTTTTTCAGTGAATTTCTATGGTTTTTTAAATGCTAATTTCTAACTACAACATCCCTAAAACCTATGGTTTTTTCAGTGAATTTCTAAGGTTTTTTAAATGCTAATGTCTAACTATAACGTCCCTAAAACCTATGGTTTTTCAGTGAATATATATATATATATTACCTACAGGTAGTCGCCAGTAGGTAGTTATAGTTAGGGCCATGTTTTCATAGCAAAAGTGTTTTTTTGTTTTTTGACTTGCCTATATATTTGACGCCATTTGACGAATCTTCACAACATTTTCCTAAAGATGTGCGCTGGTGATTCTAGTTGTGCATGGAAAGATTCAGGAAACAGGCGCTTTAAATTAATTAACTACTATATAGAGAATAGATCGAATCTTACCTCTGTGAGGATTAGAAGGTACTTCGATAGAGATGGCAGGCTAGAGGAAATTCCACCATATTTATCACTTGCACCAGAAATCAGTATTTTCCATAGCCCTTGTGTTTGGTCCTCTAGTATGGTGGGTAAGCTGTCAAAGGGAGGTGTGATGAAGTCCATCGTGACAGCATTGTGTGATCCTTTGTCGTTCTTACCACTATGGTGTCTCAATCCATCTTAACAAGAGACCGTACCCGCTGACAAGGCCACATAAGCCCAGAGCCATCAGTTCCAAAGAACCGGTGCCCCAATGTTTCCTGCACGCCGATTCTAGGGCTCTGTGCAGGAGAAAATGACCTTGAGGTAAATCAAATTCTGCCTGAAATTATTCGAACTGGAGTAATTCTGAGTCCCGAAAAAGATCTCCTACTATGTTCGCTCCTGCTGCAGGCCAAACATCAAGTCCCGCCCAGCACCCGCCGTGTGGCAGGTGTTGCAGCATAGTGAGAGGCAGATCCGGGGAGTACGGGATCCTACTGCACCTTTTTTGCATTAAACTAGCAAAGCATCGAGTGATGACTCTGAGCTCTCCAGTGACCCCAGTGGTGGGTCGCCTTATTCACAAGAGTACCTTTACAATGTCTGATGACCCAGGTGTGAACAGATCGGGGTCTTGTCTGGGTTTCTTCTGGACGCCAGCCACTGGATCAACCAGTTCAGTTGCACACCTATATAATATGCTTCGAAGTCAGGGGGCGCCAGTCTCCCAGTCATCGTGGAGTGTTGGACCATGGTCAGTGCTACTCGTCTGCGGCCCGTCCCCCATATAAATAATGTGATTAGGGAATCCAAGTCTCAGAAAATTGCTCATGGGATTCAGACTGGGAGCTTGCCAAAAAAAATATAGAAGGCATGGCAGCGCCACCATTTTCAGGAGAGTCACTCGGCCCGCCACTGACAGCAGCAGCGTCTTCCAAAACTCTATTGAGGAGTGGAGGGAGCGGATCGCTCTACCCACATTGCCCTCCAAGAGGTCGACAGGGTCGTAGTATATCTTTACCCCTAGGTACGCCAGGCAGTGGGGCTCCCATTGTAACCCCGTGTGAGGCCGGAAGTCAGGCAGTCAAAAGCCTGGTTCCATGCAGGGCTCCCATGAAGGAGGAAAGGAGCCAAGCTGACAGAGAGTTCGCTCCATATGAGGATGGCCCTCCAGAGGCCGGAAGCCAGTCAGGGGACACCTGGTCGTGGGTGGGGCTCCCATGCCTAAGAGGAGAGCCCCGCATGCTGCCTGTGCTTGTTGTGGGCGGGGCCAGTGGCGAGATTGAGCTGGAGCCTTGCCGGCTCCATTCTGCACCTTCCCGCCTTCCCCTGCCTGGTAGAAGGAGAGGCGGGCCACCCGTTGCAGAGAAGACAAGGGCTGCTGCCTCGAACACAGCAGATCTGCCCCATGCACCCGGCAACGCAGCACCGAGGGCATTCTTCTTACCTGAGAGGTATTCGGTCACAGTTGCCCGTAGGGGTGTGGGCAGTTTGTCTTTGGGGGCAGGACAGGGAGGCAACCCTCAGAGGGCCAGTGCCTACGCCCCCCTGTAGCTACTGAGCCGCCTTACAATCAGCGCAGGAGCACTGGTGCTGCTAGTAGAGTAGTGGGGTCATTTCTTGGTGCGTGTGCACCCCCCTGCCCCGGATTTGGGTGTGAGGCCCCGGGGACATTCTTGGTGGGATTAGGTTGGGGCGAGACCATGACGGAGGCCCCCGGTGGTTGGAACTGCTGCATTTCCTGGTGTAGACGGGCACGTGGCCCAGAAGCCTAGGGGAGGAACACCAGGCACCATTATTAGAGCGTGGGTGGCGCTCTCACTGTTGTGCCATCCTAGGGTAATGAGCACTTTCACAGGACCTGCAGGATATGTACAGTGGTGGTATGAAATGGCGTTATGCCTATGGGCTTGCGATGTGTACAATTTACAAGTGTTCAAGGTACTAAGGTGCACTGCTGATGATGTCCAGTGATGGTGTTTAGGCACCCAGCCTCCCTGCTACTTTGGTAATGTGTGCACGTTACTAGTATTTACTCTAGTGCACAATTGCTGATGTTTGTGCATAATGTGTTATGCTGAGGGGGGGGGGCCTAGCCAGTCGTTACTGGTTGTCCTTACTATAATGGGGCCGATTCCGATCTCGGTCGGAGGCGCACCCAATACCATTCGGTCGGGAAAAAAGCCATGCGAAAGCCTGTTTCCCGACCGAACCGTACGCGGGTCCGGCCGAGCGAGTACGATGCGAATTCACCGACCGACTCGTCCGGGCGTCCCGACTGCTCCGACCGACTCGCTCGGACTCGAACCGCTCCGACCGACTCGCTCGGACCCGATTCGCACCGCGCAATGGAGACGTTTTCCGGCCGGGTAAGTACGATGCGCACCTCGACCGCTCCGACCGACTCGCGCCGTCCGACTCGAACTCGCTGTCGGAGCCGTACTTTGGGGGTCCGTGTCGGACCCCCTGTACGCGTACCCGTGCGAGCGCACACAGGGGGGACCCAAGGGTCCCCCTACCTGTGCGTGTACGCCGCGAGGCGCTTCGCGGCGTACTCGCTGTAGGGGGCGCCCTTGTCCGCCTCGCACCCATTGAGGCAATGGGAGCCCGCGTACGCGTTGTACGACCGGCTCCCATTGAGTTCAATGGGAGTCCGACCGACTCGTGTCCGATAACATACGGACGCATCGTACTCGTTCGGTCGGACTGCACGGGTCCGATTCGGTCGGAAATCTCTCCGGGTCCGGCTCGGTCGGAGAGATTTCCGGCCCGAATCGGAATCGACCCCAATGTGTTTTTCTTTTTACAATGGCCCGATTGGCCAAATGGTATATGTAATCCCTGTAAATACATGACAAGTGCCTGGTGGCACAGTGTATATATGTGATATGTTCGAATGTGTTTTAATGATAATACAAAGGCTATTTTTATATAACCTTGTGTGGAGTTTCTTTTGTGGTGTGCCTGTGTGTCGCTGCTGTGCGAGTGTGTTGCGCAAACGCTTTTACACATTGCCTCTGGGATAAGCCTGACTGCTCTGCCAAGCTACCAAGGTAGGGAGCAGGGGTTATCTTCAGTGTGTAACTCCCTTGCCCTGACTAGAGTGGTAGTTTCTGTCTGGCTTAGGCGCATGCCCTAGCCAACCAGAAATCCCATTTCTAACATTGGTTGTCAGCGGTGAGGATAGGACTTGCGTTTGCGCAATACCACAGTGACGCATGGTTGCACTACAAACTCTGCATTTAGACAAATCACATGTTTGGGGATTCCTCCAGATTTTTTATTTTTTATTTCTCCTCAAAAAGTCATTATTTGTGTGTAATCCTGTTGCAGCTCTTACACCTAGGTCTCTTGTGTTGCACTTGTATCTTAGTGCCTTGCCAAAATGGAATCTGCCTTTATTTTGTGTGATCTGTTCAAATACAGTATGTTGGAGTTGAGGGAGTTCTGTGAGGAGAGAGACATAGCAGTGAGTGGGTTAGACACCCAGCTAAGCCTTCAGAAAATCCTGCTCCAATGGCAAGAGAATGAATGGAGACTTGAGTACTCTGAGTGGAAGGGTCCCCAGTCCGCACACCAAGAGGGCAGTGGGTCTGAGGGTGGTCCTGAAGGGTATGCACAGGAGGAAGGAAATGGCAGGGATGCAAGTAGTTAGGGATGACTCCGAAGAGAGGGAGTCCCTTGCTGGGTCTAGTGCCAGGAGTAGTGTCCTCTCCCTTTCTCTGTCCCCAGAGGAGTTGGTGGGCAGGAAGGAAGAAAGGGAGCACCAGCTGGCTTTGGAGAGGCTCAGATTGGAGCATGCCAAGGAGATAACGCAGCTGGGTGTGGAGGAGAAAAAGGCTGATGTTGAGAAGGCCTTAGTGCAGGAGAGGATGGTGGACTTCGCCAGAGAAAAACTAGCTCTTGTGGATAGGTTGTCCCCTTAGTGTAGTTTCAGTGGTCTGGATTCACCAGTGAGGGTGGAGTCTAGTGGTGGCAGCAATATAGATTCCTGTGTGGAAGCTTCCACTCCCACATCCCAGAGCATGGTACCTAGTTCCCAGGAAGAGGGTGTCACCCCTGAAGTGTATAGGTCAAGGTTCAGGTGCAGTAGGAAACTGACTCACCAGTCTTGGGGGGTGTTTGTGGATGAATGTTGTGATGCACTGGAAGGTTGGGTGATGCGTAGCACAGCAAACAATTTTGAAGGGCTGTTCAATCTGATTGTCAGAAAGCACATGTTCTGTTGTTGTTTTCCAGGGTTACACCAACACCTGTTGGAGTGTGAGTTCTCTGATCCCAGGGAGCTTGCATGGGAGGCAGACCTCTGGGTGAGTGCCAGAGGATCTGAGAAGGCATTTGGGAGTGACCCTAAGGGGAGTGGCTCAGGTATTTCCCAGCCGAGGGTGGTGGGAAAGGTTCTTAGTAGCCCAGATAGGTCCCGGTGTAGTGGGAGGGGTTTAGGACTCACGTCCTGTCTCCGTGGAGAAGGAGTGAGAAAGGTATGCATCCCAAGGTGCCCGAAAACAATCTCAGGGCCTGGAGGGTTTCCTAAGGGAACACCAGGTGGGGAGCCTAGGCTGTACTGGTAGGCCATCCATTGAGGGGGATCTCCTAGTGTCAGGAGAACTTGGAGCGTCTGTAAGCAGAGCTCCACCAGTTCTGGTGTCTGGCAGTGCCACTCCTGAGTGGAGAGTGCAGAAGTCCAGATGGAGGAGTGAGAGGGGGATGCGGTCCCCAGTGGGAGAACCAGTGGGTCAGGGGCCAGCCCTAAGGGCTGAGCCTTCTAGGAGTGATCATGGTGACACCGCTTCTGTTTTGGGGGGTCTTCGTGCACTGTCAGGTGGACAGGGGTCGGGAGATCAGCGCCAGGCAGACTGTCATGCAACACATGAGATATGTGTTACCCTTGGGGGGGCATGCATGCTCCCCAGGAAGTCCTGGTGTGCCAGGCAAGTGCTCAGCTGCAGGGTGTAGTCCCTGGGTTGGGAGGCCAGGTTTAGGAGGTTATGCCTGACCTGGAGGGAAGGACATCTGTAAGTAGTGTCCCTACCGTTTTGTCTTCTGGGGGTACCACTCCAGGTGGGAGGGTGCAGAACTCTGGAAGGAGGTGCAGGGGGAGGAAGTCCTCGCCTCTGCCCCGGTTCAACCTGAGGGTTTGGTCCCTAGGTTGGGAGACCAGTTGCAGGGTCAAGGTCCTGAACTGGTGGGAGAATTGTGTGGGAGGGCTGATACCAGCGTCCTGACAGTTTTAGGTTCTGAGGGTACCTCTCCTAGGAGGAGAGTGCAGAACCCCAGAAGGAGAGGTAGGGGGAGGAAAGCCTCGCCTGTGACCTCTGGTCAGCCTGAGGGCGCAGACCCTGGGTTGAGGGATCAGTGGCAGTATAGGACTGCACTGATGAGAGGTAGAGTCGAGAATGGATACTATGTACCTGGGGCTACTGCCCCCCACTCTGTGAGATGGCTAGGACCAGAGACATCTGGATGGCCTAGGGCCTGGTCCTGGCCGGGGACAGCTAGGAAGTCCCAGTGGGGTAGCTTAGTTGGTCCTGGGAGTTTTGACAGAGGGATCCACATGGGTTCAGATTGGCGTAGAACTGGAGTGTGCCCCTGCAGTTGCAGGCCTGCCTCCATGTTCTATCGCCCCAAGCAGGGAAGCCCATCAAGGTATTGATTGGTCTACCCTGGCTTTAGGCTGGAAGGGGGTTGTGTTGGACTTGGCCCTTTTGACAGGGTCATCCCAGAACTTTTTGCCTTCCTCCAGTATTTTTTCTGACCTGTCGTTGGTGGTTTTAGGACTCTGGGCACTTTATCACTGCTGTTCAGTGCTAAAGTGCATTTGCTCTCTATGGTAAACTTGGTAAGATTGGTCTACACCTGGTTGGCATATTTAATTTACCTATCAGTCCCTTGTACAGTGGTATCTCATATACCCAGGGCCAGTAAATTAAATGCTACTGGTGGGCTTGCAGCGCTGCTTGCGCCACCCACCAAAGTAGCCTTTCAAACCTGTCTCAGGACTCTGCCACTGCAGGGCCTGCGCGTACAGCTTACTGCCGGTGTGACGTGGCACATAAAGTGGTTGCCACGTCTATGACTCCCCTTTTACTACATATCAGTCACCCTTAAGGTAAGCCATAGCTAGCCCTATGGGCAGGGTGCAATGTAGGTAAAAGGTAGGACATGTGCCTTAACTGTGTGCCATGTCCTGGTAGTGACAAACAGCCTAATTGGTTTTTCACTACTGTGAGGCTGCCCTCTCATATCAATGCATTGGGGATTCCCTGATATGTGTTTCAGTGGTAATTCCTGACATGAGAGGAGTAGCGTGATCAAGTATGGTGTGTTTGGAATAGTGGTGATAAATGCTGCGTACTGGTGTTCACAGATTTATTATCACTATTTTAGAAATGCCACTTTTAGAAGTAGCAAAAGAAACACAACTGATGGATGCAATGCAGAACAAATCAAAACATTCACCCCCAGTCAAGAGATCTGGGTTAAATCCATCATTCTTTTGCTCACCATGCCACCCCAGTTTAGACCTGGCCATATGCAAATCAGGCTTGACCCTGTGCCTCATGGGAACAGTCCAGCCCGAACTGCCAAGCCAGGTCCTCCCTGGACTGGAAACAAGCATCGTAGGACCGTTTTCGGGGTTTCACCCCTCATCAGCCAGGCTAGCTTGAATCCAGTGGCACAGTGAGCCCGGGAACCACGTCTAGGCATACCCGGCACACTTAGGGCGAGGAAGCAAAAGACACACAATTGATGGATGGAATGCAGAACAAATCAAAATCATTCACCCCCAGTAAAGAGATCTGGGTTAAATCCATCATTCTTTTGCTCACCATGCCACCCCAGTTTAGACCTGGCCATATGCAAATCAGTCTTGACACTGTGCCTCATGGGAACAGTCCAGCCCGAACTGCCAAGCCAGGTCCTCCCTGGACCTGAAACAAGCATCCTAGGACCAGTTTCGGGGTTTCACCCCTAAACAGCCAGGATAGCTTGAATCCAGTGGCACAGTGAGCCCGGGACCCACGTCTGGGCATACCCAGCGCACTTAGGGCGAGGAAGCAAAAGACACACAATTGATGGAGGGAATGCAGAACAAATCAAAACATTCACCCCCAGTCAAGAGATCTGGGTTAAATCCATCATTCTTTTGCTCACCATACCACCCCAGTTTAGACCTGGCCATATGCAAATCAGTCTTGACACTGTGCCTCATGGGAACAGTCCAGCCAAACTGCCAAGCCAGGTCTTCCCTGGACTGGAAACAAGCATCCTGGGACTGGTTTTGGGGTTTCACCCCGCATCAGCCAGGATAGCTTGAATCCAGTGGCACAGTGAGCCCGGGACCCACGTCTGGGCATACCCAGTGCACTTAAGGGCGAGGAAGCAAAAGACACACAATTGATGGACAGAATGCAGAACAAATCAAAACATTCACCCCCAGTCAAGAGATCTGGGTTAAATCCATCATTCTTTTGCTCACCATGCCACCCCAGTTTAGACCTGGCCATATGCAAATCAGTCTTGACCCTGTGCCTCATGGGAACAGTTCAGCCCGAACTGCCAAGCCAGGTCCTCCCTGGACCGAAAACAAGCATCCTAGGACCGGTTTCGGGGTTTCACCCCTCATCAGCCAGGATAGCTTGAATCCAGTGGCACAGTGAGCCCGGGACCCACGTCTGGGCATACCCAGCGCATTTAGGGCGAGGAAGCAAAAGACACACAATTGATGAACGGAATGCATAACGAATCAAAACATTCATCCCCAGTCAAGAGCTCTGGGTTAAATCCATCATTCTTTTGCTCACCATGCCACCCCAGTTTAGACCTGGTTATTTGCAAATCAGTCTTGACCCTGTGCCTCTTGGGAACAGTCCCCAAGGTGGTGAGCAGGGGTTATCTTCAGTGTGTAACTCCCTTGCCCTGACTAGAGTGGTGGTTTCTGCCTGGCTTGGGCGCATGCCTTAGCCAACCAGAAATCCCATTTCTAACAGTCGCTTATTGCTTCTAAGCGCTGTTTTTACTTTTAATCTTTAAAAATATATATCTCGACTTCCACTAATTGGATTTTTGTTGTTTTGGTCTTGTTTTATTGATAAAGTCATAATCTATTTTCTAAACAGGTGTGAAGTCTTTTTGTGGTGTTTTCACTGTGGTACTGTTTGAAATGTTGCACAAATACTTTACACATTGCCTCTTAAGTTAAGCCTGCCTGCTTTGCGCCAAGCTACCAGAGGGTGAGCACAGGTTAATTTATGGTGTGTATTTTATTTATTTTATTTTATTTTAGTGTTTTATAGAGCGCGAACTTGACCCGTTAGGGTATCAGAGCGCTTTACAGGAATTATAGAAATGTACAATAGGCTGGGAATCACAATATTATACAAAAGGTAAAAAGGGGCAGGGTGCAGGATATATAAAGGATAGAGGACACGTATGTACAGTTTGCATTTTATAGTTGCTTGAGACAAGTCCCCAGGTTTCTAGGAGAGGTGACTAGGTAATCCGAGGGGAGGCGCTAGTCGGGAGTTGATTAGGGTCTCTTTGCTGGTTGGAGGCTACATTTAACCTAGGAATTTACCCTTAAGGAAGGTTTTGGCCTCCTTTTTGAAGCGTGCCAGAGAAGGGATTCTTCTGATGGCGGGCGGGAGAGAGTTCCATATTTTTGGAGCGGTCCACAGAGAATGCCCGATTGTATGTTTTTTTTTTCCGGAAGTGTGCAGGTTGTAGCAGGAGGTCTCTGGCGGATCAGGAGTTTCTGATTCCTCCGGATACCACAAGTTTCTGTGCAAGATAAGGAGGGGAGTTTGAGTATAAAGCCTTGTGTGTGATGCAGGCCAGTTTAAGCTGTATTCTAGCCTCAAGAGGAAGCCAGTTCAAAGCTTTCAGGTGTGGAGAAATGTGGTCGAAATTTCTTGGTAAGAAGTCTGGCGGCAGTGTTGAGTCAGGCTTTTAAAGGTGCCAGGGAGATCTTAGGTAAACCCGAGAGGGTAGAGCAGCCATATTCCAGTCTGGAGATGACAAGTGCTTGGACTGCCATTTTTAGGTCAGCAGTGTTGAGGAAGGGTTTCAGTTTCCTAAGGTAGCTCAGGTGGAATCTAGCTGATTTGGCCATCCCGTTGATGTGGTCCCGCATGTTCAAATTCCTGTCCAGGGTAATTTGCAGAGATTTGTCCGAGTCCACGATGGTCGGTGGGCAATCTAAGGCTGTGATAGCCTTAATCCATGTCTGCATCTCGGGGATTGGTTTTTGGGGGGAAATTAGGAGAAATTCTGTTTTCTTTGCGTTGAGTTTGAGTTGATTGGAGGCGAGCCATTGGACAGTCACTTTCAGGGCCTCATTCAGGGAGAGAATCTCCTCGAGGGATGAGGTTTTGATGTAGATCTGAGTGTCATCAGCGTACATATGGTAGGAGATATTCGCTGTGCGTAGTACTTCGGCAAGAGGTTCAAGGTAAAGGTTGAAGAGGGTACGGGACAGGGTTGATCCTTGAGGGACTCCAACCATGACCGGAGAGGGAGCCGATAGGTTGCCGTTGATTAGGAATCTCTGTGATCGGTTTTGGAGGAAGGACCTAAACCATTCTAGAACGGAGCCATCCAATCCCATCCTGAGTTTGAGGCGTTCGAGTAGTTTTACATGGTTGACCGTGTCGAAAGCCGAGGATAGATCTAGGGGGATTAGGAGGCAGGTTTTCCCCTGGTCAAGGGCTTGGACGGCATCGTCAACGATGTGGAGCATGGTCGTTTCGGTGCTGTGCCCAGGTCTGAATCCAGATTGGAAGTCATCAAGTAGGTGGAAGTTGTTGATGTGTTGACTTAGTTGCTGTTGTACACATTTCTCCAACACTTTAGCTAAGAGAGGGATGTTGGAGATAGGTCTGAAGTTGTCGGGGCAAGCTGGATCCAGCAATGGCTTTTTCAAAATGGGGAGGACTTGGCCGGCTTTCAGAGAGTCAGGAATGGACCCCTGCCGCAGAGAGGCGTTAATTATTGCAGTCCAGTTAGGAATAATGGACTGGGCAGCGGCCGCTAGGCAGTTGGGGGGGAGAGGGTCATTAAAATGGTTGTTCGGGTATCTGATTTAACTTGACTCGGATTGTGGTTCCTGCTTTAACCACAATCTGCCAATCAGAAACCCAATTTCTAACAGCCATTATTTGGAAACACAATTTTCCTGGAAGAGTAGATGAATATGACCATATACCTACTCATAAACAAGATGGTTGTCTCTCTGTTTATGGCTGTCTGAAAATCCCAAATCAAGAATGCCTTTACTTTTGTTCTTGTTATAACACTGTCTTGTCATAAACATGCATAAGCACTCTTGGGGTTGAAAAGGATGAGTCACAGCACATTCCTTCCCTGATTTTTCATTGAGTTCATCACCCATTGGTATTATTTTTTGTCTCTGATTTTGCCTCTTTACATAAGGTTTTCTCATGGATTTGCCTTCATTAACACATATATTTAGCTCTTTCGCTCAGCACTCAAGGGAGGTGTTTTTTGGGACTTTGCTTATCAACCATAGAGTGCCTCTCATCTACAGTCAAGGACCATTAAGTTTGCCAGAATGTTTTTAGCCCATGTCGCTTTTTCTTCCTAACTGAGACCCACTTATGGAACACTCAACCCCTTTTACTTCTGTATTAGCGTACACGGTGGAACAATGGCTACTGGGAAATAAGGCAATCTAGAAAGACCTTCTGTGTCTCCGGTCCTCCACAGATTGCGATGCCAGATATTACCTAATCCAGTTCACATGAAGGATCTTGGGCTGAATTCGGCTCAAGAGTTACTAGAGCACAGTTTGGAGAATTAAACCTTAAAACAGGACTTCATTTTAAAGCAACTGATATCTCAGTAGCCCTTTCAGGCAGCCAGCATTTTCATTGAACCTCCTAGGTTAAAGGAATTTTTAGATTCCCTAATGGTTCATTTTGCTTTTG
Organism: Calotriton arnoldi; assembly: GCA_963921515.1. Lineage (NCBI taxonomy): Eukaryota > Metazoa > Chordata > Amphibia > Caudata > Salamandridae > Calotriton > Calotriton arnoldi. Next base: position 2,194,305 of record CAWUFW010002028.1, read on the forward strand.
TAGTGGTGTTGTAATTTACAAAAGATCGAGTAAAGTTAGGGTTTGTAATCAAGTGCCTTACTGGGCCCGCTTTGGCTCGGGTGACACCTTTGGTTATGAGTTCAGACCCTTTCTTGGATAGTTATGATAACTTTTCATTGACTTTTAAGAGGATGTTTGAAAGTCCAGATTTTGGGTATTCTGCTGAGGAAGCTTTATGAGAAACTTTGCAATGTGGGATGGATGTGCTGAAGGGTTCAATTTAGGATTACAATTCCCTCACCAATCTAAGCAACAGTAGGGAAAGTGTTGGACTTTAAATTAAAAAATATTTACAATAAATACACTTCCCACTTTCCTACCCAAAAAAACCCACCAACAAACTAAAGAAATAAATAAAAATTATAAAGAAATCATTATTAACATTAAATGACATAATAAATTAAATTAAATAATTTTAAATAGTTACATTAAATAGAAAAAGATAATACATGCTAATAAATTATCATTTGTATTACTATTAAAACAATTAATAATATTAAATAAATTATATTACTTTAGCTATTAAAACAAAACAAATAAAGTAAAACAAATAATAAATATAAAACTCATTTTCATCATCATCATATTTCCTCATTCGGCTGAATATTAGCCATAAAAGCACATTAAATGTAAAATACAGCTAAAATTCCATAACAATTATACAATCATACAATTAATACATCAAATTCCTGATTATATCTCAATGCAAAGAGGGAAAGTACAAATAGAAGACCATGAAGTCCAAGTAAGAATTTAAGGCGTTCAAACTGATGTCCCATACCTCTTCCTTGTGGCCATAGTACAGCAAATGAAGTTTACAACTGCTGTAAAGGTACTAACAGTACTAAATTGTTGCAAAAAAATATTAACTCCAACTTATGTTGTCTTATAATAGAATATTAGAAGAGCACAGTATTGGAACCAAAGTCTGTCTTAGATGGCAGGAGTATAGCCACAGAACAGTTTAATGCATAGTGCTGTGGTTGGTAACATTATCGCAAGTGCAGGTCGGGGACCATAAACCTAATGTGAAAATGTGACTAAGAAGTGAATATTATTAAAACGCAATCATGTAAGATAAAATCTATGTTCAATGTTTTAAACATTTTGTGAGTAAAACTCAAATAGGTCCTTTATAAAAATGTAGAATTACACTGAATCAGTTAAATAATTTACATAATTATCAATCAGTATTTTAGTTAAACTAAAAAAATATGATACATAAATAATTCATATTTTCAATAACTGCCCACTAATACCACTAGTACCACTCATACCAGCATCTGCAGTCTGAGACATTATGAGAGGAAGTATTTTACGAAAAAGAGATAAGGTTTGTGCACAAAGTATGGAACTATAATCCTTCAAGCTTGAATAAACCTACAGCCAATACATAGGATATACCAACTCAGCTGCGGCAGATTTTCCCTTCCCACCCCAGACGTCTCTGGGTATATGTGAGTAGGGGTCTCTGAGAAAGCACGACCGAACTACTCAGATTTGAAAGTTAAATAAGAACCAAACCAACGTTGGCGGCACAATGTTGTGTAGCTCCTAGTAATACATAGGATCTGTGCATTTCGACAACATAAAATAAGATATTGGTGTCCAGACTGATTCCAGGTACCCCCAAAGGATATGTTGGCCTTTAGACCAGCTAGCTCACAGTGCCACTATAAGCCCCTTAACCTTACCAAGGCGAATAGTTTCTGGCAACTATCGAACATGGCAACCCTTGATCCTTTAGGTATCGTGGAAACAGTATAGTACTTTTCGCTCAGTCACTCGTGCTCATTTCTTCTCAGAGAAATACACAGAATAAACGATGGGGACGTTTTTCAATAAGCATTTATTGAACCAGCGTCATTCTAGTATAAAATACATGGGCTGCAACAACCATTAGACAGAAACAGATATATATGAGTGCAAGCACCAACAGAGTAAATAAAAGGTAGAATTCTACCATGGCGCTAAAACGGTGAATATATGCAGGCATATAGATACATGGCAATAATCAAGCATAATCCTAAAATGCGAACCCTAGCTAAGTGTACCTAAGTGCAACTAGCATGTATGTAGGTGTAAAGCCAGGAATCCCCCTAGGCTAGAGCCAACCCCATTACCTGATGGGAAAGAACGAAGGACCCCGTCTTGGTCTGGAGTTGGACACCGCGCAAGGGATATCAGACCACTGCGTGCTTGTGGCTTGTTCTAGGCAGGCAGACAGTGTAGGGACTCCAGCATCTCGTGTCAGCATGGAAGTTTTTCCTCTGGTTTGCCCAGCGAAGATGTGGTGCTTATAAACCCAAAAGGTACCCTCAGGGGGTCTACCTAACACCATACTGCGGGCCTGTCGTTCAAAGATGACGATAGTGGTGACTTTTGTACAGAGATATTATACAGAAAATGGTAATCCTGCTGTGTGATACTAAGAATCCTTACGCATAATAAATGAGGCTAGTTTTCTAAGAAAACCACACAACATTTATTCGGCACATAACTAGGTAAAAGGTCAGCGCTAGAACCGTTATGTAGAGCAAGGTAGGACAAATGTAGGTAAAAGGTTGTGCATCTACCTAGGCCTATATTAGGGTACATTGGGGCTCATAACAAATCCACTATAAACTGAAAATGTCACTACTAAATTAAACATTGCTAACTAAACTGCAGAAAATGTAAACAAAGAAACTTACAAATCAAAAACTATATTAACTTTTTTTAAATAACAATTAATGAAATAAAGAATTAACATAATTAATTAAAATGTGTTAATTACCATACAAATGAATAAAAAATATAAAAATTAATTCATATTTTATAATTTATATTGTAACACATATTCTATACATATTTAGGCACATATTTTAAATTGTATTGTGACATGCATTGTAGTTTAATATTTTAAATAAATTATACATAAGTTTCAATATATGTGCCTTTTTTGACAATAATCTGTTTCACTATATTTTTGACATGCTATTCTGGTATTTTGCATACAAACTAAGTAATCTCAATATTTTTATTGATGATATTTTTGACACAATATTGTTCTGTCATGATATTTTGGTGAACTATATTTTGTCGTACAACCACTTTCAAGCTCATTCTTCAATCTTGGCCTATAGTACAATCCGATGTTCAAGAATATGTTATGTCTTGTCCCATTTGAACTCCAAAAATTTTTACATTCTAAATGTTTTGGACATTTGCAGCCCTTACCAGTGGCACCAGTGGCTCCATGACCATGGTGTACCTACTCTATTAATTTTATTAATGATCTTTCATCTTCAAAAGTGTTTCCAGTTAGCATTGTTACACCTAATAGTAGCTCCTTTTTCTCTTTTTGATAAGTTACCTACACTTGAAGAAATGGCTCAATCTTTTTGAATGACATTTTTTTACTGTGGGCAAGGGCCCACATTCTCAGTAGAACAGAAGATGGCCCTGATGGTCCCAGTAGCCGTCCTCTTGGCACACGGGGGTCAGGAACACTGGTTACGACCTCAATGAGATCAGTGCTAACGGCAACATCGCACAACTTCACAGCAACCAGAGCAGATGGCTCTCTTGCAATACTGGTCCAGACTGTACTTGGCATCTCACACTCTGCTCACCGAGATCTGCTCGCCATGATCCCCACTGAGCTTCGCTCCCTTCAGACTCTCTTGCACACTGGTTTAGGCAGGCAGACAGAAGGCTGGTGATCCAGGCACAGGGCAAGTGTTCTTGGCTCTTGGGTGATGGCCCCTATCATAGAAGGGAGACTAGCAGACATTGGTCCTCAGTCCTAGGTATAGTAGCAAGAAGTCTTAGTGATCTTTCCTTGCCTGATGACATGGTGCTGTTCAACAAAGTATGGGGCGCTTGCGCTCACATTTAAACTCCAAATCCAGACACACATGTTGCTTAATTCGGGTTCGGAGTGTCAGCTCCTTTGAACGACTATCTTTTCTGCATTGCCCTTTGTCAAAGGGGCAGTCTGCTGCAGCAGGAGTGGCTCCAATTCTGTGTGACCCACAACACAGGCCAAGTGAGTAATAGGGGATTGCACCGGGCTGCCATCTTTGTCTGACATATGCCCCTTAAATGTTCAAAGGACGAAGCCTTCCTCATCATCAGATTCCCTGGTAGTGCCAGGAATCTCCCTGACAATGAGCAAGGACATCCTGGAATCAGAGTCCCTTGATATGCACAGATGATGCTTTGCCACTCATCATTTATTGTGTGTGTCCCACCTCAGCCCTCATAAATGTTTGCAATACACACCTACTGTACCAAAATGCTAGGGATCCAGATATTATTGCAACTAGGGCACTCAGGGCAGGGGTGCACATCCGTCACCATGCAGTCCCAACACTGACATTTTTCAACACCTACCATCCCAATGTCACTTCTGCATGAATCTTAGACAACTTAGACTACAGTATCAGGCATTATTTAGGACTAACAGACTCACCCTACAACAAACTACAGCACATTTAGAACATTGTGGTATGTACAGCAAATGGGCTCGGTCGTTGAACACATGTTAGCCACAAGAAGGAGGCTTCAGCAGCTCTCAATTAACAAAGTATTCAGCTCAATATCTTATGCCTCATACACAAACCCACCTATACATAAATGTGATACATCCTCTGCTACGGAAAGTTTTCCTAATTATGAAGCAAAACATACCCTCCAGTCCAGTGCCCATCTTCATCTATAGCTGTGTCATGCAGATTCAAACTTGCTTGGATTGGTGGCACATTGCTGCACTACGTAGAGCCAAAAACGTTAATATAGCCTCCCCCTGGACCTATGTAAAGTGACCAGTCTACTGTCTTTTGGGAAGGCTATGAAGACCTTTCAATTCTGTTGATTCCTTGATCCTGGAACTTTTTGTTTTTTTTCTCATCCCCCCTATCAATCTTCTTTCATTAGTACCGTGATGGTCACTGACTGACTGAGCACATTACTAACAAATAAAATAAAAAATATAAGCCTGCATTAATCCTGAATGAATGTCCAGATTTGCATCATTACTCAGTAATCCTAGTATGTATTCAAATGTGCCACTTTGTTCAGCAATCATTGGTGCATTGTTGGCATTCTTACCAATATTAATTAATCGTCCGTACATGCCCAGGATTTAATCTTCACTGCTAATCAGTGAGAGCTAATATGTGCTTAGGCACAGCATAAGGGAAACACAAAACGGTGGGTGCAAAGGGTACATAGAAGCAGGGCCTTTCTCTGACATGTAACCAGCTGCCTGCTTGTGAATCCTAATATGGCCACAATGCCTGCACCTCCTGCTTGACAACTTCACCTGCCACCATGGCCCATAATATCATCGAGCACCCAGGTGTCATGCTTTTGCATGCAGTTCCATGCATTACACTCTGAAACCGGGAGCAGCAACAAGGTATTGCCAAAAGAAATCTATATTGTCGCCTGCAGCTTTCCTGGTTGTACTCTGAGCTTCAGGGTATCTGCTCGACAATTCTGTCATGACTGTAGCAAGCACAGACTGAAAGCATAAAGCATGGAGTGACTGTTTACTTTTGGCTATGCCTTCCAAAGCAGCAAGGTTGCCTCTTCAGGTGCAGCAGTAAGAGCGGGACTTTGTAAACATCAGTGCATTTTAGGGGAATCCTTACATCTAAGATGGATACTGTATCAACATCATGATGCAGTGGCCATCTTAGATGAGGGTATGCAATCAGTAGTCTTCAGCAGCTTTCTGGATGATAGCCACTAGGTCCAGGTGTCTACAGGCTCTCTTTTTCAGGATCACAAAGAGACCCCAGGCATAAAGCATGAAATGCTGGCTCATTGTCTGCAGAGTAATGTCTTTTGGAGCAGCAGCCTCTTTTGGTGCGGCAGCAAGGTGTAAAAGCCCTCTGCTAATATGGCTACTATGTCAATCTCATGATGTGTCCGTCTTGGATGAGAGTATTCCCCTCACAAACCAAAGTGATTTACCGTGCAACCATAGCAGAAAATGCGGGCTGTGGGTAGTAAACTACTGCGCTGTTTTATGCTGCTGGACCCGGAGCCCTAAGCATGACTTCTGCCAGCCAGCCCATCATTGCAGAGCTCGACAGCTGCAGGTCTCAAGCAAGTAACATCTGTGCGGCTCCCCTGCATCGCCCGATTGGTGGCTCAATTATAAGTTGTGATGTCAGAGATGGATGCTTATGCAATTACCACTACAAAATGTAAACATCCGAAAAATGTCTTTGTTGATCCAAAACTTGAAAGACACATTTTTAGGCAATTGCCGAATGGGCAGACCGAAATAATGCCAAGGTCTGAAAGGGGCTGACCCAAAACCCTATTCTCAGTGAATTTTTGATATGATGATGACAAGCTCTGGGCAGCCACGACTAAAAACAAGTTCATGTCAATATTATTACTGGATGATCCTAAGAATCTTAGATAGAGTCCCTAAAGGGAGAGTGCAGTGACAGCCACAGACTGCAGCAATCACCTTTGTTCCAAAAGGAGGACAGGGGTTCAAATATACAGACTCTGCAAGTAAGCCTTTGCTCAAGCTTTTAGTAGCTGTACATGGGTGGTTTTCACTCTGGCCTTGGAGGTGAGCTCTTAAGAACTTTGTGAGGGTGATTTTAGACTAAGAAATCACCTACACTTGGGAGAGGAGAACCTTAAAAACCTCCCAAGCGTCTCGGCGGTCAACCACAATGAAAGACAGAGCAGAACTCTTCTGCTCAACCACAAGCTGCCAAAAATAGAATATGTGCAGAAAAACCTTATTTTTGAAGTGGGGACAAAACCTTGGAGTGTAAGTGCTTATTTCATTGCACCCCTTCAGTACTATTGTCCTAGCAAGTTAACCATCTCTTTTCAACCCAGAATAGTTGGTTCAACCTTTAAACCAACAAAATTTGATGACATCCCAACTTTTAAATTCGATATGCTTGGAAACAGACAAATCTCCAAAATGCATTTCCTCTGCAGATTTTGCAAGCACTCCTTACTTTATAGGAAAGCAGTGGTGAAACACCTGTGTGCTAGAATCAATGGTGTAATCAATCTACACGCAGGACAATTGCTAAAGCATCAATCAAGGAGGAAAAATGGTTGCAGTTAATTGGTAGAAAACATATGAAAATATAAATATAAGGTATTTTGTAAATATTTCCTAAAAACCAAGAAATAAATGAGGTAGACTATAATTATTAGAATACACATTACATAAAAATTAAAGGATGAGTAAAAACAAAGAGGTGCTTTTTAGTACACACAGTGTGGCCTATACAAGGACAACAGCTGTCAAACTCAGAAGACCTGGCAAAGGTCACTGGAGCCTTAAATACCTCACTTACAGTATATGCTCTACCAATAGTGTTAAGAGGTACAGTGGCATGGTGTGAAATTGCTTCTATTCATATCTATTATGGCCACTCAAGAAGAAAACAGTGAATCCTCCCTGAATCCAATCACGCGCCTATTTTTAAACTGAGAACTGTATTAGAGGGATGACATATTAACAGCTTCAGAGGAACACCTTACTAAACTACAGTTCACCCCTATAAAACACCAATTGCCATTAATAGAACGTAGCTGGCACCGGTAAAGCACCAGTTCTCCCAGTCTCCGCGAATTCATAAATCATGCTGGGTGGTAATAACGTCTCTGAGCGTCAGAACACATTACATGCACCATGTGATTCAAATCTGTCATGCGTCAGGCTTTTTAGAAGTCACAGACAGGAAAATACCAGATTGGCCTGCGGTTAGCACACCGTGCGCAGGTCAAACCTTCGTGCTGCATTTGTGCCTTCGCTGTTGGCGGGTGCAGCGCGGAGGAAGCGGTTTATTTTGTGCTCAATTGTACAGACTGTAATTGGAGTATTTTTTTTGCTATGAATAAAGCTTTGCCCAAGAATAATCACCTGATCTAAGCTATTCTCTCTTCCCGTTTCATCCCCGTGACATAAAAGAAAGCCTTTGAAAGGATTAGCAAGAATGAAACCGCATGGGACACCGGCATGGAGTGTCACCACTGGCTATTTCAAGTGGCTCTCCGGCTTGCAGCGTCTGGGATGTTATCGCAGGAGGGCTGCTGTCACGGACCCTGGACGTGGCAATGCTTTGGTGCTCCCAGGCACCTCGTTTCATACTTTTTATCTCTCTATTTGGGAGCTGATTAGCCACAGTTTTTCAAGGGTATCGTTCCAGGCCCGCCAGGCTGCGGAAGCTGGGCCGTGCTCCGCCTGCAAAGCAATCCCGTGGAACAAGTGCCAGTTCGGGGCATGTAGGGGAAGTTTTGGCGGAGGGGGCCCGCAGCCCAAGCGGCTGAAGTGATTAGAGCTGACTGGAGCGCTGCGGAGGAAGGCCTCGGAGCCAGGCGCGCGCGCGGCCTGGTGCGTGTAAACAGCGCCCTGGCTGACAGCGTTTCCCCTACCCCATCTGCGGCTGTCGGAGAATCCATTATTTCTGCAATCCCCGGGGAGCGAAAGAGGTCCCGGCCATCATTACTCCTAGGCAAATGTAACTGACTCCTCTGCACACCCTAATTTGCTTGCCATAATTATAGGTCGGCCACCCCTTTTGTTATTTATAAAAAAAAACCTTTTTTGTTCTTATCAATAATAAATGGGATGCAGTGAATCACGCGGCTGCAATATTTTGATATTATGGAAATGCTAATGGCAGCTATCGCCAGCACCTACTCCTTATCGGCGGGTCACGTGGTCTGTTAGGCAGCCAGTGGCGAGCTTCGGCTCCAGTGCATATGTAAATGTCCAACTGTACTTCAGAAAGATGGCGAGCTGGCAATTAATATTTTTCCCTTTTTTTCCCAGACGGCAGATCGACAGGCAAATTTATTTTCTTCCCTCTCCGTGGGACCAAACCAAGAGGAGGTGGTTGGGGAGCGTCCCTCTTCCCGAGCTCACTTTTCAGACCCCTAATTGAAAGGCGCTAAATAAAGACCAGGAGTGAGGAGAACTTAAAACAATAGGAGAGAAGGCTGCGCCTCCGTGCATTCAGCTGACAGTGTTTTTGCAACTTAAACCCGTTTTATTAATTATGTTTGACATTTCCTTAATTAGTTTCATTTATATCCCATCAGCCCCTACCAGACGATTGCCCCATACATCATCTTACCAGTGGCCTGGCACGCTTGCAGAATATAAATAAAATAAAAAAATAAGGAAGCTAGGACTTGCTTAATTATATGGCGTTTGCCGTTCATGATTTCTTTTTTGTCTTTTAATCTTAAAAATCTGCAGTATCCAAGAATTTCATAATGTGTTTTCCAGAGTGTGAAAATGTAAAAACACAAAACAAAAGTCACATGGCGTGCCAGCATACATTAATTAGTCTAAACGCGTGGTTCGAAAGAAGCTAAGGGAGGATTTCTGGAAAAGAAAAATGCGGTGCTTTCTATGGAAAGATTGCATACAGCACAGAAATGCATTGTAAGGAGAAGTCATCAACCGTCAGCCTCTGCTGAAAAGCATCTCACTTGATTTAATCTTTTGCGCGGTGTCACCAGCCTGGGTCCTCTACGATTTGGGGAGGCATTTACATATCAAGAAGGTATTTAGCCTGTCACCTTTCTGTGAAATGTGATTATTTTTTTAATGTGATTTACGTCACACACTGCACGGGGCGCACGCAGGCAGACTTTCACCAGCCTAACAACTCATTCGGCGTGATACGATTGCAGGTACTACATTTAGGCACGCCACCACCTTCTCGCTTCATTTTTAAATCCTCCTACTAGTTAACCTTTTAGGTACCTACAAATTATTTTAAATTCCCGTTGACAATCATTCACTGGACATCAAACATGAATAGGATCTAACCATCTCTTTAAAAATGTACAGTGTTTCTTCCCATGTATTCTCCAACATACCTCCACACTTCTGTTTACATTTTTTACTCCCACTAACCAGCTGAAATTTTCAACTCCACACAATAAGCAAAGGTTCCACGTGTTGTAGTTCCCACTTATATAAGACCATACTTATAATCCAAAATAAAGAACAGATGATACCAAAGCACAATTGACGTAGAGTCCAGAATATAAATGGTCCTATGGATTAATTTTCTGGTTTCCAGAAGTGTTATTCAATAAAAGCATCCCAAATTTTCACATGGACCTTGATAGTATATTTGTGTCCAACAACTGGCAGCCAACACGTGTTTCACCACAAGGTGACTTTTTGAAGGCTCTGCACAAAAAATGACAAAGGTAAGTGGATGTGTCCAATATTTCAAACATCACAGAGGGCTAGATGTCCAAGTGCGAATGGTCTAAAAGACTAGTAAGCACAAAAGTATTCTGCCGCCAAAAGGTGTGTGAATAATGGTAGTCTGCACCGTAGGCAAATAGTCGACCAAGGTAATTGGCACGCGGACCAAGAAGTATACCAAAATTTGGGGCTGTAGTAAGCCTCCAACTGTCTCACGGTCTCCGCCTCAGCATGGTAAACTGCTTATAATCCAATCAAGTACCAAACCTGGCTTAATTGTCTTAGAAACTGGCATGTCTACACTTCTTATTTCCGTGGTGTGAACATTGCAATGAAAATTGCAATGAAAATAGTTCAGTCCAGTCTTGAGTTTCTGTCTCAATAACAGAAAGTACTGCTGGTCATAAGCTGAGGGACAGGTCTAACTAACTCTCATTGGATTTTGAACCTTCCCTGTGACTGTCCTTTGCATTGGTCAAAGTGAATTAGACATAGTATTGGAACTGTGAGCCTGAGTGCAATGCGGGTGGGGTCAATGAGCAAGGGGGCAAGGTTCAGAGGTGTGGCTAAAAAGAACAGACTATACTGTAATTATTGTGCTGGTTTTTTACCTTCAGGTAACTGCGTATAAAATTACACACATTAAATGAAAAATAAATGCAAGTTAACTAATCTTTTGAAAATGCACTATTTTATGTTATGAAACCTCTTCTGCTTAATGTGATCACTGCAGATGTATGTGTGTGTAAAAAGAGAGGCACATAGTTGAACTCTGGTTTGTGCAGTGGGGAACTGTTACTTGTGTATTTTTAGTGCTATGATACCCCAGCTTGAGACAGAGAGCACTGTGAATATGTAAGTCATTATTTTAAACTTGCATTACACATAGTATAAAATCGGCTGCCACAAAATTCACAATAAGTTTAGGTTTAAGATAAAAACGTGCTTTCAAAATATAGATTTTAGTAATACGCAATCAGACTGTACATAGTTCAAACATTTTTTATGTGTCCATTAAAAGCATGCACTCCACAGTTTTTCTGGTAAGACCATTACAATAACTCTCAAAAAATAAATGTTTGTCATCACAAATCTTCAAGTGGCCATCAATTAAAGCCAACACTGGCTTCCAAGCAACAGTTACATTTGTAGATTAATCAATAGCACACATTTATATTTCTTTCAGGCAGCAGGTACCCTGACAAGAAGGCTAGTTTCTTATTTAGCTGTCTGTTTCTTCCTCTGCTTTACTGCACAGGAGGCTACCTCCCTTCCACTTCAGCTGAGGCATCTGAAAATTCGGCGTTAACTGCTCCAGGACTGTTGTCTTTTAACAAAAAGTAGGAGAACTGTTTTTGTTAAAATAAAAATGTATGGACATGTTTGCCCCACAGATACCACTCAGTGGCATAGCTAGGCACTTTGCCGCCCGTGGATGTCCTTGCCTTTGCTGCCCTGCGGCCACACTGAAGAGCGTGGGGGTGCTGGTGAGGATTCTTGCGGTGTGCCGCCCCTGCGGCAAACTCATGTAAAAGCGGGGGGGAGGCCACCACACCCAAAACTTCTGCTTGGGGCGGACCGCCACCCCAACCCCCTTTTGCTACGCCACTGATGCCACTCCCTTCGACCTCTGGTCCTTTGTACAAGCACCATTCCACTATCATCAGTCACCGACTGCGCTCCCTGGGAATGAGTTACATGGTAAGCCCTACTCAAATCCTTCACTGATATATGCAGCACCCCTAGCACACTTTGAAACAGAGGAACTCAGAGGGATGATGTACCTCTCTGATTATAAAAGAACTTTGGCACTTCATTCATTCCCTCTTCAAATTGGTCACACATTTCTCAGCAGGGTACACAAACTTCCCAGGAATCTGTACATTGGGCAGATATATTTTACAGGCAATTTCTTTGAGCAGAAGAGTTTTCGTTAAACATAATATTTAGAGATACTTACCAGGCAGACAGGAATATCTGTGTTTTCATCGGAGCCGCTAGTGAATCCTGACCCATAAATATGTGGTAAGGATTATGCAGCACGACTTGTGCAACATGAGGTGCCATACCCAATCAGAAGATTGAGAGAGGAAGCACAGCAAAATATACATCTTTGATTGAAAGAATGAAATAATGAATTACTGTTTCCACTGTTTGGAGCCCGACAGCTCTTCTCTCAAGTTCTTAAACGTAGGACTTCCACATGATCTTTGTAAAAGAGATTTACACAAGGACTATTAATTAAAACTGAACAATTAGCAGATGGTTCAGTAGATGCCATGCCTCCCTTAGTAGTTTATGTCTACTTTAACTTATATTTTTAAGACTCCCATATTGAAATCAAGATAATGTGAGAAACATGTCTAGCAGAATATCTGCCATGACGAACACTAAAATATTAGGGATGTAGAGAACGAAAATGTGAGATGAGGGTGAGTTGACTTCCCAAGACCCACTTAAAGGGATAAACAAATAACTAAATATTCATATTGTGTAGAGAACACCATGTAGATGCTTTATTGAGAGGACAGCTAAAGGACTATCTTCAAAATATTATATAAACTATCGTCTTGCTATTGAATTTTGTTTCTTCTCAGAGTGTATGGATCAGACTCACAGCATGTTTTCCTTAATCTGCTCTTGCTCAGAATAGAGGGAGGTACCGATTCCAAATGTATTTATTTAAAAAGATTGGGGGATTTGAACACGTGTTGTGAATCAAAAAACATACTTGAATTTGCCTCCCTGCTAAATTTGTGCTGGGAGAGACAGGTAGAATGCCAGCACAAGACAACGCCACCCATCATTGTGAGAGTGGGGACGAGCCTCTGTGCTCTTAATGGCCTCCAGTCCTATCCCTTGATATGCCCCTCATCGATGCACTGCACACAGGTCATTTCTGTCATTCAGGACCTGTACGCAAAGAGAGTAAGCATGAACGTTTGTGAGGAGCAAACTGTTCATCACAAATGGACTTGGGACATTTTTTGACTATAGTGTTAGGTGTGGAGGCAGCATGATATTCTTGTGATACGTTTTTATTGCAGGTTGTGCCACCGAGTAAATTCTTCCTCAGCTGCACCCTATCTTTAATCCTCTGCACTGCAATGCAATTTAATTTATGGAACGCTTCAAACCCTTTTTTTGAACGTCTGTGCATTACGTAAAACTTTCAGCAAATAAACTCCACACCTCCTTAAAGAATTCTAACAGAACGTCAATACAGGTTTCTTTATTTTTCTTGAGCACAGGCTGCTCGCAGAAGACTGCTGTACTGTGAGAAGACCGCCGCAGTGAGACTTTGCTTGTCTGTGCTGTCTGAATCAGACAAAGCCATTCAACCTTCGAGCTTTTACAGGGTCGTGATTTGATTGGGCTTTCTGAATTTCTCAATGTTTTCTGGGATATTTGAAGCCCTTAACCGGAAGTTAACCCCTCAACGCTTCTTTACTTACCAGCTTCTTGTATGGAGCAAGCATAAAACAATTGGTCCTATTTCTAGCATTAAGAACAAGTGTGAACATTTAATCTACCAAAAGGCACTTTTGTTGGACTTATAGGTGGTGTCAGGATGTGAGAATTTGTGAAGTAGCACCAAGTGGGTGAAAAGCAAAATGCAGGGCAGTGCTCCCGCTGCTTTCATACTCGTACAGCATTTTAAAAATGTTCAACAACAAATCGTAATGGCATATGAAAATGAAAAAAACATTCTCTTGGGACTTTCATCAGAATCTATACATACAAACAGATGTTATCAACCTCCACGAGGCTTATGGGAACATCTTTGATATCCACAATTTAATCACCAAAAATGAATAACACGACCTTGATCGAACAGAGAACTGCTTTAAAGACAAACCCAGTTGCTGTTCCTTAATAGATTATTCTACAGAACAAAACAAAATTAAAACCTGACAATCTAGGGGGTAGGCGTGAGTAGAGAAGGGTGGACTTAATACACAATCAAGGGAGTATACACTTGCGAGGTGAGTGTGTAAGTTAGGGTATGAGTTGTAACAGGACAACTTGGTAACAGAGTGTAAGACCACTGGCTCTTTGTTTCAAATGCGTGCTGTCTGCAGGTACAAATAATCTAATTGCACTACAACTGGGGTAATTCAAGACATTAGTCATGGTAGCATCATATGTGTCATTTACCGAGGTGTCAGTTCTGTTTAAGACTATAGCTAGTGGTAACAAGTGCTGTAAATCCTATGATAAAGCAGATATGGTGTCACCACATGCTACAGCAAGCTTTCTTACATTCATTTGCACATTCTGGGTGCTTAATTGTAAAAAAAAAAAGATAACTCCACAACCACCCCAAGGCATCAAGCTCAATATATGATGGGGGTATTTCCCCCATACTTAATTCAACAGTCTACATGAAGGCCTTAGACTCCATATTGCTTCCTTTAGACATGATATGCACATGTTCCGGCTTAGATGGGTTGTGTGATAGGGAAACTTAGAAACATCAGTCATGAATGATACTTTTGGAACATTGGATTAAATAAATTCTAAAATAACACGCTTGTGGATTATTGCATGATGAAGCGATTGGCCAGGTAAAACATATCAATGTATAGATGTTTCAGAGAGGGAGTCACTACTTGCCTGTATCATTGGTTTTCCTACACATAAAAGCCTTAAAGCTTCCGCATATGGCAGTACTAATGAATTATTCCTCATGTATGAATTTGGAAAGACACCAAAATTAGCTGTTAATGTTGAGTGTCAAAATACCCTACACTTTAGTTGAAAAGTGACAGTTTGCACAAATGACAGGGCTGTAAAAGTATAGAAAAGCAGACATGTCAAGTTTGTCTCTGAACACGCCACATATTCCAGGTTTGTATAGTGTGGTAAAAAAACAAATAATGAAAACCTCCTTCAGCCGCCAGTTTCATACTGCACTGTATTCGCACCGTTCTCCTTCTGGAAAAAAAGCAAACAGGTTAGTTGGGTACAATCGGCTCATTCATAATACAGGGTTATTATACCGATTATGTCCCACTAGCTACAGCATAGTGCAAAGAACACAATTATTTTTCTCAAATTTTTGAAAACAGCAAAGTATAATACTTGCCTTTTATTTCTATGAGCGAGCGAGGTAGCTCTAATATCTTAAAATGAGTGGATTCAGGGCTTCTCCCCCAGGAGCATTTTGAAAACACTGGATCAAATGTTGCCTTCTACAAAGCATTTTTCATGCAAATCAGAAAAGAATCATAAACCTCAATCATTAATTATTCCAGTACTTTCAAAACGTGGCTAGTGATCCTGAACCTCCCGAGGAGTATTGCATGTTCACCTGCCACAAAATACGATTGAGAAAATGGGAGCAAAATAGTGCATGATTTCCATAAAAATGTATAAAAAGCCATATGTGAAACAGGTAGATTAGGAAAGATGTTTTTCAGTGGTTTCGTATTTATCATGACATAAGTCCCCAATTCTACATTTCATTTCCTTTCATTAGCCCTTCCAAGTAGGGACAGGGAGGACAACTTTAAAAACAAAAATAGATTTCACAGTGTCAGGAAGTACATGGCAGAGTTAGGTTCATTTTACAGGTTCATACAGAAGTACTCGGACAGCGTTGCTGATTACCCATCAACTACCTGCTTTGCGTATGGATTTGGAATTGCAATCATTTTGTCCCAAAGCATCGCCTTGTTGGTTTATGAACATACAGATATGTTTCTATCAAATTCTCCATTTTCACCCTGAACAATAAATTTATAATTTTTGTGAAAACTCCCCAAAAAATGTATCCTGAAATGTCATGTTTAGCTAACCTGAGCAGGAACTAAGAGGATGGAAGAGAATCGGGAAAAGCACGTTTTTTTATTGGCATAAATGTTTTTTTCACTTTCACATGCTTTTATCTTCCACACTATAGGGACAAGAGATGCGCAGCCATGGGAAAGAATGTAAGCATAATCACAAGATATAAAACACAAGATGCTTATCCATCTAGTGAACAACTTCCCAAACTGGGATTTTGAATTATTTTAGAGTCAACAAAGTGTTGGCTCACATGCATCGGTGACATCACAGAGATGGCTTGTGGTGAAAATAAATAACAAAGAGAGAAATACGTTCTGATTTCTATAAGACAAGGCTGGGTCAGAATCGACTCCTATGACGTTCATCACTCTTCACATCAGCTGAAATAAGCCAATGAGCAACCGACTAGCACTTTACGTACATCTGAGGCATTATTGACAATATATCTCTGCGCTGAAGCTGATTCTCGGACAAAAAGCGATACTTATCTACAAGACTCTGAGGAGAAGTGATGAGACGAAGAACCAGGGGATTCGGTCAACAAGTGCCCCCTCATTTAATCAGATAGAAAATGAGGTCTGCCCTGCAGCCATGAGTTTAAGGAGCGCTAGCGCGTGCAGCACACAGAAGCCATGGGGTCTCTGGAACGACGAAATATGAAGCAGAGGCTGCTGAGTTTTATCTGAACAGTGTATCCATCACCCAAAACGATAACAAATCAGCCATTACCAGATCATGCAAACGCAACTCCGCTACCTGTGATCCCGCCTCTGCTTCGTGAAACCTCTTTTCGGGCCGGCCTAATGAATTGTCAGAACTGTCAGGCAGCCTCTAGGCATGACAAATGCGTATGATTTGCTGGAGCCGCTACGGCTACTGCTGCTGTACTCGAAACACCTGATGTATGTAGTCTTGGCTTCTGGTCCTCAGATTCGACACGTGGAAAGCTAATCAGACTGCGCAAGAGAGTGATTCCTCTGAAATGTCTATCACCAGCAGGCGAACGGGTTGGCTATTCTAATGCGTGGGGATACGTTCATTATTTCGATAATGAACCATAGATTTCTTCAGAATCCAAATTCTATGGCACGAGTGGCAGTGTGAGCCAGGACAGATGACAATATAGATTTGAGGAACACGCAGCATGAAATATATTTAGGCATTGATTTTGTCTCCGCTTGCTAGACAGAGTTGAACAGCCCATGACACAGGCTGGATTGGGTATAGTCCCACTGCACTAGTTAATGCTGTGCTTCTCCCACCCTATTCAATGTTTTAGTGAGCCCCCCAGCATGACTGCTCCTTTAAGAATAACGACTAGTCTTGTCAGATTTAGCTATTATCTTCTTAATAATTTAGAACGATTTTATAATCAATTACTTTGCTCATGTTGCAGGGGCTACCACTTTAAGAGATCCCAGGGTACCCAACAATTATATAAACTTAGACTTAGTAAAGATAAGAAGAAGTCAGGAAGAGAACCAGAGGCAGTCTCCATGTTTTATTTTTCCAAAGAAGAAAAAGTTGCGAATAAGACACCTTTGTGCAGTGGTCACTCCTTTCGGTAATGTTATAGAAAACACATGCAAGGGCACTAGGACCTGCGGAGAAAGGAAAGGTGGGGGTAGAAGGGAAGCGGAAAGGGAGGAGCTAGGAAGGGCAGTCAGGGGAATTGATGGGGAAGGAAGAGACGTCCGTAAAATAAAGCTCCTGTATAACCACTTCCATTGAGTCAGTGTCGTCTGTCCTCGTCAAACGACACGACAGCTGGCGACGATGGTGGTCGTTGGAGCCTGCTGCTCACCTTGTGCTGTCGGTGGAGCGAAGTTGGGAGCCCCGCTGTGGTGGGAGCTGCCTCTGCTGAGACGCGTCAGGTGCTGAGGTGCTCACCCTGAGCGCGTGCCCCTGCTCTTTCCTTGTTGCTGCAAGACGCGACCCCGGGAGCCTACCCCGGTCGCGCAGGACCCCTGCCGTGCTGCCGGGTATGTGTGCTGGACCCCTGCCGGGCTGACGATTACGTGGGCTGCCGAATTACTTGGAGTTTACCCGGGACACGTCGCTGCCTGTCCCTGCCTTGGTGGCTGACTCCGATCGCAGGTTCGTTTTCCTAAGTGCCTGCTTTGCTCGCTGTATGCGCAGCTGTGTGTGATCGGTGGGCAGCCTGCGAACTGTTGCTGCCTCGTGCCTTTGCTTCAGGCCTGAATCCTCGTGTGGAGTGAGCTCCGCCCGGTGGCCATCTTGAGGTCAGGCACCTCCTCCAATCCACTGTCAGGACTCCAGGGCGGCCATTATGAAGTCAGGCATTCATACAAAAGCCCTGCAAACAAGTACCATACAAAAAAAAAAAGGAGAAAGACAAGTAAAGTCAAGAGACAGTTAATCCCACATTCATCCTAATCAGGAAGAAGATCACCATCGTTGATAACAGTGCCTCCCATGATAGTTACTGTACATGCGGCATTCTGGGATTTTCATCAGTCCTTTCCCCAATCACACATTCTGCCCTATTGTATGTTGCTGTGATAAGTGCCACGTGACCTACGATGTGGCTCTTCCTGAGATCAGATCACTACCTGCCGCCTGTGTGCATAGTACTTCAACATGTCTGGCTCTCCCACGTCGAGACAACGCCATGATTCCCAGGGCAGCAGAGCCCAGCCAGAGTCTCCTGCATCATCGTCACAGGCAGGAGGACACAGACTTGCCCTGTTGGGAGTCCCTTTTCTGCGCCCGCCGGAACCCCTGGCTCTTGTATCTGGTGGAGGAATGGGTCTTCGTTGGCAAGAATGGCTGGAAGACTTTGAGGACTTCATGAGAGGCTCGCATGCCTCTGACTTGGATCAACAACTCATTGCACTACGCAATTTAATTGGTAAAGATGGTCAGATTATAAAGGAACTTCCGGCTGATGTTGCGTCTTCTATCCCGATGTGCGTGACGCACTTAATAGAAAATTTCTTCACAAACGAAACATTGATTATGAACGGTATACCTTCAATCTGGCATCCCAAGAGAAAGATGAGCCCATGGGAGAGTTCATTACGCGCCTCAAACGATTAGCACGGTACTGTGCGTTCGACTCTTTCACGACTGAAGATGCCCTTCGCTTGCGAATCATTGAAGGCTGCCAATCAGAGTCCTTACGTAGACGCCTTCTAAAGAAAAGTTACTCACTCGATGAAATTGAAAAAATGTCGAGAGTCAGGCTGAAAAACATGCAAAAAAAATGGAAGCGGGGAAAGGGGAAAAACGAGAACAAGCGTTCAAGCTCCAATCTCGCTACACGGACAGACACTCTTCTGCAAGTCAAAGATCATCGAGGTCCAAGGTTCATTCTCAACGTCCAAGTCGTCGTCGCAGTCCCATCCAGACTGATAAGCGACAAGAGCGCCAACTTAAATGTTATCGCTGTGGTTACGACTTTCCTCACACGGAAGAGTGTCCTGCATTAGGTCAACTATGTAGGAAGTGTGGCAGAGACAATCATTTTGAGAAAGTATGCAGAGCATCCCGCAAAGACAATCACAGGCAGTCGAGACAATCCAGTACTCGCCATCATGCTAAGGCACTATGGGACCGCAGGGACGCCTCCACCAGCTCATCACAGTCAAGCCTTCACTCTCACGTCACTTACAGGTCGCGGCACTCAGAAGCTCGAGAGTCGAGGTTACTATCGCCCATATCGCAAGACAGTGACGAATACGTCTGCATGGTCGCGGATCCAGATAGGCTAAAGAAATACCAGAGACTCCATCTTCAAATGGGCAAACACATGGCCAAGTTTGTGCTGGACAGTGGGCCATCTCTCACTTACATTTCGGTCGCAGAGTACAACAAAATGAACCTGCAACCTCACCTGCACAAAGCTGCTGTGCGAGTCTACACATGGATGTCGAAAGAACCTCTCCCTTGTTTAGGACAATTTCAGACTGATCTCACATACAAAGCTAAAACTGTTCCGGCTCGCATTTATGTCATTGACGGGCCTGAAGCAGACTGCCTCCTTAGTTTGCCCACAGCGGAACAACTTCAACTAGTAGAAATACTATATCGAGTGGATGATGACCCTGACATAGTCCACACATTCTCAAAACTATTCACCGGACTCGGGAAGATGGCTCACTTTCAAGTTCGCCTGCACATAAATGAATGTGTGACACCCATAGCACAACATCACAGGAAAATACCGTTCTATCTTCAACAGTCTGTGGAGGAGGAACTACAAGATCTTCTCCGGGCAAACATCATTGAGAGAACTTCGGGACCCACTCCCTGGGTATCGCCTGTGGTCATAGTACCCAAAAAAGGATCACATGGCAAAGTACGTCTTTGTGTTGATATGAGAGCACCCAATACTACCATCAAGAGGGAGAGGCACCCTGGACCTCACATCAGTGACATGATCACGTCGTTAAATGGGGCACAAATATTTTCCAAACTAGATCTTAACAAGGGCTATCACCAGCTTGAACTCCATGAAAAATCGAGATATATCACCACGTTCTCGACTCACCAAGGCCTGTTCAGATACAAACGGCTCAGTTTCGGAGTTTCTTCTGCGGCTGAGATCTTTCAAGAAGCGATCAGAAAGGTCATTCACCATATTCCCAACACCCTCAACTACAGTGAAGACATTCTTGTGTACGGAGCAACGGTACAAGAACATGACCAGGCACTTGACCGAGTATGTCATGCCCTCTTGGAAGCAAACCTAACACTCAATAAAGACAAATGTGAATTCCACAAATCAACATTGAAGTTCTTTGGACACATTTTCTCAGGCACAGGAATGAGACCAGATCCTGAAAAAATTGCAGCTTTGAAAGATACCCCTCGCCCTCGAGATGCTGGGGATATGCGTTCATTTCTGGGAATGGCAAGTTACTGTGCACGTTATATCAAGGATTATGCCACCATCAGCTACCCCTTGCGAAAACTGACTAAACAAGGACACACATTTCAATGGACAACTAGATGTGATCAAGCGTTTCACTCAATCAAAGCATCTGTTGAGTAGGCCAACAATCTAGCTTATTTCAATCCTCGGCGGAAAACCGAAATTACTGTGGATGCCAGTCCTGTGGGGCTTGGAGCTATACTGGCTCAGTATGACAAGGAAGGTGATCCACGTCACATCGTGGCATATGCCAGTCGAGGCCTGACCGACACAGAGAGAGCTTACTCCCAGCCCGAGAAGGAAAGTTCGGCGGTGGTCTGGGCCTGTGAGCACTTTCACATTTTCATCTATGGGAAGCACTTTACGCTCATCACGGACCATAGGCCCTGATAACCATATTCAGAAACCCCCGGGCCAAAATGCCACCCAGAATAGAGCGCTGGGGTATCCGTCTTCAAGAATACACGTACACAATTGTCCACAAACCTGGAAAAGCAGCAAACCCAGCTGACTACATGTCGCGACATCCTAAGACATCCTCAAAATCAAACCCGTCGTTAGCGGAGGAATACATACACTTTGTCGTGGCTCAAGCAAAACCACCTGCAGTCCCTCTTGAGTCAATTCTTGAAGCCACCAATGGGGATGCTACCCTGCAAAATGTGAAACACCGCATCCAGATGAACAGCTGGAGACATCTGGAAGAATCCGGACATAATAAACAGGTTGACAGCCATGAACTGACCTCTTTTCTACACGTAAAGGATGAATTGTCCATTACCTCAGATGGTCTCCTGCTAAGAGACAAAAGGATTATCATTCCAAAACAGCTGCGTCAAGGAGTTGTCAAATTAGCACATGAAGGGCACAGAGGTGTTGTAGCCACAAAGAGAGCGTTGTGTGAGCGGGTCTGGTTCCCCTCCCTTGACCAGATGGTTGAATCCACACTAAAAGACTGCCCTCAGTGTCAATTAGTTAGTCGAGAAGAGCCACCTGCACCTCTACAAATGTCAGAACTGACGGAGGGCGTTTGGCAACATGTCGCAGTAGACTTCTTTGGCCCGCTACAATCAAGTAAATATATCCTTGTCGTAATGGATGAATACTCCTGCTTTCCAATTGCTCACCTCATATCATCAACCAAAGCGGCCACCACTATACCCGTATTGGATGAAGTATTTGCAGCGTGGGGTATACCGAAGGTAGTAAAAACAGACAATGGCCCGCCATTCAATGGACAAGAGTTTGCTGCATTTGCTAACCATCTCAATTTTAGACATCAGAAGATCACTCCCTTGTGGCCACAGGCCAATGGGATGGTAGAAAGATTTATGGCCACTCTGAAAAAAAACATACAGCAAGCTGAACTATCAAGGCGAGATGTTCAAACGGCGTTAAGCGAGGTGTTACGAGCATATCAAACCACACCACACAATACCACAGACAGATGTCCAGCAACCTTGATGTTGGGCCGCACAGTGCGCACAAGAATACCGGCCTAGGAAGATTCAAATGGCTGTACTCGTCAGGACTCAGATCATGAAGAACTAGCAGCGAGAGATGGATTCAAGAAAGCCAAGATGAAGGAATATGCGGACAGTCGGCGGAAAGCTAAACCATCATCCATTCAGGAAGGAGACTGGGTACTTGTACGGCAAAAACAACAAAGAAAATCGGACAGTCGATACCATGCTCGCCCACTGCTAGTGACAAAACAAAAGGGAACTATGATCACGGCTGCCTCAGACGACAATAGAATAACACGGAATGTGGCGCATTTTCATAGATGCACACCAACCGCAAGCGAGACATTGGCTGCGCCAGAAAGTGCAACGAAGGAGGACATGCACGTGATGGGAGCTGTGCACCAGTCTCCCATCTCTCTTGGTGAGAGGGAACAACCCACTCAAGAGGTAGACTGCAGGCCACAGCGACTCCATCGAAGGCCCATCCGCCTCATTGAAGAACTGTAACTATGTTCACTTCTTTATCTTTTACTCTGTGGTAAATGTACCAGTTGATTTAAGTTGTGTAAGAAGGGGGGAGATGTAATGTTATAGAAAACACATGCAAGATCACTAGGACCTGCGGAGAAAGGAAAGGTGGGGGTAGAAGGGAAGCGGAAAGGGAGGAGCTAGGAAGGGCAGTCAGGGGAATGGATGGGGAAGGAAGAGAAGTCCGTAAAATAAAGCTCCCGTATAACCACTTCCATTGAGTCAGTGTCGTCTGTCCTCGTCAAACGACACAACACTTTCCTTCCAAGGGTTCTTTGATGTTACATGTTTTGTTCTCTCCCCTATGTGTATCTTATAACAAGTACTCAGATGTTCCCTCAAGTAACGTTCAAAATCATTTAGAGAAGATTGAGGGTAATTTAAGATGAAAATATTGATATTGTTCTTCAAATTATGCTGCCTCAAGAATTTAGGGCTAGAGGCATTACTTTTTTTGTATTTGCAAATAGCCCAAATCTCAGAATCGGGCTGTTTGCAACAACAAAAAGGCATTTTGGTATGTAAGAAACCCAAATTGCGATTAAGTAACATATTACCAAATTGTAATTTGGGTTATTGACTATATACTGATTTGGTATTTGGAAGGGGCGTGTTCAGGATCTGCTTTCCATATACTGAATTGCAGTGCGATGTATTAATGTTTTGCAACCAAAATTCAGTCGCCAAACATTAATACTTTACCGACTACTTAAAATTAATGGTAAGGCATTACTATTTGCAAATGGGAAGCAGTCCCCAAGGCACCCCTTCCTGTTTGTGAATATTGAGAAAATCATTTTTTAAGAGTAGGCAATAGTCCCATTGACCACTATCTAGTGTTATATAGTTAAACATTACATTTAAAAAAAAAAAAAAAAACATCCAGTTTCCTTTAAGGAAAATGAACTGCTTTAAAAAAAAAAAATTGCAATATATATGCACCACACCTTACAGTAGCACGCTTCCGATATGGATAAAATGTGAATACTTGAATGGACTTAATAAAAGAAGAATCTCGGATTTTTCGAGTAGTATCAATGATTAATTTATGTAATCATTATATTTAGTATTGCTTGTATCTTTTCCTGCTTCTCAGTCTCATTTTTTCAGAATTTGATTAGCCCTTGAGAAGTAGGGTTATTAGGGCTTCCCCCGTTCTTTCTTTTTTCCAGTTGAAAGTAGATGTCGTAGGGGGAAGACCCTGGACACATACAGAACCTTAATATTTTTGATTCTCATAATTCTAAACAAAGAACTTGCATGAATTCCAAGCCGAAGATACATTTCAATATGATCTAGAATACACAAATACACAGATTGGCATTATAGTCTTTATTAAAACACCCATCACAACGAGAACTCAAGTAGTAATCCCATAGTAAATATATGGACATGAATAGGTACAGGAAGGAACAACAGGCACACTTGCAGCAAGCCACAACCATAACAGCTCCCCAAACTCACACCTACATTATCACAATCACCATTCTAATAATAGTCTGTTTTCTAAATAGTGCTTGGAATGGCAGAATGTGTTTTGTGTTGTGTTGTACTGCTGTAAAAAAACTGGCATGATAGCCAGCTCAGTGGCACTTAAAGTTGAGTCAAGACTTCCAGAATTCAAACGATTGACCAGCAGGTTACATAGACGTCAGTAGTGACAGCGTTACTCATTGCCTTATTTCGCCAGAAACTTCGTCACTGGAACACTACATATTGCTACAAAACTGCTTACTATTAAGTATTTTACTGTCAAGTACCACTCTGCCTACATACAACAGCAAGGCTCATAGGCATGCGACCAGAATCAAAAGAACAAGAAGCAAATGATTATCCTGGACAACAGATATTAAAGGACTTGTTATGCATAGTCATGGTACATTGAGCAGTATATAGAATGTAGCAATATATCGTATGCTAACTGATATACCAACTTGTCAGAATCCAGTGGGTCAAGGAATCAATGCATTGTCACTTTCGGCTGTTCAAAGGCCTCTTCTCAGATGTAAATCCTGATGAAGGACAGCATCTTCCACAATGCTGGGGCCCTTACTGACGGCACACAGCCATGACTTCCTGTGCTGCTTTGAGCAAACCACAAACTGTGTGAATTTCGACAGATTGTGGGTAGGTGACCAGCAACTTGTGTCCCATGCACATCTGTCATCAGATATGGGGTTTAGTGGATATGGTTGAGGAGCAAAACGTAATCACGAGGTTCAAATCAGTATGAAGGGGTGGAGCAATCTACAAGTGTAGCGTGTACACCGTCCCCTCAGGGCAAGAGTTTCTGACTGTAAGGGGAAATTCTAACTTGTGAACCTAGTGCTGAATCATCATACCCGTGCTTTGATTTCAACATACAAAAATTAAAAAAAATCTTTTGAAAAAATATCTGACAAACAACTGTCTTGAAAATTGAAAGATATTCTGCTTACCGTCACTCCATGTCTCTGGAGCTATGTGCTGCCACATCTATGAAAGCACTAGACCTTCAGAGTGACAGTGAGGAAAGAAACTTTGCATGTGTGATAGGATGGTGGTCCAACCTCTGTCTGTTATATGTGCTCGATGTGTGCATGGGTGTACTAACCAGTAGAGAACTGGTGAGCTTGAATCACAGCCTGCATCTCTCCAGCTCTTCACTCGGCTCCAAAGTCAATGCTTGATTTTTACAGTATGAATGACTGTGTAGGGGCAGTAACACAGGCAATCACCATGTGGTATAAGCTGTGTGGTGACTGGCCACATTTCATACATGCTGCTATCAATCACATTGTCAGTATTTATGGGGAGGGCTGCAATGCAGCAGTTAAGCATGATATAGTCAGTAGAATAAGATCGAGGCTCAAGGGAAAGCCAGTCAGAGCATTGAGTATTGTAGAATGAGTATAAAATATTTCAAATACTGCTGTGTGTTCATGCGTGTACTTGCATAGGCCTGTGCATACAAATTTATGTGCGTGTGTACAACATGTGTATGTGTGTTCCAGCCTCTGAATGATGCAGGGTGCTGATATGATGCACTCCCTCTTGAATTTAAATTGGCCCTTGCATAATTGGGGAACTTAATGGTATATTTAGGCATCTATCGAATGATTGTGTCCTTCCCTGGCATATTGCTAGCCTGGCACAAAAGTGGTAATTCCTGATATTATGGACAGTCTTTGCATGACAATGCCTGCCCCTGCTTAATTGCTTCCACTGTATTATGTTTGCAATTCCTGGCATAAAGCCTGCATCCTTTACCAAATGGGACCCACCCCTAATGTACCATAGACCCTGGCATAAAGATGGCAATAACAGACATACTGTGAGCTTCCGTGGAATCATGTCCCCAGGAAGAATGCTGGATATGGCATAATTGCATATTGTGGACTTCCATGACATGAGGCAGTGTCATGTGCCCAAGACGGCCTGGTAGGAAATAGTGCCATTTTACATTTACACGGTTCTTTCCTAAAGTTGCCTTCACTTTGTCACAACCACACTTGACATATTTGCATTTGTGACAGTTCGGTTCGTTTTTTGGAACCATCGACCTTGCTGACACAGAGAAGTTCTTAAGGACACAATCACTCTGCCTTGGCATTGTGTACAAGAGCCTCATGTGCGTAATACAAATGTGTTTGTTAGTACGTTCGTATGGCGACAGAGCTATCTGTGGAATACAAACAATGGCAGCCTGATCACAATCTCAGCCCAAGGCAAGGATGCTTTTTTCTATATATTACCTTTTGTTTCCCAAATATAATCTGAGGAGACACTTCTGCTGACTTTGAGGGGTCCCTGCATGTTGAAGCTTTTGCCCAGCAGCTGACTGACATCTCCGTGAGGGGTGTCCAGTTTGTGACCAAGAAGGGGTTCTACACTCTTACCCACCAGGTAAAGGGGTTAGACTATCCAGAAGGGGGGTTTCTTGGCAGACCATGCATCTGCATTTTAGACACATAGGTTAGGGTTTGCATCGTAGGAGTACCCTAGACTGGTATAATACTATATATGAATGCCTACTTAAGCTGTCTCAACAAGATGGTGAAACTCTTCGTTTTATTCACTGTCTTGACACTTATAATAACTTTTGTCTGTTGATCATTGCAGCACATTTTTTCTATACAAGAATCACTTTGGTTCAATAAATATTGAAAAACATCCCGTCAGTATTCTTTGTTTATTTCTCTGAGCGTAAGAGAGCACAAGTGTCTGAGCGAAAGGTTCTAGATCTGTCACAAAAAATCCTGATGGAACAGGGTTGTAATGTTCAGTACCTGCCAGAACTGTTCTCTCCATGTCTAGGTGAGGGGGAATAACTGTGGCACTGTGAACTATCTGGTCTAAGGAACGACATACCATGTGGGGGTGCATGGAATCAGTCTGGCACCACCCTAAGTTTATGACGTCCA
Source organism: Calotriton arnoldi (assembly GCA_963921515.1). Taxonomy (NCBI): domain Eukaryota; kingdom Metazoa; phylum Chordata; class Amphibia; order Caudata; family Salamandridae; genus Calotriton; species Calotriton arnoldi. The sequence continues at coordinate 2,221,623 of CAWUFW010002028.1, forward strand.
CAAATGCGCCGTTCCTACTGAATAGTAGAAACTACATGACAGCAGCACACAGTTAACATAATACTGGTTCTTGCATAACAGTGCTAATTTGTATCATACTACGTCTATACATAACACAATGATTCCCACCCTTATTGTAACTCTTAGCCTAGAGTAATAGTGGTAGTTCTTAGCATATTTCAGCACCCATAGCATGAGATAGCATTACATGGGAATACAAAACTGAATCCACCTACGTGTGGCAGCACATAAGAGAATTTATTAAGTGCACACCTGGGACCGTATTGCACAAGATGCCCTGGGGACGCAACGGGTGTTTGCACCTGCTATGCGCGCCCCCGGGGCACTTTGGCATTACAGAAGGGGCCACAGACGCTTGTGCGGCCCCTTCTGTTATACCGATAGTTCTGGCACACATAAAGTGCCATCGCTATCCTCAGGGTGCATTCCCTCATTTTCATGGGGGTGTAACCCATGCAAGTGAGGGAATCCATTTGCCTCTGAACCCGCACCGCATTACAGTGACTGACACAGAGGCAAAGAAGCTCACAGGAGGCGCACAGAGAGTGCCTCACCTAGAAAGTGGTGCACTCTCAGGGCGCCCCCTGAGAGCAGCCTTCTGGAGGGGGGAAAGGGTGTCCCATGGATCCCCCAGACTTTCTCTTGCAGGCGGGTGCAGTCACTGACTGCTTACGCCTGCAAGGGGATCTCTAATCCCCTTTAAAAGTGCATGTGGATTGCCGCCTGCACTGTGAAAACACGGAGTGCCTTTAAAGCAGCTGCTCTGTTTTTCACATGAATGCGCTGCCCCAAGGGCAGCGCTAGTTCGCGGCTGCCCTGGAGGCAGTGCATTCCATGTAAAAGGGCGCTCTTTCTCTGTTTGGGCCCGGCGTACTTGTTTTAAGGTGTGCTGGGCGCAAACAGGGAAAGTGTGCCCTTCACATAATAGGGCCCCTTGTTAGTAATCTCCTGGCATGCTCCCCATTGGCACCCACTTTGAGAGCTTTACACTGGCTTCCGATTAGGAAGCGGATCATGTTTAAGATCTGTTGTCTCACCCACAAGGCTCTCATGGGTGGAACCAGTGCTTAATTTGAGCCAGTGGTTTCCGGTGCTCAGCACCGGCACTTAATTGTCAACAACGGGGCTTGTAACAGTCTACCACATGGTGGCACTGTCTGTCTTATTTAAAGATGAGCACAGCAACAGTTGTTTATTAATTCAATATACATTAAAAATGACTATTGACTGCCGCCCAAGTCATTCTTATAGCTTTATGGGTCTAGAATAGTCTGCATTTTGTCACACTTGTAGGAGTGTGATGATTAGTAATTGTGTTGGTACTGCCACTGGCAGCGCTGGCAGGGGCAATGGGTTATGCAAGCTGCACTGGCCTCCGGATGAGGGCCCTGGCACGTCATATTTTACAAATTAAGCACTGGGTGGAACTTGCACATATCTAAAAGACAAACTGCAGTACTAATGTCCTTCATGCACACTTAGATCTAGCAGCAAGGCACTCCTGACTGTTCCGCGTGTTCATACTGCTAGATGCAGTGGGAGAGCTTTTTCCTTTACTGCGCCATCTACTTGGAAACAACTTCCCCTTCATCCCCGTCACTGATCTGATTTCGCCAAAATAAAAAAAAACTCCTCAAGACCTGGCTGTTTTAGGCTGTGGTGGTGCCGCTAAGCTGGCGTAAGGCCTAGATACACCTTTAGGTGTGATTCGTGCACTATAGCATGTGGATATAACAGCATTGCAACATAACAATATTCGGGCACCAAACATGTAATTACCATGTATAAAAACCTGGTATTTCAGGACACAAAGTAGTTGCTTTTGCGAATGATAAACTTTGGGGCATATTAGCAAGACCCACGTTAAAATTATCGCCGTTTTAGCGGCAGGAAACTGCCGCTAAAACGGCGATAATGAGCTTGCTAATATGCGTTATGGAATTCAATAGAAGCCCAGGTTAGATGTCCTGCACATCTAACATGGGCTTCTATTGGAATTCCATAACGCATATTAGCAAGCCCATTATCGCCGTTTTAGCGGCAGTTTCCTGCCGCTAAAACGGCGATAATTTTAACGTGGGTCTTGCTAATATGCCCCTTTGTTTTTTAGTTTAGTACTTTTATTGAAGATAAAACATGGTAAACAGGACAGAAAAATAAGGAATAAACCTTATGAACAAATATAACACTAATGGATTCAAGTGAAACAAGGTTTCCTTAATAACATAGGAATATGGAAATTAGAAGTAATAATAAAAAGTAGACTAAAAAACAAATATTCAAGGATCAATATGTAGTGTAAACATTTTTACAAAAAGGAAGAGGGATGAGGAAAAGAGAAAGAAAGAAAAGGAAAGAAATAGAAGTGAGAGAAGAAAGAGAGATCTAATGAGTCCTTAAGGAGATGGTGAGTGTGAGGATAAAAAGGTAGCAAAGGGAAGCCAAAGTAAGTCAGATTTGATTTTCTGAGATAAAGAAGAAGAGACAGTAGAAATTCTATGTTCATCACATATAAATTCCACCAAGCCATAATAGATAGCTTATAGTTATCCTTCCAACATGATAAAATAATTTTAAAAGCAAGAGCAATAAATAGATCTAATAAAATAGGTTTTGGAGAAATATTATTAAAATCAGCAGACAATGTACAGAGAAAAACATTTTGAAAAGAAAGTGGAATATTACAAGAGAAAATCAATAAACATTTTGCCCAAATAGTTTTCCAAAATATAGTAACTTTAGGACAGTAATAAAGGAGGTGATTCAAAGTACCATCAGCTTCAAGACATGACCAGCAGGAGGAGGAAACAGATGAGTCAATTTTATGAAGGAAAAAAGGTGTAATTACAACTCTACTATAAATAAAAAATAAAGATTGGGTAATACTGGTAGCATTAGAAGTTTTAAATAATTTACTCCATAATAAATCCCATTGTTGGATAGATAGTGATAGGGATAAATCTCTTTCCCATAGCGTTTCAGTAGAAGATTTATTCCTTATAGTGAGAGGAGAAGAGAGAGATTTATAAATAAAAGAGGCTTTAGGAGTGGAATCAATAGGGAGATCATACAAAGGCGTTATAGGAGTAAATGGTGTAACATCAGGTGTAAAGTTGTTGTTTGATAAATAAGTATGAAGTACAGGAATTAATTGATTGTATTGTTGGAGACAGGAATCAGGAAGGCCATACTTCTCCTGTAATTGTGGGAAGGATAAAATAGAATTATGGGAAGTGAGATGATGAACAAAAAAATACCCTTTTCCTTCCAATGTTTGAAGTAAAATGATTTGTGGCGAAATTTAATAAATTTGTTATACCAAATAGAGGATGCAAGGAAAGATTGATTAGAATCCGATCCTTGGTTAAAAAGGGTGCGCAATAAATAGTGAGAGTACTTAAGAATAGGGTTTTTAGATATAAAAGTACAATTAGACATAGAAATCACATTTGGAAAGAGAAGTCATGTAATAAAGAACGTTCAAAAACAACCCATTTCGGTATAGGAGAATCCTGGTAATCTTTAGACAAAGCAAAAAATTGACGTATTAAAAAAGCAGTATGATATAACTTAAAGTCAGGAAATCTTACCCCACCTTCAGTTTTCGGTCTGATTAATTTGGATAGGGCAATCCGGGCACGCTTGTTATTCCAAAGAAACTTAATACAGATGGAGTTTATTTGTAAAAAATAATAATTAGGAATTTTAAAAGGTAACATAGAGAGTATGAAAAGAAGATGAGGGACAATCATCATTTTAATAGTATCTAATCTACCCCACCAAGATAAAAATAAGGGGGACCAGGATGATAATAACTTAAGGAGTTTAGCCTTTAGGGCAGTGAAATTATGAACAAGTGTGTCAGGTATAGTGGAAGAAAACCAAACTCCCAAGTACTTAATCTTTTGAGGGCACCATGTAAAATTAGTCTTATGAAACATATAATGATAACAAGAGGAATTTAGTGGCAGGATTTTAGTTTTAGAAAAATTTAATTTGTAACCAGAAACCTTGGAAAAAATATTAATCTCTTGCAAAAACGGGTCAATGGATGTAGAGGGATTAGACATATAAATTAAAACATCATCTGCATAAGCAGAAAGTTTAACTTCTTGAGAGTTGACCTTAATAGCAGTTATACCAGAGTTGCATCTGATTCGTTCGAAAAAAGGTTCTAGGCACAGGAGAAAAAGTATTGGGGATAAGGGACAACCCTGTCTAGTACCTCTATGAAGTTTAAAAAAGGGGGAAAAATGGCCATTAACAAACACGCAGGCGCAAAGGTCAGTATATAACAATTTGATTAAAGAAATAAATTTATGACCAAACCCAAACCAACGAAGTGTGGACAACATAAATTGCCAATTTATACGATCAAAGGCTTTCTCAGCATCAAGTGACAAGGCTGCTAGGGGAGAAGGATATTTTTCCCAAGTGCAAGAATATTAGAAAACATTCTGGAATTGTCAGAAGCCAGTCTACCCTTGATAAAACCTGATTGGTCTGGTTTAATTAGAAGGGGAATGATGTCATTCAACCGGGATGCTAACATTTTTGCAAAGATCTTACAATCATAGTTAATTAACGAGATGAGTCGGTAGTTTTTACATAAGGTAGGGTCTTTATCGGGTTTGGGGATAATAATTATAAGAGCTTCTAAAAAAATAACACTGGCTTTAGATTTAGACAGAAAAGAAGTATACAACTCAAGTAATTTGGGGGCAAAAATGGTGGGAAAATATAGGAGAAGTTCAACAGTGAAGCCATCAGGGCCAGGAGCTTTGGCCTTCTTTAGGGATTTGAGAGCATCAGTAATTTCTAATTTCTAGGGAGGAGAAAGTATCCGGAATGGAAGGAGGACTAGGGAGCCCCTGAAATAAAGACACAATATCATCTGCTGAAGGGTTAGTGTCCTCAGTATATAACTGTTCATAATAAGACTGGAAAGCTTTAGTAATGTTGGGATCTGAGGACAACATCTCATTACTATGTTCACATCGAATGGGACCAACAGTTTTCTTTTCTGATTTAGTTTTAAATAGTTGGCTAACATTTTACCAGCCTTATTTTGGTCACCATGATATTTAGACTTGATTTTAAGAAGGACATTACAAGCATCAGTCGTGATAATTTTGTTCAATGTAGATTTAGCTTTAATCAAATCTTGCAAACTCGAGGAAGATTTGGAGGTAAAATAGGCATGTTTGAGAGTTTTTATATGCTGGAGGGTAGAAATATATACCGCATTTAATGCTTTTTTTTCCTGGTGGAATAGGAGATTGTGAAGGCCCTAAAGGAAGCTTTAAAAGCATCCCAGTTGTTAGGAATAGAGGTATCCTTAGAATTATTAAATTGAAAAAATTCATTAATAAACGAAGTTGCTTCTGAGATAAAGGATTGGTCAGATAATAAAGCGTTATTAAAGCGCCATCGGCCTTGTTTAGGGGTAATGAAGGACATATCAAATGAGGATAGGACAGGGGCATGATCGGAAATAAAAATAGTGCCAATCTCTGATGATTGAATAGTGGGGAGGAGAGATCTGGAAACCAAAACATAATCAATACGAGACATAGTATGATGTACATTAGAAAAGAATGTAAATTCACATAAATCAGGGTTACAAGTTTTCCACACATCAAAGAATGGACGAGAGGAGATGGCAGATTGAAAAGCTTTGTGAGAATTATCAGGTTTAAATTTACATTTAGATTTTCTATCAGTAAAGGGATCTAATAAATCATTGAAATTGCCAGCAACAATGATATTGGGATTGGAAATTGAGGAAAGTTTCACTTTGATACTATGCCAAAACTCCGGATCAGCTTTAACAGGTCCATAAATATTGAAAAACGTCACTTATTTTTGGAATATAATAGTATCAACCAAAACCCATCGTCCATTCGAGTCACATTCAGTAGATAAAATTTGAGTATTAAGAGATTTTTTAAATAAAATAGCAACGCCACCTTTACAATTAACAGCAGGGGAAAAAATAACTTGGTTGACCCATTGACGTTTAAGTTTGAGAGATTCAATATCATTGCAATGCGTTTCCTGTAAAAAAGCTACATGAGAGTTAAGTTTAGACAAATGAGATAGTACCTTTTGACGCTTTACGGGGTGACCAAGACCATGGACATTCCACAAGACAACATTAAACATGTTGCGGGTTGAGGAGGGGAACACGGAAGTAGGTAAAATGGGCTGTAAATACAACAAGGGAGACAAAAAAAACCACCATTTAATAACAACTACATCATAATATAAGACAAAAACGAAAAACTGACTGGAAGAATAGATTAAAAACACACTCATGTGAGAACAGAAAAAAGGGATGAAAAGGGTAAAGAGGAAGAGGAACCAGGAAAGAGAAGAAGAATAAAGAGAAGGGGAAATAAGAAATAGAAAAAAAGTAGACAGACCAAGGAAGAAAATCCAGATCTGAAATGGAACGGTTAACAGATATGCTAAGAGCATGTTAACACTGAGAACAGGGACCGGTACAAGAATGAAACAAAAAATAGAACAATAAAGAGCCTCGTAACCTCTTCGGTGCTCAGGACGGCCCCCGTCCGTCCGACGTCACGGTGGGCGTGTGCGGAGGACAGCCGGGGGCCGTCCGAAACACGCCCACTCATTAATTCTCCCGCACAGCGGGAGAATTCGCACAGCGTCGAAGGGGATAAGTAGTGGAGATAGAATAGAATGAAAGGATAGGGAAACAAAGAGTAGAATAAAGTAGCCAAGAACGAAGATAAATAGAACCAAACAATAAAAATATATTAACATTTAGATAATAGCAAACTGAAAAAGAATTAATTCGTTAGTCTCCATGTTGCGAGATGAAATACTACGTAGAAAAAGTTGTAGTTTAGCAGAATCATCAAAAGAACGAGAGTTTCCTTCATGAGTAATCTTGCAGAGACATGGATGAAGAATGCCATATTGAATGTTCAAATGTCTCATCTGGGGACGAAGAGCCAAAAATTCTTTTCGACGGGCATTAGTTGCATTAGAGACATCTTGTGAAATAAAAAGATTGTGGCCAGACCAAATGAGACGACGCTTAAGTTTCACAGCCTTCAGGACCTGCATAAGATCAGTAAATTCGAAAGAGAGCATTATAATACCACGTGGCTTATTTGAGTTAGGATGAAGACGACCCAACCGATGTGCACGTTGCATATTGAGAGACAGTGACGATTGAAGATCCAGGAGATCCGGGAGAAACTTCTTCAAGAAGGATAGAATATCGGAGCCCTCAACATTTTCCGGAAGACCATAAAGACGAAGATTATTTCTTCGGTTTTGATTTTCAAGGTCTTCGGTATGAAGTTTGAGCTTTTGTATCTCTTGCTCCAACATGGGAATTTTTGTAGATATGTCTTGAAGATCTCCACACGATGCTCCAACTCCGACACCTTCCCCTCCATGACGATCCAGCGATCCTCTATTTGTTGCAGCTTTTCATTTGTTGCACACATGAATGGTTGAAGACCATGTACCTCTTCCAAGATAGAATCTAAAACAGGATTCTGGGAAGATAAAATAGGAGAAGGCGGATCTTTCTTCGCTCTTTTTGGTTTTGTGCCTGAAGACATTGTTTTAGAAGATGCGAGAGAGTCACTGGCCATCGTACTGTGATGAGTAGATCGATACGTAGACAATAGAGAAGGTCGAATTCGGCCCATACAGTGAGCAGGAAATATTCAGATAAAATGACCGTTGAAGTGTAGGAAGTCTTGAGAGCGTTGAAGTATTCAGGAAAGGCAGAGGCGAAAAACGTTGGGCTGTGGTGAAAAAACAAAAACTAACTGGAATTCAGACTATCATCATAGAAAATAAGGAGCCACCAGCCGCCAACAGAGAATAGAGGCCAATACACCAACAGTCCATAGAAAAGACCATAACACAATATAGTATAGCTTGAAATAAACGTCATTTATGGCCAAAAAAAATGTAGCAGGAGAAATAGGGAATAAAACATGTTGGCAGGCACTTCACACCCCAAAATGGCGGGTGCCTGTGAGAGGAAGAGAAAAAAGTCTCCAACGTAGCCTCTAGGAGCAAGAAAGCATCTTCATCAACAAGTTGTCAGTCAGGAATCACATAGCCGAGATTGAAAGGGGCTAGGTATGATCTAAATCCTCAAACTGTAGTGAGCATACCTTGCAGCAGGCAAAAAGAAGAGAAAACTCGGAGCGCGAGCGACGCAATACAAAATGGCGTCCGCCCGCGTTCCGCTGAGGAAAAGTCACAGCTGCGACTCCTGGGTCAGGAAAAGTATCCCATGGTACAAAAACATTGGGCAAACTCACCGCCGATATTCACGCGGGAGTAGCCACAGCCGGAGACATCAAAGGCTGCACAGGAGAGGCAAAAGAAGGCACGAAAGCTCTGCGTCCACACGCAGCTCACGGAAGGACCGCCATGTTGTTTCGGCGCCGAAGCCACGCCCCGAATGATAAACTTTTGTTTTGGGAAATAAAGTGTAGTTTTAGAAAATGTAAAGCTTGCCTTTTATCTCAAAATGCGTGCATACACATTTACTACAAAGCAGATGTTCGGCATCAAAAAGAATGCACCTCTAAATATTGAATTAAAGCTCAAGTCTGAGTGCCATCTATAAGTGCTTTTAGAAACCCCGACCTGTAAGACTGGGATAACCTATCTGCTGTCCACAAATGTCAGTTCTCTGTAAGCCGTGTGCACCTGTAAAATCTGTACACCACTCACTGCCGCGTTTCTGAAGGCAGTGCTTTTTATTAATTTTCTCATCCAGCACATTATAGGGGTTCTCAGTCATAGCATATGACTGAGAATCTATCTGGAAAATACAGGATAGCAAAATGAAAGGGAGTGAAATGTAGAAACAGAGAAATATGCTATGAAAAGAGATAGCCCATGTGAAATGGTAAATTTCAAATTCTTGTATCTCTTACAGAGTTTTAGGCTTTATGGGGGAAATTGTGCTAGAAAGTATGGTCATTTTTTCAAAAACATTGTTTGGGTGTTTGTAAAATGCAACATTTGGCCAAATCTTTCAAGTTTTCTAAATGGGAGCGGCAGTGTTGTACAAGATATCCCCTTAGAGGTCCTTGACCTGTTAAAAGGTAATACGTAGTGCTTTAGAAACCTATACAACTAATAAATACTTAAATAAATAAATAAATAAATAAATACATTTAAAACCAGAAATTCAAGTATTTGGCTCTTTACCAATTTTCTTAAGGTCGCTCATCACCAGTATTCAGTGCACCCTCACATCATGTATAATGCCCATTTGTCTGGCTGGACCTGTGCCTGGATGGACTTTTGAGACATATGATATGCCTGCTCTTCTAATGGTTGCTCCTTTAACACTCCACTGTAGATCCTCAGAGCACACACAATGGTGGGTTTCATAATGCCAATTTCTCTGGGTTACTACTCTGCGCCTCCTAGATTTAATCCTGAGGATATACTATTTTTAATAGAAGATTGTGCCTCTCAAAGGCAGCACCATTCACCCCTGGGCAATCTGCTGTGCTCCATACTCACTCTGGTTAAGCTGTTTGATATAGTCCACTTCAGAGAAAGAAGTTAAATTGTGTCTACTCTTTCACAGTTCTCCTACCATAAGTATGTGCAGCTATATGCTTGCTACAACACAGTTTGAGCAGTCTCTGTATACATGCTCAACACCCAAATACACACGGTAGGCTAAACTGGATTTACACTCTCACTGTCGATATAGGCAGTAGCATCTTATGCTTTAGTGGCCTATCTCTCCTTTTCATTTCAACATACACCAAGGCCCAGCAACAAAACATAATAAGAGCAGAATTTTGACCCTTACACACAACAGTGACTTACTACCCAAATAGGCCACAGAAAAGACACTAAGGGGCCGATTCTGATGCGGGTTGGAAAATCTTCCCGACCGAATCGGTTGGGAAATGGTGTCCGACCCACTCGGATCGGGAAAGTCCGACCGGCGGAGTAGGATGCATCCGGATGCTTACAGATACGATTTGGTTGAACTCCCATTGACTTCAATGGGAACATTTGTTCCTAACCGCATCAGAATTGGGCCCTCGGTCGGGAAGACACATTCCCGATCCGATTTGGAAGGAGCAAATGCCGTTAGGAGGCCTTCCTAACCGCATCAGAATCAGGCCCTCGGTCGGGAAGCTTTTCCAACCCGCATCAGAATCGGGCCCAGACTCTTTGATTCAAAACACTCCTCAAGTGCAGCGTGCTCCTCATTCGCAAATATACCTTTGTGCCTCATCTGGGTGATTAAGTGATCCATAAATGCAACTACAATCCAACAGTATAATTATACAATCAGTCAACTAACTGGGATTTAGAAGCGCCCATGTTTTTCAAAGTATTTTTTTCTGACTTTTCTTGATACGATCCCTTTGAATAGGTCGTTATCTACGAAGCTTGACACATCCAGCCATCAGGTGTATCTTACCATAGCCTATGAGGTGGTCCCATATCCCATTATAATTGTCTTTCACTTGCATTAATAGTTAATGCCAAGATGCTATTTGATGGTCGTGTGATAAGAAAAGTAAACCTTAAGAGCAACACTGCACTCAAGTGGATGGCAAGGTGTAGATTTCACGAGTTTTACTTGGCATCAAAATAATCTTGTGAACAAACTGCACTGGGAAGCCTCACACAGGATGGAGCCAGGCCATGACAGATGAAGTATCTTCTCCAAGGGACACATACATCTTGCACGTCATCATTCTTTCTCAGCTTCTCCAACTCAGAACAGTCGAAATAACCTCAAATAAATGTCGTTTTTTCCCCTTTTAGTTTTCACACAGTAATTCCTTCGTTTTTAAACACATAATGGAAATGTATAACTCGTTCTCATAAAAATTTATATCTCAATACTTCCCTCTAATTTATGAAGGGCCCTCCAGGCAGTTATTATTCTGACATTAATAAAATGCCCATGGATCTGCTAAAGCATCAATTTCCACAACCTCGTTCCCGTCTTCTCCGAGTTATGCATGTAATGTATATAACGCCAGATTATAGTTCAAGCCGCTTCTGACACCCCTGAGTCTAACAACAATTATGCTTTCAGTAAGACAGGCCAAAATGATATATTAACTTAATCATATTAGGGTTTTTTGCTCCTATTGTACGAGGAAAACCTACATTTTTTATGACCTTTTCAAAAGTGTTGCCTGATGGTGTTATATGTTTGGATATTACAGTTTATGTAAATGCCCTCATTCTATAAATTTTAGATTCATCTCCATTCATCATAAGCTGGGTTACTGCTCGTGTGCTGAAATTGTTCTTTTCGAAAAATGTGATTAAGAGATATTTAAAATATTTATGAGACCGAGGGAAAAAATCAGACATTTTGCAAAATAAATACATTGTTAATTATGTCAGGTCAGCCAGATTATATGGAATGGTTGATTGCAACACACAGCTTATGACATACAAACGTTAACTGACAGAAAGGGTGGAATTCTGAACACAGAAATGCATTACTTCATAAAGGAAAGTGAGAATATTTAAATGTGGTAGTGGGCGATGCACTTTGTGAATTGAACGCTCATGAAATAGTTTTAGTAATGCTCTTACTATCATGGCTAAACCTAATTGAGTTACTAATTTTATGTTCTATTCAGTGCCAAGTTGACCCTGGAGAATCAAGCAACGTACCCTTCAAAATTAAATAATGAATGTTTTTTTTCCAACATTTCTGCAAAGTTATAGAGCAAAGACATATGTTCGCGATTTTGATTGCAACATTTTCAAAGAAAACATATAGTAAAATGATAGATCTGGACATGAAACGTTAAGCCGGTTTACAATTACAAGGATTTACAAGTCATGGCTTGTTGCTTAGTTGGCATGGCAGCTGATTCAATTTTCAGAGCCAGAACCAGAAATAAAATTTAAACTTATGTGACTCTTAGACTATCCCAGAGGTCAAAAGTTTAATTATTCAAATGACTAGCTGAATAAATTTGCTCCGGTTCTGCCAGTTAGATTTCTACATGTGTATATCATTCAGGCACTTAGGGCCTAATTATGATGGTGGTCGATCAGACGGCCTACCACCATCATTTCGGGCAGGAATCGTCCAACAATGTGTCGGCGGTCCCAGCCTTCTCTATTAGGATATGACTGCAGCTTGTGCTGCAGCCCAGGAAAAGTGCTGCAGTACAAGCCGCAGTAGAAAAAGGCACTTTATAAACTTCCATGCACCGTGTACCAGGCACCCTGTGATGCCCATCACACAGTGCACGGATGTGTGGGGGGCATTACATGTGCCCCTAGGCCACCTAGCAATGGCCCACCGGGGACGGAGGCCCTGCTTGGGGCACCCAAAGTCTGTTTCCATCTTCCTTTTCATGGTGGTGGGACCGCCATGAAAAGGCACTGGGAAAGGGACATCCTAATCCCTACGGTGGTGCCTGCGCAGGCACCGCCTTCATTGTAGGAATAGGAGTCCGACCGCCGCTATAACGGGATTTTGGATCCTGTCGGAGTTGGCGGTCTTTTGCCCGACATTATCACTCCGACCGCCTGCATCGTAATGCGGCGGTCGGACTGATGCCTTGTATATTGAGCAGACCGCCACGGACGGCCTGTTCATGTACATAAGTCTGTGCTAGCTTTAAGGGGAGGAGCAGCCAATTTAGGGTGCAACGCATTTGAGGCAATCTTAAAGATCTCTTTAGGCTTATTATTAGCCCCATTCACCTTCATGGTATAGTATAGTGGTATAGTCTGAGCATGCTTAAAATTGTACTTGATATTTATTTAGAGCCTCCTTATAAGGTGTTTTATTTGCCACGATGTACTGTCTCCTCCATATCCTCTCCAACCTTTTACAATATGTTCTCTCCTCTGTGAGACTAGCTGAAAACCAGGAGGCAGAAGGCGCATAATTTAGTTTAGTGCAGATTTTTCCCACTGCCAGCTCATTAGCGGCCACCAAGACCGAATTGTTAACAGCTCAGCCATCCTTATTAATTTCTAGGGGCAAAATGGGAGCCATAGAATCTAAAGCTTCCCTCAACTCCGGGATCTTAACTGTTTTCCAGGCTAGAAACAAATTCATTGTCCCCTGACATTCCTGGCCCTCCTTATACTTCTGAGTCCACGAGAAAGGAATCATGCAGTGGTCTGACCATACCACCTCTAATGGACTTTGCACTAGTAAAGTGGCATTAAATAAAATCAGGTCAATAGTATGTCCCACAATATGGGTTGGACTAGTAAGGCTTTAGTCAGTTTAAGAAAGTCTAGCATCCCAACTAATGATCTTGCAAGGGCATTGCCAGCATCATCCACATGCAAATTTAGGTCACCTGATAATGTAAAGCTGGCGTATTGCAATATCTTAGCGGCAAATGCCTCATCTAAAGAGCTAATAAACTCACCCGCATAACCGAGTGGCCGATAGTCTAAAACACCTGAGAAGGAGGACTGCACGGAGGAAGAAATGCAGAAACCCAATGCCTCTGCCCCTGTAAGATTCTCCTACTTAATACGGAGCATTACAAATTCTTCTTAAAAGTGAAAGCCAGACCACCACCCTGTTTATCATCTCTGTCTAAATTGACGCAAACATAATTCTTTGGAATGCTAGCTGTAAGTCTGAGGCAGAATCTTCCCCATCCTCATTTACGTCATGAAGAAGGCATCAAATTGAGACTCCTCTAAAAGTTTACAAATCTGTTGCTCATGTTGATGGACAGAGCAAATATTTAATAAGGCCACATTAATAGTATCTCCGCACACTAAGGCCGAGGACCTCATCAGCCTCCTACTTCTTTCCATCACCCTTTCATAAAAAGGAAAGCCTGCCTTGCACCTATCGCAGGTGACAGGCCCCAAACAGTCAGGCAAGGCAGACACACAGTCACTTACCATCCGGGACCTGATTCCCATTAGCCCAGTGGCCGTGTAGGAGACCAGCGGCCCCTCATGTGTCGAGCGATCAACAGCATCTCTGGTGCTTGCCGCGGTCAGGAAGTGGATGGGTGCAGACAGACTTGCCTTTGGCATGCTCATGCACGTGCCCACTATGCGTCCGTGCCGTGGCCCTATATTTATGGAAATACATCAGCCCCAAATGCACATAAAAAAAGACTACAGCACTGCCTTTCCAAAATGGTGGCTCTAGATTGACCAATTAAAAGAAAATGGCCTGTGCAAATTGAAGTAGAAAACTGCTTGATTCCACAATACACTGTCCCCTCCCCATTCCTATTTGCACACTGCTCCTCCACATCCAGAAAAGCCCTAGCTCCAAAGTAAATAAGATCAACAAAAAATAGGCTCAGATTTTGTGAACAATAAAAACATTAAAAAAATTATAAAAAATTCAAATTCAGAATATCAACTCATTAACAATTTAAATTCAGGATATCAAAAACTCACACATAAACTTCCTCCCACACTTAGAAAAACCTGATGGATCAAAGCGTCTGCACCGGAGTCCTATATCTATGCAAGTTTGTCATCCCCAATTGCACAGAAAGAAAGACTAGAGTGCTGCCTTTCTAAAATGGCATCTTTAGATGGACCCATGAAAAGAAAATGGTAAAAGTAATGTGAACTATTTTAAGATTAACACACAAATGACTTCAAAGGCAATTTTGTCAATGTTGTAAATGAACAGTTGAAGATTGGGGGAGTAAGGCTGGCATCAGGAAACATAGGTTACAAAGCTAAGCTTATACAAGAAAGATCCCAACATTCAAAGGTTCTCCTTCAGCATTGTGAGAAAAAGCGAAAAAGTTATACTCAAACATGAGTTCATGGCACATGCTGTGAGAAAACATCAATTAGTGAGATATGTGACACATTTGAACTATCAATTGGTATCATGAAACTAATTGAACTAGTTTTTTAAATCTTAACAATTGTAAATAATCCCTTTTGTGGGTCACACTCTTTTGTAATAGGAGTCACAACTCACCCTTCACCCGATTGAACTCCATACCGAAGATGTTCATGAATTGGTGTTAGTCTTCATTCTTGTTGGCAACCAGATGAACCTGTATTCTGAGGGATACCTTATTGAAGACAGCATTGTGTTTCTACAATAGGTTAGGGATGGGCATGCCAGTAAACCATTTAGGTGATGAATCACTCCCTTAAGCCCACAGCCTGCATCATCCATCAGAATAGGAATGAGTGAAGTTTTTCAAAGACACTGCGAACCATGTCACACTTCCACAGTCTAGGCAAAAGATCCTCAAACGTCTTGGGCCACATATTACACTGCAGATACTGTCAGGTGCATTGAATTCAACTGAAAGGCATATTTGATGTCGGTCTTGGCATTTTAGGGTCTCTCAGCTCATGCCTTTGACTCACTTCACAGCATGGCCCAGGAGAATTGTGACAAACACTGGGAAGAGTTTAGAAAGTTACATATTTCACTACTACATGATCAGTAAAAAGCCATAATTAATTGAAAGAAAACATTCCATGGCAGTTTGATAGGATAAACCCAGCCATGAGAAACAAAAATTAAGAGTGTCATATTGAAAGTGCTCAATCGATGCCGCCATGGAAAGGCTGGCGGGGATTGGGTTTGGGGGCCTGTTGCGGGCCCTCCTTGTGTGGGGGGGTGTCGCTGCACTGGGGGGTACCCATGGTACCCCCCTGCATTTCCATGCACCAAGTGGCAGGCACCGCGTGGTGCCTGCCACGCGGTGCAGGGAAATGCGGTGCAAGCACTTTCAACATTGCGGACGGTGCTGCAGCCAGCAGCACCGCCTGCAATATTGAAAGCCCAGGATGCGCCCACCAGTATGGCGGGCGCATCCTAATTGCAGTGGTGGGACCGCCGCATGTCTGGCGGGCGGTCCCAATCACCGCTACGGTGGAGGGCGGACCAAGTCCACCCGCCATCGTAATCAGCCTCTTAGTTTCAATTTCCTTAACCCAAATGATAAATGTGGGAGTAATTATGGTAGTGTGAGAAATTGGGTTACAGGTTGAGGGTGTGAAACTGTACTCAAGCAGCAACAACAAATTTTGTCAGGCTGAAACTCAAGCAAACCCCAAATTAACCTGTGCTTAATCCTCTGGTAGCTTGGCACTAAAGCAGTAAGGCTTCACCTAGAGGCAATGTGTAAAATATTTATGCAGCACACAAATAGTAATAAAGTGAAAACACAAAACCAGATAAATCGCACACCAATTTAGGAAAATAGAGTAGAATTTAATAAATTATTTGACACCTAAATGACAAACATCCAATAAGTAAAACCAAAGATATGCAATTTTAAAGGATTTGAAGAAATCAGCACTAAGAAGCTAAAAGCACCGACCATGGTAATTTAGTTGCGGTGGACTGGGTCCAAGTCACAAGTTCAGGCCAACTGCAGTGGAGCGCCGGCTGGCTATAGGACTGAGTTCAGTCCACTGACAAAGTACCTTGTGGCTTGGGCATTGAAATGAGGACTCCTTGCGTCGAGTTGCACGGGCCGGGTTCGAGGGGTCATCAACAAGGACCTGCGATGTGAGGTCCGGCGTTTGATGCGTCACGCAGAGGTGGAGTCGATGAAGCCATCGGCGGGAGCTTGTTGTAGGAGGCTGGCTTAGTACATGGAGCACACTTATTTAAGTGATGCAACTTGCACTAATCCAGGCAGCCCTTATGGTGATTTTAGTGGACTTTGATAACCATAAAAAGCTCTCAAAGTGGTAGCTGTGGAGAGCAGCCTTCAGGCTTATCTTGAAGGAGTGTTAAGCAGCTTGTTTTACCAGTTTAATCATGTAGTGTAAGTTGAACGAAAAAGCACCACACAGTATTTATATAAAACTACTTCTATTTATTACACAACACTCACTAACACATTGCTATATCTCCTACCCAGAGATATCAACACAAATACACAATAATACTTCAATTGCAATAAGGTAAGTAGCGCAAAAAACAGTGGTCTCCTGGGGGGAGACCAAACCATATACTAAGAAAGTGGAATGTGAACTGCAGGAGAGGGCAGGACTTGGACCAGAAGACCCAGAGGAGCTGGGACACAAGGAACCACCCAAAGTAAGTACCCATAAACCGCATGGAGGCTGTGTGCAGAGTGAGAACACAGCCGCGTGCCCAATGGAAGTCAATGGAAAAGTCGCGGTTGCAGTTTCACAGATGAAGGACCCTTCCCAGAGGACCCTGAAGAATTCCCTTGAATGACAGAAGGTTGGAGAGCCACCCCACCCGTGGGTTCCCTGGAGACTAGGTTACCTACACCAGGGAAGCCAGGTGCATAGGGGGAAAGAGACATCAGAAACCTCCGTAATTGACAGTGGAAGACTTGGAGAAAAGTGCCTCTGGAGAAGAAGGTGAAGAAGTCCGGTGGAATCCAAGGGTGGATTCTGAAAGTGAAGAAGCTGCAAGCAGAAGGGACAGAGTCTATGCCACTGAGGAGTGACCAGGAGGCACGGAAGAGTAATGCCCAACGATGTTGCACGGTTCAGAAGTGAAGACGGTGACCTTGTCGCTGCAGCTGTGAGGACCAGGTGATGCTGAGGAAGACCAGGATCCATGCACAAACTGTCCCATGTCGGTGACCAGGGGGTCAGTGTCCAGCAGGAACACCAACAAACCTTGGTAGCCGCAACTGGAGTGGAGAACGAAGAAGGAACAACGTTGGGACTAGGAAGGCCCAAGGGGCTCACCACAAGAAGGGGAGTCAGAGCAGGCCTTGAGAAAGCAGTGGCGCCCACTGAATCAGGAAAAGACCCTCAGGGGGACCACATGCCAAACATCACAGGAGTCACAAGAGGACCTCGAGCAGCTCACCAAGAAGGAAGGTCCCCGGTGCAGAGGATATGGTGAGGACGCTGTACTTGGCAGAAAGAGAAGCTGGAGACTGGAGCTTCTTGCAGCCTGAAGATCTCTGGAGTGCAGAGCCAACAAGCCTTGGTAACAGCAAGTTGACGCGGTGCATATGGATCAGTCTCAGCTGTTACGACTAGGGATACTGACTTCAAAATTGCAGAGACGATAGGTCAGGCCTCGAGGAGTAGGAGTCTTCCTTGGTGCAGTCTTGGTTCTAGGCAAAGTTCAGCGAAGTCTATGTGTCCAGACGGTCGAAGAGTGACGTGGTTTCAGGGTTGAGTCTTGCCCCACAACGGATCTAAGGAACCACCCACAGGTAAGCCCTTAAGTACCCTAGGGAAAGAGTTGGGATGATTCAGGTGTCCCTCCCAAAGGAGGGGCGGGACAGAGGGGAGGATACTTCCATGTCCTTTGTCCAGTTTCGAACCAGAGCGGGAGCCAAGGCCTTGCTGAACTGGCTCAAACTGGAGTATGCAAGGAGGGCACCAAATGTGCCCTTCAAAGCAGTCTGGTAGCTCTCAAGCACCCCCACCCTAACCCAATACACTAAGATCTGTCTGGGAGGTGGTCCCACCTCCCTGAGACAGGAAACCTATTTTTCTACCTTCCCCTGCTCGAGCTAGACTCAGCAGCAGGAGGGCAGCATCGTGTCTGGGGTCGGCAGCAGCACTAGCTTGCTGTCAGACCCTGAAAGGTTGTCACCGGTAGTACAGGGGGGTACCCCAAGAGAGCCCCCCAGTACATGGGGTCATACTTCCAATACTGGAAACGGGGTTGGGGTATGATTCCTGCATGTTTGGTACCAAACATGACCGGGTTCAGCAGACCCGATTTTTCACAAACGGCTCACACCGCACACGGTGGTGGCGGTTCCGGCCTGATCTCAGATTCACTCGAGCTAGGCTTCAACACGGTAACATTATTTGGGCCATTGCAGCGGATCGGGGATCCGACCCTGCCTTTACGTTCCTGTTGGACCTTTACCATTTGTCTATCATTGGATCTTTTGAACTGACCCTTGCAGTCGATCGGGGCTCCGACACTGCATACCTAGCCATCTAGGACTCCGTGATATCAATTGAGCGAAGATCTCGGCTGTATTACCACTGGGTTTCTTCTAGCTTTGCTGAACCCTGGTCGGTACGCAGCACTTCTTAAAATTGGGCAATCTGGTCCTGATGATGGTCCTGAATGGATAGGACGGAAACGCCGTCGACCTTCCTTTCAGCGCAACTTATGCCGCATCTCTTGCTTTGGTTCTTCCAAATCAAAATATTTTTTGAACATTCATTGTATATAACTAATTGTGTTGAACCTTTGATCACTGTATATAGCTTCTTTATCACTTTGTCACTTTGCGCAGCTCGCTGTGTTCTGCACTAGTCACTTGCACCGTTTATTCTCTTGTCACGAGCACAATGTGCACTTTGCCACCTTGATTGCCACCACAACTTTTGTTTCCAGTGCTGTTGAATTTACTATGAAAAACTGTGTACTTTAAATATATGATGCCATGAGCACCTTTATATAAACAACTAGGAGTCTCTCTTTCTTTTTCTTCCAATGTCGTGTACATGCTAGTGTATCTGCCTCCTTTATTGAATCCAGTTGAGACATTGTTGTTAATTTTCACCTCCCAAAGGAGGGGCGGGACAGAGGGGAGGATACTTCCATGTCCTTTGTCCAGTTTCGAACCAGAGCGGGAGCCAAGGCCTTGCTGAACTGGCTCAAACTGGAGTATGCAAGGAGGGCACCAAATGTGCCCTTCAAAGCAATCTGGTAGCTCTCAAGCACCCCCACCCTAACCCAATACACTAAGGGGCACATTACGATACCCGGCATAAATAAATCCGCCAGGCATGGAAGCGGCAAAAATCCGCCCGCACACACCGCCTGAACACCGACCACGCCATTACGATTACACAAACCGAAAACCGCCATCGGCGGAAAAAGCATACAAAATACCGCCCGCCAACGTCCGAGTCGGAGTCAAACCGCCTGCCACGGACGGAAACACGCACGACAACACAAAACCGCCCGCCCTCACGGCCGACACACCGCACGTGAAATTACGATCGCACCGACATGAGCGCGGAAAAATCACAAATATACCGCCCGCCAGCGCAAACAACGCCGATGAGAATCGACACGGCAGAAGCCATGGCGCCAACGTACCTGCACAGAAACCATCCGCACACAAAACCAATAGCACACAACATGGCCAACAAGTCCACACAGCAAGGCACGCACAAATACACAAGCACAGTACACATCCCGAAAACACCCCCCGGACAAACAAAAAATACAAAGGCCAGAACCCCAGACACAACACACCTGAAAACAACAGACCATGAGGACACACCCACATAGGTGAGTACAAAAGCAGCACTCCCACAGACCACAACCCCTTGCTACATTGCAAACCAGAGAGGAGAGGAGAGGACACAGTGACACAGCAAGGACATCAGCACACCACAGAAACGCACACATCACTACCACCACCACCACCACCAAACACCACCACCACCACCACCACCAAACACCGGCACCACAACCACCAAACACCGGCACCACAAACCCCCTGCACATTACACAACACACACCGCACCAGCACCACAAACATCATGGCACCACAAAGAATGCCCAAGTTCACGCCCATGGAGCTGACGGTCATGGTCGACGAGATCATCAAGGTGTACCCACAAATCTATGGGAACATGGTCCAACACACACCACTAGCCACCAGAAACAGAATGTGGAACCGGATCGTAGACCAGGTCAATGCAGTCGGGACCCTGCCCAGGAACAGAGTCGAGATTAACAAACGTTGGAATGACGTAAAGAGCCTGGTCAAGAAGAAGGAGGGCAAAAACAGAGAGCTGGCTGCCGTCACTGGCGGAGGGAATCCCGCGCTCTTTAAGACCTTCAAAGCGTGGGAGGAGAAGGTGCGAGTCGTAATCCATCCGGAGATCCTCGCCGGATTAGCAGGGGGAGTGGAGGCTGGTAAGTACAAACTAATGTATACCAGCACACCGCTATGTACTCACATGCACTACCACCATGCCACAGCTCCCAGGGACAAACACCCCCATGTCCAGCACACAATACACAACACATCACACACACATGCAACAGACACTACCACACACAGCCCAAACCGAACAACTGTAAGATGCGTGGGGACATGTGTACACTAAGCCAGCCACGTAACCACCAACAGGTCCCCAAATATGCCAGAAGCGCCACAACGAGCACCCACCACACCCATGTGTCCGCCACAGCTGCACTAACCGACAAGTAACAGGTAAGTGGCAGGAACACAAAGTGCAGTGGGTGGGACGGTGGACAGCCCAAGTACAACACACACCAGGCCCCAGTCCCACAGCACAGCAAGGAGGAGCATCCCCCACACCCCACAGCCACGTGTCAGCCACCGCAGTGCACAACGACAGCCGAAAGGCAGACATCACGGTCCACAGCAATCGGTGTCAGTGGGTGTCCAGCCACCCCCACGACCCACAACACCCTCCCACCACCACAGACCTGCAACATGGAGCACCCCCGCTTAGAGCCATGTGGCATCCAGTACAGTGCACGCACGAACAACTTGCAGGTGGGAAACTGGACAGGGCTGGATTACTGGAGGCATGAGGACCATAACACGACCAACACATGGGACATGTCACGTAGCAGACGAACACGCAGCACCGCCCACCGTCACGAACAAGTGAACAATGTGCACACGGACATGAACAACAGACTCACACCCCACATGACCCATCACAGACATAGCAACACCCAAGGAGCCACGTCTGCATGCACAAGCCACACTGAATATAGTCCCACACGGCAGCCACTGTGCAACTCATCACACACAACCGAAACACCATTGAAGTCCTGTCCATGTAGCCCCTACTGCCTGTCAACAACACACCCCACAACTACGCCTATGTAAGACAAACAACACTAGACGCAACAGAGCGGAACAACATAAATGCACACGAACACCACTGAACCCATCAAACTCACAGACACACCATGCACATACAACATACCATCCATCCCATCCGTCAGCCCCAGTCTCATGAAAGGCATGTCATCCGCACAGCTGCCACACATACAGCAGTCACGCTAAGACACATGCCCATGACCAACCATGTGCCAGAAGTCAATTAAGCGCACGACACACTGTGAGCAACAACACACAACATGGGCCACACCCCCCCGAGCACTGCAGTGATGCACATGGCACAGGGCAGCACGCACACCAAGGAGATGGGACAACTGCAATACGTTGGCTGGCACACAACTATCACTCACTCATAACGATGCGTCCAATGCCATGTCCAGTAAGCACAACAGACAGCAAATATGCAGGCCATGTCAAGCATGCACACACCTCAAACCATGCACTGTCATGCTGCCACAACACATGTCACGTTCGGCACCCATGGCTCACAGCATGTACCCCAAAAGCATATCCCCTCCCAAATGCGAATCTGGGGCATAGCCCCCATGTTGCCATATGCGTTCCTAAGCGTTCCATTTGAACCCCAAAAGCATATCCCCTCCCAAATGCGAATCTGGGGCATGGCCCCCATGTTGCCATATGCGTTCCTAAGCGTTCCATTTGAACCCCAAAAGCATATCCCCTCCCAAATGCGAATCTGGGGCATGGCCCCCATGTTGCCATATGCGTTCCTAAGCGTTCCATTTGAACCCCAAAAGCAAAGTACAAACCAGACCCAGGATGGGCCAGGAGCCCGCATACACCAGAGTCACAATAAGTAGGGGCACAGCAACACACCCATCGGCATGGCCAATCCGTCCCATGCCACATGTGCACAGCACACAGTCCCATTGCCAAGCACACACAACTACAGATGCTACAGCCACACACACGCCTCCGGGAAACCCATGTACGAGATTGCACGAACTGTCAATGTCAGACGACAAATACATACTTCGCCAGGTGCAACACAATAACAAATCTCATTCTCTCCACAGGTGACGAACTGCTGGATGCTGGGGATGGAGCCAGCAGCCAGCACAGCCAGCCTACAAGCCCCCAACGAGGACACACGGATCTGGAGGATCTGTCCTCCTCTTCGGACACGGACAACCAAGCAGGCCCATCTGGTGTGGCAGGGCCCAGCCGCTCCCCAGGACCCCTCCTACCCACCAACCCATCATCCAGGGCTGCTGAACATTCACAGCCCCCTGCTGCCACTGTCGTTGCGGCCACACCCACGGTCATTGTGGCCACTACCACTGCCGCAACCGCCACCATCGCCGCACCGACCACCACCGCCGCCACCACCGCCACGTCTCCGCTGGCACCAGCCCCAGCGCAGGTGGTGGCCCGGACGACTGGATCCACCCTGGGAGCCACAGCGAGGACCGTGGTGAGCAATGTGGCTAGTGGGCAGGCCGGTGGCAGCAGGACTGGTAGGAGGAGCAGGGTCAGGGAAACGCCAGCCTCCCCTGGGAGCCATGCCCTGCCTCACATGGCCAGAGTCCTTGGGGCCTATGAAGAGGCCCAAGGACAATGGGTCCGGTCTGCCTCAGACACGCGTGAGGTGCTGGGGGTGTTGAGGTCCATGGACGCCCGTATGGGCCAAATCGTGGACCTCATGGGACAGCTGGTGGTGGCGGTGAGGTCACAGCCAGGGACAGCAGCTCCCCTCCGCCACCACCTGCCGGGGCGCAGGGTGGAGCAGCAGTGTCCAGTTCCCCTGCGTCCACAGCCAGTGATCACACCTCAACCACCAGCATGTCGCAAGCAGGCACCCCCCTCGCAAACGTGGAAGGGGCCGTCCGAAGAGGAAACAGATCTCCCGGGAGGACTTCGCACGCTCCAGTCGCAAGTGAGGCAGCCAGCCAGCCTTCCGCCAGCCTTCCTTGACCAGCCACTGCATTGACTTGGACTACGATCCCACTCCACACAGCCATCTGGATGGCATGTGTGTGTTGGACTATGGACATAGAACCAGTGGGTACACCCTGATCATCACGCAGCCATGACCGACAGCTCATTGTCACTGCACGCACCACTTTTGTCATCATCTTACACACAATCACATGTCACAGTTTGTAATAAATGCACCTTTTTCACTAACTGCTGTTTGTGCCCTGTGTCTTATTTGTACGGAATACAACGGCCACCTTGGGCGGAAAGGCACCTGATGCGTGGCATGGCATTTGAATCCGGAGGGCCTGTAGGGACCTAGGGGTGGGAGACAGAACAGGAGCACATTCAATGAGTGTGTCACACACCCATCACACAGTACATGTCAACAACTACAAGCAATGTACACACATCGCACAGAGCAATAGGGCACAATGCCACAGCCACCAACAGTGGCATACTACCCTGGCCATGGAGCGTTGACACACAGCACGCAGTGAACAAACGGCCACCCTGACACAGCACACACACACCTGCACAGATACAGCCACATCAGCCATCGTACATGGACACTCACCGTCAAGTGAAGTAGCGGGCGATGAGCTGCTGCCGCACATTACCAGCTTCCTCCTCTCCGCTGTCCTCCTCACTCGAGCTGTCCTGGTCTGTGGGCTGGGGCCCTGGTTGATCTCCGTCATCCACGATGAGGGGGATCTGCTTCCGAATGGCCAGATTGTGCAGCATGCAGCACGCCACCACTATCCGGCACACCTTCTGTGGGGAGTACGCCAGCGCACCCTCGGTGCGGTCCAGGCACCTGAACCTGGACTTGAGGAGGCCAAAGGTACGCTCGACCACACGTCTGGTCCTCCCATGTGCCTCATTGTAGCGATCGTCTGCTGGGGTGCGAGGATTCCTCAATGGACTGAGCAGCCATGCCCCATTCGGATACGCAGAGTCACCTGGGTGTGAGGGACACAGAGAACCGTTGCTAATCCAACTGGACAGCGGACAGCATCGCACAGCCAGCACGCTACACCACTCCACATACTCACCGACAATACAGGCACGATCCTGTTGCATATTGGACATCAGTCGTGGCAAGATGCTGTTGCGCATTATGTGTGCGTCATGGGCCGAGCCTGGGAACTTTGCACACACGTGGGTGATCACCATGTCCGCAAGGCACACCACTTGCACATTCAGGGAGTGCGTGTGCTTCCTGTTGCGGTACAGGTGCTCAGTGGCCTGTGGTGGAACAAGGCCGACATGTGTGCAGTCAATGGCTCCAACGACGTGTGGGATTCTGCCAAGGGCATAGAATGCACCCTTCACTGCCGCCAATTCACGAGCCCTGGGGAAGCGGATGTACCTGTTCCGGTACAGCATCATGGCTGCCAGTACATCCCTCAGCACCTTGCTGAACATGGGCTGGGACATCCCTCCTCCACTGCCCACTGTGTGCTGGAATGACCCAGTGGCGAAGAAATGCATGGCAGCCATCACCTTAGCCGTGGGGGTGACAGCAGTCGGATACACCCTGCGGGGACGGAGATGGGGTTCTAACATGGCACACAGTCGATGCAGGGTTGGCCTGTCCAGCTGAAACTTCCTAATAACCTCTGTATCGTCCATGTCCGCCAGCAATTGGTATGGGCGGTCAATGTTCGGTCTCCGCCTAGGGACAATGGCAGAGGACACATGTCAATGCAACACGACACATAGCAATTTCGCATACACATCACTGACATGACTGAGCAAGCACATGAGCCACAGCCCAGCTGTCAAGCTGGGACGGCACGGCCACAATACACTTACACAGGTCTCCCAACAATGGCAATGGCTAGTGATACAAACCACTGCCATGTGCATGCACATGGGGATCTAGGCCCCAATGACTTGCGGGGCGTGCTGATGGGGACTGACTGCATATCCGTCAAGCGGCAACGCCACGGCAACATGAATGTCTGCTGAGCATGGAACTGCTTCCGCGGCTGGATGAGTATGGCACACGACGACGACGATGTGGGCACAGGCTGAGCGGCCAAAACAAGTGGGACCTGTGGCACGAGGGGATATGAGACAGTAGTAGGTGTCAGCACTGCACCCTATGTACAGCACTGTACGGATCACACCTCCCGAAACATTGACAGGTGTCCACATTGACAGCCCCATGCCAAGACGGCTGTGTGCTTGCAGTCACACGTCACAGGTGAGAGGTTACATTGCACGTGCCAGGTGGCAGTCGTACATAGTGGGAGCTGGCATGTGTGTGCATGTGTCTCCTGTTCAGGATCCACCAGATGGGCGCTGACTCTGTACTGACCATTGGACACAGCATGTTCCGTGGAAGGCTTGTGTGTGTGGGATGGTGGCACTGGATGTGCCTCCGTTGGGTGGGGGGCCATGCACAGGGCGGGTACGTCGATGATTGCGCATTGTTGGTCACGGTGGGTGCACCCACTAAGATGTGTTGCCCTGTGTTCAATTCCTATGTCCGCATGATGATGGACTGTAGATGTGGGCAGACTACACATTGGTCGATGTGCTGTCTATATGCATGTGCCTTCACACCAGGCACAGCTGCCCCTGCACATGTGACCCCTGCTGGACTCGCTGCTGGGTCTGTGGAGCTGATGCACCTTCTGCGCGTGGGGCGGGCAGCTCTCCTCACTTCCCTCATTGCGCATGTCATGACTTTGCCGCAGGTGACATGGATCATGGAGGGCCCACATGTACGCGTGGGTAGGCTACACATGATTGTACACTGGTCGCCACCCCCAGTCAGTGTTTCGAATGGGAAGGTTGTCGTGCTGGTGGTATGTTCGATGTGGCGGATGGGCGGGCCTAGGTGCGGGCTTACATTCCGGACATGGGGGGTAGTTGGATTGGCGACTAGTTGCAGTACACACGGGACACGTCTCTTCCTTTCCACATCTGGGTCATCCCTTGTACTAACTGACAGTGATACAGTCATCTTCGCCCCAGCCCTCATGTCCTCCCCTCGCTCCCCCAATATGCATGCTCACCTGCGAGGCTTGCGCTTGCACAGGCAGCCCCAAGCTCGCACCAGAGAGGGCAAGGAGTGTATGTGTGGGTCCAGTTGCACGAGTGGGCTGTCTCAGGGTATGATGTGTTGCGGGACGCCGTCCACCTGCGTGGTGCCCCAAATGGAGACCCGGCCTGCATGGACTATGCATCACAGTCTTCGCCTTCCGGATCCGCCACCTGCGACACCCAGTGGCTGTGGCTGCCCTTGCGGCCAGGCCGCGTCCGTCTGTGGCTGATGGCCCACACATTCACTCTTTGGCCTCTCTGGGGAGGGCTCGGGGTGGTGGCGCACGCGCTTGCACTTAGTCGCAATGGCATGTGGCGTGGTTGGTATGATGGGCAATGGATGGGATGGTGCGAGCCACCTCCCGTGACGTCAGTGCTGCTCGTGCTGTGGTGCGTCCCCCTACACTTCCATGTGACTTGTGCCATGCTAGACGTTGAGGTTCTATTGCCTGCGTGATATGACCAGGAGGAGCGCGAGGAGACCTCTCACACACCATGCTCCACTGCCATCCCGTGCCCTGTATCGCCTGTGCGGATTGACTATGTTGGGGTTACACCTGGTCGACTGGGGCTGTGTGTGCCTTGTCAAGGGGCATGGCGGGCGCACAACAGGATCCAGCTTGTCCACAGAGGGTGGGCTGAGGTGCGCCTGGTACCGCTTTGTACGTGTGCCCGGCTGCTGTGCACACACGTGTTCACTCCCCCGACAGGTGTCCTCTCACAATGCCCAGGGAAGCGGTGGTGTACTGTTCATGACCCCTCCCAACACGGCGTGCTCCAACTTGGCATGTGCGCATCTACCCGTCGCACCCACCCACCTGAGCACTGCGTCCATACGACTTCACACGACACATGTGTGTCTTCCACAGTAGTGCTACTCATTTGCGTTGACATCCAATACCAGTGGACTACATGGTCATGTCACGACTGCCGTGTACTTCACATACTCTCATCCTCTCTCATTCGTACTTGTGAAATGAGTCAGCGGAGACAGTTTTGGTTTCAAACATTATATTGTATCTTCTGTCCTCTGCGATGCAGTATAGTGGACACTACTGGCAGCGGAATACATGTTGAGGATATACTGAGCATGATTGCAAATGGGATAGGGTGTGGGGTTACATGTGATTGGCTGTTGCATGTGGGATGTGGGCTTCAGAGTGACATCTGCTTGGCCAAGGCTGTGCTAATGTACATTTACGTATAGCTGCGGAGCTGCGGACTTTGACACAGACAGTATACATGTAGCCTACCAGACCGCTTGGCATCATGGGCACAGTCCATCTCAGTTCCATGTGACAGGTCTGCTGTGGTTGTTCCTCATGCACGCGTGCATTTGAGTTGACATCAGGGCATGTGCTTGCGTGCATGCAGCGGCGTGCCACTTGTTATTGCACTGTGGTGGTTACTGGACATGTCACAGTCACTGGGGTCGTGTTGTTGTTGTATGCACTTGTCGTCCATGCAAAGGTCCTGGTATGGGATTCCCGGGGCGGGGGTGGGAGGGGTGCAGCACCCACAGACTCCAGGCGACCTATTCATGTCCACTGAGCGGTGTGTGTGTCCATGTGCGCTGGATCCATGTCGTGTCCTGGTTGTTCGTGCAGTTCCGTCCATGTGGGTGCGATACACAGAGCCCATGCCACTGCCTCCCACGATGCATGCGGTGTTCCTGGATGTGATGGGGAACAGTGTGCATGTCCCGGTCATCTCCGATGTCATGGCGATGTCGTTGATGGTGTGGTTACAGTTGCCGGTCGTTTGGTATGGCTGTTGTGGTGGTGACTGGCCAGTCCGTGCGGAAGCTAAGCATGGGTGCGGGGTTGGACATCATAGGTCACTCGGGGAACCTGCGTTGTGGTCCGACGTATTTACAGGTTGTCAGGTATGCGATGCCGTCCAGCAGGGCTTCCATGTCATTGGTGGTGTACATGTTTGCCAGCCAATGTAGCGGATGGTGGCTGTCAAGGTGTTGTTCGTAAGTTGTCCCTTGGAGGACCATGATGGGGCATGCTGGGTGACATTCGATGTAGCTGTTCTCGATGATCCGTCGTGTGGAGGCACAGTGGTCCCATTTCAGTGCAGGTGCGATGTTGGCCACATACGCCATGCCCCCATAGGCAGAGCAGGCCCTGTCGTGTGCGTCCAGAGGGAGGAGTAGTGGTAGCAGGTCCGCCTTCAGACATGCCGGGTTGGAGAGGCATATCACGACGGGATGCTGGTAGGGACACCTCCGACAGTAGAAGACGGGCATGACGCAGCTGAACAATGTGATGCGGTAAGTCAGTCGGTAACTTACGTTCAGCAGGGACAGGAGATCGCATCCCAATGTATGGCACAGGTTGGTTTTGTACAGCTTGAGCTGTTCGGCGTAGTTGGGTAGGTGTGTTGCGGTTGCCATTTCGCAGCGGTTCGTTGAGGTGGCGTGCTCCGGCTGTGTGTGCAGTCTGCAATGTGCACGCTCCGGGGTTGCTGTGAGCTCTGTGTAGTCGTAGGGAGACAGGACTTGTGTTCTGTTGGCTTGTTTGGAGGACACGGGCCCTCTTCCCACATGCTTCTCAGACAGTTCAAGGTCAGTGCTGTGTGACTCCTTCCAATTAACTTGCATGTGGCCGACATGGGGGAGTGTTTTCTTCTTTCTTCCCCGTCCGTTGTGTGCTTCTGTGATATGCGCTATCTGCCCTGTGGTCGGTCTCCTCGGCATGCCTGTGTTGGTCTATTCTTGGACAATGGCTGTATTCACCGGCTTCTGTCGTAGGGCTGTGGTTTCGGAGTTGGAATGGAAGGTCATTCAGTGCTGTCTGCTCTCCCTTGTGTGGGCGGCAGGCTGCCTTTCCGCTCTGCGTTGGGCCTTGTGTGTGAATGTTATTCTTGGGCCACCTGTTGTCGGTCCCCGGGCTCTTTGGTGTTCCGTTTTATATGTCTTGTTCATATGTGCAGGGTGGTATGGGTGTTTCTGTGTGGTACTGGCGTTCCTCTTCCCGAAGGAGCCCTGCTTCTCCTAGTTGGTGTTGCCGCCGCTGTGTGCTACGCCATGTTTGTTACACTGGGGTGTGTCCTGCTGTTGCGTGTCTTCACTGACATGTGTGCGTCGGTTGTGTGGCGTTGGGTGTTGTCCGTGAATTGGGCGTTGGGGACATGTCTGTGGCAGGCCTGTCACGTGTCATGTGCGTTCGGGGTGGGGCTGATGTGTGTGCTGCTTGGTTGTGTCCCTGTGTCTGTGTGCGACGCATGCATGGCGCTGCGGTTGGCCTCTGCGTTGTGCGCATGTGTGGCGGCGTCATCGGCGCTTTGGGGCCGTGACGGGGTGGTTGGTTCCTAGTCCCAGGTGGTGTGTACACATGTGTTCTGCGATGTTACGATTTGGCCTGTGTGTCATATGTGGATGCGATGGTGGATGTGTAGTGTACACGCGCTGGTGGGGGGTTGTCCGCTTTTTCCGCCCTTGCACTGTGTGCGCTGTTTGCGTGCACTTGTTGTGTGTGTGCCTACCTGCGTCTCCGCGGTGCGTTGCGTCCTTGGTGGTGCATCAGCAGAAGCATGGGGAGTGCCTGCAGTGCTGGATTCATGCTCGGGAGCCGCTTCTTCGTTGTCCGTGCTCGGCATCCGTGTTACCGCTTCGGTTTGTCGTACGGTATCTCTTGGCCGTGGGTGCCGTTTGTTTGCGGCATCGTAATTTATGCGCCGGGCGGGACGTGTTTCGTCGGACGGTGTGTGTCAGTTGAGCTGCGCCGCTACATGTACGGGCGCACTTTGATGGCGGACGGTGTTGCTGGCTTGCCGGCGGTGTTTGGCCTACTTTTCGCATCGTAATTGGGCGGGCGTGTGGACTGCTGCGTGCCGGCGGTAACTGGTGGTTTTTGCATCCGCCAGCACGGCGGTGGTGCTTCCGCCCGCCATCGTAATGGGCCCCTAAGATCTGTCTGGGAGGTGGTCCCACCTCCCTGAGACAGGAAACCTATTTTTCTACCTTCCCCTGCTCGAGCTAGACTCAGCAGCAGGAGGGCAGAATCGTGTCTGGGGTCGGCAGCAGCACTAGCTTGCTGTCAGACCCTGAAAGGTTGTCACCGGTAGTACAGGGGGGTACCCCAAGGGAGCCCCCCAGTACATGGGGTCATACTTCCAATACTGGAAACGGGGTTGGGGTATGATTCCTGCATGTTTGGTACCAAACATGACCGGGTTCAGTGCAGCCACTTTATAGTTAGACATCTCGTAATGACTGATGTCCACTATATGTATTAAAAATGGCTGACCGCACTTACAAAGCCAGGAGAATCGACTCTGGAGTTTGTAGGGGTGTCCTGCTCATACAGAGGTGCTCTCACACTTATAACCAAGCACCCAGTCCTCAGTACTGAAAAGCCTGCCAGACGGGTGACTTATAGGTTTTAAGTGTAGGGACTCCAGATATAAGGAAACTTATATCCGTTGTGAGAGGTGCAAGCACCAACTTACACAGGCTGCCATGGCAGGCCTGTAGTCACAGTTTAAGTGGTCTCCCATGGGTGGCATAATCTGCAGCCCATGGGAGACCCCCGATGTACCTATGCCCTGGGTACCTTCGTACCATATACTAGGGTCTTACAAGGGTACACCAGTAGCCAATTGTGGGTGTACAAAAGTACTTACCATGGTCAATTTAGAGAGAAAGCACAGTGACTGGGGTCCTGATTAGCAGGAACCCAGTCAGACTAGTCAAAAACATACTGACACCAAGCAAAAAGTGGGGGTAACCATGAAAGCAGATCCTACTTTCCTACACTTGTGATGCGAGAAAGCCGTTGTTGACACAAATTTTATTCACTGACAAAATGCTTTTATTAATACTATATAAAGATTATGTTTAAGTAAAAATATATGCTAAATACATATACAAATTTGTGGTAGGTAATCTTACTTAAATTTTATAGTCCTGCACATAAATAAAAGTGTTGATTTAAGTTAGCTGAACTGTCAATGCCATGTTAACTGAAAAATAATGTATTAACACTGAAAGGCCTTTGTTTCACCCTGAATAGTTGTTTGCGCCCAATGTTTTTCTTTTTATTATAAATGTGGTATTTTTCCAGAAGCCTTCTGTTAGCTACTTAATAGGTGGTTGTTTTGTATCAGAAAACTGATAGTAAGTTCTTATCAGGAGGAGAGGAGGCAACAGGATGAAGATTCATGAGAAACCCTGCCTGGACGCAAAACACCAACAATGTAACATTTCAAGGATTAATGTCTGAAAGTCTATTGTACCAGTCTGTGAACATGGGGAGTTTACTTATTCCCAGGAGTATGCTGATATCCTATTGGAGGACTCAAAAGAAGAAAGAAAATGATGTTGCAACACAGAGTATTGTGTGTTTATATTAGTACATGTTCTTAGAGCACCTAGAGGGATTCCTGATTCCCTTCCTGACATTCTGACAAGAGACTCATCCCTGAGTTTCTTAGACTTCTCTACATGAGACGTTATTGAGTCTATTTCCTCTATGTCTGCTGATTTATGACTGTGAATGTTTTCCAGTATGATATGCAAAGGCTTTATGCTTGCGCATTCATTCTCTCATCGGAACTCTTTCTTGGGTATCTGAACTGACACCTTTTTCTCTCATTATTTCAATTAAATTTAGATTAGGGAAATTACTTTATGGAACAATCTTGCTACATTATAACAATAATTATAATTAATCTGAATAATGCCTTATTTTACCTCATATTGAAATAACAATTATTGTATTATGTTCACTTTTAAATGCTGATGCTTAAAAGACTAAGGGGCCGATTCCGATCTCGGCCGGTAGGGCTCCGAATCAGATTCGGCTTAACCGGATCCGATTCGGAGCCCTATTGCCCGACCGATTCGTACGCGCGTCCGGGCGAGCGAGTACGATGCAAAATCGCCGACCGACTCGTCCGGGCGTCCCGACCGCTCCGACCGACTCGTTCCCGGGTCGAACCGCAACGACCGACTCGCTCGGACTCGACTCGCACCGCGCAATGGAGACGTTTCCCGGCCGGGTAAGTACGATGCGCGCCGCGAGCAGTCCAACCGAGCCGCGCACTCCGGCTCGAAAGAGAAGTCGGAGCCGTACTTTGGGGGTCCGTGTCGGACCCCCCTGTACGCGTAGCCGCGCGAGTCGCACACAGGACGGACCCATGGGTCCCCCCTACCTGTGCGTGTACGGCGCGAGTCGCTTCACCGCGTACATGCTGTAGGGGGCGCCCTTGTCCGCCTCGCACCCATTGAGTCAATGGGAGCCCGCGTACACGTTGTACGACAGGCTCCCATTGACTTCAATGGGAGTCCGACCGACTCGAGTCCGATGGCATACGTGTGCATCGTACTCGTTCGGTCGGGCTGCACGGGTCCGATTCGGTCGGAAATCTCTCCGGGTCCGGCTCAATCGGAGAGATTTCCGGCCCGAATCGGAATCGGCCCCTAAATGTTATTAAATAAAGCAGAAAAACCTAAAAGAACTGAAAATAAAGTCCTTTAATTCACACTAATTCTCTTAATTGACTGAACTAAAACTCTAATAATCGTTGCTGTTATTGTGTAGATCATCACTCCTTATTTCTCTTTGTCGACGAACAAAGGTCCATATGACAAGTTGCGGAGGTTATTTAAGGATTACACCCAAAGACTGAGATATAGAAAGCCCCGCTCCCTCATCGTCGACGGGACTTGCGAGGACTTCTGCCAGTTTGCGTTGAAGCTGAGGACAAAATGCACAGCACTGGGCTGACGCCGGTGTCAAATTGCATCGTGGTTGAAGAAGCCGTCTGCGATGGGTCACACTGAGGACAAGATGTGTCGCACTGGACCAGTGCCAGTGGTGAGCTGCGTCGACAAGTGAGGAGTTGCATCAATGTCAAAGAAGCCTGTAATATCCACATAGCTTTGAACAGGGGCCACCCGACTGACCCTTTGAGATTTCTTTGAGTCCCGGGTCGACACAGTCAGGATGTATAGAGCTGGGTAACTTGCAGCAGTAGAAGAGTCCTGGTGGAGCAACAGCAGGCCTTGGGCAGCAAATCATTCCGTGGTCAGCAGAGTTTGGGCAGCAGGGCAGACTTCACAGCTGGGCAGTCCTTCTTCCTGGCAGAGTTCACAGGTCCAGAAGTGAGCTGAAGAGTTGGGTCTGGTGGTCCACTACTTCCATCTGGTGCCCACTGTGAAGTGGGAGATGCTTTGAGTGTTCTCCCCCTACACAGATGACTGGAATTTCTTGTCTCCCTACCCTAGCCCTAGCTTATCTAAGGCACAAAAGACTAGTGTGAAACTCTTTCTGAGTGTGCTGAGGCACAGACTTTATAATGTGCAAGTGTGGTAGATGTCAGCTCTGACCCCCCCATCAAGTCAGAGATGGCACACCCTGCCAACATCTATTCCCCCGTTGTCTCACTGTCTGGGAGTAATACACAAAGGCCAATTGCCATTTACACCTAGTCATGTGACCAAGGACACAGGCTGCTAGCAACAAATGGCTGGGAGAAGAAAATGCCCGCTTTCTAAAAGTGTGATTTTCAAAATTGTGATTTAAAATCCAACTTTACCACTATAGAGGGTTTTAAATTGCAATTAATTAGAGATCAAATTTGACATTCCAACATGCTCCCAAGTAAAAGTTATCACTTATTAAATTGAATAAGGTAATCCAATGTTATCCTGCGGAAGAGGCAGGCCTTGCAATAGTGAAAAACGAATGTAAGATTAAATACACTGCACCCTGCCCTATGAACTGTTTAGGTCCTCCCCTAGGGTTGGTTTATATGTATTAAAAAGGAAGGATTAGGCCGGGCAAAAGTTATTTTTGCCAGGTCGACATGGTAGCTTACAGTTGCACATAGAGGCTGCAGTGGCAGGCCCGAGATATGTTTAAAGGGTTACTTAAGTGAGTTGCACAATGAGTGCTGCAGGCCCTGGTGCATGCAGTACCACTATACTAGGAACTTACAAGTAAATTAAATGTGCCAATTGGATGTAAGCCAATTTCACTATGTTCAAAGGAGCGAACACAAGCACTTTAGCACCTGTTAGCAGTGGTAAAGTGTGCAGAGTCCTAAGGCTAACAAAATGGAATTCAGCAAAAACGGGATGAGTAAGACAAAACATCTGGGGGAAAATCATTCTAAGGCGACAGGTCTAACCTGTAGCATGTGTAAATCAAGTTACCAAAGGTACATTCCATGTCATCCAGTCCTTTGGACTCATCTTTCTTTTCCTTGGTTTCCCATATAGAATACAAACCATAATCACCTTGGCGCTTTTGTATCTGAATGATGCCAACATACTGTACATGTAACCAGCCTATATGAACATTGCAAGTTCCAGAGAATCCATGACACAAAAGCCAGATTATTGTTGAACCTACACATTAGGGGCCATATTGTAGCAGTCCTCCAGTACTTGCACTGGCTTCCCGTGGTTTGATGCAATTGCATTATTACTTGGTGCTGCACACATTGTGCTATCCTTGGAATGTGACTAATTCTTCTTCTATACTGTTAGAAATGTGGCCTCTAGTTGTCAGAGGTTTGCACACTGTCCACATAGGGACCACAATCCTAGTCAGGGGAAGCCAGATACACACTTTAAATGAACCAGTGCACACCCTCTGGTAGCTTGGCAGGGAGCAGCCAGGCTTAACTTAAGAGGCAATTTGTAAAATATTTGTGCAACACACACACACACTGTAACACAATGAAAACACCACAAAAGACTCCACACATGTTTAGAAAAATATAGAATATTTACCTGAGTAAAACAAGACCAAAACAACAAACATCCAATCAGTAGAAGGTGAGATATGAGTTTTTAAAGAATAAATGCAAAAATAGTGCTCAGAAGTCACTAGTGGTCAAAAGGTTACTTGAGGTCGTGAGGGACCGGTACAAATACAAATTTCAGGCCAAACACAATAGACAGCAGGCCGGCTACGAGACTCACGCAGGTCCCACTGAAAAGTACCTTGGATGGAGCAAGCATCGACGTTGAGAGCACGATGCATTGGTTCCGATTCCATTGATTGTCGAGCTCCATAGAGATGAAGGCACTTCATCTTTGTCGAGCCATGAAGAGTGTCATCATCGGGCTGTGAAGGCTGTGGAACTGCTGTCATTGAACAGCCTCTGCATCAGCATCGAAGGGCAAGGCGTCGCTTCCAACTGGCACAGTAGTGATAATGCGTCAGTTTTGTAGCAAAACAGCTGTAAAATCCACTTCTGAGGCCCAAGACTGGAGGGGGCACCTCATGCAAGGGTAGGACTCACAGATGGCAGAGTCCAGCAGCACCAGCAGGATTGCATGAAGTCTTTTGTGTCCCGGATACTTCGGAAAACAGGAGGCAAGTCCTTGGAGTCACTCTGGGTTCAAGTGAGATGGGTCCACTCCTTGTCCTCAGTAGGGCAAAGATCATCAGGCAGCAGGGTAGCTCAGCAAAGTAGAGAAGCAGTTCCTTAGAACAGTCAGTCAAGGCAATGTGGCAATCCTTACTGCACAGCAGTCATTACACCAGCAAAGTTCTTTCCAGGCCCAGTAGTGTACTGATTTGGTAGGCTCCAGTACTTATACCCAAAAGTGCCTTGGATGTAGAAGGTGACTTCAATGCACTTCTCTGGAGTGCACAAGGATCCTTTTAAACCCAGCCCTATCAGTGGGGGGTGAATCAGTGCTTTGTGTGTAAACAGGACACTACTTATTGAAGTGTAAGTGGCAGCCCCTGCCATTCCTCCATGCACAGGAAAACCCATCAGAATGCAGATGAATGCAGATGAGTGTTCAGAATGCGGATGAGCCTCACCTTTCTATTTTTTGTGGCTGTCTAAAGGGAATGCACAAAGTGTAGCTGTCACCCTGTCCAAACGTGTATTGGAGACAGGCTGCAGGGACACAGTGCAAAGTTAAGAGCAGAGAATGTCCACATTCTAAAAGTGGCATTTCTAAAATGTTAATGTTTAATCCAACTTTACCACTAAAGAGGATTTATCATTACCATTACAAAGATATGAAACATGATTTAGCTACTCCTTCCTAATCAGGAATTATAGCTTAAAAGTGTTTTAAGGAATTTCCAATGCTAGCCTATGAGAGGAGTAGGCCTCACAGTAGTGAAAAGCAAATGTAGCTGTGAATCACTACTAGGACATGTAAAACTAAAAGTACATGTCCTACCTTTTACTTACACAGCACCCTGCCCTTAGGGCTACCTGGGGCCTACCTTAAGGGTGACCTATGTGTAATAAAAGGGGAGTTTAAGGATTGGCAAGTGGTTTGAAATGCCAAGTCGAAGTGGCAGTGAACTGCACACACAGGCCTTGCAATGGCAGGTCTGAATCAGGTTTGAAATGCTTCTTGTATGGGTGGCACAACCAGTGCTGCAGGCACACTAATAGCATTTAGATTACAGGCCCTAGGTATATGGTATGCCACTTTACGAGGAACTTATATGTAAACTAAATATGCCAATCAGGTATATACAATTTTACCATGTTTAAGGGAGAAGCGCGTGCACTTTAACACTGGTCAGCAGTGGTAAAGTGCTCAGAGTCCTAAAGCCAACAAAAAGATACAGCAACAAAATAGAGGTAAGCAGGCAAAAATTTGGGGGAAGACCACCCGAAGGATGACAATTCTATCATATACCTACTGCCAAACTACATAGCTCTGCTATAAACTGGTGACAATATTGACTTTCTCTTGCTTCAGAAAGTATTGCACTGTTGGGAGCTTTTTCCAGTCCAGATATCCAAGCTCCTGAATGGATTAATGTGAGATTAAGAATAACTGATAACCACCTGTAATTTAAGAGAGTCCTAAAAAGTAGCTACTTCCAGTCACATGATACCTCCAAACAAATGACCCATTAAACATTGGTATAGACCCACTTGTTAACATGCCTATTTTTAAAACTTTGCACACCACTTCATGCTTAAGTACAGTTACAAGTTCATAGCAACATGGCTGGAGCTAGTCTCTCATCCTTAGGCACTACAGACATCACATGTTCTAACCATGGACATCAAAAGGGCCTTTCACTTTCCCACCCATATTTACAGTGCTGTACCACTTCATGAAGGACAGGAAGAGTTACATACATTCTGCAATGTAAAACAAGGCATTAAAGTATAACACAGAACTGTAAACCCATGCTAATCATCAGCAGAGTACAAGAGAAACACTTTTTTTTAACATGCTAAGAACGTTTTCAATGATTAAAGTGCTACCAAATGTAAGATAGAAAAAATATGTGAATAAAATCAAATACTATGAAACCACTGCCAGTAACAGATATATATTTATAAATTTTAGTTCAATTCAATGCATGTTTAGAGCCCCTCAGGCAGTGGCGTAGCAAGGGGCGGCTGTCTGCTCTGGGCAGCACGAGCTTTGGGGGCATGGCCTCCCCCCCCCGCTCTTGGCTGCGGCCGTAGTGGGGCAGCCAATGCAGGAATAAACATCACCACCCCCCACTCTTACATGCAGCTGCCATGAGCGACAAACACAGGGACCGCCACGGGCGGCAAAAGACCTAGCTATGCCACTGCCCTCACGAACTGTTCAGCTTTTGGCGATCCTTGCAAACAGTCTACTGCACTCCAATTTTAACTTGATTGCCAATCCATAAGAGACAAAACACTTCAAGTTGTTTTCGGATCAGAATATATTCCACCTTTCAACAATCTCTCTTTTATGGGCATTGAGAAATAGAGTTTTCTGAGTGTCTTACAAAACAACAATTTTCTATCCTTAGGCTTGCTTTCATACAATAGTAAACTGTAGTATTGCTTTCTTGGTTTTTGACTCTCAATGACTTACTAAACAGATAGAGTTCAATTTAGGTATCAGTTTCTTAAGGAACTCAATTGGGCTATTCTTCTAAAAACCCTCAGAAAGACCCAGGGTCCTGAGAATACTTCTTCTCTGATACGTTTTCTGGTCATTGATCCCAATGTTTTGCATATATGTAATGGTATCTACCTTCTTAACTAAAGGAGAAGTAGGGCCCCAAACCCTAGTGCACCCACCTAATAGCCAATTTATAAAGATTATACATATATTTTTAGGTGTCTTGGTGGAAGCGCATTAATACCTGGGTAAGGCCCTCAATCCCAGAAAGTAACAATCAAAACTATGTATGGAATGCCATCACCCAAAGCCATTCATCAGTAGTGAATCAAGTCACACTTTTCAGGAAGAGAAAATGCACCCATTTCTTAATTTTGCAGTTGTAAGATTTGTAAAATTGGTGCACCGGAAAATGGTTTTGCAATGAAATAGTCTTGCTATATGCCGAAGAGTTAATTTCTTAAAAGGTAATTATGTAAGTGTTTATCCCTTAAGGGCTCCCTCTTGGGCATACAACAAGACTGTTTCACTGCACTAACATTTAATGGTGCACCAGTTTTCCAAATATTGAAAATGTCTTTCCTTTTCTCCAATTGCATTCTATTTCTTGAATTTAATTAGACAGACTGGACACTGTACTGAATAAATACCCTCAGATATCAATAATTCTTACCAAGGTAAGAAAATATTGGAGATACTCTAGTCTAACAATTTTCCAAATACTTTCCTTTTCTTTCTGACCATTAGTCAAACACCCAGCTGGTTTTGTCAGATGGTCCAGGTGTTACGGATAGTATGTCCTTTGGTTGGCCCTGATTTATTATAAACCAAGCCCTTCACCTCCAAATTCCAGGCGACTTCAATCTCTGATACAGCTCAGTAGAAATGCCAATAGATTCACACTTTTTCAGTATACATTGCCCCATTACCTATAAAAGACTGAACGTAATGAAGCCTGGTTCTCATTATCATAAAAGAAATACCAAAACGTTCTGGCTGCACCGCTATACATACGTAGCACAAAATTAAAATTCTCTCTCTTACTGTTCCTCAGTACAAAACCGAACAGCACTTTTTATATCTCAATGTCTCCTTTTTTAAGGCACCTCTTTGCACTAGCTCGGAGTGTATCACTTCCTTGCATATTATCACGTTTGCTGTGGAACACCAGTGTGACCACTGCACACTAGTAATGTCATCTCAAGAAATAAAATGTGCAAACGACATGCATTAATACTTAGTTAACTATTTTTCAGCCTTGAAAAACCACCACGCATCTTCAAGGGGTGAAACACGTGTCAGACGCATTTCTTTTTTTCATCTACCACTCTGATAGGCTTGATTATAGCAACTTCACATTTAGATTATTTTTGTACCAGTTCAGCAATATGCTTGGCAATATCCTGACAAAAGTATTCAGACAGCTCTTAATATGTCTGACATTTTTATTTTTACAGTTTCCACGTTATGTGACAACTGAGGCACAATAGCAGCTGGTGTCCGTGCTGAGTATCAGGGGGTAGAGAGGGGGAGGGAAGGAGGGAGGTGGGGAGACTAATACAACTAAATACAAATTAAAAAATAACTTGCCTGCCCGTCCTGCTGCACCGCCGCATCACCACTCTTCTCCTGCTCGCCAGCACAGACTTCCAGAATCCCCTGCAACCAATCCTGATGCTGCTCGATTTGTGCTCCCAGGGAGACTGGGAGCCTGTGACTGCTCTCTTCAACCCAGCCGTGCAGCTGGGGTTGGAGAGAGCTTCTGTGTGCATGAGGCTTTGGCCGGCCCGAGGCGGCCAGCCAAAACGTCATGCGCACAGAATCACAGTGTTCACCACTCTCCCTCCTTGACTGCACCCCTACTGATGGCCCCACCCCCAAGACTCGCCCTGGAGCGAAAAATAAAATGATAATAAACCTGGTTTATTATCATTTTTTTAATTTTTTTGAAGCTGCTGGCGGGGGAGGGCAATGCTCCTCCGCCACAGCTTAGGAGCCGCCGCTCCTGAGGCATACATTCTGTTCTGCTACTTCGTGGGGAGGGCTATGATTGGTGCCATGAGATTTTATTCCGAAAACTTCCACCAGGCTACCAGAGTTCATAAGAGATGATGAAGATGGCGTGTGAGGAGACCAATCCATGCTAGGTGCTTCTTAATGGAAAGTGGTGTCATCTTAATAAAATATAACCATTCCGGAAATGAAAAAATTATAAAACCAAAAGTACGTGTAAAACTATCTAACAACAGTGACGTATGAACAAATAGAACTCTATAGGTGAATGGAAATGCTTCTACGTAGAGAACACAGTCTGTACACTAAGTGGTTCAGGAAGGGCCAGGCCAATGTACCTGCCTAAAAGTACGAATGCATCTTTTATTTTTAAGGGAAAATTGTTAAAACTCTCATTAGGAAATCGATGATGTAAGTGAACATTTAATTATAAAAGAGGCGAGAGCAATGTTGATAATCAAAATTACAGGGCTTTGTTGTTCTACACTGCATCCTTGTCTGGACAAGAAGTAGTACGTGATGTGGAGCGTGTGCAGTTGTGTCACAGATTAAAGTAATCCAAGGTTTGATAAAGTTATTGGGACGGCACGTGTTCTAGGGTCATAGTTTTGAACTATTTCATATTGCATGATACGGGGATAAACAGTTTCTCCCTTGCTTCTCTTACAAAGTTCATTCACTTGGTACGAAAGTGGATTATGAAATAAATTGCTGATGCATCCAACAGTCCATCTATCCGACCAAACCTTCATATTCACGTTCATCCATGCATTCATCAACGCATCGAAACTCAAACTACAAGAGAGGCTTAGCAACAATTCATACCACTGTATACTTTATATTGTAAAGCACATGACATGCGTTTTTTGTCATGCCTCCGTATTAGAATCACTGAAACAGTAGATGACTAGAAATCAGTGGCGGCTGCTACCTGGAAGCAGCAGTGGGGCAGGGCGGGGGGGAATAGGGTTAAAAAATAAAATAACCACTTACCTCCCGGCTGGCCGCCGCCTCTCCTGCATCCTCTTCCTGGCTTTTCTTTGGGGAAAAAGGAAGCACCAGGGCTCCCACACTTCCAGCAGCCAATCACAACACTGCAATGCAGCGTTGTGATTGGTCTGAGCGCTGTGACACGGCGCTCAGCCAGGGGCTGGAGGGATGGACATGTTCTCCATGCAGGCTGTAATGCAGCCTGCATGGAGAACATGCTATGTGCGCATGGCTGTTTGGCCAACCCGATAGGGCCGGCCAATCACTCATGCTCACATAGGGAGTGCAAACCACTCCTCCCCCTGCACTGAGAGCAGCCCCACCCCACAAAGACGCCACAACGGGAAAAAATAAAATGATAATAACCTTGAGTTATCATTATTTCTTTTTTCTTTTTTTACACTGTATTAAGTAGTCGGGCGATGCTCCTCTGCCTTAGTGGAGGAGCCGCCACTGCTAGAAATGTTCACAACAATTTGATCAATTGGAAGCTCTGTGTGAGATCAAATTAAACAGGTCTTTATTGTGCGTAGCCAGGGATTATGAGCTGAAATCCTAATGGAGCAAACTTCAGAAACACCTTGCTATCAATGGCAAGCTGATCCTAATTACTATTTCAGTGCACTCAATGAGGCTGTTTCACAATGGGCTAGGAAAGTGAGCAAGTGTCCCGTGCAGATATGGACTTGATGGCATTTTGCTCATGCACACATTTTGTGCACACGCAGACAAACAATTCAAGCCCAAAGCACTTTTTTAACTACGTGAATGTACCGCTAGTCAGAATGCATTTTAGTAACTGTAATTAGTGCAAGTCCCTGAGCACACTTGTTGAGAATTGACTCAGTTCTAAGTACAAGTCTCCAAGCCCCCTGTAATAAAGTTGTCAGGACACAAGGTCTGTGGTGAGAAGAGGCTTTAATTCAACAACCCCATCCATCGACCAGGTCGCCAACTCGCCAACTGCCGAACCCCAGAACGCTCAGTAGACCTGGTTCCACGCTAGAACATAGAACGTGGAACCAGGCCATATCACACTTCTTCCCTCTTACATTTGAAATACACTTTAGCAGTAAAGTAACAGCCAGAAACATTAATATGAAAACAAGAAACACAACCCTTCATTCCCCAAAAATACACAAGAGAGGGAACATGGTATGTAAGAAGAACATAGCGAATGTACAATCATTATCTCAAAAAGTCATGAAGATAACTTGGGCTTTTGCAGACTCTAATACTCCTGCGATTAGGCACAGATTCAGAAGGAGAAGAAGACGAAATTCCAACAGTAAACTCAGGCACCGAGATGTTATCGTTGTTAACCCCAACATGAACAACACGACTGTGGTTCCAAATGCGACCATCATCAGTTTTGACAGCATTTTTGAAAAGTTTAACCACACTTTTTACAGAAGTAAATTTGGACCAGTTCTGACAGCCCACAGGTGCTTTAACTTTGACCTTGTCCCCAACCCTGAACTCAATAGCCTTACAAGAACGGCGAGCATCTAGATAGACCTTCCTTTTTGTTGAAGGGCTAGTTCCTTGTCTCTCCACTCACCAATGTCATTGTTCTTAAGACCTTTATCTAGAATCATCCACCCTGGACATAAAAGTGTATTGGAAGACCTTCCTTTGAATAATTCAAAAGGTGTCTTCCCAGTTGTTGAATGTGGTGTAAATCTATAAGCTGAAATGCGATTTTGTAACTCAGCCCTCCAGTTTAAACAGTTAACTCTTGCCAGTTGGATGCTTCCCTTCAAGGTT
Organism: Calotriton arnoldi; assembly: GCA_963921515.1. Lineage (NCBI taxonomy): Eukaryota > Metazoa > Chordata > Amphibia > Caudata > Salamandridae > Calotriton > Calotriton arnoldi. Next base: position 2,265,060 of record CAWUFW010002028.1, read on the forward strand.
TTGTTTAATCTCTCAATGGCACCATTAGACTCAGGATGATAAAGCGAAATTCTTTTATGTTCAATACCACACTTCACCAAATAATCCTCCATTTCACGAGAACAGAATTGTGGTCCATTGTCCAAAAGTAATGTATGCGGAAAACTTTCACGTTTAAAGATAAAATCTAAAAACTTAATTATGCATTGTGTCGTGATGTCTCTCACTGAACTGACTTCAATCCACCGAGAGTATAAATCCATCAACACAATTAAATAAGGTGTTTGATGTTCTCCATGAAGGGGACCAACAATGTCAATGGCCACCTCATCCCAAGGACACATGGGTAATCCCCTACAAACCATAGGTGGCTGTCTGGGCTTGAGAACTTTATCGCTTAAAGAGCAAGGGACACAATCACGGACAGCGAGTTCCACCATAAGGTCTAAACCCGGCCACCAAAAATCCTGTCTGATGCGTTCTTTGGTTTTAGAGATACCCATGTGTCCCTCGTGTGCCATCTGGATAATGTTGTTCCTCAAACTCTCAGGTGGAACTAGCCTCGTCCCTCTAGTTAGGACGCCCTCAACAATGGCTAACTCATTAAACACAGATGACCAGGGCTTCACCAGACTATTTCCCTTGTCTTGTGACAACAATTCCATCACACCCAACAGTTCAGAGTCTTTATTCAATTCTTCCTTCCACTCATCTTCCTTTATCACACCTAAAGTGATGTCACACACACTAACATCAAACTCCTCATCCTGTCCTACCTCACACGACAGATCCGCTGAGTCCACAGTGTCCACTAAACGCGAGAGGCAATCAGCAGAGACATTAGGACTTCCGGGAATGTATTCAAAATTGAAATTAAACTCCTGCAGCGATATAACCCACCTCCTGATCCTCGAGGAGATGGCGTCAAGACCCTTCTTTTCAAAAATTTCTTTTAGAGGCTTATGATCTGACCTGACAATGAAAGATGTACCCCAAACAAATTTCTTACATTTATTGAGCGCCCAAAAGATGGCGAGAGCCTCTTTTTCAATAACTGAGTAGTTAAGCTCAGCACCCTTAAGACACCTGGAAGCACACGCAATTAAATCCTCCTGACCATTACGCAACTGGATAAGTAGAGCACCCAAACCTTTTTTGCTGGCATCAGTGATGATATACGTCACATCACCCGGTTTAAATGCCTGTAAATTGGGCGCATTCTTGAGATCCTTCTTAACACCTAAAAACTCTTCTTTACACGCTTCATCCCACACAAACTCAGCATTCTTGCACAGTAGACTTCTGAGATGAACAGTTTTATCTGCAAAATTCCTGATAAATTTGCTGTAAAACTCAGCCATCCCCAAAAAGGAGGAAAGCTCTTCCTTTGAACACGGTTCCTTCAACTTCTCTATCGTGTCCACCAACTCTTTTTTAGGTCTTACGCCACTACTAGATATATGATGTCCAAGATAATCAAGCTCGGTAACACCAAACTTACACTTATCACGACGTAAAGACAAACCTGCCTTCAGCAATCTTTCCAGTACCTTAGCTACCCTACCATCATGTTCCTGAATGGTTTTCCCACAAATCAAAACATCATCTTGGTAGCATTTGACTCCAGGTATCCCCTTGATGACATCATTCATGATTCTCTGAAAAACAGATGCTGCGGACACTAACCCGAAAGGCATCCTTAAAAACTTAAACGCCCCCATTGGGGTTATGAATGCAGTAAGCTCTTGTGAATCCTTACTGAGGGGTACTTGGTGGTAAGCCGATGCCAGATCTAAGGTACTAAAATAACATGCACCATCCAAGGTCGAAACCATTTCTTCAATATTAGGGAGCGGAAACCTGTCCACCACAACCTCCTTGTTGAGAGCGCGAAGATCCACACATAGACGGATCTCATTGTTGGCCTTACGCGAAACGACAATGGGCGCCAACCACTCCGTGGCCTCAACAGGCTCTATCACCCCAGTAGCTAGTAACCTGTCAATCTCCTTTTCAACTGCCTCGTACACACTGATTGGAACCCTCCTTACCTTGGCAGCAATGGGTTTGGCACCAAGCTTGAGTTTGATCCGGTGACTATAACCTTTCAGGCAACCTAAAGAGTCACTGAACAAACCTTCAAACTTCCTTACAAATTTGTTATCAGCATTCCCAATGGACTGTACTTGCACAGGGGGTTTTGCATTGGGGTTGAGAATGATACCCAAACGAGCCTGATGAGTCCAGCTCAGCAAATTGTCTCCTTTCTCTGCCACATAAACTCTAGCATCGGTAAATCTTCCATTGCATTCTATACAACTTATAAAATATCCCAACATCTTAATTGGTGTTCCCCCATAGCCTGTTGGTCTAACGTCTGATTTTATTAAATTGGTCTTACTTGAAAAATTCCTCGCAAACTCATCCTTAGATATGAAGGTGAGGTGAGAGCATGAGTCAAATTTCATTTTAATTCTAATATCTCCCACCTTGACCCACTCAGTAGGATGTTCCACCCCACACTCATTCACTTGAAAAGTAACTTCTCTTATTTCATTCCTGCTGTCACTTTTGTTACGAAAACGACAGTTTTTTGTAAAATGTCCCCTCTTCCCACATGTCGTGCAAACCACTTTGAGAGCAGGGCATTCTCTTGCATTAGCCTTGTGACCAAATTTACCACATCGATAGCAGGTTCCCTGAAACGTCATAAAGTTTTCCTTTCATATTGCGCATTATTCGCCCTATTTTCTTCCTCCCTACTCTTGTAGTTGATGTTTCCTGCTTTCTTCACAGAATCATCTTTTTGTACTGCTTGACATACCATCTCTTCTACATTTCCTGCAAGACTCGGTTGTTTACCAACTTTACTCAACTCACCTACACATTTGAGCATATGTTCCACATGTTTTGCTATAATCATGACTTCATCTAACGGTGGCTCATCCTTTAACCAAAGTTCCTCCCTTATCTTGTCACTGCAACACCTTAAAACAAATTGATCCCTTATTCTCTCTTCTACTAATTCCCCAAATTTACAACTTGAGGCCAACTTGCATAGTGAGGTCACAAATTCCTCCACAGTTTCATCCTTTCCTTGTTCTCTCAAACCAAAGTAATACCGCTCCATGATGGTACTCACCTTTGGCAGATAATGTAAATCTAACTGTTATACGCATATATCGTATTCATTCAACCCCCTTTGAACTGCCGGGCTCAGCTGTGGCAAGCTCTCTAACACTTCTTGCCCCTCACCACCTAAACAGTGAAGTAATAGTGCTTGTTTCCTCTCTGCACTCAAGTTAGTGCCACACACTCTCGCATAATTTTCAAATATTTTTCTCCATTTTCTCCACTTAACTGGAGGCTCCCCTGGATCTGACAGAAAAAACGGAGGTGCAGTCACATTTTGCATCTCCCAAACCTTTCAAACTTAAACTTGAAAAACACAGAAGCTTCCTTCTTCTTCCTTCTCCCTTTCTCGCTGATCCCTTAACAACGTTGCTGATTATAATTACACTAAAACCCCAATTCTTCAAAAATTGCTTATGTTTACCCCCAAGTCTCTGTTTGTACTAGTATTTCTCAGCAGAGGTGTGCTTGTCACTGTGTTGACAAGCCAGTCTCGACCAGATAAACAGAGTAAAAGGTCCTTACAACACAGTGTGCAAGGTGTGCTTGTCACCGTGATGACAAGCTGTTGCTTTCAATCAATAACCAACCTTCTTCCTTGAATTTTTCCCTCTTTCCATTCAGGCCTCTAATTCCTTGTAAACCTTCCTGCTTTAAATGTCCGCCGTCGTCGTCGCGTGAACCTTTGGGCCTTTTTCCACGGCCGGAGTAGCTTTTTCCTTACTATGCCGTGAAACAGCCTCCCCTTTGATTTTCCAAAGCTTTTCCTGCTTCAAAATGGCCGCCGACGTCGTCGCGTAAACCTTCGGGCCTCTTTCTACTACCGGAGTAGCTTGTTTCTTCACAGAGAAGTGAAACAGCCTTCGGTCTATTTTCCAGGGGAAGTTTGGCACAATGACACGACACGTCACGCAGCGTGACACGCATACAGGCCAATGCGTTCCAGCAACGACGCCCAGCCCCAGTCTGTTCCGCGATACCTGCCAAGCAGTCTAATCGCTCCTCGTTGCTCCCGCAGACTTCCTCCGACCACTCCGATGCGGGCGATTCTTCTTAGGTAGGTTTCCTCTTTTTAAAATATACTCCTCGTACTTCTCGTACTTCTCCTTCCTTCCGTCTCTTCCCGATGTTGGGGTTGCTTCAACTCTCTTCCCACAAGCACCCTCGTCGCCAGTTTAATAAAGTTGTCAGGACACAAGGTCTGTGGTGAGAAGAGGCTTTAATTCAACAACCCCATCCATCGACCAGCTCGCCAACTCGCCAACTGCCGAACCCCAGAACGCTCAGTAGACCTGGTTCCACGCTAGAACATAGAACGTGGAACCAGGCCATATCACACCCCCCAAATCCCCGGTGCTGAGAATTGGGCCCAAAATGTACATTGGCAAAACCAATAAGTCTGATGTTGGCTGCCAGCCTTCTGAAAATTCTTGTTTTGTCTTGTCAGTTTTTGCGAAACTTTAATGTTTGGGAATATTCTGGGTGCTCATCAATCTGAAAAAAATAGCATTTGCTACAAGCAAAATTGGTCTAAGAAAACAAATTACTGTAGGTCTCCCTGACACTGAAGGGAACTACTTAGAAAGTTAATAATTCTGGTTATTGTTGCAAGACTCTTGCATTTGAGAGAAAGAAAGAAAGAAAGAAAGAAAGAAAGAAAGAAAGAAAGAAAGAAAGAAAAGAAGAGAAAGCGTAAAGACAGAATGAAAAAAGAAAGAGAGAATGAAAGAAGGAATATAAGAAGGTAAAAGTGATAGAAGAAAAGAAAAAGAAAGAATGAGTGAGATTGAGTGAAAGGAACAGAGAAAGAGGGAAGGAAAGAGAGAAAGAAAGAAAAAAAAAAAAAGATTAAGAAAAAGAATGTAAGAAGTCAACTTTGAAAGAAGGCAAGAATGAAAGAAGGAAAGTAAAAGAAAGAAAGAAAGAAAAAGAAAGAAAGGAAGAAAGGACAGAAAAAAGAAAGAAAATTAGGACATTAAGAATGAAGGAGAGAAAGAAAAAAGTAAAAAGAGGATAACTTAATACGGAAAACTATCAAATGGACACAACCTGGTATGCTGAGAAATAGCAAATAGCAACATTCAGAAAAGCAAAAGACATGGGATCTGACAAAGATGGAATGTGCATCAGAAGCATCCTTTTAGCACATCAGCCTCTAAACACAAAGGCACGACTAACATAAAGTAAAAACAAAAATACTGGCACTGAATAGAACTCTCTTGTGTGCGAATGGGCTCCTGGCGAGAGAGCAAAATGCAGTCACTCAAAGTGAAGTTAACAAGTGGCTTAAGGAGGCAGACCCACTGCCCCATGCTATATTACATATTTAAGTAAAATCAGCTGGATACACCAGACCTAAATACAGTAATGAAAGTTAACTTACAGAGGTATAGCAAGTGCACAATCAGCATGTATGAAAATGTATAACTACTTAAGGGGTGCACAAGGAAACTGGCCGGCAGGACATTTCAGTAGTATCTGTATCTTTTATTGAAGGCAACTCCTCAGACAGATGATGCACAACTGAAGAACATAAATTGCAGACAAACTACCACTGAAGCAATAAAGAAGCTCAGACTTTCCTCTCCATTCTTACCCTTATGTTAATTCCGTTTGTGTGGAAGCTGTTTATGTTATGGAGACTGACGCCCCATACCTGTGGCTGCCTGCAGGACAAGCTTCTGGTTACTACAGTGAGGTGCTACACTGGACTGTGACCTGTGCCGCCCATCAGGATGCAAGCATTAAACAGTAATGACATTAGTACATGCAGTAGACATGATCAATGGCAGGCTGAATGAATGGAAGGATAGAAGCGAGGATTGATGTGCAGACAGACGGAAAAGCAAACACTCACCTATACAGTAAGACAGTCGGACAAACGAGTATTACGAGCAAACTACCCAACCCAGAGCCACAATGACCCAATATCGGGCTCCTTTGCATGTTTTCCTCCTATTTATTTGATGGATCTTTCACGTGATCGGTCATTATTTTTATGAACGTATGCATGTTTGTGAAATTCCACTCAGTACCCTTAAACCCACTGCACACTGCAGGACTCTTGAAAGGATTTACAAAAATACACTTACATATTGCGCTGATGTACTCGCCGTTTCCAGTGCGGTTTAAGGCACAGAGCTTCCCTCAGCTTTGTTTCCTTACTCTGACAACTTGGACTTCCGTTGATGGACGACTCCAATCACTCGTTGTAAAGTAATAATCCGATTTAATTCCATTATAAAGAATGCTTCACCAAGTCCAATAGTTCACCTGTTAATGGAGAGTGGGCATTCCACAACTTGAGCAGAAATGGCTTGGCGACGAATAGGCGACAACCCTGCAGACCGCGCGCTCCCAGGTCCGGCGCCAGCGCCTTCATTAGGCAGGTGCGGTGGTGCACACAGGGCGCCATTTATATACCTGGCTTTACAATGCACAATCAATTATTCAAATTAATAGTCTCTGTTCAGAATTGATCACATTATTCTGCTGACAGGTTTTATTTAAATTCATCAGAAGGTTTCAAGAAAGGGGAAAAAGTCCAGCTGGTCAGTTGTCTACACAGCACTTAATTCATTAATAGTGCTAAACAAACGTAATGTTCAACAACAAAAGTACAAAACTAGGCAAACGTTTTTAGAACATCCTTTTTTAGGTAAACCGCTTTCTATATAGGAAATATAATGCACTATGCACCCTTTCTTACCACTTCAGTTGAAATATTTTCAATACAAAGCAATTTTAAACTCAAACTTATAAGCATTTGGTTTGCGTATGACATCATTTGAAAACATATCTCCAAAATTAAAACATATCTTAGTAATTGTGATACCACATGTCTTTCAAGAGTATATTTCAGAGAAATGACATCATGTTACAAAGAAGGAGTAATACTGTCCAGGGTCATCCACCTTGGAAACAAGAAGGCAGCCCAGGCAGGAGGGGCCCTCGCCATACGCCTTTCATGTACAAACAGGCTCCATGATCAGCCGGCTGGCCCCTCTCACAAACTCCCAAGTTTTTCAATCCTTTCCGACTAAGGAGAGAATCGTCTCATAAACTCCCAATGTCTTCCAAATACTATCCTACTACGAAGAGGCCCCTCTATCTACAAGTTTTCCAGTCCTTTCCTACTACGTAGACCCAGTCTAAAATGGCCGCAATATGACTTTCCCTGTGCATCACCAAACCAATACAATAAAGTAAAATAAATATTTACTTTAACAGATCGTTTCCTTTCAAAGAAACTTTTTATTTATGCTTGTAATGAGTAACAATTACACGAGGGCCTAAATCTTTCACAGCACTGTGCTGCTTCACCCCCTTGCTGAGAAGCAGTTTCATTTTCCAGTTGACAAGTGCGGAATGCTGAAGCAGTATCTCCATCCTTGCTTGCCCCTGCAGTCCGACCTCCCCAGTTACTTTGGGCAATTGCAAGATGCTTATAAACTCCCACTATTGGCTTCTCTGTTCTCTAATTTAGGGGTGGTGCAGAGCCATTGGTGGGGGAATCCGCAACTCAAATTGTAGGTGATGGAGCAGTAAAAATAAAAATTTTTAACCCCTAACAAATTATATAATTAATTAATTAAAAATGTTCGTTTAAATGTACTAATCAACATTGTATATGTGGGAATGGTAATATGCCAATGTATGTGCTAAATAATCTATTAATGAACGTCCGTGTGTATAATCATAACGTAAGAATAAAAAGCGTACTAAATAAAATAAATGCATGTTTGTGCTTCATAGAAATAAAATGTGTCGTTGCAAAAACAATAGTGATGGTAAGTAAGGAGCAGCTTAAATGTCGCTTTTTGCTAGGTAACAACTAATTGGGGTACGTAGACGGGAGGGAAACGAAAGGGATATTTTTCTCTATTTTAATTATGTTTTATTTGCCTCAAATTAGTGCTTCTAAAGTAGAACCGAGTGGCGAGATAAAATGGCCGCCAGTGGGAAGATGTGCGCAGGCGCAAGGGGACACGTGGTACGGGATGAGATTGAAGAAATCTGGAGCCTCGTGATGTCTCTGAGAGGCTAGGATGCAAGAAATGGTCAAGGCTGGTGTGACCTAATTGAACTGATAGTGTGCCGTGATGATCAGGAGAGAGTCCGTGGGAAAGGAGCCCAAGAGAAAGGACAATGACTGCGGAGTTCTTGAATGTGTCAAAAGAAGATACAAATGGACTGATCGAATCGGATGGAAATGTTTAAGCGTATGGGAAAGGAAATGATCCAAGGACCCTTGAATCCAAGAGAACTTGATTAAAGAATGAATAAGCTGACATGCATGGACCAATGAAAGAAAAGCGTGATATTAATGTTGCAACAGTTAGTTAGCAAAGTTAGAATTAGGGTATAAGAGGGCCTACTCTTAGTGGGAGGGGGTCAGTCGCGGTTGCAGTCACAGTCAGTTGCAGTTCGAGAGTCTTGGTTGCAGTAGAGGAGACGGGTTGCAGGTAGCTGATGCTGACGAGCTGAAGTTGCTGTTGCTGTCTTAACTTTACAGTTGAGTATGAGAATCAGGCTATTTCTAATCCCAAAGTTAGGTTAGAAATCATTAGGCTAAATTAGGAAGCTAGGCAGGTAACTAAGGTTTTTGGCTTCATGACAAAAATTCCTTTCTGCAATAAATTGATTATGCTTAATAAAATTGTGAATTTAAAATGAATAATTGAATAAAGTATTAAATCTTTTCATGCTTTTAAAATTATATAAAATTTAAGATTCTTTAAAAACCAAAATGACTCAGTGGTTATTTTCCTAAATGATTGTGACATGAGTAATTGGTTGATTGTGATTCAGCTGGTCTTAATCACTATGAACTAATTTCTTAAATGAATGATTCATCGACAAAACAATGAGCAGGAATATCTTAAGAAATAACTAAAAGAAAGTGACAAATTAAGGTAAATAGATATCCTTGCTCTTCCAGCGGTACATAAAATGGTGTTCTCCATTTAGTTCTCATGCTTCTCCTAGGAGTACAGAAATTCATAAAGGTGTAAAAGGAAATCCAGGAGTGTGTGTGTGTGTGTGATTAGGCGATGTTTATGGGCCCCATCGTCATGTGGATATGAGAAATATAGTTTGCCCCTGGATGACCTATAAGTAACCTGGGAGGAGGATAGTTTTTATTGTACGCGCTGCATCAGATTTCTTGGTAGCAGAGTTATGGTTTTCTATAGATTAGTTTAGTGATTATTGTTTATTGATTATTGATTATTTTGATGACTAACACTATATGTTGAGTCACGTTAGGTTATATGTAAGTTTTCACGCTTCTGGGATGTAGGAAGTGGAACACGTGTGGCAAGAGAAGTCACATGGAATTTGGTACATGGTCTGAATTCATTTTTGGTTATAACGCAGGTTGTGTTATGTTAGGGATTTCGGTGTGAAAAGTGTGTAAATGAAATAGCAAATCACGTTTACTTGTGAAACTTTGGCCTTAATTCTCAGGAGCCTAGTCTCCACATGTGTCTTATCCCCAGAGAAACGAGTAAATTGTTTGTTTGAAAGAAGGGTAAGGTAGAGGGAAGTGCTACTTTATCGGCAAAAGCAAATAATTCTGTGGTAGGGTAGAGGTAAGCGCTGCCTACTGGAAAAACAGGATTCTTGTGTAAAAGGACAAAGCTGTCACTTTGTTTAGCGAATCAGACTATGGAATTGTTTATTTGTTGTAACTAACGAAGAAAACTGTAAAAAGAAAAATTGCCGATAAATTTTGTAAAGGAGGGGTAAAGAGTAGAAGTGACGTGAAAAAGTGCCGCGCTAGGATTGGTCAGTGCACTAGTCACGTGAATACAGAGCAGGAGTGACGTAGAAAAGTGCCGCGCTAGGATTGGTTGGTTCGCGGACGGTGGAAATTGTTCTGATTGGTACGTTAGTGTGAATCGCGCTGTAATTGGACGAAGTTCCGTACACAGAAACAGCGTTAGAGTAAAGAGAAAACAAATAGAAAACATGCCATATTACGAGTATGAAAGGGAGAGAACGTCATGGACAACGAAATTAAAGAATTTCTTTAAGAAAGACAAAAAGGTTGTGACTAGAGAGGGACAAGTAATTCCTCCGCCAAAATCAGCAGCTTCACATATGATGCTGAAATATGGATATCATATGTGTATATGGTTGGATAATTGGGTAAAATATACAAAGAATGATGGAGCATTGGCTTTTCCTGAAAATGGTTCTTTTAATGTAGCGATTTTATGGAATTTAAAAGAAAAGATGCTTAAATTGGAACCTAGACCTAGACCGACACAGTTTGAGGCTTTAACAGAATGGGAAGATGAGATGTACGAGAAAGAAAGATTCAGAGGTATGAAAGGTTATGAGTTCGTGCCCGGAAGAATGTGGGGAATGAATCATGAGGACAGAATAAAACGATGGAGATGTGCTAACATGACAGGAGGTTTGTTTCCAGCTTTTACAGTTGAGGAAGGGACTAAGAAAAACGGACTGAGAAAAAGAAACATTTAGAGAGAGAAAAGTATATGCATGAGAGCGAAACGGATGACGAGTTGCTGGAAGATATATTAAATAAAAATCCACCTCCGTATCAGCAGAATTCTACAGTGGTGACACCAAATGCGCCACCAATAGAAGCTATGCGAAATGAAAGTCCAGAAAAAAGACAAGAAATAAATAGGTCACAAGAACAAATAAGAACTTCCCAAATTGAGGGAATAGAAAATGATAGTGCAAGAGAATTGGCAAGGACAACAAAAGAACTAACTGAGAAAATTAGAGAATTAACAAAGAATATGGAAGCAGTTACCGTACCCGTAACAATAGGTCCAGTAATACCAGTTTTCGAGAATCAGAAAATTGATGAACGATCTTTGGTGATTCCCTTGAGTTCGCAATTCCAAAGAGAAAAGGAAAGAATAGAAACAAGTCCAGGTACGAGCAATTTGACTAGTGTTTACAGACCAAGTCCACCTGAAAATTTGACAGTGAATGAGTGTAGCGGTAGGAAAATGCCTATGGTAACTGAATCTGCAACGGTGACACCTGAAAAGAGTGGAAATTGGACAGAAATAAATAGTACTCCTATAGGTCCGACTCCTGATGAGTTAAATGAGTGGATGAAAGCTTTTAAAATAAAAGAAACGGAAGAAAAACCATTAGATGTGATCAGATTGAAGATTGACATGGAAGAATTAATTCTAGGAACGATTGGTACAGAAAAGATAAAGAATTATCAGGATGAGGAAATAATGTTTCTGTGCAAAAGTATAACATGGAGAGCAAAGAATTTACATGACAAACTAGAAGAAGTGGCCGGTGAGATTGGAATAGATTTTGCAAAAGTAAAAACGTTGCAGAAACCATACAGAGTAGATTTTTGTGAAAAAGATATTGAAAATTTGAATACAGCAGGAAGGCTGACACAGATAAAAGAGTTGATTGTTTTGTTGAGAAAATGGGGTGATGTGGACAGATGGAAGGTTAGATGGACAAAGAAGAATGAGAAAAGTGTAGACAAAGGTTCATTGGCTTTTATGATAACAGAAAAGGAACATGTGGTTAAAGAGTACCCTATGAGAGAAACTCCAGGTGGTAGTTATGTGCATGTTCCCTGGACTAGGCAGGACATACTGTCATTTACAAATGACTTTCCAAAGTTAAGAGAAAAGCCAGTTGAGTGGTACCGACAGGTAGAAAGGTTTGTAAAGGTCTCGAAAGTGTTGTGGATAGATTTGGATGGATTGTTTGACATAGTAGTACCAACGGATCTGTGGTCAGAATGTAAGATTACAGTTGACTGGCCAACTACAGAATATCCAAGAGATCCTAAGACAGGAGCTCCAGGACCAGATGTGATGAAGAAATATGATAAGGTGATTACCTTTTTGAAAAATAAGATTCCTCCAAAAGAGACAGATTGGGTTAAGATTGATAGAACTACACAGGAAAGCAAAGAGAGTGTACATGCATATTATGAGCGATTGTTGTTGGTTTTCAAACAGTATAGTGGTTATGAGGAGTTAAGTGAGAAGGATATGAGTCATTTTGTATACCGATTTGTATTTGGCTTGAAACAAGAAATAAGTGATATGATTAAGCAACATATGATAAACTGGCAGAATGCAAGTGTAGATGAGGTGCTGAGGTATGCTAAGTATTGTAGTGATGAAATAGAGAGTAAACAGCGTAAGTTGAAAGAAAAAGCAATGTGGGCACAAGTGAAAGTGGCAGAAAAACAAGAAGCTCAATTGGATAATAATAATGGAAACGAATCAGGACAAAATAAGATGCGACCAAATATAGGTAAAGGAAAAGGACAAGTGAGTCTAGAGGAGGCAAAGAAGAAATGGCCATGTCATAATTGCGGAAAATTAGGGCATTGGAGAAATGAGTGTAAGTTCCCACCTAAACCTAATCCGGAACATCAATCATTAACTCCACAGGTGCAGAATGAGGTAGTTGTTCAACAAAGTCAGGTGCCACAACCACCACTTCCCAACACTGTTAACCAGCAAAGATACAGTACAGAAACAGGATTCTACGGAGGAGAGCAGGTAACACAGTTGCCGAGAGCAGCTAACATTTCCCAGTATTGGTTGCATCAGAGTGAGGATGACCCGGATGAAAGTTTCTGACGGTGCGCAAGAGAGGGGAAAGAGTGCGTGCTTGGCGCAACTCTAGAGGTAGATCAGTCTGGTCCCTTTGTGGATGGAGAAGTGAATGGAGCAAACGTAACATTCCTTGTCGATACTGGAGCTACCCGTTCTACTGTTAGGTCAGTGGAAATTCCGAACCTTCCTCTCTCAGGTGAATGCATCCAAGTGGTAGGAGTTGCCAATCAGCAGATTAAAACCCCACTTACTGAATTGGTAGAAGTAAAAATTGGTTCTTTTAGGAAAATGCATAAATTTGTAGTGTGCGATTGTAGTCCTGTAAATCTTCTAGGTCGTGACCTCTTGTGTAAAATGAATTGCACAATTTATTGTACACCAGATGGAATTGGTTTTCAGACTTCAGATGAAGATGCTTTGTATAAAGTAACTTTGATGAATCAGGAACCTGAAATGAATGGGTTGTTTCCTGCATTTGATGCAGGAAAACTTCCAGAAGAGTTAAGAAGTGCAGTGAAAGAAAGTGTGTGGGATTTTACAGGAGAAGACATTGGATTAATGAGAGAAGTTGATCCTGTAAAAGTGACAGTGAAAGAAGGGATAAGTTATCCAAACACGCCACAGTACAAATTAACTCCAGAAATAATTGAAGGAATAACTCCTGTGATAAATAAGATGATTGAACAGGGAATTCTGAAAGAAATCATGAGCAGTCCATGTAATTCACCTATTATGGGACTGAAAAAGCCAAATGGAACATACAGAATAGTACAGGATTTGAGAAAGATCAACAAAATAGTTGTACCATGCTGTCCAATAGTGCCAAACCCTGCAGTGATTCTATATCAAATTCCGCATGAAGCTGAGTGGTACACTGTGATAGATTTGTGTCATGCATTTTTCTCTATTCCTTTGCATCCAGATAGCCAGCCATTATTTGCATTCCGTTTTGGAGAGCGTATTTTGGCATGGTGCCGAATTCCTCAGGGGTATACAGAGAGCCCCTCAATTTTTAATCAGATTCTAAAGAAATCTCTGGAAGATTTAAAAATGCCAGAAAAATCAGTGATGGTGCAGTATATCGATGACCTATTGGTGGCATCGAAAACCAAAGAGGCATGTGTAAGTGACACAATTGCTTTACTGAACCATTTGGAGAAAAGAGGACATAAGGTGTCCCCTTCAAAATTACAGTTTTGTCAGAAAGAAGTCCAGTATTTAGGACATAAAATTGAGAAAGGAGTGCGGAAAATAGCGACAGAAAGAGTAAGAATGATTCAAGGAATGAGAGCACCAATGACTCAAAGAGAGGTAAGAATGTTTTTGGGAATGGTTGGATATTGTCGACAATGGATAAGTGGATTTTCTTTGATTGCAAACCCATTACAAAAATTGACAAAGAAAGATGTAAAAGACCCTTTTGAGTTAAACAAAGAAGAAATGAAATCTTTCAAAGAATTGAAAAGGAAACTGTGTGAGGCCCCTGCATTAGGCATGCCCGATTATGAGAAAGATTTTGAGTTATACTGCAGTGAAAGAGATGGATGTGCATTTTCAGTACTAGTACAAAAACATGGCACCATGAAGAGGCCTATAGCTTACTTTTCAGCTGTTTTAGATCCTATAGCAAAGGCATTGCCTGGATGTTTGAAAGCAGTTGCTGCTACTTGTGTAAGTCTGGAACAAAGTGAAGGTATAGTGATGGGGTATCCACTGAGAGTATATGTTCCCCATTCAGTAGAAATTCTTTTGACAAGAACAAAAACACAGTACATGACACATAGTCGGCTGACTAAGTACGAAAAAGTCATTTTGAGTGCAGAAAATGTGACCATAGATAGATGCATAAATGTAAATCCTTCGACATCATTGCCAGATGAAGAGAGTATAATTGAACAAGATGAAGTAGATCATGATTGTCTGAATGTGCTGGAATATTGCACAAAACCAAGAGCTGACATAAAAGATGAACCGTTAAAGGAATCCGATTATGTCATGTTTGTAGATGGTTCATGTTTACGCACAAAGGAAGGAGTGTTAAGCGCAGCTTATGCAGTATGCACAGTGGCAACTGTAATGGAAGCGTCTTGTCTGAAAGGAGTTAGGTCTGCCCAAGTTGCGGAACTAATTGCTTTGATTCAAGCATGTAAATTGGGGAAAAATGTACGAATCACGATTGTGACCGATAGCCAATATGGTTTCGGCATCGTACATGATTTTGGCCAGATTTGGTCACAAAGAGGATTTTTGACATCTGCAGGAACACCTATCAGAAATGGAGATTATGTTAAAAAACTGCTTGAGGCGATACAGCTGCCTAAACAAATAGCTGTAGTGAAGTGCAAGGCGCATAAGAAAAACGAAGATTACATAGCGGTCGGCAATAATTATGCTGACGAGATCGCTAGATATTGTGCGGAAAACATGGCGTCCCTGAACAGAAATAGAGAAAGGGAGCATGTCTCTTGTCCTTTGCTTTTCACTAATGCAGTCGAAACATGGGATGAAGTAAGGCAGTTACAAGAAACAGCAAGAGATGAGGAAAAGGATTACTGGATTAAAGCAGGATGTAGAAGACAGGAAGATAATGGAGTGTGGGTATACAGAGATGAAAGACCAGTTATGCCTGATAGCATGATTGCAGACATGGCACGGATGTACCATGGACAAGCTCATATTGGGAGAGATGCAATGATCAGACTTTTAGACAAACTTGGTATAATCCAAAATTCAGAGCCATTGCTGAAAGTCTTTGTCAAAGATGTCTTATTTGTCAACAATTTAACCCAGGAAGAAAAACAGTAGTGAGTCTAGGAACAATAGGACGAGAAGGAGGTCCATTCACAAGGATACAGATGGATTTTATTGAGATGCCCCTAGTAACAGATTAAGATATGTTCTGGTGGTCGTCTGTTTGTTCTCTCGTTGGGTGGAGGCATACCCCACAAGAAGGAATGATGGAACAACAGTGGCAAAACTTATGCTACGAGAGTTCATTCCGAGGTATGGTTTTCCAGTCACAGTTGAGACAGATAGAGGAACACATTTTCAAAATGAGTTGATTCAATTGATTTGTGAAGCATTGAGTATTAAACAAAAATTACATTGTGCTTACAGACCCGAAGCTTCTGGGGTAGTAGAGCAGATAAATGGAACAATTAAAAACAGATTAGGAAAAATGTGTCAAGCTACAGGACTCAAATGGCCAGATGCACTGCCTCTTGTTCTGATGACCATCAGAAGCATCCCTGAAAAGAAAACGGGACTCAGTCCTCATGAAATGATCATGGGACGAGCAATGAGACAAGCCCACGTACCAGTCAACAAGTTATTGACAATAACTGATGATCTAATACTGGATTATTGCAAAGGACTGGCTGATGTGGTGCGTTCTGTGTTTCATCAGGTTGGACCGGATGCGACCACTCTTGAAAGAAAACCAGCCCACGACTTGAATCCAGGAGACTGGGTCCGTATTAAAGTCCACAGGAGAAGAAACTGTCTAGTTCCACGTTGGGATGAGCCAAGACAGGTAATCCTAGTAACAACGACTGCTGTCAAGTGTGCAGGAGTAAAGAACTGGGTTCATGCCAGCCACACAATCAGAATTCCAGAACCTACAGATCGACATGTGAGTCGGCGTCTGGAAGTGTGGGATAAAAGTTTAACGGCGGGAACAACCAAGATAAAAGAAAGGGTGCCAGAACTTGAAGATCGACCTGAAAGTCGACATCTGGAGACCCCAACGGAAAACACCTCTATAGAAGAAGAGGAACAAGAAGAAGAAGAAGAAAGAAATTCAGAAGTTCCAGAACTTGAAGATCGACCTGTAAGTCGACATCTGGAAATATCTGACACAACTTCAGGATCTGATGATTCAGCTGCAAATTGGGAAGAATTCCGAAAGAGAACTTGGGGTTATAAACCAATTAGAGAAGAAACTGAGCAAGAAATTGAGTTAGATGAACAACCAAGTACAAGTTATGGTGGAAATCCTTCAGAAACAATATTAATAGATGAAGTAGGGAAAGAAGTACACAAAAAGTTAGAAAATCGAGAAGAACCCCGAGGAGCAATAGGGATAGATAGAAAAACAGGAGAACAGGGAAATTCAGAAGCAGGTAAGGAGGAAAACACCAAATCGGAAGAACCCGAGGAGGGACAGTGATAAGGGAAAACGAAAAGGAGAAGACAGATCCACCAGTAGGAGATGACGAGATTATAAGTTTCAAAATAAGAGACAATAGTGAGACAGTTGAAACAGAAACAGAAGAAAGTGGAGGAGAGGAAAAAGCAAAGACTGAATCAAGAAAAAGAAATTGGAGGTCGGAAAGAGAAGAAAGAGAGGGTGAGGTAAAAAGGCCAAGAAAAGGAGATAATTGGCCCAACAGCTATGTAAGAAAATTGAGATATAGAATAATAAGAGCAGAAGATGAAGATGCTGAACAAGTAAATGAAGTAACAAGTCAAAAGGGACAAGAAAAACCCAGTGGAAAAAGATTACAAAAGTCCAAAAGGACAAGGAAAATAAATTCAAAATTTAAGTCACCTGAGTGGCTGTATATTGCACTAACAGATTACAAAGGAGAAGAAGAAAACACTCACGGAAACCAGAGACTGAGAAGTCGGATGGGAAAAGGTGAGATGCAACAAAAGGACTGAAGTGAAGACTTAAAGTGCTTCTGCCGGACGTGACAATTTTACTGGATGTGACAAATCACCGGATGTGACAACGAAAGAATTCTGGAGAGAATTAAAGAAAGTACCAAGCAAAGACTTTTTGAAAGCAGAGTGGCGTCTAAGTCATTTTGAGGTGTAGTGACACAATTTTCTGAAAAATTAACAAATAGAAAAAGAAAAATGGAGAATAATGAGAATAGAAGAAATAAATGTGAATTTGTAAAGAGATGGTGCAAAATGTGCTGCTTTTGTACAGGGTTATTAATGACCATATGGATAGTATTAGCAATCACAATTCCTATTAGTGTAGCTGTGATAGAAGCAAAGAATGATACTAAACAAGAAAAAGAAACTAATATTAAAGAACAAGTTATTTTAAAAAGTAGTGCAGAATTGCATAAGGATAGGTCAGTAACAGATTTCTCAAAGAATGTTTTTACAAAGTTGTTGTATGAGTACGTAAAAACAATGGAAGTAAGAGATTGTTATGTTTGTATGCAATTGCCTGCATCAGTATCTGAAGGTGTGACTTATCATCACTTACCTTTGACTTATGGAATAACATGTAGTGTAATAGCAAGTTTATTTTATAAAACAGGTAGATTAGAATCTTATTATACTGATATAGACAAGATATTTGTAAACATTCCTGTAGTGCCAGAACTTAACAAAGTAAAACCAGCAAAGGTTTTAGGAGAATTCTTTTTAGAACATAGAAAATTAACGTTAGAAGAAATAGTTAGTGACAACCTTACCTGTGAGTTAAAGAAAGAAGAAAAGTATTTCTAGACATGGTTGAGGAAAGAAGAATGAAATTTCAAAAGAAGCAATAAAAGAGGAAGGAAAACGTTTATGGACGTTTGAGGAAGGAAATCATGAAGGGAAAAAGATAAATGCAGCAATGACATTAGACTGGCCGCAAACAGGAAAGTTGTGCATTAGGAGAAATAAGACAGTCTATGACAATTACTTTGTAGGTTCCAGTGTCTGCCATGACAATTATCAAATTCTGGGAGGTTGGGGATTCAAAGGTGGAAAAGATCCAATATTTCCAGGTATCTATTATATTTGTGGGAATAGAGCTTATTACAGGTTACCGGACCATTGGTATGGAACTTGCTATGTAGGCCTGGTCTTTCCAAAAATCTTTCACATGGACAGAGAAGAAAAGGGAACATACAAGATGATTAATGGATTTAAACGTAGAAAGAGGGAAAGTTTTTCAGAAGTTGTAGGAGATATTTTTGGAGCATTGATACCAGCAGTGGGAATATCTTTGAATGCATTTAAAATTCGGAAGTTATCCACAGTAGTAGATCGTTTATCTACAGATACTGCGGGAGGGTTCTTAATGGTAAATACCGAAATGGTTGCCATGAGAGCTATGGTGATGCAAAATCGGCTTGCCCTTGATATTCTTTTGGCAAAAGAGGGTGGAGTCTGTGGAATGTTGAAAGTCCAACATTGTTGTACTTACATTCCGGATAACAGTGAAAATATACAGAAGTATATTACAAATATTACAAGTCTGCACAAAGAATTAGTCCCACTGGAGGTTGAAAGTGTTTTGGGAAAACTTGGTAGAGGGTTTTCCTCAGTAGCAAATTGGTTAACTAGGATGAGTAAACTAGTAATAGGGAAAGTTATAATAGTAGCAACTATAGTGATATTGTTAGCAATGACATTGAAAATAGTAATAACATGTATAAAGAGAAAAGTAAGACAGAATAAGATAAGAAGAAATAACAGAATAATGAGAGAAAGAGAGAGAGAAATGGGTGAAATTGAGTTGGAGAAAATGAAAGAAAGCATGTATAAAGAGACTAAAAGGCAAGATGAAGAGGAGACAGAGATATGAATAACAGAAAGTAAAGGATGAAAGACATGCTGCCTGAAAAGAAGTATGACTTGGGTTTATGTGGTGATTTAAAAATCACCAAAGGGGGATTGATGGAGCAGTAAAAATAAATTTTTTAACCCCTAACAAATTATATAATTAATTAATTAAAAATGTTCGTTTAAATGTACTAATCAACATTGTATATGTGGGAATGGTAATATGCCAATGTATGTGCTAAATAATCTATTAATGAATGTCCGTGTGTCTAATCATAACGTAAGAATAAAAAGCGTACTAAATAAAATAAATGCATGTTTGTGCTTCATAGAAATAAAATGTGTCGTTGCAAAAACAATAGTGATGGTAAGTAAGGAGCAGCTTAAATGTCGCTTTTTGCTAGGTAACAACTAATTGGGGTACGTAGACGGGAGGGAAACGAAAGGGATATTTTTCTCTATTTTAATTATGTTTTATTTGCCTCAAATTAGTGCTTCTAAAGTAGAACCGAGTGGCGAGATAAAATGGCCGCCAGTGGGAAGATGTGCGCAGGCGCAAGGGGACACGTGGTACGGGATGAGATTGAAGAAATCTGGAGCCTCGTGATGTCTCTGAGAGGCTAGGATGCAAGAAATGGTCAAGGCTGGTGTGACCTAATTGAACTGATAGTGTGCCGTGATGATCAGGAGAGAGTCCGTGGGAAAGGAGCCCAAGAGAAAGGACAATGACTGCGGAGTTCTTGAATGTGTCAAAAGAAGATACAAATGGACTGATCGAATCGGATGGAAATGTTTAAGCGTATGGGAAAGGAAATGATCCAAGGACCCTTGAATCCAAGAGAACTTGATTAAAGAATGAATAAGCTGACATGCATGGACCAATGAAAGAAAAGCGTGATATTAATGTTGCAACAGTTAGTTAGCAAAGTTAGAATTAGGGTATAAGAGGGCCTACTCTTAGTGGGAGGGGGTCAGTCGCGGTTGCAGTCACAGTCAGTTGCAGTTCGAGAGTCGTGGTTGCAGTAGAGGAGACGGGTTGCAGGTAGCTGATGCTGACGAGCTGAAGTTGCTGTTGCTGTCTTAACTTTACAGTTGAGTATGAGAATCAGGCTATTTCTAATCCCAAAGTTAGGTTAGAAATCATTAGGCTAAATTAGGAAGCTAGGCAGGTAACTAAGGTTTTGGCTTCATGACAAAAATTCCTTTCTGCAATAAATTGATTATGCTTAATAAAATTGTGAATTTAAAATGAATAATTGAATAAAGTATTAAATCTTTTCATGCTTTTAAAATTATATAAAATTTAAGATTCTTTAAAAACCAAAATGACTCAGTGGTTATTTTCCTAAATGATTGTGACATGAGTAATTGGTTGATTGTGATTCAGCTGGTCTTAATCACTATGAACTAATTTCTTAAATGAATGATTCATCGACAAAACAATGAGCAGGAATATCTTAAGAAATAACTAAAAGAAAGTGACAAATTAAGGTAAATAGATATCCTTGCTCTTCCAGCGGTACATAAAATGGTGTTCTCCATTTAGTTCTCATGCTTCTCCTAGGAGTACAGAAATTCATAAAGGTGTAAAAGGAAATCCAGGAGTGTGTGTGTGTGTGTGATTAGGCGATGTTTATGGGCCCCATCGTCATGTGGATATGAGAAATATAGTTTGCCCCTGGATGACCTATAAGTAACCTGGGAGGAGGATAGTTTTTATTGTACGCGCTGCATCATAGGCCAGCAAGCAGCCACAGGACAGTAGTACTCACTGCCAGAATCTAATAATCTAGGGCAGGATAGGGGGTGGCAAAGGGATGACAGAGTCCCGCTAGCTAAGAGCTAGTCATAGTCCACCGGGTATTCCTCCACAGATCTCAGGACCTCGAAGTGCTCTCTACCAGGTCCTTCTATTCATGCACGGGGTAGCCCATGACAGTAACTGGGACAGCATCATGACTCCCATCCAATCCCTGCGCTGCTCTCAAGCGTGAGTATAGCGTGGGGATTAGCCTGAGCGGCCTGGATCAATGCTCGCTCAGGCACAGGGAGTCTGTGCTGTTTCTCCAACCCAGCTGTACAATGCAGCCAGGTTGGAGAAACCTAAGTGCGCATCTCAGTTTGGCCGGCCTGAGATGGCCAGCCAAACTGACATGCACTCTTACAAGTGAACATAACACTCCTCCTCCCCCTCCAATGGCCAGGCCCGCCCCTTCCTGCACACGCTGGCTCAGAGACTGCATCTAAAAAATAAAACATAAGTAAGAAATCAGTTTGTTTTTCAGCTGGGGCGACGCTCCTCTGCCATTAAGGTGGAGCCACAGCTGTTTTATAGCCTTGGTGAGTCCTGAAATTCCCCTTCCTTAACTCTGCTACTCATGCAGACGGATAATACAATTGACTTTACACACCAGGGGCGTGTCTATTCCAGCTGTGTTCTATCATCAGATAGAAAAGGGTAACCCTGTCATCCTAGTAGTGTTTTCATTCCCTTTGCAGAATAAAAAATACGATGTTTCAATTCAACATAAACCTGCAGAAATATTTATAAGGATCTCAATTGCCGAAATGCACTTGCTCTTATCTCTGACATGTGCGTGGGTCTGAATCTAATTTAATGGCAAACTTGTTAATTCCAGACAGTAGCCCAACTCTCTAAAGTCTCCTTAATATCAAATAGTCTGTAAAGCAGGCCTAACTCCTGAGAAAGTGACATCGATACAATTCAGAGACACACTATGCCTGTAGAATCCACCCTACTGGCCGACCAGTTCAACAGGCACATCAAACCTTCCTCACTTTCTTTCCTGCCACCACACCGTGCCCATTGCCAGTAAACTCGGAATCACCTCTCACACTGCCTCTGATCTAAGTCCAACACAGTATATGGTGAAAAAGGCCAGGAGGTGAACCAAGACAGTTCCACACAACTCGCAAATCTCATAGAGCCCTATTAAGTAAAATTCAATTCAATTTAGAAATACGTTTATTTAGACCGTGGGTCTTTAAACAAGATAAAAACATATTACAATAAATATTTTAAAACGTACAATACAAATTTCAATGACACATTGAAGGGGCAATTCCTGCCTCACTCCAACAGCTTACAAATTTCCCATGTATAAAAAGCACCCATAATATTCTCAATGATAAAAAATCTGTCTAAAAATATATCTTAAAACTAATGCTACAACCTAAAAGGTTTATTTGGAGCAATGCCCGTCTTTACTTCCGGGGTAATTCTTATCCAACAGTTTCAGTTTCCAGCAAGGACCTTTTTATCGCCTTCATATATTTTGCAATAGCAATTGCTATATCGAGGTTTGGCATGTCGGTAAGAAGTTTAGTCGCTAACAGGCGCTCAGTTACACCGTATTTTAGAAAGATAGGTCGTAAAAAGAATTTCAGCTGAAGCAAGAATTTTTGACAGTCCAATATAATATGTAAATTGTCACACTTTGTACCCAATCCACAGAAGCATTTGCCATCAGTTTGTACCATTGCTAATTTTCTACTTACATGTGATACACAATGATTGATGCCTATTCTCCATCTGAGCACTTCGGCTCTAAGGCCTGGGTTGGGTAGTGTATCCAGGTAGGGGTACCAATCAATCAATCAATCAATCAATCATCTCACTTATAAAGCGCACTACATACCCGCGAGGGTCTCAAGGCGCTGGGGGAAGAGGGGGGTGGTGCTGCTACTGATCGAAGAGCCAGGTCTTGAGGAGTCTTCTGAAGGCCAGTAGGTCTTGGGTCTGTCGGAGGTTGGTGGGGAGGGTGTTCCAGGTCTTGGCGGCGAGGTGGGAGAAGGATCTGCCGCCGGCGGTCGTTTTCCGGATGCGGGGGACTGTGGCGAGGGCGAGGCTGGTCGAGCGGAGCTGGCGGGTGGGGGTGTAGAAGCTGAGTCGTCTGTTGAGGTAGGCTGGTCCGGAGTTGTGGAGTGCTTTGTGTGCGTGGGTGAGGCGCTTGAAGGTTATCCTCTTGTTGACAGGGAGCCAGTGCAGGTCTCTCAGGTGGGGTGTGATGTGGCTGCGTCGGGGGATGTCGAGGATAAGACGTACCAAATTTCATTCTCCCAGCTATTCATCATATAATGAACAGATTCTTTCTTTCTCAGGTACATCAGATCTTCTAGCCTGGATACTTCATTCCCTACTGTTCTGAGCTCACCATTCGTAGCTTCTACCAAGAGGGACAACTGGTCGAATTTCACTTTTAGGTTTTTACAGACTGAGAACAATTTCATTCTGACCTCTTTGGTCCATTTTAAGTCACTATGCAAGGCCTCATCCTTGCACCATTGTGATACTTTCATGACTTCCTCAGATCCCAATCTTTTTCAAAATCTTAGAAGTGCCACTTGCACCTGTACGTTCCATGATGTCAGACCTAGTTCCAATCTGATTGCCTGGATCATAGAGGAGCCCGGTAATTACATCAATGGTTTTAGGCATTTCCCTTCCTCAATGTCCCAACTAGTTTTCCCACTTAGGCACAAGACTTCAGCTCCGTACTGCACTTGTGGGGGTATCATTGCCTTATAAGCTTTCACTAATGGTCTGTGGGACATATCCCCATAAATTCGGTTAAATTTTCTTAACCCACACCCTGATGCATGGGCTTTGGCATTCTGGGCCGCCAAATGCATGTCCCATTTTAGAGACTTTTGAAACCAGATGCCGAGATATCTATACTCGTTCACCTTTTCCAATTTGGTAGGGCCCAGATACCAGTTAAAACTCTGGGCTTTTTTCCCAAAGCATAAGATTTTAGTTTTGTCCAAATTTACAGTCAGACATTTAGCCATGCAGTATTCATTAAAAGCAGTTAACTTCCTTTGCAATCCCATCTCAGTCTGGTCAAAGATTACCAGGTCGTTGGCATACAACAGGCAGGAAAGTTGTTTCCCATTCATTTTAGGGCGGACACTTCTATTCACCTTCAAAGAAGATGGGAGATCAGCCAGGTATATAGCAAAACGTAAGGGGGCTAGTACACAACCCTGCCTTAGACCATTCTTGATCAATATTTTCAGTGTCAGGGCCCCGGCTGTATCCTTGATGACTTGCGCCCAATTATGTCTATGAAGCTCCTGGATGACTACCAGGAGCCCCTCTGGGATATTATACTTCCTTAAAGTCTCCCAGAGGCATCTCCTATCCACTAGGTCGAATGCCGCACGGAAGTCAACGAAGCAGCAACACAATTTCCCCTGCTTTTCCATAGACTTCCGCGCCACTGCCCAGAGTGCAAAAGCCTGCATCCAAAAAATAAAACATAAGTAAGAAATCATTTTATTTTTCAGCTGCTGGCTCTGAACCAGTGGGGCGACGCTCCTCTGCCATTACGGAGGAGCCACAGCTGTTTAATAGCCTTGGTAAGTCCTGGAATTCCCCTTCCTTAACTCTGCTACTCATGCAGATGGGTAATACAATTGACTTTACACACCAGGGGCGTGTCTATTCCAGCTGTGTTCTATCATCAGATAGAAAAGGGTAACCATGTCATCCTAGTAGTGTTTTCATTCCCTTTGCAGAATAAAAAATACAAAGTTTCAATTCAACATAAACCTTCAGAAATATTTATAAGGATCTCAATTGCCCGAAATGCACTCGCTCTTATTTCTGACATGTGCCTGGGTCTGAATCTAATTTAATGGCAAACTTGTTAATTCCAGACAGTAGCCCAACTCTCTAAAGTCTCCTTAATATCAAATAGTCTGTAAAGCAGGCCTAACTCCTGAGAAAGTGACATCGATACAATTCAGAGACACACTATGCCTGTAGAATCCACCCTACTGGCCGACCAGTTCAACAGGCACATCAAACCTTCCTCACTTTCTTTCCTGCCACCACACCGTGCCCATTGCCAGTAAACTCGGAATCACCTCTCACACTGCCTCTGATCTAAGTCCAACACAGTATATGGTGAAAAAGGCCAGGAGGTGAACCAAGACAGTTCCACACAACTCGCAAATCTCATAGAACCCTATTAAGTAAAATTCAATTCAATTTAGAAATACGTTTATTTAGACCGTGGGTCTTTAAACAAGATAAAAACATATTACAATAAATATTTTAAAACATACAATACAAATTTCAATGACACATTGAAGGGGCAATTCCTGCCTCACTCCAACAGCTTACAAATTTCCCATGTATAAAAAGCACCCATAATATTCTCAATGATAAAAAATCTGTCTAAAAATATATCTTAAAACTAATGCTACAACCTAAAAGGTTTATTTGGAGCAATGCCCGTCTTTACTTCCGGGGTAATTCTTATCCAACAGTTTCAGTTTCCAGCAAGGACCTTTTTATCGCCTTCATATATTTTGCAATAGCAATTGCTATATCGAGGTTTGGCATGTCGGTAAGAAGTTTAGTCGCTAACAGGCGCTCAGTTACACCGTATTTTAGAAAGATAGGTCGTAAAAACAATTTCAGCTGAAGCAAGAATTTTTGACAGTCCAGTATAATATGTAAATTGTCACACTTTGTACCCAATCCACAGAAGCATTTGCCATCAGTTTGTACCATTGCTAATTTTCTACTTACATGTGATACACAATGATTGATGCCTATTCTCCATCTGAGCACTTCGGCTCTAAGGCCTGGGTTGGGTAGTGTATCCAGGTAGGGGTACCAAATTTCATTCTCCCAGCTATTCATCATATAATGAACAGATTCTTTCTTTCTCAGGTACATCAGATCTTCTAGCCTGGATACTTCATTCCCTACTGTTCTGAGCTCACCATTCGTAGCTTCTACCAAGAGGGACGACTGGTCGAATTTCACTTTTAGGTTTTTACAGACTGAGAACAATTTCATTCTGACCTCTTTGGTCCATTTTAAGTCACTATGCAAGGCCTCATCCTTGCACCATTGTGATACTTTCATGACTTCCTCAGATCCCAATCTTTTTCAAAATCTTAGAAGTGCCACTTGCACCTGAACGTTCCATGATGTCAGACCTAGTTCCAATCTGATTGCCTGGATCATAGAGGAGCCCGGTAATTACATCAATGGTTTTAGGCATTTCCCTTCCTCAATGTCCCAGCTAGTTTTCCCACTTAGGTACAAGACTTCAGCTCCGTACTGCACTTGTGGGGGTATCATTGCCTTATAAGCTTTCACTAATGGTCTGTGGGACATATCCCCATAAATTCGGTTACATTTTCTTAACCCACACCCTGATGCATGGGCTTTGGCATTCTGGGCCGCCAAATGCATGTCCCATTTTAGAGACTTTTGAAACCAGATGCCGAGATATCTATACTCGTTCACCTTTTCCAATTTGGTAGGGCCCAGATACCAGTTAAAACTCTGGGCTTTTTTCCCAAAGCATAAGATTTTAGTTTTGTCCAAATTTACAGTCAGACATTTAGCCATGCAGTATTCATTAAAAGCAGTTAACTTCCTTTGCAATCCCATCTCAGTCTGGTCAAAGATTACCAGGTCGTTGGCATACAACAGGCAGGAAAGTTGTTTCCCATTCATTTTAGGGCGGACACTTCTATTCACCTTCAAAGCAGATGGGAGATCAGCCAGGTATATAGCAAAAAGTAAGGGGGCTAGTACACAACCCTGCCTTAGACCATTCTTGATCAATATTTTCAGTGTCAGGGCCCCGGCTGTATCCTTGATGACTTGCGCCCAATTATGTCTATGAAGCTCCTGGATGACTACCAGGAGCCCCTCTGGGATATTATACTTCCTTAAAGTCTCCCAGAGGCATCTCCTATCCACTAGGTCGAATGCCGCACGGAAGTCAACGAAGCAGCAACACAATTTCCCCTGCTTTTCCATAGACTTCCGCGCCACTGCCCAGAGTGCAAAAGCCTGCATCCAAAAAATAAAACATAAGTAAGAAATCATTTTATTTTTCAGCTGCTGGCTCTGAACCAGTGGGGCGACGCACCTCTGCCATTACGGAGGAGCCACAGCTGTTTTATAGCCTTGGTAAGTCCTGGAATTCCCCTTCCTTAACTCTGCTACTCATGCAGATGGGTAATACAATTAACTTTACACACCAGGGGCGTGTCTATTCCAGCTGTGTTCTATCATCAGATAGAAAAGGGTAACCATGTCATCCTAGTAGTGTTTTCATTCCCTTTGCAGAATAAAAAATACAAAGTTTCAATTCAACATAAACCTTCAGAAATATTTATAAGGATCTCAATTGCCCGAAATGCACTTGCTCTTATTTCTGACATGTGCCTGGGTCTGAATCTAATTTAATGGCATACTTGTTAATTCCAGACAGTAGCCCAACTCTCTAAAGTCTCCTTAATATCAAATAGTCTGTAAAGCAGGCCTAACTCCTGAGAAAGTGACATCGATATATTTCAGAGACACAATTTTTTTTTTTGTGTGGAGTTTTATATAGCGCTAACTCGACCTGGAGGTATCAGAGCGCTTTACATGAGTACCAGTTACGTTACATACAGACGCATTCATTTTTGTTAGGCACGGGGAGATTAAGTGATTTGCCCAGAATCACAGAACGTTGAGCGTCCCTGCCGAGACTCGAACCCGGTTCTCCAGCTCCGAGGTCGACCGCCCTAGCCGTTAGGCCACATTCTCTCTATTCTCTCTATATATCTCACACTATGCCTGTAGAATCCACCCTAATGACCGACCAGTTCAACAGGCACATCAAACCTTCCTCACTTTCTTTCCTGCCACCACACCGTGCCCATTGCCAGTAAACTCGGAATCACCTCTCACACTGCCAAGTCCAACACAGTATATGGTGAAAAAGGCCAGGAGGTGAACCAAGACAGTTCCACACAACTCGCAAATCTCATAGAGCCCTATTAAGTAAAAAAGATGCAAGTATCAGAGGAGATTTAGATTTGAAAGTGCCTCTAAGTTTTCTTTGTATTCACAAAGATTCCCACTAGCACACCTAGAAACCTGCGCAAAGTGTGTTCAGGCACACTGGCAGACCGATAGTGTCCGGTATCGGTTCTATTTTAGAGCCACTCTCCAAATTTGTGGATCATTTCCTGCGCCCTATAGTGGCAGATATGCCTTCTTATCTACAAGATACAAAACATGTCCTCTCTGTATTGGAAAACGTACCATTTAACCCCCATAATAACATCATGGTAACGTACGATGTAGAATCGTTATATACCAACATCCCCCAAGATGACACATTGGAGACAATAAAACTACTCCTGGATGGCTATCCAAGAGAAGATCAAACACCCAATG
Organism: Calotriton arnoldi; assembly: GCA_963921515.1. Taxonomy (NCBI): domain Eukaryota; kingdom Metazoa; phylum Chordata; class Amphibia; order Caudata; family Salamandridae; genus Calotriton; species Calotriton arnoldi. The sequence continues at coordinate 2,293,506 of CAWUFW010002028.1, forward strand.
CTTTTGTTATGCGGTGTGCGAGACTGGCATTAAAAGAGAACTTTTTCAGTTTTGAAGGAAGCCTGTATTGGCAAACTACAGGGACATCAATGGGCAATACCTGTGCACCCCAGTATGGCCAACCTGTATATGCATGGTTTCGAAACAAAATACATATACAGTGTCACAAATCCCTTCCAAGAAAAAATGAAACTTTGGATACGTTATATAGATGATAATCTGGTCATCTGGGAAGGTGACCAGAAGTCTCTAGACAATTTTTCCACTTGGTTGAATTCATGCGACAGAAACTTGAGATTTACTGGAGAAGCAAGTACTCAGTCTGTGTCTTTCTTGGACCTTCTATTATATCCAAAGGAAGGAAACATCTATACAGAACTATTTAAAAAACCCATGGCAAGGAATTCGTTACTAAGCTATCATAGCTTTCATCCACGTTCCCTACTCACTAATCTCCCGGTAGGACAATTTTTGAGGTTGCGTAGGAATTGTACGGAGCTGACTATGTACAAAAAACATGCGAAAAATGTAAGTGAGGAACTAGCAGCAAGACAATATCCGCAACGACTGATACAGGCGGCGGCAAAACGAGCACACAATAATAATAGGGAGGCGTTGCTTGAATCACATGAGAAACCCAAAAGTGAGAGAATGGCTAGTGTGACTACCTTCAGTAATCTAACAGATATCATTAAAAAGGCCATCAATAAAAATTGGCATATTCTTAACACAGGGAAATTAAATCTAGAAAAACCATTGTTTGCGTTAAAACGCAGCAGCAATTTACGTGACTTGTTGGTCCATACGAGACCCATAACAAGACAGCCCCTAGATAGACAACCAACACTTTGGGGAAGTTCTCCAGTCACAGGACACTTTCCGTGTGGTACCTGCTCTGTGTGCCCGTTCACTCGACACACGACACAACTGGACATGACATTGGAAACACCTTGGTTACTTAACAACCATACCAACTGTAACACAAGTGGAGTAATCTATATGATAACATGTCCGTGTTCACTTCGGTACATTGGCATGACCACACGGAAGGTCAAGCACAGGATTGTCGAACACCGGAGTGTGTTTAGATGTAAAAAATCCAACACACGTATGACCAGACACTACCTAGGAATGGCCCACTCAGAAGTTGACTTGATGTGGGTCATTATTGATAAACCTCAATATGACATCAACATGGGCCCTCTAGATAGAGTCCTTTTTCGACGTGAACAGAGATGGGTGTTCCGTACTAAGAGTCATATTATAGGGCTCAATAAAGATATTCCTTGGTGCTCCCTCTGAACAAGATATCTAGCGATATGAGGAATATAAAATAAGTATGTCCGTCTACTAGAAAGTAAACATGTGCAAGAAGCTTACAACACTAACAATAATATAACAACTTTTAATATATTCTGCGCACGATGTTCATGTAGTATACACCTATAAAATATACTATATGATTGACTCTGGGGCTTACTGGATAAAATGCTGTGTAACACTCATATACAATATAGGTCATACTGTTGGCGGAGTCTATAGATGAAAAGACCTTTATTTAAAAAAAATGTTTATGTCAATAGACATTGAGACTATTGAAACATTGAGTGGCCTCGTTTTGACAGACCAGATGTATACATTTTTGATTTAACCACCTCTTGATTAATCCTTCCGTATTTTACATACGGAGTACGTTTTTCCCGATAATTTCACACTCTAAACTAAAGTTCCCATGACCAACGGGACCAGGAAGTAAAAGGTGTCACTTCCGGGGTAGAATGCGAGTCAGTGCGGGAGGGACGCTTTTAAATCGGAAGGTCATCTTCATCTTTCCCCTTCGGTCTTTACTTAAATGGAGGCAGACCACGGAGAATAAGGTAAAATATAGCGGCCCGGTACTAGCGTTAATGGCGTTGTGAGGACGCTCGTCCGGTGGGCGGTCTCCGTGATGGGCAGGGGGTGGCAGATCTCTCTACGCTGATTTTGGCAGTTAGCCTTCTGTGACACTCGATAACTTTATTGTTCTGCGCTAGTTCTGAGCCAAGAGTCAGCTACACGAGCAGTTGCTTTTTGTTAAAGATACTGATAACACTATTAACAATGTCAAAGAATCGGTGACTCTGTTTTAAATACTGTGAGTTATGTTATTGAAAAAGAGTGATGTATAAAGATACATTGGAATACTGTGAGCCAGGTTACTGAAAACTAGTGATGTATAAAGACACTAACAACACTATTAGCAATGCCATAGAATCGGTGACACTGTTTGAAATACTGTGAGCCATGTTATCGAGAAATAGCAATGTAAAAATAGAAAGGTCCTGGTTCTTTCATTTTTATGTTATGACTTTATTTTTGTTTGTATGTTTACACCTTCAGACTCTTGAGATCTGTCAGTAAAGGGTCCCTGGAAGGTGGATGTACATTAGTAGTACCCATGTGGTGAGATGTTTAACCATATAAGCATGACCTTACATTAAAAACTATGTTTGTCACGTGTGTTGTGAGGTGGGGGTCACACTGGTGTGTGTGCACACAAATATAGTGGAGAATGTATTAACCATATATTAAGTCTAATGAAGATGTATACTTCTTGCAGATTGTGGACCATACTGCAGCTGGTACCACTTTGACCGATGCCATCACAATTAAGTATGGTATTTTTCACATTTTAACATTATCATTTTAGCACGGAAATAGCAGAGTGACGACAAGTGGGTCCTGAAGATTGCCATGAACCAACAGGTCGCTCAGGCAGAAACATGTTGACCTTACTTTAATAGGGAATATCTATACCCCTATTTTTTCACTTAGCTTTTTTAGCTCTAACCATTGGGGACACCGATTAAAGTAGATTTCGTCTCCCTTGAGTTAGTTTTAAAACACTTTTTCATTTGCACTCTGCCCCTCACTCCGACTTCCATTGGATGATTTGAAAACAAAACACCTCACGCTCCTCTCCTAAGGGAGAGTTGTAGCCCACACTGTGAACTTTGCAGTCACAGTGTGTAAGAGGGAACCCAATGATGAAGCATGTCATCTTTGGGTGAGTGAGTGTTCTCGTGTTTATAAGACTAATGCCCTATTCTTTCCCTACACCTACACCGCGGTCAGTTATTGGATATAATTGACAACATCCCAATACTTTTTTGTGAGTATAGTGTATATGGAGTGGTATCGTTGATGATAATTACTCCGCAGTAAATCCTTTTGTGAGATTAAAGTTAGTACAGCAATAGGTTGTGGGTATTTGACAGGGTAGATTTGCTCTACTTCCTTTGTCGTTAGGCAGATTTTAAGTTATTACTAGACTCTGCCCCCTTACACTGGACAAAGTACTTAACATATAGGATTACTATGACAGAGAACACAGGATTAGCTTTTGATGAGGACACAGTACAGGCAATATTACTAACAAGTAGTATATTGGATACACATAGCTCACAAACATTATCTCATACAGAGGACTGGACTCAATTGAGCAATACTAAAAAGCAACATGTAAGAACCATTTTACATGCTGCTATTTTGACTGAGTATTTAAGAGGGAATATCGCATCCCCTGGATTGATAGTATCAAACGCCCCGAGACTCTTCCTTGATAATAACATTTTTGTCACTAACTGGTCGAAAATAGCCTGGTGTTGTACCAGAGATTGGTTAATGTTGATAATTACTACAGCAAAAGAGACAGTTGAACAATTGGTAGTGGAGATTCAGACCTTGGAAAACCAACTAAAATCAGGAATACATGTAACTGCATATAAGAAAAAACTGGAAGAAATTTCAAAGAACTCGAATGAAATCAAAGACGATTTGGTGAAGTTCAAAATCACCAAACTTAAAAAAGACCTGGATAGATTTTCGTTGGAAAAGGTCTATCCCTATACTGCAGACGGATACCAAACCTCGTCCAGTAAGAAGACGAATAAGAGAGGTACCCGGGGTTGGCGAAAGGACACTGATGAGTGGACATCAAACTCAGACGAGTGGAGTGATTCTAGCGATTCAGACATAAATAAGACATCTCAGAATACCTATAGGAGAGGGAGAGGACGAGGAAGAACACAAACCTTCCATCAGCAGGCACCCTGGTGGCCACCACAACCATGGTCTTTCCAACTACATCCTTACAATCCCTGTCCACCTTTTGGTGGTCCATCTTACCAGCCTATTTTTGGACAGGACAGAGGAAGGAGGGGACGAAGGAGAGGAAACAGAGGCCGAACAACAGGGAATCAGCAACAAGTGAGTTGGGATCCGGCACTAGAACAGAGGATAACGAGGAGCATGATGGCATCCACAAGCGACCAGGCAATCTGATTGTGAATCTCAGTACCAAAATCCTTACTGCACTTGAAGACTGAGTCCTAGCAAAAGCCTTGGGTTTTGTCCCTACGAAATTGGGTGACGATTTTATGATGCACAAAGAATTGGCCGACTTTTTTTAGAAAAGTACGTTTGCACTTTTTCTTTGCCAATTTGGACAAGAATGAACCCGTACCCCTGATTCCGAATACTGGTCTTAACAACAAATCCACATTTTTACCCTCCATACAACAAATAACATCGGAGGTTGTAACTTTTGAAAAGGCTGTTCTTAAGGAATATGAGTCCAATTTGGACCAAGTTGGCAGAGTGTTTTGTAATATCTCTAAAGAAGAAAAACAATGTATGACGGCACTAGGGAATGATTCGAATGTGACTATCAAACCTGCAGACAAAGGGAGAGCAACGGTTCTAATGGATACTGAGGAATACCGCAAAGAATGCTTAAAACAATTGAATAACAACACATTTTATACACGGATCATGCAGGACCCAACAATACGACTACAACATCAAATTAAAAACCTAGTCGAGGAAGGGAGCAATCATGGCTGGATCACTAAAGGTGAAGCGGATTTCCAGGTTCAGAAACATCCGAGAATACAGGCGTTCTACATTTTACCTAAAATACATAAGGAACAGAGGCCCCCACCTGGCAGACCGATAGTGTCCGGTATCGGTTCTATTTTAGAGCCACTCTCTAAATTTTTGGATCATTTCCTGCGCCCTATAGTGGCAGATATGCCTTCGTATCTATAAGATACAAAACATGTCCTCTCAGTATTGGAAAACGTACCATTTAACCCCCATAATAACATCATGGTAACGTACGATGTAGAATCGTTATATGCCAACATCCCCCAAGATGACACATTGGAGACGATAAAACTACTCCTGGATGGCTATCCACGAGAAGATCAAACACCCAATGCTTTTGTTATGCGGTGTGCGAGACTGGCATTAAAAGAGAACTTTTTCAGTTTTGAAGGAAGCCTGTATTGGCAAACTACAGGGACATCAATGGGCAGTATCTGTGCCCCCAGTATGGCCAACCTGTATATGCATGGTTTCGAAACAAAATACATATACAGTGTCACAAATCCCTTCCAAGAAAAAATGAAACTTTGGAGACGTTATATAGATGATATTCTGGTCATCTGGGAAGGTGACCAGATGTCTCTAGACAATTTTTCCACTTGGTTGAATTCATGCGACAGAAACTTGAGATTTACTGGAGAAGCAAGTACTCAGTCTGTGTCTTTCTTGGACCTTCTATTATATCCGAAGGAAGGAAAGACCTATACAGAACTATTTCAAAACCCATGGCAAGGAATTCGTTGCCAAGCTATCATAGCTTTCATCCACGTTCCCTACTCACTAATCTCCCGGTAGGACAATTTTTGAGGTTGCATAGGAATTGTACGGAGCTGACTATGTACAAAAAACATGCGAAAAATCTAAGTGAGGAACTAGCAGCAAGACAATATCCGCAACGACTGATACAGGCGGCGGCAAAAAGAGCACGCAATAATAATAGGGAAGCGTTGCTTGAATCACATGAGACACTCAAAACTGATAGAATGTTTTGTGTGACTACCTTCAGTAATCTAACAGATAACATTAAAAAGGCCATCAATAAAAATTCACATATTCTTAACACAGGGAAATTAAATCTGGAAAAACCATTGTTTGCGTTAAAACGCAGCAGCAATTTACGTGACTTGTTGGTCCATACGAGGCCCAGGACAAGACAGCCCCTAGATAGACAACCAACACTTTGGGGAAGTTCTCCAGTCACAGGACACTTTCCGTGTGGTACCTGCTCTGTGTGCCCTTTCACTCGACACACGACACAACTGGACATGGCATTGGAAACACCTTGGTTACTTAACAACCACACCAACTGTAACACAAGTGGAGTAATCTATATGATAACATGTCCGTGTTCACTTCGGTAAATTGGCATGACCACACAGAAGGTCAAGCACAGGATTGTCGAACACCGGAGTGCATTCAGATGTAAAAAATCCAACACACATATGACCAGACACTACCTAGAAATGGCCCACTCAGAAGATGACTTGATGTAGGTCATTATTGATAAACCTAAATATGACATCAACATGGGCCCTCTAGATAGAGTCCTTTTTCGACGTGAACAGAGATGGGTGTTCCGTACTAAGAGTCATATTATAGGGCTAAGGGAAGATATTCCTTGGTGCTCCCTCTAAACAAGATATCTAGCGATATGAGTAATATAAAATAAGTATGTCCGTCTACTAGAAAGTAAACATGTGCAAGAAACTTACAACACTAACAATAATTTAACAACTTTTAATATATTCTGTGCACGATGTTCATGTAGTATACACCTACAAAATATACTATATGATCGACTCTGGGGCTTACTGGATAAAATGCTGTGTAACCCTCATATACAATATAGGTCATACTGTTGGCAGAGTCTATAGATGAAAAGACCTTTATTTAAAAAAAATTTTTATGTCAATAGACATTGAGACTATTGAAACATTGAGTGGCCTCGTTTTGACAGACCAGATGTATAAATTTTCGATTTAACCACCTCTCGATTAATCCTTCCGTATTTTACATACGGAATACGTTTTTCCCGATAATTTCACACTCTATACTAAATTTCCCATGACCACCGGGACCAGGAAGTAAAAGGTGTCACTTCCGGGGTAGAACGCGAGTCAGTGCGGGAGGGACGCTTTTAAATCGGAAGATAATCTTCATCTTTCCCCTTCGGTCTTTACTTAAATGGAGGCGGACCACGGAGAATAAGGTAAAATATAGCGGCCCGGTACTAGCGTTAATGGCGTTGTGAGGACGCTCGTCCGGTGGGCGGTCTCCGTGATGGGCAGGGGTGGCAGACCTCTCTACGCTTATTTTGGCAATTAGCCTTCTGTGACACTCGATAACTTTATTGTTCTGCGCTAGTTCTGAGCCAAGAGTCAGCTACACGAGCAGTTGCTTTTTGTTAAAGATACTGATAACACTATTAATAATGTCAAAGAATCGGTGACTCTGTTTTAAATACTGTGAGTTATGTTATTGAAAAGAGTGATGTATAAAGATACATTGGAATACTGTGAGCCAGGTTACTGAAAACTAGTGATGTATTAAAGACACTAACAACACTATTAGCAATGCCATAGAATCGGTGACACTGTTTGAAATACTGTGAGCCATGTTATCGAGAAAAAGCGATGTAAAAATAGAAAGGTCCTGGTTCTTTCATTTTTATGTTATGACTTTATTTTTGTTTGTATATTTACACCTTCAGACTCTTGAGATCTGTCAGTAAAGGATCCCTGGAAGGTGGAGGTACATTAGTAGTAACCATGTGGTGAGATGCTTAACCATATAAGCATGACCTTACCTTACAAACTATGTTTGTCACGTGTGTTGTGAGATGGGGGTCAAACTGGTAAAGTAAAGTAACTAAGTCCGTTTTTATATAGCGCAGCTACTCACCCTTACGGGTCTCAAGGCGCTGGGGGCCATCGTGGAAATTAAGTGAGCTATTGCCCAGAGTCACATGGTGCTGAGCTAAGCTGCCGCCGGAGCCGGGGATCGAACCGTGAACCCTGTGCTCCGAAGTCAGCTGCCCTGGCCGCTGCACACAAATATAGTGGAGAATGTATTAACCATATATTAAGTCTAACGAAGATGTATACTTCTTGCAGATTGTGGACCGTACTGCAGCTGGTACCACTTTGACCGATGCCATCACAATTAAGTATGGTATTTTTTACATTTTAACATTATCATTTTTGCACGGAAATAGCAGACTGAAGACAAGTGGGTCCTGAAGAATGCCATGAACTAACAGGTCGCACAGGCAGAAACATGTTGACCTTACTTTAATAGGGAATATCTATACCCCTATTTTATCACTTAGCTTTTTTAGCTCTAACCATTGGGGACACCGATTAAAGTAGATTTCATCTCCCTTGAGTTAGTTTTAAAACACTTTTTCATTTGCACTCTGCCCCTTACTCCGACTTCCATTGGATGATTTAAAAACAAAACACCTCACACTCCTCTCCTAAGGGAGAGTTGCAGCCCACACTGTGAACCTTGCGGTCCCAGTGTGTAAGAGGGAACCCAATGATGAAGCATGTCACCTTTGGGTGAGTGAGGGTTCTCGTCTTTATAAGACTAATGCCCTATTCTTTCCCTACACCTACACCGTGGTCAGTTATTGGATATAATTGACAACATCCCGATACTTTTTTGTGAGTAAAGACACTGGTGGGAATGTCATGTGACTATTCCTGCAGGCTTGTGTTCCTGCTGTGTAAAGTGCTGCATAGCATAGAAATCCAGAGAGCGAATGGAGCATCTTGTATAAACGCATGTCTTTTTAGGTTTCGCCTGCACAGCGCTTGCGCTGTTCTTGTGAAATCTCTTGTATTTTATATATCTTAAAAGGGGGCTCTTATCAGTTCCCAATGCCTAATTACTGTGTTCATTCACTTTTGTGCGGAACATTATTTTTTGTTAACTTCCCCTGGCTGTGCGCTTTTACAATACTTCTACTAAAGCTGATCACCCAGTTTAAGCCTAATTCCCTGTCAAGATAAGATCTCTTCCCATGAAAAGGCAGACTGCTTCTAACAGTATGTTGGAATGCTTCCTTTGTATTACTTAGTTGTGTGAAGCAGATGCTTTAGCCTTAGAATGTTTGTGGCATTTCCTACTCCTGCCTCAGTAGCTTTCGTTGCACTTTGTAGGTATAATCGGATAGATTTTTTCAACTTAATCTATTTGGTCATTTTGATCAAATTCTAAATGTAATAAACATTGCACTTTAAAAATAAAGTTAATATACAAGAGCGATGCTATATTTTGCTACTAAACAGACAGCCACCAGTGCAGTTACCATGCAGACAACATGGTCATGATTTGAATGGTGCAGCAGCATCGGGACTAAAAGTTGTCAGAACACCTCTAAACCCATAATATTGCTATATTGAACTACTAAACAGGTAGTCACAATTGCAGTTACTTTGCAGTTAAAAAGGACTAGACTTGAATGGTGCAGCAGGTACAGTGGCACTGAGGCCAAAAGCTCTAGGGACCCTACTAAACCAGATTATTGCTAAAATGTAAAACTGAACAGGCAGTCACAAGTGCAGATAACTTGCAGACAACAGGATCATGATTTCAATGGTGCAGCAGGTGCAGTGAGATCAGGACCAAAAGCTATAGACACCTCACTAAACACCTAAATTGCTATATTATATTACTAAACAGGCAGTCACAAGTGGAGTTACCTTCCAGACAACAGGCTCATGATTTGAATGATGCAGCAGGTGCAGTGGCACTGAGCCCAAAAGTTGTCAGAACTCCTCTAAACACCTACTATTGCTATATTTTACTACTATGCATGCAGTCACAATTGCAGTTATCTTGCAGTTGAAAGGGGCTTGATTTAAATGGTGCAGCAGGTGCAGTGGCACCGGGGTGAAAAGTAGTCATACCTCCACTAAACACCAAATATTGCTATATTTTACTGCTAAACAGGCAGTCACAAGTGCAGTTATCTTGCAGGCAACAGGGTCATTATTTGAATGGTGCAACAGGTGCAGTGGCACCTGGCCCAAAAGCTGTCAGAACTCCTCTAAACACATAATATTGCTATATTTTACAACTAAACAGGCAGTCATAAGTGCAGTTATTTAACAAGCGCTAAGGCTCATGATTTCAATTGTGCAGCAGGTGCAGTGGCACTAGGTCCAAAAGCTCCTGGCACCACACTAAGCACCTAAAATTGCTATATTTTATTCCTAAACAGGCAACCACAAGTGCATTTACCTTGCAGATAACATGGTCATGATTTGAATGGTGCAGCAGGTGCAGTAGCAGCGGGCCCAAAAGTTGTCAGAACTCCTCTAAACACATAAAATTGCTATATTTGACTACTAAACAGGCAGTCACTTTGCAGTTACCCTGCATTTAAAAGGGACTTGATTTTAATGGTGCAGCAGGTGCAGTGGCACTGTGGCCAAATGCTCTAGGGACCCCACTGAACCCAGATTATTGCTGAATCTTACTACTAAACAAGACAGCCACACAGGCATTTATCTAGCAGTCAATAGGGTCATGATTTGAATGATGCAGCAGGAGCAGTAGCACCAGGACCAAAAGCTCTAGGCACCCTCTAAACACCTAATATTGCTATATTTTACTACTAAACAGGCAGTCACAAGTGCAGTTAGCTTGCAGACAAAAGGGTCATGATTTGAATGGTGCAGAAGGTGTAGTGGCACCGGCCCCAAAATTTGTCACGACCTCCCCAAAACACCTAATATTGCTATATTTGACTACTAAACAGGCAGTCACATTGCAGTTACCTTGCATTTAAATAAGACTGGATTTAAATGGTGCAGCAGATGCAGTGGCACTGGGGCCAAAAGCTCTAGGGACCCCATTAAACACAGGACATTGCTAAACTTGACTACTAAACGGGCAGTCACAAGTGCAGTTATCTAGCAGGCACTAGGGCCATAATTTAAATGGTGTTGCAGGTGCAGTGGTACCGGGGCCAAAAGTTGTCAGAGAGCCTCTAAACATATATTATTGCTATTACACCGAATATTTCTATATTTAGCTACTAAATAAGCACTCACAAGTGTAGTCACCGTGCAGGCACTAGGGTCATGATTTGAATGGTGCAGCAGGTGTAGTGACACTGGGGCCCAAAGCTCTAGGAACCCCTCTAAACACCAAATATGGTAATATTTTACTACTAAACAGGCAATCACAAGTGCATTTACTTTACAGGAAATAGGGTCATGATTTGATTGGTGCAGCAGGTGCAATGCCCCCGGGGCCGAAAGTTGTCACAACTCCTCTAAACACCAAATATTGCTATATTTTACTACTAAACAGGCAGTCACAAATGCAGTTATCTTGCAGGCACTAGGGGCATAATTTGCATAATGCAGCTGGTGCAGTGGCACCAGGCCCAAAAGTTGTCAGAACTCCTCTAAACATATAATATTGCTATTACATCAATGAATTCTATTATTTCCCTCTTTCTTTTCATTTTTCAAAATTTTGCTATTACTTACCCACACTATACAACTAGTAACCTCACAATATATTGCCCTTTTGTACATAAACAAGTCAGAACACTTTAACAGACTTTCTGTAACTTATATTGTACAACTACTCAGCAAGCTACAACTTACAACTGAAAGCAGCTTATTATTAATCGCATTACGAATGCTTGTTTTTTTTGTCTCCTTCTGAAAAGTATTTTACCCTGTGTCAAAAGCTCTTTTGCTGCTCCCTCAGCAAAACTATGGGAGCTCTATTCCAGTCTCCATCCTCCAATAATCTCCGGAGTAGAAAAGGGTCAGAGAGGAGTTATGGAATGCCGACAAAAATGTATGTGTGTTGCTGTTCCCGAACTTTTAAGGCGAACCGCAACTTGGCAAAACTACTTCCTGTCCCTTGAGTAAATAGCAGTAAGTAGTTTTACACTCTTTTTAATCCATTTGTTAAATTGAATTCCTGACCAGCATAAAGAAGGTATTTTCACCAATAAAAGTTTTTTGCAAAAATAGCTTTTCTGAATAGGGCTCCCATAGCACCCCAGTAATATACGCAATGCTTGAATGTGGAGGACCAAGCTCTTTTCATGGACCGCTTCACAAGTTTATGTGGCTAGCCATGGGCCAATAGCTTATTGCTAAGGATTTATGCTTCTTTAAGATAATTGTTTCTCCACTTACAATTCCTATGAATACGTAGGAACTGGCCAAAGGGTAATCCATCCCTGAAGGTCCGAGGATGGTTGCTGGTGTAATGAAGTAATGTGTTTCGTTCCATCGATTTACAGGATAACCTGGTACCCAATTGTCCATCCATTACACATATTGTCAGATTGAGAAAGTCAATTGAGCTCCTGCTGTTGGTGTGGGTAAACTGTATGTTAGGAGAATGGGAGTTGATCCACATCAGGAATTCAGGCACTGTATCCTCATTGCCTCGTCAGATCATGAAGATGTCATAGATGAAGTGTTTCCATTCTCAAATATGTCTGTGGAATGCATTATAATTGGGATCATAAATGTGGTGACACACAAAATCATTCATAAACTGTATGGCGCAGTTAGAGGCAAAAGAAGCCCCCATAGAATAGATGTCCTATTAGTCTGTTAAGTAATAAGTACCACCAAACACAAAATGACTCTTTGTTAGGGCCAGTTCCAGGAAGGACACAATGAACTTCATGGGAACTTCCATAGACCAGGTGCGAGTGTCCAGGAGGTCAAAAATCACCTTAATACCCTAATGTTGAGGTATATTCATATAAAAAAATCCATATCCATACATACCAGGATATTTTCATTACCATTAAATATGCAATATTACATTTTAGTGATAAAATCACCACTATCCTTTATAAAGTTCTGTGTATTAGTGACAAAATCTCTCAAGAAAAAGTTTATGTATTTGCCAATGGATTCAATGTAGTCTGGAGTACATGTGTAATTGATGGTCAGAAAACCAAATTCATTCTTTCTCAGGAAATCCTCTCATTTGACTATAGTGGTAATCTCCCTGATCATTCTTTGAAGTTCAGAAAGTTGATTAGATAGTAATGGGACATAGTGATCTCTATTGTAAAGTTGCCTATAGACCTCTTGTTTGTATTGGAGTAAAGCTTGAATAACAATTTCACCACCCTTATCCACAGGTTTAATCAAAATGTTGTTACTTTTAAGTTAATTGACGGCTTTTTCTTTCTCAAAGCTTAAATAGTAAGGGATACACTCTCGGTTCTCTTTAAATTTGGATAGTTATCTCTGTACCATATTTTCAAATGCCAATACATCACCCAGTATCTTAGCGCTAGGTGAAATGGAAGTAGATGGCGGTTTTAAGTTGGTATGATTAGAGGTCTCAAGGGAGGGATTGTCAGAAAAATAAGATTTCAAACAACGCTTTGTGAAAAATATTCAACATTTCCAAATGAAGAGTATAAAAAACAGACAGTTCAGCTGGAACAAAGGGCAGGCCTCAGCCCAAAAGGGAAAATTCTGTTTCTGATAATACATAGGAAGAGAGGTGAAAGAAAGGAATGGTCTCTTAGTCACATGTGTTTGTTTGTAGGGTTACACCTTTCAGTGTGGTTGGCCCCATTTGTACAATTTGCGTCTCGCCTGTCTTTTGCTAAGGGGGAAATTCTGTGGTGGCTCCGTCTCCCGTCCTTTGCCTCGACTCTGATTGGGCTGTCCTAAAAATGTGATGAAACCAAGAGTTAGATGTCTGACTGAAGCTAGAACCTTCACCTGTGACAGAATCCTGTACCCATCTGTCAGAGGATTCGGAAAAAGTCACAAATATTTGTTTCTTATATCTTCCCTATGATCTAGAGGTCCCAGTGTTTTCTGTTTTCTGTTGTGTATAAAAGTCGTCCAATAAGTATGTGTTGGACTTGGCCCTTTCTGCAGGGTCATCCCCAAACCTTTTTTTCGGTTTCATCCTCCTGTTTTCTTAATGTGTTTTTGTTGGCTTTTAGGACTCTGTGCACCGTACCACTGTTAACCAAAGCTAAAGTGCTTGTGCTCTCTCCTTAAGACATGGTAGAATGGCGTACACCAAATTTGCCTAATTAATTTACTTGGAAGTCTCAGGCAAAGTGTTACTACATGTGCCCAGAGCATGTAAATTAAATGCTACTAGTGGGCCTTCGGTACCCATTCTGCCACCTACTTTATAGCCCTTTAAAGATGTCTCCAGCCTGCCTTTGCAGCTTGTGTGTGTGTAGTTTCAACTGCCATTTCAACCTGGCCCAAACCTTCCTTTTTAATACATATAAGTCAACCCTAGGGTATGCCCTGATTGGTCCAGAGTATGAAATAAGAAAGAGCAGGGGTTTACCAATATAACCCTACGTAACATGGGCAATCAAACAAAAACACCAAAGAGCAGTGGTGGCTCCAGGGACAAATGAATATACGACTTAAGGAATCAACAGTGAAACCATCAGTTGTCACTGGATCACAAATTTTATTTAAACAAAATCAATTTATAAATTTCCAACACCTGCATATGTACACATGTACACTCTGTATTGTCATTTTGCCGTTTTTTAGATTTTTAAGATCTCAGATTCATACAATACCATATAGCAATACAAAAAAGGATATTATTATTTATACTGTTACATACAACCACATAGTACAATTTATATATAAACACATATATCTTAAGTAAGATATAGCCTTGTTGGAAATGGCCCTTTTTGCAGGGTTATCCCAAAACTTTTTGCTTCTTCCTCCCTTGTTTTTCCTGACCTGTGGTCGTTGGCTATAGGACTCTGGGCACTTTTCCACTGCTGATCAGTGCTAAAGTGCATATGCTCTCTCTGTAAATTGTTATTATGATTGGTTATCCATGATTGGCTTATTTGTCTTACCAGTAGGTCCCTAGTAAAGTGCACTGAGTGTGCCAGGGCTGGTGATTCAAATGCTACTAGTGGGCCTGCAGTACTGATTGTGCCACCCACCTGGGTAGCCCTAAAATGGTGTCTCAGACCTGCCACCGCAGTGCCTGTGCGCAGTCTGTGAACTGCCATGTTGTCCTGGCCAGTGTACACACTTGCCAGGCCTAACCCTTCTCTTTTCTTACACATTGGACACCCCTATGGTAGGCCCAAGGTACCCCCCTGGGCAGGGTGCAGTGTATGTGAAAGGTAGGACATGTACTAGTGTGGGTGACTTGTCCTGATAGTGAAATACTGCCCATTTCGTTTTTCACTATGGGAAGGCTATCTTGCCCATAGGTTAACATGGGGAATGCTGTGTAACATGGTTACCTGCATATCTTCCCATAGCGGCAAGATAGAAATTTAAAGTCTGGTATCCCTGAACTCAGAATTTAATAACGCATCTTTTAGGAAAGATGGTTTTTAAATTCAGTGTTTGAAAATAGCCCTTTTAGAAAGTGGCTATTTTCTTCTTCAACCTTTCTGTGTGCCTCTGCCTGTTTGTGGATTGCCTGTCTGGTTTGTGAGTGACAGGGGCTGGGGTGACTCCAGGAGAGGGGGTGAGTCAGCACTAGGCTGAATAGACCTATCTGCACATTGAGTGGTGGGAGGAGTCGCACCTGGGTCTGAATAGAGCTGTGCCTGCCTTCCACAATGCTGGCTCCACCTCCTGCAGTGCGTCTGATGGCCCTGGCCTCCCCTCACAAAGAAAGAAGACATGCACTGGCAGAGTGCACCTAGAAATGGTTTGGACTGGGTCCAGGACCCCTCACACTTGGAGAACAAAGACTTTTGGGGTATAAAAGTAAGACCTGAAACCCCTGTAAATTAGACTACTTTTTGCCAACAAGAGGAATCCCTGCCAAGGAAGATCAGCTGAAGAGACTGGAAAGGAAGACTGCCCTTGCTGTGTGTTCTGCGGCTGACCTACAGTTGGCTGTTACTACTGAGGAAGGGGACAGGGGACTTTGCTGTGTGCTGTGTCCTAAGAGTCTCCAAGGGCCTGAGAAGAGCTGGCCTCCTGTTAAAACTCAGGAACACAAAAGTTTACCCAAGACTACTTCTACAATCAAGAGGAACCCCCGCCCAAGAAGATCAACTACAAGAACTGAGGAGAAGTACTGCCTGCAGTTTGCTGATTTTATTGAGGTGGGGGACAAGGGACTTTGCTGTGTGCTGTGTCCCCCTTCTTGAACCAAGGACTTTGCTGTGTGCTGTGACCTGTAAGAAGAATCTGTCTCCAAGGGCCCGAGAATTGCTGGCCTCCTGTTATCAAACTCAGGGACACAAAAGTTTGCAGATAAAACCTTCGTGCTGGCGCTGAGTGCGTGTCGCTGCGCACTACCTGGCGCCTCGTGACCTCGACACTGCCGGCCTGTGTGTAATCGACTCGGTGTGCTTTCGGCACACAGTGGGGCTCCGTGGGAGGTCGGCTGTGCCTCCTGAGCAATTGAACCAGCGCTCGAGGGTGCGTCGCCCGTGCACCACCCGAGGCCATCACCAGAGGGGCCGAGATCACCGCCGCCGGCCCGGTGCAGAGAAAAGACGAAGCGCTGTGCCCAGAGAAACTGTCGCTGCCGCGGACCCGGAGTCCGCTGATGTCATCGCTTTGCCGCGCTGGGATTGGCCCAAGTGAGAGCGGTTACTAGGCGACGTGGGAAGCTTTGCCTAGCATTCACCGCCGCTGGCCCGGAGGCAGAGAAAAACGTCACTGGCGAGACCCGCTGGGATTGGTTCCAGCGCCCAGGGTCTCCCAGCAACAGAGGGGCTCGTCCCGGAAGAGCCGCTTCACGACGTTGGAGCGCGAGGCGGCCCCTAGCAACCGGGGCTGCCTCCCGCTCATGCACAGAAGAGGAGCGCCGAAGGAGGAGAGAGCTGCCCTCCGGAGACCAGCGCGAGGTATCCAGCCCTCCCCCGCTCTGCGAGTGCAGGTAACGGCCGCATTAGCAGGGCCAGCCGGTCCCGGGGGAAATTGTCCAGAAGTACGCACTGCTGACGAGTGGTACGCGCGCTCGCTACAGCGGGGGCATTTGTGTAGCAATTACGGCGAGACAAGAGATGGGGAAAGTGGACAAGAGAGGGGAGCACACCCTGTGCTAGAAGTACAGTGGGGGCATTTGGTTATTAAGGGCACCCATTGTTTCTGAGTGACTTTCCCTACGCTGGAGGCAGCAGTCCTATAGTGATGAGGACTCAACCACTACCCTGACAAGTACGTGTTACAAAGAGACCATTGCTATTAAGAGAACTTTTCTACAGAGCCTACCAGTTTATTTTGGCTAAAGAAACCTATCAGGAACATTGTTTAAAGAGAGTATAATTTATGTATGTGCATTATTGGACGTTTTGGATCTGACGTAAACTAGATAAAGATATTTATATTTTTATAATAACCTGTGTGGTGTACATTTGTGGTGTTTCACTGTGTTACTGTGAGTGTTAGTGCAAATACTTTACACATTGCCTTGGGGATAAGCCTGTCTGCTCGTGCCAAGCTACCAAGGGGGTGAGCAGGGGTTATCAACAGTGTGTAACTCCCTTGTCCTGACTAGAGTGATGGTTTCTGCCTGGCTTTGGCGCAAGCCTTAGCCAACCAGAAATCCTATTTCTAACATTGGTGGTCAGCGGTGAGGATTTGAACTTGTGTTTGCACTTGACCCACAGTGATTGGTGAACATCACTAATTTAGCGCAGATCACTACGCAACCACATACTGAACTTTTTTGGTTTTTTGGTTCTATTTTTGCGTAACGCCCAGGAAGCGTCATGTCTCAAAAGGGGAGTGCAGCAAATGAGAAGGCAGAATTGGAATTTCATATTGAGGATCTGTATTCTTACGAAAAGGATGAGCTCAAACAATTTTGCAAAGATTTTGGTTGCACCATGAGAAGCAGCTCCAGGAAGGAGGAGCTGCAGGAAGCCTTGAAGGCCTGGTGGGAGGCTAAAGAGGCGGAGGAGGCAGATGCTGTAAATGGAGGGGAGAACCCAGGAAGGGAGGGTTTTGGATCACACGATCTACCAATTGGCACACCGGCCTCTGGGGCTGGCAGCCACCATTCCAGTAGGGGATTCTCCCCAGAGGAGTTACAAGAGAACCAAAGGATCAGGGAACATGAGCTGGAAGACATGAGGCTCAAGGACAAGGCAGAGGAGAGGGCTCGTGCCTTGGAGGAATTGAAATTGACCTTGGCCCATGAATTAAGGATGAGGGAGCTTGATATGGAGCTCGAGAGGCTTGAGGCCATGAGGGTCTCAGCTGAAGAAGAAAAATGTGTAGCTCAAGAAGTGAGCTTTGCTGAGTTGGAGGTGGAGTCCAGCTCAGATGGTGGCAGCATGATTGCGTTATCTAGTGCTGAGGGAGCAGTACAAACACCCAGAGATGTGGCGCCTGACTTGAGGGAGGGGGTTGACATACACCAGGGGGTTCAGGTTTATGAGATAGCTCCAGTGGTGTACAGTGACCCTGAAATAGATTGGGGAACTGACACAGGGGATCATATTCCTAGTGATGGGAGGGACGCTCTACTGACTCTAGATGAGAGGTGCAGGGAGAGGGGTTCCCCCATGGTAGAGGTCCTGGTGTGTGAGTGTGGAGACCGCCCAGAAGAGTGTGGGTTGAGTGACAAAGACAGTCAGACACTGTCTTGCCAATCTCAGGAGAGTGATGTGAGGTACTTGTGTGAGGCACTGAATGGTAGGGCAAAGGGTAACTTGGTTAACAACTGTGGGGAGCTATGTGATTCATTTGTTGGAGAGCATATTTTAAGTCCCTGTTTTCCAGAGCAATGCCAACGCCCGGTGGAGTGTGAGTTCTCTGAGTCCAGGAAACTTGCGCAGGAGGCAGACCTCTTGGTGGATTCTAGAGAGTCTGAAGAGGCATTTGGGAGTGATCCTAACAGGAGTGGCTCGGGTATCTTCCGGTCCTGTGTGGTGGAAGAGGTTCAGAGTAGCCCAGCTAGGTCCCGGTGTAGTGGGAGGGGTGTAGGGGCTCAAGTCCTGTCTCAGTGGAGAAGGAGTGAGTGTGGAACTGTGTGTCCCAAGGTGCCCGAAACCCAGTCTCAGGGCCTGGAGGGTTCCCTAAGGGAACACCAGGATGGGGGCCTAGGCTGTACTAGCAGGCCATTTGCAGGGGACCTCCTAGTGTCAGGAGAACCTGGAGCATCTGTAAACAGAGCTCCAGTGGTTCTGGTGTCTGGCAGTGCCGCTCCAGTTGGGAGGGTGCAGAAGTCCAGGTTGAGGGGTGAGAAGGGGATGTGGTCCCCAGTGGGAGAACCAGTGGGTCAGGGGCCAGCCAGAAGGGCTGAGCCTCACAGGAGTGACCATGGTGGCACCACTTCTGTCCTGGGGGATCTTCGCGCACTGTCAGGTGGACAGGGGTCGGGAGATCTGCGCCAGGCAGACTGTCACACGACACATGAGTCATGTGTCACCCTCGGGGGGATACTGTGTGAGTCCCCAGAAGTCCTGGCGTGCCAGGCAAATGCTCAGCTGCAGGGTTCAGCCCCTGGGTTGGGATGCCAGGTTCAGGATCTGCCTGACCTGGAGGGAGGGACATCTGTAACCAGTGTCCTGACCGGCTTGGCTTCCAGGGGTACCGCTCCAAGTGGGAGGGTGCAGCACTCTGGAAGGGGGTGCAGAGGGAGGGAGTCCTCGCCTCTGACCCCGGTGCCACCTGAGGGTTTAGACCCTAGGTGGGGAGACCAGTTGCAGGGGAGAGATCCTGAACTGGTGGGAGAGTTGT
The DNA here is from genome assembly GCA_963921515.1 of Calotriton arnoldi. NCBI lineage: Eukaryota > Metazoa > Chordata > Amphibia > Caudata > Salamandridae > Calotriton > Calotriton arnoldi. The sequence goes on from CAWUFW010002028.1 coordinate 2,313,107, forward strand.
GTTCTGAGGGTGCCTCTCCTGGGAGGAGAGTGCGGGACCCCCGAAGGAGAGGTAGGGAGAGGAGAGCCTCACCCGTGACCTCTGGTCAGCCTGAGGGTACAGACCCTGGGCTGGCGGGCCAGTGTCAGGATGCCATACCTGACTTGGCAAGAGGGAGAGTGGAGAAAAGGTGCCAGGCACCTGGGGCTACTGCCCCCCACTTTCTGGTGCCACAGAGGTTAGAGAGGCCTGACAGGCATGAGGCCTGGCTCTCGTCACTGACCGCTGTCAGTGGCCCCTGTGGCTGGTTGTCTTGGTGGACAGAGTTGCCCCTGGGAGGGGGGCAGGAGTCACACCCTGGGCGTGAACTGGGCCACACCGTTGTGTTGGCCAGGTGGGTACTGTCTACCAGTGAGACACATCTGTGAGCAAAGTAAGGTTAGGCGCTGCACAGATGGGGTCCCCAGGTGAGGAGAAGGGTCCCCCATGGTTTAGCCTAGTGGGCCCTGAGAGTATAGATAGAGGGATCCAACTGGGTTCAGGAAGGCGTAGAACAGGAATAGGACCCGGCTGTTCGGGCCAGTTTCCGTGTTCTATCGCCCCAAGCAGGGAATCCCATCGAGGTATCGTTTGGTCTACCCTGGCTTTAGGCTGGAAGGGGGTTGTGTTGGAAATGGCCCTTTTTGCAGGGTTATCCCAAAACTTTTTGCTTCTTCCTCCCTTGTTTTTCCTGACCTGTGGTCGTTGGCTATAGGACTCTGGGCACTTTTCCACTGCTGATCAGTGCTAAAGTGCATATGCTCTCTCTGTAAATTGTTATTATGATTGGTTGTCCATGATTGGCTTATTTGTCTTACCAGTAGGACCCTAGTAAAGTGCACTGAGTGTGTCAGGGTTGGTGATTCAAATGCTACTAGTGGGCCTGCAGTACTGATTGTGCCACCCACCTGAGTAGCCCTAAAATGGTTTCTCAGACCTGCCACCGCAGTGCCTGTGCGCAGTCTGTGAACTGCCATGTTGTCCTGGCCAGTGTACACACTTGCCAGGCCTAACCCTTCTCTTTTCTTACACATTGGACACCCCTATGGTAGGCCCAAGGTACCCCCCTGGGCAGGGTGCAGTGTATGTGAAAGGTAGGACATGTACTAGTGTGGGTGAAATGTCCTGATAGTGAAATACTGCCCATTTCGTTTTTCACTATGGGAAGGCTATCTTGCCCATAGGTTAACATGGGGAATGCTGTGTAACATGGTTACCTGCATATCTTCCCATAGCGGCAAGATAGAAATTTAAAGTCTGGTATCCCTGAACTCAGAATTTAATAACGCATCTTTTAGGAAAGATGGTTTTTAAATTCAGTGTTTGAAAATAGCACTTTTAGAAAGTGGCTATTTTCTTGTTCAACCTTTCTGTGTGCCTCTGCCTGTTTGTGGATTGCCTGTCTGGTTCGTGAGTGACAGGGGCTGGGGGTGACTCCAGGAGAGGGGATGAGTCAGCACTAGGCTGAATAGACCTATCTGCACATTGAGTGGTGGGAGGAGTCGCACCTGGGTCTGAATAGAGCTGTGCCTGCCTTCCACAATGCTGGCTCCACCTCCTGCGGTGCGTCTGATGGCCCTGGCCTGCCCTCACAAAGAAAGAAGACATGCACTGGCAGAGTGCACCTAGAACTGGTTTGGACTGGGTCCAGGACCCCTCACACATGGAGAACATAGACTTTTGGGGTATAAAAGTAAGACTTGAAACCCCTGTAAATTAGACTACTTTTTGCCAACAAGAGGAATCCCTGCCAAGGAAGATCAGCTGAAGAGACTGGAAAGGAAGACTGCCCTTGCTGTGTGTTCTGCGGCTGACCTACAGTTGGCTGTTACTACTGAGGAAGGGGACAGGGGACTTTGCTGTGTGCTGTGTTCCCCCCACCTGCTTGAAGGAAGGACTTTGCTGTGTGCTGTGCCCTAAGAGTCTCCAAGTGCCTGAGAAGAGCTGGCCTCCTGTTAAAACTCAGGAACACAAAAGTTTACCCAAGACTACTTCTACAATCAAGAGGAACCCCCGCCCAAGAAGATCAACTACAAGAACTGAGGAAAAGAACTGCCCTTGCTGTGTGTTCTGGGGCTGGCCTGCAGTTTGCTGATTTTATTGAGGTGGGGGTCAAGGGACTTTGCTGTCTGCTGTGACCCCCTTCTTGAACCAAGGACTTTGCTGTGTGCTGTGACCTGTAAGAAGAATCTGTCTCCAAGGGCCCGAGAATTGCTGGCCTCCTGTTATCAAACTCAGGGACACAAAAGTTTGCAGATAAAACCTTCGTGCTGGCGCTGAGTGCGTGTCGCTGCGCACTACCTGGGGCCTCGTGACCTCGAACCTGCCTGCCTGTGTGTAATCGACTCGGTGTGCTTTCGGCACACAGTGGGGCTCCGTGGGAGGTCGGCCGTGCCTCCTGAGCAATTGAACCAGCGCTCGAGGGTGCGTCGCCCGTGCACCACCCGAGGCCGTCACCAGAGGGGCCTAGATCACCGCCGACGGCCCGGTGCAGAGAAAAGACGAAGCGCTGTGCCCAGAGAAACTGTCGCCGCCGCGGACCCGGAGTCCGCTGATGTCATCGCTTTGCCGCGCTGGGATTGCCCAAGTGAGAGCGGTTACTAGGCGACGTGGGAAGCTTTGCCTAGCATTCACCGCCGCTGGCCCGGAGGCAGGGACAAAACGTCACTGGCGAGACCCGCTGGTATTGGTTCCAGCGCCCAGGGTCTCCCAGCAACAGAGGGGCTCGTCCCGGAAGAGCCGCGTCACGACGTTGGAGCGCGAGGCGTCCGCTAGCAACCGGGGCTGCCTCCCGCTCGTGCACAGAAGAGGAGCGCCGAAGGAGGAGAGAGCTGCCCCGCCGGAGACCAGCGCGAGGTGTCCAGCCCTCCCCCGCTCTGCGAGTGCAGGTAACGGCCGCATTAGCAGGGCCAGCCGGCCCCAGGGGAAATTGTCCAGAAGTACGCTCTGCTGACGAGCAGTACGCGCGCACGCTACAGCGGGGGCATTTGTGTAGCAATTACGGCGAGACAAGAGATAGGGAAAGTGGACAAGCGAAGGGAGCACACCCTGTGCTAGAAGTACAGCGGGGGCATTTGGTTATTAAGGGCACCCATTGTTACTGAGTGACTTTCCCTTCGCTGGAGGCAGCAGTCCTATAGTGATGAGGACTCAACCACTACGATGACAAGTACGTGTTACAAAGAGAACATTGCTATTAAGAGAACTTTTCTACAGAGCCTACCAGCTTATCTTGGCTAAAGAAACCGATCAGGAACATTGTTTAAAGAGAGTATAATTTATGTATGTGCATTTTTGGACGTTTTGGATCTGACCTAAACTAGATAAAGATATTTATATTTTTATAATAACCTGTGTGGTGTACATTTGTGGTGTTTCACTGTGTTACTGTGAGTGTTAGTGCAAATATTTTACACATTGCCTTGGGGATAAGCCTGTCTGCTCGTGCCAAGCTACCAAGGGGGTGAGCAGGGGTTATCAACAGTGTGTAACTCCCTTGCCCTGACTAGAGTGGTGGTTTCTGCGTGGCTTTGGTGCAAGCCTTAGCCAACCAGAAATCCCATTTCTAACAAGCCTCATATGTATTTCTCTTTTGTTTGGAGATTATATAGGTCGTCCTTAACTCCTTATTATTTTGCCAAGAGGGGGCCACATCAAAGAAGTCCAGAAATTATTCCACCTAGATGTCGCCACTGAGTATAAGGAGTACAGTGCACCGGCACCTTTCATTTCTCCTTATGACTGTAATAGTAGTCTTGTAAAATATCTTATGGGGCTTCTCTTATCTGAAAAGTCTACGCCTTTTGTCCTATACATCTTTCAGGCCTCCTCAGGACCAGGAATAAAAAGGAACAAAAAATCTGAAGTAAAATCAACCAAAAAGCTAATATGTACCAACCAATATGATGTAAACACATGATGTCAGAGACCTGATGTGCCATAAGATAGTGATAAAAGATTCAATGAGGAGCCTGACTGGACTGATAAAACAGGGACACCATCTGCGTGGAGTCAACATGCTGGAAATGTATTCACCACTGCGTGAGAATGCTCATCAAGGAAGCCCCAGTCAGTATTACAAAGAAAGTCTATATACACAGGTACATGCAGGGAGATCCTGCAACCATTGTCATTATAATCACACCTTAAAATGAAAACCATGTGTTATCATGCAGGCATCACTCGAGTCCGTGGAAAGAGCAGTGAACGTAGTGCTATGCAATCTACTATAGCTGCAAATACCTGTCAATATCTCACAAAGGGTGCCTATAAACTACGCGCTTCAAAGGAATCAATCCTAGAAAGTAAATGAAAATGAAGTATCACAGACTAACCAAACTGATGACCAGACACGTTATGTCCATGTCAAACATAGTTACCTAATACAAGTCCCAAAGGTGAATTACTTCTATGACCAGGTATCCTGTGGGACAAAATACAAATGGCCGGTTCATGAACATTCCTCTCTGAAAATGGTGTCTCAACAGTTTAGAAACCAACAGGCCCTAATCAAGACTCGCCTTGAAAGCTAGAAGCAGCAGCACGTCTGTTATTCTCCAGGTGTGCCAACTGCCAGTTCAAGGGGGAGCAGGAAGCAGCTCATAAGCACGGCAGAGGACCCGCGTTAAGAAGAGGAGGAACTCAGTGAAGCATGCTGGGACGAACATGTGACCCACACACAAAGATGGTGGCCATCTTAAAATGAAAACAGGCAACTGAACTCAACATTTAGGACCCTCTAAGGTGGTCAAATACCGGTGTTCAGCTGAGGCATATATGCCTGCTGGCAAATACTAAGTAGCAACGTGCAGGTCATGGCTATGCCAGGATCGCAGATCTCTGAATACTACCAACTGAGCTAGAAAAACAGAGGAATGAAGTGAAGCATGCTGAAACGAGCATGTGACGAATAGGCGTCTATGGCGGCCATCTTTAAATGAGTCTTCAAACTAAACTCGCCATGCGACAGACCGCTAGAGTGGTATAACAGGAAGTATATCTTCAGAATACTAAACCACTAAAACTCAGTCTCGAAAATATCTGACTAACACCATGCACACCATGGCAGAACCGTGCTCATGGGCCTCAGAAATTACCACTAAGGGTAGGTGCATAGTCTACTATAGCGGACACTAGCCTATCTAAAAAATAATAATAAATTCACCATTTTGAACCGGGGTGAAGCCTTCATTAAGGCCACAGGCCAACGTTCAGATATCTGGGAAAACTATTAAAGAACAAGGAAAAACATTAGTATTGGACAGGCAATTTGCCATTCCTATGTACAGGCAAAATGGCCACTGGCACTATATATATAAAGTAAATCACTAATTTCAATGGAAAATATAAAAAGATTATAAAATTACACAGCAATTACAACAGCATTGTGCCACTTAATCAGGAAAAATAATACACTGCAAAGCTATACAAATTAAGTGTATACACATTTAAATACATACTTATCCCAAACAAGAAAAATGGCCCTCATTCATTGATTATTTGTGTACATCAAACTCATAAAAATAGAATGCAAGAGTAACATCAATACCAGTGTATAGAAAAAGCTTCACTTCAGGCCTATGATCACAGATTACACTGAAGAATATTCCATTATATCTGGTCTACACAATTTTATGGTTCAATACATTTTTAGATATCTAAGGACCATTAAGGAACTAACTTTCATCTAGAACACAATATCGCTCATATTTCATCTTGGTCATTCAGGCCCTCGGATGCTGTCTTAAATTTTTCTATCATCCTGGCCTCCTTTCATATCAATAGCTCTTGATGGAACCAACTCTTGGGTTACTTTGAGCCACAAAAAGTACTGACCAACTGATCTCAGCTTCTGAATGATTCTTTTTGATGTAATGTTATACCATGGGTGCCCCATGGACTTGGCATTTAATCCTTAATCTATGTTATAATATGCATGTTTTTACTGGTTGTGTGGTTTGACCTAATATATATTTTTTTCACATGGACATTTTTCATAATGGATCACGTTCTTGGTATTGCAGTTTGAAAACCTGGTCTGTTTTTGTTTAATTCCATTAACTGTACCTGCTTGGAATCACTGGTGAATTAGCGGGCCACACAATTTTGGCACCTAAAGTGGCCAACATCCGGGGGATATGCTTAGCATTTCGGGCAATGTTTTTATCGGTGTAAGGTGTCTAGCTGCTTTCACAAGATCTTGGTGCAAGTTCTTGCCTCTTTTAAATGAAATCATAGGCTCTGGAATATTGAAGCCTGGCAAGATGTCCCAACTTTTTAGTATAATCCATTTCACCTTGTTTGCTTTTGGATTATAAATCAAGACACAAGTTGATGGGTTAAGTTCATTCTTCTTTTTGGGGTGAAGTTTTTTAGGGTAACCTCTGTTGGTCAATTGTAAACCAAAACTTTGGCATTCTGAAAAGAGTCTTCTTCTTTGCACAATTTCTCTTGATCTGGAAAAACTGGCTGAATGGAAGGTTTTCTTTCAGCGTTCTAGGATGGCTGCTGGAAAAGTCGAGAGGAGTGCTCTCGTCAGTCAGTTTTGTAGATAGGCCCAGTGTCATGTCAGAAGATCATTTTTCACTTCTATCCAGAAATCTAAGAAATTTACTCTCAAATGTGGAATAACATCTGAACTTCTTTAATGTGGCCATCTCGTGGCAAAATAATAAGGAATTAAGGAGGAACTATATAAACTCCAAACCTAGGAGGAAAAAATATGAGGAAACATCTTACCTAAGACATATTTATATATATGTAAATTGTACTATGTGGTTGTATGTAATTGCATGCATAAATGTCATTTTTTGTATTGTTATATGGTCTTGTCTGAATCAGAGATCTTGAAATTCTTAAAAACCTCAAAATGACAATACAGAGTTTTAATGTGTGCATAGGTAGGTGTTGGAAATTTATAGATTGATTTTGTTTGAATTAAATTGATGTTCCTCTGACAATTGATGTTTTCCCCTGTTGATTTCTTTAGTGGTATATTAATTTGTCCCAATGGCCACCACTGCTCTTTGGCGATTTTGCCCAAACAGCCCACAGGGCATGGTGTACTGTATTTAAAAAGTAGGACATGTAGTTTTACGTTTTACATGGTAATGAAAAACTCCCATATTTGCTTTCACTACCGCAAGGCCTACCTCTTCCATAGGACAGCATTGGAGTTACCTTATTACATTTAATAAGCTGTAACTTCTTATTGGGAGCAGGTTGACAGAACAAGTTTGGTGTCTAAAGTAACCCCGGGCGTAGAGTGCATAGCGGGGCTACGCGGAGGTCCACACAGTTGAAAACAAACTCCGTGGAACTCCGCTCCGCTACGCCACCCGCCTCCACCCCCAATTATAATAAGTAATTAAACATGATTAAAAAAGAAATTAAAAAACCACTTACCTGGCATGTGGCGTCCCCGGGCTTAGAGAAATGCGCATGCGCGCGCGCGCATGTGCAGTTCTCACAAGGATTAGCGAGACAGCGAAGAAGAGGAGGAGGGCAGCCCGGGGACGCCACATGCCAGGTAAGTGGTTTTTAATGTATTTTTTAATTATGTTTAATTACTTTTTATAATTGGGGGGTGGAGACGGGGGCTGGCCAGCTCCGCTCCGCTGCGGAGTGTGAGGAGATTTGCCTACTCCGCGTTCTCCGTGGAACGCGGAGAAGGCAAATCTCTGCACACTCCGCGGGCGGAGCGGAGGTCTCCGCCCGGGGTTAGTCTAAAGAAATGTAATTAAAAGTCCTCTTTGATGGTAAAGTCAGATTTGTTGCCACAGTTCTGAAAATGCCTATTTTAGAGGGTTGGCATTTTCTTGTCTTAACCATTTGGTGCCTGCAGCCTGATCCTTGGTCATTTAACTAGGAGCTGGCAGTTGGTCATTGCAAATTGCTCCCAGACAGTGAGACAAAGGGAAGGTAAGTGTTGGTAGGATGAAGATGGGCCACTATGAGTTAACGAGCGGGAGGAGCTATCACCTCCCAAACTTGCACATCACAAAGGGTTTGTCACTAGTCTTTTTTGACCCCAGATAAGCTACTGTCAGGACAGGGAAGAATGGGATGCCTGACACCTCACGAGGGTGGAATCCTCTAAAAGCTTCCTCCACTTCACAGTGGGCACCAGGTATTAATGTTGGACCCATATACCCAACTCTATAGTACACTTCTGGACCTGTGGACTCTGCCAGGAAGAATGACTGCTGTGCTATTCAAGGGACTACTGCTCAGCTGGTATGTTGCACTGAAGGACTGCTGCCCTGCTGTGCTGACCTGCTGACCTGCTGACCTGCTGCCCTTTTGCCTCGGTGAAAAGGACTGGACCTGCATCTTAAATCTTAGGACTCAGAATGACTTCAAGGACTAGTTGGCTGGTCTCCTTATCAAAAGCCTCAGGGACATAACAGGCTTCCAACAACCTTGAACCCAACGCCTGCACTCTGCCATCTGTGAGTCCTGCTCTCCCAAGTGATGCCAGTCCTGGGCCCTTAGAAGTGGGCTTGAAGGTGCTCTACCAGCCCATCTGTGGATCCAGCAGAATCAACACATCTCCTCTGCAGCGCAGCCCATCACCCACAGTACTGGTGCATCACCTTTGATGGTCGTTGCATTTCCCTTGGAACTGAAGCATCATCTCTTCTGTGCAGACCTTCCTTACAAAAGGAGTCAGACTTCACATCACCCATGGCAGCCCATCGGAGCCGATGCATCTCCATGCAAGGACATTGCTGTGCCCAACGCAGCTCATTGGAACCATCGCTGCATGATATTCATGTACATGTAGCCTCTCATTTCGCAGCTCCCCGAAGCTATGCCATCTCCTCACCCGGACCTCACATCGTCTCTGCTACTTGACGTATCTTCGACATGGGTCTCTGTATCTCTTTGCAACCAGTATTAAGGTGCTATGTTCAGTGGACTTAACTGGGTGCATAATGCCAGCCCACTCTCCATTGCGGTCGGCCTGAACTTGTAACTGTGCCCCAATCCAGCACAACCAGACCACCACAGTTGGCGCTTTGTGCTTTTTTGGGCTATTTTCACTTAAATCAATAAAATTGCATATCTCCGGTTCTACTGAATGAATTTTTTTTCATTTTGGTCTTGATTTATTCATTAAAATGGAATCTACGTTTTCTAAATTTGTGTGGGATTTTTCTTGCATTGTGTTTCTACTTTACACATTGCCTCTAAGTTAAGTTTGATTGCTCTGTGCCAGGCTACAAGAGGGTTGAGCACACGTTTATTTGGGGTTTGCTTGTGCCTCACTCTGACAAGGATTTTGGTTCCTGTTTGAGTAGGGTTTCACCCCCCTCAACTAGTAACCCACTTTCTTACAGAATGGGTATACCTTTTCCTTCTTGAAGTTGGGGATCTCTTTCTGAATTTTAGTATTTTTTGTTCTGTTCATTGGTATTCAATTCTTCAATGGTTTATTTAATATTTCTAATGCAGCCTTGGCATAAGAAAGTGATTAAACCTCAAGGATTTTCTTCTCTAACTCTGCAATCATTTCAAGCTCTTTTTTAGCTACATTCTAATGCAGGATCTATATCTAGTTCTATCCAATGTCTTGAACAAGTATTACCAGTGTAACTGAAACATTTCTGAAATTGTGGGTCATTTTTCAAGACTACAAGGGCATTTCGGACTTGAAAATACAATGGGATGACATCAGATTGTAAATATTCAGTCATCATATGTGTGTAAAGTGGTATGCATGTTTTTTCCAACATTTCTCTAATTCATCTAAAAGTGATTGTGCAACACTAACAACTGTTGTCGGGCAATAAGTCCTAAATGAGAAGGGTGACTTATAATTTTGCCAATGTATTCTTCTGAGCAAATTGGGGTATCCCTATCACTAATAGTCAAACACCTGTGATAGAGAAAAGACAATGCCCACACATCCAAACAGCTGCACTAATACATGGTTAGAGAACACTTGGATCCTGGGGCACTCAATAGACATACAGCAATAATTTCATGTAATGAAACATTTGAGAAATTTAAAAACTAAATAAATAAATACAATTAAATAACTCAATTGATGAGGAATAGTACACATCTTGCATGTATCCAAAGTTGTACTACTGTATAAAAAATTAGCTCAATCATGAGTATTCGCACAGAGATGAATAACAAAACAAAATAATGTATTGCGTGGAAAAAACAATCAGGCAAAGGAACCAGACACTAGGCAATTGATGCTGCTATTTGTACATTGAATTATAAGTCAAAAGTCCTGATGAGGACTCATTACACAGCTGAGGTCGAAACACTGTTGACATAGGGCCTGATTGCGATCTTGGTGGACAGGGTTACTCTGTCGCAAACGTGAACGATATCCTGTCTGCCCAATTACAATTCTATTATATCCAATGGAACTTGTAATATGGCAGACTGCATATCTGTCATGTTTGTGATGGAGTATCCCATCCTTCAAGATCGTAATCAGTCCCTTAGTGTGCAAATGGAACTTATGTGACTGTGTATATTGGTTGACATATAATTGAATGTACAAATAGCAGCATTGATTACTAGTCTTTTTGGTTCCTTTGCCTGATTGTTTTTTGTACACTCCACATTATTTATTTGTTAATCATCACTGTGTGAACATTCATGAGGGCTGAACACTTTCTATGCAACAGCAAAAGTTGGAAACGTGCAAGATGTGTGTCTCTTCTGCATCAATTCAATTGTTTATTTGTATTGGAATTTGTCAAATGTATCATCACATAGAACCTTTGTTGCATGTTTATAATTAACATTATGGCATTTGCATGGTTAATGCAACATCATCTGGATAGACATCAACGTGTTTACAAAGGTCCTGACAGACTGACAACTAGCCTAAATGCTTACTATGACCTCCAACGTTTACAGGCCTGTATTGCCTCATGTGAAGTTATGGTGAATGAAGGTATCAACTCTTGACAAACACATATTCCTAACGATATTCAGTACCTACATGTTTATCCATCTTATTGAGTCATTGATCTGCAGTAAAATGCATTCAGATGATACATTGCTCAGAAAATATATTTCATTTTATGTGGACACAAATTTGTGACACTGACACTGTCCCAGTATCTAACATTTGGAGTGATTTTAGACTCCTAGCTCTAATTTCTTCCACAGGTAAATTTTATCATGAAAGTGGCACATGTCCTTCTTACTCTAAGCAGCTTTCTGCCACAGTTTTGCACCAGGTAGATTTGGTAAATAATTTCTTGATTCAGATATTCTAAAATATTTTGACCCAAATGGTGAGTAAATTACAAAAACTCCCAAACACGATGCTAAAATGATTATGTATTTGAAAAACATTTTGGCAATCTGCCTGCTGTTTCACATTCCACAGTATAGATGACTAACAATTGTATGAGGTAAAAGGTCATGGCCGTGGTTTGACCAATAAGGAGCTTCAAAACATTTGATCAGAGCAAATGAGTCAGTTGGCTACCTACTATTCACTCTTAGATTTATTTGAATCTGCCAAGGAAGTACGGGGCATATTAGCAAGACCCACGTTAAAATTATCGCCGTTTTAGCGGCAGGAAACTGCCGCTAAAACGGCGATAATGGGCTTGCTAATATGCGTTATGGAATTCAATAGAAGCCCAGGTTAGATGTCCTGCACATCTAACCTGGGCTTCTATTGAATTCTATAACGCACATTAGCAAGCCCATTATCGCCGTTTTAGCGGCAGTTTCCTGCCGCTAAAACGGCGATAATTTTAACGTGGGTCTTGCTAATATGCCCCTACATTTGGTAACAAGGATCTTGTTGACACACCACTGGTTGATTTTTGCGATGAACATCCAGAACAATCTTCTCCATACGCTCTGTCTGAGACATTCCATTATTTGAATATTTGACTTTGTTTTCTGTTGCCTATCTGCTCTTAATTCTTATGTTTGCTCTTCTGTGTAATGTATTATTACATCTGTGTTACCTTATGTCTTACCAATGATTATTTGAATGTTTATGAGGCAGTTTGTTGCACATTGTTTTAATTATATACTGGTTTTAGCACTCACACTTAAAGTGTACTCTCAAATGCAAAGCTAACCTGTGAGAAATAAATAACTTGATTTTGTCATTCATTTTCAAACTTGTGAGAATGCAGCAAAATCTTGGAGGTCCGCTGAACACACCCCAAACTTTGGAATTGTTTGCCCTGTCCTGAGTAGAAAATCATGCAAGTCCTTTTCTAGTGTGCAACTGTTAGAAATGGAGTTTCTGGTTGGCTAAGGTATGCACCTAAGCCAGGCAGAACCCACCACTCTAGTCAGGGTAAGGGAGTTACACATCTAAGATAACCCCTTCTCACCCCCTTGGTAGCTTGGCAGAGCAGTCAGGCTTATCTCAGAGGCAATGTGTAAAGCGTTTGCGCAACACACACACTAGTGACACTAGGCACACCATAAAAGGGACTCCACACAAGGTTATAGAAAAACATCCTTTGTATTATACACCAAACACATTAGACGACCATCACATAAACCACTTTGCCAACCAGGCAATCGTCATAACATCACATGGATAATAAATCCCTCTGCCAACTAGGCAATTGTTATAACACCACATTTAGTGCCGTAAACAAAATGTTTATAAATTGCACATGTCATATAACCATCATGAAAACAACATTCTACACCATCACTGTACATGTTGTGCACTTTCTGAAAAGGATACTTCTTATCTGGTCTTCACAAGGATCACAACGACCTTTCTCTTAACATCAGGGTATAAAAATACAGATGAATGCAATAAATCACTATTACCATATAGGGTGCAGCTTCCCTGCACTACCACAACACTCTATATGGCAATTCCCAAGTAACCACTAGGGCAGCGGAACTCCTGCGTGCCGTTTACCAGGATTATGGTAATTTTGTTGGTGCTTAGGAAGCACTCGCTTAAAGTTCAAGTATGTCCCCTTGGGACCGGAGACAGCTGTCGAGGTCTTCCCCCGTAATGCTAACCAGAAAAATGCTCCAAAGTATGTGCACGCATGGGGCACACACATCTCCCACACCAGCGGTGACCTCGTGCGGTCCCCTGCTTGTGGGATGACCCCAAAGCAGCTGCTATCAATGGTGCGCGGTGATCCTGCCCACGTCACAAGAGGGCAGCTCTTCAGCTAGCGCCCGTGTGCATCCACTGTGGTACGAGGCCACTCAGGATTCGCCGGTTCCGGGCATTCTGCACGGGGAGATCCCCAACCCTCCCCAGGTGCAGAAGAGAGCAACCTAACGGAACGGCGAAGTCTCGAGTGAGCACGGGGCCGCTTCCTCTCCTCTGGCACCACTCCTCCGAGGCTGGGCCCCACCCTCCCCGACATCGGAGTTGCAAGGCAACCGGGGGGGGGGGGCTCCTGCCTGGGATTTCCTTCTCTGTTGGCGGCTCCCACGTTGCTATGGAAACCTGCTAGGGCCGCGTTTAGGCTCCTCCTGGCACTCTCCCCTTGCTGGTGCTGATGACGGAGAGTCAACGCTTACTTGATTGAGCCCGCGCCTCAGGCTCTAATAACTTTGCATAGCGCTCTGCATGTGCTACTCTTGCAAAGAAATGGCTGAATAAAGCACTCACTACGCGCTTCCTGCCGGCCCCCAGCGCTAGGCTAGAGAATAAAGCACTCCTCACACATTTTCTTTTGAAATACAAGGAAGAAGGACAGTCCAGTCCTTATAGTGCTCTAGAGAGGAGCAACAACTGCAGGCCAACCCACCCCTCACGTCAGGGGCAGCGCTCCTCACACAGTCTGCACCTTTCCTTCCAGGCAGGTTTTCCCTTAAGATCCAGCAAGGATCTTTCTATTAAGTCTTTGATATCCCAGAGACTTCTAACAGAAGGCCAGCACACAGAAGCCCTTGGAGATCCTTCACAAGCAGGATACCACAGCAGGACAAAAAGAGACAGTCCTTTTCCTCCACCATAGACAGAAGCAGCAACTGCATGCCAACCTAGCCCTTACTCAGAAAAGGCAGCGTCCCTCACACATTTTGTAGATCAAGAACATGAACATTAAAAATGAGATAGCATACAGCCCTAATATCAAATTAGTAAAAGGTTTAATGAAATAATATCAATCCTCTGAGATTCAGGGGTTACAAGGGAAAAATCTTCCTCAACCGAGGTAGATTTAGACTCATACAGCGTATGTGTTGTTAGGGGAATCAATGGAGTCTCATAAAAACCCTCAAGAAAGTTCAGCAAAGTTCCAAGTAACCAATTCCAGTTATTTAAAGACAGCAATCTGTCTAAGTCTGTCGCTGCAACAGCAAAGTCACTGCAGCATGACGTGAACCCTTCAGCCGAAAGATTCAAACTGGGTTAGCACACGGATTGGCAGCAAGTTGCAGTGTTACGTCACAAGTTGCTTCAGTCCTCGGATGTCCAAGCCGTCCCCGTCACACTCACACACCCACTGTTTGAAAATGTAAGCAATTATACTCCATAAGTTTTCGGTGTGATATCCACTGGCATCACCAAAATTGTCAGACCACTTGATTTTCATTGGACAGTCCAGAATGAGATGAGGATGATGCAGCAGGAAAGAAGATACAGAATCACAAAAATTAAGTAAATCGATTACACAGTTTCCTTAAGTTATGTAGGCATGGGACATGCGGAACAATGGGATATTTCAGAAGAGTAATACTAAAGTTCGATAATACGCTTTCCGAAGCAGCTGTTTTTGGATGTTGCTAAATTGTTTCAATTGCATGATTCAGTCCAAAGGATGTCAAAGGAAACAGCTATTGTTTCAAATACATTTTGCTAGTTTGGTGAGTTTTCTCATGTGCTTCAAAGTATTCAGTCTATGACTTCACTGGAAAAAGGGTAAGTAAAATACGAGGCCTACATGAAATTCAGCTAATATACGTCAATGACCATGTTAAATTTGAATCACCCATTAATAGGCAACTAACATATAACTTCAGAAAACATTAATAAAAATTTCAGTTCTGATCATAATTAATACATGTAAGTATAGGGTACTCCAAAAAATGTTGTAAGTATCAACGTTTCACATATAAAAAAAAAAGTTATTAAGCTCACCATATGTATGTTATTCAGGGATTGCATATATAAAATGCACATTAGAAAAGCTTCACAAAGACACAAACAAAACCGTGTAATACCTACCTTTCTTTTGTCATTTTCGGTGCACACGTTATAACATAAAATAATATTTTCGTACTTTTCTCACGAAAATCAATCTACTACATTTTTATTTTCTTCAGTCTTATTAACATCACGTTCATAACTATGAAAGTCAAACTCATTAGTAATTGTTTAATAACCATATCAATTGAATTTAAGCACATAATATCTCAAACTATCTTTCCATCTGCATGCTTTTACGATGTAGTATCTGAATCAATGTTGTTTGTCATTTAAAAAAACGTGGAACTTAACACACGTTTGTCATCATTTGTAAATTTTTGCCATAATCATTTCTTTTGTCACAAAATTTGTTAGCTAAAATCTCTGCTCCATCAAGAACTAGATACAATATCCTAGAGGTCGCCTCCAAAGTTGAAAACCTCACTTCAGACGTGACCTCCAGTATAGAACACAAAATGGGGCCTCCAGAATGGGACACTAAAAGGTAGACGTGGCTTGTGAGAGTTACTGTTGTTTTTTCTGTACTGTACTGGTTGAGGCCTTACAAGAAGAGTCCACTATTGCTGTTCATGTTGAGCCCATGCTGTTTATGTTAGTGAACTTGCTAACGCATTTTTTACAACACAAAAGGGAAAATGATTGCCTCTGTCACTGTCTGTTTTATCTGTTCTATGATTTCTAAACGGTTATATGATCATTTGTACACTTTAATTGATTTGAAAACATTATTAGCTAATAAACCAATTAGAAAGAAAAATGACACTGTAGTTAGTACACTAGACTAGAACTTCAGTGTCATCCGAAATAGCCACAACTTCTTGCCTTGGGTAAATATAAAACATAAGTGCCCAAAAAGCAATCAGCAATAGACGAGAGGGGTAAAATTCAGACTAGAGAAAAATATGTTTAACTCTAAAGCATCAAACCTGACCCCTTCTTCCTCTGTCCCTTGCAGTGAGCAAGAACTGCCCTAAAACAGAAAGAGGAGAGTGGGTAAATGTGGCACCAGAAAAAGTAGAGCAAACGCTTTGGCTTTGGCATGTGCCTAATGCCTCTGCTGCCACAAGCCCATAGGCACAGTCTTCAGATATTTCCAGTGGGATCTTTGTGCATAGTGTAGCCTTCAGTCATGTTGTTCTCCTACTAGCCCTGTCTCCAGATACACCTGAGCATATAGTGTGACCTTAGGCTATTGCCTTTACCCAACGCACACCTGCCCTAGCTTGCAAAGGCAATGCATGGTGTCAATGAAGTGATGGCCATCAGTCTTGCTGTTTGTCCAGTCACACTACCAGAACACAATAGCTAGCCTTTAGACACATCCTTTGCCTAGTTCTCATACCATCTCAGTCCAAAGTTCAGACTATGGCCATAATCAGTCAGGACTAGACCTTCATCCCTGCCCTACACACACCGCCTTCCATCAGAATGCAAAAGGCAGTGCCTTTGGCTCCACTTTGTGCCCACTTTCATGGAAAATAAATGAATGAATGAAAATCCAAGCACGAGCAGTGAGTTCCAAAAGGAGTGTCTCAGCGCTAAGCAGAATGCACACAGCATGACCCTTAGTCATTCTGCACTGTGGTCCCTGTTTCTAGAATCCAGGGTCCTAATCCCGGCCCCCGATATACCTCCGTAAAAAATTGTTTTCCAGGGATTTTCATTATTGATTTGTGTTTTTGGATCATTAGAGAAGAAATTTAGCTTGGGTATACATTGCTGATCCGGGCTGAATTCGCTGGACAACATTTAAAAAAATGGCGAATGTGTTGCAGTGATAATGTAATATTTCAGGAACCATGAGACCTATATATTTCATTTTGGTGTCAAAAAAACAGAGGTTTTGGGGGTCAAGTAGTCTTATAGAGACAGAAAATAACTCCTCAAAGCAACCCTTCTGCCATTTTCCGGCTCAGGGGGAACATGGCGGCCGGCTGACGGAGCGTGTCGGAGCTCTTTCTTACTCCGTATGATGTTGCAGTGAAAAAGCAGGAAAGGTGTGCGTAATTTGTGGATCGTGGCAGACGAGAACAGCGAGAAAAGGAGTCGATCTCTCCTTTTGATGAACGGTGTGGCTCTTTGGATACAGGGGCATTCACAGACATTGCGGAGTGTAGGAGTGTGGGCGGAGGAAGCAGCACGGCTCTCCCACGACCGGTGGGTCTTGGCAAGGGTCTGCTTCCGGGGAACTTCAGGCAGCATAATTCAAGCAGGCATGCTGCAGGAGGAGAGGAGAAGCGAGGAAGAACGGCAGCCACAGAGTATTACAGAGGACCAGCTGGTTTTAAAAAAGGGGGAAATAATTAATTTGGAGGATGGGTAGTCAGACAGGACTCCCATAATAGGAAAAAGTGGAAGGAAACACTCTGGAGTCGGAGCAAAACCTCCGGCTATAGAAAAAAAAAAACAAGCAACCCCAGAGTGAACAATCACCTCATGGAGGTAAGGAGGTTGGAGCGGGCTTCGGGGGGGACCGTAAATAGATACAATGTAAGAAACAAACAAACCTTAGAGGTTCTGCCAGTCTCGGAACAAGCTCCCTCTGCAATTGCAGAAGAGGTCACCCCTGTCCTAATCCTGAAAGAAGTCAGACTGAGTGACACTTTGGTACAGAAGAGAGCTTTGAAGAAGGGTGGGCGGAAAGGAAAAAAACAGCTGACCGTATTAAAGTTACTCCCTCTCTGAGGTCATATTTCAAAGTGCAGTCCCTTGGCGGGGTTCACCTTAACCCTACACTTCTCCAAAGTCAGTTAGAGCACAATAATAGTGGGGCACTAGGCATGGCGGAGTGGGCCCAGAAAGAAATGGCAGGAAACACAGGAGAAGACCCATATACAGAGCTGGAGTCCCCTAATAGATTTCAGGTGTTAACAGAAGGGGATCTAGAGGTACGAACACTGGATAAGGGCCAGAAGGTGCCCCAGAACTCAATTGGGGTGGAAGAAATGATAACCTCTATACTAAGGGAAATCAAGGTTAGGTTTGACACTTCAGAGAAGAACCAAGAGAAGATTCATGAGGTATGCGAGAATTGGGAAATAAAATAAACTCCCTATTAGAAAGACTGGAAGAAATAGAAGGAACAGTAGAAAACCTGAACAAAGATGTGGAAAAGAACCAGAAAGAAATCCAATCCCTTAAACGAGATGAAAAAGACCTACGAGAGAAGATCAAAGTTTTGGAGAACAATGCGAGGAGAAACAATGTAAGGGTGCTAAACGTCCCAGAGAGCTTCGAATGGGACAACATGTACCCAAGAGAAACCTCCGGTCCGCCGACCTCGCCCTCGCCAAAACCCTGCGCATCCATCGGGCCAGAACTGGTAGAAGAGCCTTCAACTACATCACAGAAAACACCTGGAACGAGCTCCCGATCAACATCAGATGCGCCCCTACTCTGCACATCTTCAGGAGGACACTCAAGACCTGGCTCATCAACTGACCAGAGCGCCCCCGCACCTTGAGACCCTCACGGGTGAGTAGCGCGCTTCACAATTCCCTGATTTATTGATTGACAATATAAAGAAGACCATTATAGAGCTACTAAGGGAATATTATCTGGAATTAGAGGCCTCGGTGCTAGAGGAAGATATTCAACGTATTTATCGTGACCCGTTTCATAAAAACCCGCGAGAAAGGCCCCAAGAAAGATTCTGATAAACTTTAAGACATATGCTCTCAAAGAAAAAACTCCTGGTGGCAGCTATTAAAGCTAGTTCCTTTAGTAGCGGAGAGTGGTCCTTCAAAATCAGGTCAGACATATCTAGGGTCACACAGGATAGGCAATGGGAGTTGGGGAAACACATCCAAGAATTAAAGCAGCTTGGTGCCACTGCCCAATTGTGTTTCCCTACCACTCTGAGGGTAATGTGGAATAACAAGATGCAAAATATCAGAGATCCAAAGGAAGTAGAAAGTATTATTGAACAACTTAAAGCGCACCAAAAGACATGAGCTTACAAGACATCAGAGGGGAAGGAGAGCTCGAAGGGGAGCCTTCAAGTAGATTACCTAATGATACGTGGAATGGTTCCCCATGGTAGGAAAGTGGGGTTAAGCTCACTATTTACAATGGAAAGTTCTCTACCTAGCATAGGGTGGGGGAGCATATCGGAACACATTTTTTTTTTTTAAATTCCTCATTGAGAAAAAAAGAGCTGCTTGGATAATAGAGGTTTCGTTGGTAGTCTCCTTTTCTTACACTTTTTAAGATAGAAAGGTGATGGTTCTATCAAAGGAAAAGTCCCTTACAATATTATCCTGGAACATCAATGGCCTTAGAGTTCCTAGCAGACGAAGGAAAATTATGGAATACTAGAGATTATTAAGCAGCGAAATTATAATAATACAGGAGTCCCATCTACTAAAGGAAGAATGGGCGAGTATTTTAAAGGGTCAAAAGTGGGTTGAACATTGCATGTGTAGAAATCAGGAATGTTGTATAAAGGGAGTAGCTATCCTATTTAAAGTATCTATAGGAGCAACTTTGGGAGAATGTACAGTAGACAGAAGGGGTAGATGGAGTCTAATTAAGGTTAAAATACTTGGAAATTGGTTAGCTGTAGCAGGATATTATGGTCCAAACATAGACAATCCGACATCTATCCAGAGCTATATGATCTAGTCTTGACATAAACATACCTATTATATTGGGGGGCGATTTTAATGCTTTCATAGATCCAGTGCAAAATAAATCCTCATCCAGACAAACCATCAATACCCCTAAGACAAGAACTTTTATTAAACAGATGATGGATGACTTAGATTTGATGGATATCTGGAAGGAGAAAGGTAGCATGGGTACTAAATTTATATTTAAAACCAAAAAATAAGGACATTCCTCGATAATAGATTTTTTTCTATTATCTAGAAGGATTAGAAACAAAGTTGCATATGTGGATCATATAACAGAACATTTATCAGATCATTCAACCGTAAGTTTAGAACTAAGGCTGAGTATAATTCCAACACAGAAAAGATGGACTCGAAATCGATTCCTGCTACTTGAACCTGAACTAGTGGAAATTTTAAAGAAAGATATTAATGAATTCTTTCAGATTAACAGGACTTCTGCTCCGCCACACGTTGTCTGGGACACCTATAAAGCATTTATAAGGGGAGATTAACTAATATCTCCAATACCCTGAATAAGGAGCAGAGATCCAAGATAGATAACCTGGAATCTAATATAGCTAGTCTTGTAAGAGAGTCAGAGAGCCCCCTAAATTGCCAAGACCCGGACTGTAAATTAGCCAAATTACAGAAAGCAAAAAATTGCCTGTCCAGCTTCATGGAATTAGGAGAAAATGTGAGGCCAGCAAAATATCCCATTACGAATACGGGGTAGGTTGCTGGAAACTGTGGGCTTGGAAAATCAAAACAGACTACCTCCAGAAATAACATGGATCTTAGATCTTAGATCCTGAGACCGGAAAATCTGCACAGATGATAAAGAAATGGAAAAGGCTGTTGAATGTTTCTTCAAAAATGTGTATAGGAAGGACACAGTAGCAACCGGGGAACTACTGGAAAAATATTTTGAGGGTCTAAATATAGTTAGACTGACCCCAATGGAGAAGGAAGTCCTCAACTGGAGATAAGCCTAGAGGAAGTAAGATTGGCAATAGATAAACTGAAAAAAGGCAAGGCAGCCGGCCCAGACAGCTTGCTGAATGAAGTATATAAGGTATTAAAAGAAGAATTGGCACCTTGGTACAGGGAGATGATAAATGCGGCCTTCATCGAAGGAAAATAACTTCCGCACTCCTGGAAGGAAGCTACGATTAGTATTATTTTAAAACCAAATAGGAACCCAAAAATATACGAGTCCTACAGACCGATATCCCTTTTAAACTGTGACTACAAGATCTATACTCAAATCTTGGCTAAAAGATTGGAGAAGACTGTAGGGAATGTAATACATACTGATCAAAAGGGTTTCGTTAGAGGTAGACAACTACATGACCTGACACATGAGTTGATTGGAGCAATAGATCTAGCGATAGGAGACAAAATCCCCCTGATGGTTCTTACTCTGGATGCTGCTAAAGCTGTCAACAGGGTTAGTTGGCCCTTTTTACACGTAGGGGTCGACTACGATGCCATCCGGAAAGGCTCCGAACGGCATCCGATTCGGTCGAATCCGATTCGGAAGCCTTGTGTCAGACCGACTCGGACACATTTCCGGACGACTGATCATGATGTCCCGAAAGCGTCTGAACTGTCCGACTCTGTTCCGAACGGCATTCGGAGTAACGGTGTTGTTCGGAGTCGACTCATACAGGTCTACGGGCCGCATTTCCGGATGAGCGATTAGGATGTTGGATTCGGACAGCCTTTCTGAGTCGGCTGTTCCAACACAGATCAACTGTCGGAATCTGACTTTGAGGGCCTGTAGCAGGCCCCCCTTCACTAAGGGCCCTTCGTATCAGGCCCATGGGGGTACCAATGGGTCCCCCCTTTCTCTGCATGCATAGTGTGGCAGGCACCCTGGGTGCCTGCCACAGGATGCAAGGTTTTCCCCAACCACCCCTTTTCCCAATGTGAGCCTGTGTTCTCATTCGGAACACAGGCTCCCATTGAAGTCAATGGGAGTCAGACCGAATGGTGTTCGGACACACCGTAATCGGTCGGTTGGACTCCCTGAACCCGAGTCGTTCAGAAAGCATTCCCAAACCGATTCGGTTGGACTGCTTTCCGGACGACATCGTAATCGGGCCTTTAAAATTAGACTACATGATCTGGGGAAAACCTTTTAAGGGCAATATCAGCTATTTACAAAAATCCGACAGCGAGAATTCTGGTAAATGGGAATCTAACAGGGAAGATATCAATAGAAAGAGGGCCTCGCCAGGGTTGCCCCTTGTCACCTTTACTGTTTAATTTGTATATCGAACCTCTGGCAAACAAAATAAGATCAGAATCTTCCCATTCCATTGTAGAGGCTGGAAAAAAAAGTGGGCCTCTATGCGGATGACTTGATGATATATACCTCTGATGTGGAGAGTTCCCTCCCAGAGATATGGAAAGCAATAAAGGAGTTTGGGAAGGTGTCAGGTTATTCAGTAAATAGCGGAAAAACAGAAATTATGGAGTGGAACACGCATTGTTTTAGCTCTTTAGTAAAACAGGAAATCAGATATCTAAGGATTCAGGTGACACAGGACCCCGACAAAATGGCCTTAATACATTTTAACAAAGTAAAAGCTGAAACTAAAAGGCTACTTAAGGAATGGAGTAATCTCCGCTTTCATTCCTAGGAAGATCAAATCTTCTCAAAATGTCAATAGTAACAAAATAAAAATTTATATTCGGTGCAATTCCTTTAGAGTTTAATCAAAACGTCATAAAGAAACTACAAGGAGACCTAAGTAGCTTTATTTGGTCAGATAAAGGAGTAAGGATTGCCTGGAAGAAGATCCGTCGGAAGAAGCTATATCGGGGGATAACAAGCCCAGTACGTCTTATTTACTATTGGCCTTCCAGTTTACAACGTTTAGACCCCCTCTAATAGAGAAAAAAAAATCTCTCCACTGTTTAAAGGCCTAACAAAAGAACATGCAGAGCACAATGATTTTTTTTTTTGTTTAAATTTGGTCATCCCAAATATTTCAAGAAGGTTAGGCTGCAGACACTGAGGGCTGCATGTGCAACTTGGTACCAAATAAGGCGAACGCTGGGAATACCGTATTATTGTGCCTTGGCCCCAATCTGGGATTCTATGGGTACTCCTATCTGTCTGCAGGATAAATTAGCAGCCCCCTTACAGACAGCTGGGGTAAATAACTGGGGACAAATTCTGCATGGCAGATCAGTAGTTTCATGGGACATTATTAGTGGATTAACAGCAGGTCATATTTCAAAGTTTAAATACTACCAATTAATAAGTTGTGCAAGAGACCTGGGGAAAGTGGGCGAAGTGAGGTCATACTATGAGATTAAGCAGCTACTGAAACCCCTTCATGCCAAGGAACTGGCAAAATGGTACTGGGAGTTAATAGAGGCTGGAGAAGAACCCTAATCTGTACTAGGAGAGATCTGGCAGAGGGATCTGCCAAACACACATCTGGAAGAGTTATGGCAAGTATCTATGTCTACTTTTTGGTCTACAATAAAGTCTGCACCCCTCAGGAGTAATCATCTTTTCACAGTGCACAGGGCTTATTGGACACTGAAGAGATTATCCAAGTTGGGGAGACAAGAGGAGAGAAAGGAAAAACATCCTAATGTTCATCCAAGATAAGGTGTTAAGGAAGCAGCGGTGAGTTGGCTCCATGGTCTTCATCGTAAACAAGTGCAGCAAAGCCAGAAGTTTTGGTCCAAGAAACAACAGGGGAACCTAAGACGACTGGCAGAGCTGTCTAATTAAACCGGTACAAGTCTTGCTGATGTAAAATGAGCACTATAATGGAGGAACAAAAGACATATATAGAAATGAAACAAATAATCATGGTTTTTAATCCTTTTATGTATACATCAAGCAATGTTTATGATCTGAATTTGAAAAAAATATAATGTTTATCACTCCTGTTTTAGGCACATTTTCATAGTTCACTTTATTTATTTGTTTCGGAAATCACTCATGGTACATTTGCAGAATGTGAAACATTTGAACATATCAACAGGGACATCTTTTTGTAGCACAGATTTTGCAAGTACATGTATGTGTAAGTTCTATGGGTAGAGGCTTTAGAAAATTCATAGGTTGTAGCACCCCATCAATATCTTCCCAACCAAATTCACACAGCTCTTTCTCTACATATGCATGATCCAAAACATTTACGCATCTTCTGATCAAGTAGAATGCTCTTTTAATGTGTCCCCGCACAGAATAAGACATTGGTGGGAGGTCACTTAGGGGGACTGATCTCTTGAACTCACTGTACCGAAGATCGTCAACTGTGTGACAGGCACACACAAGGTATTTTTCTACGTCTTTAAAGTCACATTCTTCTTCTGTCTCAGCAAGTCCTTTTAGAAACTTCACAGGTTCAGCAGTTAAAGCTCCACGCTTTGTTCCAGTTTTGCTCAGATTGTCATCACCCGTAAGAATATGTGCCTTCATAAGAACACTGGGCATCATTGGGTCAAGTTTCTTGTACAGAAAATGAAGCGGGATTAAGTGTCTTCTCTCGTCTGTTCAATAATGTGTCCATAACTCCTTGACTTATGAGCATTGCAACAAATCTAAGTTGCACAATAATAACATCTGTGTCAATTGACAGTACAATGACATGATTGGAACCATTTCAAACAGCCCACTCAACATGTGGCACAGCACATAGGTCAGCTTCCTCCAATTTGCTAAGTTCTTGAACCATATGCCCCGTACCTTTTGAGTATATCTCTGTAGGCACCAACTCCCCATTGACAATCATTCCACTTAGAATAATTGGAAATTCAGTGTTCACTGAAGCATCAGCAATGTTTTGGCGCAGGCAAGGTCAATTGTTCCACTTGTACACATTCGTTTGATTCTCTCACATTCTTTGACAGATAGTTCAAGATAACTGTCAAATACAATGCACACTTCTTGCAAGGTGCACAATGACTTTGATATCTGTAGAACAGTCTAAACGACCTCTCCAAAGTTTTGCATTGATGAAATCTTGACCATTCACAATTGTGACATATGGTTTACAACAACAGCAGTTTTCAATGAGGACACCCTTTCAAATTGAAATTCTTCAGGTGAAAGGTTTTTTCGAACTCTTGTCCGAGTTTGTGCTTCACTGGTTTGGTTGCAGCCTCTCCATCAAATAATTTGTTTGTTCAAAGAGGACCATGCAGCAAATGTCCTTGATAAATTCTCCCCTTTTTTTGCTACATCCATCTCTCTATGTTCTTGCGAAAGTTGTTTTTTTAAAGTCTGTTTTGTAGTGGCTGGTTGGACGAAACTCTTACTATGGTAATTAAAGCGCAGAAGTTTAGCTTTAGTGATTATGTCAAACAGCTTTTTCTCTTTCAATAGAAATCCCTCCTGCTTCAGTTCTGCGTATAGTTTCGATCCATGTTTCGGGCTATCTAGTAGATGTGTCTTTATATTGTTATCCACACATTGTTTGGTCACGAAGTTGTGTAGTCACACAGGATCAGTCATTTCAAAGGGGTTTCATTGCTGCTGCATGAAATGAAGACGGCTGTAAACATGCTTATTAAAACATTTCCCTCTTTTTCCCACAAGTTCATGGTGAGGAACAGTTTCACAATGGTCCATTAATTTTGAATTTGTCATCTCTCTGAAAACATTGCAAATAGAAAGGACTTCATGGTAAACTAGCTGCCATTGAGTAGCATATTCACTTTTACATGTCTGACCAACAATTCCCTTGGAGCTCCCGAAAACATGTGAGGCAGAGATAGTTACGGTAGGCTTCCGCTATCTAGGAGTATTCATGACGACTGATATGGACCTTTTCTACAACCGTAATTTTTTGCCCCCCCTGAGGCGCTTACAGGACGATGTCCACCATTGGAAGACGCTGCCCCTCTCTCTGCTGGGAAGGGCAGCTGCCTTTAAAATGATGGCGCTTCCCCGCTTCCTCTACATTCTCCAGAACACACCATATCAGGTATCTCCTAAATATTTCACAGCAATAGAAAACGAACAGAGAAGGCTACTATGGGAAGAAAAGCCAGCGAGAATTGCACATCAAAAACTGGTCCGGGGCTGGTATGACGGCGGTATTGCATTGCCCGATATACAACAATACTATTGGGCGTCCCAACTGACAGCCATTAATCAGTACATCTATCAAACGCCAGATGATCCAGCATATCGTATGGACAGATACGTCCTGGGTAAAAAGGGACTCCTGAGAGCCCTTTACAACCCGCCCCGTCGCCTAGCCCTAACTGGCCCGACCAAAACCACGGTCCAGCTCTGGCATGTGGTCCAGAAACAGATGGGCTGGGAAAACAGGATAACGCAGTATACGCCACTATGGGATGCGGAAATACTTGGAACCATGGGTAGATATCAGGGATTTGACAAATGGGACCTCATAGGGATTTCCCGAGTGGGAGACCTCTGGGTACGAGGCGAAGTGCGATCAATTGAATTGCTCCAGAAGGATTATGAACTTTCTGTAACAGAAATGTTCTGGTATATGCAAATCAAGCATGCTTTGCAGGCAGCAATTCCTAAGGACACGGTGGTCCCAGAGTCATCCCCATTGGAGGATAGAATCCTCATAGACTACATGGACAAAAAAGCTATATCCCTAACATATCAAAAACTGATAAATAACTCGCCAGACCCCCTCACCACTCTCAAAGAGAAATGGCAGGCAGACATCGGAGAATTAGATGAAGATGATTGGCGAGACACCCTGTCGTCCCCAAAGGAGGTGGCCATATCAAGCAAGTTTAGGTTGATACAGCTAAAAATACTTCACAGAATATATTACTCGTGAACCCGCTTAGTTAAAATGGGCAGAACAGAGGAGGCTACCTGTGGGAAAGGGTGCGGACTGGAGGGAACATACTACCACGTGGTGTGGAATGCCTCCAGATACAGCAATACAGAAATTGTCTGAAGTAGTAGGGATGGACCTGTCCCCTGACCCAGGCTGGTATCTCCTCAACATATGCAAACCTACAGACCTCAGCGAAAAAGATAGGATCTGGGTCACACTCGGGCTCATAATTGCAAAACGTAATATCGCTCAAACTTGGGGGGGACAGGTAACACCTTGCCTGCGTGACTGGGAGAGTGACTTAGACTGGTGCATGGTGGCTGAAAAAACGGTATATATAAGTAGAGGATGCCCCAAAAAATGGGAACAGATCTGGGGCAAGTGGAATGTGTATCGTGGAAATCTGTGTACAGTCCCGAGTGAGGGAATCCCGGGGAGAGATGACCAGATGAATGATTCACCTTAGCATTAGTGTGGGTAGAGAGAAGACGAGCGAGTGGGTGGGGAGGAAGGAGGGGGGAAAGGATTAGGGCCCGAGAACATGTAACATACAAGAATAATTGTTATGTGAATAATGTGCGGTGAAGACTGTATTTTGACCTGTCATACTTAATAAAAAAGAATCTTAAAAAAAAAAAACAATTCCCTTGGAGCTTTTCTATGATCTCTGGATCGTCTGTTCCAGTTTGATATGTGCAGCCACAGCATTTTCCCTCTCTATCATTCACCACAAAATGTCTTTAGATTAATTTTTTGTAGAGGTATGGTTTTTCCACCTCTAGCTTCTTCACTCTTTCCAAATACCAGGGCGTATATCTCAGATAATGTATGCAATTGAATTAGCAAAATACCGTAATCAGTGACTCCAGTTATGACGTGCAGCTCCCAATCACCTTCACGAGCAGCATCTGCCAAGTTTTCCATTAGAGCTATCATGTGTAAAACATTTCCTCAGTACTTGCAAAGTTCTGAGTTTTCTTCACATTCTTTGACAAACTCTACAAACTTGGTTTTCTGATTTTGAACGGAGTTGATTGAATATTGCCTGACGTTGCATTATGTCTTTGAATGAAGAGTACCCTGTGCCTTGCTCACTTCTGAGATAAGATATGCGAAACCTAATTTGTCACTCTTGTTCATTAAAGCATTCTAACGCAATATTTCTATAGCCTTAGATATGATGAGCATACATTGTAACAAAGGAACATAATGAGTTCCCCTCAATACTGAGTGGACAGTTTTGCTTCCAAAGATTTCAGCCTCAATAAGTGCTGCGGTTATGCCACATCCACTGAGATAACTTCCTGCACACCGCAACACAACTTTTGTTATGTGGTAAATGCACATCATTGGATAAAGATCATAAAATTTTACTGGATTGCTCATAGAAATGTCAGCTAAATAAGGAAAACACCTTCATCACAGAAAATTGGCAGGATAGGTCTACAAGCTGAGCATGCACATTTTGGAAATTCTTTAGAGCTGTGTATACTGTTTCGTAGTTTGTGACTGGAGATGGTATTACTGGTAAAAACCCAACCTCCTTCAGTGGTATTCTGGGAGATTAGAGCATGAATTCCAGCTCACGGAGGATCTCGCTTTTCTTCATCCTTCAGTAAGCACCGAATAAGCAATATGATAAATTCAGTTAAATCAGCTTTGCGGACCGCAGCATCAGATAGAAGAAGATCCATGTCCTCAGACAATTTGAAACTGTGGTAGACTGGGACGTGTTGATGGTGTGAAGTGATTTTGCAAATGTTGGCAAAGCAATTGGGTTATAAGTTTGAACCTTTGTTTATTTATGCCTACAGATTCCCAGCAGCTACTTCATTGGTAGAGTCTTGAAAAAGCACCATGGCAGTATCATGTGTGCTAGATGTTCCAGATGAAGAAAAGCTGTCTTCAAAATCAAAATGGTCAAGAACAGCAATTGTAGATCCTGTCTGGGTAAAATGACAAGCAGCCCGTCGGGCGGCAGCTGGACAGAAATCCATGCAATGAAGGCGGTGTCCATTTCCAACAGCTTTTTCATGGTGGTCCCACCACCATGGAAAGGCTTTGGGGGCACCGAACAGGCCCAGTACCCCCGTGGGCCTCTGCTATGTGGCCAGGGGGCACATGTGGGGCCTCCCCAAACATCCATGCACGGTGTGCCAGGCACCATATGGTGCCGGGCACACCGTGCGTGGATGTTTAAAAACATCCCTTTTTCTAGTGTGGCTTGTGCTGCAGCCCTTTTCTGGTTTGCTGCACAAGCCACAATAGAAAAGGAATGTTTCTGACCGCCTACACTTCCATCACATCATAATATGGTGGGAGGGACCACCGACTACTTGTCAGCTGGTCCCAATCCCGCTGCGATGGTGGTCAGACACTCGTCTGACTACCATCGTAATGAGGCCCTCTGCCTTTATAATTTGTTGATATACCAATCCTATTCATTGAAGTGATTAACTCTCTACTTTTGCACTTGTCATAGGGTGCGTGGACAGTCATCATGTGTAGCAGAGTTTTCTTTTTGCCATGATGTCATTCATATAACATGATTTGAAAAAGACAGTTCATTTGCACAGCATAAGCCTGTCGGTTCACGGGATTGTCTTCTACTTCTTCACTCATATCTTCAAAGCCATCATCAATGTTGTCGGCTTCTGTTCCGAACTCAAGAGCTTTAGTTTGTAACCATTTTGCCTTGATGGTATTAAACAATGATGTAAAAAATGTTAAGACAACATTAGGCATTCTTGTTGACTCCAAGGATTTGCGGAGCTGTGGGGCATCACAAAATTTGTCAGTAAGTCCAAAATCTAAATCTTTCTTAAAATAGTTCCTGTTGATTTTACTGCATTCTGTGATCTTATTTTGTCAGCAAGAACTTCAGGAGTCAAATCAGCTGAGAACACCATAAATGGCTCATTCTTTTTGTTAGACTGACAAAAACGAATTCTGTCATTGTACATGCTCACCAGACAAATCTTAATTTCATTATTATGGATCAATAAAGTTTCATCAATGTTGACCATTATTTCTCTGATCTCACTGAGTGTGAACCTGTAGCCAGCACTCAAGAGTGGCTTTAAAACTTCATTTGCTTTTACAAAGAGTGCAAAATTAACTGAATGCTGGCTGTTGCGTTGCTGCTGGGAGCTCATGGTACATTCATATTTTCGACTGTATGCACACATGCCATTCGGGAGGGCATACAAATCTGCTGCAAATACGTTCACCTCACTATTTAGATCAGCTACTCGGCTGAAAACTTAATCTGGGAAGAAACTAGCTGCAGATAAAAACATGTTTGACGTTTGAGATTCACATACTCTGTACTTTGTTCTTTTGTCAATCCCTTTGACCCTTGTTCTAGCTAAACCACAGATAAAACATTGAAGAGCCTCTGCTTTCTGACAAGTTGTTGGAAGTGCATGAGGGGTAGTCATCGATCTTCTAAATGGATGGGCATTGCATTTTGGTTGTTGTCGTTTCTTAGAAGACCCGGATTCTTGTTGTGATTCACTGGTTTCTGCTATTTTTTGTCAAATGTTTTCCAGGCGTTTTCCATTGTATATGGCTTGTGGCACTTGTTGTTACAATGATAAAATATTTGATCCTCTTCACCCAAGAGTTTCAATCTTTTGTGAACTTTGTCTTGCTGTATTTCTGCAGCATCTCGAACTCTCTTCTGTCCCGCCACAGTTGATGTTAGCTGTTCTTTCGGATTAGTTTGGCATATGATAAAAAAAATTTGTTGAAGGAGTGCTCAGATTTTGCAGTTAGCAAAACTCTGTTGGAAGGTAAAGATCCTCTGCTACCACCTGGTTCGCTTATGTTTATGAATTTGAATCCACAGAAAATCTGAAACAAAAACAATATTAAAATAAATTACCAATGTGATGGCTAAAACACATTATTATAGAGCCACCATTTTGGAAATGGCAGAAGGGTTGCTCTGATGATTTTCTGTCTCTATAAGACTACTTGACCCCCAAAACCTATGTTTTGATACCAAAATGAAGCATATAGGTCTCATGGTTCCTGAAATACTACATCGTCACTGCAACACATTCGCCATTTAAAAAAATGTTTTCCAGAAAAATTCGGCCTGGGTTAGCAATGTCTACTCAAGCTAAATTACTTCTCTAATAATAAAAAACACAAATCAAAAATGAAAATCTCTGGAGAATAATTTTTCGACAGAGGTGTATCGAGAGGTCAGTACTATCCATGGGCTTACGACATATTCAGCATGCATGCATACAAACTCTCAGGCTATTGCTTCTGCCTTAAGAGAAAATAGTACACAGCCTTCTCCCTTGTGCAGCAAGATCCTGGTGTAAGTATGGCTTGCAAACATGTACAAAGAGTTACCTTACAATTGTTTATAAATATTTAACTTTGCTTCCTACTGCCTATCTGTGATTTATTCTTATGTTTCCTTTTCTGTATAATGTCTTATTATATCTCTGTTGTTTTACATATGTATGCATGCCCAATAGCCAGACCTTAATGTATGAGGCAGTCGTGTTGCAATAGGGAGGAGAGAAAACAATTTCCCCTGTGTAGCAGGGGATAACTCTCAATTCATCAGGGACACTGAGGACTCATTTATGAGTTTTTGCAATAGGGCAGCACCTCCGCTCTTTCTACTGCTCTTCCCTACTACAAAACAAAAGGGCAGGAATGTGCCGTATCTATGCGATACGGTGCATTCCTGTACTTTTCCTGTGCGCTGACGCACAATGGGCTGCCGTGCGCTAACGCAGGCATCTTTGCACCATGGTACAAGGGTGCCTGCGTTGCTGGGATGATAATTTTTTTTTAAACAATCACAAGAGTCTTTTTCCTCTTTCTATGTGTGCTGCAGAACGAGGAGAAATAAAGATATTTCTCCTCGTTGTGCCTCCCTTACGCTTCCCCTGGGGAGACATACATTTTTGGCGCTGCCTCAGAGTTATAATTTCTCGTAAATCTGGGGCAGTGTCAAAAAGCCATGAACGTTGCTGGGAATGCCCCCAGCAACACCGATTGCACGCTCCTTTAACGCAGAAAACTGTGTTAAAGGGAACGATATTTACAGGGCAGCATTAAGCCAAAAAAAGTGGCTTAGTGCTGCCTAATAAATATGGAGCAGGCTCCTGCGCCACCGAAGTATCACAAAAAGTGACGCACCAGAATGGTGCTCATAAATAAGCCCCTGAATTTTTTTGTTTTCCCACAAAACCCTGTTTAGTGAGTCTGTCTTCTGAAAAGAAAATAAGAAAATCCCACCTGCCATCCATGCCGCTGTGGCTTTGCAAAATGTTGTGATTGTTCCTTTTAACTGAAAATGCTTCCACTATGTCAGCAGGAGCATATTTGGCAACTTGACACTTTTAATATTTGGGCATATTTACTAATCTTACAGGCAATGTGGTGCAACAAGCAAAGTTGCTGCGCTGTGTTGCGTGAAAGGGAGAGAGCAGAAATGCTCCATATTTACAAAGAGGTAGAGCATTTCTGCCATCTCCTTGTGTTTGGCACACTGTGTGCTGCCTAGAGCCAAAGCAGACACCCTTGCACCATAGTGCCCTAAAGGCATTTTCCTCTTACTATGTGTGCTGCAGAATGCAGCACACGTGAAAAGTGAAAATAACAAGGAGGAATAAAGATATTTCTCCTCATTATGTCTCACTGGGGAAGTGGTAGCATTTTGATGTATTGCCATGTTTACTAGCTTTAGTAAATCTGGGAATGCACCAAAATCCATGGTTGGATGCATGGGAATGCCCATGCTCCACCCATGGAATGCCTCTCAGCTTGAAATGTGATGAAACACAGTGCAAGCTGCTGCGTTGCGTTACATTTCTTTAGAAAGCCACACCAGGCAGCACAAATCACCCCTTGCCAGGCTTTGTAAATATTACTGAAGCTGTTATGTTGTCCTTGCGTCGCCTTGTGTGACGCTAGGATAATGGAAAGGCTTGATAAATCTGGATCATAGTGTCTTGCAAACCTCACTTTTTTATTACTTTTGGTTCTCAACAGAGTATATAATTGGAATCTTCGTAATCTAATTTCTTGACAAAAAACACTCTACTACATACAATGGAATACCACATCAACCAGTTTCATCAACTCCTCAGAAAAGGTCAAATTAATTTCGACAATGACAAAGGAGAAGAAAAAGTGTGCAAACAGAAAGCTGAGAGAAATTGCATCTGGCACTCTCTACTTTAAAATAGTCCCATAGTGATGTTAGAAAAGTTCAAATTAAGGGCCTGATTTAGAGCTTGCCATACAGGGCACTCAATCACATCCCTCTCTGCCAAACCCTCGCCCTGCCCTCTCAATTCTTCGTCGGATAGACAAGCAGTTTTTAGATGGCGGTGCTTCTATTGAGACCAACATCTGAAAAAATAACTCCGATTGAGCAGGACAGTAGACCTCCCACCATATTTTGAGCGGGCAGTCGGATTTCTTTTTTTCCTCTCACGGACAGAAAAAAACAATAAATGTTCCATTCTGGGAAAAAACTCCCTGGATGTTGGTGTTATTATTTTTAGTTTTTCAGGCACAAACTCCCATTTTGGGAACTTGCATCTGAGAAACAAAAAAGTGTTTTGATTGGCTGCCTAACAAACAGCACCTATCCAGTGCCTTCAGAGGAATTGGTGTGACAGCGGTTGCTCTGAAGATCACAGCAGGGGTGGTGATGATCTCTCCAATTTTACTGTCACAGTCCAAACAGGAGGGTGGACTTAGGGGCATATTTACAAGGAGATGATGGAGCACAGAGCTGTGGCAAATTTTGTATCGCCAAGCTCCACCATTTCCAGTACGCAGGGATGTGCAGTATTTACAACAATATGGCACATCCCTTTGTTTTCACTGGCGCTAAAAATAGCTGCCTAGCGCCAAAGCAGGCACCCTTGTGCCATAGTGCAAGGGTCCCCACGTTGCAGGGAATGATTGTTTATGTGCAGGAAGGTCTACCTTCCTGCACATAAACAATCAATAATGGCAATTTGTTACTTCTATGTGTGCTGCATTCTGCAGCACATAGAAGTAGAAAATCGTCAATATTTAATGATTGTTTATGTGCAGGAAGGAACACCTTCCTGCACATAAACAATCATTAATGGCATTTTGCTCTTTCTATGTGTGCTGCAGAATGGAGTAGACACAGAAAAAGCAAAAACGAGGAGAAATAAAAGTATTTCTCCTTGTTGCGCCATTCTAATGCCTGCTATTGCATGGTGTTAGTTTTTGGCGCTGCCTCAGATTTACACCTCCTTGTAAATCTGGGGCATCGTCAAAAAGCAATGGGTGTTGCAGTGGAATGCCCACAGCAACACCCATTGCACGCCCCTTTCACGCAGATCCCTGCGTGAAAGGGTACCATATCTGCAAAGCGGAGTTAAGCCAGAAAAAGTGGCTTAACGCCACTTTGTATATATGGTAGACCGGTTACGTTTCCAAACCTCTGTTAGCTGGCAATGTAATTATGCACCATTCACTCCCTGTAGGCCAGATTTTTGGCTTTAAGACTGGAAATTCCAGCAGAGAATGGTTTGGGGACTACTCGTGAGCAGCTGCTGGGCAGTGTCATGGTCTGAGTTACTGTAGGAAATCGTTCCTGCTGTTTCAGAGCACTTCCATTTTATTGGTATTTTCTTTCTTTTTATTTTTGCCTCACGCATGGCGAAGGTGGTGTAGATTTAAAACAATTATGAAAACTTTGCAACTTTGCACAACCCAAGATTTTGCTAGCTATCAGATTATCTTAATGCTATTCCACAAGCTCGCAATCTGTTCAGCAATTCCCTATTTTAAGCTAGACAGTAGTGTATTAGAAGTCTAATAAATGAAAAACACGTCTCCCATATAGAGCATGGCAAAAGAAAAGACAAAACACATCAGGACATACTAGACGTTACGTAGGTTCGAGAAAAAGTCAAACATGTTCTCATGGGTCTTGTTTCCTGAATTTGGAACAAACATTCAGCATTCTCTGAATAGACAAAGTAAACCAGGAAGGCTCCTGAACTTGCTAACTTCTCCCTTTTTTCTCAATCGGGAAGACATTTTTCCGTAGAATTTAATTAAATCCCTTCAAATCTGCCATCCTAACGCTTTTGGGTGTTCCCACTCTCTTGTAGCACCCTAAAATCAGTTTACTCCTGCCTTTAACAGGAGCAAATGTGAAAAATCTTCTTTTGTGAATGTCTGCATTCATAGATAGGTGTGTAAATATCTTCATGAATTGGGACTTTAACTTTTATTTCAGGTGGATTTTATCAGTTCTGGTCGTAATCTGTGGGGCAAATAAAACAATCTAAAGATGAAAGGGCGTGTTTTCTTATGATGTGTAAGGATTCATTAAAAACATCATCAAATTACTTCTTTATGAATTTAGGTACACTGAAGTTTTTGTTGGGGTGCTTTAAAACATTCTGAAATGTTTGCTTATAGTAGATTTTTACACAATGACCTTGCATTCCATTTGACAAATTCTGAAAGCTCATTCAACAGTTTCAAACATTAGGGATCACATTATTGGCTAATTTGAATAGCATATATTTGTTTCAGTTGTCGATTTGTAGGAGCATAGTATAACACGAATAGACTTTGTTCACAGAACTACAAAAGGTATTCTTGCTCTCTAGGTATACACTAGGGCGTATATTCACAAGAACGTGTGCTAAACATCTCCAAAAAATGTTAACGCAACTTTACACATCGCAGTCTATCGCGGGAAAAGAACCCTGTGTTAACGTGGAATTCACAACACGGCGGTACCATGCAATAGTCCCCCGAAAACGCGGCCAATGTCCGCGATACAACCACCGCGATGGAGATAAAAACACAAACCCCAATGCGTAAAAAGACGAGATGTGCCCAAACGCGATAAGAAAACAGTGACAACCAGTTAGAGGCCAGCAATACCCACGCGTAATGCGGGAAAAAGCACAAGAACAGCATACGGAAAATGCCACTAAAAACTAAATCGGAGTACCACGAGTGCACCCTGACCTACTGCAGAGGAAAACATGAACCCCACAATACCCACGGAGGAACACCCAGGAACACAGGGCTCGTGGAACGGCAATGAGAAGAGGAAGAGGAAGACGGGGTACAGTCTACAGGAAAACCCGATTATCGCCACGGATGAGATAGAGCACCACCACCAACTGTACGTCACCTCCAACGTGTCATTGGCAACAAAGAGGCAAAGATGGCACACCACCTCGGACCATGTGAATGCCGTCGCATGGCAGAGGAGGACAATGGAAGAGCACAAGAGGCGCTGGACTGATGTGAATGGCAAAACCAAGCAGAAACTCGCTGCCAACACTAAAGCAGCAACGCACCCCGGAGGAGGGGGGCCAGCAGAACACCAGGAGCTAAATGACATGGAGAAGATGGTGGCCACAGTCACCAGTCGGGAGACGGTGACATGAGTTGGTGATCTGGACACTGCCCAACATGACCCAACATTACATTAACATGGTGCGTAGCGACCTGGGAGTGGGGGGACGGGGGGAGATGGGCACATTGGCACACATGCACAATCAAGCAGGGCATGCTGCACACCCACAATGACTCTGGATCATGTCCCTGATCCCACGGGAACACTTCAGCACGCACACAAACACCAAGTAGTCCCACGAACACCCTGTGCCCAAAGGGGCACCCACCCAACACATCAACAGTCACACAACCAACACAAGCCCACGTGCGAACATGCAAACATGCACCTACGTCAGCCACACTGACAATGCAAGAGACACCACATGACGAGTAGCTTGGCTGCAGTCCTATCATCATGGCAATGTACACGGCACGACACTGAGGTGGCTGAGTGCGGACAACACCCGAAAAGGAGCAGGTCACACTCGGACACAACTACCTGCACAAACAACCTCTGACGTCAACGACACATCTGCGGACAAACCATGCCCAAGAGTCACAACTCGACAAAGAGCACAAGTTACCCAAGTCTGCAACATCTCAGCACCGTGGAAGCACAGAACTGACAGGCACACCGCATGAAAGGGATCAGTGGCAGACAAATCAGAGCCGCAGGAGCGAATCACCCACCGTGCAGCATACGCACATAAGTATAAGTGCACCTCGACATTGACAACATACCGGTACAAACAGCAACACCTCCACAACAGAACACAGGATACAACTGGTGCCGCAAATGTGCACAACATGGCAAATCACATCTGGCACAGCAGCAAACTGTGACATGACAATGTACACGTACAACCTGTAACCTGCAAATATGTTTTATTCACACATGCTGTGCTAGTGGACATTTTGTACTGTCCCATGATTGCCAGGGACGGTTACAATGTGACGTTCTCATGAGAAGAAATTGGCAATGATGGTGTTCCTACGGGCCATTCCTGCCGCAGCTGCAGTGGGATGTGGGCCACCTGCCCCATCGTCCCCATCATCGTCCGGTACTTCTGGAACTAGGATCCATGGGGCATTGGTGCGTACACAGATGTTGTGAAACACACAACATGCTAAGATCATCTTGCACACGATGTCCGGGCTGTACAGGAGCTTTCCACCTGTGCCGTCCAGGCACCTGAAACGTGACTTCAACACACCAAATGTGCGTTCAACGATGCCCCTGGTGTGTATGTGGGCCGCATTGTACTGCCTCTGGGCGGGTGTGTTCGGGTCTCGGAGGGGTGTTATCATCCAAGGGCAGAGTGCATATCCTTGATCACCTGGGACAGTGCAGAGAGAAAAGAGTCAATACTTGGTTCGGCATGATGTGATGGCAGGCCCACTGATCCAGTGACGCCTGTGCTGGCTGTGTGTGGGGTGAGTGTAAGCCAGCCCTCAGGGAGTAGCTGGTGCTGGCAACAACTCCAACAGTCATCAGGCACTCAGAAATGCAATGTCAGAACAACAAGGGAGCATGACTTGAGTTGCACAGGGTTAGTGGCCCCGGATGCACAGCGGCCAACACGGGCCTACCGCCACGGGACGCTGACCTGCGGGAGACTGGGGTAGGGTCATGAGGGCAGAGCAGGGTCTCGTATGTCTCAGAGGTGCCTTCCGTGGAGTGTCTCGGGGGAGAATGGGAGGTGTACCCCCAGGGCATGATGCAGAGGGCACATGCCAGCTGTGTCCGACAACATGGCGGATATGAATGCCACAGACTCATGCCAGACACCAAGTCCATACCTGCCCGTTGCTGATGACAACCCCCAGGCCACAGGCTCAGACACCAACGATGTTCCGCCGGAGGCTGATGGTCACTCACGGCGCACAGGGTTAGTGGCACCAGGTCAGTCCTTGCTACTGGTTGACCTCCTCCGTTACCGTGATCCGTGTTTCCACCGGACTGTGACGCATCTCCCTCTCAGTCCTCCCCCTGCGTACACTGGCATGGACCCTGCCATTGATTAATGATGACTCAGTTCAAGATGTGTGACATGCTGGACTGCAGTGTAGCCCGGCTGCAGCAGTGGGGTATGTCAACGAATGGGGACCCATGGGGGCCTGTGTCACGGAGGACAGCGATGGCCTGAGGAGGCCACCAAGGTCACGGGCATGGGTCTTGGAGCTAGCACCGGCACGTGGTGGGCCCTCTTCGACACACGACGGTGTCGGCAGGTGAGCAGTGGGGCCTTGGAGCGCTGGGGCGGGCAGGTCTGGTCTGGGTATCAGCGTCCTGGGGTGCAGCAGGCGCACAGGCTCGCAGGCCCCGCTGCTCATGGCGTAGGCCTCATGTCAGACTGCGAGGCGCCGCCCTGGCAGTGACGTTGGCCTTTCCGGGAGAGAACCACGCTCTGCGCCAAGGGGTTTTTGTCCACACCCCTGCGCAGGCCTGACGTACTCCGGGCCCACCCACTACGCTCACGCACACAGGGGGGAACGCAGCGAGACATTTCCGCGATCTGACCCACGGCCTGTGGTGACATGGTTGCGTCCACTGTTCACTACTCTCTAGTCACCAGCAGTTGATGTCTGCATGGACATATCTGTGGTTTGCATACCCATGTGTGTCCAGCACATCCACGCCTCACTTGTCGTTGTGTACATTCCCATTCACGGGTCACTTGCATCCTTCGCACATGGCTGCATTCTGCATCTCCACACGTTCAGCTGTTGTGTGGCTGTGGTGCCATGATATAGCTGTGTTGTGTGCAGGGGAAGCCCATGATCACCATGGAGTTGTGTTGTCGTGTCTGGTAGGTGGGCATGTTGATTGACATGTTGTATGTGGTTTGGTCACGTGTGCATTCCCACAGTTGTGCGTTGTGTGATGGTGGCTTTGTGGTGTGTTGATTTGGCACTTACCAACGAGCAATCCAGTTCCATAGATGCCATCCTGGAAGCACTGGTTGACGATGGACTGTCGGAAGATGTAGGAATCGTGCACACTGCCTGGGTAGTTTGCGACGACGTTGGTGAACATTCCCCGGTGTCCACTATTGCCTGCACATTGATGGAACGCGTGTGCTTTCTGTTGCGGTAGTGGTGTGCAGTATCCACAGGGGGCACAAGTGGGACATGTGTTCAGTCAATGGCCCCCAACACGTGTGGGAAGCTAGCAAAGGCGTAGAGGCCTTGCTTTGTCTCCAGCTGTTCCTGCGCAGTGTGGGGGAAGTGAAGGTACTGGGGTATGAAGCTGATGATGGCATCCAGGACAGGTGTGATGAACTTTGATAGGGCTGACTGTGAGACTCCTCCGACTCTGGCAGTTGTTGGTTGGAAGGTACCAGAGGCCAACAGGTGCAGCACAGC
The DNA here is from genome assembly GCA_963921515.1 of Calotriton arnoldi. Classification (NCBI taxonomy): domain Eukaryota; kingdom Metazoa; phylum Chordata; class Amphibia; order Caudata; family Salamandridae; genus Calotriton; species Calotriton arnoldi. The sequence goes on from CAWUFW010002028.1 coordinate 2,352,439, forward strand.
CAGCAGCTTTGTCTGCGGAGGGATGTTGGTTCTCCGCTGGGTTGGGACCGTCAACCTGTGGGCGATGTGGGTCATGATGCGGATGATGGTTGTCCTTTTGAGCCTGTAGTGGGCGATGACTTCCTCGGGCGTTAGGTCTGTGAGACTGGTGCGTTTTCGGTAGGTCCGCTGTCTTACTCTGCGCTGCCTCTGTGGTGGTCCTGGGGGTGATGGCGGTCCTGGGGGTGGTGGCGGTGGGTGTTGTGGCTCTGTTGGGGCTCCGAGCTGCATGATGAGTAGCTCCATGGCGTTGGTTGTTCTTCGGGTGTGGCTGTGTGCGGGGCTCCGTTGCCTACTGCAGGTAGTTGTCCGGCTTTACACCAGCAGGAGGCAGGTGTTAAATACCTGCTGCTACCGCGGCTTATCGCGTGGTTTTGACTCGCATCGCAGATCTGGCAGTTCGTTGTGAAAGTGGTGTTGTGGTGTTTTTGTGTGTTTTTGCACAGGAACGCCTACTCTGCATCTCATTAGGGTTAGTTGGTGGTGTCCTCCCTGGGGATAAGTTTTGGGGCAGTTATCGCGGGAATACTGCCGATGTCTGCAGTTTGCACCTGCTTGTGAATGGGGTGTTAAATCTATCTCCACTTTTGATGCGTTAAGGTGGAGATAAATCGGCGGTAGGTCCTTGTGAATATTCCCCTAGGTCCTGCTGACCTGATTCTCAAAGGTATTTTCGTATCTAAATGGACCGTAGGTGTTTAAATACCCCCATTTACCATTTCAAATGTTCTTGTAAGTTTATGTGCTCACACATTAGTATAACATCAGTAACTATGGCACAATGTTATGCCTGAGCACAACTGCTGCGTGCCTGGAGTAATTGAACATTCACACAAACCTAGGAGTTTGTGGGTATTTACAGGCTCTTGGCAGACATAGCCATGCCACAGGAATGGCCAGAAATGTACTGCTATAAGGGCAGGAGTAAATACCTTGGAGGTGGGAATGAGGTCACAATACCCTAACATTTCAGTGGGATGTATAAGAAAGGTTTTCTTCATAAGTAAAATAATTGTCCAGTGGAATATAAAAAGAAAAAGTATTTTTAGTATGTAGGAACATTTTTACAAAATGTTTACAAATCTGTAAATATACAACTGTTGGCTTTGTGCGGGTGAAAATCCTTTTGCATGCGGGTAACAAGGGGTTCACAAAGTATTTCAGAAAAAGTGCTTAAAAAATTAGACTGATGCAAGTTCCCTTCAGTACCCTTAGATTTTTCTCTCTACTTTAAAAAAAAAAGTTTTAAAGAATAGTGCTCTATCTGTCAGCTTTACGATTACTTTCTGCATCGTCTCCACATCGTTTACTGGTTCCTCAGATTTATTTGTGACATTCAAAATCTTTAACACTGAAGTTTTTATCAAGATAATCTTGGCCCCACGTTAATGCGTTTTCTCATGTAATTCATAATGCCACCTGTGTAGAGTGAGTCCCTTCTACAGCTAATGGAGTTTGAGTGGATTTTATATTCGTCTCGCATGCTCTTAATATAAAACAGAAAAATATTCTTCAAGTTGGGAATCATATTGCACAAGTTTTCCTCTAAAATGCATGCGACATGTTGAGCTCAAGTATCTGCTGATGAAGCAGATGTATACATCTTCATCCCCATAGTGTCTTCCACAGACATTTTGTGAAGTCCTGGGTGTATTCTGTATGAAAATGGTAAACCTCGACTAAAATGCAACTAAAAATGAGTCAACCGCATACTCTTGCAAAACAATCAAGTTGTGTCTCTGTAGTTATGGTTGTAAAGGTAACATAAAAATCAGCAATGGGTTTAAGAGGCATTGGGCCTACAGATGCAGTGTGATTTTTTTGGCATCTGGCCCTGTGGGAAACGTGTACGCCATTACCAGGACCAGCTTAGCTTCTACGGCCATAATTCTAGAGAGGATTTATGGCTGCTGTATTTCAATGACAAACTAAACTGTATAGGTTTCTCATTTATCCTTTCATGCCAGTGGACACCAATTGTGACTAAATTGTGTTGCCAGCTGGTATGTGGCTGGTGACCTTCATAAATAAAATGAATTGTGCAATCTCGGTGCCCGAGTTCCGATAGGCCAGCATTTAGATCAGCATTAGGCGAGGAACAATTGTGTATATGCTTTTGAAGAACCTTGCAAGAAATGAAAGACAACTTTCTGCCCATTGTAAGAATATTCCTGGGTAAGGACAGAGACGTTTTATTGCATGGGCAAAGTGGACAACTACCCAGGGACCCCTCGTTACAAGGGCCACCTGGTATAGTGCTCAATACATTCAAATTACCTGTGAATAAGCTGTGCAACACACTTTACAAAACATTATAGGAAATGTCTGGCCTGCTCGCCCTCATCTCGTGCACTCGGTAGTTGGTGGAAATGCGTCTCCTTCCTTAAGCTCACCTCTTCTACCTCACCCTTGTCTTTGTGTCTCTTTCTTTCTGCTTATTTCTACATAATGACTGCTTCACTCTCTATCTAAACTCTCTACTTCACTTCTCTCTCAATATATCTCTAACTTTTTTGCCTCTCTACTTCTCTCACGGCCTGATCTATGATTGTACCATTTTCTATGCCAACCTCTACACCTTCACCACTCCTCAACACTCTCTGTAGTCACAGCTCTGCCTCCATATCATCTTTAACTCTCGTTCATCTTCTTCACCTCTCTCAACCACGTCTCCCTCTTTACGTCACCTCCCTATCTGTTCCTCCATTTCTCTATATCACACCACTCCCTACAGCTCTCAGCTCCTCCCGATCTCACCACTCTCTACCTCATTTCTGTATCTCATATTTCTCTATATACCTCACCTTTCTCGCAGTACCTCTTCTCTCTCTAAATCATGTCTCTCAACTTAACCTCTCCATTGACCTAACCAACCATTTGCAACCTCACTTCTCCACCTCCATGCTCTCTTTCTACCCCTGTTCCTTGTACCTCACCTCTATCACTACCTTACTAATTTCTCGCTACCTTTCCCTACCTTTGCTTCACTTTCAGAGTGACATAGTGGTGGCTGGTGTGATGGCAGATGGTGAAGAGAGGTAGGAGACATGAGCTCAGGAGCTAAGGGGCAACACATTGACACAAGAGGGGGTCCAGCAAAAGAGACTTGGTACTCTTACCCAGTGACTGAAGTCTATCCACTACCCTGCCCAGACATTTGCAGCAGTGGGAATTGTCACAATTCTAAGTCAAACTAGGATGTCTTTAGTCCCCTTGTTCCATTGTTTGGACCCACTCTTCTAAGTAAAAACATTGTTCTCTCATGTGTATGCAATCATAATTGAGAATCCCTTCCAGTGCCGGACCGGCCGTAGTGGGCACCAGGTGTTTTCCCGGTGGGCAGGAATGTGGCGGGCCCCTTTTGGAACGATGGGGGACGTTTTTGTTACTGGGGGCTGGTTTTGCAGCACTGCTGCAATACAGGCACGGCCTGCACAGGTAAGAGCGGTAGGGCGGTGGGGTGAGGACAGGGCGTTTGGGGGGGGGGGAAGTCGACAGATGACGGGATAGGTAAAATTGAATTAAAAAAACAAACCACTTACCTTGCGCATGCTGATTGCCTGCTGCAATATCGGCCCCCTGTAACAAAAGTAGCAGCAGTGTCCCCCCCCCCCCAAGACCAGCCTGAAGTAATTGCCAGTGCTGGTTTGCATTCCCAGTCTGGCCCTGATCCCTTCCCTATAAGTGAAGTGACATTCTTCGCTCTAGAAAACCAAAAGAACTTCATTATTCTACTGCAGCCGTGTTTTATTTCAGTCTGCCAGAGAAGCTTAGCAAATACACTGGCAGGGAAATCAATGGACACATAACTCTTCATTTGAGAATGGAAGGATACTATGGTGAATCAGAAGTGTTTCATTTTCAACTAAATTTTTTTTAAATTTCAACACATTTTCATAAAAGTTACATCAGTGGTAGGGTTCTACAAAATGGCTAAATTAATGTATAGGCTGAATTAATAACGATAGGTTAATTTATCAATATCCCCTTTCACAAGAGGTGGAGGAAATTGTGATACATTTCTTACTCTTTTTTCTTAAGAATTTCTTAAAATTTCAACAACACTGTGGTGGTGGAGAAGCTTTAAAAACAAACGGTTGAAATATTCTACTGAAAGTAGGTTTTTCAAGGATAAGAATCCTGTATAACATACTTTAAAGGCGATTGTTTTGTCACCATTTTTGGTTGAAATTTGCACCACACATGCCTTTTCACCCTGCCCCCAAAAATCCTCCTGCACAAATATTCAATCCCAAAAACGTTTATGCGCATGTTTTTTATGTCACTCGGTAAAGACACTATCTAGATTTTGCCAGAGTTTTGTGTTAGGAGACTTAACAAAAAAGTGGCAAAGAAGACACATTTTAAAGTCTGGTGTTATCCAAGACCGTTTGATTTTATTAAAAATATATGTATAATATACGTAAATTGAGGGGCTTTCAGCCACCTCTCCTCATCCATTGGTCTGTTCTTATGCCGTTTGCTTTTGCCCACTACTGCATACAGCATGGGGCAAGGGGTCAGCCTACTTCAGCCACTGGCTAACTTTATTTTGAGTAACTGCATTTATCCCTTTTACATGGAGCACATCCCCACAAAAGGTAGTTCCCTTCAGTGCCAGTGATTTTGTTTTTACTTTATTATTACTTTAGTGTTGGCTTTGTTTATAGAGTCTGGTGTGATAGCATGATGCATTCTATCAGATTGGAGAACAGGGCACATTCCAGCTTTATCAGTTCCTATCTCCTGCCAAAGCTGTTTAATTCCTTGTGAAGTGGCCATTGTTTATTTGACTGCTGCTTTTTCACTGAAAATAAGCTTATGAGGGTGCTTTATCTTTGCAACCCTGTCTGTTGGTCCTTTTTTCTTTCTTTCTTTCCTCTTTCTTTTTTTGCTTATTTGTCTGTTCCTCTATTTTACCTTTCCATGAAGACATTAAACAACATACCCCTTTCTTTCTTGTCTTCCTTTTCCTTTATTACCTTTTTCTTTTTACTGTCTTCTTTCTTTCTTCCTTCCTTTCCTTCTTTCTTTCTTTCTTTCTTTCTTTCTTTCTTTCTCTCTTTTTTTCTTTACTCTCTCTTTATTTCCTTCTTTCTGTCTTCCCTTTTTCTTTCTTTCTTTTCTTCATCTTTCTTTCTTGTCGTCTTTCTTTCATGCCTTCTTTTTTCTTTCTTTATTGATCCTTCCTTCATTTCTTCCTGCCCTTCCCTTCCTTTCCCCTACCCTTCCCCATCCCTTTCCCTTCCCTTCCCTTCCCCATCCCTTCCCCTCCCTTCCTTCCTTCCTCCCTCCCTCCCTCCCAAAGGCAAGAGGCTGGCAGCCAATGCCAGACCAATTGTTTTTTATGTCTGTGTTAGCCACGACCTTTTGATCTTACTAAAGTTATGTGTATAACATAGTTAGCTATACGGGTTTTCAGCCAGATGTCGTCCATTAGTCTGTGTTGCTGTTATTCACGTTTTTCTTCCACCCACTCCAGCATGCATTAAGGGGCAATGTGTCAGCTGACTTCTGCCATTGGCTGACTTCACTATGAGTTATGACTTGCTGGTCTTTCACAAGGAGCGCATCAATGCACAAAGGTGTTCTCTTCAGTGCGAGAACTATGGTAATGTGTGCTTTTTTGAGACGAAAACAGCATTTTTCCCTTTAGTCATTGTTTTTAATTAGATTGATGAGGGCCCAGCGGCAGGTGGGCCGTGTAGGAAGTGGGTGGCTAACCCAGCAGCATATCAGTTATCCCACCCATTGCTACATAAGGTCCTAAGAAGGTTGTGTGAAACATAGTTCTAAGTAGTTTTAGAAGTGGTTTGCTGCCTTAAGGCACATGCGTATATATCTGGGTAATCAAGTCTTCACAATTGAATGATTCATATAGTAAAATGGCCTCAAGTCCAATTAAAATTTAAACCTAAAATACCTAACAACCAACTCAAGGCTTCTATATCCGACAGTATTTCTTTTACTCTCCACAGCATCTTCTCATCAGACACAGAGAATGAAAAAGACAGCTCCTCATAACTCATTCGTTGTAATGCATATGCAATTAGGCATGGCTGTATGTAAATATGTGCATTCGGTGTACAAATTCAGACTGCGTTCATTTCCAAGATGGTGGTGTCTGGCACACTGTGACTAAACATCTAGTTTTCCATGTTGCAAATGCATCATTCCTATAAATATAATCAGCTAAAAAACTCCATTAAGATAGAATGGTCAGAGAAAAAGAACAAAATGCAGTTGTTCATCTTCCAGTGCATATTCGACATCTCAAACTATCCTGTAGCTAATTGGCTCTCTGTAAATTAAAGAAGCTGCAAAACAGTCTGATGCTGATAAATATTAATAAGTTCTTGTTTGTTTTCTTTACCTAGCTTATGAATTCATACAAAGACACAGCTAAGACATTAACTCCAGTCTATTAATTGCCACCTGATAATTACCACCTGATACTATTCTCCCGGATAATTAGGTACCCATTAGTTCTAATCAAGTAGTTACTTAATTATTGTAGTAATTAGTCTAATGGACTAGCAAATTGAAGCTTTATCACTTTTGGACTCTTAATGTTCCTGACAGGAGTGTCAGGGTTCCTGATTTCACGAGAGGCAACTAGGAACCCCTCCACTGCCATCTCTGTAATGATGCATCCGTCCATCAAAGTTTATTTTGTTTCCTCCTAACTCCTAATACCTGCAACGTGATAAGTAAAATAGTACAGCCATTCTCATTCAGAGTTTTTCAGATAACATTTTGCACGGTAGCATAGATGGCAAGGTGCTAGAAGGCGGTTTATAATAATCAGTTTCTTCTAGACATGCATACAAAATATTTTTCTTCAACTTAATTTAATACTTGTCAAAGGAAATAGAGTTATCGTGCATTTTCCAAAACAGGTGTATCATTTGGGCTTGCCGCAGATCTGTATTATAATAATAAAGTACTCCTAAACCGTTCGATCGTTAATATCTGAGGGGAAATGTTGACACGTCTGAGTTGACATTGAACCTCTTTCGGCTCTAGAGCCTCCTTGGAGTGTGGGTCGGTGTCTGTGTTGTGGAACGACATCCTTGTAGTCTGAAAGCCTACCCTCGCTTTTAATGGTTGATAAGATAATAAAGACTTGCATTGCCTTGTACCTTCTATAGTTTGTGCCGAGTCCTTTCCAAGAACGGCTTTCCTTACTCTTCGCTAGGTCAAATGCCTACAGGCATTTGAATAGCAAGTCATTTTGATATTTTCCAACTTTTCTGTTTCCAACATTTCTTTTCCAACTTCGTTTTAGCATTTGAATTGTTTCTTCAGTAGAGTAGTGCTCTGTGCACGGGTATCCCCTCATCGCTGCCTCCTTTCCTACATTGACGTAGTTGTTGTTCATCCCTCTTATCCCTCCTTGGCTTGTGGCCTCATTCCTTTCTTGCATTGTTCTGTATTGTATGGGCATTTACATAAAGCGTTCCTTGCCCCTGCCAGGCCCAAAGTGCTGTATTATCGGTCACCTTCATTGCTTTATTAATACATTCATCCTGTCTTCCTGTTTTATTGAAACTCTCAGTGCTGATGGTGAGCAATTTGTTCTCAAGTTGTAAATGGACATTTGAGGAAGATACTTGCATGTCCATTGGAGATGGTCTCCCAGAAAGGCAGTGAAAGAGGCTGGATATCTGCTCCATTTTCACTGCTGTACCGACACATGGGGCAAAATGCATTACAGAGGTGTCCGAGTCGGCCCACACCATGCTCCTCTGCCAGACAATACACCAAACTATTACTTACATTTCAAAGTGCAGACACTTGATAACATGGATCTGCCCATGACAAAAATAGGAGGAATCAAGCCATTTGTGGCCCATGTTCTCTGCATATCGCATTAAAATGACATTAGTGTGCAAACCGATTTGACCAGGATGACAAGGTCAGGGTGAAGAAGCATTTGGCTGAACAGATTAGAGCACAGATCTACAAGTGTCATGTGCTATCCACTTTCCAGTAGCAACTGTGCATTTGTTGGGCAACATAAACTTTGGGATGGTGCCAGATTGATTCGGAGCACCCCCCCAGGATATGTTGCCGTAAAGGCCAGCTAGTTCACAGTGCCACCATGAGCCCCACTAATCCTAGATACATAACAAATGGTTTTGGAAACAACAGAACATGACAACCCTGATCCCTCCCAGGAATCGCGGTAATAGATCTAGAACCCTTTTGCTCAGTCACTCAAGCTCTCATTCTCTCTGAGAAATATACAAGGAATACACGGACGGACGTTTTTTTGATGGAACCAACTTGATTCTTGCATAGAATATATGTGCTGCAATGGTCAGAAGACAGAAGCAGATAAGAGTTGAGTTATTAGCAGTATAAGGACAGTGAACAGAATGAACAGTTACACCATCTTACTAAAACAATGTATATATGAGAGCATATAGAGCAATATATAGATAGTGTACTCTGTAAGTGTCTACGGTATGTGCATTCTGCCAAGAATCCCCCATTGGATGATCTAACCCCATTACCTATAGGGAAAGTTTGTAGGTCCCCATCATTATCACAAGTTGGACATCCTTCGCAGCTGGGCTGAGGTTTCAGTGTGTAGTGCCCTCGCAATGTCAGCAAGTGCTCCTCTGCCTAAAACCCGGAAATGCTCCTTTCTCTGAGCCAAGACCTTTAGTCAGGCCGCCATTGTTTATGTTCTATAAATAGCTACGTTGCCGCATGGATGAACAACAAACAACTGCATTTGCACAATGTATGGTCAGACCTTGTACAGGATGTTCAAGGTATCGTGATAATATTCCTACCGAGTGGAATTTGTAAGCAATGTAGTTTCAGAGAAACGAATCCTGCATTGTTACGAGCACAAAGGTGCGTTAAAAGTCATCATGTGGAAGGGAAGGCAACTTAGGAAACGTGTACATGTTAAAAATGGCAGGGTTTCTCCTCGGGCCTAACTAAGACATATGACACAAGGCCCTCGGTATATCAGTAAAGAACAAACACACCAAAGGATACAGAAAGGTGAAGTAAGGGCATTTGTCTGGTTTGCTTGAACTCAGTCACATAAAGTCAGCATGTCAGGAAATGATTAAATGCTGAGACCACACGTTCACTGACACGATCACTGAGGCGAATTGACATGGCTACAGCGGCCAATGACAATCATGTAGGTGGATCTAACTAGGCCACGCACTGATGTTTTGTATAATAATAAAGCTATTAAGAGGTCAAATTAGAACGAACTCAAAAGAGCACTATCTTTTTAGCTAACATGGTGCGACTCAAACCTCTGTCTTCCAGTCTACACATAGACTCTAGCAAAAGACAGACTAACTGACAGAGCTTTCTTGCTTGGTTGGCTAAGTGTGGCACATCTTTCTGTCCTGTATATCATTATAGGCACAAAAGTAGAACACTTGAAGGTTTACAGAAGTCATTTGAAGTACATTCCAATTTTACCTATGGCTGCTGCATGGTAAAAACAGAAGTTGAGGTCTCGTTCTCTCAGATATTTGAGGCTAAATCAACCTGCACTCTTGGAACCCATATGATACCCTATTAAATCATGGAGGGAATATAATTCACAGGGGGAGCCTTTATTTTATACAGTAGTGCCTTCAATTTTCCTTTGTTTAATAACCTTTTTATTTTACGAGATGGGAAAAGATATCATTGCAACCCTAAACTGCTTTCACGCTTTTAACGTGGGTTTAAAACATTCTATTCTTTATTTGACTTTCAAACAGACAAACTGGATGATACATAGGTTACAAACTATGGCCTTAATATTTACTTTTCAATGTTTTCTAATGATGCATTTGCAATGGAAAAAAGCTGTCATTCAAAACAGTCTTTAATAGAGACAATCACAAACAATAACCACTCTGTTCTTCCCCCACCCAAAACCTCTCCCCAACACCGGGCCAGTAACACGGCAAATTTACAGTAAATTACACTTCAATTTTTAGTGCTCTGGAGGTTCCAAATAGAGGTAGCAATGCAGGGTCGAGCAGTCCCAGTGCTCGCAGAATTTGTGGGCATGTCTTGCCCCTGAATCCTGTCTTCAAATATGAAAGAACAGGACCCCATAGTTTATTAAAGATCTGAGATTTGTCCGCAAGTTCATACTCTATTTTCTCATGTCCCAGTAGATCCCAAAGCTTATGGAGCTAAACTTCATAGGTTGTGTTGGTTTCCCCCAGAGAGAGAGAATTGTGTGTTTGGCTGCTAGGAGGGATGGGTATAATCTTGCCAAGGGTTTACAAAGTAGGGAGGCCTCACAAAGTTTGCCCAGAGTATGGCCCCAGATCTGTGAAACTGCAAGAAAGATATTGTCCCAAAAGTCTCCCAGTCAGTGGCAGGACCACAGGATGTGCACGAGAGAGGCTGTTTCGCCCATAGGTTGGCGGGCTTGATAAGCCCACTGCTTGTGAGCCAATACAGTACCTGGTTTGTCGCCCAAGGGCCATCAGTTCTGTAGCTAGTTGGGTTCTGGTCAGTTTGTGCATACGTTTAAGTCTGGGAACTTCTTAAATAAAGGTCCCCTGAACGACTGATTCAAGGGTGTCCCACACTATTTACTTGTCCATTTCCAGTGTCATCGAGGACTAAGTATTCAGTGTGTATCTTACAAATCTCAGCCTCCACCACTCTGTCTTGAAGGAGGGAATCATTGAGGCACCAGATTCCCTGATGCTGTTTCTTCCCCCCTCCTCCCATTGAAGGGTCAAGGAGGACAGGCCATGGTGGGAGAGAGTTTGGGGAAGTTGGTCCAACTCTGATATGGTGTGCTTTAGCCTCTTATCTAACAGCAGAAGATCAATCTGGGCGTATGTACGGTGTGCTGCACACTAGTGGGAGTAATCTGTAGTGAGGGAGTGTTGTGTAAGCCAGGAATCTAGCAACTCCAGGTCTGCAAGGCAGGCCCACCCTTCCGGGGACAGCTCAGGGTTCCCACCATGTTGCTGTTATGATCTGCCCTGGGCAACTTGTGGAACAAGGTTGAGGTCACCCCCGACTATAAGAGGACCTTCAGCAAAGGCGATAATAGCCTGTAGCGTGTCCCTCAGAAAGTATTCCTATGCAGAGTTTGAGGTGTAGATTGATGCGAAACTAATAGAGCAAACCTCCAAGAGGATATTGACCACTACCCATTGGCCCCCTCTATCTGATTTGTGGTTATGTTCTGTAAAGAGCACTAAGCTGGCCAGAAGGATTGCCCTGCCTGCCTGTTGGAGAGAGAGAAGCATGGTATTATAGTGGGAAGGCGCGGGATATCTGTCCGTGTGTGTTTCTATCCACATGAGATGTGTCTCTTGTAGGATCGAAACATGAGCTCCTGTCAATTTAAGTTCGCCCAATATGCCCGGTCAATTAGAGGGGTTATTAAGCCTTCTAACATTGTAGGAGTTGGCTTTCAATTGTGTGAGTTTAGTGGCCATGTTGCAATGACTGCATGAGGGATAAAGCTATGGCCATCACAACTCTGAAATCGAAGTGTTTGGGCAAAAGTGAGTGTGCACATCCTCCTCCCAAAAATCCAGAAGTGTGAAACGTAAACAGTAAATACCCTAAAACTGACCACACATAACAATCAGTGTTAGCAAAAATACTGAGAACGTGGAGGTTCCCACCTCCTCGTAAGGAAAAAAATGATGGGGGGGTTATTTGCAATGAAGACACAATGAAGTATCTGTTCCCCTACCCAGCTCAAGAGGGTGGGGAAAGACCTTAAATGGCAGAAGACTCTGCCACAGGACAGGCCCATCATTCAGCAAGCATGAAAAGCCTACCGCATATCATCTGCCTAAACTTCATCTTGTGCGCCATCGTCAGTCGTTCGTCTTACGTGCTCCAGGAAGGGTGCTTTGCTGTTTTTGATCTCTGAGGAGCTCGGTCAGTGCCTCCCTGCATGCTCGAGTACCATTTGCCAGGCAGACCCCCCCCCATCTTGAGAAGCCTTATGGGCCCCCAGAGACTCGTTGGCACGCCAGCTGGTAAGTGCAGGATCTGTTTCGCTACCAAGAGTGATACTGCAGAGTGTGTACAGCCACCCCAGTCATTGATGATACAGAACAGATACGCCCACTTATATTTCTTGTTGTGAGAGATGAGAAAGTCTGAAGTCTGTGACAAGCTTGAAGTTACATCATTTTGCAGGGGTAGTGGAGGAAAGATCTTGGAACAGTAGAAATTGTGCGCCATTATATGAGATGGCGCCCCCCTTTCATGCTTTGATCATAATTACCTCAAAGTCCGTGAAGCGATGGGTGAGGGTTAGGATGTCCGTTGTTCATTTCCTTGCTCTACGGAAAAGCACCACCCTGTCCATGAGGGATGGGTTCGAGTTGCTTCTCTTCAGGATGGCACCAAAAAGGTCTGTGAGGTACTTAGGGAGGTTGGCCTCTGGGACATTTTTGGGAACTTCCCAAATGCAAATGTTATTGTGGCGAGACCTGTTTTCAAGATTTTTGCACTTCTCCTGTAGGCTAATGTGTTGTTCTTCCAGATGGAGAGTATTTTGTTTCAGGGTTTAGCTCTCTTCTTCATTTTGTCAATGGATGGTTCGCTTTGGGCTCCATTCTCACCAAGGTCATCAACGTGTCACTGGAGGGCACACAAATCATGCTGGAGGTCAGTTTTTACTAGGCCTGGGTAAAATTTAAATGATGCCAGAGTAATCAGATTAAATTTGGTAATTACACATTACTCTTTGATGCAGCATTACGAATAATAACATGATTATGCTCGCTTGCATAATTAAGAGTAATTTGGGGGAAGACAGTCCTGCAGTGAGAGCACATTTAGCACAAAATGCATCCTGTCATTCATTTTTTAAGCAAGGCTTTATTTTGCACTAATAAACTAGTGCTAAAAGCTGGTAGTAAGTCGGTGGAAAATCCTACCTCAAGTGCACATTTAGGGCCTCCGGTGTATGTGCGGCCTTCTGCTGAGCAAGTCTACACCGCATGGGGGATGTATGTGTGTGATGTGCCTGGAGCAGTGCACCGAGGCCCCCGGGTCTCACTACCGATTTCTTATGGGCACTCAGGGCTCCCCAGGTTACCTGTTTCCTGGGATCCCTCTCTCATTGTTAAGGTTGCCCCACCTGCAGCCCAACCTTACTGACCACCGGGGCTACTGGCAGGGGGCTCTTAATGGTTATGCTCTAGGATGTTCGTTGTCTGGATGACCCACTGATGCCTTCGGCTAGGGTCACTCTCTGTGGGCCCTCGCTCACCTCCTGACGATGTCACAGTTTTTAGGACTCCCTGTGGTCGAATAGCTCACTCCTCCAGGGCCCCTGCCAATGTCTGTTGGTTCTGCTCTTGAATGCTAAGGTCTACACGTGAGTCTGTGTCATACCCAGGTGCTCCGTGTTCTGCTGCTCCCCAGGGAATAGGGCCAGGGGTGGAATCCGGTCCCATAATCGGAGGGCTGCCAGCAGTGCTCAATATCTGCTCTCTGCAGTCTTCAGCTCCGACAAAGCCACCCAGGCCATAGCGGCGACCAGAGCAGCCCCCGAACCATAGGCCTCAGGGTCCCCACTGACCCACATAGTCCATCTCCTAAAGGTACTACCAGAAGCCACTAGTTCTTTCCAAGCAGGGCATGGTGCACCCTCACTCAGACACTGAGTGCACCAGGCCCAACAGCGAATAGTCTCAAAAGCCAGGCCTGGATGCTGTAGAAGATTCGGTGTCCCGTACTTTCAGCTCAGTGGTCACCAGCAATGGCCATCAGCAAGGTTGGGTAGACCATCATAGATCCCTCTCCCTGGGCCCCTCACCTGAAAAAAGGCAACCCCAGGGGCCTGAGTCTCACAGCAGGCAACAGTGCTCCTCTATGTAGTGCCAGGCCCCTGGGCCCGATCTACATTTCCCCTCAGCAGACGGCAACCCACCCTGGAGTTCCCGGTTGTCTCCAGGTGCTGCGGATTCACAAACAGCCGAGCGGGTGCGGCCTCCAGGCTCCACCGCCTCACTGCCCGAGCTTCGATCGCTCAAAACACTAGGCCATCAGCCAAGCTGAGCACGTTGCTATGTTCAGATGGGCCACAAGGCCACCGGTTGCAGGATTAGGCAGCGAGCTCCCTCCACCAGGGAGATAAATGAAAGCTTTTTAAGGGCCAGGCAGGAGCTCTAATGACACCCGTCCGCCATCTTATAGGGCTTGGCCTTACATTACCTGATTATTTAAACATCCATCTCTTGGAAAATGGTTACACTAAGCCATTTGCAGGTGTATACGTAATTCTCAAAATTATAACATTATTGGAAACAAAACCAAGCTGGGGTTTGTTAACACTAGAAACCTCTTCTTTAATTCAAGCATCTTTGTAGTGCAATATAAATATCTTGCAGTTCAGATGCAATACATTATAGCGAGAATACCTCATGCATCTGTTTAAATGTACTCCCCTCTGGCCTCTATTGAATGTGATATAACTACTTACTTATACAAGAGTCTTTCTCTCTTTGCATGCTCAGTGACATGCTGCAGTATCTTTTTGATAAATATAGATTTCTCTATCTACTCTTCAACCACATTCCCACACAGTTCGATCATTCCTCATTCGAAAGTTGTCTGTGGCATCAGGAAAAATAGAACTCTGTTACATCAGTACTACCAAAATATGGAATGGTGGTTAACCATTGGAAGTGGTTATTTATGGGTCCATCTCTCAGCATGCAATGTTCAAACAGAGGATGCAAGTGTGGTTCTGTGAAACACTATTGATCTCAGGAACCTAGGGCCTATCCATGGATGGCACAACTCTATCAGACCGTGAAAGGGTGTTCAAACTTTACCAAATCAAGAAAGGACATGGGAATTCTTGGATATGGCTGTGAAAAGACTCTAACATGGTTAATGTTTACTTTGCAGCAGTTGAGCAATTATGTGGTATTTCCTCAATAGGTGCAGAGTTTCAGAAAACTGATAAAAGTTAGAAAAGGAAAACTGTAGGCACTGCACAAATGGACTAGAACAAAACACAACCTAAAATTCATAGGGCTTTTCAATGAATTGGGTTATTGGTTGAGGAGGGTCTAAGACCCACTCACCCAAAAACCACAATTCTTATCAGTGTGTACCACAAAAGTCACTAAATTAACCTGGGCTTAACCCTTTGGTAGCTTGGCACAAAGCGGTCAGGCTTAACCTAGTGTCAATGTCTACAGTATTTATGCAGTACACAAACAGTAATAAAGTGAAAACATAACACAAGAAAAATTGCAAACCAATTTAGACATATAGAGTAAATTTTAACAAATAAAATGATACAGAAAGACAGAAATCGAACTCGTAGAGCCAGAGATATTGAATTTTAAATTGTTAGGTAAAAATAGCGCAAAATGGTACAAAGCGCCAACTGTGTTTATCTGCTTGAGCTGGACCAGGACAAAGTCAAAGGCCGAACACATTGGAACTCAGGCCGGGCTAAGGCCTGAACTCAGCCTGCTGGGAGTTGTTCCTTATGTCCCTGGTGCTAGCTATGCGTGGCGTTGCTTTGTGAGACTTCGGCATGCTCTGCCTATGAAGCTTTCAGGTGTGCAGTGAGGTGTTGCAGAGCTTTGTGTCACTCGGTGTCAGTTCCAATGTAGCTTTTGGTTGTGCAGCAAGGCTTTGCGTAGTTTGGCATTGGTTCCGATGAAACTTTCAGCTGTGCAGTGAGGTTTTGCATCACTTGGTGTCGGTTTCAATGAAGCCCTCAGCTGTGCAATGAGGCTCTGTGAGGCTTCGCGGCACTCTGTGTCAGTTCCGATGAGGTTGTCTGGTGTACCTCAAGGCTTTGCATGGATCCTTCAGTTAGGCAAGGAGGAGTTCTCTAAGATGCCAGTCAAGGGTCCCGGTGTTTGGGGGGGGGGGCACCTCCTGGGGATCAGGACTCACTCCACCTGAGGCCAGCAGAAGGGTTAAGGCAGATCCAGGCAGATCCAGTTGCAGAAGATCAGCTAGACAGTTGCAGGGGGGGCTCTAAAGCTTATTGTGTCCCTGTAACTCACACAGGAGGTCAGCCAACGACCTTTGGAGTCACTCAGGGAAGTCTGGGATGAATGCATGCAGGTCCAATCTTCCCTCTCAGACAGCAAGGCAGTCCTTCAAGCAGCAGGGCAGTCTTCTGGCAACAGGGCAGTCTTTCTTCCGAAACTGCCACACGTCCAGGAGTGTACTGATTAGTGATTATAGAGGTTCACTATTTATACCTGGTGCCAGCTTTTGTGTGGGGGACTCCCTGACCTACCCCTACATCTGGTTGTAGAAAGTTATTCCCCTTTCCCTGGTCAAGGCTTCAAGCTGTTTGGGGTGACAAAAGGCAGGTAGGCCTGGTGTCTGGTTATTTTGTGTGTGCATGGGGCAAAGCCCTGTAAAGTGAAAGTGGGGCTAGGTACATCTCCATCCCAATCATCCTGCCAGGATGGACCATCCTGTCCACATCTAAGCCCTCTTTGTGTTACTGTCTGGAAACAACACACAAACCCTTAAAGCAGAGCCATTTACACTCATGTAACTTGACATTGCCAGAAGGCACAAATGGTTGAGATGAGAAAGGGGTCCCGCTTGCAGCCGCACTTCAGGAACCACCAGTCTTCGCGGCCGGAGCCGCTTGCCTGCCACTTCCCCGCAGCAAATCCCAGCACCGGGAGGCGCTTAAAAACTCAGCACAGGCTTCCGCAGCGCGGGTTCCGCTTGCAGCCGCACTTCAGGAACCACCAGTCTTCGTGGCCGGAGCCGCTTGCCTGCCACTTCCCCGCAGCCAATCCCAGCGCCGGGAGGCGCTTCAAAACTCAGCGCGGGCTCCCGCAACGCGGGTCCCTCTTGCAGCCGCACTTCAGGAACCACCAGTCTTCGCGGCCGGAGCCGCTTGCCTGCCACTTCCCAGCAGCCAATCCCAGCGCCGGGAGGCGCTTCAAAACTCAGCACGGGCTCCCGCAGCGCGGGTCCCGCTTGCAGCCGTACTTCAGGAACCACCAGTCTTCGCGGCCGGAGGCGCTTGCCTGCCACTTCCCCGCAGCCAATCCCAGTGCTGGGAGGCGCTTCAAAACTCAGCGTGGGCTCCCGCAGCGCGGGACGCGCGGGGGCGTGCCCGGGCCAAGGGCGGGCCCATATGCGCCCGTCAGAGGCCGGAGGAGGCCGGGCTGGGCCACCCCCCCTGACAGGCATCATCTCCCAAGCCCTGCTGAGGTGAGTCATATACATTCAACAACAGTGAGCGTTGAAACATTTACGCCATGGGGAAACGTACTGGCATACTAAGTTCACGCCCTTCCACCTCTATAGATAGTATGTTGGAAAGAGCAGTTAATATCGTTGCCACAGAGATTGAGCTAACCGAGCGGCGTCTGTCTTTGGGATTGGCAGCTCCACAGACTGTCCCCTTGGTAGAGAGGCTCAAGATGATAGTGATGCCCCCCCCCCCGACATCGAGTTTACTGTTCAGTGCCACCAGCCACTCTCCGATTTTCGGAGCTGGCTGTAACAAGGAGAGTAACCAGATTAACGAGGATCTACCAACGGTAGTCTGCAGCGGGGATAGTACACTAAATATGGTTGCCTCCCTGATTTCAGCAATTTCAGGGACAAAAAGAAAAAGGAAATTGGCTAAACCCACCAGCTCTAAGAGGAAACAACCCCCTCATGCTAAACAACAACGTACCGCCCTGAGTTCATGGATTCAGGGCACGCCTTCCTCTGTGAATGCGAAGACTGCTGAGGCCACTGTCGATCTAACATCAGCTGAGGCATTAAACCATTCCATCCACACTCAGAATGATACCACAACAGTCTTCTCAACTCGCTATGGAGTTGGCGACACTTCAATTGACATCATAGTGGACACTGTTTATGAGCGCATTAGAGACCTTGTGGACAAGAACTTTACTGCACTGTGGAAACGTTTAGACCGCTTGGAGTCACTGACAAATAGATTAAACACATATACCAACACCCCTAAACCTACCGTTCAACAAGGGGAGGTCTCCAACTCGCAGTCCACCAGTGCACTTAGCCTTAATCAACAGTCGCAGGCTCCGACACTAATGCCTACTCCCTCTACCAGTGCCTGTGACACTTGCAGTAAAGTCAAGGAATGCTTTTCATTTAAACCCACTGCCGCCCAGAACAATGCTCTGACCGCAGGACGCACTAATAGCCCACCCCCACTTACACACCCAGTCCCTCATGCCGCTTCTGTAAGCCCTGTAAACAAAGCCACTTTAGGGCGCAATACACAGGGTGTTATCACGTCCATCGAACATCCTGCTAGTATGGCGATTGTTGAGGCAAGTAAAGAAGTTCTTAGCCTACCACCGGCAGCATGCCCCTATGTCTTAGTTTTAGCAGGTGTTTCCCCCCCTAAGAAAAAATCAGACTGAGACCTGGGACCAATTGCGAAATAAAAGCGCCAACTGGCTTGTAAAACATAAAGGCCTTAGGGTGGCAAACACTAGTGACATCATAATGGTACGTAGGGTAGGGTGGGTCGGTTCCTCATTGAAGAACATTGAGGGAGACTGTATCGTCATTAACTTTCGACGACCGTCATTGGTAAGATCTATATTGACGACACAGGAGCTTAATACTACTATCCCAACTCTTATCTGGTCACTGCCCCTGGGTTTTTTCTACAAACCGACCCCGGGGCCAAATACCTATGATACTTTTCCACACATGGTGCATAATAGGTTTTCTGCCCTGTCTGGCTTAGATAGCCAGGATTAACTGTCATCTATTCACACACCAGATGAGACTGTCTCCATCCCAATCATGACTTATCCTTCAGGACATGACACTTTAGATTCACACGAAATTGACCCAAATTTACATGTACTGAGCTGGAATGTTGCCGGCTTAGCATCTAAAATAAGTTCTGATGATTGGGTAAACATAGTTCAAAAATATGACATTCTCATGTTTCAAGAAACCTGGGCTACACGGGACTTACATCTAGAGGGGTTTGTATGTTTTAACATTATTGTACCCATCCCCAAGGCAGGCCGCCCATCTGGTGGACTTTCTATTTGGGTCAACATTTCCTCAGGCGGTAGTGCTAAGGTTCTTGTCACAAATAATGATAACTTCCAAGCCTTGATTTACACACGGGGGGCCTCAATATGTTTTATTAACTTTTATAATAATGATTTCCTGACCTCACCAAACACAAATTTTATTAACCTGTTTAACTTTATTTCTAATTTACAAAGTCAAAAGGTGCTCCATAATTTAGCAGGTATCTGTCTAGGTGGCGACTTTAACACCAGGATTCCTAGGGAAAATGAACTTGTTACTGATCCCCTGGCTTACGTGCCCCCATGCAAAAGGGGGTCAGAATTGCTGGATCATTTGTGTAACCACAATCTATCAAATGTGATGGAAATTGGGGCGGTACATTATAATGATAACTGTTTCGTACCAACATACAGAGTTCGTGGTTGTGCTTCAACCATAGATTATGTCTTCATATCTGCCTCATTAGAAGACTTCTTAATAAAGGCTGAGGTCATACCAACTGTGCAGGGCGATCATAACCCAATTGCAACAACAATTAGATTCGCACCTAGACCGGATTTTGCCAAAGAGTGTGGGGCCAGAAACTTAGGGGCCGATTCCAATTCGGGCAGGAAATCTCTCTGACCGAGCCGGACCCGGAGAGATTTCCGACCGAATCGGACTCTAGCAGCCCGACCGAACGAGTACGATGCGTACGTATGCCATCGGACTCGATTCGGTCGGACTCCCATTGAAGTCAATGGGAGCCGGTCGTACAACGCGTACACGGGCTCCCATTGACTCAATGGGTACGACGCGAACAAGGGCGCCCCCTACAGCGGGTTCGCGTCGATGCGGGTCGCGCCGTGCATGCACGTGTAGGGGGGACCCATGGGTCCCCCCTGTGTGCGACTCGCGCGGCTACGCGTGCAAGGGGGTCCGACACTGACCCCCGAAGTCCGGCTCCGACTGCTCTTTGGAGTCGGATGGCGCGAGTCGGTCGGACTGCTCGAGGCGCGCATCATACTGGCTCGGTCGGGGAACGTCTCCATTGCGCGGTGCGAGTCGTGTCCATGCGAGTCGGTCGGAGCGGTTCGGACCCGCGAATGAGTAGGTCGCCAATTTCGCGTACGCTCGCATCGTACTCGCTCGCCCGGACGCATGCACGAATCGGTCGGAAAAGAGGCCTCCGAATCGGATCCGGTAAAGCCGAATCCGATTCGGTGCCCTACCGGCCGTGATCGGAATCGGCCCCTTAGTGTCCTCTACTGATAAATTGAGAGTGATTTGGAAAGGTGTTGATAACAATAATCTGTTTTCTAGAATGATAAAAGCACATCCAACACTCATTCACACTTGCCTGTCACCCACTGACCCCAACCCAGAGGCAATTAACGCCTTCAGCCATTTATGTGGAGGCATTAAACGACTGATCTCTAGGCCCGCATCAGACACTAACCAGAGTCCAAGATGGTTCAACAATGCCTGCTCACGAGCAAACAGAGAGCTCCGTACAGCACTTGTAACGAAGCCAAGGGATGCAACTCTTGTTAAGTCCCTGAGGCGTCATTACATACAATTGGCCAGGCAACGAAAAGATGAGATCCTAAAAGAACACTGGGACAACCTTGCTTGTGCTGCCAGACTTAATAACAGAAATGGTTTCTGGACAGCAGTCAAAGATATGCGATCCATGGGCTCTACACTCAGTCCCCTAAGCTGTAACATAACTAGTGAAGCTTGGGAAGCACACTTCTCTAAGATTTATTTAGCTCCACCTTAGAGTGAGGATCCTTTTAACCATCATGCCGCCTCGCGGATTCAGATATCCGTGTCAGAAGTCGAGGATGCCATCCACCAAAGCTTAGGCAACAAGGCTCCCGGCCCTGACGGGCTTCCCATCGATCTCATCAAACACAAACCAGAGTTTTGGGTGCCCCTTTTACTTAATCTTTTTAATAATCTAGCAAATGCCTCTATTCCCAGCACATGGTCCACCAGCATTATTGTTCCGATTTTTTAAAAAGGGGACCGATCCAACCCTAGCTGCTATAGACCGATCTCCCTGATCGACAATACATTGAAGATTCTTGGGAGGGTCTTGTTTAATAAGATCAGGTCTTGGGCTGAGGAGGAACACATTTCAAATTCGTGCCAGCTAGGTTTTAGAAGCAAAATAGGCACTGTGGAACAGTGCCTAAACCTAAACTTGATTGTTGGCAAATACACCACAGCTCGGAAATCTCCTATTTACCTGGCTTTTATGGACCTCACCTCAGCCTTTGACTTTGTTAACAGGTCACGTTTATGGTAGGTTCTTTTAAAATATGGGTTGGATGAGGGTTTAGTTCATTTCTTAGCCTATTTACACAGAGATTTGAAAGAACGGGTGAGGATCAGTAAGGACGGGGAGGTTTCACGGGACATTAATATTGGCAGGGGGGTCAGGCAGGGGTGCGTACTGGCCCCTCTCCTATTTATTTTATACATTAATGATCTACATAATGTATTGACTGAACTTACTAACGATGTCCCGAGAATTAATGGTAATACACTCCCCGCCCTACTGTATGCGGATGATGTGGTACTAATGGGCCGCACACCCAACGCACTACGTACTTTAGTCCGGGGCTTCGTGAATTTTATGGCCAGTTTAGATCTTTGTACCAATTTTAAAAAATAATTTTTAATGACTTGCGGCCCAAAAAAGCATCCTATTAATTCAATTACCTCAGGATCTGAACGCTTATTACGCACTTGTACTTTCCCATACTTGGGGTTAGTATTTTCAGCCAACGGCTCCTGGGCAGATCATGTGGCACACAGTAGGAGTAAGTTTTTAAAAGCCACCAATTCAATCTTGTGCCTTCCACAACCAAAAAGGGCCAAGGTGGTTTTATCTATAATCAAAATTTATAAAACACAGTGCATTCCCACTGCAGCATACGGCGCTGAAGTCTGGGGTTTTACAAAATGCAGTAGTATCCAGGGTGAGGAAAATAGATTCTGTCGGAAACTTCTGGGGGCCCCAATTTCTTCCTCTCATTTTGTTTGCCATAAGGAATTAAAATTGTTCTATATTGAAGAATACATCACCATATTTTGGCTAAAAGTTTGGCAAAACCCGGCAGCGACCCTAACAAGAGATATAATAGTTGATTGTCTTAAATGTGATAGGGGTGGGGACATACCCTGGCTCGCCGTCGTTAGAAAAAGTTTGATCGGAGTGAATCTTGAACATATCTTTTTAAATCCAAGTGATATGGAGGGCATAAATAAAAAATCCCTCCAGGAGGCTCTATATGATCAATATAGTCACACAAGATATGTAACAGAGCTCTTGAAATCGTCAGTTGCAAGGTATATGTCCCTGGTGGACGCAACCTGTCCCCCATCACATCTGCCATCCAGCTATCTTTTACAGAATATATGTCGCTGAGAAAGAAGCTTGCTTTTTCACCTTAGGGCTGGCACCCTAAAATGTTTGCTTTGCTTCCCCTTGGGGTTTAATGTTAATCTAGAACAAATGCCCTGCCCTTGTGGCAACCATAGCAATCAATCAATGCTACATTTTTTATTCTTCTGCAATTTTTATCAAAAATATACCAAACAATTTCTGATTGCTTTTTTTAGGGTAACTGCCATCACCGATTATAGAGCAGCCTACATGGAAATTCTTAAACTGAAGGGGGATGACCTGGTTTTCCGTGTGAGTTCCTTTTTGAAAGCGGCAGTCCGTTCACGTACCTCAATGAGCACCCCCTGATGGCTGTTTCCCATTTTTCCTAATTTTCGGTGCTTAGTCAAAATATTTAGTTTATCTTTGCACATTTATTTATTTACATCTGTATTGGTTCTGATAGTTCTTATGTTCTTTACTTATGTGTCTTTTGAACTACTCTCGATCTTGTACTATATATACCTGACTGCACTTTATTACACTAAGCTGATATCCGACATGAGTTATAATTTCTCACCCGGACAGTATTGCATCCCACTACATTATGCTGCTATTTGTTAAGGGCTATAAGCTCTCTTTGGGTCAGTGTTTTTATGAAGTTGCTGCTTTGCACATTATGTCTTTTTATACATGTATTTTTGTTGTTGTTATCTGGTAAGCACCACAAGCCCCTACTTGTTTATTGCTCTTATGTTGCTATTGCTCTATATACTGTGTATGTTTATAAATGTATTATTTCTGCTGGTATTTTGACCTGTGCTTTCATGGATATTTTATATCCGAATAAAGATTTATTGAATTGAATTGAAAGTATAAACTTTCTGAAAGTGGCATTCTAACAATTGTAACTTAAAATCTGACTTCACCATTAAGTATGTTCAATTACAATGCATTTGAGCGCAAACAGCATATCTCTATCTGCTCCCAATCCAGAATTAGCACTTGTTAAAGCCCAGTGTTAGTCAATGGAAGAGATAGGCCTTACAACTGTGAAAAATAACTTTAGGAGTTTTTCACAGCCAGGAAGTGTAAAACCTGACTTCACATGTCCTGACTTTTAAACACAATGCACCCTACCTTACGAGCCTCTAGGGACTGCATTAGGGGTGACTTATAAGTATTAGAAAGGAAGGGTTACGCCTGGCAAAATGGTTATTTTGCCAGGTCGAAATGGCAGTTTAAAACTGCATGCACAGGCTGTAGTGGCAGGCCTGAGACATTTTTAAAAGGCTACATTGGTGGGTGGTACAATGTGTGCTGCAGGCCCACTAACAGCATTTAATTTACAGGTTCTGGGTACATGTAGTAAGATCTAATAGGGACTTCCAACTAAATTAAATGTACCAAATAGGTGTAGGCCAATTTTACCATGTTTGAAGAAGAGAGCACAAA
Organism: Calotriton arnoldi; assembly: GCA_963921515.1. NCBI lineage: Eukaryota > Metazoa > Chordata > Amphibia > Caudata > Salamandridae > Calotriton > Calotriton arnoldi. Next base: position 2,376,320 of record CAWUFW010002028.1, read on the forward strand.
CACTGTACTACTGGTTAACATGGAAAAAGTGCACGGATTCCTAATGTCAACAAAAATAGGCTTAGCAACAGAAGTCAAAAATCTGGGGGTGATCCTGCAAAAGAGGAGAGATCCAACAGTCTTATTCACAAAAAGTACAGGCAGAGATACATGCCTCCACCTGCACATACTTTTCCAGATTTTTCGAATTCACAAAAAATCCCAAAAGGGGAATGAAGCACTCTGGGCAAACTTTATTTTTTTCCCAGTGGTGAAAACATTTTTGTTGTTGATAATGTCCTTCTACCACATCGCCACCAAATGGCTGGTGATACATTCTCTTTCACACCAGGAAAGAGGTGTTACACCATTCTTGTGCTTGAGTAAATCTTTAACCATTCCAGAGTGGAAAGGGGTCTGATCAAAGTTTAGAAATGCCCAAATATACAGGTGTTTTTGGGCATTCTCAAGTGTCTAATGCAACCACACATTGGGAAGCCCTCTTGTCTTCCTCGATTGGTAGTTCTACTGTGAGTAAAAATTCACACTCAAAACACAACTTACACCTGCCAGGAATCCCTTGTTGCAGCGGAAGCTCTTTTTTCCTTATTCTCGTTTCTGGGCCCTTACGGCTACTCCACTAAACTTAGTAACTTCACTCAGATTCTATACTTCACCCATAGAGGCATAGGTCCTCCGATGGACCTTGCTTCGTCTCTTTGAGGGGTGAGAAATCAGGTTGTCGAACTGTTGGCCATCTAATGAGGACCAATTATTGGTAGCCAACTCAAAAATTAGAGATCAAGTTCAAATACACTGCTCTCAGAACCATGCCATAGAAATAGAGTATTGCAATTGGAAGAACCAACCTTCTAAAGAGGTCCAATCTAACAAGCATTATACAGTCTAGAATCTCTGCTGTGGCTACACAGAACAAGAGCAAAAGAACCTGATGTTCTGAAAATAATCTGTGACTCCCTATTAGGCATTTAGAAATCAATATCTCATAAGCACAGTTTCTGCCAAAAGAACTTAAGACACAATAAAAGACTCAGACAAATTTCGATAATTCATTTGGTTAATATATTAAAGATCCAAAATCAATGCGTATAAGTAACATTTTAAGCAGTTTAGTCATGAGTCTTATAGCACATAGTATAAAACCACACATTTAGCCAAAGTAAATCTATTACTAAATACAAGAATCCATTAACGAGGATGGTTAAGGTTAGGGTTTCCTACCACCAACAAATATACTACCTTTAAGGATACAAAGCCATCATCCAGCTGAGTCCAGAAAATAGAGTGGATTATTAGAACATTGGAATGTGACCCACTCCATTGAATACAATGGAGTGCTCCGATCTTCTACGGGCCGGTAAAGGCCCGCAGAGCAACATTCCAATGTTGCTTATGTTCACTGCTATTGCTGTGAACAAAGGTCTCTCAGAACTCGAGGGGATGTAAACCCCTCGGGTTCCGAGAGGCCTTTGTTTTATTTGTTAGAACATTCTGCCCTCTAGTGGCAGAATGTTCTAATAGACTTATAGCCCTACGTAGCTGGGCTATACCAGCTATTAAAGTCCTGCTCCCTTGTTAAAGGCCCTCGCCTTCGGCTCGGGCCTTTAAAGCTGGAATGGGCCTTTAATAGCTGGTATAGCCCGCTACGGCGGGCTATAAGGCTATATTATATAGCTTTGTTTAATGCACAAGTTGTACAACCTTAAAATGCAGTGGAGGCCAATAAAAGGTGTTGGTTGAATAAGGATAACTGACAAAAAACCTACCATGGAAACTAATCAAACATAATAGAGGCACATGATTATTATTTTAAAAAAAAGATCTTAATAGAAATGATCAAGCAGTGCTCTTTTTTAATAGTTACACCTCTGATATTTGTCCTAATTATTTGAACATATATGCTTGTCTCTAGTCTGAACTGATGTGAGTGAGAGACTTCAATAGACATTCACATTCTGAGGGTTGGCTTAGATGCATAAAACCAGCTTTGCCCACGGGGTCTACTCCCAGACTCGAGTGACTCTTGCTTAAGGGTTTTTATCATTTTATTGGCATAAATGGTTTTATTTTTGTCTCTTATTGTCCACTTTATACCTTTTTAATTGATCGCCATACTGATGTATGTGACGCACAGCACTCTGAGGCTTGATTGCAGTGCTATATGAAAGCCCAAATAAATAAATAAAAACTTAAATAAAATATTGCAAACATAACTAAAGACAATAAACAATCGTCCACTTCATGCATCTCAGAAGGAGCAGTCATCTAAGATTGTTTTTAGTCTGGCAAAGAAGACATTTTTTAGTGTACACTAGTCATGTATCGCAACAGTGGGCTGCTATAAATTGTACTTTTATCCTAGCACCATGTATTCTTTACCCCAGTTGCCTCTGGATATTTTACTTTAAATTTTTTTAGGTGCTAGAATAATTAGCACATTCAAAAATATGCATTCCAAGTTTTTGTAATTCATATGACTAATCGTCTCATAGTTATGGCAATTCAGACATACTTGAATGTAATGGGATGAGAGGCAGTGTGCTTCCTCCCCCCCCCTGTGTTTAAAAGGCTCCCTTGAGCCAACGAGCTGACGAGCTCTCCTGGGATGCACCTGTGTGCCTGTGGAGAGGTACTATGACCTGTGAAGACTTGGGCACCATTTCAGCAACCCCTGATGACTTTTCTCTGCTTCTTATTAACTTTTGCTCTCTACTGATGACGGGCTAAACCCAGAAACACGTGTCTAGAGATAACAGCACTACCTGCACCAACTTTGGTGAAAGACTACAGCAACTTTGAAAGTAAGAGTACTGCATTTACCAGGATGCAATGGGGTGAACTGTGCTGGGAGGAGAGGCAGTGTGCTCCCTCCCCCTGTGTTTAAAGGCTCCCTTGAGCCAACGAGCTGACGAGCTCTCCTGGGATGCACCTGTGTGCCTGTGGAGAGGTACTGTGACCTGTGAAGACTTGGGCACCATTTCAGCAACCCCTGATGACTTTTCTCTGCTTCTTATTAACTTTTGCTCTCTACTGATGACGGGCTAAACCCAGAAACACGTGCCTAGAGATAACAGCACTACCTGCACCAACTTTGGTGAAAGACTACAGCAACTTTGAAAGTAAGCGTACTGCATTTACCAGGATGCAATGGGGTGAACTGTGCTGGGATGAGAGGCAGTGTGCTCCCTCCCCCCCTGTGTTTAAACGGCTCCCTTGAGCCAACGAGCTGACAAGCTCTCCTGGGATGCACCTGTGTGCCTGTGGAGAGGTACTGTGACCTATGAAGACTTGGGCACCATTTCAACAACCCATGATGACTTTTCTCTGCTTCTTATTAACGTTTGCTCTCTACTGATGACGGGCTAAACCCAGAAACACGTGTCTAAAGATAACAGCACTACCTGCACCAACTTTGGTGAAAGACTACAGCAACTTTGAAAGTAAGCGTACTGCATTTACCAGGATGCAATGGGGTGAACTGTGCTGGGATGAGAGGCAGTGTGCTCCCTTCCCCCTGTGTTTAAAAGGCTCCCTTGAGCCAACGAGCTGACGAGCTCTCCTGGGATGCACCTGTGTGCCTGTGGAGAGGTACTGTGACCTGTGAAGACTTGGGCACCATTTCAGCAACCCCTGATGACTTTTCTCTGCTTCTTATTAACTTTTGCTATCTACTGATGACGGGCTAAACCCAGAAACACGTGTCTAGAGATAACAGCACTACCTGCACCAACTTTGGTAAAAGACTACAGCAACTTTGAAAGTAAGCATACTGCATTTACCAGGATGCAATGGGGTGAACTGTGCTGGGATGAGAGGCAGTGTGCTCCCTCCCCCTGTGTTTAAAATGCTCCCTTGAGCCAACGAGCTGACGAGCTCTCCTGGGATGCACATGTGTGCCTGTGGAGAGGTACTGTGACCTGTGAAGACTTGGGCACCATTTCAGCAACCCCTGATGACTTTTCTCTGCTTCTTATTAACTTTTGCTCTCTACTGATGACGGGCTAAACCCAGAAACACGTGTCTAGAGATAAGAGCACTACCTGCACCAACTTTGGTGAAAGACTACAGCAACTTTGAAAGTAAGCGTACTGCATTTACCAGGATGCAATGGGGTGAACTGTGCTGGGATGAGAGGCAGTGTGCTCCCTCCCCCTGTGTTTAAAAGGCTCCCTTGAGCCAACGAGCTGACGAGCTCTCCTGGGATGCACCTGTGTGCCTGTGGAGAGGTACTGTGACCTGTGAAGACTTGGGCACCATTTCAGCAACCCCTGATGACTTTTCTCTGCTTCTTATTAACGTTTGCTCTCTACTGATGACGGGCTAAACCCAGAAACACGTCTCTAGAGATAACAGCACTACCTGCACCAACTTTGGTGAAAGACTACAGCAACTTTGAAAGTAAGCGTACTGCATTTACCAGGATGTAATGGGGTGAACTGTGCTGGGATGAGAGGCAGTGTGCTCCCTCCCCCTGTGTTTAAAAGGCTCCCTTGAGCCAACGAGCTGACGAGCACTTCTGGGATGCACCTGTGTGCCTGTGGAGAGGTACTGTGACCTGTGAAGACTTGGGCACCATTTCAGCAACCCCTGATGACTTTTCTCTGCTTCTTATTAACTTTTGCTCTCTACTGATGACGGGCTAAACCCAGAAACACGTGCCTAGAGATAACAGCACTACCTGCACCAACTTTGGTGAAAGACTACAGCAACTTTGAAAGTAAGTGTACTGCATTTACCAGGATGCAATAGGGTGAACTGTGCTGGGATGAGAGGCAGTGTGCTCCCTCCCCCCTGTGTTTAAAAGGCTCCCTTGAGCCAACGAGCTGACGAGCTCTCCTGGGATGCACCTGTGTGCCTGTGGAGAGGTACTGTGACCTGTGAAGACTTGGGCACCATTTCAGCAACCCCTGATGACTTTTCTCTGCTTCTTATTAACTTTTGCTCTCTACTGATGACGGGCTAAACCCAGAAACACGTGTCTAGAGATAACAGCACTACCTGCACCAACTTTGGTGAAAGACTACAGCAACTTTGAAAGTAAGAGTACTGCATTTACCAGGATGCAATGGGGTGAACTGTGCTGGGATGAGAGGCAGTGTGCTCCCTCCCCCCCTGTGTTTAAACGGCTCCCTTGAGCCAACGAGCTGACAAGCTCTCCTGGGATGCACCTGTGTGCCTGTGGAGAGGTACTGTGACCTATGAAGACTTGGGCACCATTTCAACAACCCATGATGACTTTTCTCTGCTTCTTATTAACGTTTGCTCTCTACTGATGACGGGCTAAACCCAGAAACACGTGTCTAAAGATAACAGCACTACCTGCACCAACTTTGGTGAAAGACTACAGCAACTTTGAAAGTAAGCGTACTGCATTTACCAGGATGCAATGGGGTGAACTGTGCTGGGATGAGAGGCAGTGTGCTCCCTCCCCCCCTGTGTTTAAAAGGCTCCCTTGAGCCAACGAGCTGACGAGCTCTCCTGGGATGCACCTGTGTGCCTGTGGAGAGGTACTGTGACCTGTGAAGACTTGGGCACCATTTCAGCAACCCCTGATGACTTTTCTCTGCTTCTTATTAACTTTTGCTATCTACTGATGACGGGCTAAACCCAGAAACACGTGTCTAGAGATAACAGCACTACCTGCACCAACTTTGGTAAAAGACTACAGCAACTTTGAAAGTAAGCATACTGCATTTACCAGGATGCAATGGGGTGAACTGTGCTGGGATGAGAGGCAGTGTGCTCCCTCCCCCTGTGTTTAAAATGCTCCCTTGAGCCAACGAGCTGACGAGCTCTCCTGGGATGCACATGTGTGCCTGTGGAGAGGTACTGTGACCTGTGAAGACTTGGGCACCATTTCAGCAACCCCTGATGACTTTTCTCTGCTTCTTATTAACTTTTGCTCTCTACTGATGACGGGCTAAACCCAGAAACACGTGTCTAGAGATAAGAGCACTACCTGCACCAACTTTGGTGAAAGACTACAGCAACTTTGAAAGTAAGCGTACTGCATTTACCAGGATGCAATGGGGTGAACTGTGCTGGGATGAGAGGCAGTGTGCTCCCTCCCCCTGTGTTTAAAAGGCTCCCTTGAGCCAACGAGCTGACGAGCTCTCCTGGGATGCACCTGTGTGCCTGTGGAGAGGTACTGTGACCTGTGAAGACTTGGGCACCATTTCAGCAACCCCTGATGACTTTTCTCTGCTTCTTATTAACGTTTGCTCTCTACTGATGACGGGCTAAACCCAGAAACACGTCTCTAGAGATAACAGCACTACCTGCACCAACTTTGGTGAAAGACTACAGCAACTTTGAAAGTAAGCGTACTGCATTTACCAGGATGTAATGGGGTGAACTGTGCTGGGATGAGAGGCAGTGTGCTCCCTCCCCCTGTGTTTAAAAGGCTCCCTTGAGCCAACGAGCTGACGAGCACTTCTGGGATGCACCTGTGTGCCTGTGGAGAGGTACTGTGACCTGTGAAGACTTGGGCACCATTTCAGCAACCCCTGATGACTTTTCTCTGCTTCTTATTAACTTTTGCTCTCTACTGATGACGGGCTAAACCCAGAAACACGTGCCTAGAGATAACAGCACTACCTGCACCAACTTTGGTGAAAGACTACAGCAACTTTGAAAGTAAGCGTACTGCATTTACCAGGATGCAATAGGGTGAACTGTGCTGGGATGAGAGGCAGTGTGCTCCCTCCCCCCTGTGTTTAAAAGGCTCCCTTGAGCCAACGAGCTGACGAGCTCTCCTGGGATGCACCTGTGTGCCTGTGGAGAGGTACTGTGACCTGTGAAGACTTGGGCACCATTTCAGCAACCCCTGATGACTTTTCTCTGCTTCTTATTAACTTTTGCTCTCTACTGATGACGGGCTAAACCCAGAAACACGTGTCTAGAGATAACAGCACTACCTGCACCAACTTTGGTGAAAGACTACAGCAACTTTGAAAGTAAGAGTACTGCATTTACCAGGATGCAATGGGGTGAACTGTTCTGGGATGAGAGGCAGTGTGCTCCCTCCCCCCCTGTGTTTAAAAGGCTCCCTTGAGCCAACGAGCTGATGAGCTCTCCTGGGATGCACCTGTGTGCCTGTGGAGAGGTACTGTGACCTTTGATGACTTGGGCACCATTTCAGCAACCCCTGATGACTTTTCTCTGCTTCTTATCAACTTTTGCTCTCTACTGATGACGGGCTAAACCCAGAAACACGTGTCTAGAGATAACAGCACTACCTGCACCAACTTTGGTGAAAGACTACAGCAACTTTGAAAGTAAGCGTACTGCATTTACCAGGATGCAATGGGGTGAACTGTGCTGGGATGAGAGGCAGTGTGCTCCCTCCCCCCCTGTGTTTAAAAGGCTCCCTTGAGCCAACGAGCTGACGAGCTCTCCTGGGATGCACCTGTGTGCCTGTGGAGAGGTACTGTGACCTGTGAAGACTTGGGCACCATTTCAGCAACCCCTGATGACCTTTCTCTGCTTCTTATTAACTTTTGCTCTCTACTGATGACGGGCTAAACCCAGAAACACCTGTCTAGAGATAAGAGCACTACCTGCACCAACTTTGGTGAAAGACTACAGAAACTTTGAAAGTAAGCGTACTGCATTTACCAGGATGCAATAGGGTGAACTGTGCTGGGGTGAGAGGCAGGGTGCTCCCTCCCCCCCCTGTGTTTAAAAGGCTCCCTTGAGCCAACGAGCTGACGAGCTCTCCTGGGATGCAGCTGTGTGCCTCTGGAGAGGTACTGTGACCTGTGAAGACTTGGGCACCATTTCAGCCACCCCTGATGACTTTTCTCTGCTTCTTATTAACTTTTGCTCTCTACTGATGACGGGCTAAACCCAGAAACACGTGTCTATAGATAACAGCACTACCTGCACCAACTTTGGTGAAAGACTACAGCAACTTTGAAAGTAAGCCTACTGCATTTACCAGGATGTAATGGGGTGAACTGTGCTGGGATGAGAGGCAGTGTGCTCCCTCCCCCTCTCTATTTAAAAGGCTCCCTTGAGCCAACGAGCTGACGAGCTCTCCTGGGATGCACCTGTGTGCCTGTGGAGAGGTACTGTGACCTGTGAAGACTTGGGCACCATTTCAGCAACCCCTGATGACTTTTCTCTGCTTCTTATTAACTTTTGCTCTCTACTGATGACGGGCTAAACCCAGAAACACGTGTCTAGAGATAACAGCACTACCTGCACCAACTTTGGTGAAAGACTACAACAACTCTGAAAGTAAGCGTACTGCATTTACCAGGATGCAATGGGGTGAACTGTGCTGGGATGAGAGGCAGTGTGCTCCCTCCCCCCCTGTGTTTAAAAGGCTCCCTTGAGCCAACGAGCTGACGAGCTCTCCTGGGATGCACCTGTGTGCCTGTGGAGAGGTACTGTGACCTGTGAAGACTTGGGCACCATTTCAGCAACCCCTGATGACTTTTCTCTGCTTCTTATTAACTTTTGCTCTCTACTGATGACGGGCTAAACCCAGAAACACGTGTCTAGAGATAACAGCACTACCTGCACCAACTTTGGTGAAAGACTACAGCAACTTTGAAAGTAAGCGTACTGCATTTACCAGGATGCAATGGGGTGAACTGTGCTGGGATGAGAGGCAGTGTGCTCCCTCCCCCCCTGTGTTTAAAAGGCTCCCTTGTGCCAACGAGCTGACGAGCTCTCCTGGGATGCACCTGTGTGCCTGTGGAGAGGTACTGTGACCTGTGAAGACTTGGGCACCATTTCAGCAACCCCTGATGACTTTTCTCTGCTTCTTATTAACTTTTGCTCTCTACTGATGACGGGCTAAACCCAGAAACACGTGTCTAGAGATAACAGCACTACCTGCACCAACTTTGGTGAAAGACTACAGCAACTTTGAAAGTAAGCATACTGCATTTACCAGGATGCAATAGGGTGAACTGTGCTGGGATGAGAGGCAGTGTGCTCCCTCCCCCCCTGTGTTTAAAAGGCTCCCTTGAGCCAACGAGCTGACGAGCTCTCCTGGGATCCACCTGTGTGCCTGTGGAGAGGTACTGTGACCTGTGAAGACTTGGGCACCATTTCAGCAACCCCTGATGACTTTTCTCTGCTTCTTATTAACTTTTGCTCTCTACTGATGACGGGCTAAACCCAGAAACACCTGTCTAGAGATAAGAGCACTACCTGCACCAACTTTGGTGAAAGACTACAGCAACTTTGAAAGTAAGCGTACTGCATTTACCAGGATGCAATAGGGTGAACTGTGCTGGGGTGAGAGGCAGGGTGCTCCCTCCCCCCCCCTGTGTTTAAAAGGCTCCCTTGAGCCAACGAGCTGACGAGCTCTCCTGGGATGCAGCTGTGTGCCTCTGGAGAGGTACGGTGACCTGTGAAGACTTGGGCACCATTTCAGCCACCCCTGATGACTTTTCTCTGCTTCTTATTAACTTTTGCTCTCTACTGATGACGGGCTAAACCCAGAAACACGTGTCTAGAGATAACAGCACTACCTGCATCAACTTTGGTGAAAGACTACAGCAACTTTGAAAGTAAGCATACTGCATTTACCAGGATGTAATGGGGTGAACTGTGCTGGGATGAGAGGCAGTGTGCTCCCTCCCCCCCTGTGTTTAAAAGGCTCCCTTGAGCCAACGAGCTGATGAGCTCTCCTGGGATGCACCTGTGTGCCTGTGGAGAGGTACTGTGACCTGTGAAGACTTGGGCACCATTTCAGCAACCCCTGATGACTTTTCTCTGCTTCTTATTAACTTTTGCTCTCTACTGATGACGGGCTAAACCCAGAAACACGTGTCTTGAGATAACAGCACTGCCTGCACCAACTTTGGTGAAAGACTACAGCAACTTTGAAAGTAAGCGTACTGCATTTACCAGGATGCAATGGGGTGAACTGTGCTGGGATGAGAGGTAGTGTGCTCCCTCCCCCCCTGTGTTTAAAAGGCTCCCTTGAGCCAACGAGCTGACTAGCTCTCCTGGGATGCACCTGTGTGCCTGTGGAGAGAGTACTGTGACCTGTGAAGACTTGGGCACCATTTCAGCAACCCCTGATGACTTTTCTCTGCTTCTTATTAAATTTTGCTCTCTACTGATGATGGGCTAAACCCAGAAACACGTGTCTAGAGATAACAGCACTACCTGCACCAACTTTGGTGAAAGACTACAGCAACTATGAAAGTAAGCGTACTGCATTTACCAGGATGCAATGGGGTGAACTGTGCTGGGATGAGAGGCAGTGTGCTCCCTCCCCCCCTGTGTTTAAAAGGCTCCCTTGAGCCAACGAGCTGATGAGCTCTCCTGGGATGCACCTGTGTGCCTGTGGAGAGGTACTGTGACCTGTGAAGACTTGGGCACCATTTCAGCAACCCCTTATGACTTTTCTCTGCTTCTTATTAACTTTTGCTCTCTACTGATGACGGGCTAAACCCAGAAACATGTGTCTAGAAATATCAGCACTACCTGCACCAACTTTGGTGAAAGACTACAACAACTTTGAAAGTAAGCGTACTGCATTTACCAGGATGCAATGGGGTGAACTGTGCTGGGATGAGAGGCAGTGTGCTCCCTCCCCCTCTATAATTGAATGTAATGACTACCTCTGTAAACTGGAAAACACTCCCCAGTCTTTCAATCGCAGTCTGAAATACAGGTGCATCCATTTGGTGTACAACTCTCCATTTTGTTTGTCTACTAAAATCACTTTTTTGTATCTCATTATGGTTGCATTGATTTCATGAACATCGTAACCATCTTAGAGGGGCCCCTCCTTCCATTGACAGTGATACATAAATATACAAGTTATGTATTATATTTCATTTAAGGCAGGCACGTATAAACATATCCTTGTGAAGCAGTAATGTATGACATAAAGCAATAGTGGTATAACAAACATTTCCTGTAGTTCACAAAGAGCAGGTGTGTCAGACGTTTTTGCATGTATGGCTCAAAAACTTGATGTGAGGCTGGGGTTGTCTTCCATTTTAGCCAGGTGCTGTATACCAGGTTAAAAACAAATCCTTCAGATAAAAGATAAAATATGGCATCTAAATCATTTGGTGCCATCTCGTGGTATAGCCATGTAAGCCAGAAAAGCTAAGCTTCAGTTAGATAAAAAAAAATCCATAAATACTACTTGTTGCAGGAGCGCAGGGCCCTAAAGAGTGCAGACCTGTGTCTAAACGCCACCCCCCCCTTGTGATAGCTCTGACAGAGAACACAGAGGGGGATATTCTCAAGAACGTGCGATAAACATCGCCAAAATAGGTTAACGCAAGTTTCCATATCGCCGTCTATCATGGGAAAACAACTCCGTGTCAACATGGCATTCTGAACACGGCGGTAACATGTGATAGTACCCCGATAACGCGGCAAATGTCCGCGATAACAGTACCGGGACGGCGAAAAAAATCCAAACCCGAACGCGAAAAAAGTTGCGATGGGCCCAACCGCGATAAGACAAACAGCGAAAAGCAGCGCCAGGCCTGCAATTCACACACGTCAGGCGTGAAAAACCACTACAAAAGCAGAAAAAAAAAACACAAACAAAAAACAAACTACAGCGAAGCACAATGGAGGCAGCCGGAGCAGGTACAGAGGACGACCAGAACCCCACAAGCCCCCCGGAGGACCAGCCTGGGACCTCGGGGTCAGGGAAGGGCAAGGACAAGAAGAAGAGGAAGACGCAGTTCAGTCCGCAGGAAAACAGGATCCGGATCACGGAGGTGATAGAACACCATCAACAACTGTTCGTCACCTCCACTGTGTCATTGGCAACAAAAAATGCAATATGGCAGTCCATCGTGGACAAGGCGAATGCAGTCGGAGTGCTGAGGAGGACAATGGACGGGGTCAAGAGGCGCTGGAATGATGTGAGCGCAAGACCAATCAGAAACTCGCAGACAACCAGAAGGCAGCAATGCAGACTGGAGGTGGGAGTCCAGCGCCACAGGAGGAGCTGGATGAGATGAAGCAAATGGTGACCACAGTCATCAGTGGGGAGACGGTGGCAGGAGTTGGGGGACCGGACACTGCTCAACATGACCCGACACAACAGCAACAGGGTGAGTAACCACCAGGGACTGGGGGGACAGGGGGAGATGGGCACAATGGCACACATGCACAATTAAGTAGAGGACATCTGCGGACAAACCATGGCCAACAGTCACAACTCCAACCAAGAGCCCAATTTACCCAAGTCTGCAACAGCACAGCACTGCATAAGCACAGAAGTGAAAGCCACACCGCCTGAAAGGGATAAGGACCAACCAGGTCAGAGCTGAAGGGGCAACACACCCACAATGCAGCACACACACATAAGATCCAGAGCACCGCAACATTTACAACAATGTTGAACAAACAGCAACACCAGCACAACAGAACAGAGGACACAACTGCTGCCGCTTGTGTGTGGAAAATGGCCATTCGCATGTGGCATAGCTGGAAACTGTGAGATGATGATGTACTAGTACAACCCCACATCCCTGATGGTGTAGTAATGCATGTATGGCATGACCCAGATAGGCAGTGAGACACACATTGTCATACAAATCAACACTCATCACAGTTGAATACAATTGAAGGTGCGTAGAATTTATTAGCATATGCGTGTCAGTTCGGCCAAGATAAGTGCCACAACATGCAGACCAATGCAGCAGTATGTCAGAATGTGGAACGTTGCCAAGCGCCGCTGTCCACTCCGGGGGAGTGCCGCACCATTCACAGGTGTGTGTTTACCTGCGTTGTTGTCCGCTCATGTATTCGGAGTCCAGGCGAATGCAGCCATGTCCACTATCGTCGTGGGAGATGTGACCAGAACCCCAAGTCCCAACAAGGTGTGGGACATGTGCAATGTGTTCCTAACTGTTGTGTCTGCAGGTACGTAGTTACACGTCCATGAAAGCAAGTGCAGCTTCGTAGGCAATCATTTCCAACATGAGGTCGTTGTCGACTTCATCGAACAGGACGGCGAGGCTAACCATTAGCAGGTCCAGACAGATGTGCTGTGTCCACCCCCTTTCACCAATTAGCACTACAGCCCAATAGGGGAGCGGCTCAATGTGGTCACTGCACACGAGGAGTTCTGCAATCTCCCAGGTCCAGCTGCCAGCGTCTATGCCAAGTATCCAGGCATCCCATAGACGGGTATCACAGTGACACTCATGGTCGTGGGCCAACAGGGGGTGCACACACATGTCGAAATCCAGTTCGGCCACCGTCCTGTTGGATAGGCAGACATCCATGGACCACTCGAATATGCATGAGCGACAATGCAACACAGGTTGCACGCAGGTGACATTGGCAAGGCGGAAGCTCAGCCGGTAACTGATCCGCAGCACTACCAATGGCAGTTCCCCCAGTAAATGCAGCATACGTGCACGGTACAGTTCCACGTGACAGGGGTTGTGCATGTGTCCGGGATGGTCTGCCATTGAGTTAGTGGCTCTGGTTGAAGCGGCACTGTTCTGACCTGTGCCAGTTCTGTGGATGAAATGCCACAGCTCGGATCAATGAGTTTTTAAGTGTGCAACGGTTGTACGCCTGGGATGGTGTGGGAGTAAGTGTGAAGGCCATTCCATGCAAGATAACTCCGAGCAAGGACTTCTGTGTGTATACATTGGTCTGTCGTCGGGCTGTGCATAGTGTGGGAGTCGTCCTCAACTGCTATCGTATCTGTCAGGGGGTGCTGGGCACATGCAATTCCGAGGTCGGATGTGCAGATGTGCTTCCGCCTGATAGCTCAGACAAAGGAGCTTTCATCCCTAATGTCAGTTTGTCATCTGCTTGCATTCATGAAGTGCGATGTGGCTTTTTGGGTGTGGGGTGGGTTGTGTGCGACTTTTGGATCCATGTTTGACATGACTTGCATGTGGCAAATGAGCGGCATCACTGTGTGTTACGTTGCCTCACAGCTGCTCCTCCCCCCGAGCCTATTTACTTGTGTGCGCTGCGCGGTTGCATCACTTGCACTCCAATGGCACACCATTGTCATGCCTGTCTGCGCATGTCCACAAGCCTGACAACAACACTGTGATGTTGTCCGTTGAAGGTGGGCGGCCACGTGAGTGTAGGCCTATGGTAAGGTTAGTGCGGACACAGATGTCGAGTTCATGCCTGGCTGAACTCGCGCTGCGACTAAGGCTAGGCATTTGGCTCATGCTGCGGCAATGCAGATACACACAACACTTGGCATGTATGAGCCAAGACCCCGAGCGATCAGGCGCTCCTTCATTTCTCCGTTTGTGCGAGACCGCCCTCCGGCTGCATGCTACATTGTAACATTGTCAATTGCGGGCCGGGTGGCGCCGACACTACAACAGAGACACACGCATTGGTGACTTCCTTGTCCAGGCCAGAACTGAACCACGCCCTGAGCCCCGGGCTAATTCTACACACCCCTGCGCTGGACTGACGTACGCCGGCCCAGCACACTCCGCTTACGCTTACAGGGGGGGATGACAAAGCTACATGTCCAAGGTCTTACCCGCTGCCTGAGGTGACATGCTTGCGTCCGCTGTCCACAGCACGATGTGATGTGGTAGGGCCAGGGGCCATCACGCATACATAATGACCACATGGACACACTTAGATAGATAGTGGAACTGGCTACGGGCACGTGCGCCCGGCCCCTTTTTATTACCAGGGTCACATGTCCAGTGACGCCTGTGCTGGATGGGTGTGGGGTGAGTGTAAGCCAGCCCTCAGGGAGTGGTTGGTGCTGGCAACAACTAGAACAGTGATCATCGGATCACCCACACAGAGTCACTCATGAAGGGTCCATGACTTGCAGTGCACTGAGGTCGAGGCACCAGAACTGGACTCACACACATATGATTACATCATAAAGGGTCCATGACTTGAGCTACACTGAGTTTCTGGCACCAGAAGCGCTCAGCGGGTTCACAGCCAGCGATGATTCGTCGTTTGACTTGGGGGACCTGCTGACCGCAGTGTAGGCCGGAGGCAGCGGTCAGCGAGGGCCCACAGCCACGTGGCGTTGACTTGAGCTGCACAGAGTTAGTGGCACCTGGAGCGCTCAGCAGGTGCACAGCCAACGATGAAGCGTCGTCCGGGTGGGCCGCACTGGGAGCAATGTTCTTTTTGCCTACTGAATTCTTCCTCAATATTGCCACGTGGCATCGACTTGTGTTGCACAGGGTCAGTGGCACCTGGAGCGCTCAGCAGGTGCACAGCCAACGATGATGCATCGTCCGGGCGGGCCGCACTGGGGGCAATGTCTGTTGACTAGTGGTTTCCTCCATTAACAGAAATGTGGCATGATTTGAATTGAGGGACCTGCTGACCGCAGTGTAGCACTAAGGCAGTATCCGGCACACACATGACTTCGTGTTGCTGTGCCGCTGGATGCACTGGGGGCCTGTGTCGCGGAGTCTGGAGGTCACGGCGGCGGACTCGTGGCAGGGTGAGGTGCGCCGCCCTGACAGACGCGTTGCCCATCACGGAAGAGAACCACGCCCAGAGCCCCGGCCTTTTTATCCGCACTCCTACGCTGGAGTGGTGTATGCTGGCCCTGCCCACTGCGCTTACGCTTACAGAGGGGGACGGCACAGCTACATGTGCAGGGTCTTCCCCACTGCCTGAGGTAACATGTTTGCGTCCACTGTCCACAACACTACAAACCCCAGGTCTGTCCAGCACATCACCGCCACACTTGGCATTGTGTACATTCTTCTTCATGGGTGAGTTGCCTCCTTCACACATACTTGGTTCCCACCCCTCCCCCCATTCTGCACTTGTGTGGCTGAAGGGCCATGCCGTTTTCGGAAGGTCCGCTGTCTTGTCCTACGCTGCCTCGGTGGTAGTCTGGGAGGGGGGTCCGGAGGGGGGGGTTCCTGGGGGTGGTGGCGGTGGGTGTTGTGGCCCTCTTGGGTCTCCGAGCTGCATGTTCATTGGCTCCATGGCATCTATGGGTCTTCAGTTGTGGCTCTGGGCTGGGCTCCCTTTCATACTGCAGGTAGTCGTCCTGCTTAGCACCAGCTAAAGGCAGGTGTTAAATCCCTGCAGCTAACGCGCCTTATCGCCTGTTCTTGGTTCGCATCGCAGATCTGACTGGTCGTTGAGAATCGCGCAAAGTGGTGTTTTCGTGTGTTTTTGCACGGGAACGCCTACTCTGCATATCATTAGCGTTAGTTGTCGCACTCATCCGTGGTGATGTTTTTTGCGGTTGCTATCACAGGAAAACTGGCGATGTCGGCAGTTTGCACCGGCTTGTGAATGGGGCGATATGTCTATCGCCACTTTTGCGGCGCTAAAGTGCTGATAAATCGGCGATAAGTCCTTGAGAATATGCCCCAGAATGTGTGGGCATAATATAGCAACAACAAAAGGGTGTGGAGGATAAATTAAGGAATTAGTAGTCTAAAGTATGAGAGGGTGAAAAGTTACCCTCAATATTGGTTAACCCAGTGGTTTTCCAGCACAGGCTACCTTCACAAATATTATTTTACAATAGTTGCCATTAAAACAGCATAGCAATGCTACTAATTTTGCTACTACAAATAATAATATAGTTTCAGCTATTTATGAAAGAAAAAAATGGTATGCAAGATGATTGTGACTGTAAATGTGATCTCGAAATAAGTACATGTTTTATGTTCGTTTATGGTACTTAAATGGCTTTGTTCGAAATTGAGACTACTCTTACATTTCGAATTGCTTTGGTGCATAGTCCTGAGCTAATGTATACCTCCATTTTGTCCGCACGCACTCTAGCATTCACAAAATGGATACTATCAGAGAAAATTAAGTTTAAGCTTAAAGTGCTTTCAAAGCACTCAGCTACTCCATTGAGTTCTCCGGCGCTCAAAGATTAGATGGCCCAATTCCCACAGTAAGGGCAGTTTAACAAGCTACCTTAAATAGCCAGGCTTCTAGTGACAATTAGAGGAGTCAACCTCCTTAATGGCGCAAAGTTATAGCAGAAGAGCATTCCACTCAGCCGCTGCCAGAGCTGAGAAAGAGGAGCAACCCCATCTCTTCCTCTTTCTTTTTTGGCTTCGTCACCAGCAATGCACTGGAGGAGCGTATCGCTCAAGTTGGCTTATAGTGGGAAGGTTTCTTGATTAGATAAGTGGGGTCAAGTCCTTAAAAAGCCCTGTGTGCTAGCACCAGCGCTTTAAACCTCACTCTCTCCCGAATAGGCAGCCAGTGCTGCTCCTTAAGGTGGGCCTAACAGAGATGTTTCTCAGGATGTTGCACAAGAGCCTTGCTGCAGCATTCTGCACCAGTTGGAGTCTCTTAAGTTGGTATAAAGGGAGACCCCAGAATAGTCATGAGCATAGTCCAGACGCGAGAGGATTAGGGTGTAGACCACTGTGTTCTGACAAGAGATTGGGTGCAAGAACAAGTACTTCCTGAGGAGCTGCAAAAGACTAAAGCAGGATGCAACCACACTTTCTACCTGAGGTTTAAAGGGCAGATCATTGTCAAATTTAATTCCAAGATTCCGGGATCAGCATAGGAGGAGATGTTGCAGAGCTAGGCTCGACTTCAGCACCCCAGGAAGGGGGAGGAGACCCAAAAAACAGAACTTCCATCTTACATGTGTTACACTGGAGGTTACTTAAGCGCATCCAATGGAACACAACCGACAGACAGGCTTCACATTTAAGATGAGTGATGGAGACATTTTGGTCCCATGTTAGAAGGATCTGCGTGTCATCAGCGTATGAGATGACCTGCACTCCAAAGGGTTCCACCTGGGGGGCTAAGGATGGCATATACACATTAAACAACCTTGGGCTCAAAGCCGAATCCTGGGGGACACTAAACTTAAGAAGTTTGGGGTCAGAAGCAGAAGGAGGCATACACGGCTTGGCCTCTGACAGAAAGGAGCCCAACCAGGCCAACACGGTCCCAC
The DNA here is from genome assembly GCA_963921515.1 of Calotriton arnoldi. Lineage (NCBI taxonomy): Eukaryota > Metazoa > Chordata > Amphibia > Caudata > Salamandridae > Calotriton > Calotriton arnoldi. Next base: position 2,394,189 of record CAWUFW010002028.1, read on the forward strand.
CTACCCCTATGCCCTGCAGGTGACGTAGCAAAATCGGATGAGAAACCGTATCAAATGCTGCAGAGAGGTTCAATAGTAGTAGAGCGACATTCTTACCATTGTCTGCAGCCATTTTAATGGTGTCAGAGACTTCCACCAGCGTGGATTCAGTGCTGTAGCCTGGACGGAATCCCGATTGCATTGGATGTAACAGCCTACAGGTCTCAAGATAACTGGAGAGTTGGAAATTGACCAGTTTTTAAGGATCTTAGAAACTGCAGACAGGATAGAAAAAGACTATTAATTTGACATGATAGCTTTGTTCTCTTTTTTAGGAGTGGTATCAATTTAGCATTCCTCCATCCTCCAGTGGCTACGGACAATGGCTTGATGAAGGGAGCTATTCAACAGAGGGCTCAAAATGGGATTAATAACCTCAGCATGAGCCGCCTGAATCTGAGGAGGACATGGGTCATCCGGGGAGCCAGTCTTGCAGACTCTAAGAGCTTTCATAGAGTCTTCCGAAGAGATGCTAGTAAACTTTGTTGGAGAAGAAGAGTCAGCGATAAAAGCAATTAAAGGCTGAACCTCCAATCCTCTGTCCTCGATGCTGTCAATATTTGCCAACGCCTTGAGATCAATTGAGCCAGCAGCATCAAAATGGGCAATGGTTCCAGCAACATTTAGGGACTCAACAATATTTAGAATCTTATGCTCAAAAAACTCAAAGAGCTGAGAGCAAAGTTTTGGGGAGGCCGGCACTGATTGAAAAAGGGCTAAGCTCCTCATTGAAGCAGGGTGCAGAGTGGCGTCTCAGGGCTCCAGACCTGGACTTAGTAGGAGGCAATTGATCTGCCATATTCCCCAACCAGACATTTATTGCCAACGCATCTGCTTCCATGCCCATGATGGTATTGGGGCACTATCTTTGAGAGTATGAGTGATTTCAGCCATACTAGCCTTGAACCAGTTGGGGTGAGGCAGAGAAGGGGTAATCCCTCTATCACTGGGGCCATGTTCCAGAGACCAAAGAAAATGAACGGTAGAATGATCCAACCAGGAATTGCTTAGGACCTCTACGACCTTAATTCAGCCATTTGAAAAAACGGTATCCAGCAAGTGACCAGCCGAATGAGTTGGCTTTTCCACACATTGCTTCAAATTCCAGGCAGACATAGTATCTAAGAGAAGGTTGGCCTGATGGTTCTCTGGAATATCAAGATAAATACTAAGACCACCTAGCACAGAAAAATTGGAAAATTTTAGTAGGCAGCTGGACAGTCTTCCAGAGAAGACAAAAATTCAGTGGGCAAGCCGGATGGGCGATAGATTAACACACCACCTACCAACTTATTGGCTGAGGGAAAAAAGCAGAAGCACAATGATTCAGCCCTCCGGAGCTCAGGAATCGCAAAACGAGTGAGCTTCAGGGAACATTTTGTAACATTGGAAATTCCCCTCCTTTCTTGCCCACCCTGTCCTGATGAACGATAGAGTAAACGTCAGGGACTGCCAAAGCAATATCTGGCACGGAACGGTTGTTCATCTAGGTTTCAGTGCGTAAGAGAATGTCCAAGTGTTCCCTTGTAAGAAGCTCAAAAATGTGCAGTGGGTTACTGTGGAGTGACCATACATTTACTAATGCTGCAATAATCGTCAGAGTATTAACAGAATAATGCCTAGCCAGAAAGGACTTTGAATTTAAGAGACGGAGGTAGAGTATTGGTGACTGGCCGAGAAATATTAATGTCTTTGAGTTTTGATGTATGCAGGAACCTGAGATTCTTGAGTGCACAAAGTTTTAAAAGGACATAGATGGCAAGACACGGCAGTGCAGAGAAGGCTAAGTTAAATTGATAGGAGCATGCTGCCCCCTGATTTAGTCTCAAAAGCATATGAGCGAAATACCCGCGAACAAGATTCCAAAGGGAGGGTAGGTGGGCAGCATAGCTGGCGCAGACAGGTTTGCCTTAGGCACATCTTCGGCGTGCCAGTGGTGTGCCTGCTGCGCACGTCCATTGCACTTCCGCGCACTGGCCTCCCTTGTAACCCTGGCAGCCACGCCACGTGGCAACGAGATCATGAATTACAAAGATGGTGGCTGTAAACTTAATCGCAGCAGAAGAATGCACTAAACACGATGTTTTCCAAGTGCCAGCACAGTTAGAAATAAGTAGCATAGAACACAAAAGAAACAAGTAAAATATGCCCACTAGAGTTGTCACAAATAGCCCAAACTCGCAGTAAAAATGTAAGACTGCTCTCAAGGGAGAGACAGGATCAAATAACTTAGGGGTGCTTTCGCGCACCGGCCTCCCTTACAACCCTGGCAGCCATGCAACGCGGCAACTAGACCGTGAATTCCAAAGATGGCAGTCGTAAACTCAAACGTGGCATAAGAACGAACTAGGGGGCTGATTACCGTAGCGGTGATTGGGACCGCCCGCCAGACATGGGGCGGTCCCACCACTGCAATTAGGATGCGCCCGCCATATTGGCGGACGAATCCTGGGCCTTTAACATTGCGGGCGGTGCTGCTGGCTGCAGCACCTTCCACAATATTAAAGGTGCTTGCACCGCATTTCCCTGCACCACGTGGCAGGCACCACGCGGTGCCTGCCACTTGGTGCATGGAAATGCAGGGAGGTACCGTGGGTGCCCCCCAGTGCAGCGACACCCCCCCACAGGGGGGGCCTGCAACAGGCCCCCAAACCCAATCCCCGCCAGCCTTTCCATGGCGGCAACGCCGCCATGGAAAGGCCTCCTAAAACCCACATCCTAATATGGCGGACGGTGCCTGCTAGGCACCGCCACCATATTAGTGGCCCTGCTCCGCCCGCCAGCCAATCGGTGTGATTGCCACTGGCGGAAAAGCGGCAGATGGACTTTGCCTCCGCCGCGATACCCACCGCCATCCTAATATGGCGGTGGGTAATTCTCAATGTGATGGCAGAACGATCGCCACCACCGGCCCGGCGGTGGCGATCGTTCCGCCATCGGAATGAGCCCCTAAATACGGCGTTTTCCAAGTGCCAGCACAGTTAAAAATAAGTACAAGTAAAATATGCACACTAGAGTTGTCACAAATAGCCCAAACTCACAGTAAAAATAGTAAGACTGCTCCCAAGGGAGAGACAGGATCAACCAACCATTCCATCACTGATTATCGGCAAAACAGTATGCCAGGAGAAATACTATTCTCCTGTTTCCTATGGGAAAGCAGTTTTAGCATGTTTTCTATGGAGAATATACTCACCCGAATGGTTACGTGAAGGCAACATATATTATGAAAGGTAAAAGAGGGTGTGTCAAATATTGAAATTAGTACTTTATAGTGCTTTCTGTGGCAAATCACGGTTTTCCATTTTCTAAATGTAGAATTAAGACATTTGAATTATTTTTTATAGAACAGCTGCCTTTGGCAACCAAGATCCAGTTGTGACTTGGTGATCCTGCCTCCCTATTAAAGTGCACGCTGGAGGGTGCATGTATGAGCTAATGCTCAGTGAATATTCCCCTATAGAACTATATCTTGGAGGCGGGAAAGGAGTTGGGTTGGTTTGGACTGCATTTACAATTTTAACTTCTAAATGGGGACTATGGCGTGTTGGGTATAGTAGCAACACCGCTAACCTTTTGTTCTGTGATGTACTGCTGTCGCTAGTACTGAGAAATCTCTAGGCCCTAGCAGTGATTCCTCACTCATGATCATAGTGGCAATCTCCTGGCAGGAATTAGGTTGTAGTACTGACAATGCGTAATTATTTCATTGTGAAAATATACCATTGCGGATATCAGACACAAATGCGCCTCTCAGTCTATGTGTTGCAGTTTAGAGAAGTGGAGTTCTTAATATTTGCCACATAAAGTATGTAGTATGGGTTCTGGATTTGTAGAACAGACATTCACATTTTCAGCAGCTCTCCTCTAGCATATCTTCTCTATGGCAATGAGCTTTTTAAGATATAATCTCCAGAATGGCACACAGTATCGAAAAGGAGTTATTGTCAGAAAACAATAACTTCACAATCTGTAGCCAACTGTTGCAATGCATGCTTGCACACTCCTCCAAACACACTGCCAACCATACATTGAACACTATGTTGATTAGAAGTACACCCAGGGAAGGCAGAACTGAATAAGAGAGAGAAACAGAGACATTGAATATCTTCACTCTGCCAGGTTACACAGCTGGATGCTGTCTACACTGTAAGGGTGTTCACATCATAAAATAAGAGGAAACATGTTATGCTATCATTCTAGCTCCTGCACCTAATTTCGAATATTGTATAAGGTATACATTTTAACAATCTTTCTATTTCTTACTCTCTATATTCTCATAAAACTCTGTGTCTTCCCAGAGCTGGAATACAATTATAATCTTTATAATATATGCAACAACAACTCTGAAAGAGTATGTGTTTATTCCCATAGATTACTACCTTCAGTGTTCTACGAATGGGATCTGTGATTCAAATTATATTTAATGCAACAGGTTTGTAAACTGCACCATAATAAAAACATATTCTTATTATAGAGTTCAATCCATTTTGCATCTAAGCTGCTATCTTAGTAGATACCTGCTTAAAAAAAGGTTAACAAAGATTATACAAGACAAGGATGCTTTTCGCTTGTCTTGTGGAAAATGTATGAGTGTATAATCCTGAACGGATAGCACTTGAAAATAGTGTTCAATCGCAAAGCTTAAATCTGTACACATAAGTATTGTCCAAGAATACTTCTCTGTATCTAATTCAATCTTTTGTCAAAATTCCAAGGATCAACAATATGAAAAGTTTCAAAATTCTGACTGCAAGGTTCCAGGTGCAGCAATTATGGTTTTCGAGTCCTTAGCAAAGTGCCTCTGGGCCATGGGGAAGTTACATTCTAAAAGACCTGTGCGGGTCCTGTGGCTTCATAAGACATGAAGTCTTCCTTGGCATTATTAATGTGTGTCGCATAGTGTTTTAGAAATTTGAAGCCTCTTTCCACGTGACGCCCACACTCCTGCTTCTGAAAACGCAAACATGGAGGCAGTTCGGGAATATTGCGCCTCTGAGCAAAAACCAGGGTGAGGGGGTAAGTGCCGGGACCGATAATCACTGTTATAGCCACTGTTTATTATGATCTGTCACAACCTCCTTTTCTAAATCCCAGCTACTGCATCACCCAAGGTTATGTGCCAAAATATTGTATATTGTTAGGCATAAATATTGTGTCCTAATTATAGTTTACAAAAATATCGTCCAATTGCGTGTAGATTTTCTATTATTAACTCCAATAGGGAGATATTTTTATAAATGGTATTTCGGACACAATGTTTATGTCCAACGATATTCTGACAATGGTACTCTGGTATCACATGTTCACTTAAACTTTGGAGATGTATGCGAAATATCATTCAAGTTAACATATATTTGCAAAGAAACAAGAGAAAATGATTCAGACTGAAAACTGAAAAAATTCACAGTTGCCTTCAATTGTGTAGATGCACAGAGGAACACTTTCGAAGAAAGATAATTTACCTAGCTCATACAAATTCTAAAAAATTGTAGTATATACGGTATTGATTGAGAACTATACCTTCAATATTCACAACCGGTATCTTTGGTTCATGTGACCTTGAAGAAACTCTTTATAAGTTCACATGTTAATCACATATTGAAAACGCATAATATTAAGTTACTTCTGCAAAATAGATCGTTTAAATAGCAGAAAATAAAATACAGTGAAAGCCTATGGAATTTGCATAGCTATTAGGCAAGTGTTAATGGTATTTACGTCAAATGGGCTAGTACAGCTCCTTCTGATGGATCAGGTGTCATTATTGAGACATTTGGTCAATATTATGCTTTGTATGGATGGAGCCTCATCTTACATGATCTACCACAGGTTAGTTAGTACATAACAAGCTCAATGCAATGTTTTTACTGTTGAGTCACCCACATCATTTAAACATTGCATAACCAAATACATATTTCTACATTTAATCTAATAATAGTGCACAATGATGTATCATGCAATTTATAGTCAATCAACTTCAAGGCAGAGAGCTCTTACAACCAATATTATGTGGATATATGGATTCACATATAATGGGGGCATTTCCACAATTTTAATATAAGCATCCCCATATCAATTACTGTAACTGTATATTACACTTTCAGCGACTTTCTGCATCTTACATGTATGAGAGCATTTAAGCAAGAGTTTTACATCTAAGGGCTTTTGCACTGCATGCACCAGCTCACGCTTTAACTCAGCATGTATTCTCTTACTCTATTGTTTGTTTCTTGTATCCCCATTGTCAACAAAACACATCTATAATATGATTATCAGGTAATGACAGAAATTGAATTTAAAATGTAAATACATGTCTTTTGCTCTATCTAATTCACACACTTGTAACTAAATTAAATTGTATTTTCTGTAGTGCTTCATACCACAATTCTGGCATTTGTATGGCCATAAATAAGAGGTGTTGTTATTACCAAATGTAATGGTACCATTTTTTCCATCCTGGAGAGGATGAAATCCTAAATGTGCCTGGCCTGGATTCAGACTCATGATAGGCAGAGCACAGGAGATTAGGACAGCTGGCCTCACTCATTTATCCATCTAACCGACTATGAAGGACTATTCCTAATTTTTCACTAATCAAATATCAAAGCTGCAATGTATTTATCTCTAGAATTCATTAGGAAATAATGTACACAACAGTCATGCAAGAAGACCTATCCACTATTAGAACTCCAAGGGACTAGGATTAGTTCTCTCCAAGCCCCATTCTCTCAATTCTAAAATGAATCTCATGACTTAATTCTTAAAGTATGCAGACTCTTTTCATTCACTAACCTGAGTGAGTGTACAACAAATTCTGACATTAACAATTAAAAAAGTGAACACCTGAGCCCAAAACACCCACTAAGATTTGCCGTTTGAGTTATGCATGCCATAACTCATCCGGCCTGCCATGGCCCCACCTGAGTGCCCCAAACCCCGCTGTGCACCTACTCTCTGTGCACATGGCCTTCACAGCAGCGCTTGGTTGCAGGCTCTGGCCATGCATGTAAACCAGTTATTCATCAAAATAGGGTTAGTTCCTCATAGGCCGGGTGGTCATAAGGGGTGGGACCACGTGGCTAGTGCTGCTGTCGCGGGGAGACCTGAAGGTCAGATCTTGATGCCCTCACATATCTGTTAGGGTGTCGTGCTTCATCATTGGGCGCTCCTCGTCTGGCCAGTGCTGCAAAGCCTGACGGGCCTGGGGGCTCTTTGTTGGAGGTCTTTTGATCCGAAAACGCCATTTAGGTGAATGCATGTGAGGGGGCTATGCGAGGGTGTGTAGCAACTCCCCAAGTGCACCGGCTAAATAGAGGAACTATCTCCTTCTTGTGTTATATATGAGCTGAGCTCATCTGCTCTTGGAATGGGGCATTCATCTGTCTTAGTGACAGCATTGAGGCTTCTGTAGTCCACACAAAACCACAGCTCTAGTTTTCCTCCCTTGTAATGAGATTTGGGGACTAAGACCACTGGGCTGGCCCAGAAACTCACCCCTAATTCCAGCATTTTGCTGACTTCAGCTCTGATGCTTTCTTTGACTTGGTCAGATTGCCTGTAAAATTTGTTTTTGACAGGTAGGCTTTCTCTAGTGTCCACATCATGCACACCCCAGGTTGTCTGTCCAGGGGTCAGAGAAAAGAGCTCAGCATACTACCTAAAGACTTGCCTGCAGTCAGTTTGCTGTTGGGCAGTGAGGGTTACTGATACGACTACTCCTTCAACAGACCCCTCTTTAGAGTTTTGGTAGAGGAAATCAGGGAGAGGTTCACTCTCTTCTTCATGATCTCGTCAGTGACCATGAGAATGGCCACATCAGCCATATCATGAAAGAGTTTAAGGTGGTCCACATGGATGAACCTGTGAAGTGTCCAGGTCCACCAAGTAGGTGACTTCCCCTTTTCTTTCTAGGATAGGGTCGGGACCTCTCCATTTGTCCTGGAGGGCCCTAGGTGCCACAGGCTCCAAAACACATACTTTCTACCCTAGTTGGAACTCTGCAAGTGCAGCCTTTTGTTAAAACCACAGCTTCTGGTGCTCTTTGCTTGCCTCAAGGTTTTTGTTGGCTTTCTCCATGTACTCAGCCATCCTGGACAAAGACCAAGCGCATAGTCTACTGTGTCTGGTTTGGGTTCTTTGAGAGGCTTCTCCCAGCCTTCCCTTATCAGACTTAGTGGACCTCTCACAGGATGGCGAAACAGAAGCTCAAAGGGACTAAATCCCACTTCTTTCTGTGGAACCTCATTGTGAGCAAAAAGCAGCCATGGCAGTAAGACACCCCATCTCCTTCTGCGCTTTTCATGAAGTCCTTTGATCATGCCTTTCATGGTCTTGTTCAATCTCCCAACCAGACAATTGGTTTGTGGGTGATATGGGGTAGTAAACTTATACGTCACTCCACACTCAGCCCACGTGGCTTTTAGGTAACCAAACATGAAGTTACTACCTCTGTCTGACACCACCTCCTTAGGAAAGCCCACTCTAGTAAAGATACTTATGAGGGCCCTGGCAACTACAGGACCAGTGACAGTCCTAAGTGGAACTGCTTCAGGATACCTGATGGCCTGATCCATGACCACCAGTATGAATCTGTTTCCTGATACTGTTTGGGGGTCACGGGAACCAACAATGTCAATCCCTACTCTCTCAAAGGGAACTACAACCACTGGTAGTGGAATTAAGGGGGCCTTTGGCTTGCAACCTGTCTTGCCACTGACTTGACAGGTAACACAGGAGCTGCAAAACTCCTTTACTTTCTAGGACATACCCGGCCAGTAGAAGTGGATGACTAACCTACTCCATGTCTTTGCCTGGCCAAGATGCCCAGCTAGGGGATGTCACATTTTAGAGAGTAAGAACTCTCTTTACTGCTGAGGCACTACCACTCTCCTACTGGCACCAGGTTTGGGGTCTCTGGCCTCGGTATACAGGAGTCACTCCTCCCAATAGGTCCTGTGGGAACCACTGACACTTCCCTTTTCCTGATCAGCAGCTTGCTCTCTCTCAGGCTCTCAGGAGTGGGGCAGGTTCTCTGTCCCTGGCACAAATCTTCCCTAGAGGGTCCCCTTGGGCCTAGGATATCTTCCCGGAAAGGTCCCCATTCCTGAGGTTCAGTTCCCTCAAGGTCTGACAGGGCTTCACCCTGAGGAGAGGGGACCTGAACTTTTGTCTCAGTAGACATTGCGTTCCCATACTTCTTGCCTTTTCTGTTGGAGACTTGAGCCATTATTCCAGGCCCAGTTTCCAACTCCTCTTTTTCACGCTGGGCTTTGCACTGTGCTCTTATTTTCACATACACCCATTCAGGTATTCCCAGCATGGGTTCTCATCTCTATTTCAGCCCATGCTATGCTGAGGACGCCAGATCATTCCCTAGCAGACATTCCACTGGAATGGCAGAGGACACGACCACCTTCATTTGACCAGAAACCCCACCCCACTCTAATGTCACTGTTGTAAATGACCCTTTTTGCAGGGTTATCCCCAAACCTTTTGCTTTTTCCTCCTATTTTTCCCTGACCTGTTTGTGTTGGTTCTAGGACTCTGGGCACTTTACCACTGCTAATCAGTGCTAAAGTGCATATGCTCTCTGTGTAAATTGTGTTATGCATGGGTGTTTCCATGATTGGATATTTGATTTACCTGTTAGCCCCTAGTAAAGTGCACTGCGTGTGCCAGGGCTGGTGAATCAAATGCTACTCGGGGGCCTGCAACACTGGTTGTGCCACCCCCGTGAGTAGCCCTGAAAACGGTAACTCAGACCTGCCATTCCAGAAGTCTGCACGCAGATTGTAACTGCCATGTCGACTTGGCCAGTGCACACACTGGCCGGTCCCTAACCTTCCCTTTTCTTACATGTCAGACACCCCTCAGGTAGGCCCAAGGTACCCCTGTGGGCAGGGTGCAGTGTATGTGAAAGGTGGGACATGCCCTGGTGTGTGTGGCATGTCCTGATAGTGAATTACAGCCAATTTCGTTTTTCACTATTGCAAGGCTACCAGTTCCCCATAGTATAGAATGGGAGGTTTGTTTATAACATCTTATAAACATAACTGGCCCAGGGAATTCGTTAAGAAAATAGAATTTAGTATGCCTGAACTCAGAATCTAAAGATGCATCTTTTAGTGAAGGTGATTTTTACATTGTGTGTTTGAAAATATCACTTTTAGAAAGTAGGTATTTTCTTTTCTTTTTTTATTTTATTTATTAGGACATCGGCATGAAATACAATGTGACATAAATTCACAAAAAAAAAAGGCAAGGAAAGAAAAAAAGACCATACACGATGCCCAAATTTTGAATTTATACCCCCACCCACCCCTGCGCGGTGGATCCCAGAAAATACGTCAATATATCAGTATAACAAAATTAACAAATATATAGCAAGGGGATACTTCAATCATACTAACAATTCATCCTTATGTAACCATTTAGTTAAAGGTTCCCAAATCTTTTCCCCTTAGTCCTTGCCCTACTTCCCTTCTCCTAAACACTGAGATCTCCCAATTGTAAACAAATAATAATTTACTAAACCAAACATGTATCGAGGGAGGGTTCGGATCTAGCCAGACCGTGGCCAAACACAACCGAAATACCGCCATTGCGATATATAACATTTTCCTATCAGCCTCCTCCATTTCTTGATTAGAAATCCCTAATATAATAACCTGGGAGGTCAGTGGGACTAAATATCCCAATATACATTCTAAGCGCAGTTCAATTTTGGCCAACAATTGAGACAGGCCAGAACAAGTGGCAAACATATGTATACTGTCTGCAGCCAGCAACCCACACCGAGGGCAGTATATCCCCGAAGTCCCACCCCATCGGTGAATACGCGCCGGAGTCATATATAAGTTACACCATGTTTTATAGCATTGTACCTGCAGATTAGCTGAAATACATGCCGTTTGGCTAAACAAAAGGGAATCTTCACATTCACCCTGCCCGGCTTGTAAAGTCATTTGCCATCGATCATAGTGTTTGGCTAAATCATCGCCCATCTTCTCATTTACCAATTTATATAAAGAGGATGTTGTAGATCGACCCTGAATAATCAAGTCTAATAAAGGGATTCGATCCCACTGACAAAGTCTTTTAGTAAAGAAATCCCTTATCTGTAGATATTTAAAAAAATGTTTGTTCTCGATCCCAAATCTTTCTTTAATGGCATCGAAAGTAAGCATTTCAGCATTGGATATAAGATCCCCTATACAGCAAATGCCTTTTTGAGTCCAATTTTTAAAATATGCATCTTGGAATATTTCTGGAAATAAAGCATTATTTACTAAAGGTGAATATAAATGTATCCGCCCGATCCCAAACTTTTTCCTAACAGCTGTCCAAACCCTGTAAGCACCTAGCAGAACCTTAAATTTGACCCTCTTAAAATAGGCAAAATCTATATGGCGCATCAGAAGTCCCCTGGCTGCAGTCCCATATATTAAATGATAGATCGAAATTTCAACACATCCTGAACTGCCCCCATTTAGCAATTCCCCCATCTGTTTCAGTGCAGTAGCCCAATAGTAAATTTGGAAATTAGGGACGGCCCACCCTCCCCTATCTCTAGGTAGAGTCATATATCTCAAAGCCCTCCTTGGGCGCTGTCCAGCCCATAAAAACCATGAGACTACCTGATCTAACTTCTGGAACCAAATTTTATTTATATCTAAAGGAATTGCTCTAAAGCAATATAATATTTTGGGCAGGAATATCATTTTAATGACATTGCTTCTACCAATTAATGTCAGATATAAGTTATTCATTCTACGAGAATCCAATTTAATTTTTTGCACTAATGGTTTCAAATTAATGTCAACAATATCTTCGGGTTTGGAGCTTATTTCGATACCTAAATATCTGGCACTTACAACTATCCGTGAATCCACTAATATAACTTTATCATTTATAACAATTTGGGTTTTACCATCATTCAAATGATAGCCGGAGATCTTACCAAATTGCGATGTTAAAATATTTATTTCATCTAAAGCCCGGCGGGGAGCAGCTGTTATAATAGCTAAATCATCCGCGTAGCCCAAAATTTTAACGTCACCCCCTCTAGCATGCACAGGTTGAATTAATTGGTCTTCTTGAATCTTCCTAATTAAAGGGTCAATGTAGATAGCAAATAAGAGAGGGGAACACGGACAGCCCTGTCTCGTTCCACGCTTAATATTGATTACCCCGACTGTGCTCCCATCAGGGCGATTGTCGCAATTGGATCTTTGTACATACTTTGAATTGCACTTATAAATCCATCCCCTATACCATAATACTTCATGACAGCCCATAAAAAGACCAGGAGACCCTATCAAATGCCTTTTCTGCGTCGAGCAGAATTAAGGCCATAGGGTCTCCTGTAACCTTGGTATAATCAAACAATGTTATTGTCCGACGAATGTGATCAATAGTTTCCTGACCAGGCACAAAGCCATGTTGTTGGGGAGATACCATTTTTTTAATAACTCTCGCCAATCTATTTGCTAAGATCTTGGAGTAAATTTTAACATCACTATTGATCAAGGTTATGGGCCGATATGCCCCTAGATCGGTCGCCACTTTCCCTTTCTTTAAAAATATGACAATTTTTGCTAACCTCCAAGACTCTGGAGGTGTGTCCCCGCTCTGAACCAAACGAAATATCTCAAGCAGTGTTGCCACCACCTGTGTTCGAAAAATCTTATAAAATTCGCCGGGTAAAAGATCAGGCCCGACAGCTTTGCCGGATGGAAGTGAGTCAATAGCATTAAGTATTTCTTCCTGGCTAATCGGAGCATCCAAATTATCCCGATCTACAGAAGTCAATTGAATCAACTTAACCGCCTTAAGATATCTATTAATTTCATCGTGAATCCCACAATTATCGCTTATATCCTCCAGGTATAACATCTGATAAAATTTCTGGAAAGCCAAGAGAATTGCTCCTGCATCAGTAACCAACCCAATATCTGGATCGAGAATACCCGTAATCTGAGTTTGTGCCACTTTTTCTCGGGTCCGGACCGCTAACATATGGCCGACCCTTTCATTGCTCTCGTAGAGTTTAGACCGCCAGGCTAAGTATCTACCCACCGATTTAGCAGATGAGATTTCCGTTATAGCAGATCTCGCAATTATAATCTTAGTTTGAGCTGTTTCGGCATCCCCACCCTCCGACAATACCTTAGCGAGATTAGTCTCGGCTCTCCCCAATGTTTCGTACAGCTCCTTGATCTTGTTCCTCTCATTCTTCTGAGTCTCCCACCCAAACTGCGAAGTCTCTCCCCTGATTCCTGCTTTACAAGTATCCCAGACATTCTGAATACCCGTACTACCGATATTTTCCTTTAAAAATCTAGTGATCCACATTGCCATATGCTCCTTATAGAAATTATCAGTCAACAAAGCCCTATTAAAAGTCCACCCGGTTATTTGTTTCTTACATTTGATATTCACTTCAAGTACCAGAGGGTTGTGATCAGACATTACCCTAGGAAACTTAGTGATTTTACTGCCCTGCACCAGACATTGAGAAATAAAAAAATAATCCAGTCTTGCGTGAGTTCTGTGTGGAGCAGAAAAATAAGTAAACCCTGGGTCATTACCCTCTAACTGTGCCCAAATATCAACTAACCCGTGCAATTCTTTTAATTGGAAAAGAGACTTAAAAACCTTCGGTTTCCGCCCTTGATATGTTGAACCAGGGTGATTAAATACTGCACAGCCCACATTTATATTAAAATCACCACATAGTATAATCGGGGATGGCCAGCCCACCAGTTCTAAACTCAACCAATTGTATAATTCAGGATCATCCACTACTGGTCCATAAACAGAACATAATGTGAACAAACTATTATCAATTGAACATTGTATAATAGCCCATCTACCATATTTATCGGAAAGAGAACGAGTAAAATTTGCCATGCCCCGGCGTGCAAATATTGCTACACCTTTAGTCTTGACCTCCTGCTTGGTCCATGAAACTAATTGAAACCCCTGAAACTCCATAATTTTATTTCTACTAGCTTCTATGTGTGTTTCTTGGAGGCAAAGGATATCTGCCCTCAAGAAGCGAATGTCTTCCTTTATTCTACGCCTTTTACCGCGTTATTTAAACCACAAATATTCATGGAAGCAATCCTAATACACCCCATTATTAATGGCTAACAAATCTAGACACCTAATATCCCAAGTCATTACAAAATACATCTCAAAACAATACAATCCAAACCTACCCCACATACAGACCCCTTTCTCCCAGATACGATCCACCGCACGCGCCCCTACCCATCCCCCCCCGCACCCCTAAATAAGGCAAAAAAGGTCCTCAGACCCTTGTGATGCCTCCCGCATTCCAGTGTGAGACCCCTGTCACTCCCCAACCTATCTTAAACCAACTCAATTAAAATTTGGAGCAGCCCAAAAATACCGTAATCAGCCATGTACATGCAATATATCACATCATTAACTTCCGGCCTACTCACTCGTAGGGAGACGAAAGGAGGAAGGAAAAAAATTCAGAAAGTCCCGGACTCATTCAACCACCCTTAACCTCCTTTAGGTAATTTTCCGCCTGTATCTCAGAAGTAAACACCCTAACCCTCCCCTGATAAATTACTTTCAGCCGAGCAGGGTTCATCAAATACACTTCACATCCAAGTTTTTGAAAGGGGCTTATCAGCTGCCGCAGCCGCCATCTTCTCTCCACAGTTGTGTGACAAAAATCTGGCCGTACAAAAAATGTCTGGCCCTCAGCAGATTTTTTTGCGTCCGGTCTTGCCTTTTCGAATATCGCCTGCCGCAAAAGAAAATTCCCCCAAAAAATTAAAATTGCTCGAGGCTTAGGATTAGGATTAGGATTAGGGCCAGGGTTGCTTTTTACCATGAGGGGAAATCTATGTACCCGCTGAATCTCAGCTTCCCAGTTCCAATATGATAGTTCTGGGAAAGCAGATTTAAAAAGCTTGAGTACAAAACCTCGTACATCACTCCCCTCGGCTTTCTCTTCAATACCCAGCAAACGTAGATTATTTCTCCGCTGCCTATTTTCGGATTCCTCAAGTTTCCACAAAATATCCATTATTCTTGCGTCGTTGGCATTGGTTTTTTGATCGGTGCTCTCCAACCCAGCCTCTAATCCTACAACACGTTCCTCCAGGGCGGTAGTTCTTACAACAATCTCAGAACAGGCTTTTGTAGTTTTACGAATAGCGCCTGGATTTTTTTAGTAGCGAGTTGGGCTCTTTTATGCTCCTGGCGAGCCTCTACTTGCATAGCCTTTAGCGTGGCGTAAATTAAACCAATTGAAGGAACCGGTTCCAATTTACTCTCCGAAACAGTGGTAGCTTCCGCCTGGAATCCTGGCCCTTGCTCCCCCTCAACAACCAAATTAGTAGTAGAATAATCCCATTGAAGGTGCTCATTAGTGTCGGAGTGAGAGCTGCCATGTCGTAAGCCCGCGGGGCTTTTCTTCCTAGCACGATTTGATCGATTAGTAGCCCTCCTTAATGTATCTGCAGTCGTAGGGGGGCTATCGCTGTCATCCCCCGAGGCATCAATATCCGTATTGTCAAGATCACTGGCATTATTGAGATCAGATTCTTCTGCCAGAGAGAAAAAGTTTTCCCCGTCTGGAGTACCAGGCACGATGTCCCCCATTTCCTGCTGCTCGCCAATACACTCGATAGGGGCTAAGATGGTGATTACATCCATTACATCCTTTCCCCCTCATGTTCCCTCTGATTAGAAACTTCTTCTCCTGCTCCCCGTGCTAGGGTGTTTAAAGCCTCAGGAACATTAGGAAAAGTGCAAGTTTCAACAGAACAGAGAGGATCCAATGTAGCGATCTCAGTCACATCAGATACACTGTTGCAAGCTATATTAGTAGCAGTGTCAGAGCCAGCGCCGGCGTTTATCAATGTGTTTGACATTTTCTCGAGAAGCGGCTTACTCTGTTTACCGCTTACCGGCTTGCCAGAGAACATCGCTGGAACCGTCGGAGTCTTCCCTCTCACAACTCCTTCTGAAGATTGTATTCCGCTCCTGGCAGACCCGCCGTTGCTCCCCGCCCTCTCCGCTCTTCCCTGGGTGGGAGTGTTAATGTGAGCCACTTCAGTCTCCTTTGATACAGGCAGCTTTCTGGGCGCAGGAACAGCTTTGGAGCCAGTCGCTCCCTCCCTTGGAGCCGCTCTCCGTGGAGCCATCCTGTTCTGGCTAGCGCTCACGTTCGCGCTCTCGCACAGCTGCTTACTCCCAGCGAGGCACGCCCGCCAAGCCCTCAGGTACGTCCGATTTAGCAGAACGCTAAGACCGAGCCTCGCCGCACGTTTCCACGAAGTGTAAATCTCCTGAAAGATAGTCATCCAGAATGAGGGAAGTTACGATTCCATTTCAACTGTGTTCCTCACAACCATCAGGCTCGATTAGGCACTAACCCCCACAAAAGAACCACAGCGGTCGAGGAGTGACTCTCACACAGGTCACGCAGCCGCCATCTTGCCCGAAACCAGAAAGTAGGTATTTTCTTGCTCAGTCATCCCGTGTGCCTCTGCTGGAATGTGGATTGCCTGTCTGGGTTTTGGATGACAGAAGGCTGGGGGGCCGGAGGGGCTCCAGATGGTCTAGGTAGGTTAGGAAAGGGCTGAATAGACCTGGGCTGCGATGGGGGAAGGGGGAGGAGATTTCCTTGCACCTCAAAGAGCCTGGTCTGCCTCTGACAATGCCGTCTCCACCTCCTGCCAGGAAATCACACCAGAGAAGGCAGAACTGGTTCTGGCCGGGCACAGACACCCTCTGCCTGAAAGATCAAAGGATTTTTGGATACAAATACTGGGGCCCAGACCCTTGAACTTTAGAACTCATCTGGAACAAGAAGACTGCCAAGAAGAAGAGCCGGAGAAGCTGCAAAAAGGAACGACTGCTTTGCTGGGTGCTTTGCTGGGCTGATCTGCAGTGGCTGCTTCTGTATTGGGCAGTGAAAGGCCTGGACTGGACTTTCTGCAACCTAATTTGTGAGTCTCTCCAAGGGCTTGCCCCCTGTTCACGAAGTCTCAGGAACAGCAAAGACTTCTAGTTCTTCGATCCGCAGCACTGGGGACTGTGTGTTTTGTGCTGCCACCCGAAGAACACCAACTCGACGACGTCTACGACGCCACTGCCGACTCTGTGTCCTGAAGGCACTGCAGAGGGCACCGTCGCAACACAGCACCGCAACCCTGGTCTCACCGACGACGCCTGTTGACGCCGCCACGGAGCCACTGCTTGCACCACGACCTGTGGGCATCGCACTCCACACCGCCTCGCTTCACGCTGAAGCTTTGGCACAGCAGAGGGCACCGCCGCAACGCTGCACCGCCACCCTGGTCTCACCGACGACGCCTGTTGATGCCGCCACTGAGCCGCTGCTTGCACCGCGACCTGTGGGCACCGCACTCCGCACCGCCTCGCTTCACGCCTCGCTTTGGCACCGCAGAGGGCACCGCCGCAACACCGCACCATGACCCTGGTCTCGCCGACGACGCCTGTTGATGTCGCCACCGAGCCGCTGCTCGCACCGCGACCTGTGGGCACCGCACTCCGCACCGCCTCGCTTCATGAGGATGCCTTGGCCTGCCTGCCGCCGCCACTTCCCGCCGAGATCGACGCGGCTGCTTGCACTGTGGTTCGGGGGCACCGCTCTTAAGTTACACAACGCACCGCCCTCATCCCACACCGCAGCCTTGGCCTAGTGACGCCGTCACCATCAACTCCAGTTCGTCAGCCGACGACAGCGCTTCAGCAACAACGCCGCCGCTGCTTGCACCGTGACCTGCCAGCACCGTGACGAGCACCGCCTTCATCTCGCACCGCGACCCTGGTCTCACCGACGATGCCATCTGACGCCGCCACCAAGCTGCTGCTCGCACCGCGACCTGGGGGCACCGCATGCCGCACCGCTGCACTTCGCACCGCAGCACCCGACACCTGCCGCCGCCAGCGCTCCTGACTCCATCAGAGAGGAGATCGACCTGCAACGCGTGTGACTTTGAGGGCCCCGATGACTCCTGCACCGACCTCCGGAACCGACGCCTGCAGACGCCGTGTTTTCGGAAGCTCAACGAGAGGTCATCTACGCCCTGCATTTCTAAAAGGTACTGTTTGCGGGTCTTCCCGACACCGTAGCTGGCCCGCGACGCCGCGGTCAGCCAGAACTGTTTGGATTTGTTTGCTCACGGCGCCGTGATAGCCCTGGACGGAGCTATCGACATCAAGGAACTGTGTTTCAAGCGTATTTTGATAATTGGAGATTTTTGAGTACTGTATTGTGGATTTTTATCGTTTTTGGTCTTGTCTTAAGTATATAAAAATATTGGATATTTTTCTAAACTGGTGTGGTGTCCTTTTGTAGTGCTTACACTGTATTACTGTTGGTTATGTGCAAATGCTTTACACACTGCCTCTAAGATAAGCCTGACTGCTCGTGCCAAGCTACCAAGGGGGTGAGCAGGGGTTATTTTAGGAGTGTAACTCCCTTATCCTGACTAGAGTGGTGGTTTCTGCCTGGCTTTGGCACATGCCCTAGCCTGCCAAAAATCCCATTTCTAACATTGGTTGTCAACGGTGAGGATAGGAATTGCGTTTGCACTTGACTTACAGTGATTGGTGTGCGCTACTACCATATCGCAGACCATTACGTACCACATACTGGTTTTTTTTGGGTCTATTTTTGCCTTTCCATTGGTTTTGAACTTGAACTTTCAAGTACAACATGCCTGAATCAATTGCATCATCTGTTGCATCCTTGGAAGTGGCCATTGAGGAGGAGAGGTTAGAAACCTACAATGTCAAGGGATTGAAGGCGATCCGCAAAAACCTCAAAATCCAAATAAGGGACCTCACCAGAAAAGAGGTTTTACAAAAGGCGCTGAGGGCCTGGGTAGCAGCCAGACATTCGAGTGAGCTGTCTGGGGATCTCAGCATGGAGGCAGAGGAGCCTATTCCAAGGGTGGGGGTGGTTTTGGGAAGGGGGGCACCCTCTAAACCAGGCAACAGCAGTTTGTCCCCAGAGGAGCTGGAGGACAGGCGGGAAGCAAGGAGAATTGCTGTGGAACTGGAGAAGCTTAAGTTAGCCTTGGAGGAGAAAAGGATGATGTTAGACCATGACATTAAAATGAGAGAGCTGGACTGGGAAGCCAGTAGGGCTAGGCCCAGCCCAGATGGTGGCAGCAAAAGTGTTAGGTCCAGTACTGAGGATGAGGTACACACACACACACAGATTTGGGGCCCTACTTCAAGGAGGGGGTTGACACACACCAGGGGGTTCAGGATTGTGAGGTTACTCCAGTGGTGCGCAGTGTCCCGGAGGTGGATTGGGGAACTGGCACAGGGGATCATTTTCCTAGTAGTGGGAGGGACACTCTACTGACTCTAGATGAGAGGTGCAGGGAGAGGTGTACCCCCATGATAGAAGCCCTTATAAGTGAGTATGGAGACCAGCCAGAAGAGTATGGGTTAAGAGACAGCAACAGTCAGACACTGTCTCACCAGTCTTGTGAGAATGATGTGGGGTACTTTTCCGAGGCACTGGATGGTTGGGTGAAGGGTAGTTTGGTTAACATCTGTGTGGGGCTGTGTGATTCAATTGTTGGAGAACATATTTTAAGTCCCTGTTTTCCAGAGCTATGCCAACACCCAGTGGAGTGAGAGTTCTTTGGCCCCAGGGACCTTGCACTGGAGGCAGACCTTTTGGTGGATTCCAGAGGGTCTGGAGAAGCATCTGGGGGTGACCCGGAAGGAAGTGACTTAGGTATTTCCAAACCAAGGGTGGTGGGAAAGGTTTGTGGTAGCCCCGATAGGTCCCGGTGTCATGGGAAGGGTGTAGGGACTCACGTCCTGTCTCCGCGCAGAAGGAGTGGGAATGGGCTGCGGCCCAAGGTGCCCAAAACCCAGTCCCAGAGCCTGGGTGGTTCCAAGAGGGAACACCAGGCGGGGAGCCTAGGCTGTACTGGTAGGCCGTCCGTTCAGGGGGATCTCCTACTGTCAGGAGAATGTGGAGTGTCTGTAAACAGAGCTCCAGCGGTTCTGAGGTCTGGCGGTGCCGCCCCTAAGTGGAGGGTGCAGAAGTCCGGATGGGGGGGTGAGAGGGGGATGCGTTCCCCAGTGGGAGGACCAGTGGGTCAGGGGCCATCCAGAAGGGCTGAGCCTCCTAGTAGTGACCATGGTGACAGCACATCTGTCCTGGGGGATCTTCGCGCACTGTCAGATGGACATGGGTCAGGGGATCTGTGCCAGGCAGACTGTCACACAACACATGAGTCATGTGTTACCCTCAAGGGGGGCATGCGTGCTCCCAAGGAAGTCCTGGTGCGCCGGGCAGGTGATCATCCACAGGGTTTAGACCCTGGGTTGGGAGGCCAGGTTCAGGTCCTGCCTGACCTGGAGGGAAGGACGACTGTAAGCAGTGTCCTGACCGGTTTGTCTTCTAGGGGTACCACTCTGGGTGGGAGAGTACAGAACTCTGGAAGGGGGTGCAGAGGGAGGGAGTCCTTGCCTCTGACCCCGGTTCAACCTGAGGGTTTAGATCCGAGGGTGGTGGATCAGTTGCAGGGTCAAGGCCCTGAACTGGTGGAAGAACTGTGTAGGAGGTCCGGTTCCAGCGTCCTGACAGTTTTTGGTTCTGGGGGTGCTTCTCCTGGGAGGAGAGTGCAGGACCCCAGAAGGAGGGGTGAGGGGAGGAGAGCCTCGCCCGAGACCTCTGGTCAGCCTGAGGGTACAGACCCTGGGTTGGAGGACCAGGTACAGGGTGTCCCCCATGACCTGGGGGAAGGGGCGACTGCTAACAGTGCTCCTACCAGGTTGTCTTCTGGGGGTGCCGCTCCAGCTGGGAGGGTACAGAGCCCCAGGGAGGAGGACAGGGTGTGGGGGAGCCCACCCCAGTCCCTTGTTCAGCCTCAGGGTACAGACCCTGGGCTGGTGTGCCAGTTGCAGGATAGCACCCCTGAACTGGTGGGCGAATTGAGCAGGACACCTGCCACAGGTGCCCTGACAATTCTGGGGGGGGGTACCGCTCCAGGTGGGAGGGTACAGAGCCCCAGGGATAAGGAGAGGGTGTGGGAGAGCCCACCCCAGTCTCCTGTCCAGCCGCAGGGTAGAGGCCCTGGGTTAGTGGGCCAGTGTCAGGATGCCATACCTGACTTGGCAGAGGGGAGAGTGGAGAAAGGGTGCCAGGCACCTGGGGCTACCGCCCCCCACTCTCTGACGCCACAGCGGTTGGAGTGGCCTGAAAGGCCTAAGGCCTGGCTCTCATCACTGACATTTGTCAGTGGCCACTGTGGCTGGCTGTCCTGGTGGACAGAGTTGCCCCTGGGAGGAGGACAGGAGTCACACACCGGGGGTGGACTGGGCCTCACCATTGTGTTGGCCATGTGGGTACTGACTGCCTGTTGGCACATCTGTGAGCCAAGTAAGTTTAGGTGCTGCACAGATGGGATCCACAGGTGAGGAGAAGGGTCCCCCAGGGGTCAGCTTAGTGGGCCCTGAGAGTATGGATAGAGGAATCCAACTAGGTGCAGGAAGGCATAAAACGGGAAGGAAACCCTGCTGTTGCGGGCCAGGTTCCGTGTTCTATCGCCCCAAGCAGGGAAGCCCATCGAGGTATGGATTGGTCTCCCCTGGCTTTAGGCTGGAAGGGGGTTGTGTTGGAAATGGCCCTTTTTGCAGGGTTATCCCCAAACTTTTTGCTTTTTCCTCCTATTTTTCCCTGACCTGTTTGTGTTGGTTCTAGGACTCTGGGCGCTTTACCACTGCTAATCAGTGCTAAAGTGCATATGCTCTCTGTGTAAATTGTGTTATGGATGGGTGTTTCCATGATTGGATATTTGATTTACCTGTTAGCCCCTAGTAAAGTGCACTGCATGTGCCAGGGCTGGTGAATCAAATGCTACTCGGGGGCCTACAGCACTGGTTGTGCCACCCCCGTGAGTAGCCCTGAAAACGGTAACTCAGACCTGCCATTGCAGAAGTCTGCGCGCAGTTTGTAACTGCCATGTTGACTTGGCCAGTGCACACACTGGCCGGTCCCTAACCTTCCCTTTTCTTACATGTCAGACACCCCTCAGGTAGGCCCTGTGGGCAGGGTGCAGTGTATGTGAAAGGTGGGACATGCCCTGGTGTGTGTGGCATGTCCTGATAGTGAATTACAGCCAATTTCATTTTTCACTATTGCAAGGCTACCAGTTCCCCATAGTATAGAATGGGAGGTTTGTTTATAACATCTTATAAACATAACTGGCCCAGGGAATTCGGTAAGAAAATAGAATTTAGTATGCCTGAACTCAGAATTTAAAGATGCATCTTTTAGTGAAGGTGATTTTTACATTGTGTGTTTGAAAATACCACTTTTAGAAAGTAGGTATTTTCTTGCTCAGTCATCCCGTGTGCCTCTGCTGTAATGTGGATTGCCTGTCTGCGTTTTGTATGACAGAAGGCTGGGGGGCTGGAGGGGCTCCAGATGGTCTAGGTAGGTCAGGAAAGGGCTGAATAGACCTGGGCTGTGATGGGGGAAGGGGGAGGAGATTTCCTTGCACCTCAAAGGGCCTGGTCTGCCTCTGACAATGACGTCTCCACCTCCTGCCAGGAAATCACACCAGGGAAGGCAGAACTGGTTCTGGCCGGGCACAGACACCCTCTGCCTGAAAGATCAAAGGATTTTTGGATACAAATACTGGGGCCCAGACCCCTGAACTTTAGAACTTATCTGGAACAAGAAGACTGCCAAGAAGAAGAGCCGGAGAAGCTGCGAAAAGGAACGACTGCTTTGCTGGGTGCTTTGCTGGGCTGACCTGCAGTGGCTGCTTCTGTCTTGGGCAGTGAAAGGCCTGGACTGGACTTTCTGCAGCCTAATTTGTGAGTCTCTCCAAGGGCTTGAGGTAGAGCTTGCCCCTTGTTCACGAAGTCTCAGGAACAGCAAAGACTTCAAGTTCTTCGACCTGCAGCACTGGGGACTGTGTGTTTTGTGCTGCCACCCGAAGAACACCAACTCGACGACGTCTACGACGCCACTGCCGACTCCGTGTCCTGAAGGCACTGCAGAGGGCACCGCTGCACCGCAACCCTGGTCTCACCGACGACGCCTGTTGACGCCGCCACCGAGCCGCTGCTTGCACCGCGACCTGTGGGCACCGCACTCCGTACCGCCTCGCTTCACGCCTCGCTTTGGCACCACAGAGGGCACTGCCGCAACGCCACCCTGGTCTCACGACGACGCCTGTTGATGCCGCCACCGAGTCGCTGCTTGCACCGCGACCTGTGGGCACCGCACTCCGCACCACCTCACTTCACGCCTCGCTTTGGCACCGCAGAGCACACCGCCGCAACGCCGCACCGCGACCCTGGTCTCACCGATGACGCCTGTTGACGCTGCCACCGAGCCGCTGCTCGCACCGCGACCTGTGGGCACCGCATTCTGCAAGCCTTGCTTCACGAGGACGCCTTGGCCTGCCTGATGCCGCCACTTCCCGCCAAGATCGACGCCGCTGCTTGCACCATGGTTTGGGGGCACCGCTCGTAAGTTACACGACGCAGCGCCCTCATCCCACACCGCAGCCTTGGCCTACCGACACCGGCGCCATCGACTCCAGTTCCTCAGCCGACGACAGCGCTTCAGCAACGAAGCTGCCGCTGCATGCACCGTGACCTGCCAGCACTGTGACGAGCACCGCCTTCATCTCGCACCGCGACCCTGGTCTCACTGAGGACGCCATCTGATGCCGCCACCGAGCCGCTGCTCGCACCGCACCGCTGGACTTCACACTGCAGCACCCGACGCCTGCCGACGCCAGTGCTCCTGACTCCATAAGAGAGGAGATCGACCTGCAACGCGTGTGACTTCGAGGGCCCCGACGACTCCTGCACTGACCTCCGGAACCGACGCCTGCGGACGCCGTGTTTTCGGAAGCTCAACGAGAGGTCATCTATGCCCTGCATTTCTAAAAGGTACTGTTTGCGGGTCTTCCCGACACCGTAGCTGGCCCGCGACGACGCGGTCAGCCAGAACTGTTTGGATTTGTTTGCTCACGACTCCGTGATATTCCCGGACGGAGCTATCAACATCAAGGAACTGTGTTTCAAACGTATTTTGATAATTGAAGATTTTTGAGTACTGTATTGTGGATTTTTATCGTTTTTGGTCTTGTCTTAAGTATATAAAAATATTGGATATTTTTCTAAACGGGTGTGGTGTCCTTTTGTAGTGCTTACACTGTATTACTGTTGGTTATGTGCAAATGCTTTACACACTGCCTCTAAGATAAGCCTGACTGCTCGTGCCAAGCTACCAAGGGGGTGAGCAGGGGTTATTTTAGGAGTGTAACTCCCTTATCCTGACTAGAGTGGTGGTTTCTGCCTGGCTTTGGCACATGCCCTAGCCTGCCAAAAATCCCATTTATAACAGTCACCATAGCCATGGGATGAACCTTTAGAATATTACCAGCATTGATAACTGGATAGGTTTGTCCAGTTATGTACTGCTCTCAGGATATACGTCTTTCCGTCACCATGGTGACACTTGCACATCCATCCCTCAGTGCTGCTATTTCAACTCCATTTATATGTGGCATTTGCCTGTACTTCTCCAGGTTACTGGGCCAGACAGCCAGGGATGCTATATCCACCCCCACCCTTCAGAGACTTAAGGAGCATCTGTGTGCCCTCTGACCTGGTCAGGGCACACCAAGGATCCCATCTGGAGACTCACAACCCCTGAGAGTGCTGCACTAGTGGGGGCCTTTTTGCTGAGCGGGTGTACAGCCTGCGGTGATGACCCGTCCCGGCGGTCTGGACAGCTCAGGTTTTGTGTGCCCTGCTGGACCGCAGTGTAGGCCTGAGCCACCGAACAGGGAGGCCTACCACCACGTGCGTGGCCTCACTGTTCACTGAGTTAGTGCCACTGCAAGGACTGAGCGGGTGTGCAACCTGCGATGATGATAGGTGCACTAGTATGTCCTCTGGCATGGCAAAATCAAGACGCAACACCAAATGTGAGACCTGTTGGCCTGCGGAGCGGGACTGCATGATGCGGAGGGTGCCCTGTCCGCGAAAAGGTGAGCAGTGAGGCCTGGGTGCGCAGCGGTGGGCAAATACGTCTGGGCAGCGGGAGTGGATACACAAAGGCAGCACAGCGATTTAGGCGTACGCAATCGTATATACTCTCCCATTACTAATTCTGTACTATGTTTAGATGTGGGAGCTTGAGGGCTCCACTAGGTCCCGGCACGTAGTTGGAGACACAGCACTCACTGTCCCTCTTCATCTCTTCCTTTCTCTCCTTCACACTCTTTCTCTCTCTCTTCTTCTCTCACTCTCTCACTCTTTCTCTCTGTCTTCCTCTCACTCTTTCTTTCTTTTTCTCTCTCTCTTCCTGTCACTCCCACTGTTTCTCTCTTTCTCCCTGTCTTCCTCGCACTCCTTCTTTCTTTTTCTCTCTGTCTTCCTCTCACTCTTTCTTTCTCTCTTTTTCTCTCATTTTCTCTCTTTCTCTCTCCTTTGATGGACGCATGATGCACAATCTTATCTTGCTTTTTGTCTTGCAGGCCTGCGATGAAGCGTGGCCATCCTGCAATCAACACTCAACCTGAATTGTGAGCTCCGCTCTCCGCGTGTACACAATGGGTGAGGAGGTTTTTTCGGCACGTGGTGGACCCTCTTCGACACACGCCGGTGGTGTAGGGTGAGCAGAGAGGCTTGTTTGCGCAGCGGCGGGCAGTCACCTCTGGGCAGTGGGAGTGGATGGGGTGCAGCAGCCTGGGTGCGTAGCGGCACGCAGTCACCTCCGGGCAGTGGGAGTGCATGGGGTGCAGCAGCCTGGGTACGCAGCGGCTGTCATACACCTCTGGGCAGTGGGAGTGGATGGAGTGTAGCAGCCTCTGTGTACAGCAGCGGGAAGACACCTCTGGGCAGTGGAAGTGGATGGGGTACACTAGCCTGGATACACAAAGGCGGGACAGCGATTTAGGCATACGCAGTTGTATGTACTCATCCATTACTGATTCCATTTTTATGTTTCAGATGACTAAGCTTCAGGGCTGCCCTATATCCCGGCACGTGGTTGGAGACACACCGGTGACAGAAAGGTGAGCTGTGAGGATTTTCTCCACAGTGTCAACACTCACTCTCCCTCTCCATCTCTTCCTTTCTGTCACTCACAATCTTTCTCTCTCTCTCACTCTCACTCTCTATCTCTTCCTTTCTCTCTCTCACACTCTTTCTCTCTTTCTCTGTCTCTTCCTCTCTCTCTCATTCTTTCTTTCTCTCTCTTCCTCTCTCACTCTTTCTCTCTCTCTTCCTCTCTCACACTCTTTCTCTCTCTCTTGCTCTCTCTCACACTGTTTCTCTCTTTCTCTCTTCCTTGTATCTCACTCTTTCTCTCTTTCTCTGTCTTCCTCTCTCTCATACTTTCTCTATTCCTCACTCTCACTCTTTCTCTCTCTCTCTTCCTTTCTCTCACTCTTTCTCTCTCCCTCTCTCTCACTCTTTCTCTCTCTCTTCCTCTTTCTCACTCTTTCTCTCTCTTTCTGTCTCTCACTGTTTCTCTCTCTCTTCGTCTCTCTCACTCTTTCTCTCTGTCTTCCTCTCACTCTTTCTTTCTTTCTCTCTCTCTCTTCCTGTCACTCCCACTGTTTCTCTCTTTCTCTCTGTCTTCCTCTCACTCCTTCTTTCTTTTTCTCTCTGTCTTCCTCTCACTCTTTCTTTCTCTCTCTCTCTCTCCTTCTCTCTCCTTTGATGGACGAATGGCGCACAATCCTATCTTGCTTTTTATCTAACAGGCTGTGATTCATCCGTCGACGTCCCCCCCCACACCACCACAGCTGAACGCGTGTACAAACTGCAATGATGCGTGGCCATCCTGACAACGCCTGACAAAGTTGCTTCAGCACGTGGTGCACCCTCTTACACACACGCCGGTGGCGGAAGGTGAGCAGAGATACTTCTTTCCGCAGCAGCGGGCAGTAACCTCTGGGCGGTGGGAGTGGATAGTGTGCAGCAGCCTGGGCGCACAAGAGTGCACAGACACCTCCGAGCAGTGGGAGTGGATGGGCTGCAGCAGCCTGAGTGCACATTGCCGAAACAGATAATTAGGCGTGTGCAGTTGTATGTACTCTGCAATTACTAATTCTATACTATCTTTCAGATCACTAAACTTAAGGGTGCACTATGTCCCGGCACGTGGTTGGAGACACACCGGAGGCACAAAGGTAAGCTCCGAAGATTTTCTCCAGTGTCAACACTCCCTCTCCATCTCTTCCTTTCTCTCTCTCACACTTTCTCTGTTTCTCTGTCTGTTCCTCTCTCTCACTCACTCTTTCTTTCTCTCTCTTCCTCTCTCTCACTCTTTCTCTCTCTCTCTTTCTCTCTACCTCTCTCTCACACTGTTTCTCTCTCTCTCTTTTCCTTGTATCTTACTCTTTCTCTCTCACTCTTTCTCTGTCTTTGTCTGTCTTCCCTCTCTCACTCTTTCTCTCCTCTCTCTCACTCTTCCTCTCTCTCTTCCTCTCTCTCTCTCTCTTTCTCTCTCTCTCTCCCCTCTCACTCTTTCTCTCTCTCTTCCTCTCTCACACTATTTCTCTCTTTCTCTCGCTCACTCTTTCTCTATTTCTTTGTCTTCCTCTCTCTCTCACTCTTTCTTTGTTTCTCTCTTTCTCCCTCACTCTTTCTCTCTTTCTCTTTCTCCTTTGCTGGACGCATGACGCACCATCTTATCTTTCTTTTTGTCTTACAGGCTGTGATTCACAAATGGTCCAGCGATGACACGACATGGCTGTACATAGTTTTATTTGTTGTTGTTTTGTTTTAATAAAATGTTTTATATGTAAATCCATACATGATTAAGATTCTTATTTCTCCAACCTAACGTGACTGTCACATTTGTTTGTGGGGGTGGGGGTGAGGGGAGATGGCGGACAAGGAGCTCCTACTGGGGGATGTCGGAGCAGTGTTGGGTGTTCGACCTGCATGATCGTTGCCTCCATTACATCTGTTCTCAGAGACTTAAGAGCCGGCGGTCTGGCTCGTAGATGAAGAACTGCGAGCCGACTAGCAGGCTCATAGAGGGAGAACCGCGGCCTGTCAGTTTGCAGAGGAAGAGCTGCGGGCCAGCTCGCAGAGGAACACCTGCGGGCCGACTAGTATAGGGAAAGGTGCGGGCCATCGGCTTCCAAAGAGATAGCTGTGGAACACTGATGTGGGGAGAGGGAGCGTGAAGAGCGTATCTCGCTGAGAGACAACTCCGGTATATTTCCAGTATTGGCTTTACAGATACAACTGCGGGCCCGAGAACTCGCACCCGAAGAGCTGTGAGCCGACAAGTGGTTCGCAGAGGCAGACTTGCAGGCCCAAGTATATTGTTGGAGGTATACTGTTGATGGTGGAAAAGGGTGCGTTACCTGCTGATGTAGGGAGACGTAGCGTGAAAGCGGTATCTCGCACAGACAGAGCTCCAGTATATTAAATTGCTCCCGGACCTTTCTTTTATATTTTCACTCGATGCGAGGCACAAGATGGCTGCTAACACTTCCTGGTTTGAATTGTTAGCAGCCAATCAGAGGCAAGCTCGTGCTCAGGAGTTAGGCACAGTCCAGATATATATATCTTTTTTTCCTTTAATATCTCAAAAACTACTGAACGGATTTACACCATTTCCACAAAACAGCGCTTTCTGCACCAAGACCTTTCTCCGTGCCAAATTTGCAATTCTTTCTTTGTCACACAGTACAGGTAATGCACCGCTCTCATCAAGAATGGAATCAGTAATGGCACAATTTCCTGTTGCTCCACACATAAATACATGTAAAGAACAAATCAGAATAGTTCCCTTTATTTTTTCAAATTGCAAAACTTCTCTCTATTGGTTATTTTTGAACTTTCCATATAAACAGTTTTTTAAAAATTTAAGAACACATACAGGTGAGAAGTTCAACGTATTCTATCAACAAACTTTCTAGAACATTCTACGACACGTGCAGGTTAAAAGTTCATCCTTTTTTCAAACCTAACGATATTTTTTTGCAACATTTTCTCGAACATTTAAGGGCACGTGCAGGTTAAAAGTTCACCATTGTTTTAAATTCGAACAGTGCCTTCCAAATGCAAGTAGCAGGTGTGGTTGAACTGAGCAAATTTTATCCTATCATATGAACTCTACGTTGAAACTGCTTTTTATTAACCAATCACAAAGATGCTTGTCGACAAACTAAAATGCACCCTACTTTTTAGTAAACAATGTTTTTCATCTCCCAATCAGTTATCGTTTTGTATGAGAAAAAAAAGTAGTTCCCCATCTTTAAACATATCTCTTATTTTACGAACGGACTGCATGAGCTACAGACATCTATCCATATCTTCCAGCTACACCTTCAAAATGCTAGTGTGGATCGTAGGACATAGCTATGTTTTCTGGTGCAAGAGGTATGCAGAACAGAGACGTATTGACTTAGACCTAGGTTTACAAAATGTGGACATTAAATGGTTTGGACAGAGAGGATTGAAGTGGCCAATTACTCCCTTTGGTTAAAACATGTTTGCATCTCCAACTCCCTGACCTCATGATTGTGCACTGTGGTGGAAATGACCTAGGCACATTAACTGGGGTAGGTTTGGGAATGCTAATGAAGTACACCTTTAGACAATTGATGTTGCTTTTGCCTCAAACTGTCTTTGTATATTCCAATATATGCCAAAGACAGAAGTGGAAATGGTCAAACAAATTTTGTCCTCAGATTGAAAAATCTAGGAAGAATGTCAACAAAGCTGTGTCTGCATACCTCAGAGACCATAGAATGGGGTCGATCTACAACAACAACATACGTTATGATATGGCTGATATCTACAGAAGTGATGGAGTACACTTCACAGATCAGGCAAATAGAGTTTTTCTGAATAACCTGAAGCTGTGCATCCGCACTTATATGTAGCTCCAACTAATAAACACAAAGGCTCTTTATAGAGCCGCCTTATATTCCCAATATCGGTTCGCAGACTGACAACTGCGATCCGGCTAGCACAGGGAGACCTGCGGGCTGTCGGGCAGCCTCGCAAAGGGAGAGCTACGGCCCGTGGGCTCGGCTCGCACAGAGAGAGATACGGGCCGTCGGCTCGCAAACGCAGAGCTGTGAGCCAATGGACTGGTAGCGTTTTATGGTTTAGGGTAGTGCAGTGGTGTTTGTGTAGTGTAGGGGGTCCTGCTGTGGGTAGTGTTTCAGGGTTTACGGTAGTGCAGTGGTGTTTGTGTAGTGTAAAGGGTGGTGCTGGGGGTACATTTAGGGTTTAGGGTAGGGCAGTGGTCTTTACGTAGTGTAGGGGGTCCTGCTGTGAGTAGTGTTTTAGGGTTTAGGATAGTGCAGTTGTGTTTGGGTAGTGTAGAGGGTCGTGCTGGGGGTAGCGTTTTACGGTTTAGGGTGGTGCAGTGGTGTTTCTGTAGTTTAGGGGGATGTGCTGGGGGTAGTGTTTTAGGGTTTAAGGTAGTGCAGTGGCGTTTCTGTAGTGTAGGGAGTCGTGCTGGCAGTAGTGGTTTAATGTTTAGTTACGTAGTGCAGTGGTGTTTGGGTAGTGTAGGGGGTCGTGCTGGGGCAATGTTTTAGGGTTTAGGGTAGTGCAGTGGTGTTTCTGTAGTGTAGGGGGTCGTGCTGTGGGTAGTGTTTTTGGTGTTTCTGTAGTGTAGGGGGTCGTGCTGGCAGTAGTGGTTTAGTGTTTAGTTACGTAGTGCAGTGGTGTTTGGGTAGTGTAGGGGGTCGTGCTGGGGTAATGTTTTAGGGTTTAGGGTAGTGCAGTGGTGTTTCTGTAGTATAGGGGTCGTGCTGGGGGTAGTGTTTTAGGGTTTAAGGTAGTGCAGTGGTGTTTCTGTAGTGTAGGGGGTTGTGCTGGCAGTAGTGGTTTAGTGTTTAGTTAGGTAATGCAGTGGTGTTTGGGTAGTGTAGGGGTTGTGCTGGGGTAGTGTTTTAGGTTTAGGGTAGTGCAGTGGTGTTTCTGTAGTGTAGGTTGTCATGCTGGGGGTAGTGTTTTAGGGTTTAAGGTAGTGCAGTGGTGTTTCTGTAGTGTAGGGGGTCGTGTTGGCAGTAGTGGTTTAGTGTTTAGTTAGGTAGTGCAGTGGTGTTTGGGTTGTGTAGAGGGTCGTGCCGACAGACTGACTCACAGAGCTCCGAGCCAACGGACTGGCTTCTAAAGGCATAGCCGCGACCTCGTGATGTGGGGAGAGGCAGCGTGAAAGGAGTATCTTACACAGACACAGATGCCAGTGTTGCCTCGCAGAGGTAAAACTACACAGCCGATGGCTTCTACACGGAGAGATGCGAGCTGACGGGCTAAGTCACAAAATGGCTGCCAACACTTCCTAGTTTCAACCGTTCACAGCCAATGAGCCGCGAGCTCGTGCTCGTAACCCTCAGCCAATCAGATGTCAGAATTCTCAAATATCGATATCTGTAAAATTTGATATTTCTCAAAAACTACTGAACGGATTTACACCATTTAAACAAAAGCGTGCTTTCTGGACCATCACCTTTCTCCCTGCCAAATTTGGCGTAATTCCGTTCAGCAGTTTCACCTGTAGTCTTCTGTAAAGTTTCGTATGGAAATTGCATGGAGAAAACACGTTTTAGGACCCTCTTTTTCTCAGCCCCTCCTACACCATTCACCCCAAACTTTCAATATAAGAGCTAATCAAAAAAAGAGAAACTTTTTGGATAATTTCATAAAGATTCGTCAAACGACGCCAAAGTTACAAGCACATAAAAGGCTCCAGAAGGGGGGCCGCGCAACACCCCTCCCAACATGAGTGAAGCCCCGGGGCTGCGCAAACCCCAGCGCACCCCCGCAACCCCTGCGAGCCCCTGCATTAAAATGAAACGCGAGAACCCGCGACCCCAGCGCGAATTTTTGCCGATTTTTTTTTTTTTTTTAATGATTTTTTGGGCCCTGGGGGTCTTTCTGGGACCCCATGAGCAGGCCTAGGGGGTCAGGGTTTTTCTACCCTGCCCCCATCTCTTGTTTTATACCTTTGTTTCTCCGTTTTCGGGTGACTCGCTTCTACCGAGCCACAAGATGGCTGCCAACACTTCCTGGTTTGGACTACTAGTAGCCAATCACAGTGAAGCTCGCGCACACGACTTAGGCTCCGCCCAGATATCGAAACTTTTATTTTTCTAATTTCTCAGCAACTACTGAACGGATTTACACCATTTTTACAAAAGTCGCTTTCTGACCCAAGCACTACCTTTCTGCCAACTGGAGTAATTCCGTCTCAGTAGTTCCGGCTGTAGCCTTGCACAAAGTTTCCTATGGAAAATTGATTTTTGACTCTTATTTTTTGAATTTCTCAAAAACTACTGAACGGATTTACCCCATTAAAAAAAAAAGGTGCTTTCTCAACCAAGCTCTACCTTTCTGCCAAATTTGAAATAATTCCGTTCAGCAGTTCGGGCTATAGCTCGTCGCAAAATTTCCTATGGAAATTAACGTGGAGAAAACGCATTTGGGACCCCCCTTTTTTCTCAGCCCCCGCTTGACAAATCACCCACAAACTTTCAAGATAGGAGCTAACCTAAAAAGTGCAACTTTTTGCAAAATTTCATAAAGATTCGTCAAACGACGCCAAAGTTATTTGCAAATCAAAAAATGCTTTTCCTATGGAAACTAGGGGGCCAATTCCGATCTGGGTCGGAAAGCTCTCCGACCGATCCGGATCCGGATTGTTTTCCGACTGAGCCGGACCCCTGCAGTCCGACCGAACGAGTACGATGCGGCGTATGCTGCTGGACTTGGTTCGGTCGGACTCTCATTGACGTCAATGGAGCCAGTCGTACGACGTGTACATGGGCTCCCATTGACTCAATGGGTACGTTGCGCACAAGGGGGCCCCCTGTAGTGGGTACACGTTGGTGCCATCCGCAACATACACCCTGTGTCCGACTCGTACGGCTACGGGTGAAGGGGGGTCCGGCACGGACCCCCGAAGTCCGGGTGCTTTTTCGTGTCGGAGGCTCCGACTCGATCCAGCTGTCCGGATCGTGCATCGTACTGGCTCGGTCGTAAAACGTCTCCATTGTGCGTCACGGATCGAGTGCGAATGAGTCGGACGGAGCGGTTCGGACCCGGAAACGAGTCGG
Source organism: Calotriton arnoldi (assembly GCA_963921515.1). NCBI lineage: Eukaryota > Metazoa > Chordata > Amphibia > Caudata > Salamandridae > Calotriton > Calotriton arnoldi. The sequence goes on from CAWUFW010002028.1 coordinate 2,427,350, forward strand.
TCGGTGATTTCGCGTTCGCTCGCATCGTACTTGCTCGCTCGGACAACTGTACGAATCGGTCGGAAACACAGCCTCCGACTCGGATCCGGTAAAGCCGAATCCGATTCGGAGTCCTACCGACCGAGATCGGAATCGACCCCTAGGTTGTAACTATAACTACCTACTGGCGACCGCCAGTAGGTAATATATATATATATATATATATATATATATATATATATATATATATATATATATGTATTCCAATCACAAACACTCCAAAATTGGAAAGCCTCACGCAGCGTGTTATTTCCTCCTTTATTGGCAGACTGCAGATTACAAACACAGCAGTTCAAGCGTCAATGTGCCTCGTGTGCCATATGCGTTTCAGGAAGCAAATCCCTTTTTCACTGGCTGGGCAAAGATGGAAACTGGGAAGGCAAGAAGTAACGCTGCACTTGCAGCGTGATTTAAAGTTCTGCCAAAATGGGCGTGTTCTCAAGTGCATTCTGGTTGTTTAAGTCCCGTAATTTTTCAACCCATAGTGGGTACCTCCCATCATGTTCCTAACGTTGTATCTTACCCTAATGGGTTCCCAAGAAACATGCCAGGTGAGTAATCTGCCTTCTGTAGGTCCACCAACTGAAACACGTCGCTCTTTTGGCACCCCTTCCCTCATCGGTGCAGTAGACTCGCGCTGTCAGAGGGGGGGCTTTCCGCGACCAGAGCAGGCCGCTTCATATTCCAATCGCAAACACTCCAAGATAGAAAAGCCTCACGCAGCGTGTTATTTCCTCCTTTATTGGCAGACTGCAGATTACAAACACAGCAGTTCAAGCGTCAATGTGCCTCGTGTGCCATACGCGTTTCCGGAAGCAAATCCCTTTTTCAATGGCTGGGCAAAGATGGAAACTAGGAAGGCAAGAAGTAATGCTGCACTTGCAGCGTGATTTATATATATATATATATATATTTTTTTTTTTGGGGGGGGGAAGCAAATGAACAGTGGTTAGATAACATTACATTATGGGCAAGATATATAGATGATCTCTTCATTGTTTGGAGAGGTAGTCGCTCCTTGGCTGAGGAGTACATAGCCTCTCTAAACAATAACGAATTGAATCTAGAGTTCACAGGTCAAATTAGTACTAGCACAGTAAATTACCTTGATCTGGAAATTCTCGTCTTTACAGAAAGCCAACAGCGGGGAATGCTGTGCTACACGCAGCAAGTTATCACCCCAAAAGTCTCAAAAGAAACATACCGTCTGGAGAATTATTGCGTATTAAATGCAATTGCTCCAAACAAAGAGACTTTGAAACGGCTAAGAATGAAGCTATACTGATAGACTCCCTTGGATCAGTAATCACTCCTTTCTCCCTAGAGGAATCTCCGACCACTCGCCAATTGTCGCCTATTACGGCGGTACACCCCCAGCGAACTACCGAGATATGGTCCTCAGCCCTTGGTATCTTAAAAATCCTGAGATACGCGCCAAATTGACTAACGCTACTTTACAATACTTTGCCGAAAATGATGGTTCGGTCCAATCCGATGTGGTACTTTGGGAGGCCTATAAGACAGTGGTGCGCGGATGTGGGGTTGTGGCAGTGGCAGGGAGCAAGAAAGAAAAGCAACAACGATTAGAGCAAATAGAGGTAGAGATGGCAGCATTGGAGCATTGGAGCATGATCTAATTTCCACGCCGTCGCAAGAGAACTCCCATAAACTGGCAGTGAAGCAAAAGGAGTATAGAGATATTGCAGACGACGCGGCTCAAAAAAGCCATAGGGCCTCACAACATAAGTTATATGATATTGGAGACAAGGCCAGCAAATTGTTGGCCTGGTTAGATAAAAGAGACCAGGCGAACAGATGGATCGCCGAAATCACAGATGAAAGTGGGACCCGCCACTGCGACAGGACGAGTATTGCGGGAGCCTTGGCTTCCCACTTTAAACGGGTCTACTCCCCCACATCTACGACTACACAGGCTGAGGCGGCGGAACTGTTACGAACGCTGCCTTTACCAAGTTTGAGCTTACTGGAGGGCCAAGACCTAGATAGCGAGCTAACAGCAGAAGAGGTGCGCAAGGCCATCTCCTCCCTACAGTCGGGAAGGCCATGGGCCCTAGTAGACTTCCAATTGAGCTATACAAATGTGTGAAGTCGGTCATTTCTCCTTACCTGCTGCGCATGTATAACGCCAGCGCCGAGAGGGAGTCCTCCCAGCTACGCAGCGACTGGCTAGCATCGCTGTCATACACAAGCAGGGCAAACCACCGGATTGTTGCTCGTCATACCGACCCATCTCCCTTCTGGACCCCGAGATTAAAATCCTAGCAAAAATCTTAGCCACTCGGATTTCACCTCTCCTCCAAAAGCTGATCCATCCGGATCAAAATGGATTCATGCCAACGAAAAACACGGCATTGAATATACGTCGCCTACAAGGGGTCCTGGGACGCGCGTCTACCATACACGAAGATTCAGTCATAATGTCACTAGATGCCAAAATGGCATTTGATTTGATAGAGTGGCCCTTCCTTTTCGCCGCGCTCGAGCGCTATGGGTTCGGCAAACGCTTTCTATCCTGGGTGCGCCTTCTCTATTCTAAACCTTTGGCGAGAATCGCGGTCAATGGTAAGAGATCAGTGGTCTTTGAATTGGGACGGGGTACGCGGCAGGGATGCCCCTTGTCCCCCCTATTATTCGCTCTGGCGCTCGAGCCTCTTGCGATCTGGCTTAGAGGAGATACGGCAATCCGGGGACTGCTTTGGGCGCCGGAGTGGGAAGACAGGGTGTCACTTTATGCAGACGATATCCTGCTTTATTTGGCAAAACCGCGGTTCTCAATTCACTATGCTCTTCGTATTTTCACTCTATTTAAAAAATACTCGGGCTATACCATCAACTGGGACAAGTCCCTGGTCTACGTCCTCAGTGGCCCCCCTCCCAGACTCCCACCGGGCTGTGGGGCTAAAATGGTGACTGAGGGCTTCCAATATTTAGGCATTTACATAACAACGGACATAGAGACCTTTTATCAGCGAAATTTGCTGCCGCCCTTGCAGCGCCTCAGGGTGGATGTACGCCACTGGCAGACTCTTCCGCTTACACTTCTTGGAAGGGCAGCCCTATTTAAAATGATGGCGCTCCCCCGTTTCTTGTACGCACTGCAAAATACACTGCATCTGGTCCCGCCCCAGTACTTCACTTCCATAGAATCTGAAGTTCGTAGTCTGTTATGGGGTACTGGGTCTCCGCGCATTGCGCTTCCTAAGCTAATGAGGAGCTGGTACGACGGTGGCATCGCGCTGCCAGATGTCAGATCCTACTATTGGACATCCCAACTGATTGTTCTCAATCACTGGATGCACCGGCCGGTCACAGACCCAGCATATCAGATGGATCGATATAACATGCAGCCGGGCACATGTTTAAGAGCGCTTTACGGAGGGGGAAAACTGGAACCAATACCCACGCCAACTGTGACGACGATCTCCATATGGCATGCGGTTAACTCAGCCCTTGGCTGGAAGGGACGGTTGACACGTGCTACACCACTGCTTGATTCGGCAAAGCTGGGATCGCTGTGGTGACTACCCGGGTTTGATAAATGGGACTTGATCGGGTTGTCCAAACTAGGGGATGGGTCAATGGTGGAGTGGTGCCATTCGGGGAGCTGCAGCGGAAGTATCACCTACACCAGAATGAGACCTTCCGATACCTTCAGGTGCGGAGTGCCTTGTCCAAAGCGCTTCCTAAAGGAACTGACCTACCCGCCTCCTCGCCCTTCGAGGATAGGCTTCTAGATAACTACCTTCCAGAAAAAGCCATCTCACTGACGTATCGTAAAATCCTTAACAACTCACCTGAAATCTTGGATAAACTTCGTGCAAAATGGTGCGCAGATGTCGGAGACATTGATGATGAAGACTGGAAGAAGGCGCTAGCCTCGCCCCGCGAAGTGGCGATCCGATCTCGATTTAAGCTTATTCAATTAAAGGTATTCCATAGAATCTACTATACAAGCTCGGTTTTGGTAAAAATGGGCCGACTTGCTTCACCCATGTGTCCTCGCGGATGCGGGCAGGTGGGCACTTATTTGCATCAATGGTGGGAGTGCCCTGTTCTTCAGAGGTATTGGGGGAAGATTTTTTCTATTCTATCCCTTGTATGCAATAAAGAGATTGAACCTACGTCGAGGCTATGTTTGTTGAATATATGGGAACCAACAGATTTGACTAGAATGGAGTGTCTGTGGATCTCACTGGGTTGTGTAGTTGCCAAGCGTAACATAGCGAGAACGTGGAAGGGAGAAATAGCACTGAAATGCTCTGACTGGGAGACTGATATGGACTGGTGCATGTAGGCTGAGAGGGTGGTTTATGAAGGTAGAGGCTGCCCTGGCAAATGGACGAAGATTTGGACTCCCTGGAACGATCATAGGGGTGAGTTGTGTACTCCGTTTAGAGAGACGCCTCTCCTTGACGGAGATGCCGAGGTATAGGGGACTGCTCTCCCCCGAGGTCAATATGGAAGCGGAGACCCCGGTACAATCACGGCCTCACCATAGGGGCTTAAAGGATTTTGACTTTACGTTCGGTCATTGAAGATGATGTCATTTTTGTTTCATCCCCTGGTAATTGCTCTTATTGTAAAAGAATGATTGATTATGATATTGTTTGTTTTGTGTTTTAAAATTCAATAAAGAGATTTTAAAAAAAAGAATGAAGCTATACAGAGATTTAAAAAGAGAGGATATAGCTATTCCACCATGAAACAAGCCGAAAGGAAAGTGGGGGATATAGATCGTAAAAAGCTGTTAGTAGCAAAACCAGAAACAACCCATACACAAGAAAATAATGTAAGGATGATAACAACGTACAACAAAAAGTCAAGTGCCATAGTACATATTTTTCAGAAAAACTGGCACATTCTACAGACGGACAATGTTTTAAAAAATCACCTTCCGTCTCGCCCTTTGATTACTTATAAAAGATGTCAATCTATAAGTGACCATTTGATACACAGCCACTTTGATCCCATGATGAAACCAAGAAATAAGATCAACATCATGGGATTCTTTCCATGTTTACGTTGCAAAGCCTGCAAACACAGTAAGAAAATCATCACCTATAGAGGAAGACCAGGGGATCCTAGGCCTACTAGAACGATTAAAAAACTTTTGAACTGCAACTCGGATTTTGCAGTATATTGTTTAGAGTGCCCTTGTTTTAAACGTTATATAGGAAGTACTATACACCCAGTCAAAAAACGTGTCCTTGAGCATATGCGTGCTATAACAAATAAAGACGCCACTTATGCAGTTGCACGCCACTTTGAACAATATCATCAAAGTAATCGTAATCTCCTCTCGTATTATTGTATTGACCAAATCGAAAGAGGAGAAAGAGGAGGTGATAGGACCAAGAAATTGGGGTGTTGGAATCCAAATATATAATTGACTTACAGACAAAGGCCCCTATTGGGTTAAACAATGATGAGGAATTGTGGGTACATCTGGGCCAATAGGAGAATTAAGGACATTCTTAGAAGTTTATTATCGTTAAGTGGAACCTTTCTAATGAGATACCTAGTTATAAAACAAGCACAGGGATTTAAAATATATGTTTTTAAGATTTCCATTTAAAACTAAAAATTAAAAATAATGAACACCCATTGGGGCCGAATAAGCACATAGCTGGTATGATGTAAAATGTAAAATATCGAAAAGAAATACTTACAGCGCCGCATTGCCCATTCAGGGCGTAATTTTGTGACAGATGGGTATGATATATTTTTCTCAAAAAAATATTTTTTACAATATGAATCTTATGAATTGAGACACCTTTGCCTAACTTTTTAAATTTGGACATAAAATTTATGTAAATTCAATTTATGAATTGTTAAGACAGGGTCTGTCGAAACTCATCCCATTTGTATGCCGTTTTTAATCTTTTCTTTGTTTTTCACAATTTTGCACATGTATATATGTATATATATATATATTAAATCCCACAGCAAAACAAACTCAAAATTTAACATTACAAGATGGCCACCATTGCAAGGTATAATGTTATAATGTAAGTCCATCGTCTATGTTGAATGCAGATCATGTGACATCTTGAAAGTTGAAATGCTGTTGGTTTACACAGGGTAACTGACATTGACAAAGCCGCAAGGCAAAACGCGTCTGTCAGGGGAGCGGGGGTCTGCACCAATAAAGTAATTTTCTACCTGAATTGTTCCCGTGAGTGCTTTCCGTTTGGTACGAAGATGAAACGTACCTTGTTGCAGCATATATATATATATATATATATATATATATGATAAAATTTATGTTAAAAAACACATTCTATTATTAATTGAAACATTAAACTATTTAAAATATTTGAACTTAAATTTCCCACTCTAATCAAGGCAATAGTAGGGAAAGTGCTGGATAGCGGAGGGGTAAAAATTACTATTTCCACTCCAATGAGTGCAACAGTAGGGAAAGAGTTGGATAGCAGAGGGGTAAAAATTACTATTCCCACTCCAGTGAGTGCAACAGTAGAGAAAGTGTTGGATATCAGAGGGGTAAAGATTACTATTCCCACTCCAATGAGTGGGACAGTAGAGAAAGTGTTGGATAGCGGAGGGATAAAAATGACTATTCCCACTCCAATAACTGCAACAGTAGGGAAAGTGTTGGATAGCGGAGTGGTAAAAATTACTATTCCCACTCCAGTCAGTGCAACAGTAAGGAAAGTGTTGGATAGCGGAGGGGTAAAAATTACTATTCCCACTCCACTGAGTGCAACAGTAGGGAAAGTGTTGAATAGCGGAAGGGTAAAAATGACTATTCCCACTCCAGTCAGTGCAACAGTAAGGAAAGTGTTGGATAGCGGAGGGGGAAAAATTACTATTCCCACTCCAGTCAGTGCAACAGTAGGGAAAGTGTTGTATAGCGGAGAGGTAAAAATTACTATTTCAACTCCAGTGAGTGTAACAGTAGGGAAGGTGTTGGATAGTGGAGGGGTAAAAATTACTATTCCCTCTCTAGTGAGTGTAACACTAGGGAAAGTGTTGGATTGCGGAGGGATAAAAATTACTTTTCCTAGTACAGTCAATTCAAAATTAAAAACAAACAAAATATCAACAACGAAAAATAGTTGAAAAACAAAATAAATTAAAAAATATATAAATATGTAAAAAAACAAAATACAAATATATTTAATATTATAAATAAAAACATATTATAATATTAAATACATATCACTATTACCTACAAATATTATATTAAATAAAATATAAAAATATTTTTCAAACAAAGAAATATTTTTAGTTACAAATTATTTATAAACAAAAACATTACATACATTCATTTTATTTGCATCCTACCCTATAACACCACACAATTCACAACACACATCTAAATTAAAAATAAAATGTACTTCCATAATTAACATAATTAATTATCAATTAAATAAATATTATTAATTAAAAACAAATTAAAACACATAAATATAAATTACTTCCCACTCTTTACCCCTATAAAGCCCACAAACTGCACCTACAAGTAATTACACAATTTCCATATTTAATTATCAATTACATATTTATTATTAATTAACAACTAATTATTAATTAATTAAAAATAAATTACATCCAACCCTTTATCCCTATAAATACCACAACCTGCACCTAAAATTAATTAAACAATTTTCATATTTAATTTTCAATTAATTATTTAATAATAATTAACAACTAATGATTAAATAGTTAAAAATAAATTACTTCCCACCCTTATCCCTATAAAACCCACAACCCACAACTAAAATTAATTACACAATTTCAATCTTTGATTTTCAAATAATTAATTAATATTGATTAAAAACTAATGATTAATTATTTACAAATAAATTACTTCCCACCCTTCACCCCCATAAACACCACAACCCGCACCTAAAATTAATTACACAATTTCCATATTTAATTTTCAATTAATTAATATTAATTAACAACAAATTAATAATTAATTACAAAATAAATTACTTCCCACAATTAACACAATAAAATATCAATTAAATAAATATTAATAAATAAAAAATATCATTAATTTATTATAATTAAATTACTTCCCACCCTATTCCCCTATAAACCCACAACCAGCTACGGAACTAAAAATGCAAAATGTTATTAAAATAAAATTGGTAACTACTAAAAATGTAACACATATTAAAAAACATAAACAATACTTATACAAAAAATACATCACATACATTTGAAACATATGCAAAAATACATGACACTAATTAAAAATCTATATTTTAAACAACTATATTTTTGCAAACAATATTATTGACTTCTATAATTTTAAAAACGATATTTCTTACCTTAAATTAGATATTAGTGACCACGATATTCTTGCTGTTGATATTTGTCACTGACGATATTCCTGTAGTTTGACATTTCCAACTCGATAATTTGTCTGCACACCCCGGTGATCCTCACTATGCTTGAGGTGGGTTTTCTGCAATGCCACTATATCATGTCTCTGGTCAAAGAGGTATTTCCAGAGTTTATGTTGCTGAGCCAGAGAATTTAGGGGCACATTACGATACCCGGCGTAAATAAATCCGCCAGGCATGGAAGCGGCAAAAATCCGCCCGCACACACCGCCTGAACACCGACCACGCCATTATGAGTACACAAACTGAAAACCGCCATCGGCGGAAAATCATACAAAATACCGCCCGCCATCGTCCGAGTCGGAGTCAAACCGCCCGCCACGGACGGAAACACGCACGACAACACAAAACCGCCCGCCCACACGGCCGACACACCGCACGTGAAATTACGATCGCACCGCCATGAGCGCGGAAAAACAACAAAAATACCGCCCGCCAGCGCAAACAACGCCGATGAGAATCGACACGGCAGAAGCCATGGCGCCCACGTACCTGCACAGAAACCATCCGCACACAAAACCAATAGCACACAACATGGCCAACAAGTCCACACAGCAAGGCACGCACAAATACACAAGCACAGTACACATCCCGAAAACACCCCCCGGACAAACAAAAAATACAAAGGCCAGAACCCCAGACACAACACACCTGAAAACAACAGACCATGAGGACACACCCACATAGGTGAGTACAAAAGCAGCACTCCCACAGACCACAACCCCTTGCTACATTGCAAACCAGAGAGGAGAGGAGAGGACACAGTGACACAGCAAGGACAGCAGCACACCACAGAAACGCACACATCACAACCACCACCACCACCACCACCACCAAACACCGGCACCACAAACCCCCTGCACATTACACAACACACACCGCACCACCACCACAAACACCATGGCACCACAAAGGATGCCCAAGTTCACGCCCATGGAGCTGACGGTCATGGTCGACGAGATCATCAAGGTGTACCCACAAATCTATGGGAACATGGTCCAGCACACACCACTAGCCACCAGAAACAGAATGTGGACCCGGATCGTAGACCAGGTCAATGCAGTCGGGACCCTGCCCAGGAACAGAACCGAGATAAACAAACGTTGGAATGACGTAAAGAGCCTGGTCAAGAAGAAGGAGGGCAAAAACAGAGAGCTGGCTGCCGTCACTGGCGGAGGGAATCCCGCGCTCTTTAAGACCTTCAAAGCGTGGGAGGAGAAGGTGCGAGTCGTAATCCATCCGGAGATCCTCGCCGGATTAGCAGGGGGAGTGGAGGCTGGTAAGTACAAACTAATGTATACCAGCACACCGCTATGTACTCACATGCGCAACTACCATGCCACAGCTCCCAGGGACAAACACCCCCATGTCCAGCACACAATACACAACACATCACACACACATGCAACAGACACTACCACACACAGCCCAAACCGAACAACTGTAAGATGCGTGGGGACATGTGTACACTAAGCCAGCCACGTAACCACCAACAGGACCCCAAATATGCCAGAAGCGCCACAACGAGCACCCACCACACCCATGTGTCCGCCACAGCTGCACTAACCGACAAGTAACAGGTAAGTGGCAGGAACACAAAGTGCAGTGGGTGGGACGGTGGACAGCCCAAGTACAACACACACCAGGCCCCAGTCCCACAGCACAGCAAGGAGGAGCACTCCCCACACCCATGTGTCAGGCACAGCTGCACCAACCGACAAGTAACAGGTAAGTGGCAGGAACACAAAGTGCAGTGGGTCGGAGGGGGACAGCTGAAGTACAACACCCACCAGGCCCCCACTCCCACAGACCAGCAAGGTGGAGCACTCCCCACACCCATGTGTCAGGCACAGCTGCACCAACCGACAAGTAACAGGTAAGTGGCAGGAACACAAAGTGCAGTGGGTGGGACGGTGGACAGCCCAAGTACAACACACACCAGGCCCCAGTCCCACAGCACAGCAAGGAGGAGCATCCCCCACACCCCACACCCACGTGTCAGCCACCGCAGTGCACAACGACAGCCGAAAGGCAGACATCACGGTCCACAGCAATCGGTGTCAGTGGGTGTACAGCCACCCCCACGACCCACTACACCCCCCACCCCCACAGACCTGCAACATGGAGCACCCCCGCTAAGAGCCATGTGGCATCCAGTACAGTGCACGCACGAACAACTTGCAGGTGGGAAACTGGACAGGGCTGGATTACTGGAGGCATGAGGACCATAACACCACCAACACATGGGACATGTCACGTAGCACACGAACACGCAGCACCGCCCACCGTCACGAACAAGTGAACAATGTGCACACGGACATGAACAGCAGACTCACACCCCACATGACCCATCACAGACATAGCAACACCCAAGGAGCCACGTCTGCATGCACAAGCCACACTGAATATAGTCCCACACGGCAGCCACTGTGCAACTCATCACACACAACCGAAACACCATTGAAGTCCTGTCCATGTAGCCCCTACTGCCTGTCAACCACACACCCCACAACTACGCCTATGTAAGACAAACAACACTAGACGCAACAGAGCGGAACAACAGAAATGCACACGAACACCACTGAACCCATCAAACACACAGACACACCATGCACATACAACATACCATCCATCCCATCCGTCAGCCCCAGTCTCATGAAAGGCATGTCATCCGCACAGCTGCCACACATACAGCAGTCACGCTAAGACACATGCCCATGACCAACCATGTGCCAGAAGTCAATTAAGCGCACGACACACTGTGAGCAACAACACACAACATGGGCCACACCCCCCGAGCACTGCAGTGATGCACATGGCACAGGGCAGCACGCACACCAAGGAGATGGGACAACTGCAATACGTTGGCTGGCACACAACTATCACTCACTCATAACGATGCGTCCAATGCCATGTCCAGTAACCACAACAGACAGCAAATATGCAGGGCATGTCAGGCATGCACACACCTCAGACCATGCACTGTCATGCTGCCACAACACATGTCACGTTCGGCACCCATGGCTCACAGCATGTACCCCAAAAGCATATACCCTCCCAAATGCGAATCTGGGGCATGGCCCCCATGTTGCCATATGCGTTCCTAAGCGTTCCATTTGAACTCCAAAAGCAAAGTACAAACCAGACCCAGGATGGGCCAGGAGCCCGCATACACCAGAGTCACAATGAGTAGGGGCAAAGCAACACACCCATCGGCATGGCCAATCCGTCCCATGCCACATGTGCACAGCACACAGTCCCATTGCCTAGCACACACAACTACAGATGCCACAGCCACACACTCGCCTCCGGGAAACCCATGTACGAGATTGCACGAACTGCCAATGTCAGACGACTAATACATACTTCGCCAGGTGCAACACAATAACAAATCTCATTCTCTCCACAGGTGACGAACTGCTGGACGCTGGGGATGGAGACAGCAGCCAGCACAGCCAGCCTACAAGCCCCCAACGAGGACACACGGATCTGGAGGATCTGTCCACCTCTTCGGACACGGACCACCAAGCTGGCCCATCTGGCGTGGCAGGGCCCAGCCGCTCCCCAGGACCCCTCCTACCCACCAACCCATCATCCAGGGACGCTGAACAGTCCCAGTCCCCTGCTGCCACTGTCGTTGCGGCCACACCCACGGTCATTGCGGCCACTACCACTGCCGCAACCGCCACCATCGCCGCACCGACCACCACCGCCTCCACCACCACCACGTCTTCGCTGGCACCAGCCCCAGCGCAGGTGGTGGCCCGGCCGACTGGATCCACCCTGGGAGCCACAGCGAGGACCGTGGTGTGCAATGTGGCTAGTGGGCAGGCCGGTGGCAGCAGGACTGGTAGGAGGAGCAGGGTCAGGGAAACGCCAGCCTCCCCTGGGAGCCATGCCCTGCCACAAATGGCCAGAGTCCTTGGGGCCTATGAAGAGGCCCAAGGACAATGGGCCAGGTCTGCTACTGACACGCGGGAGGTGCTGGGGGTGCTGAGGTCCATGGACGCCCATATGGGCCAATTCGTGTCCCGTATGGACCAACTCGTGGACCTCATGGGCCAGCTGGTGGTGGCGGTGGGGTCACAGGCAAGGCCAGCAACACCACCTCCGCCACCACCTGCTAGGGCGCAGGGTCGGCCAGCAGTGTCCACTTCCCCTGCGTCCACAGCCAGTGAGCACACCTCACCCACCACCAGCAGGTCGCCACCACACACCCCCTCCCAAACGTGGAAGGGGCCGTCCGAAGAGGAAACAGATCTCCCGGGAGGACTTCGCACGCTCCAGTCGCAAGTGAGGCAGCCAGCCAGCCTTCCGCCAGCCTTCCTTGACCAGCCACTGCATTGACTTGCTCTACGATCCCACTCCACACAGCCAGCTGGATGGCATGTGTGTGTTGGACTATGGACATAGAACCAGTGGGTACACCCTGATCATCACGCAGCCATGACCGACAGCTCATTGTCACTGCACGCACCACTTTTGTCATCACCTTACACACAATCACATGTCACAGTTTGTAATAAATGCACCTTTTTCACTAACTGCTGTTTGTGCCCTGTGTCTTTATTGTACGGAATACAACGGCCACCTTGGGCGGAAAGGCACCTGATGCGTGGCATGGAAATGGAATACGGAGGGCCTGTAGGGACCTAGGGGTGGGAGACAGAACAGGAGCACATTCAATGAGTGTGTCACACACCCATCACACAGTACATGTCAACAACTACAAGCAATGTACACACATCGCACAGAGCAATAGGGCACAATGCCACAGCCACCAACAGTGGCATACTACCCTGGCCATGGAGCGTTGACACACTGCACGCAGTGAACATACGGCCACCCTGACACAGCACACACACACCTGCATAGATACAGACACATCATCCGTCGTACATGGACACTCACCGTCAAGTGAAGTAGCGGGCGATGAGCTGCTGGCGCACATTCCCAGCTTCCTCCTCTCCGCTGTCCACCTCACTCGAGCTGTCCTGGTCTGCGGGCTGGGGCCCTGGTTGATCTCCGTCATCCACAATGAGGGGGATCTGCTTCCGAATGGCCAGATTGTGCAGCATGCAGCACGCCACCACTATCTGGCACACCTTCTGTGGGGAGTACGCCAGTGCACTCCTCGGTGCGGTCCAGGCACCTGAACCTGGACTTGAGGAGGCCAAAGGTACGCTCGACCACACGTCTGGTCCTCCCATGTGCCTCATTGTATCGATCGTCTGCTGGGGTGCGAGGATTCCTCAATGGACTGAGCAGCCATGCCCCATTCGGATACGCAGAGTCACCTGGGTGTGAGGGACACAGAGAACCGTTGCTATTCCAACTGGACAGGGGACAGCATCGCACAACCAGCACGCTACACCACTCCACATACTCACCGACAATACAGCCACGATCCTGTTGCAGATTGGCCATCAGTAGTGGCAAGATGCTGTTGCGCATTATGTGTGCGTCATGGGCCGAGCCTGGGAACTTTGCACACACGTGGGTGATCACCATGTCCGCAAGGCACACCACTTGCACATTCAGGGAGTGCGTGTGCTTCCTGTTGCGGTACAGGTGCTCAGTGGCCTGTGGTGGAACAAGGCCAACATGAGTGCAGTCAATGGCTCCCACGACGTGTGGGATTCTGCCAAGGGCATAGAATGCACCCTTCACTGCCGCCAATTCACGAGCCCTGGGGAATCTGATGTACCTGTTCCGGTACAGCATCATGGCTGCCAGTACATCCCTCAGCACCTTGCTGAACATGGGCTGGGACATCCCTCCTCCACTGCCCACTGTGTGCTGGAATGACCCAGTGGCGAAGAAATGCATGGCGGCCATCACCTTAGCCGTGGGGGTGACAGCAGTCGGATACACCCTGCGGGGACGGAGATGGGGCTCTAACATGGCACACAGTCGATGCAGAGTTGGCCTGTCCAGCCGAAACTTCCTGATTACCTCTGTATCGTCCATGTCCGCCAGCAATTGGTATGGGCGGTCAATGTTCGGTCTCCGCCTGGGTTAAATGACAGAGGACACATGTCAAAGCAACACGGCACATAGCAATTTCGCATACACATCACTGACATGACTGAGCAAGCACATGAGCCACAGCCCAGCTGTCAAGCTGGGACGGCACGGCCACAATACACTTACACAGGTCTCCCAACAATGGCAATGGCAAGTGAGACATACCACTGCCATGTGCATGCACATGGGGATCTAGGCCCCAATGACTTGCGGGGCGTGCTGATGGGGACTGACTGCATATTCGTCAAGCGGCAACGCCACGGCAACATGAGTGTCTGCTGAGCATGGTACTGCTTCCGAGGCTGGATGAGTATGGCACACGACGACGACGATGTGGGCACGGGCTGAGCGGCCAATACAAGTGGGACCTGTGGCACGAGGGGATATGAGACAGTAGTAGGTGTCAGCACTGCACCCTATGTACAGCACTGTACGGATCACAGCTCCCGAAACATTGACTGGTGTCCACATTGACAGCCCCATGCCAAGACGGCTGTGTGCTTGCAGTCACACGTCACAGGTGAGAGGTTACATTGCACGTGCCAGGTGGCAGTCGTACATAGTGGGAGCTGGCATGTGTGTGCATGTGTCTCCTGTTCAGGATCCACCAGATGGGCGCTGACTCTGTACTGACCATTGGACACAGCATGTTCCGTGGAAGGCTTGTGTGTGTGGGATGGTGGCACTGGATGTGCCTCCGTTGGGTGGGGGGCCATGCACAGGGCGGGTACGTCGATGATTGCGCATTGTTGGTCACGGTGGGTGCACCAGCTAAGATGTGTTGCCCTGTGTTCAATTCCTATGTCCGCATGATGATGGACTGTGGATGTGGGCAGACTACACATTGGTCGATGTGCTGTCTATATGCATGTGCCTTCACACCAGGCACAGCTGCCCCTGCACATGTGACCCCTGCTGGACTCGCTGCTGGGTCTGTGGAGCTGATGCACCTTCTGCGCGTGGGGCGGACAGCTCTCCTCACTTCCCTCATTGCGCATGTCATGTCTTTGCCGCAGGTGACATGGATCATGGAGGGCCCACATGTACGCGTGGGTAGGCTACACATGATTGTTCACTGGTCGCCACCCCCAGTCAGTGTTTCGAATGGGAAGGTTGTCGTGCTGGTGGTATGTTCGATGTGGCGGATGGGCGGGCCTAGGTGCGGGCTTACATTCCGGACATGGGGGGGTAGTTGGATTGGCGACTAGTTGCAGTACACACGGGACACGTCTCTTCCTTTCCACATCTGGGTCATCCCTTGTACTAACTGACAGTGATACAGTCATCTTCGCCCCAGCCCTCATGTCCTCCCCTCGCCCCCCAATATGCATGCTCACCTGCGAGGCTAGCGCTTGCACAGGCAGCCCCAAGCTCGCACCAGAGAGGGCAAGGAGTGTATGTGTGGGTCCAGTTGCACGAGTGGGCTGTCTCAGGGTATGATGTGTGGCGGGACACCGTCCACCTGCGTGGTGCCCCAAATGGAGACCCGGCCTGCATGGACTATGCATCACAGTCTTCGCCTTCCGGATCCGCCACCTGCGACACCCAGTGGCTGTGGCTGCCCTTGCGGCCATGCCGCGTCCGTCTGTGGCTGATGGCCCACACATTCACTCTTTGGCCTCTCTGGGGAGGGCTCAGGGGTGGTGGCGCACGCGCTTGCACTTAGTCGCAATGGCATGTGGCGTGGTTGGTATGATGGGCAATGGATGGGATGGTGCGAGCCACCTCCCGTGACGTCAGTGCTGCTCGTGCTGTGGTGCGTCCCCCTACACTTCCATTTGACTTTTGCCATGCTGGACGTTGAGGTTCTATTGCCTGCGTGATATGACCAGGAGGAGCGCGAGGAGACCTCTCACACACCATGCTCCACTGCCATCCCGTGCCCTGTATCGCCTGTGCGGATTGACTATGTTGGGGTTACACCTGGTCGACTGGGGCTGTGTGTGCCTTGTCAAGGGGCATGGCGGGCGCACAACAGGATCCAGCTCGTCCACAGAGGGTGGGCTGAGGTGCGCCTGGTACCGCTTTGTACGTGTGCCCGGCTGCTGTGCACACACGTGTTCACTCCCCCCGACAGGTGTCCTCTCACAATGCCCAGGGAAGCGGTGGTGTACTGTTCATGAGCCCTCCCAACACGGCGTGCTCCAACTTGGCATGTGCGCATCTACCCGTCGCACCCACCCACCTGAGCACTGCGTCCATACGACTTCACACGACACATGTGTGTCTTCCACAGTAGTGCTACTCATTTGCGTTGACATCCAATACCAGTGGACTACATGGTCATGTCACGACTGCCGTGTACTTCACATACTCTCATCCTCTCTCATTCGTACTTGTGAAATGAGTCAGCGGAGACAGTTCTGGTTTCAAACATTATATTGAGTCTTCTGTCCTCTGTGATGCAGTATAGTGGACACTACTGGCAGCGGAATACATATTGAGGATATACTGAGCATGATTACAAATGGGATAGGGTGTGGGGTTACATCTGCTTGGCCAAGGCTGTGCTAATGTACATTTACGTATAGCTGCGGAGCTGCGGACTTTGACACAGACGGTATACATGTAGCCTACCAGACCGCTCGGCATCATGGGCACAGTCCATCTCAGTTCCATGTGACAGGTTTGCTGCGGTTGTTCCTCATGCACGCGTGCATGTGAGATGACATCAGGGCATGTGCTTGCGTGCATGCAGCGGCGTGCCACTTGTTGTTGCACTGTGGTGGTTACTGGACATGTCACAGTCACTGGGGTCGTGTTGTTGTTGTATGCACTTGTCGTCCATGCAAAGGTCCTGGTATGGGATTCCCGGGGCGGGGGTGGGAGGGGTGCAGCACCCACAGACTCCAGGCGACCTATTCATGTCCACTGAGCGGTGTGTGTGTCCATGTGCGCTGGATCCATGTCGTGTCCTGGTTGTTCGTGCAGTTCCGTCCATGTGGGTGCGATGCACAGAGCCCATGCCACTGCCTCCCACGATGCATGCGGTGTTCCTGGATGTGATGGGGAACAGTGTGCATGTCCCGGTCATATCCGATGTCATGGCGATGTCGTTGATGGTGTGGTTACAGTTGCCGGTCGTTTGGTATGGCTGTTGTGGTGGTGACTGGCCAGATCCGTGCGGAAGCTGAGCATGGGTGCGGGGTTGGACTTCATAGGTCACTCGGGAACCTGCGTTGTGGTCCGACGTATTTACAGGTTGTCAGGTATGCGATGCCGCCCAGCAGGGCTTCCATGTCATTGGTGGTGTACATGTTTGCCAGCCAATGAAGCGGATGGTGGCTGTCAAGGTGTTGTTCGTAGGTTGTCCCTTGGAGGACCATGATGGGGCATGCTGGGTGACATTCGATGTAGCTGTTCTCGATGATCCGTCGTGTGGAGGCACAGTGGTTCCATTTCAGTGCGCGTGCGATGTTGGCCACATACGCCATGCCCCCATAGGCAGAGCAGGCCCTGTCGTGTGCGTCCAGAGGGAGGAGTAGTGGTAGCAGGTCCGCCTTCAGACATGCCGGGTTGGAGAGGCATATCTCGACGGGATGCTGGTAGGGACACCTCCGACAGTAGAAGACGGGCATGACGCAGCTGAACAATGTGATGCGGTAAGTCAGTCGGTAACTTACGTTCAGCAGGGACAGGAGATCGCATCCCAATGTATGTATCGTGCTGGTTTGGTACAGCTTGAGCTCTTCGGCGTAGTTGGGTAGGTGTGTTGCGGTTGCCATTTCGCAGCGGTGCGTTGTGGTGGCGTGCTCCGGCTGTGTGTGCAGTCTGCAATGTGCACGCTCCGAGGTTGCTGTGAGCTCTGTGTAGTCGTAGGGAGACAGGACTTGTGTTCTGTTGGCTTGTTTGGAGGACACGGGCCCTCTTCCCACATGCTTCTCAGACAGTTCAAGGTCAGTGCTGTGTGACTCCTTCCAATTAACTTGCATGTGGCCGACATGGGGGAGTGTTTTCTTCTTTCTTCCCCGTCCGTTGTGTGCTTCTGTGATATGCGCTATCTGCCGTGTGGTCGGTCTCCTCGGCATGCCTGTGTTGGTCTATTCTTGGACAATGGCTGTATTCACCGGCTTCTGTCGTAGGGCTGTGGTTTCGGAGTTGGAATGGAAGGTCATTCAGTGCTGTCTGCTCTCCCTTGTGTGGGCGGCAGGCTGCCTTTCCGCTCTGCGTTGGGCCTTGTGTGTGGATGTAATTCTTGGGCCACCTGTTGTCGGTCACCGGGCTCTTTGGTGTTCCGTTTCATGTGTCTTGTTCATATGTGCAGGGTGGTATGGGTTTTTCAGTGTGGTACTGGCGTTCCTCTTCCCGAAGGGGCCCTGCTTCTCCTAGTTGGTGTTGCCGCCGCTGTGTGCTTCGCCATGTTTGTTACACTGGGGTGTGTCCTGCTGTTGCGTGACTTCACTGACATGTGTGCGTCGGTTGTGTGGCGTTGGGTGTTGTCCGTGAATTGGGCGTTGGGGACATGTCTGTGGCCGGCCTGTCACGTGTCATGTGCGTTCGGGGTGGGGCTGGTGTGTGTGCTGCTTGGTTGTGTCCCTGTGTCTGTGTGCGACGCATGCATGGCGCTGCGGTTGGCCTCTGCGTTGTGCGCATGTGTGGCGGCGTCATCGGCGCTTTGGGGCCGTGACGGGGTGGTTGGTTCCTAGTCCCAGGTGGTGTGTACACATGTGTTCCGCGATGTTTGGATTTGGCCTGTGTGTCATATGTGGATGCAATGGTGGATGTGTAGTGTGCACGCGCTGGTGGGGGGTTGTCCGCTTTTTCCGCCCTTGCACTGTGTGCGCTGTTTGCGTGCACTTGTTGTGTGTGTGCCTACCTGCGTCTCCGCGGTACGTTGCGTCCTTGGTGGTGCATCAGCAGAAGCATGGGAAGGGCCTGCAGTGCTGGATTCATGCCCGGGGTGCCGCTTCTTCGTTGTCCGTGCTCTGCGTCCGTGTTTCCGCCTCTCTTTCACGTGCGGTGTCTCTTAGCCGTGGGAGCCGTTTGTTTGCGGCATCGTAATTTATGCGCCGGGCGGGACGTGTTTCGTCGGACGGTGTGTGTCAGTTGTGCTGCGCCGCTACGTGTGCGGGCGCACTTTGATGGCGGACGGTGTTGCTGGCTTGCCGGCGGTGTTTGGCCTGCTTTTCGCATCGTAATTGGGCGGGCGTGTGGACTGCTGCGTGCCGGCGGTAACTGGTGGTTTTTGCATCCGCCAGCACGGCGGTAGTGCTTCCGCCCGCCATCG